>OW971891.1:7500000-10000000 GCA_943193645.1 Acentria ephemerella
CAACTAAGACTAAGACCATACCATAAACATAAAGTGAGATCATTTTATTAAATTAATTTAAGCTAGAAAATACGAAATTACGAATTTATGGAACGTTGTATTCACATCGACCCACCTCATGCTATAGAATTTATAACGTTTTTCATGTACAATTTCATGTAGAACAATTTTCAAAGAAGAAAAATTTATAGTTCTTTTAGTATATACAGGCATAAAAATACCTCTTCTGCTATAATATTTGGCTGATTCTTTACAAGTCATACATCACTAAGAGTATTAACTCTTAGTTGTTTTCTACTTACTTACTTTTGATTTTACAATGCCAAAAGCAAAAAATATCAATTTTGATAAATATTACATGTAAAAAATATAAAACAAATTAAAATTGTTTCAATTTTCCTTTTACATATTAAAAGTTTCTCCCTTATAACTTACACCAATCTAAAGGGCAGACACCTGGAGTCTTGAAATAAAGGGTTTCCCGTCTTTATGTTTCAGACGGAATTTCATTAGAGGGAAATCACATTTAAATGGGCTTAGAACTTTAAGCATCGTCACTGAGAAATGGAACAGCTGTCTGACCATGATGTATTGGCTTTCTATTATTCCCATAGACATTGAAAGAATATTTCACAAACTCTGTTAAAATTATTTCACAGTAATTTTTACACTAATTACTCATGTCGATGAGTAATAAGTGTAAAAATTACTGTGTGTCTCACGCACTCTGTCTAATGTAAAGTGGAAAATTGAATCCATATGCTGTATAAGCTGATAAAGTTTAAGTCTACCTATTCTTAAAAGTCGCTCCCCGCCTCAAATATTTGGAAAGACATGCTTTTTTCTTTGGGCTTATATTTTTCACATATTGTAAAATACCTTTTGGGTATAATTCAGTTGTGAAACTAAAACCGCTAACAACGGGATAGAAAATTTGTGTGTTTTGGAATAAGACTTTAAAGTTTAAAAGATAAACGTGTTTTAACAATCGGTTTAACGTGACGCGTAAAAGCCGTTCAAAAGGTGTTCAATCTTGTAACACAAAACGAAGGTTGAAAAGCTTATAATGCATTGAATTTTGACTAAAATAAAAGAGATTAGTTTTTTTTCAATATAGTAAAAGGGGGCATAAAAGGGAAATCTTTTTATTTTTTTTACTTTATGTTACAGAACTTTATGTTACAGAATAGGAGATGAGTCTTCCTGCTCCCAAATTAACGTAATCACGGTGCGTAATGAAGAGGATCCAAAATAATTTCCTACCTCTCTTAAATACCTCTACCTTATCATATCTTTTTTAAGGACCCGTATGAACTGCCGTAGCACTTCGACCCAAAGGCATCTTTTGTGCCGCCAAGATGTACTTACTAAGTGGGCCTAAAGTCAGCGACCTTATGTCTTCAAGTATGAGGAAGCCTAGATCAAAGAGAACGATTACTTTGCTGGCAAGAACACCACATTCACGTGGGATGTGTACATTAACTCAACAATTATTAATCTGTGATCGTATGAAGAAGGAAGTGTTTTCCAAGTCAGGTTTTGTCTAATAACTCTCAAAAAATAACAATTAAAACTGATTTATCATGCGATTTTCAATTAAAAGGTAAAATAAAAAAATTGAAGTTGGTTGTAGGCGAGAGAAGCTCGCTAGCACATGGCATACTGTTAAGAGCAATGTGATTTCGATAAAAAAATAAGGATCATAGTAATTTTACTTAAATTTGGTGACTCAAACTCAGCTGATCTCCAGTATGGTAATAACCTTTCTTCACCAATCTAAATTTAGACAATGTAGTTGTGTTATAGTCAAAACTTGTCATACACGAAACATTTTTCTGGCAGTTGGACATTGCCAGGCTGGCGATAATGATGAGGAAATTGGAACGTTTATTGAATATAGCTATAAAAGCTCTTTAAGTTTTAATTGTAAAATTTTAAATAAAGTACTATTTACAAATTGTTTACAAATCTTTATACAAAATTTTATAAGTTAAGATCTTTCTGCAAACGTCAAGATTCACACATCAAGGTTCACCTTAATACAACTTAAAATATTACTTGCCCTTCCAATTGCTTCTCTACGTGATCCAGAATTTAAATAGGCAAAAATTTTACCAAGAAATCTTTAGGAGACCTATCACGAACCGTTGGTTATAGGGACAGATTTTTACAAGCGTTTGCCGTTTCTCGCTAAAGTCACGTCTGTGAGTATACGGAGTAGAAACATAGTTTACTTTGGTGATATGAATCCTGAAGTTTATTCTGAGGAATCGGGAATCAATTTACCATTGTTTTCAACATATTGATAACATGCCTATACTGAATAAATTCAAACCAAAAGAATGAAGAACACTTGCATATTATTTTCTTTATCATGTACAAAGTAAGACTAAAAAGTATGTATTGTAATAAGAAACATTGAAAAAGTAATGCAAGAATTCATTATTAGATAAGATGAACATTTTTCAATTAGTTTTAAGTTCAGTCTTAAAACTAGTCATAAAATTGCAAACATAATCATTTCCGTTGCCTTGAATCCACATTGATTGTGCTGTGGATTCAAAGCAACGGAATATTAAAAACCTCTGAAAACTGTTCACCCATAAATCATAATGAATATTTCTCTTGCATCCAGTAATACAACAAATTTGTTTTCTACACGATACTTGAACAAGCACAAGATTGATTAGATGCACGGTTTAAATCCGAGAAGGAGAAATGCCGCTGCAGTTACTTGTCAACGTCAAACGCAGACGTTGAGCAATGGAGGCGCTGCAGTAAAAATTGCGAAAAAATCTCAGCGTTTTCACATAAGCGCATTGGAGGCGAGGTTTGTATTGCCTCAGTGTATGAGTAGTAGTAAGTGATATTAAAGCACTGAATACAGCCCAGAGTATACTTTCACTTCTAGGAATGGCACTACTAATAAATCATTGAGAAATCAAACATAAGCCTATGTTGAAAGTATCAAAATAATTTGTACCCTATTATTAGTTATTAGTTAACTTTCATTGCTTCACGTTTTAATATCATAGAATCACTATCTCACATTTTAATAATAGAAAAGTTACTTTTTTTAGAAAAAGTTAAAACATTTCTATGACGTCATGAACCTAAATTGTAACTTAAATATAGCAAATCATAATTTTGCTTACCTGAGCTGATACAGATATGCCCGAATCTCCCACACCGCCACCTGAAATCAAAAATTTAATTTAAATAAATTGAAAAAATTAAAATGTAAAAAATGAAATCCTGAAATGTATTTGTTTTAGTAAGTGAATTAAACCCCCATATTTAGTAAATAAAAATGATAGTATATTTTTAAAGATTTTTTTTAGTTCGCATGACTTGTTTTTTTTTTCAAATAGGTGAAGTGTCTATTTAAAACTGATCTGTAAAATTAAATCTTAAACCTGTAAAATTAGAATTTATAAATCAAATTTTTGTAATAAATTATTTAAAACATATTCATTTGTTTTCAGCCATTTTGTGGCAAAACGCGATTAATGTACTTAATAATCAAATTTTTGTGTAAGTACAAAATATAATTAATTGATTAATTAAGATTACATGATTATTCAGATTACATGATTGTTTAGTTTTATAGGTAGACTTCCCTTGAGAGCAATTTCGAAAACTCTTTAAGTCAGCAGCTGCAAGAAAACTTTTCTGGAACAAGGAAACATCATAGCCAGTATACTAGAAATCTTAATTAAGAACTTGGCAGCATAAAAACCTCCTTTGCTCGTTTCATATACTGGCAAAATTGACTAAGTTCCAAAAAATATTTCGAATTAAGTCCCCCATAACTTAATTTTCATATAAATTTAACGTCAACAAAGTAAAAGTGATTGAGAAATTTGAAATGTCAACGCAATGAAAATAAATTTTCGAGGAAGAATATTCTTTTGCCATTCATTTGTGGTGTGTAAAATAAGTATCACTGTGTAAAATCTATTGCAGTAATGTATTTTTCGACGTAATATCTCAAGTAATGAGAAATATAATGATTAGTTTTCTTTCCATATATAAGACAACGGTAAGTCTTTTCATTTAACGTAGTAATATTAAATAATAGGAGCGAAGAAATAAACCTTCGTTACACAGTAATCTTAATTAGATTAATTATGTTTTAAGTATGAGATAAGATTGGTATAAGATAAGAATGGTTATTAATTATTTTTGCACGAATAACGCTAAATACAGCCACTTAATGAACTTCTTAACAAAATTCCAAATTTAAATCCAATCATAAAACTAATTGGAATTACTCTACGTGATGAAATCAGAAACGAGGAGAATTTGTAATCGAAATGAAGTCGTCTTAGTCCAATGAATATGCAACTTTGATTGTGGGCACAAAGCTCGTGGAACTGAAATTTGAAAGCCGCAGGGAAACAAAGAACAAACAATGTTTCTAAATGCGTAGAGGATCTCATAAATGTTTAAACTTATAACTGAATGCAGGTTTTGTTTATTTTGAGGAAGAATAACCCATTTAAATTCCGTTCGTGTGTACAAATATGTCGTTAGTGATGTTAAAGTTATTGAAACAACTCGGAATTGTATTAAGAGTATATTTTATTAGAAAATTAATAAGAAATAAGAAGATGTCATTATACAATGCGATTTATATGCAAGTAATTAACATTGATTGTCAATAGAATTTGATGTTTAAATGTTCAAGAGAAGTCAAGCTCACTTATAACTACTGATTATATTAATTGTTTAAAGAATGAGACGAGATTCATTTTGACAAGTTGGTTTTCATGGCGTTGACAATTTTATTATATTTTAGTATATTAATATGTATTACGTAATACTCCAAATCATTTGCATGCCTATGTTGACGTTATACCGATGACTTTAAATTTTACTGTTAATATTTACCACAGTATAAAGGAAATAAAGAAAAAACAAACAAGTCAAAATGATCCTTGTGCAATTTGCGCCATGGTGCGAAATGCTCTCGGTTCAAAACGACCGAAAACCCTAACCAACCAGACTGAACTAATCAATGTAAATTTTGTTTACTTAAAAAACAAATATTATAAAATATACTACCAACACCTAGTCGGTGTGTGTTGGTTTCGAAATTGTTAATTTAAAATATTGAACTTTGCTTTGAGCACCTTTAGATGACTGCATTCACAGAGGTAACCGTCATATTCTTAAAATGATTGTAGAGAAAATTTAAGGTCCTGCAAATTTAGTATACTAATTCAAATTATTTTTTATGAGTGTAAGCTACAGAAAAGAATATAGGATATAGGAAGACTCTTTCTATTTAAAACTACCTACTCCTCGGAAACAGGGTCTTATAGCTTGCTCATTATTATACAGAAAGTAGTAAGAATCTAGAGATATTTCTATCTATATTGTTGACGCTGGTTGGCTTATAAGAGACTAAAGATAAGATACTAAATATTAAGTTCAATTGTTATTTACTGCAGATGTCAATCTTGAGGTCATTAAGATTTATTGCATACATAGTTCCTTGCCTACCATGCAACACGACCCATTGTGTGACGACAAGTTATGAGCTACGCTGTGACTAATGTTCAAGCTAAAATTCTTATTAAAATAATTGTAACATTTGGAGTAAAATCTAGTAAAATAGATAAATAAGTAAGATATAGAAGATACAGGCTTCAAAGCCTTGACCAGCGCCTAAGAGCAGCCTTTGTTGATCATTTAAAATTTCTTTCTTTGAGCATCTCCTTAAGATCTTCATGACCTGATGTCATCTTGCCCATTTTATCCGACAGCCACTGCTCGTTTGGTATGTTACAAGTATTCACACTGCTAGCTTGTTTCTTTATCTTTTGCTAACTGACTCCGTATACTTCGTGCCGTCTAACAAGTTATTACAAATGAACTATAACCGAGAATAATAGTGAGTGGAGATATTTTTACATCAAATATACTATTGGACAGTAAGTTAATCCAACAAGTGACAGATTATTAAATTCGGCCAAGAATTTCTTGAGTTAATAACTTAAATTATACTCATAGCAGGGAGTAGAATGGGCTGTTAAATTCTGTTCCCATGCGAAAATTGGAGTTACTTCAAAACAAGATTAAATAAGTACAATCTGGGTCTGCCCATTGTAAGCTCTTTTATTAATTATTAATGGGGTCAAGAGAAAGTCATTTAAGTAAAGCTCAAAGTAAAAAAATTGCCTTTGATATTTCTTTCAATTATGAAAGACCATAAGTGCTTATTGACTGTGTAGGTGAGGTTTACATAGAAACAATAAGCATATTTTAACTGCTCTTGTAAAATTAATGAATTATATTTTATTTGTATTTCACTTATACAGGTAATTTGAGACATTTATCCCAGTACTGAAGATATAAGGCTGCTGACTCTGGGTGTACTTAGTAAGTACATCTTGGAGGTATTACAGGACAGCGGACATTAGGATTGGGGAAGCACAAAAGATCCTATTGGGTCGGCGTGCTTCGGGAATAATCTTGGCCCTACATCAAGATAAGATAAGTTGAAACATAGTGAAAAAACAGAAGATAGAATTGTAGTTCAATAAAAAGGCCAAGAAAATCGCCTTGACCCAAGCTATTTCTATGTTAATTTGGTCTGCTGATAGAAGCGGTACGAATTTACTTTATCCATATTTATCCAAAATGAATGAAAAGGTCGGTATATACAATTAATTTAATGTTTTTACAGGCATTCACCTACTATTGTAGTCTATATATACCTACTCTAGTTTACAATCTACAAAAAATAATGATGACATTCTTGGATACTAGACAATATAAATATGTTTATTATGATATGTATTTATGTATTAGAATAAAAAAAACTAACGTACCACATAAATATATAAACACTTATGACTCGAGAAAACATTTTAATGCTTCGACTGACCGGACCTGGAATCGGAGACCTCTGGCCGAGTAGCTTATAGTTAGGGTAACTGACGACTAGGTCAACTAAGTTTCTAAAAAATCAATAGGTTGTGTTAGTGCAGTGAACAGTTGCCCTATGCTCCGCAAAATAAGTAAACGTAAATTATTTTTTTGTTTGAACTAAAGATATTAAAAAATTGTATAATACACCAAAAAGAACAAGTTTGAGTAAGTTTATTTCGATACTCAGAAAAGTACCAAAAACTTCATTTTGTAATCAAATAACTGTGCCCTATATATGGGGCTGCTGGAAGAGATTTCTTACAGAAATAAGCAGTACCTATATTTTCTGTTGTGTCCTTTTAATTGTCTTTGTGTGTACATAAATTGTTAAATAAATGAACTGTGTTAACTTCGAGATTAAATTTAGCTTCTCAATATATGTAGAGCTCAATGTGTATACACACATTAATTACATGTATACTAAGACTGTTTTGTCCAGAACTCGCAACAACAATAAATAAACTGGACTCCGTTGATTTTACCCCAGACAACAACGTAGCGAGTGTTGGCTTAATAAATATAACAAAGCCATGTATGTACATTGTCCTGGCCTCCAGACATGAAAAGTTATATTTTTTTACTTTAGCAATTAAGAACAAAATGGATTAAAATTATTTCTAAAGCATGTGCTCTAGAAAAAGTTCTGCCGTAAAGCCTTAATGTTCCATTGAAAACTACAAATATTTCAATTTCGTATTGTATGCTAAAGCAAACAAAATGATTACTTTCAGACCGAAACATGCAAATTGGTCTCTTTTCAAATTTATAGCAGAAGAAATACTATTTCATACGGAAATGCTGTTCAAAATGCTCATCTTTATCGTCAATAGGCTATTTACGTCCCACTGCGGACACAGCCTTCCAACGTGCGAGAAACACATGGAGGAATTTTAGCCAAAAATGCCTATAAATAGCTTTATTTTCACCAATGAGAGATTCCCTAGAGGTCTAACTTAAAATATAGGCTATATTCTACCGCAAGAAAATATCTAATACTAATAAATTTATAACATCTTGCAGAAGGATGAGTGGCCGCTTAAAATCTCACTTACACATTCTACATCCCTGTAAGACATACAATATTTTCATCATAAAGTCGTATGTTTTTCAATTATTCTTTAAACGTGTTAATCGCCAATATTATAACCCAATGTAGTATAAATATTTGAGTTGGAAAATTCTTATTTAAATTGTATTGTAGGATTCTGACGATTGTTAGGACAAATTGGATTGTATTAATTAGCCTTTCACTAATTTTACTTTACTTATTTCACGACAGATCTAAACAATCAAAGAAGGATGAAGGATCCGTACGACTAATGAAACGTTCCGACCTGAATCGACTCAATGTAGAAAAGTCATGTTAAAGTAGTTCGTATAACAATGAAGCAACGTGCATAATTATAACTCTTACCCCATAGGTGTTAATATGCCTGTTAACAGAATAGTTTCTAAATCAAACTCAATGTATACGTAACTCTAAAAGCAACTTAATGAAAATTAACTTAGCAACTAACTGTTTTGTGGAATCGCTTTTAGCATATAATTACGCTGCTGAAAACATTTAATTTTCATTTACCTAATAAGATTTTGTAATGAACCAAAACTAGCTCAGAATTGTTTGTTACAGCAATGTTGCCATGCTCTAGATATTATAAATATAAATTAGCTAAGGAATTAATTACACAGAATCTAAAAACGGTGTATTAATTCTATTTCTTCTGAAATATTATTCCGCATCAAACGAACCAACCGCTTGTTCTAAACTGACTTCTTTATTAAAAATTTTATTTCCTCTACTTTACAATATGTAAAGGCACCGTGTTTTCATTGACAACTCGCAGATTCGATAGGATTATAAAAGTCTAAACTTATTGTTTAGTTCAGATGGGCGTATGATAACCCTAGTAGCTTAGTTGAAAAATGGCTCTAATCTCAACGTATTAAGGTACCCAGCCACAAACGTTAAGGCGACGGGACTAGAACTGAAAGGGGATGTAGCTTTCTTACTTTTCCCAAAAGCAATCATTGAAAGTTTTTATATAATTCTCCAGAAAACCATTCAATAATCGACATTTTAAATAGGTCATCGAATAATAAACCATTGTTACATTTACCAATTATTTTTAATACATCGGGCTATTTTCGAAACAAACCTTGTTTCGTATTTCAATACAAAAGGACTGTAATGGATCTTTTATCAGGGAGGGATTGTTAAAATTATTTTCAAATAACTTTTTAAAGTTATTAATTACTTCCGAGTAACAAGAATACAATAAGAAATTTTTGTTGCGGCCGTTGGGACGGGGAAGTCCTTAAGAGGCGACCACGTATATACCTGGAGATGCAGAGTAGGTTCCCACAAATTGAACCGAAAATCGGATAAAGGTCGCGTGAAGCCACAGGGCAGGACCGATTGATTTGGAGATCTTTGGGGGAGACGTTTGTCCAGCAATGGGCGTAGATGACAATCATGAGTAGCAACCCATGCTAGACCAGGCTTTGGGCCCAACACTACTCACAAGTTTCTCCTTATGAAAATGAAAATAACAACGTATCTATAACATGCATTTCCTTGTTATTAAATCCAGTGGACAAACTTATAGTTCATGTAATTAGAGTACAATTTAGCTTGAAGTTATTGCATTGAAGGTACTTAAATATGTACCTTTTTTCCTTTTTATTTAATATTGATAAATTATGTTGTATTTATTTTAACAATGCTTTAATAATTAGATCTTTCAAATCTTTATCGCTATGCATAGGAAATAGTAGTAATAAATTTTATAGTACCCTTCCTGTGTTCTATGAAATTTCGGAGTTTCTTGTGCAATATTATCTAAAACAAAACCCTCTGATAGCTGATAGAGAATGGCTGACGACATAAGTTATATTTCACAAGTCATAGATAAAAAACAACATTAAATAAAAACATACATAACAACATAACTACAATAATAAAACATACATTAAATACACCAACATTGAATGAAATCAATCGAAATTTGTACATTTTTATACCTTTCAATTAAATGAAGAACCCCAATTACGTATAAAATATCTTTAAAAGGCTACAAAAAATATTTGACAAACAAACAGATCTAAGTAAGAAAAATAATAAGATTTTCAAAGGCTTACATACCAACCATGCTAATTCCACAAAACCTGACAGTTTATCACTACTAATTTATTATTTTGATATTATTTTAATTTGGGAATTCAAAAGGATGGAATTGGATTTCGTATAAAGTTTATTCCCTAGAGAGAAGAGTTTTCTGTGATGAAAAGTATATAGACGTATTTCTGTATCCAATTTCATCTGGCTCGGACGAACAAATCGTTACGGCGTGTTTGTGCTACAAACATCGTATATCAAATGTCCAATTTCTCGCGATTGTTCATTCTATTTCTAATTTCGTTTTCAATAAAGGGAATCTCTTCAATTGTTAATCGATACAATGGAGGTATTATTAGCATGTAATAACAAACCAAAGCTTTTATATTCTAAGATTATTATTATTTGCGTTTATTAACCTTATTTTCTACATCCAAAAATATAAATTTTCTAAATTTCAGAGTTCTCAATATTTGCTCTATGTAACACATTGAATGAAGATAAGTTTTTGTACCAAACGATTCCACTTCAACACGCGCTGCCTTTTGCTTTGAAATTCAATAAATTTAAAATAAATATAAAATGTTCTGGACCACTGCCGCTCGGAAAGGATTATTGTTAGTTCAGAACAAAATGGAACTGTATTTCCTGCCATATACTGTAAACTCCTTTTGCCAATTGTGTTAAAGTTGAGAATTGCATAAAACACTCCATTAAGTTTATCGTAAATCGGCTTTGTTAGTTTGACAAAGACCATGATAGTGTCTGTTTGCAAAGCTACTAACTAATTACTGGAATTATCCGCAAATCTACCCTTATGATTACTTTCGTTGATTTTTACGAAATTTTTTAAGAAATTATTTTACAAGATTATTATTATGTACTGAGGGAAACGTTACTATAACCGTTAATATGATTATGAAAACATTGTTGCATTTTAAAGTTACAATAAATAATAAATATTTGTTAATATTATTTTAAAGAATTGGTAACAAAATTAAATTGCTGGCATTATTTTTATTTCTAAGTACAGCATATATTGATCAGTTTATTGCGGGGTTGGGGCTTCTGGAGCCCTATTCCCGTAATAAAAATGTAATCAACTTCGAATCTCAATAATTCTCAATTTTTGAAGACGAATAGTATGACGCAATATGATCAAAATCTTTACAATGTAATTTTATTCAATTCACAATTCAGATTACATCACAGTACATTTTTTATTTGTGTTTGCAGAAATTGGGCTACTGATGCATTTTTTAAATAATTTGCGTAATATTTTGAGTTAAGTATATCGCGTGGGTTACTTATGTAGCGTAATTTATAAAACCTATCAAAATCTGGCTTTGGTTTTAGTGCTCCGTATTTCGTAGTGAGTTCAATATTTAAATATTATGTAGTCTAAATAACGTCTGCCTAACTTTCAGTAAACTGAAAAATAGCACGTCGGTAACAATCTTCTGCGTGTAACATTGCACATAGTAATTTTTTGTGAAATATATATTACCCAAATAGCATCTAAATGTGTTTCGTTTATTATTAATCATTAAAAAAAATTTCATTATAATAAAATAGTTACAATATAACTTCTGGCTTCAATTACAATATCTAGTATGTATAAACTTGTAATAAAATATCTTTGGCAGTACTATTTGTTTCTGGCTGGTTTTCATGACATTAAAAAGTTGACATTTCAAAAAAAGAATTAAGTTAGGAAATTTTGTTTCACACTATTTTTTATTTGTTTTTCTTTCTGTCAAAATGAGCGAATCGTATGAAGAAATAAGATGAATTTTAAATTTTTATTATAAAAAATGAAAACATGCAAGACAAGCCGCGAAAAAAAATTGAAAAAGTACAAATATAGTACCAGATTACTAAAAAATAATAAACTGCTTATGATTTCAAAAATTTATTAATAAAAACGCTGTTACCCAAATAACATTCATTCAATCTAAAACTGAACCTACTTATAGTATGCTTGTAGCTGTGTATATGTTATACAAAATAATAATATCAATATTTAAAATATAATATAATTAAAATAAAATAAAAATATAATAGTACACGATCATCAAAATTATATTATAATAAAACCTTGACAACGTGAAATGCAATAAATGATTGAGTAATGACTAAATGACACTATGACATCTAATAAATTTGAATATTTTTCTTAAAATCTGTCTAAGATAGTTACACTTATAATTGATACTTACCAAAGAAATTCAAGTAAAAATTCATCTTCATTTTAACTTAAAAATAATACCTAAAGTCAAAGTGAATAAGTTTTTTATTGTAGTGAAGTCCGAATAAATCCACACACTTTGTTAAAGATTTGTAATGTCGCTTCACGTCTTCTGTGACAGATAATTATGTAACTCGCTTTTCCCTGTTCCCTATCCCGCTCAAACGAACCGGTAACATTTATATTTACGCCTGGAAAATTCCAGCAATAGGCCCAGCTCACTGTGAAATATGAAATGCAAACGGTCATTGTAATTTGTGCACGAATTAATTATGATTTTTCATACGAATATTTCTTTGTTCATAAATTATTAATTATTTATAAAAATATAATTTTATAACTATGAAGTCGGCTGTCTACCACTTGACAGTTAGTAAAGTTAAACAGGAGAGCTTTTGAATATTTACGGGTTAAACCAATATAGTTAAATAGGAACTTCTTAGTTATATTATAACATGTAGGTATTTTAGCTACTCGAGTATACTATGCCTTTTGAAATGAAGTTATAAGGATAAGTTTATTATTATTTACGTTGTTTATTTCTTATTTGTATTTTCTCCCATGATTTTTGTTGGTTGTACAAAGTTGGGAGTTGCTTCATCAGTAGGGTTACTTTAGTTCTCTGTCACATAAACTTTTGTGATTGGTATGGTTCCAACTATTACATTGTAAAATATTTGTTCGTATGACATGGTACTAAGGTAGTAATCTACTTCAGAGGCCGAATTTATAAGCCATTAAAAGTTGTCGATAAGTCGTCGTTTTAAATCAAATTACGAAAGCTCCAAAGTTAAAGTAAATAATTGAAATGCTACCAACAATTCTTCCTACGGATTAACTGTATTAAAGATCCAGCTAATTCAAGGAAATAAGCTTTCAATACTTAATTTGGTACGCGAACTTCTTGAGAAGGCCAAATATTAGTCTTTGCTCTTCTATGGAATGTACATTAGTTGATCTAGGTTTTTGTTAATTTAACACAGAGAAAATGATTGAATTGCCGAACAGATTATTACTTTATATTAATTAGAATTATATTGCGGTTAAAGTTGATTAATAAAAATTTTACTTATGTTACTTGTTTTACTTTTTTTACTTTTACTTTTTATTAATTTCACTTTAATTTTATTTTTTTATTTTACTTTTAGCACCTTTGCACGATAGTTTCATCGAAAAATCTTTCGCGTGTTTTCATTCTTTTTCAATATTACATATTTTTATTACATGTTTGAAAAGGACAAACTTCATGTACCATAATTAAATAATTTACCCTTTTCACTGATTTTACAAACAAATCTTAATGATATACACCCAATATATACTCTATAATAAAATACACTAAGACATAGCACATAAACTTAAATAATAACAATACGAGAAAATAAAAATATCCCTGCGCCATTAATTAAGAAATAACTTTATTAGACATGGCTGTGTGTGGGTTTTTTCTTTGCCTATCTGTATTAAGTAGAACTTAAAAAAAATCTTTCTCGCCGAGATGTAACCATACTACGAACACTCGAGCTCCGGAATAGAACTCAAATCTAAAAAGAATTCCATTCACCTTCAAACTCGTACTGTGTAAAATGTGACTTAAATCTCGTACTAGAAATACATGCTCATGTTTAATTTCAATGTTGAATACTGCACAGTCATTTAAACTAAATAAAAATATTTTTAAATTTATTTTTTGTGTACAAACACAAAAAATAAATTTATCATTTTATTAAGATTTTAAGACTAGTTTCTGTTATAAAAGTTACAAATTTACAACATGGCAAATTGAAAAGAACTTGAACGAGACACGTAAAAACAACAATGAGAAATGAGTAGTAGGGTTGATTGGGAATATGGATACTAGTGTTATTTTTCATTTTAAAATAAGTATTATTTTAAAATTAAAACTAACAATTTATTTAGTACATATTTAAATACTATAACTGGGGTAATTAGTTAATGCCCGGTTGTTACCCAGTAAAATTATGACTATTGCCTTTATAATTATATTTATTTATTTTCTTATACATATTCCCTGTTGTGACGATTTAAAAGAGCTTAGTAAATAAGTCTATTTAAATAAAGTTATTTTTGACTTGACTTGACTTGAGATTTGAGCTTCCTGTTGCGATTGAGAACTTACATAGACTTGAGTCCCTTAGTCTTGGTGTCTTGGTCTAATGAGTAAGCCGTAATTATACGCTTAGCTCAAAAATAAGGTCTTAAAAATTCAACTTTATTACAATTCTACTCGGATTGACTCGATAGATATGCAGGACACGATTTTATAGGTTCGATATTTTTAGATGCTTTTTACACTTTGAAGTAACGTCACTATATGAAGCAGCTAACGATGATCTACATACTCCAATCACCTGCGAAGTAATTTGAACCGTTATAGTCCTACCCAGACGTAGGGAATATAAACACATTAACCCACTCGCTACCCACGACTTCTAATATCCGTTCTGGGAGCTCGTTTTGTCGATCGCACGACGAAGTTAACGGTTGATGGATCTTCCTGTCAACTGTGTATATAAAGTCCGTAAAATGATTATGGTAAGTAACTTAATGTAGAAACTGCAATCTATGATTAATATATTTGAAATGATCGTCTTTTATTTATTTTATATGTATGTAAGTTTTTTATTATAGAAAGATCAAGCAATTAACTGCATTTCACCTAATGGTAAGCAGAAGTGGAGTCTAAATAAAAAGGTAGCTAATGTGAGTAACTATGCACTGCTCTAGGCAACTTGATGTTGCCAACCTGGAAAGAGCCACACGCCTCTTTCGAAGTGCATTCTAAGGAGGGAAAACGTGTGCTGGCAAAGAATTACATTTCATGCACAGAATTGCATTTCACTACTGCACACAGGCCTTGTTAAAATAGTTGGAAATTTGAAATTTTTCACAGTACCACGTTGCTGAACACTGGCTGGTGGAGCAATTACCGTACTTGGCTGAATGGCTGAACTATCATCTTAGACAATCCGTGACCAAACAGAAATTTCTGTTATAAATAAGCCACACCTTTTGTGAATTTTTTTCTTATTTTGATTGCTTATGTTAATGTTTATGTGTACAGAATAAATTATTTAAAAATATATAATAAATTATTTTTATAACTATAGCCTTTAACTGAAACTGACGGATTTGACATGGGACATGACACGTTTCATTGGAAGAAAAACTAGATTTCGCTCTCGGCTTTGTTATTTTGTTGTTGCATTTAAAAATATAGACCTTTAAGACCTGCCGACGCCTTTTCCTCTTCATATTCGTTATCGAAACCAGAGCACTTGAAACACGCCAGCAGGCTATATGTCAAGTATCTACAACTAAATGATAAAACCGATTCAATGTTCCTCGTTGAAGCTTGTGTCAGGGGCAGGACTAAATTTATTAAATAAAATAGCTTTCGCTTCAAAGTCCTCAAAATTCCTTTTTTATTATTTCGTGGAGGAATCCTCTTACGAACCTACCCGGCGCTGTCTAGACAACGGGCGTGTGATCGACTCGCCCAGAGAATGATCATTTTGACATTGGGAATTCCCACTAAAACTCCCCGGAAACCCCTGTGTTCTTTGTGGAAGCGATCTGGGTTCTTCTGAAGCAATTCACCAGAATGCCCCCGGGCGGAATCCTCAAAATACCTTCATTCATTAATAATGATACGCGTCGAGTGTAAGTAATGACCCGAATTTATCAACGAACATGATAATTTATTTTATTTAATACATTGCAATTGCTTTTATTACACATACAATTTGATTTTATTACGTACACGCCAGATTAACTTGTGGCGAGTCCTACCTCAAGAGCGTTCATAGTGATAGTAATTTTCCAATTTCAGTATGTCGGTATATCCTTTATACATTATTAACAAAAAAGTAAAAATATCTTATTTAACATGGATACATAAATAAACAATACATAAAATATATACAAATTGTAAGCCATTATAGTAAGTTAAGCATTATTCAGAGCTCGCGTTATGAGTACCAGACAATGGATAATTATTATAAACATAAAATAATTAACTGCTTAAGAATCACTGCCTAATGAGATAAAATTTTGAGGAGTTTCTTGTACTGTTTCTTTTACACAGCTACAGAATTCGTCGAAGTTACTTGGATACTTAAAAATAACGTGGCCATCTCTAAAAGGTGAACGCAGTGGAGCTTACTCAGTCGAATCGTAAATATTTGTTAAAGTTCTCATTTGGATGTTGTATAATATATCAACCTTTTACACGTTAGCTTATAAGCTAACAACAGTCGCCCAACTCTTGGGTAGCTAGGAGAGAGAAGTCACCCGTTTCCCCTAACCGGAAAACAGAGGGAAGTCAACCGGATTAAGAGTCATTTGTGTTATGATTCCCCTTTCATGACTAAATGTTTTATCTAGACTAGACGATATTTATAAATCTATTTTAAATATATGTACAGCTATTGACATTTTGAAATAAAATTTTAGAAGGTGGTTATATATTATCTGTTGTCACTTTTTTGTTTTCCATAATAATCTTTTGTTTTATCACATTCTGTTTCATGATATTGATTGAGTACAAAATGTAGAATATTCGAAATGGCTAAGACGATAGCATCAAAGAACTCTTTGGTAAATTATTTTCTAATTCCAATGTAATGAATTATAATTCTCTTGTAGCTTAAATTTATGCGTGGATAATAAACTTGACAATGTAATAGTAATTATTAAAATAGGTCAGATACTTGTTTACGAGAAGCAAAGGAAAGCCCAAAACCTTACCATTATTTTTCGAAGTAATCTTGACTCGTTCAATTAAAAGTAATGAAACCCACCCAAGGGCGACCAAGGGCTGGTGCTTGAACATCCTAATAATTTCGGGTCTCCATGCTTAATTTTATTATGTTAATGAGTCGTCTGGGACTTGGTGTTGATACAAAAAGGTACATATACTTGCGTTAATGCAAATGGTAATTACTTTCTGATGTCCAGTTTAATTAATAGTTGTTTTTTGATTCCGTAACAGCTCTGCGAGCATCGATAAATATTCTTTTCATTAAAATTTTGCTTTTTGCTCTTGTCCTTCCATAAAACGGTTTTAATCGAATCCTAACGTCAAAATTCGCTTATTCCTAGTATGTGAAACAATTACAAAGAGAGATTTTGATAAAGATTTACATAGGTATTAAAATTATGGGACAGATTTTTATACACCATGTTAACCTTAAGCCTTTAGGCAATTTTATCACAAATTCAACGTTTACTTATATCACCAAAAGACTTCACCGTGACCCATACTGTGCGGCCTGCATCAAACAGCGGTCGTCTGAAACTATTTACGCAAAAAAATTTTTTATAGAAAAGATTAATTATCAATTTCCTATATAATAGGGACAGACCATATATTATCCAATCTGTCCGATAAAAGGGTAGTGAATATTATGCTACGCAAAGTGTCCTTCTACTTAAAAAAATAAGAACCAGGTACCTTTTTTGGACTTTTAGTAAAGGGTCACTGGAATTTCACACAAAAGCTTATTTTTGTTACAAACGCGCAATAAATTTCAAAAATGCTTCTTTGATAAAGTTTTCGAAGCTTTTTTAAATAAATGTTTAAATTTTTATTTCATTATATTCGTTTTGTGCACAAAAGGTATGTGTTAAAATATAAATCTCATTTACGCAAAATTTCACCGTACCACTATTATACATCTATTATACAGTTTATTGTAATAGGATTACTAACTATTGACTTAATATCTTATGCTTTTATAATTACAGGGCAATATATCATAATTAAATATTAAAAAAACTCCGAAAGTATCATAATAATTAAATTTAACAACACAACACACAGGAATTCAAATAAAGCAAGTATAATGAAAATTGTATAGTTGTTAGCAAGCCCGCACTGCCTTACCATAAGATCTCGACACTCTCTTTTGAAGGAGAGGAGGAGGGAACACGCTTCTTACGAACTACTGAAAAAAGTCATCCCATATATTTTTCCGTAAAATAGAGATAAATACTTTCGAAAATGACTAGTCAAAACCTGTTTGAGCCAGAGATACAGACGAACATATACACAAGGTGAAATATAAATTAGTGATGATTCTTTTTTCGCGGTCCTAAAGTAGCCTGGTCTCTTGTGTATTAAACCGTTGTTTAAATTCTTATTTAATAATTCCAAATCAAAAAACGCCTAAAACCATTCGAATAAGCATTTCTTATAGAAATAATGTCTTAGATCACGTTATTACTTCCCTTTGTGAATATTTTCCTTTGAAACTGTAATTTAGTGGTGTTAAAAGAAAGAGCTTCTTATTTTAGTATGTGTGGGATTTAATCTTCACCTTACGCAGTACCGTATAAATATTTATGATATGATAACGCTCATGGCTTTGGTGAACCTATATTGAAGAAAGCAAACATGTGCATGATCCGAAAGATGGAAGATTTTATATGAAGGTATTTTTATAGAATCATAAAAACTTAATTTAAAAACTCAAAATCAAACGTCATCCTTGAGTTTTTAGTTTTTTGTTCCTAGGAAGAAAAGTGAGTATCTCGTTACACTTATGGTTACAAAATTGAAGGGAAAACACCATGAAGTTGTTTCCTGATACGTTGAAAGACCAACTTTGCACCTCTATTACCTTTATGACACAATGAAGATACGGCTGACCGGAAGATCACTATCTAAATGAATGAGGAATACGAGGCATGGAAAAGGATTTTTTGGATGACAACGAATACCCAATGACAAGTAATAACCATTGAATAAAGTGCAATATCAAGTAGTTACTACATTGTTAGTACGTTATTTAATATCATTTTATCTTTCAGTGTCCGTTAAGAACTGTTTACAAAAGCAATAAAAGGGACCTATTTCAACAAGAGATATTTCTTTCTTTGTTTAAAAAACTTTTAGTATTCAATACTTCTTGCTCTATTTAAGAAACATAGTATTGTGAATTATGCTGGAAAGGAACTGGCTCTTGAAATAATATTTATTATTATTGAAAAATATATAGTTAACCTAAAGCCGTTGTATTATTTACTGTAAATAGATGTACATCAAAAGTAACTGTTTCTATAATGTAACTTTCATAGATTTTTAAAGCGTGATAATAATGATTAATGTTAGAGTTAGTATGTAACAAGTATCGCACTTAAAATCATAGCTTACTGTTATGATTTGGTTCTGAATTAAGCACATTTTTTTAGAAGTTGTACCCCCTAGAACTGTTTCTGTTGCAAGAAAAAAATATCAGTGATCAGTAGCATTTTAACTGATCATTTTGCTGCATAAAAATGTAGCTGGCTATATTTATTTCTAAGATTCGTTCCGTGAAAGCCTTGTTTAAGGAAGTGGATACTTTCTCGGTTTTACGGTCGATAAAACAAGTTCAACTAGCTACTTAATATCAAGCTTCATTGCACCGATTTTACCTCATTGGTTAGTCAAAAGCAAATATCCTATACCTTCTGAAACTAAGAAAGCCTTTGATTTGATATTTTTTATAAAATGAACCTTTGTCACTTCCGCTCCAAAGAGTTTTATTATCTATCTATTTTTAGTCTCTAGACTCATTCTGGTTCTTGCTAGAGTTTCACAGCGACATAACAGATGTTTCATTGAATGTTAGCATTCATTAGACTCTTGGCAATTATGTGTTGACAAAAACAGTATTCTGTGAAGCATGCGATTGTACAAGGTGTGTTATAGCAACTCCTTCTGCCTATTTCATTAACAATAGGATTATTTTCATACCATTAATCATTTAAATTCAAAATCTTGATATATTTTACAATGTTTCGGTTTCATCTCTCACATTATTCATTATAAATCAGTTCGGAATTCATTCTATCTAAAATTCCTTTTGTATTCAAGGCACTTTTTATGCCTTTACTATACTACTAACTAATAAATATTTAGTGACGTCAATGGGTGGCATATCACTTAAATCTCTCCTTACACCGTAATGTTACAATGCGCTGTGTACCCTGGTAAAGTTTTATAGCTTGCCTTATTTATTAATTTAATTATAATAAACCTGATTGCAGTAGGCTTTAAAGTTAAAAATCGCCTATAGACGCCTACGCTATACTAAGAGCATTAAATCTGGAGTCTGATGTGAATGCCTTTTAAGCCATCTAATTACACTGTCTACTATAAGCTTCACATCGAAACCCTTTTTGTTCTAATTCAACACTGAACCTTATTTCAATTGCAGCTGGTGCCTTATTGTGAAATAGTCTTCCAACTGTCTTCCAAGGCAGTCCTTCAATTACTTAATTTGAAATAAGATTTAAAGAATCATTACTTATACCAATCACATCATAATCATTATCTATTATTACATAGTGTTATTTATCATACATATATATGATATTTTATTGTAATTGCTGTGGTATATAATTTAGGCCTAAATTATATGTTTCAATTTCTATATGATCATGTTTATAAATGTTATTTAAAAATAATATTAATATTATTTCACGCACTCGATGTCGCCTGCTTTTTTCTAGTTACGTCTCATACATTGATGGGTTATTTAGCAGAGGTAAGTCCACCCTCGCACACGCTTCTTACATAATCTTTAAGTATAAATTTAATATGCAATTAACAATATTATTATTTTTATAAAAATATCAGCTTGGTTATAGTAATTATTGGAAGTAATTGTAATATCCATTAGGCATTCATTTATTGAGCATCGTAGTTTTTCTTTTCTCGCTCGCCTTTTTATGTATTGTTTGTAAAAATATCCGTTCACTAATAAGCATCAACGACAATGATATTGTGACTATTAATTTGGTAAATAATAAAGTTTGTAAATCAATGGATTTGAGAATTTTAAAGTGCAGGTAGCCTTTCGTCTGCAATATGCCTGAATCAGTCTAGACAGAGTTTGAGTTTGATAAGTCAGTCTGACTGATCTGTTTGTAGCTAACTACAAATATCCATTTTTTACCTAAGCTAGCAAGTTGAAGCACTTATCCGAATTTGCTGTCAGTTGGTTTATAGAATAGTAACCAAATCAAATCACCTTTCGATATGGTTGGTTCCCGGATGGGTCAATCAAATTATGTTATCTCGAGTTTTATGCTACGGAAAGCATATTACGTGAACCGCTTTTACCCACCAAGTGGCGTTGGGTCTAGACCTAAATTCTGTTACGAACACCATTGAGGCGGATTTATTTGATTCCTATTTATTTACTTTCAGAATTCTAATTCACAATTAAAAATGTTACGTCTTAATTCTCGTCCGAAACCAGAACTCCACACCATATATATCAAGCTCATCTTACACACTCGAGCTGCGTCTACTGAGCCCACTTCGTTAATTTTCGCATCCATTCAACGTAGGTAATATCACTTGACCCCGAGTTCTTTTTCCTCTTTTGGTTTGCAACGTGAATATTTAATAACGTTATTAAAAATTCAAACTACTTTACTGTGAATTACAAAAATCAACTCCCAACTTTGCGTTGATATAATACAATTACAGCGCAAAATTTAACTAAAAAAGAGGATATAACTTATGTGGAATAAGATTAGAAACTTTATAGGATAAAGAAGATTTTAATCAATTTTAAAACTTATAGAATTTTTATTAAGGTTTACAATATGTTATGATTAACTTTTTTATGTCATTTTCTATTATAAATAACAAATATTGACGTTGACACTTAATTATAAAAAAGCGTGAATATGTACGCTCTAATAGATAATTTTACTCTTAAGTGTCTTATAAATAGTAAACCCAACCGAAACATAATTATTTTCTAATAAAGTGTAAGTACAATTTCAATAAATATTTATGACTTTATCTATTTTATACGACGATAAGTACATTGTTTAGTTCACATACTAATTTTGTCAAAAAAAAACAAATGAAGTATGGGATAGCTTTTCGAGTACTATGAGCAATAAAATAAGCCAGATAAAGCCATAAAGGTCGCTCTATACCTAATATAGTTTGTACCATGCCGTGGCTGTATTGAAAATCGAGCTACGAGAGTAAATCTTGTATTTGCCTTCAATACATTAACACCAATTAAGTCTCAAAAGGAGTTTTAAAACCCAATTCGATTCAGACGTTTGCAAATGGCTGCCATCCCTTTTAACTTTCAACGATCTATGTTCAGAGCAGCTTGTTAGCACCCAAACGGTTCACCAATTATGGCGCCTCTATTCAGGACTGCGCAAATCCAGCTGAATTCCTCTGCAGCTGTGGTCGCAAAATCAAGTAGGATAAAATTAAAAATTTTGGCTTTTACAACTTCAGCTCAAAGTCAACCCTTTTCTGTGTGATTTCTTACACAAATATATTATAAAATAACTAACTGACCCGGTGAATTTCATTTTACCGCCAAACATCCACTAACGCCATCTATTAAAATAAACCCAAAGTAGCGATGGAAGAAATGAAAGGTTTAATGTTTAGCATGTTACTAAGACGATTATCCATACTAAATAACAAAGTTTCTGTATATTTTTGCCTCTAAATATATTTTCTTTGGGATTTTCCTAGTTATTTTTATTTTTAACCATCTCTGTATTAAACTGTATAAAACATAATATAAATTATTTAAATAGGTCAAGCTGTTTCTGAGTTTTAGCGAGACTACTGAACATCATTCATTTTTATTAGGTATAAAAGATGATTATTGTAATGTTGAAAAAATATTTTGAAACACTATGACAGTAATTTTTTGTTATTATATTAATAATAAACATCCTTTATTTCCCAAACAGAAAACAAAACATCGCTACATAAACAAATAGTCGAAATGGGCCTTATTGCTAAAAAAGCAATTTCTTCCTTTTAGGTGAAATATGTGATAGATATTTAGTTTTCATTTCTTAGATAAATATAATTAATTATAAGCTAATTTAAGTAATAAGAATATTAGTTTTCTGTAATACAATTATTATTTTCTGTTCTAATGACCAATATGTATATTATTGAAAACGAACGTAGGACTATTACTATAAACGTACACTGAATGCGTCTTCTTTCACATCAAAATGACATTAAAATCTTCAAACAATTGTGCTTTGAACAATGACTGTTGGAAATCATAAAACGGATAATTAGGGTACATTCCGTGAGGTTAATAACACAGACGGAGGGTCTTTAAAAATGCCTTGAGAGTGGAGTATTATGAACTCTTATTCAGTTTAAGGTTTACAGCAAATGTTTAACTTATTGACAATGTCATAGAGTTCACGAAATAACTGGTCATTAAAGGGAATAGAAATAAAAGATCATCATACAACTCATGATTCTTTACATTTATAACAATTTTTTTTGATCCATCGAGAGACAAACCATGGCGAAAGTTGCTTTGTTTTGTTATTTAAACCAGAGCATGGATTCCTTTAAAATAATGGAACGTCACAGTAATCATCTCGGTTTAAAAATGCATACTAGAAAATAACTTTTTAGCACCGCCTATCTAAATTAGAAAATAGCGATACAAATTTTTAGCATCGCCAAAATAATTTTAGTAGTAAAATAATAAATGGAAATATATTTATCTACTAAGGAATATTATCTTTGATAAAAAAAAGTTTAAATATTATAGTGAAACTCATAACATACTAAGTAATGTGGCTTGAGAGCTTTCGCGAGATAAGTACACACTTACTCAGTTGTAACTTTGTCAATTAAGTTAGGTCTTCTACATGCATTATGCATTAAGATATGTAGAAAGAACAAAGCTATAATAAACAAATATTATGTTTTTTTTTTGCTTTTAAATTAAATAGGTACTGCTATTCTTTTCCAGAAACATTATTTTTACGAAAACAAAAATGAACCTTCGATGGTTGGTACTTATAGTTGGTAAAAGTATATTACTCGAACGTTTTTTAACTTGGGTACATAATATGTACTGTAGTTTTTGTACTAATATTTGAAGCCTTTATATGTGAACGTCAAGGTGTACGTGTAAAAACCAAGGAAAATATTATATGAAAGTAGATAAATAAAAAATATATGTCAAAACGAAAACCAAAGATATGTAGCTTAGGGCAAAATAACATAAATAATAAGATGTTGAAATCATAAGATTTTCTTTATTTCTAAGGGTCTTTATTAAAAAATAATAATACTTAATTTGCACTCAATAACAAATGAATTTCGTTTGTGTTATACTGTCAGTGTTCATACTGCAACAGTAACAAATATTTACTTGTTAAATTATTCATTATTAATTATTAAATAATATTAATTGCAATAATAAAAATAACTTCAAATTTGATTGCAACAGATTAACCAAAAACGGGCCATCCAAGGGAAGGATTTCAACAATCGGATTTAATCTAACGATATTAATACTTTTTGAAAAACTCCTCCTTTGAAGAGAGTTAAGTTTTTGTTAAAATCTATGTTGGGGAGAATATATAAGGTCCATTTTGTATTATATCAAATTAAGTACTTACTCAAAACAAATCAAAATATTTATTGGGTAACTTAGGTAATTTATAAAATATATTATTAATTATATATATTATTATGTAACGAATGTAAGTCGAATTAAACTGACTGTGGCATTGCGTAAATCATGTTCTCTGCAGGAATTAATTTATCATAATTTACGAACGTTTATCAAGCAAATGTTACTTACTTAATGAGTCTTAAGCCACGTTCACATATCAAAGACGCTAAATTTGTTAGACACGCGACTATTTTTTAGCTCATATAATTTTTAATTAAGATGCAATATTTATAGCCGTCTGGTCAAGGAAGAACAGTGCCCTAGGTTTCGTGTCTTGGTATGGGCGGATATTAAATGATGAGTATTATATTATTACCTATAAACTTTCACTAAGCCAGAATAGCACTATGGCTAAAATTATTGAAATTGTAAAATGTTTAAGAAAAAACATTTAAATACTTGTGCTACAGAGTCAAGACTGAAATATTCAAAAACACTGCTTGTTTAGCATAAATGAGCTGAGCTAGACAATTAGCTTAGAATTGTCCTCAAAACAATAGCTATTTAATTTCTATTTGTCATAAAATAAATTCTGTGTCTACACAACGGAATTAACACTGACTGTTAAAAAGTGATTACTCATAATTGTATTTATTTTCGAAGTATTAAAAAATGAACGCGAAAAGCGAAGTTGTGTAAATAATTATGCTAGCCAGTGAACATGTAGCCTCGTTTAAACAGCCCCGGAGCGCTGAAGTTTCCTCAGAGTTTATTGTTGCGATACCCGCGTCGTAGAGTACCAAACTAACTTAACTTTTATCGACTTTTAGCGACAGCATTGCAGATAATAGGATATATACTAACCCCTGGCGCTTTTACTTTACTATACTGCACTCAAGATTTAAGATACGCTGTTTGAAAACAAAAAATACAAAGAATTTCTTACAGAAATATTACTCTACCCGTCTATCAAAATTCAGCGTTGCGCTTTAGGGTAAATCAAAATATTTCGTGGGAAATTTTACGTAAATAATCTATCAAAGAGAGCAATTTAAAAGCTTATATAACTGTCGATAAAAATGTCAGCTTTATAAAACATACACGTTTTCCCGCGAACGATGATTGCTTTTCAATTGAAGTGCCAATTAAAACGATGAGGTCGAAAATTTGAATAAGACGTAAAAAGAACAATAGTATGATGTCAGCTAGCAAAGAATACAATATTTGTTTCGTGTAATGATGAAGTTACTTTGCAATAGTCAAACAATAGTATTATAGCTGTTTCATAAAGAATCAAGTGCTTAGGAAAAAAATAGGAATGAAATGTATAAATTTCAAGACTGCTGACTGAATCTATATCTGTATGTATCTGTATCAATTTATAAAAAATGTAAACATTGTGTATACATTTTCAAAAAAGTCAGGTTGAAATAATGTTTAAGGATTTAAGACTTCCATACTTCTGGGGACAGAAGTCTGTATTAAATAAAGATGAATATCTTTGCTGTTAATTTAGTCTTTTAGTAACAGGTAATTTATTTAAATCTTAAAGTATTGTAATGCTCTGTCATGATCGCCACAATGAAAGGGATTTAATTATGGACAAGTGCACAGTCTATCACTTATTTCTCACCAAGAAATTAAATACATGAATAAAACCTTTGTACTCAAATGTTGAATGTCAGTTTCATTTTACCATTTATGTGTACATAAATAAATAAATAAAATATTTTACCTTAAAGCTGCCTAGTCTTTAAGATATCATTTTTAAACATAACTATCGCGATCGCCATATAGATTCCAGACACAAAAGTATTTAAGTCATGTAGCTGCATCCATATAAATTGACATATACAATTTATCGTCAACTTATTTAAATTTATTTAAAGTAGGTTATATCATAGAGTAGCAAAATAATATTTTTTCGTTGAGCGTAGATAGATAATAAGTTCCAAGCGAAGCGTAATTCTTCAATAGAATCCTGAACGTTATGAGGCATTCAATATAAGTCACCCGAAGGAAAATAATTTTTCAACTGAGATACACTTTGCTGTGCTCACACTTATGTGCGTATATATTAAATTTATCACAACTTTTCAATAGATAGAATGAAATGAAAATAGCATCGAATATATCTTGTTAACGTTATAGCGGTGGATTTACATGATTATGATATGAATGATAATTAACGTTTGAAATTTAAAACGTAATCCCATTTCGTAATGAACAGTAATAATACGTTTCTGATTTGTTAACTCATGCAAATTTTTGATGTTGCATCGAAATTAGAATGATTATAAAAGCTGAATTCCCATTATTAATGAAATATTTATAAAATAGTATTTTTCCTGAACGATGAGAATTTTATTTGTTAAATACCTGTAACAAATAAATTTACTGCTTAAACATGTTTTCTAAATATTAATCAACTAAAACCTCAAACGATCATCTTAAAGAGTCTAATATGTTAAACATGTGTATATGTTCTTATCTCAGCCAACATTAAACGAAGTATCCCAAGTGCCCTAACATCAAACCTTACAGGTGTGACACCATCTACACCACATAAAAATAAAAAGTTCAATCCAAAACCAACCTTCTGAAAACCGTATAAGATTGACAAAAAGATAAGATTGTTACTGGAGATGCATCGTCAACTGTACCAGCTAACGTACAAAGTGCTAATTAGTTGCAAAACTTTGTTAATGGCTTGATAATTTTCCACGCACATCCCAACTCCAACCATTTGTTTGGGGTGAAGTGTCACAAATGTGACCTTCGTTTTCAAAAACCACCAATTTTTTTTCACTTTTATTATTTAACCCTTTGAGGACGGCTATTTTTTAAGCGTATATAGACGATAAAACGTATACGTTAAAAGAAAAATCCCTTCTTATGTTTCGGGCTTTTCAGTCTCAGTACAGACTGAGTATTTACAGACGTACAAAGGAGAAATTGATGGCGTTAATATGCCGCCTGGGCCTACACGATTATTTAGTATATTTACACCGTTTCTTTTCCAATTTTTTCTTTTAATCAGCATATAATAGGTTTTTGGATTTTCAAAAAGCATCAATCAATTGAGTTTTTTAATTGTGTCCAAGACAGAAATGAAGTTTCGCGCAGAGTAATAATAACTATATACATATAATAATAATAACATTTCTCACACTCACACCTATTATCAGGTCTCCAAACTTTACATTGGAATTTTGTCAAATTTCAACCCATCAGAATATAAACAATCCGTAGATAGATAATTGAAACCCAACAGTCGCCTTTTCTTATAAATATTACAATAGTCCTTCTTGCACTTTATTTCATAACTTCATTTCCACTTCCACATTTCATTAATAAAATTCCCTTGTACTATTCGGTCATTTAATTCTAGATCAAGAGATTATGTCCAAAATTTTTGCTTTACCCAGTAAAATTACGGTTGGGAAAACCGTAACTCTGTCCTCGCACTAAGTAATGAGATCTGGGATATAAATTTTTAGATACTAGCTAGGTTTATTATTAATACAACTTACTGTTAAAAATTGCAATTGTTAATTCTTATTTATAATTTATTATAATATCATCAAATGTATAGATTTTATTTAACAATGTAATTCCTATATTTGTTCAAGTTGGTACCAGCCCTGGGGATTGAAGTAGTACCCTTATTTGTCCCTTATCGTATGCCTAGTCTTGACACACAATACCAACACATCTATGAATATTTGAATTTAGTAAGAATTAGAATATGGAATCTCATAATGATAAGAACTGTTATTCTATAAAAGATTTTTATAGTTGAATGCGGTAGAGATATGATTGATATAATTTCGCGGTAAAGAAAAAACCTGATCAATGCTAGAGGAAAGCGAAGGGAAAATGCCAATGCAAAAGTAGGATGAGCAAGCGCCACGTCATCTGCATACATTAACAATAATACCCAAGATATGACGAAGAAATTTAAAAACCCTAAGCGTAGAATTTTAAAAGAATATAAGTTGACCAAGACTAGTGGGGAAGTAAAACTGAAATGCATGTGCCATGAAATATGCAAGACCTTAAATAGTTGAATTAAGCGTGTGTTTGCATAATGAGACTCGTTTAACACGGATTTAGGATTCCACATGCAAACAATAACACACGCATTCATTCCACATGCATGCTTCCTTTAATACAACTTAGACTTATTACTTTTCAGAGACATCAAATACCATGACTATTTTAGTTCTTTCTATCATTAAAATTGTTGGGTATTATGGACCAAACTCCTCGTGTATTTCTTCTATATACATAGGCAAGCCTGTTGTAGCAGGAAGACATATAGAGGCTCTTGATTAAGAGTTTTTTATCCTACAAACCTAAGAGCGATTCTTCTGCTAAACTCCGATATATAGATAAGATATAAACATCAAATGGGAAGCATACTAAGACCGAGCTTATTTAGGTCGATAAGAGCACTATATGATTGTCATATCGTGTAAAATTA
Organism: Acentria ephemerella; assembly: GCA_943193645.1. Lineage (NCBI taxonomy): Eukaryota > Metazoa > Arthropoda > Insecta > Lepidoptera > Crambidae > Acentria > Acentria ephemerella. The sequence continues at coordinate 7,529,232 of OW971891.1, forward strand.
TTAAAAAAAATATCGACTACAATATTCACAGTTAGTTTTGATAGAAAATATTAGATTTAGTATGGGTATTAAGTATTCATATTCGGTCTAAATTATTATACTCACAACGACTGCAAAATTCAATATTCTAAACTTTGATCCCACTTTAAGTGGAGAGTTTAAGTTATTAACCACTTGGTGAAGTATGTCGTTCAAGTTTTAGTATTTCCTTTATCTATTTTGCTTTGAAGATTAGTTCGCTGATTTATCGTCTCTCAATCTCTGAAGTATCAAAATGTTAAATAAATTTAAAGTGCTATCACACGCCTGATTTTATGAATATTACGTGGATTATTTTTAAATAACAATAACTAAGCCGACTTTTTTGAAGTTTCCTTAGGGGAACGGCTATGGAATTCAAATTTGGAATATTTTGGACTATATGGTACGATCGAAAGCCTGGTGTTAATTAATCTTTATATTTATTGTCGTCAATTTTTCTCCAATTCTTCTCCAGCCCCATATCCAGGACACTGCTTAAGACTTTTACTAGTAAAGACAAAGCTTCTTACAAGAAACCTGTTAAAATATTGATTGAATGAATATCGCAATAGTCGTAGAATCCATTAAACATTAGCACTGATTTTTGTCCAATGATCACAAACTTAATCTAAGTTTAATTAATTGCTAGCCTAACTTTAAAGGGTTTTTCATCACAGTATGCCCAAACTAGTTCTAAAATATTGCATTCATACCAGAAATGTGATAGTATGTTGGTCATTAATCATTGTGCCTTCCATTTGTGTTCACATTCACACCCGTAGTTTGTCGTGTAAGGGTTGCTTCATTGTCCACAAAATGAGGGATACTGTAATAGCATTCCGCTGTAATCTTTTAATTCAGGGACACGCAAAATGTCACTTTATAAATGAAAGGTAAACTTTGATTAAATACAATAGATTTTCTATTTTCTTAGAGTGGTTGAAGACTGGTAAGAAATTAGTGTGTATTTTAAATAAATTGACATTGGGTAGTGAGAAAAATAGTCCTCAATATCAATGTGTGACAGATTTTTAAGACTTACCTGCCATTATACTGAGCGCCTATAAAAGTACAATTCAGAAGCAAAAACGAATTTAACATAAGTAGAATTAAAATACTAAATTGACCGATGATGTTAAACTAGTAAAAATCAAATTATCAAGTGTTGTGCTACTCTCGATGTCATTTAACAATCGATATTTAACAAGCTACATCAGTGACTTAATGGTGGTTTGGAAACTGACAATTGATGGACATGTACTTATTTCTTAAAATAATTTTTTTATAACTAATTGTATTCAAACTGACAGGTACGAGGTAAATCTGATTTAGAATACTAATTTGAGGTTTCAATCTGCTGTTCAAATAATATGATTGCTTCTTTATGTAACTTTGGTCAGCTTTGGTTAAGTTGTAAGGAAATCACACCTTGACGTAATACGTGCAATGTCTGCAGGACATAATAGCATTCAACTGTGTTCCGAATGCAAATTAATTGAATTAACTTTGTGCAGACAATCATATTCAAAATTTACATTTATTTGAATATTTCAAAATAAAAATATACTATTTTAAGGATATAACAAAAATAATAGCGTAAACCGAAATAATGAACTGTTTTATTTTCGCCAGCTTTTTGCAAAAAAATATAATATTTTGAAAGGACACTTGATATACGAGTAGAAGAGCAAAACTTTCACAATAAAATGGGTCACTTGGAAAAAGTACAAACGAGTCTTAAGACTTAAAACAGTAAGTCCGCAAGTTTGATATATAGAAGTTGCAAACGCACGCCTTTTGAAGAGTTTTCATCTTCTCTTTAAGACCTTTTTTTCCTTAGACAGCAATCGCTACTTCAAAGGTAAAGCTCCAATAGCGAGCCAAGTACGTATGAGCTTAAGATTTATGGACGCGGTAAGTATTAGAGAGGATTATTTGAAAAATACGATGCCAATAAAATTGGATATTACGTTTTACCGGTTTATAAGTTACACTGTTACTTAAGTTGTCAGATTAAGATCCTACTTAAAATTAGGGTAATTAAATTTAACCGATATTTTTTAAAACGGAATTTGAATCGGGTAATCCAGATTAAAAAATACTAAAAAAGTAAAATAATGTTTAGAATATTGTAATGCTTTTAAATAAATGCGCTTATGAAGCAACATATTCCCGCACTAGTCTGTGTGTAAAGTAAAATCCGCAAGGGTCATGCTTCCACAGAACAAATTACACTAATGTAACTCATTCGTTATTCTTACTACTCTGGCAAAGGCGTGTGTACTCAACACAGGACTATGTCAATAGGTGTACAAGACTTTGTGAATACTAAATGCAACATGCTAATATTATCGTACGTAGTTGATTTACTTAGTATATAAGTAACATTTAAAGGACACCAAACTTTTCGAAGATTTATTACAATTTGTCTTAGTATTTGTTATTAAAGTTTTAAGGGTGTTTTTAAATTATGAAAACAAAGTTCGCAGACCACGTTATTAAGTAGAATAACATATAAATATAAAGACACACATACCCACCCACACACCCACACCCACACACACCCACCCACACACACACACACACACACACACACACACACACACACACACACACACACACACACACAAACACACACACACACAAATATTAATAAATATATTATTTTGAAAATTACGTTAAATACTTTTACAGGTATAGTATGATATACCTTTGGTATATGAAAAAAAAATTAAATACATAAACGTGTCCTTAACTTTCATGTCACTAAGTAACATAAAGATTTTGAAGTAATAAATATATTGAGATTGTAATTTGGATATTCCATGAAAAAGAAAAAGATACACAGCCTCTTTTTCGGAGCTCAGAGGATGTCACGCAGTCTTTTATCTAGTATGGGTGTACATTACCGTCTTTAAAACTAGAAAGTACGTCGTACTAGAATTCACATTAAACTGTTTATTCTGTATTGCCTCTTTAAACTGCTTTTACAACAGAGAGCTTACTCTAAATTATATACAAACAGAATCCCTTTTGCATGTCTACTAACGCTCACAAAATGTTACAAACAAATATGAAATATTTCATACTTTCTTTGTGAAAAAGTCATGGTTTTGCATTTTTTTACTGTCGAAATATATTAAGGTTTGGAAGCGTTGGTATCTTCCGAAGTACGAAATCAAACCTTCGCATGAAAGTTTTAAATTTGGTTATCCCGTGCCTTAACGTAGTCTTGTTTCTCACACACGCGATTTGTTACCTGCAACAAAATAAGGTATAATGTTTAACATTCGAACTTTAACCCTTATAATATGACGGCGTTTCTACATGTTTGCGACATAGTTTCAATGGTTTTATGGGTTATAGTGGAGCTTTATTCCGTTGGATTGGTAGTAAACAATCTTTGAATGCGTGGGAAGAGCACACGTGTATATAATTTTACATAAGCTTGCTATTGAACTAACACATTGTCACACATGGATACACTTGTTCGAAATGGAAAGTTAAAAGGAATTAAAGTCATAAACAAATGAATATATTAAATTGTATTAATATTTTAAATTAAAGTGATCAGGACTGATTTTATAGACACATCGCTCTGTATTTGGACGGGTTGTTTGGGGACTCAGAAGTGTTGGTAGTATCTACTCTTGTTACTCTTGTTACTACTCTTGTTTCGACTTGTTATTCAATTAGTGCAGTTGCAAGGGGCAAGAGTGGCGGCAATGTGCGGGAAGTATTGTACCGAGGAGATTGCAAGGTACATACAATCTGAAACTGCAATAAATAATGTGACAACACAAGCATAGTATCAACACAACTAAGCCGGAATAGGTTACGGTAACTGCGGTCCTTAACGTAGCGGTGTAAAAAATTTTTCATTCATATACCTTATAGTTTCTAAATTACGTTTTTATATTTGTGCAGGTTGCGGTAGGTCTCCAGACTAATTCAATGAAGAAAACTTTATAATTTTGCGTTAAAACTGTTTAATTCGTATTTTGACAATATAAACTTATTTAAATCGTAAAGAAACACGTATGCTTGTAGCGGAGATCAATTGTCAAGAAGATCGTCTTCTTTCACAGGCTTCTTTCAACGTTATTTCATCTAGATCACGATAGATGGCGTTAGTAGTTTCGTATTCTTAACAATATTATATACAAATTAGCAGATGCTCCACCAGCAATAATAGGATTTGTTGCTGGCGTGTTGACATTTTCGAAACAGCAGATATTAATTCCCCCTACGTCCAGTAATTACAGTGTGTAATTACCCAAAAACAGCGAGCTAGTACTCGGCCCAAATAGGAACTGCGGTGGTACTGTCCTAGGCGACCCCGCGAGCGAGTACTTATTAATTTGCCACCGCGTATTTAGGGATTGAAATTTAAATGTACAATACGTGCGTTTTTCTTTCGTTATATCATAGGTTCTTCTTCTAATCACGTCTTTTCCAAGGGTATTAATTACGTTTATTTTCGTATCTTCTCAACTTTCTTTGCCCAAGAACAAAAATTTTCGAAAAAAATTCACCGAGATGTGTCTCACTGTTCATGACGGTCCATAATTTTATGCATCTTCCAAGACATGAATGTTTCGGCGTCGAGCCAAAATTGCGGAACCATTTTGTTTCTAAAACTTCCAGCAGATGCAGTCTTTTGGCTCGGTTTATGTATTTTATGTTATGCACGAAATTAAATAAACGTAGGTAATAAAATAAATCATATATAAATATATGCATCATGATAATGAATCATACCGATATCAGAAGGTAAACAGGTTACAGTTGATTAGATTGGATCGTCAATATCTATGAAATTATGTATATAATAATTATTATTGTAATCATAATTTTTAGATCAATACAAATAAGTGTTTCGTGTGACAACTAAACGATAAGATAAGATTAATCTTTATTTGTCAGAATATTGTTTTTACAATAGATCTTATACATATAAAATTCAGCCTACATGTAGGCGTGCAAATTATAATTGTAACAATTATATATATTAATTAATTTATTATTATTATTATATAAATATATATAATGACATTGGTTAATTTTAAGGTTCAATTGCAATATTATTATTATTTTATATTATTTATTTACTTTTGTTCTAAATATTCTTTGACGCAATGAATATAGTCGTCTAACCTGTCTAGGCATCATATCAACTCGCATTTTCTAAAAACAGGGTAGAGGGACAATACTAAGTGCTTTAAAGAGCGGCATGAAGCTATCATCATACCAAGCATTACAAATAACTATTTACTAAAGAACGCCTTGTTATAATCAATCTTTTATAAAGAAAACAAAATAAGTAGGTACTTACTGTTATTCAATAGCGTCTAGTTATAAAATACTTTTATTTTCAGTCAGCATTTCAAATTATAACTGGCTTATAAGTATACAAAGGTTTCTCAAATAACACAGATCATATATTATTGTTTAGTTATTGGAGGCATGTTGAGTGTTTATGGATACAATTTTTTATTGGATAGTGAATACATGCAATACAATACATACATAGAATGCTTTTCTAGCTATCTTCACAGATGGACTCCTCTATTGCTTATCATCAGGTGGTGTTGAGTCATTTGATTGCTGGCCAATATAATTTGTGTAGGATGGTAGCTAGAGTGATTGCTTTGGTTTTATGAAAAAAATACTTTTGCCATATACTCTAATTATGTTTGTGCAATTGCAAGAAAATACTTTAATATACGGATACGACCATTCGGTAGCCTCTTTGATGAGATCATTTTCAAAAAATCATGGGAATTCAGTTATGTTTAACACCAAATTGTCTTCTACTCGGGTTTGATATCTTTTGAGCCCCAATTTAATTTAATCAGATGTACTTTATTTGAACTCATGTGTATGACATCTTTGTTCAACGTATAGCTTAAAAGGCTTGTTAGGTACGCTTGTACCAGTAACCTTGACAAAAGCACTTATTATGCCCCCGAGGAATCTCGTTTATTCTATAATGGTACGCAAAGCGTTCTTATTATGAACAATTCTAACTCGAAATGTATTTTTTATATTGGTAATATTCTTTATGTAAGATTGAATAAACTCAAAGCACTTAGATATTGGCTGTATTTTTTTACTGTTGTCATAAACGAAAAACATTGTTTTTAATATAAGCAACGCTCTGGAAAGGTCGAAATTATTATATTATAGCCGGTCCGGTAAAAATTATAATCACAAACCTTTACTCCGAGAGAAATTATGTAATACATTTATTTATTTAACAATTTATGTACACAAAAAGATAATTAGGACACAGCAGAATATCAGAGAATAAATATATGAATACATAGAATACATGTTTTAACTTCTTTGTGAAAGAAAATATTCTTTCACAAAGAAGTTAAAAGTCAGCAAGGACCTTTGGATTTTACACGTGGTTGGTGATTTTATATTGGAACGGGCACGTTTTTCTGTTATGTCGTATTGACTCGCACAAAGGTTTCGAAACTTTTGTTGTGCGACTGTTCTATTCACAAACATTGTTATATACTTATATACCATTGTTATATAAGCCCCAAGACAAAAAGAAAATAAGTAGCGAATCCTTTTAGTTAAGACGGTAAGTTATATCTTACCCGTAAGTAAAAGATCCCCGTGAACCACGTTTAGATTCCTATTTATTCAAGCTAGAAGGGTTTTGTTTTACTTATTTGCTATTTATGAGAAGGATTATTACATATTAAACCATATTTGTTCTGCACAGTTAATATTTTAAACAATGAATTGTTGACAAAATATTCCGTTCAATTTGAACTTTAACTGTAATAGTTATAATGGGTAACAACTACTACTTAATTATAATGCCTTTTTAGGAATAGTAGCTTCAGCTCTTTATGTTTTAAAAGAAAATCGAAAAGGTTTTAAACGGCGTTGACTAATTATTCCAACAAGTTAGCAAAGTTATCGTGAGTGAAGATTTTAAATCTTAAACAAGCGTAGGAATCTAGAATCGCATAACGAGCGTAGCGAGTGATTTTAAAATAGACTCCTGAGAAAAGTGAGGGAGTTAAAGGCACGGGACCATAAAAAATTGGTTTTTACCTCCCGCAGCGAAAATAATGTTAAAGACTATATTTTTGGAGAGATGAAAAGCGTATTTTTCATCTCTCCCAGCAAGAATAATCTTAAAGGCATGTGTACTTGTTGTATAAAAATAAAAACCGATAACGCAATATTTTATAACAAATTATTATAACATCCAAAGTTAACTTATTATATTCTTCTTTCTTAATATATTTAAAGAATATTTTTATATAAATGCTCAATAGTTACTGTGTCGGGATTTGCCTTTAGGTGCTTAATAGGCTTAGATACATTATTTTCACTGAGATGTTTTATGGGTGTTCAATATCATCAACAAATATCATTTATATTGAAACATTTTAATAAATGTAGAGATAAGGATCTCTACTTAAAAATTTAGGACTATTGAACTATTTAAAAATTCTGCACCTCGTGATACTTAAATAGAAGGTGTTCGAAATTTAAATGACTTTGCTCATATGTAAGCTAAATGCGATTTTGCTGAGAGTTTTGCGCACCAATTTATTTATTTCATATAGGCCAGGTGAAAAAGTTTCTTTTTTAAAATAACGGCCACCGACCGCACGGAGTCTTTATTTTAACTTTTCCCTTTATTCAGAGGATCGTTCTGGTATCAATAGGACATAACAGAAAAACGTGCCCGTTACAATATAAACGGACCTTGCTGACTTTTAAGATACAAAGAGGAGTAGCATTAAATAACGTCTTTGTGAAAGAAAATAACACGTATTATATAATTTCTCTCGCAGAGAATCTGGTCTTCACACGTTGAAGGAGATTTGGAAATCATTTAATAATTGGTTCCTTTAACCCATTTATGAAGAGACTGCGAATAGAGAGGAAATGGCTACAATAGTTGGATTCACGCTACATTAGTAAATAGAAATGCATTAGTTAAGAAAAATATGCAATAAACGGAATTTTTATTTTTTTCACAAATAAATAATAACATATCTCAGACTCACACCTATTATCTTTCCAAAATTAAGAATCATTAAGAGCAGAAACATACAAACATCAATAACTCGTGATTTAAGGACTAAATCGTCTAGCTTAGAGATGTTAGGGAGCTCCGTAACTGTAACCAAAACTATCAGATATCCGATATAAAATAATCGAATCCGAAATAAAAGTTTCGGATAATATCGGATAGGAACGGAGCATAATTTCGTTCCTACCAAATAAAACCATTTTATTAGCTATTTATATTTAATACTTCTGAAATTCCTTAAAAATCTTAAAATCCGTAACCGAAATTATCCGAAACTAACGTATAATCCGAAATAATTTCATATCCGTATCCGTATCCGGTATAATAATCATTTCTATATCCGTATCCAATCCATATCCGAATTTTCATATCCATAACATCCCTAGTCTAGCTAAGAAGAAGGCTATACTGACCACTCGTCAAAAAATATTTATTCATTTATTTACATTATTATTTTGGTTATTTTTATGCTCTTTGGGTGCACAAAGCGATGAAACAGAAAATATCAACCATTCAGCGTCCCTATTCAACTGCAATATTAGCAATAACCGTAAAATTACCCCGGAAAATGTCCAACGTGACTCACGGTTCAATATTCGAATCACGGAATCGTTTCGTTGACACCAAACTGGGACGTTATAACAGTTGGATGCCAGTTGAACTGCTTCCGAGAATTGTGTAAATATTTTTACGGTTTATTTAAAAATATATTTTTCCTTTCATATTAATATTTTTAATTTATTTTATATTTAAACGACAGCAAAAACAATTACCAATGAATTTGTAATTCCATATAATAAAATACCTGCGTAAATTTTATTGCTTAAAATTAATACTTTATCGGGTTTTCCTTTTACATACTTACCTACTTTTGGTAAATATTTTTTTCACTACGTAATTTTTTTTATGTTATTCATCATCAACATATTCTACAATTGACTTTCGACACTAGTTTTAACTTAAAGCATTTAAATAACTACCTTATCTCTTATTGAAGAATTTGGAATATGTCTCAATATGAAATCTTTCAAATTTACTTTCTTTTGTTGTTAATCAATATAATTATAAATTTTTATTAAGTTGTACTGAGTGACAGAAAATATCTTCTTTTGGTCTTTTATCTACAAAGAATCATAACTATACTTATTTAGTCTATAAATCATTCATATCAGAACAAAACTGTTGTGCCTCATGTATCCATTGACTTCCCATTCTGATCAAGCTACTTGTCCATCTTATGAGATATAGCGACCACAGGAAAGACCTTAAAGCTTACTGGTAACTGGTGCGTGCTCGCTTTATCCATAGCTGATGGGAAACTGGGGATATGATAAAAATACCTTAGCGAGCGACCACTTAACACAGCCGTTTGTCATCACTTGCTACATACTGGAGGAAGACTTTACATTTGAAACAGAGCGGAATATTAGATAAGCCACATGCTTCACCAGCAAGATAAATCATTCCATTTTTTTGACCTAAAACAGAAAAAATATTTTGAAGGTAATCATTATCAAAGTTTGTATATCGATTTTTACCTACCTATCACGGATAGCATTCATCTGCAAACAATTATTTAGTCTACCAAACTATCATTAATATATAACGCCGCGTTATAGTTATGTTTTCTATCTATCATCAAACGGGTAGCATTTGGTGAGCACCAGTAAGCTACAAAGCCAACAAAGTGACTATCATCGATATTTGCAGAGCACGCGGCATTTGGCTTGCGGAATTTGGAGTTAGGGTCCAAATATTGAAACAATTACTGGTACAGATAACGCTTTGTTTGTGATAACTTCTAAAAATACGTGACAAGGAAAATAAGTAGTTCATTCTTTTATATGTACTTGTTTTGAATTTCATGTCGAAACTGCCGTTTTATTAGTGAAATTTTAGTAGGCAGTAAAAGATATGAATGTTACTCTACTAGATGATAAGACTATTTATATTGATAAGCTCAGCTCACAAGCTTAATTAGAGCGTATGTTAAGGATACTAGATAACGGAGAACATATTTTAGAAGTGTGAAATAACTTGTATGAAGACAGCCTTAAAGAAACTTATATTAGCTGTCTTTTTTACAATCATATTAAGAGAACGGGATGGATGACAAATGTGTAGCAAAGAGTTTCATACATTAGAGGTACGGAAAAGAAAAGAGTCACGAAATCTATTAATGCGAAAAATGAAGGTTTACTTCTGCTCATTAATTTAAGATACCTAAAAAAACCTTTAAAAAAAACATAAACTTTATTATGTCATTCTCAACAATGTTCGTTACACGCTATTGGCTCTACTCTCACAAATATGGCTTCTTTGTCAAATTAATAGAATTGACAGATCTTGAAGACTGGTAACCTTATTTTCTAAACTGTAAACAATTGCGAGACAGTTTAAAGACAAGGACTATAACAGCCAAAGTACCTTACTGCTACATCTAATATAAATTTAATTTAAATATTACATCGTAGTAACGTTCGTAATTGGCTCTCTCTTACCCAGATAGGGGCATTTAAATATTTTCAGCGCCGTCAAACATCACTTAGCATTTCATCGCGACGAGAACGCCAGTTTTAATTACCCGCATAGCGTTTTTGCTTTGCCTTTGTTCAGAACAGTAATACTTTAAATTGAATTTTTTCTTAGCGTTTCTACTTTCACATTTTGGCGGGAACATAAAAATCAGTAGAACAATGTCGATTGTATATATTTACAACCAAAATATCGTGATGGCGATGATTGCGAGGCTCTAGCGGCCATCTTTCTAATTTGTACTTCTGTGTGAGTTTCGTGGGTTCTCCGAATCATATTTACCTGAAAGTGCCACCATAGCAATAATTTAAATAGTAAATAAGTATAATTATATATATATATATCTATATATATATATATATATATATATATATATAGCTCATAACCAATAGCTGAAATGGCAGACATGGAACTGAAAGTAAATGAGATGGACAGCACTTTATATCAATTTAATTTACTACAAGCATACTACAAATTTTATTAGATTTAATTCTTGTTAAAGTGTTATCTATATCATCTCATTTTTTTCTTCCCTAAAAATAAAATTCTACCGCCTCATAAATAATGCGTCAGCTTTTTTATTGTCTGAATTTCGCGATAAGACACTTTCTGTTTGCAGATTGGCTTAACCATAATTGTTTCGGCTGCGTCGGAAATTGAATTTTATTGTCAGCGTTTTAAGTTTAAATTCGATCGGTGGTTACAAAACATCTAATGCAAACAGGTTTGGTAAGCACCGCCACTTTGTTTTACGAGTGGATTCCCAATATTGGGAATTGGAAATAAGCCACATTACTGTTCTCAATAAATTTCGATTTTGTAACGGCTGTGGCCGGTACAATGGCCTGTGACAATGACAGATCATTGGAGTGTACGTTGGAACTGTTTATTTAAAATTTATACAAATAGAAATTAAATCTTTAACTTCATATCGGATTAGAAATACTATGGTAGTTTGAATAAGAATGAATAAATTGTGTTTGGTGTAGAAATTATCCATATAATATCCGTTAATATGAATGGAAGCGTGTCAGCGGTATTGGTAGATTCGCCTCACATTTAAATTCCAATTTTTTCGTTTTCTACTTTAACCAATCCTCACCAATTAGGATGTCTTTTTAAATTATAAAAGTTCACTAAATAAAACGTTTTGATGTGTAAGAAAAACTTATGGCGAGTTAAACAACGTACGAACTTTGTCAGCACGAGCAAAAATATAATGCCACCTATAAGCTTAGAAAAAATGCTAAATTCTTAAATTAACACTAGATTTACCAGACAAGTCATTTAGACTAGTCATGCAATTTCAATTCAAAATTCCTACTATATTATACATATTTTTTTACAGAAATGATGTTATGACTTTTGTAGTTATAATTAGAGAGTACGTTTTATAAACTTAATGTTATTTTATATACATTAGTAACAAATATAATTTTTGTTGTTGACATATATTCAAATCGCTGGTATATCTAGTGTTAAAATACATCTTAATTGTCATCACCTCATGTCATTGTTATCTCGATTTTATATTGAATAGAAATACGAAAATTTGTATGATAGTTAGCACTTCTTAAAGCTTATCGAATCAATTATCTTCCCTTATATTTTATTCTTCACAGTTACATTGGTTACATTATGTGTACTTACGTTAGTTCACGCATAATTTAAAAACTAATTCTTTACGCTCACAAATGCAAAACTGTATGCTTGCTTACTCACTATTCTTCATCAACAGCCCATAAGTACCAGTGTTGTCAGATCCCTTCCTACATGAAACACACGAGGAACAAATACCCATAAAATATTAATTAATAATCATTGCATCTCAATGTGGTTATTATAACTAACATGTCGGTAATTCCTGTTCAATTATGAACTCCACCAAAATTCCTATATACAGAAGATTAGGACTGTGTCACGCGAGTTATTCGACCCACATGCCTTGCCGTCACAATATTAATTTTCATTTGTACGCTAAGTCATGTAAGCGTTGACGATATTAAATTTTGTGAAACAATCAAAGATTAATGAGTATGCAAATGTATTCTGCCTTAAAGGTTTTGCGGGTAATTTAATTAATGTATTCACAGTACTTTTCACGTGGTTTATATTTTTTTTATCAACGATAAATATAAATAAATTTGCTAAATAAAGAGCGATTACCATGCGATGAATTCATAAAATTTTAATGAGAAATTGTGTGAATTTATATATATATATATATATATATATATATATATATATATATCTCCTTTATATTGGAATTTTAAAAAGCTTTAGCTTTACAAGAATTCACAATGGAATGCTTTGAACAGTTTTATATATCTGATGAATTGTTTAGATTTTACAAAATATACAAGGTGGTATGAAAGCATAATTAATAGATAAAATAATGACAGTTGGCATTATTTTTTAAAATGACGTTTTAAACAAACCTATTTTAATGTATTCTAGAATTCTGAGATATGGATTCTGAGGTAAGTTATTTACCAAATAGGTTCTCTGAAATCCCAAAAGGTAAAATGGGACTAAATATAGTAGTAAGAAAGTATTGAAGTGTATTCATCAGCTTTTTTCCGAGCAAATAAAACTACAAATGAAAAATCTTTAACCTTTAACTTTTTATAGAGATATATAAGAGATTTCCATAAAGAAAATTTACTTATCTTTTACGAACTTTGTATGTTGTACATGAAGTTCCAATACATCAGTGTATCTGAACTACTTACCTACATCATAATGTATAGCTACATGCAAAGCTAACAATATAACTATATAGTAAATACAAGGTATATAATGATAGCTCTACACAAAATGGATTGCAAACGGATGGCACACGTACACACTCGATATTTTAGCTTTAGAGCAATCATCCACTAGAAGTGGCTATTAAACGATTTTATCGAACAAAACCCTGTCACATTGGCGAAGTTAGTTTACTTAGATAATTGACCGACGTTGTAGTTTTGTCTCAGAGCTACATAATCTTTTTAGATCAAGAAGGTTTTGGTGGAGATATAGGAAAATCAGTTAAGGCCAGTCATTATAGATCCATGTCACATTGCCACTGCGTTTATAAAGTACAGTTGCAAATTTTAATGGTTACTCAATAGTTTGTTTGACATGGTACTGAAAGTTCAATTTTTTTTAAGGTACCATATGCCCAGTACCCATATAATCACAAAACAGAGTTTACCAATAAAACTATTTCTTATTATTCAATCAGCAATTATTATTGTTGTTATTTTAAATATTTCCAATTCTTCAACCACAACACAGTTAATTTTAAAGTTTAGACTACTCAATTCCTTTGTATCTCGTAAATTGTCGATATTTTTGAAGGCATTTGACAGTGAGACAATTTGGATATACGAAAAATATGCAATGCGATGCACATGTGTAATAGTTTTTGCATACGCACAGAGTGCATTTCAATAATATATTTATTATTATATTATTTAGTATATTATATAGTTGTTTGTTTTTTGTTTATATAGTTGTTGTTTGTAGTTTGTTTGTTGTTTTATTTAGTATTTGAATTCGAATCGAATAAGAACAGCATTTGTAACTCCCGATAAATAAATTTTAATTACTAAAATGATTTTAGTCTATTTTACCACTATATAAATATAATAATACTAATATGTCACTTTGATGTTTTTATTACACTGGAAAGAATGGTAATCTTAAGCAAAATTCTGTGTTTCATAAGAAATCCTTGAAAAGAACAAACACTTGAACAAGGTATTCTGGCAGCTATCTCCAAAATGAGTCTCGATTTCTAAACTCATTCAGAGAGCGGTTGAGTTGAAGAGTTTTCAGAAGATCCAATCGTTGAGTTCCTAGTACAGATTGTTCACAGTATATCTTAAATTAAGTTGTTTATGAAATTCATGAAGGTATGAACATTTATTTTTCCACATAGAGTTTAATGTACTAAGCTTAATTAAGTAAAAAAGTTTGTTTTTAAATTTACGATATTTAAAAAGAGAATTTATTGTCAATTACAATACCTTTGTCTTCAATGTAAACTTTTTAAATATTTTTTATAGTAAAAACCAACTCCCATACAACAACTTAAAGAAATCACATCTGTAAGTGTACATTGAAATATATTGCTATTCCATAACCATTTATCACGTATACAAAAATACAAGACGTATAAAGAAATGTTTCGAGAATTTGATACTTCACAAGAAAAAAATACGCTAAGAGATTAAGCCCTTATCGTATTCTTAAAAGGAAAAATATATGGTTTATAGTCTTTTGTATTTACAATAAATATTCATTATAGTTTTGTTCTGACTCGCAATATGTATTTTTTTGTATCAACATAACATTTCAATAAAAACTTAACAACTATACAGGCTTGTTAACCAAACAATCAAGTATCCAAATGCTTATGTAAATAGTATACAAAAAACAAATAAATACGTAATTTTTTAGTATTATAGTATTAACGATCAGAATAACGTTATATATTACATTAAAAAATTTGGGAATTTAATTAGCAGCAACAGCCTGTATATTTATTCAAACAAAGTAATGTTGGCGAAGAGTTTATACCGTTACATGACTCCATTAGTTTTAGTAAGTACTTAGAGTTTGGTAAACAATTACATGATTTCTCTTCTAAACCTACCGAAGCCGGTTGGTAACCGAACAGTTAAGAAACCGTATGACTAAAGAGTATTTTGTATCATTTAATTTATTATTGCCAGTCACGTAATATTTACTTTAAGTTATGACTAGGGTGTCTATCAACATAACTGGAGATATTTTGAAAAGACAGAGGGTAAGCTATTAGTAATATGGATCGTGTAGGCAAAAAAACTATAAATAATTTCAAACTTTTCGAACACTGTCGTTAACGCTAAATAGATAACGTGTGCATAGAATTTGTTATTCACGCTCACGATTTGAAATCTAATTAGCTTAGCTTATAGCAATCCCCATATTTTTTCTGTTTAGCGAAGTGATTACCAAAAGGCATTATCACTTCTGTCGAAGCGCTTGGAGTCAATTTGAAAAACTCAGACATCCGATTTGACGCACCGCGAAAATAGTGTTAAATATGTTTTTGACGAAAACAACATTTAAGTATTAGAGGGAATATGAATGACGTTTTCAAACGTAATTAAATTATAAATATTGTAATATACAGTAATTTGTTTATTATGCTCGGATGAAGCTTTTTTCGTGCTGTATTTACTGATATAGTTTTACTACCATAATAACATATATTTATTTGTTTATTTATTTAACAATGTATACACAACGATCATTAAAAGGACACAACAGAATATCAGAGAATTATACATAGGTACTGCATATTTCTATAAGAAATATCTTCCAGCAGCCTCATATATGGCATCATAATATTGATTTAAAATAATTATTTCAGCACCTAATACCAATATATAAATAAGTCCAAAGGTCAATTTTCGACTTTTTTTATAGCCTATAAGTAATACTTCTTAGTTAGTTCAAGGAAATGTGTCCAACTATCAATTAAAAGTGAATAAAGTTGTAGCTAATTCCTTGTTTGTTATTATTAAATAATTTAGAAGCAAAATCTTATACATTTTGTATGTCCCGTAGATAAACTATGTATATCTATTTTCTTCGGTAAATTCTATGTCAAAACATGTAGCATTTGAATAGATGTTCGTTACAGTACCATATATTTACTTTGATAAAGAGATATTTTATTGGTATGATGTTTACAAGTTCGCCTCACTACTTTAGATATTCAGCTTAAGACCCTCAATAAACAAACTCGATAAAAGTGAAATGTAGACCAATTTGACCAACATACAACAAATATTTTATATCTTAGTAAAACAAAACAGGGAAAAGTTCTGGTAACTTTATTTAACTTTTGATTGAGAGTCAGCCACATGGGTAAAGTATAACATTTAATTTAATAATACAAAACTTGTGTAACGGAATCCGGTACACGATACAGTAATCTCGTAGTGTTGTTCGTAGTACACTGTTAGGTGTGCTACGCAGTCTACGAACTCTCGTAGACGGGTTAATATTTGTAACGGAATTCAACTGTTATTGTCAAGATTTGGAATTAGCTTCTAATGCGAATAGTTTTGTTATTTTCCTGTACTTAAAAGTCCGTGAATATTAAAAAAAAAATTAATATAAAAATTTCTTGAAGTAATTTAAGTACTAAGTATTGGTACTCTTAATGGAACTACTTAATGGAATGAAGTAAAATAATCGACGATATATCATATGGTAAATCATATTATGTACTAATCCATAGCAAAAAAGTTGTAACATTAGGATATATCGAAAAATACCAACCATCATCAATATTATAAATAAGTTTTAGTCACACGTCTTGACAGCTTTCATGAAAATTTTAATGACGAAGAAAGTTAGAAATACTTATACAGAATTCAATTTATTTGAAGATTTGAAGCAGTTATTAAGATATAATAATTTGGTTAAGCCTACAGATAGTAATTGCAGAGACGAGATAAGTCAGAATATTAAATATTACACAAATTATCCTGGAATTCTAACATAAGTGTGTGGGGATCAAAAGAAAAATTGTATGCAGAGGTTTAGAAAATATATGTGTCAGATGGATGTGTCCGAAGTGACCCAAACAGTGATCTTCAAGTATGAGCTTCTTATTATTTTTATTTTAGCGTTTTTAGCGACGTTTAACTAACCTGTAACTAAAAAGATAAACAAAATTTATATTCATAATTTTCTAGAAAAGATGTCCGATTTGCCATAACAATTACAATTAATTTGTGGTTTATTCCTATTTGCTTACGAGTACAATCATCGGAACGAGAAATTTTAATTATTATATTTGAAAAATATTATAATGTAATACTTTCGCTTAAGAAAACTTTATTTGGAAAACAAAAGTCAAAGCAAATTTTGTTATAAAGAATTAAATGAGTATTACGAAATGTTAGTTTAAGTGTCCAGGACTATTTTTTAATGTAAATTTTATTCTAATGTTTACACAAAGAATATGCAGTAGTAACTATTATTCATTCAAAGCAAAAATTATCTCTAACACTTAAATTTTTTTAATTGGTTCAAATACAAGTATGTCTTTAAAATATATCATATAAATATAATACTACAGACATAAGCATATAAATATGATAATACATTCATAAGCAAGTATATATAATACGTTCGTATCGTATCGTAGTATATATTAAGTATGTCTAATGTCAGTAAAAGAATCAATTAACTCCCTGGATCACTGGATCCGTCAAATTGACAGAAAAATAGCTCAATTGAGATAACGTCCAGATTCTTCGATAGATAAATGGCGATCCCAAGAGCAATTTATCTCTAGGCATTTCCATTGGCCGCTTATAATGACATTCTTCCTTAATTATATGATTTGAGATCACCTTCAGAATAATACAAGTATTCTGTTTGTCCATTTCTTCTTTAAAAACAATTATATTAACATTAAATTATCTTAATTACAAATCTACCAAAAATATGTTTCATTTCACAAGATGACTGAATTCAACGTCACAAAAAAAACTTGAAATAAGACGGATCCAATTACACAATTATTTAAATGTTATGTTCCAAGATTAATTGGATAGTTGTCACAAATATAACTGAATGGAAGGCATTTCTAGAGGCTGTGAATAAATACTTCGTCAACCTACCTTTACGATAATTAATTTTATTATTTTTAGGTACCATATTCGCTTGATTAAGCATTTCTTAGTTACCAAATCTAGAATGTCAAGGCAAGTATACAGCAACACCTAAACTGGCAACTATTATTAAACTATGAGATTTTGACATTGCTTCCATACGTAAATGACAAAGTAACAAATCAAGTTAAATAGTAATTTCCTTTTTAATTATTGAACTTTAACTAGAGAACTCTAGAGACCTTACACTAATAGAGACAAACAGCAAAATTTTAACAGCCATTTATCAACAAAACAGCCGTAAACTATTACCACAAAATCTACTAACTAACATCTCAAATAAAGAGGTTTAGAATTGTTTCAAATTCAACTCCAAAATTGCTTGGTACAAACTCAAAAAAACAACGGTACTTATACATTTTAACGAAATATGTATACATAAAAATAATATATTACTATTACATACTATAAAAATTTGAGCTTTTTGACTGGATAAATATAAAATAAATTTGAAAGTATTTATTTTAATTTACCTCCATAAAAACCAATTCTTGTTTAAATGACGGAAAATACCTTTCCTTACTAACGCATCTTAACTTTTCCGTTACCTATATTTATTATAATATACTTTGTCAACAACGATGGACCTTTGGGTAATTAAATGGCAAATAGAATTTCTAAACTTCACAAAATTAATTAAGAAGAAACGACGAGTTAAAAGGAAAAATACTTAAGAAAAACGTTTTCTTTCCGTTTAAGTTGGAACAAAATTAAAACGCTTAAGTTAAATAGCTTAGAAGAATTTACTTGCGTAATTCCAAGATTGAAATTTAAGAATTATAAACTAATATTTATGTTAAAAGTTAAACTCAACTGTTTTGATGTAAATATTAAGTTAAAAATAAATAATGCTTATTTAATTAAGAATTCTTAAAAGGGATTATTAACCATTATTTATGTATAGACAGCGGCGCCATATTTAATAATTATTATGTTACAAACTTCATCTGTTAAGTTTTTTACATTATAAAGCTATTTTTGCTATTTCTCGTGAAGTACCTTTACCAAGTAGTCAGAAAACCCATTCACCAGCTCAAATTCGTCATTAACGGAAAATTTTCAGCAGTCCCACCGCTGAAATTTCATAAGCAATTATAATGCGCACAAAGACCTACGAATAACATGAGCCATTTGTATTCAACGCACGCATCTCTAATTGGGCACATCTACATACGATTTTGAAAAAGGTTAGTTAGGAATTATTTCATCGAAGTTGCTACATTTTTGGGAAAAATTTGAATTTTACTTTGTTAGGCCCTATATTTAATATTATTAGCCCACCTGGCTCCCAACAATATATTGTTATATAAGAACATTATTTTTAATAAATTTCATTAACTGCATGTATGAATAATGTACATAGCATAATAGAATATCTAATGAATTACCTTATTGTATATAACAATAAATTTGTGTGTTTTTACTTAACAATTTCTTTGACAATCTTGTTACAATATTCGGGTACTTAATATTCAATCATACAGATAACTTAAACTCTGTTCTTTAGAAAAACACCTGATTATTATTTTATTTTAAAATAATTCTCAATAAAGTCACGTATATATCTGTCACAGAAGAATTTCCGGGTCTTTCGTAGGATTAATAAATGGAGAAAATGGTCCCCGGGTTTCCTATAACTATCCAAACCTCCACATGAAGATTGATGTCTCTTTAGTAAGCCGATCTTAATGCCAACGACCTGGGGATTAAGGAAGCGAAAAACTCTCACGATACTCAAGACCGCTACGAGCCATTTAGTCACTG
Organism: Acentria ephemerella; assembly: GCA_943193645.1. Lineage (NCBI taxonomy): Eukaryota > Metazoa > Arthropoda > Insecta > Lepidoptera > Crambidae > Acentria > Acentria ephemerella. The sequence goes on from OW971891.1 coordinate 7,549,353, forward strand.
TTGTCAAGAATTGGCATCGTTAATATACGTGAGAATGTGAGTCCTAATTATCGACTTAACCCACATCGCAATATTTTGGAATCGATTAATATACGTACGGTTAGTTAGATTCATATTATTTCGTTACACGAATCGTTAGCATGATTAATATAAATGTAATTCTATTTTCATTTTTTATTTAGTATTCTGATGTTTGAAATTTCAGCATTTCAAAATGGCGAACCAAATACATACACTAACTATTGATCTTTCCCATTAATTCTCATTAATTACCAATAATATAACCAAAATTTAAAAATTTTATAATATAAAATAAAATGTTATTTTGAAATTAATCTTGAATTTGATAAAATGATTATTGATGGTTTTATACGTATTTAATAAAAAAGAAAAGATTTAAACAATGCCAGTAATAAAAGGTTACACCAACAGTCTATAAAATATTCCTTTCAACGGGTATTGTTCAGAATTCACATATACACAAATAAGACTCCAAAAACAATACCTGCCCCAGAATAATATATAAAACCACGGGCTTAATACCAATAAACGCTGACCGAATTATTCATTACCCAAGTGGATACGCAAAAAGTGAATCGTCATTTTTTCGGCCGTAACTCTCACCGCAATTTGTCTTTATCACGGCGATGTGCAGAGGGCTTTACCGTAATTTTATACGGAATCCTCGCATGGCAGCCAACCTTAAAAATTACGCAGAGAATATTTTAATTCGGAACACTTCTACGCAGTGTATTTGTCACCTTTGATTCAAATTTCGAAGCATCCGAGCACTACCATTTTTGATTAATTAAACTATGAATTAAGCTTTTCTATCGGGTAATTCTAAGTTTATGAGGTTTAGATGGCGGAACGGGAATTTGTAAAAATGAAGGTATAATTACAGAAAATTGGCCACTTAATAGGTGACTAAGAAAACTTGCTAAGATATCCGTAAGTATGAATGCCAAAGCTAATAATAGAAGAAGCACTGAGCCTTATCCACCTTTTTACTTTTTTTATGCAGTGAAGTGATTCCTTTATGTTTCTAGGAAATGTTTTATCATTGTGCGTGTTATATCGGTAGCATAAGTTTCTAAATGCCCAACATAAAGCAGACTATAAATAAATAATTCACCTGAGGTTATATATAGTTACTAAGACCGAAGGTCAGTTTTATTTAGTAGAGCAAATACCGACGCTCCAAACTGCCCATTGTTAATACTTATAACATTGCTAAAATAATGTTTACTTAAAATATACAGCATTTTAAAAAGAAATAATCGTGTATTTATTTATATATGTTTGCCGTTATATTTGTCGCCCAATATTTATGCTTCATATTAAATCTAATTTATTAACAATGGATAAGGTAATTGTAAAATAATACAATTAATATAATACTATTTGATACAAACTCATTATCAGGCTGCTGGGTAACTTAAAGGATTAATTTATATGTTTGATGTGTTGACGTAAGGTAATTAAGGGATTTGGTTATATTCTGTTTTTATATTACGTTTTTATCTAACTTTGTATTGATATGTATCCTATATATTTTAACATTATATTCTTAACTCATAGCTGTGCACTTCTTTATTTCATTCCCCTACACTATACTCAGTACCCCTGCCTACTTAATCAAAGCTCCCGGGTTTGGCTCCCGGCCACTCTTTTTGTATTATTATGAAAATTGATTGATAACTCATGGAATTTGTATACTTCAAATTAGTCGCTGATGTAAATAACATCGACACGAATTTAAAAAAAACCATATGAATATCTACCGCAGTATCTTATTTAGGGCTTGATAATAGATACGAGATAAATTGCATCCCTACGTTCTTCTAATTGGGCAATTCGCTGACAACAAGTACCTACGCACAATTATTTTCATGTTCGTATTGAGCCAAAAGACAGGCGAGTGCTCTGAGCACAAAACGTTTCATGACGAAACTATTTAGCCGTGTATTTGACAGGCTCTCAGCAAACACTGTAAACGCTAGTCTATTAAGCCGAGTACATTATACATTATCTCATTATAGCATAGAAATACGTAACACGCAATCACGCGCCAAACGAAATAATATGGTAGTCTATTTTATGTTATGGCTTCGTTCTGTTTGCTGTCGTCCCATCTCTATTTATGATTTGACTAGCAGCAGGTTGAACAATTATATATATTTTGCGTTTTTGTATTAATGTATATTAAGTAGGGAAATGAACTTACTTTCAAAACTTTTGAAATTACTATTACTTCTTCATCATGGTAGAGAATTTTTTTACATGGGATGGTTTTGGTAAACATTTATACTAATATGATTGCGTCCGACTATCTTCTTATATTGCTGTGCCAGGCATAATGACGCTTATGTTTTATTTACCAACATTTATGGAACTACATTTTGGTTGGTAATAAATATTGAAATTGAAAAGTAAGGAAAGAAAAAAAAACATTTGACAAAAATTCATTAACTACTATTAAAAGATAGTTTCAAATGGAAACATTAATCAATTATAACAGTTACTCAAAAGTGTTGAATATAAAAAAATCCTTTAAAATTTATATTAATTCAAAAATAATTACATTTAAAAATGTCCTGATTCCTCATTTGAACCCTTCAAATTGAAAGCAACTGACAAAATTTGTGATTACACGTGTTATTAGCAATAGATAAATGTTAAAGAAATTGAGTAACTCATTTCTTTGTCGCACAATCAAGAAATGGATTTATTTGCCAGCACACGGTTTCCTTTCTTACAATTCTGGGTCCTTCAAAAGAGGCGTGAAGAAGCATCTTACAAGTCGGAAAGATCAAGATGACTACTGCAGTGCATAGTTTCACTTGCACTAGCTACCTTTTAATTTGGACCACTTCTGCTTACCATCAGGTCGAAAGGAGTCATTTGCTTGATTGTTCTATAAAAATAATAACAATGTTAAAAAAATTGTTTTAAATAAGAGCTCATTGATAAGTTATTTTTCATATTCAAGAGTCTTCTTCACAAGAATACTTAACACGAAATCTAAAAAAAATGGGAGACAAGGATCGTTCGATAACAGCTGATGTGCGCTGTGGATAGTAGAATTCAGTATTTAATATTCAATTGGATTAAGAAACGCGTTGGTCACTCCACTCTCTTTTATTGCGACTGTTATAGTCACGATAAAAATACACTTAGTAGTACAGTATCTTGAATTAAAAATAAGTAAAATTCTTCGAGCTGACAATTTGTTTTATTCCTTACAAATCTTTAATAGAAATAAATTGTTCGCCAATTCAAATTCTAACATTTAAATCAATTGAAATAGCAAGTTTAATTACATTCTTGACTTCTCTCGCCCATTTGCCACAAGTTTGTGGTTTATTGGATCTAAAATAGGAACTGGTTTGATTATCCAGAATTAATAGGTATTGGAAGCCAAATATCGGAGGGAACGCCTTTGGAAGTATGTATACTTTATAGAATGTAAATAAACTAAAATCAATTATGAAGGAAATAGATTGAAGTGAAGTTTGATAATCGAATCTTAAGTATCTTTACAATTGAGCGCGTCTTGGGCAAAATTTCTTGAATATTAGGCAATGATTGGCAAGTTATCAACACCATAAGTCGTTTTAAAAAATTTCTTATATTACAGTAAAATAAGTGACCGTTTAAAAAATAAAGAATATATTAAATACTTTTTCCATTCTATACGAAATGATGAGTGGTGCTTTTTGATACAGTCATGTAGAGAAGAAAGTCATTCATCATGTCTTTTGATATTTAAATATAAAGATAATAAATTTTGAATTTATTTTAAACTAGCTGGCTATGTTAATATCGCCTTTAAAAGAGGAATCATTATCATCATCGTTAAAACTATTGATCTTATTCATAATACCTCAACACTACTTTTGACCCCTTACTACCCACCGAAAACTGTTCTTGCATAAAATTTTAAATCGATTGTATCTTATATATGGGCAATTCACAAAATTATCAACCATCACTGACTGACTTTGAAATTCTCGTTAAAATATTTCAAGCTACATTTGTTTTAATCTCAACTGCGCGTAAATCATATGAATAAAATATTTGATATCCCTGAATAAAATATAGCAAAATTTCCACGTTGGTAACTAACAAAAACATTTTCTATGTTCCTTAATTTTGTGATGATTTGAATTTTCGGCCTTGGTTATTTAAGATAAAGATAATTATAGAAATGTGAATTTCAATTTTAGTAAGAAAGAAAATTAATTGCATATAAACTTTATCTATAATTTTTAAACGTTCGACCGTACCGTACCTTTAGCTAACCTGGATACCAGGCAACGATGAACAATGAGAAGGTTGATGAACTATCAAGATAATGATCAGATAAAATTTTAGGTAATAGATACCGGAATTATAACGCTAAAATCTTCAAAACTAAAAAACGCAGGTTCACTGAATTTGAGTGCTCACATGGTACTTTGTCGCTAGAAATCATCCAAACGTGTGAGATGGAAGCCTGGAATCATTGGAACATTTTATAATTCAGTGTAGATTTCGGTTTTTTCTGTAATTTTCTCCTTACACAGCTCTACGCAATTTTTGAATTTCGAAATCAAGAAATTAAACTTTTGTATCAAATGAAGCCAGCATCAAAGGTTAAATAGTTAAAAAGGGCTCTACCTAGTGACCTTAGTAAATAGTTTCAAACAATCAATTAATTTAAAACACACACTCTCTCCTCAATCCAATTTAAATAGTATCAGAAACCAAAACCAATTTGCTTATAATAGACTAAAATAAACCTAATCAAAAGAGGGTCATGCGGCAGAAAACCAGTGAATAATATTGAAAGGTAATTAAAATTGTCAACTATCTTAAAATAGTCACCAGCTGACCTCATTCGTTCGAAACTCTGCTTCGTTCGGAAATTTACCGCGCTATCGCATTCGCCGAAACGTAACCGTTTAATCTTTCAAGCCCGGCTCTAATTGAAAAAGTTTCTTAAAGGTTATTTAGACGAATTTAGGGATACAAAGTAAATAGCCTTTCGATATTCAAATTGTTAAACTATACACATCGTATCGCTTGTTAAGCGATAAGAATGCTTTAAATTTCATTACGGCGATAACTGTTCAAAGAAATTCTATTTAACAGTTCTAAAATTTATTTTGGGAAGTGTACATCAAAGAGATCATAAATGGTTGACGTAGTGAATCAAGCCATTTTCCATTCTTATACTAGAACTACGCTCATTATCACCCATAAAATTTATTATCATTTTCACCCATTTTATAAAATAAAATACTTTGATAAAATACCAATAATAATTTTACGGAAATTCTAATTTCAAAAATACATTATAATAAATAAATAATTATTCATTCAAATAAAATATACTTTACATAAAGAACTTTTTGGGCCAGTCTTGCCAGCTATCTTCAAATATTGACTCCTCTACTGTTTATCATCATATATTTCATAAAAGTACTATATGTAATGTTATTTATTTAATGATTATCGTTAGCAACTGTGGGATAACCTACTCGATGTTTCCCTTATGTTGCAGATTTGATGACGTGGCAGCATTCTTATGATAAGAATATTTCAGTTTTAGTACACATATGTCTTACTAAAATTATAAGTACTAGTATAATATTTAACTGTCACATTACTGAACTTCTTCGCATTTTTATACAATCTTGTTAGCAATAATCTTTTAATGAGTTCTTCGCGCAACAAGGAATGTAGCCTGCTAGGTATAATAAAAATGCCGTAAAGTACAGGTATGATGACAATAAAAAACTAACGAGAAACGGTCGCTATATACCTATTTACTTATATCCTTTTCATTCTTATATAATAAAGGGCAAAATAAGAAAAAGCTCATTAAGTGATACAATTAGGTTTTCAATTATTTTCATTATTATAATTAAAATAAATTTATAACTCTTCCCAGTCCCTCGACGGACTCGTATTATTATTAATTATAAAAAAAATATAAAAATCCACGTTTTTCTCGAGTACAAATTGGACTAAAAAGAAGAAAATAACTTTTTCTCTGGGCTTTGAAGATTGATCAGTGAATACACATAAATCAAGCTACTTGTAAAATTCTACAACTAAAAACGTGGGGCTCAGATTAGCAGAGCTTAGCTCTCGAGTCGACTTTGAGCTCTGCTATTTAAATAGATGTCTTTTTAAATGATTGTTTTTGAAAAGATGCATTTAATTTAGTTATTACTTCTTGTGGAGTTGGTACACTCGAAGGTTCACCCCACGTTTTTAGTTGTAGAATTTTACAAGTAGCTTGATTTATGTGTATTCACTGATCAATCTTCAAAGCCCAAAGAAAAAGTTATTTTCTTCTTTTTAGTCCAATTTGTACTCGAGAAAAACGTGGATTTTTATAATTTTTTATACGATAATATATTTAACTCTTTTTAGTTTTGGTTTATAAATCTTGCGATCTTTCTTTCTAAACTGTAAATTTAATTGAAATCAAAACAAAACAATTTTAATTTAAAATGTAATTAAATTTAATTTTTTTTTAAATATTGTATTGTCATCGAAAACAAACATGCATGCGAAATTCCAGCTCAATCGGATGATTAGAATTGGTCGAAAACTCGATCACAAGATTTGACCGCCAAATACATACAGACAGACAGACATACAAGAAAGCAAGCTAAGAAAAACGTGGTAATAAAATATAACAAAATTTGTCTCATGTATATTAAGTAATCATTTTATATACCTACTATTCTTAAACTTGATTTTAAGGATATCAAAACGTCTACACAACTCCAATAAAAGACTATATTGCAGTTTTGTTAACATTTGAAGATAAGATATTTATAAAAGCCGACTAAATCATTAATGAACACGTATACAATCTATTATCTCTTTAGTTCGAATTTAAAATAACATTGGAACGAACGTGACAAGAAATTGTATAACCGTTAAAATCTTGTAGAGATATCAATATACAATTAATTTAATTCAACAATCTTATTATATAAATTTATAAAATTACCAAATTTTTATTTTGTTTAGATTTTTAACATTCAAAACACCGAAAGAACTAAACTTTGCCATAAAGTATTAACCTTCTAGAAAGTCAAACCAAAGTTTCGCCCGAACATCGAACTCACTAATAAGGTGCATCAGCAACTCAAGCCTCTCAAACTTTTGGAGTATCACAAGGAATATTCAATGGGGGTTGATACTTTAAGCCCGTCGACATCGTTTTTCGCACAGAATAATTAAGATTTTTGGTGAGACATTTAAGGCGATGACGACTGGGTACTTTCTATCTTATACGCCTCAGTCACAGAAACAGTGAATACTAGTTTGGCCAATAATTACGATTAGTAAAATTCAAGCATTATACTCACTAAACTGTGGTAAGTCTATCTGTAGATAAAATATTGGAATTGGGCAATGAAAAATACTGTTCTGACAAATTAAAATGTTGTATTTTCATTGGTATCATACAAGGCCATTGGGCATTATATTGGGTATTACAGTATTGCATGGAGCTCATAGAGAATGTTTTTTTTCAGAGTGTATTGTGAATTGAAAATCACACTTCTTGAAAATACAGTAATAATGCATAAAATATTTAAAAAAATCTAAACTAGAAAAGAATCCGGCCCTGAGTCGGGACAAACCACCTTTCTGGCAAGTTTGTTTCACTTATAATTACATCGCTTTTGTATATGTGAAATAAATAGTTTCTATTTATCTATCTAAGAAACAATTATCGAAATTGTAAGTAAAGTTTTGACAATAGTAGCTTAAAGTTAGATTGACAAAGTTTCATCAGCACCAGTCTCGCTTCAAGGATGAAATGTTTGGTAAAGAAATAGAATCCCGTATAAAATTCACTTCTTTAGTGATACGCAACCAATTATCCAGTGTTTTCTATTATAAAATCTAAATGTTCCAGCATTTCATTTGCAGGAGAAATGCTGAAGCGAACAATAAATAAACAGCTAACAGAGCTTTAGCGAACGGACGCAATTTCCCAGCTGCCAATCTGACATTACCGACGATGTAAATTTACAACGCTCTGTAGGTATCTGACTATTTTGTTTCATAATGGAGTTTTTATTATAAAATTAAAATCCATTTGCTTAACTTCGAATACTATTTAGTGCAAGTTATAAAGCTGAACTGAACTCTACACTGTCAATGACACGAGTTGTTGTGGAGCCAGAAACTAAGTCTAATAAATGTAAAGTAATAAGGAAAAGTAAATTATAATATTAAATAATAAATAAAATCAACCAGTTTCTGTGACTGTCATTAATCAAGTCATTTTTATTTTTAATAAATCAAAAAACTATTATAAACATATACGGCCTCCTTAATCCAATCTTTAACACGAGTATTGCAAAGAATGTCATAATGTTATCAGCTACAGAGAACACATTCATTTGGTCAAGAAAGCACCACTCTAATTGTTACCGCTCCTCCCGAATAATAAGGCAACCAAATCTATACAAATGACTTCTTAATAAATGAAAGGTAAAGAATGCTGTTTCGAATTCATATGTGTTTGGATTTATGTTGGTGTAGTGGTAATTGGAACTCAAATTTGTATTGCAAAAGTACGACGACTTACGACATTATCTATTGAAGCATGATACATTCTCGGGTACCGCAAGACAAGTATTAATATCTGGCTTGCCAGGTAAACCCATATATGGTTTTATGGCTAGTATAGTAGCTTTATAATAAAGAGAGCTATTACATGTATAATACTAAAAGTATCTCAACATCAGCCATGACCAACGTTTTAACGTCTCTTTTAATGACGGACATAAAAACTAACGATTATTCCGTTATCCCTCTCCTCGTTACGAGGAAAAAAAATTAACAAGCTTCGTTATATTCACGTTCCGTTACGGTCTGCCGAGATTTTGTTTTTTTTTGTGTACTGTGTTAAACTTACGCATAGGTATTAAATTGAATTCGAGGGCCAAAATACCAAACAGCTATAGCTCAAATACTCATGGCCGATGCTTCTGTTTATATATTTATATAAAAAAAAGCTGTTCGCTAATGTTGCTTAAATAACAAAACAATGTGGCTTATTTGAATGGTTTGGTCTTTGGTTTCATTCTTTGTAATACAGGAGTAGTTTAAATAAAATCCGCAAGAAAAGCTAATAAAATTAACATTGAAAATCAGAAGTACAGAAAACGATCCCACAAACGTATGCTAATTCATACTGTCATTAAGTCCATCGCTACTTGTTTGATTACTTCTAGTAAATAGTAGTAGGTTCAGTAGTTCACGAAGTCAACTAGTTAATGATAAAAATGTGTTTCGATGATTTTTCATTTTATCATTTTTAAAGATTCTGAAATATCGATAATCCAACACAACGAAGCATCATATTTGGCGCTATAGAGCATCCGGACTTAAGATGTGAGTATGGAAAAACATCAGCTAATAGAATTTAAGCAAAGCCTTTTGTTCTTTCAGCATTTCATATCGAGGAGCCTTTCCGAATATCGCAAAATAGCGAATAAAGCGTTTACTGTAACAAGAATAAGATAAAATTGAAATTGTTTGTATGTTTTATCTATCGGTATCAAAAAACGTTATACGAAGATCAAATGCAACATTTTCACGCAAACAAATAACATTGTAGTACTGGAATATTTTACTCATTTTTTTGTATATCAAATAAAATGCTATCTACCAATAACCGGCGCGAGTGTATTTAATGAATTTTATGTAAACCTCATTTCAAGTTCTTAGAACAAAATTAATATTCTTCGTTTTTTAATTTAAACAGTTCAATTTGATATTTTCTTGGAATTTAATGTTAAGAATTTTTTTGAGGACTTAAAATGAGATTTTCTTAAAATTCAGAAATTATACTCGCGACAGTTATTGGAAGATATAAATTGTATTCCATATCCATAATTTTAAATTAAGACAATTTTATTTTTTCGTTAAATAAAGACAGTTCTGTGTTAATTCCAAACATTAAAACAGAATGTGTTTTAATGTTTGGAATTTAGTTGAGTAACACCTCTTTCTCTCGAAGTGGAATCCACTAATGGACCTACCAGCCACAGACTAAGCGGCGAACGTGTGTGACTAGCCCAGCATCTAACCGTAACAGCATTTGGTGTACCCATTAAAACCCCGGGTAACTTCGCTGCCCTTCGCAGGAGTGATCTAGATTCTTCTAGTGTAATTCACGAGCCACAGGGTTGAATACCTAGAATAATGGGCACCCAATTTTGAATCATCTAAAAACTAAGTCACAAAAAAGTCACTTAATAAAAGAAGAACAAAAGAATAAAAATTAAGAAAAAAACGTCGCTAAAGTCACTAAAAAAACCAAAGTCAAGACAAGAAAGTCACTGTTGTACTATTTCTTATAGAGAATAACGATGCTCATTACTTATGAAGAAATTCAATTTTAGTTAAACTATAATTATGGTTTTTTAATTATTAGTAATAAAAATACATGATCTATTACAGGAGTTCCCAACCAGGGGGGCGCGCCTCCCAAGGGGGGCAGAGATACAGAGATGTCAAAGGGGACGGAAAGCGTTAGCAATTTAGAAAATAATAAAACAAAAAAAATATTAACAAATAACATTACAATGTAATGTGTTTAATTCCACTTATTTTGTCTTTTAAGTACTTATAATTATATGAATTTATTGTAAAAGTAGGGGGGCGGAGGGGGCAAAAAAATATAATTTATAGTCCGGGGAGCCTCAACAAAAAAAAGGTTGGGAATCCCTGATCACGACTGATTACGTCTTCAGATTGATCACTTTAGGTACTTCTGACGGTTAAGATATATAAAACTGTAATTCTTAGCCCTTAAATTAAAACACCTATAAAATCTTTATTAAAAGGCTACCAATAAAGCCTAGATATTTTGTATCGACCGTAGGTACTTTATACTCATTTCAATGTCACACAGCCAGAACGTGAAATACCTGGGCAAAATAGGCGTGAAAAGACAATTGTTGGGCCGGCAAGATTGAGGTATTTAAGGCAGTATTTCGCATGCTCCTCTTTCTGCTGCCATCAGGTTCAGTCGAGTCATCTGCTGTGACTTTTATTTAAAACAAAATTAATTACACTAAATATACGGCGATAAGCCGATTCATGGTCATATATAAAACCATTTTAGTATATTCAGACACATTAACACATAACTGTTACTGGTTGAATTTAATATAATTTCCTCAAAACTTATAAGGACTTTTTAATTAATTTGAAATTAAGCTACAGTAGTAATGTCTCATTAATATTATTTAAAAAAAACAGAGGCTTTTTCGCTCAATTTTTACTAACTTCAAATTGTATACGCATATACAACAGCAGTGTACCATTAAATGTTACGACAAAACGGTGTTATACTAAGATTTTTTATCAAATAATTGTATTTCATAAATGGGGGTGGTTTAATTTAATACAGCGACACAAAAGTGCGAAGCGCCATCTAGTAATACGATTCAGTATTTTGCGTACTATAGTAAGATTGTTAGTAATATTTTGGTTATTGGTATCTGTTATTTAATTTTATTATTTATGAATTAATCATAAAAAGTCATTCATGATGAATCTTTGAATGTTAACTTCAAATCATTCTGCTACAAAATATCACCAAATAAGTACAGTCTACAAAAAAGAACGTGAACCCCTTTGTCTGAATCTACTTACAAAAGAGTGAGCACATTCTTTTGCAGTCTGTACCATCTCGCTAGGCACGTAATCTTGTAAAATAAATAAGATATTAAAAGGAGACCGAGTCTAGGAGGAATAATTCAGTGAGTTTGTAATTTGCAATTCTTCATTTACACTAAATATGTACGTAAAGAGAGCGGGAATGGCTAAAAATACGCTTTTATACGCCATGTAAAAGTCTAGATAGTGAATAATTAAAAAAAAATTAATTATTCACTATCTAGACCTCAATATCTCGCACAAAGTAATTTATTGACTCTTACCTCACAGTCAGAGCGTGGAATTTCTCACTAGTTGACTTGTTCAAATAACATGAGATAAGTTGACAATCTCCATGAAAAGAGGAGTTAAAAGTCCAGCAGGTTGTGGTTACGGAATCAGAATGTCTGATCCTGCAATAGCTATCTGCGTATATGGACCCTTTTTAATACTACCATCGACGTCAAAACATTTATAGCAAAGGTTTCGTACTCATGGGAATAGTAGAAATAAAACACTGCTAATGAAAAAAGGACTTTTGGGCTGAATTCAAAGTAGGCTCTGCAATCAATATTATGCTCTCTCTTGATTTTTATGGATTACCCAACTAGTAATAAGGTGCTACAAGTATCTATAGAATGTAATAACCGATACCGACAGCCCGGCCATACGTTTGCTTATAACCCTTGTAATATAAAAAATAGATTGGCATATATTGTTCGATGTATGGTGGCCTATTTTTCAATATAATTATAAGATTATAACCACGCTTTAGTGCACAATGACACTTTAGAAACGTTGCCCCTTTGTCATCAGCTAAAAATCATCTTATTATACTACGAAATAGTTTAGTAAGCAATAATATAAACAGTAGCTCCGATTGCGTTATGCTGCATGCATTAAACTAAATTAAATTTAAGTTCAGTACTACCTTATTAACCTGAAATCATTTAACCAAAAAAGACAGATGACTGGCGTCGTTTTTTAATATTTCTAAAATAGCATAAATAGCTTAAGCATTTTTGCCTGTTAAATAAAGGTATCATCAAACACGCGGCCACTAAATTAAAAAACGATTATAAATAAAAAACTTAAAGTAACCTAATTTACTTACTCAATTAAATTTAAGTTATTGTCATCTCTTTCATTCCAATTCAATAAGAAGGGGTAGAATGACTTTTACGGACGTCACTTGCTGATCCATACACTTTGAACTCATTTTAATCAAAAAAACCAAATAAAAACAATGAAATAAAAACCAAAACTTTCCTAAATTGATTTTAAATGTCATGAAAATCAGCCAGATACAAATAGTACAGCCAAAGACATTTTATTACAAGTTTATACATACTATATGCAAAAATACTTTTTTCCCGACCTAATATATGCTTACAACCAAATATACTCGCTATTACACGAAATTTTGGAGGTTTTTTGAAAAAATATACAGTAAACAATTCATGATTTAAAGCACTTCAATATTTGTACCGTTGACTTGCTACTGACATTACAGAAGGCCTTTATTATACTGAAGCGTGTATCTGTTAAAGTAACTAGCGTAAATTTTACGCGTGAGAATTAATTATTTGTGTATAAGCACTCGTAAGCTGAAGATTTCTATGTCGAAATATGATTGTCAATATGTGAAAACTATTAAAGTTATAAATAAATATTTTTGAAAAACAACTTTTCGGTTCGTATTTGTACGTTTTTTCTCTATTGCCATTAATTTGGCCATTTGTTCTCCGTGTCTTAAAATATTTTTTAAAGGATTTTTGACTTAACTTAATTATACTTAAAGCAAGATTGATGGCTTTGTCTAATAACATTTAAAACTTCGGCAATATTCTAAAATATACAGACTTTATTAAACTACTTCTAGAATTTTTTCCAATGAACTGGATTTTGCTGGCGACAGAGTTATAAAATTTTATATTACAATGAAGCTTTTAATAAATTATGAAAGAGTCATTATCAAAATAAATTGCTGTATAAAATGATTTTTCTTTTGATTAAATTAAATATAAATAGTAAATTAAATAGAAGTACTGAAAAATTTATGTAGAAGCATCAAGTAATGTTAATATCTGAAAAGAAAGATAACTCTTTGAAAACCAAACTATCAATTATTAGATTTAAAAAATATCTGAAACATCGTTTACCTTTAATCAAAGAAAGAGTTAATTAGCGTACAGTAGCAACTGATCGTTATGTGTCCTAATTCACCTTAAACTGTCACATCAATCACTTCTGTCCAAAATATTTAAGGGCTGCAACTCCGATATAAAAAAAAAATTAAAAAAAAACTAAAACCTCTTTACACAAAACATTACATCACCATTTTAAAAGTTTGTTTAACTTTTACTGTTTTCAAATATGGAATCACTATAGACAGAATGTTCCACTGTAACTGAAAGCGCTAGGGTTACGCTCCACGGCCGCCGAGCGACTAACGCTGTCATGCCCGGGAACACAATGACGTCTTTCTGGATGTAGGTATTATAGAAGCACCTAGTGCAGTATAAGGTCAGCAACAGTAATATGGGAACAGGAACTGCATTTTTGTCCGCGTTGTTTATATTCTTGACTTTTATGAAAACAAAAGGCTTGGACTAAACCATTGAAATTTAAAAGAAATTTTAATGAAGAATAGGAATAGCCTAAAATATAATCATAAAACTTGGTCAAACTGAAAGTATTGACTATTAATATTGACACGAAATGGTATATTTAATTTTTGAATCTGATAACAAAGAAGCAAGGCGGTTTTTTCGCCGCTTCTTTTAGGCAGCTAATGCAGTAGTAGTGTTTAATTATGACTATTTAGAGGAACTAAAGTCATTAAATATATTTCTATGTAATATTTTTTATTAAGTTTTTAATTTATTAGCACATTTTCCATTCATGCTGGTAAAAAATGTTAAATTAGAAAAAGAAACAAAATCAACAATATTTTACTAAAATGTGTAATGTATCTCATGAAATAAGGTTCTAATTTCTATAATACATTTGATCTCTAACTAAATGGTGTTCAGTTTTTGTTCGAAACTCAAATTTGGTATACGTAATGGGTATCAAAAATAACAAAAGCATAATAGGTCTTAAAAAAGCAGTTAACATCTACTTCCTGTACCCTCTTCAATTTTATTCTTGAGATTGTTTATTAAAAAAATATATTAAGTTATTCGAATTTTAAGTTTAAAAAACAAATTAAAAACGTACTAAGGAAAGTTACTCCACCGTGTGTGCGTGCATATAAATGCGCAAATTCTCATCTCATTACCTACTCAATGATTCATACTTACTGATATGGAAGTTGGAAGGAAATCTTCTTCTACTTTTAAGCTTTTAAGAGCTGTCATGAAAGGATAAAATGAAATTGCGAGTCAAGAGAGCGTGATGAAAAAAACTGACAGTGAGTTAGTACTTCGTATAATCAATGTATGCGTAAAATTCTGCTTTTCTTCTCCGTATTTGTATTTTACTTTAAGGCAGGTTTAGTAATATGTCATGCCTAATTTAAGAAAAATATAAAACTTTCAATATATAGACGTGAAGTGAACACGGCAGTAGAATAAACGGAGACTCGTTGAGAATGAACTGGAAAATAGTTTATTAATAGGCCTTTGTTTTCTTCTATAATTAATATAATAATTAATACTAGAAAACAAAGTTAATTATTATAAATTTTAATAGTAAGTATAGTGATTTTTGTTTGGATCAGACGAACAAGTCTCCTATGCTGTCATATTACATAAAGAAATAATATTAATATAAAAAGTTACAGAGATTTTTTTTAATTCAAGATAAATAAACTTTTTATTAATTTTAAACTATCGCGTTCCTCAATACAAAATAATAATCAATATGAGATTTAACACGCATAGTAGGTAATTACATACCTTTTAATTGTCTGACGCTTCGACCAAGTGGTACTGGCCGTAGTCCTAGGTATATGATTACCGTAAAGTTTTTATACAATGACAATGATATGGAACAAACCTCAGGCCTTATGGTTTTAGGATACTATTTTATTAAGACATTCATCGAAAGAGCTGTATTTAAAATGTTCTTTATAGATCGTCTTCTTTCTTTTATAACAAAAAAGCAGAAATATCTTTGTCCAACAATCATATAGCAAACTTAAATATAATAATAATTCTAAATTGCCGCGAAATAAATTTAATAACCAAAAATTTGAGATATCTCCAAATACGGTTTTTAAAATGCTTTGATTTCCAAAATCATGCAGCCTTTCCAAAAATTCCACTCCACAAATACCGTTTGCTATAAGGTTTATAGTGATTTACAACACATTTTTGTCACAACCGCTAACCATTGCCCAATGCAAGCCAAAGCAGCGCGTTGGCCCAAATAACGGTCCCACTTAATATTCTGATTTGAGTACGGAAAAGGTTCGAGTGACTACCCGAGTGGTCGCCCATGAGTGGTCTAAGATATTGAAAAAAAAAATCCTTACCACGTTTTATGGATTTATTGAGAGGGTCAGAGAATAAATTTCCCCTTGAGCTTGAAACCGGCTTATAATCACTAAAAGTCTATTCCAAATACGAAATACGCTAAAATAGTATATAACCAAAAGAAAAAAAGTTTATAATTTACATTTGTGGAGTAATAGTTATTAGCAAACTAGCGAACGTCGTATCAACTTAAGATTTATTTGTAATAATTTTATTACAAATGCACACAATATAAAAATGTCCCAGAAAACCGCGGAAATAATCGCCCGGGGAAATTTCGCAGTGCGGACTAGCCCAAAAATTACTTACTTTACACAATACCTGTTGTTGTCTGTCGCAATTTACGGCCATCTCTTAACACAATAGACTGTCCCGCACTTCTCGCCAAGACAAAGTGATCAGCTTTTTGAACAAAGGACTGCAATTTTAGAATACCCCCTTTCATTCCTTTGAAAGTAATTTTGCTGTTGATTTTAATGACTAAATGGGCAGTGTAGTAAAGTCGGCATTACGGCTATTTATTAAATTTCAGGTGCTCGCAGTCCTCAATTGAGAGCTTGAGTTTACTGTCGGTAAATTTGTTAAGAATGATAGCTGTTCTAATTCTGTTGTTCATGGACTAAGTTAATTTTAAGTGAAGTACTACTCTTTTACCAAAAGACATAAAGCCAGTATTATTTAATATCGCTAAAAATATTTTGATGCATTTTAGCAAATATACATTTAAATGAGTCAAAAGACTATGAATCGATCAAATGGGAACTGAGATTCTGAATAGACGTACGTAATTTCTGAAATTAATTCTATCCTTGTTTTTATAAGTCGAATGAATGACTGTATAGAAGAACGTCAAATTTGAGTAACTCCCACCGCTGGGTTCCAATAATCTATCTACGGAAGATAGACGAATAACTCATGTGTAATGTGTCAATTCAACATCGCAGAGAGTATATAGTACATAGAATAAAATCTAGAGTTACTTATCGAACCAAATCAAATTAGGAATGGTGAACCACAGTACATGGAGTGCACTGGAGATCCCAAAGGCATTACGGTTTTTAATCTGTGTAAATTATCAAGTTCATTTGTTTCATTTTTGAAGATTCTAAGATGTTGATCTGATAGCTTAGAGACACGCATATCCATGGATAATTATTAATATACTGTAGTGTGTCTTAAAACTACAAAAACTTTTTTGTTGTACATAATACATATTACTTGCGTGGTATTAATGTCATAGTGATTCTCTTTGCTGCTAAGCCCGTATTTAACTTTTCCTTGGTAAATTCTCTTTTCACACATCAGTAGCCTATTTTGAAACTACTGCACGATTTTGAATTTTATTGATCTGTAAGTTACATTATATAAAATAAAAAAGGTAAATCTATAGCATCACTAAGCTGGTGATATGCAGTTCAGAGAAGCAGAAAAGCTGAAAATCCCTTAATTAAAAATGATTGGGTCATAAATTATTGTTGAATGGTACTTTCTTTTCATAACCGTAGACAAAACTACTGTTTTGTCTACGGTTACCTACTGGCTTCTACCACTTATATAAAGTATTATTTACAAACTTACACTTGGGTTTTATATTAAAAGGACAATTTAAAATAAAGGTATTATTTAATTTACTTTGTGTGTTAAAAGTAAAATAATGTGTTTATATCGATCGCAATTTGAATAAATTGCGAACCCGTAAGCGGCAACCGTTCACAAGCATGACACATGAATCAGCCGATCCTTGATTTAATAACTAACGATAGAGACAGGGCTATCAGGTTAAAATTTTGGACCACTTTTTTTAGGTTACGGTGGTTAGGTTGGTGTCATAAGCAATTGATTTGTACCTTTGCGTGAACTTTTGAAGTTTTGAAATTACTTTTTTATTGAGTATCTGTATGACCAACTTAATTATCATAACTATGTCACAATTTTGAATGACGTCAAAAATTTCAACTTTTCAAAGCTTATAATAATGTATCTATTTCTAATATTGCAGTGCAATTTCAATTGTTTCTTTTATATTATTATGTCAGTTGTTGAGACAGCCCCGAACTCATATGACAAATAAAATATCTTTATAGGACAAAAACCGGGTTGACTTTTATCTTGTTTAGGGCAAACTTTGTGTACGAGCTTAGACGTTCAAAGCAGGAAAATTTTTCTTCACCTTATCAGTTTAGTTTTAAATAAACTACAAAATGCAAAAATACTTAAAGTTTTTTAACTTTGTGATAAATTACATTTTTGGATTTTTATTGAAATGTTATAGTCTAAAAATTATCTCTGTATTTAGTACTTTGGGACAGATAATCACGAACCATCGATTCATATAAATCTGAAGCAATCATGATTTACTAATTTAACGACAGTGTCCAATATAGATAGGCCTAATTAAAAATCCTTGCAGACGTCTATGCGGTGAACTCTTATGTTTATAATTTGCTTATAAATCTGATATTAGTATGCTACTACAATATATATTGTAGGTAAAAATCAGACCCCTTTGTAATGGTAGGTAAAAAGTCCATAATTAAATTCCATGATCAACACATAGCAACTCTTTTGTAAAATTTAACGCTTTACTAGTATCCCTCCATTCATTCCTAAAATGGCGAAGTGACCGTCCAGTTTAATCCAGGCCTTTTGCATGCCCATCGTGCAAATGTAAATACTCGGCTGCATACATGAATGTGCGATTAGTTTAACAACAGAACTCCACGCAGCTCGTGAAATTTGAACCAGTGATTTATATGAACATACTTTCCGACACAATGAAATAAAACTTCGATTCAGTGCCATCATAAGTGAAAGGTTATCTAAATAAAGAGTTTTCTTAACTAGTCATACAAACGTTTTATGAAATGTTAGGGCAAAGTTGTATTATACTACCCCACTCTATAATGCACCTAAAGAAAGGTGTAAAAAGCACATTTTACTCCGTAAAGGTGAAGGTAGCTAGGCAATTTCCATCCCATGCTGCACAGATATAGCAAGTCAAATGAAACACGATTACTTCAGTTCAGTGAGTTCCGAAGTGCGATAGTTTGCTGGAATACTCAAAATATAATTTAATCTCTAAATGATTACGACATAGGTATATTTTCCTCTCCCTTAGTAATCATTAAGCACTACTTAGTATCTAATATCAAGATAAATTGTACCCCAATTATTGAAAAAAGGAGACATTGTTTGTGAAAGTTATCATTGCAATAAAAAAAATATTATTATTTTAGATCCTTCGATTAATAAAGGCTCGTTGAGGCCAACAAGGTGAAGTCAGTTTGGGCAATAATGCTTTCCATCAGGCGGTGACGAATTTGCTGTACTTTAATATATAGAGAATAATACAGTTTTGAATACTTTTAGAATATTTATACCTTAGTAAAGATAAAACACTACTTTATTTATTATTGCAGTGAATACGTTCACCAGAGAACCTTGAAAGATGTATTTTAATAATCGCAATCGAAACACTAAATGAAACATATATGTGATTTGATAATTACGATCGATAGCTAAGCGAGGGCTTACGTCATGTGTCTTCACCGTAAACCTTTTTTAACCCTGCTCTAGCTTTAATAACTAAGTAAGAGTATTAAAAAACCAGATATAAAAAGATATGTCTTTGAAAACCTCCACAAAACGAAGCGACATCAAACGTATAGTACCTACAATTTTTATATTAGAAAATTATATTTCTATTCAAATACAAAGTCTTAGTAATACTGGCTTATAATAGTAAAAAAACCTTAATATTTATAACGCAATAATGTGAACAGGAAAGTTTTCTGCAAAAATGCTTCGTATCTCCACGTCTTCTTCGTATTATAGAAATCCATTTTGCAAAATTACGTTCTGTTGTAAGAATAGTCATTATGGAGAATTGTAATTCATAGAAATTGGCATTCTAGGAAATTCCAATTCAAATTACGGCGAATTTGGCAGATGATTCAAATTGATTATCACTCCTTTTCATATTTTTCTCTTCGTTACCAGCAAACATAACGAATTGCTATTTTTATTATTGTGTGTTTTTTATTAGCAGACGAAATGTTTATTTAATAAAGATAATTGGCTGTCGCTGGTGATGACGAATGCGATTTGGATATATTAATATTATCTAATATTTTTATTAGTACCTTGGTATTTCAGTTTTAAAGTTTATTTATGTATACCGTGTTCAAGCCCATCACGTAAAAATTTGTTCTCTGCCGGGGTTTGCAGAAAAACACTCAACACTTTATTATTA
This sequence comes from Acentria ephemerella, assembly GCA_943193645.1. Lineage (NCBI taxonomy): Eukaryota > Metazoa > Arthropoda > Insecta > Lepidoptera > Crambidae > Acentria > Acentria ephemerella. Next base: position 7,569,777 of record OW971891.1, read on the forward strand.
ATTAGATGTTGCACATTTACAAATATAATAATACAGACTTACTTATTTAAAAATGTATGTAGAGAATTTAACCGCTTTAAAAAGATAATCGACTAAAAACTTGTACGTAATAACTTTGTTTAACATCACATTTGTTCTTGCAGCGCAGTAGTTTCTATTTGATCAGTGGATCTGATAGTGAATATATAGTTCCTTTACTAGCCCTCCGGCATCTCATCAACAAAAAATTTTAATTTGGTGAGAAACAAAAGGTTATGGTTACATCAAATTACTTCGAGATATATGGCGGAATAGTGGCGGTTCGTAATGAGAAGATGAAACTAAAAACATTTTATACGTGATGGGCAATGATGACTGGTAATTTTTTATACAACATGAACTCTATGATCTTGCTAATAAAAATTAATGTATGGCAAAATTAGATTTCAACCTTAAACTAAGTTAAAATAAAACAAAATACAACTGGATACCTTCTAGCACCAATAGACAGAATGCCTACGCTCTTACGTTATAACTATTGACATGAACATCTACATTAATCAGAATTATCTTTAATATGTAATATCTTAGAAAGCTGTTAACTTGAGTGCTCGCTAACGACCGTTATTCATGTCGCAAAATTCTTCGTTAGAAATTCATGATTTTCTCAAATCCGAATTGAGCATTAAGCATATTTCAAAAATCGATAAGCGAAATTGACATTAGCTCTTATAAGATATCAATATCTTGCTAGTGTAAATTAACGCAGAGTAAAAGTGAAAATCATGATGAAAATCATGATTACCATCGTCATAAATAGCATATATTTACATACGTCGCAATGCTGAGCACACGGAAGAACGCTTGAAGAGTTATAACGCAAGGCGGGTTATTGGGTGAAATATCTTGAAAATTTTATTAATTAAATGATTCTTCTGCCACAATAAAAACAGATATTTGTTATTTTTAACGATTTTAGATATAAACACATAAGTAATATTTGGTTTTCTTTAAGAAACTACTTGTAAGTATTTTTTTAAGCCAGTTCTATAAATTAATGAGAACCTTGGTCTACATGATCATTAAATAATATTTTGTTGCTAAAACATCACACTTATTCGAAGCTCACAACTTCTTAATTTGTTTTAAAGATTTTATTTTGTAATTATCAACAAAAAAGTAATTCTTAGCTAATTTTAAACATCAAATCATCGCAGGATGTAGGTTATGCAAGCAAAAAATGCTTTCGGGAAAATCTAAACAATTAAACTTATGTCGCTTTATTCAGTTTAATTTCTAGCGTCTTTACTTATACTGAAATTACTTAAGATTTAATGAAAATTGGTTCTCTATTGATATTCGCTTGATTTACAAGAACAGACACCAGTCCCTACAAAATACGTTTTATTGCAAATATTATCATAAACTGTCAAAACTGAGATTAATGTATTTTGTGAAGAGAATTATATCTGCTTCGTACGGATGGTTTGACAGGTTGAATATATCTCCCGGTCCCTTGCCAATAATATCAAGATAGACAAAACCAGGTCAAATAATATAGTCAGTAAACTTACAGAGGAATCAAACTATTATAGGCATACGTAAATATTTAACTCCCAGATTCAATTTAACTAACAGATCATTAAACAACGATGAGCTGACGATTAAGTGGATTTAATTTCTATAGAATATTTAACGTTATGAAGATTTTTTTTAGTTTCTTTTAATTTTATATCCTTCTGATGCTCAGGTTTTCTTTTCATGAACATTTTAGATTTTAAACCTTACGTAGATTTAAAAAAACATTTATCTTGATTATAGTGAACCATTCAACGTTATGACGTATCTAGTAAAACTCCCGCTGATTTACTCCAGTAAAGAGTGAATTTTGATGAGCCAACAAAACCCGATACTATATTGTAGCATTCGTGTTATTGAGAGTTTTACTTCAAACACTTTTCGAAACTATTTTATTTGAAAATTAGAAAATTCTACCAAATATTTTTTATTTTTCTAGCCGAAAATTTCAATTCTACCAGAAAATAAGATTCACAATCAACAGTAACTAATTGATATTAATTACATTTGACAATATCACAAATCCCAAACATAATCCCGTGATTATGTTTAATGATTGAGGTTCGTGCCTCAAAAACACAAAAAAAGATTTTATTTAAATTGATACTATAGTCTTCATCACCTTCTATCACTGCGTTTCTGTAGCATTTCAACCAAACTATGATATTGAATAAATTTATTATCATTCGTTGTTAATAAAAGTTGTACTTATTGTTTCAATTCAAACGAGTTTAATCTTTCAACGATAGTATCCCAAGCTATTGATCATCGTCACTATATATAGGTCTATCGATATTCTTACTGCTTTCAAGACCAATTATCGATTTAAAACAATACTGAAAATACCTTGCCAGTGCATTAAGGCATTCGACAACAGACTCTATAAACGTCAAACGCACTAGTCCTCCTAAATTTAAGTTTACGATTCCCAAGCGTCTGTGTGTGACAACGACCATTACCTAACCGCTCCGCAAATTTATATGTTTGACTATGAGAGGTATAATTTACGACATAGAAATGGAATAATAAGCTACTGTAATTAGTTACGTTGTTTATACGCGTAAATTTACCAGTTACCAATTTACCAGTAAATTGAGTGTTAACAAATATATAATAAGAGTCATTTTGTCATATTACGTTATAGATTTGTCAATATTATTGTAACTATAACACCTTGACTTTGTCTATTTATATAAAAAAAAAATATTTTTTTTAAATTTATTAATGAATAAATGTTAGATATGTCACACGCATTTTCTTTATGACTAGATGAAGCAATGGCATTTACTATACGTAGAATATTATTCGCTTAAGAACAAATTCCTTCAATGGGAGGTTTTCAAAAGTTTTCAATAATTATCAGCTTTCCAAAACGTTTTTTTTTAAATAATAAATCTTATCTTTTATATATTAAAATCCTATAATCTCCCTCAACTTAATTCTTGGAAAGGTACCATAACTTATAATAATCAAACATAATAAAGAGGTTATTATAATTTTCACAATTTTCATTGCCGGTCAAAAACGAACTATCGGAGTTTGAAGTCGTTGATTATTATTAGGTCTAACTAGATTCTAGATTTGCTAGGTATACCCCCTATATTGTAAGTACTTTAAAATGAGGTCTCAGATACGAAGGTTATCTATATCATAAAGACGTTAATATTGTTAAGCACAATCTATTTCTTCTAGAATACTTTGTACCTATCTGTACTCACAGAAATTGTGTTTAACAAAATATTACTATCTGAAAACAGATTATAACGCATTATGGTGATGGTCCTACTTTTAAATTAGATTTCTTAGTTTCATATTTATCTATTGTATGTTAGCAAATAAACATAATCTTTTCATTAATACCAAAATTACTAAATGTTTCACTAATTATAAATCTTTAAAAGTTTATGATGACACGTCTTATTAGGTCACATTTAATCTAGTGTACACTTAAAGTTTCCTAACACACCTCATTCTATTCATTATTTAACAGTAATTATAGTAAGTAACTAAGTCCGTTGTCCGATTGCCTGGTGACCGAAGCACAGGTTATTCCAGTACGGACACCAGTCTTCACAAAAGAATTACTTGCTAACTATACTGTATTGTAAATACTTAACGATGTAAAATGTAATTTCATACAGAGAAATAAATAAAAAAAACACTTTTTAAAGAAACTGTCTATATCTATACTCGTATCTCAAACTTACCCTTAAAAGCGTAACTTGTTGAGACTTGATAATGGAATTGGCGTTATCTGCATTTTTACTAAGCAACACACCACTAATAGGAGCATAGATATTTTTAACACAGTGTCTGCTCTTCGTGCTAACAAAAAAATCTTTACTGAATTTGTATACTCATTTTAATTCAATTTGACTATAAAGCCACAGTCACAACTTTTAATGATAAAGGTATAAACTTGAGTAATTTAAGATACCCCTGGAGTTGTTAGAACTTGTAGCATGAGATGTAAATTAAATTGCTTTATAAACACCTGTAGCGGTAGTTAAGATTAGATAAGGAGTGAGTCTCCATAAAGTAAGTAATTAAAATTTGCTAAACTGTCACATTAATCAATATACTGTTATTTTTGCGAGACTACTGTGTATCGTTTGCGATTTTAACGATAACAGCGATATTTAAAATTACTTAGACAAAGAAGCAGCTAAACTGAAATATATAAATAATTAATGTCATTAATCTTTCAATAGCTTTCTTATTTTTTTAAATATGAACGTAGAAAAAAATATTAAAATTATATAAAAAAGAAATCTTTGTAATTGTTGTTATCCTTCACAATGTTGGTTCAGAAAACTCAAACTAATTTTAAGGAATCTGGCAATGTCAATATAAATCACTTGTAAAGGCGGTGGGTTGATAGCATAACTCAACATGGGTACACAAAGAAAGGTATTCGTAATAGGCTTTAGTTTTGATAATTAATTAAAATGATGTAATATCATTTTTTCATCACATTATACCTAAAAGATTAATTAAGAGTGAAGATAACTCTTCTTTCAATGTTATTTAAATATTTGCATCTTTGAGATTTGTAATTATTTCTTATATATAAAGCTCAGCAAATAACTCGACATCACCTGATCAAGTTACAAGGTTACCTAGATTTATATTTATAAAAATGGATCCAAAATATAGTATAAAAAAGCCAAAAACATATTGTAAATATGACGCAATAATCAATATCCACTAGTGTGCTTAAAACTAAAACAATTTACAAAACACTGAAGAACATAAAAGAAAGTAATTAAATTGTAATAATCTATATCATATAGTGGCCTTTCAATGTAGTGTTTCTGCTTGATGTACTTTTCGCTGATCTGCCATTCCTCGGTTACTCGATTCTAATATGTCTATGTAGCGCCGATACATTGTACCTTTGTAGTTGTTTTTTTACAAATAGAATGGAAAATGACTCGAGACCACCTAATGGGAATGGCTGAAAGAACAGCAGTTAGAATACACAAGTTTATGCATACGCAAAAATAACTGTAAAGCAAGGATGCCATACATTACTGCCTAAGCCATAGGAGGTGTGTATGGTTGAATTATATAGTGTGTGTGGTAGAGTGTGTGCATTATAATTTTGTTGAGTTGTAATTCTAGAGACATGAGATGTTAACACCTCCTATACCTTATAATTATTGCTATATGAAGTGTATGGTAAGTGTGTGTATGTAATATAAAGTGTGTATGGGTTGTGTGCATTATAATGGAGTTACTTAAAGTTGAAATTCTGCAGACATGAAATTTTAATACCTTTAATGGCTTTTACTTATACTGACCTTCGTAAAAATATTTTGACCCTGCAATCTAGTTTTAGAATACTACTATCATTTTAATAATTACTAAGTTTACTGGTTACTGGTTAAGTATTAACGAAACCATGATAAGAAACAACTTGTCTGTAAATAAATGATTTGAATATGAATTTCATGTTTACTTTGAGATATATAACTTAGCTCTATTTATTTAAGTACACCGTAATGTTTAATATGAAACTTACGTAAAAGCAATTGAGCATAATGTTACTTATTTGTAACGAAACTTCTACCAGAGAACTTGCAACCGGAATATGTGAAATAAATTGTGGACGCAGTGGGAATATAACTTACACCTAAATAAAAATACTACTTACACCTAAATATGTGAGTAAGTATTTTCTTATTAATACTGCCGAGTCACCGCAAAGCATCCAAATAATGTTTTATTCATAACAAAGACATTATCATATCAAGGTCGAAACAAAAACCGAGTAATCGTTTCAAGTGGCACCAAGCTCAAGTTGACAAATTCTCGGGTAGAAATAGATAAAGGCGTGCCCACACATGTGTCTCTCAAAACATAAAGCGTCCCTGTCACGTACCTCTCCCAGCCCCATCTGTCAGAGGCAACCACGGAGATAAGAAAAATCTAAAGTAGGTCAACCGCTTGACCGACTCAAATGGTACGACTGGGGGACGCCACACACGGTCCAAGAAACGATTTCCTTCCCAAAAGAATAAAAATGCTTTAATTAAAATTGTCTTCTGAACCATTTTCTCCTATTCTGTTGTGTTCGAACTAATTTTAAATTAAATATTTGTGCTGTTCTTTCTTTACTATTATACCATAAAGGACAGATAGCTGGTGATGTCATTTGACATTCCTAAAGTGCAATTTAACGTCAAGGGCATACTGTGAACATTAAAACCTGATTTTAGCTTAAATATAATTTACGTTTAGGGCTAATTCAATATTAAATTTAACTAAAACTTTAAGAATTTTGCTGCAAGACATGCTTCTAGCAAGATAAAAGTGTTTGCTTTGTCTAGAAAGTATCAAGTCATTATTTCCCTTTCCTAAATGAAAGAAAAGCAAATAGTTAAATTTAGTTAGTTAAGAATTGAACGAATACGATCATGAATACGATCTGCCAAGTCTGCCAGGTCGTCGATGGAAGATGATATTGATTGACCAGCGAGCACAGTCTGGATCCCGTGTGTTAGCTTTATTATTAAAATTCCTAATTACATAATTAAATTATCGATATAACTCGGGTTATATCAATAATTTAATTTGTTCAGTTACTAATTGTTCCAATCGATTATTACCATTCGATTAATTCGTTACTCGCGATTCACGAGTTCACCGCGGTGTATCGGAACAGCGGCCGGCATTCGAATTCGGAGCGTTGGAACGAGCGGACGTAAAGTGTTCTTTGGTGCCAATTGTCTTGTGATTCTGTATTTGGATAAAGAAAAGGACTATACCGTGTAAGTAACGATTATTGATTTGTAAAGTGTTAGATTTAAAGATATACAATACGAGAAATACATGTAGAAGTACAAATGATTCTCTGGTTTTCTTTGGAACCCTACTTCTTCTGAACTGGTGGCTTTCAGTTCAGAAGTGGGATCGTAAAAGAATTTATTTTCTTTTTCTTTCACGTCCACAAGAGGTTAATTGTAGTTACCGTAATTTTTTTAATTCTACCTTCACGTAAAAAAAAAAAATCTATGAAGAAAAATTAGCAAACTATAACGCTTCATTAAATTTTTTTTTCTTCTCTCTTTTTGGTAATAAAGTATAACCTTTTTTTTTCTTTTCTTTTTCTCTCTTTCCTTTTAGGATCACCTCATTTATATTGACTTATGTGTTTTGTACTTTTTTACAAATATCTACTAATGATTATTTTTGACTAACTGAGGAATAACTTAAAAACTTTATTCAATAAATTAATTCTACAGACAGTCTTATTAAAATAGCATTTTCTCTTAATTGAATAATTTGGGTTAGTATCATATAGATTAAAATCATCTTTCTGTATTTTCTGCTAAACATTTCTTTCTTTATAAGTAAAATATATATCACTAAGAATAAATAGAATGAATAACCCAAATAATAGGCTAGGAACATGGGTAGGAAAATTATTTAAGCATGTTATTCGGGACACTTGTGTTATTTCTAGGAAACTTACAGGACACTTTATGGACGTCTTGGGGATACTCTCGGGACTCTTTTGAGACATATTCATGAAACTTTTGGGATATTTTTGGGACACTTTTGGGAGACTTTCGAGACACTTGCGATATTTTCGGTACACTCTCGGAAACATTTCGGGACTCTTTTCGGACATTCAAGACACTTTTGGGACGTTTTGGAGATACTTCTGGGGTATTTTTGTGACATTTTCTGGACACTCTTGTAAACCTTTCGGGACTCGGGCATTTTCGGGATATTTTTGGAACATGGTCGGGACACATTCAGGATACTTTAGGGAAGCTGATGAGAATCATTCGTGCTACTTTATAGTCACATCCGGACTATTTCAACTACACCATTGAGAACTTTAAGGACAGTGACGCTTTAAGGACATTTCGTTTTATTTGTTGTCCTTGATAACCAGCAAGCTTTTTGATCTTTATGGGGTCTATTAATACTTATATTAGTTTCAGTTACATCGAGATGGAGAAAGGACCTTGTTATCAAAGAGAGGGACTGTTGTCCGTGGGGGACAGTGATGGAATGCCCGGGTTAGAGGGCAGCGACATGCTCAGGTTAGAGGGCAGAAATATGCCCAGGTTAGAGGGCAGATATATGCCCAGGTTAGAGGGCAGGGAGACGCCCAGGTTAGAGGGCGAGGAGACGCCTAGGTTTGAGGGCGGACGGACTTCCAGGAGAGGTAGCAGATTAACGCCTAGGTCGGAAGTTGATGGTGGAAGTGCCATACTCCCTACAAGTGTGGCAGGAAGGAACAAGGCTGGTTTAAGGAAAAGGGGTGAAGAGGAAATTATGGACTGTCGTAGGAGAAAGAGGAGGCGTGACGGAACATCGGATTCGGAGAGTTCAATAGAAAGTACGGGACGAAGAATTACATACAGGAGGAAGAGGAAACAGCGACAGCAGACACGGGATACGGGAAGACGACCAGTACGGGAGAAATCCTACGGCCGCACCTCTGATAGCGGCGAGTCTTGGCGATGTCCAGAGGGCAGTGGTAAAGTACGAGATTCAACTACTAATGCTATGTTAGATAAATTTTTATCAATTTTACAAAATGTCAGGAGCTCAGATAGACCTAAATTGTCATTTAATTCTAATGTAATACCAGAATTCGATCCTTTGAGTAAAGAACAAACTATATTAACGTGGATTAATAAAGTAGAGGAGTGTGCCGAAATATACGGGTGGGAAGAGAAGGAAATCATACACTATTCTCTCCCAAAGTTAGTAGGGGTTGCAAAAACGTGGTACCAAGGTTTACCTACATTTTTGCATACATGGAATGAATGGAAAAAAAAATTGATTGAGTCGTTTCCTTGTCGTGAGGACTATGCTGAGCTTCTGACAGAAATGCTTGCTAAACGTGTCAAATATGGTGAACCATTGGAGCATTATTATTACGCGAAAGTAAATCTCTTAAATAGATGCAGAATTTACGGAAAACAAGCGGTTGATTGTATTTTATACGGAGTAGATGATCGTGCTGTTAAGGTAGGAGCCCAAGCAGCTCAGTTTAGTGAACCTGAGCAGATTTTAAAATATTTTAGGACAGTTAAAGTTGGACAGAATAGGGACAATCAAGAAATAAATATTAGGAATAGGTTAGGTCGTAAGACTACTTTCCTAGGACAAAACCGGCCCCAAAATTTAAAGCCAGGAGTAATTAATACGAATATTCGATGTTTTAATTGTAATGAAATCGGTCACCCTAGCTTCAAGTGCGATAAGCCTATCATAAAATGCTCTATATGTGAAAGGGTAGGACATCAAGCTAGTAGCTGCTATAGAAACAAAACCGGTCCTGATACAAGCAAAAATGCGACTCAAACAAATGATAGGGTGGAAAAGCAGGTGTCTAAATTAGGTATATTTGAAACTCCTAACGATAAATATGTTTTCGATATTAAAATTAACGGTATAGTCGTGTGTTGTCATATTGACCTAGGTAGTCAATGTTCACTAATCAAAGTTAGCAAAGCCAAAGAGCTTGGACTCAACATTGTTATTAGTAAAGACTTACCTAATCTTCGGGGAATCGGCTCAAACTTAGTAACTCCTATCGGTGTAGTTAATTCTGAGGTTGAAGTTCAGGGAATTAAGAAAATTATCGATATTTACGTGGTAGACGATTGCATATTAAGTCATCCTGCTCTCTTAGGGCATTCCTTCACTGAAATGCCTGATCTTGTCATCACTAAAACTCCCACTAAAGTTATTTTTGAAAAAGTAGACAATATCAAGATACCTCTAATATCTAGTACTACTAATGTAATCAACAAAAACTCTTTGGGTGTAGTATCTGTAAGATCTGATCCAGTGATCGATGGATGTGTTTACGTTCATGGGTCACTTAGAGGAGAAACAAATAAGCAATATTACCTCCTCGCAGGCGAATACCAGATCAAAAATGGGTCTGGATCATTGCTTGCATATAATGTATCTTCATCTGATATAACCATTTCCGAAGGCTCTTTAGTGACCAGATCAATTAATAAGATACAAATGCATTCATTACCTGTTCTTAGTTGTTGTACAGTTGCATTCGATGATCTGATTTCCGATGAATTAATAATATGTGGTGAACAACTTAACGATAACGAACGTTTACAATTACGAAGCTTACTTAACAAACACCAGGACTCCTTCTCAAGAGGTCTAAAAGATCTAGGGTTCACTAATGTATCGGAGATGGTTATAACACTAGAGGATAATGAGCCTGTTGTCTATCGACCCTATCGATTATCACATGCAGAAAGGTCACTCGTTAATGATATGGTTCAAGAGATGTTAAATAGTGGTATAATTAGAGAATCTTCTTCACCGTATGCTAGTCCAATAGTCCTAGTCCAAAAGAAGACCGGAGAAAAACGCTTATGCGTTGACTACCGGGCCCTCAATAGAAAAACTAAAAAGGACCATTACCCACTCCCTCGTGTAGAGGATCAACTTGATCAATTAGCAGGAAATAAATTATTTACATCACTTGACTTAGCATCAGGTTATTATCAAATTCCCATTAAGGAGGAGTCACGGCACAAAACTGCTTTCGTCACACCCGATGGGCAGTTTGAATACAACCGCATGCCGTTTGGTTTAGTCAATGCGCCCTCAGTTTTCCAGCGAACGATTAATAAGATCCTCCATGACGCTAAAATAAAGTATGCCATCGTGTATATGGATGACATTCTAATCCCGTGTAAAAATTTGGAAGAAGGTTTAATAAGACTGGAGGAAGTATTACAACTATTAAAACGTGGTGGTTTAACGCTAAGACTTAGTAAATGCAATTTCTTTATGGACACTATCGACTTCTTAGGGTTCGAAGTAAATGCGTCTGGCATTAGACCGGGTAATAGGAAGACAGAGGCTGTTTCAAAATTCCCAACCCCTAATAACCAACACGAACTCAGGCAATTTTTAGGTCTGTCAGGTTTCTTTAGGCGGTTTATTAAAAATTACGCTATTTTAACATCTCCATTGACAGATCTTCTAAAGAAAGATAGTACCTGGAAGTGGGGGGTTGATCAAGTCCAAGCTTTTCATTTAGTAAAATCATTACTTACAGAGCGTCCAATATTAGCCCTCTATGATCCTAAAGCAGCAACCCAACTTCACACTGACGCGTGTAAAGATGGACTAGCTGGTATTCTCTTACAATGTGATTCTACGGGCACATTTCATCCAGTATCGTACTTTAGTCGTAAGACTTCGAGCGACGAACGAAAACTGCACTCGTACGAGCTTGAGACTTTAGCAGTGGTGGCCTCTTTGAGTAGGTTCAGGGTATACCTTCTAGGGATATCCTTCACAATATATACGGACTGTAGTGCTCTTCGGTCTACATTGGTTAAGCGAGATTTAATTCCACGAGTAGCGCGTTGGTGGGTTCAATTACAAGAATATGACTTTTCAATAGAGTACCGTCCGGGATCTCGAATGGCGCATGTTGACGCGTTGAGTCGTAGTCCCATTGGTGCTCCTGCATTGGAAACTCATGTTTTGGATATCTTAACTATAGAAACTTCTGATCAGGACTGGATAGCAACAGTACAAGATGCAGATGAAGAGGTGATTAGGATTAAGGAAATTCTTAGCGAAAAAGCAACTGAAAAGGTTGTAGATGTGCATAAAAACTATAGGTTAAAAAATGGTCGTGTTTATCGTATAGTAGGAGATGATATTAAGTGGTTAGTTCCGAAAGGAGTGCGCTGGCAAATACTAAAAAGAAACCATGATGACATCGGTCATTATGGTTTTGATAAAACGTTACAAAGAATTCAACTCCATTACTGGTTCCCAAAAATGCGCCGGTTCGTAAAAAAATATGTACAATCCTGTCTTAATTGTGCCCATCATAAAACTCCGGGTGGTAAGCGAGAAGGAGAACTACACCCTATTGATAAAGTCAGTATTCCCTTTCACACTATACATGCCGATCACTTAGGGCCCTTTGTCAAAAGCAAAAAAGGTAACTGCTATCTTTTAGTTATTATCGATAGCTTCACCAAATATATTAATATAACAGCTGTCAAAAATACTAAATCTTTAACGAGTATTCGAGTTTTTAGAGAACATATGAGCTATTTCGGAGTACCTACGCGTCTCATAACTGACAAAGGAACTAGTTTCACAAGTAAAGAGTTTAAAGAATTCGTAACCTTATGTGGAATTAAGCATATTACTAATGCCGTTGCGACGCCCAGAGCAAATGGGCAAGTCGAACGCTTCAATAGAACCATTTTAGATGCTCTTTCTACTTGTACTCATAACCAGAATGAAAAATCTTGGGACGATTACATCTGGGACATTCAGGTAGGGATTAATACTACACTTCATAAGACAACCCAGAAAACGCCATCAGAACTATTATTCGGTTTTAACATTACTAGTAAGACTGAAGGAATTTTAAGTCAAGTCATTTCTGACACAATGAAAATAGTTGATTCAAATGAATTAGGCAACATTAGGGATATGGCAAGTGAAAATATTAAGGTACAACAGGTAAAAGACTGTACAAGATATAATAGGCATAGGAAACCAGGAAAAAAATATTCTATAGGAGATTTAGTGCGCGTAGAAAGACAGGTGCCTCACGATGGTAAATCTCAAAAACTAGTAGTTAAGTTTCAAGGGCCATATCGCGTAATAAAAGTGCTACCAAACGACAGATATTTAATCGAAGACACACCAATGACACGCAAACAAGGTCGCCGCTATGAAACTATAGTAGCAATTGACAAAATGCAACCTTGGTTAACATTCTGTAGAGATTTAGAGATAAGTGGGGAGAGTAGTTACGAAAATAGTGATAGCGAAAATGAATTAGTTAAGTAAAAATATCGTATAAAATAAGATATTATATCATTGTTATAAAAAAAAAATTAATTGATTTATTGTCTTAATGATATTGTTTATAATTTACAATTATTTCAGTTTGCATTGTTTACTGATTACATCACATACTATTAGCATATTATAAAAAAAAAAACAATTGATTTATAAAATCTTACATTACAATTATTCATGATGTTTATTTTTTTTTTTTTATTATTATTTTTTTTTGTTTAGTTTTGTTACTGTTGAGATGTTTTAATGTCGGTAATCATTATCCTTTCCTAACTTATCCGCGCGAGGACGCGCTTCGAACAGGATGGCCGAGCTGTTAGCTTTATTATTAAAATTCCTAATTACATAATTAAATTATCGATATAACTCGGGTTATATCAATAATTTAATTTGTTCAGTTACTAATTGTTCCAATCGATTATTACCATTCGATTAATTCGTTACTCGCGATTCACGAGTTCACCGCGGTGTATCGGAACAGCGGCCGGCATTCGAATTCGGAGCGTTGGAACGAGCGGACGTAAAGTGTTCTTTGGTGCCAATTGTCTTGTGATTCTGTATTTGGATAAAGAAAAGGACTATACCGTGTAAGTAACGATTATTGATTTGTAAAGTGTTAGATTTAAAGATATACAATACGAGAAATACATGTAGAAGTACAAATGATTCTCTGGTTTTCTTTGGAACCCTACTTCTTCTGAACTGGTGGCTTTCACGTGAGAGAGTCGACTAACCCATATAGTCCTCAAAAAATCATCGGGTACATTGGCACCAGCTAAGCTTTTCAGATGACGGAGGAATTGGGAAGGTTTTCGGTCTCCCTGCTCTTCATGCATTAAAAGCTGTTTCATCTGCTTTTCACGTGACGCCGTTAGGCGTCTGATCAGCTCGGTTTTTAATTTTAAATATTTGTCAGTGGTTGGTGGACTAACAATGAGGTCCTTGACTTCCCGGGAAAACTGGTTATCCAACTGGCTTATGACGTGGTTGAATTTAGTGGAGTCACTAGTGATACCTGATATGGCAAATTGTCCCTCCACTTGGGCGAACCAGATCTCAGGTTCTTCAGGCCAGAATGGAGGCAGTCGTGGACCGACTTTGAAAATATCGACATTGGATGTCGACTCTTTCCCATCACTATTGCCCGACCGCATGGTAGGCATGGGTGCTTCACGTGCATCTCGAAATTCCTTCTCCATGGTTCATATAAACGGGGTCACCACTTTAGTGTAATAATTTAACCACTTTAGAATAACAATAAAAATCAACAAAAGAAACAGAATAAAAATCAAGCGTAAGGCGACGTGCGCTTCGCGTCGTGGTTAGTTCTCCACTGGTGAGGTGCGACGCGGCGCGGGCGCAGCCGGCCGGTATACATAAGCCCGCACAATGGGCTTATGTACGATGCGCTATGGTAGTGCGAGGGTCAGTTGTCGATATTATCGATGTCGACAAACTGATACACATCTGATGATATTATAATTATATATTATAAATAAATATGTGTTGTTGTTTATGATATTTATGTTTATGTATATATATATATATATATATATATATATAGGAGTTTATTATATTATAATTAAATATAGGGTTGAACATAGAATATTTGTGTTAGTGTGCATGTGTAACAAAGGGGTAGCCCACAATATTGATATTGTAGTTGGATTGCTTAAGAATCTTTCTTTTTTTGTTATTTATTGCTTAAGAACCAAGATTCCAGCCATTAGACAGTTATAGTGACGTGTTATAGTGGCTAAGGTTCTTACCTTAGCCACTATAACATTATCTTTAATGGTAGCTAACCCGCCTGACTAAGAAAAAGTTCTACCACCATGCAAACTTTACAGGAAATTTCTACCCCCACTGGAATTGAACACAGCACCTTTAGATCTAAACTAGTCTCAACCATTAGAACACAGAAGCGGTTATACCTAAGCAGTCTTTAGAGGTTGTGGTAACTTACTATATAGACAGCCCTTGTTAGACCAACTAACGTGTTCAAAAATAAAAACTTTCTGATGAAAGGAGAAATGTACATTTTAAAAATTTTACTTTTGAACTGCCATAAATTATAAAGTATTTCTAGTTTAGATATATTTATAATATAATATATCCAAACTAGAAATACATATTGGTGTCTCAAGACATGTTTTTTTTCTGGTTAGCATATTTATAGTTATAATACATTATAGTAATTTATGTGCTCATAGCACTGACAACAAGTCCTCCTGCTATCAGTGATTTTCTGAGATGTATAAATATCTTAACAATAAAATTAGCAAATTAACTCTTCATTCTAAAGAGGTGTAAAAGCTTATTTCGGAGTCAAGAAAGATGACCAGTCAATTAAAATCTAACAAAAGTCTAAAAAATTCATAAATTAATCACTATTCATCACGTTTCCTTAGAAAATCTTAAATCAACAACAATGCACGATGCAATTGGAAAGTAAACTATGCCTTGGAAAAATGTGTTCCTAGAAAGTTACAAGTGGATTTGCATTTTCACTTTTTTATAAAACAAAAGGAAAATAAATTCCGAAGCTCGCTTTGTAGATGGAAAAATAAAAATAGATGCCAATCAAAATATTCAAATTATTCACTAGACTTTCTCTAGGAAAAATATTTTTTGTTTCAATAATTCTGTTTGAGTATAAGAACACAAAATTATTACAAAATCATTCCCTATCTTATTTTTTTCAAAGTGGAAAAGACAGAAAATTTTATTTAAAGGTAAAGATTGTCAAAATTAAGCAGTACTTTGAGTAGTCTTTAAATTTCAAATATTAAGCATCTCATTTGAATCACTTTTGAATTTACAAACAGCGCGTAAATTGAGACCTTTTTTATAGAGCTTAAATGAAAGAATTGAATAATTTACTTTTAAAAATATTACTAATTAATTTAATTTAGTCGGCATTTTACATTAACTTTTTATCTACCAATGTTATTATCTTGCAATAATGACGCTAGAAGAGAGTAAAAGTTTAAATGTGGCTTACCTGTGAATATATCGTACGAAAGTGTAATAATTACCTGTAACAAAAAAATATTTTTTAAGTACACTTAAATACAATTTAGGAAATATTTAAACATCGCTGCTGGTTCATATTGACCATCAATTCTAGTTACATAAAAGACTAATATACTTTCATTTAAAGTTTAATTCACCATACATTATATTACGTAAAAAACATCCCTATTTTGAAACCTACAATGTATACTTTCGCTTGAGTTCCCCTCGGCTCATGAAAGTTGATTTTACCTAAAAATATTTACGTAATATTAAAGTTGAGTGTTTACTGAAGTATGAATCGTTGTGTTTGTTATATTTCAATACAAGGTCTGGGAGCCCTGATCATGTAGCCGGTAGCTATTTGTAAAGACCATAGAACCAGCTGGTTGTAATAAGTATAGCAATAATATAAGGTATCTATATGACTTACTTTCACCATTTAGTTTATACTGATTTCTAAAAAAAAACATTTCAATAAATTTCCTTTGAAATATATTTCACAAAATCAACATAGGTATTATATAGGCCTCTGTATTTGCAACAATGGATTTACGCCGACATAAACGATATACCAACTCACAAATTTTCACCAATATTCGGGTTACAGAAAATGGTAGCTATTAAAACAAATGTATTTCTACTTTATAGTTATGTACATTGGGTCTAGTGTAGGTCGTGCAAAATGGAGAATGCGAAATTTGAATGAACAGTAAATAGCGCTTTTATGCCGCTTTTCGCATTGCATTTACATTGAATATGGTTTGTCTCCATTATAACATGTAAGTAGTTACTACAGTACAGACGAATCTAATACCTAATACATTTTTGTTGTTATTGTAACGAGCGTTTCTTTTTTGACAATTATATACTTACTTTATAGTTTCGTTACATTCCCTATTTTTTTTTACTTAATGAATACTTTCCATTTATGTTTTTGTGCAATAATGATGGCTGGTATTAATTCTAATAGGGGTAGAATTAAAATATAGATTATTATGCTCAGGAAAAAAACTTCCACAAAAAATAAAATTAGATAATTTAATCGCTAGTACTAATAGGAGACCAAATTTTTTGACCTTAATTTGTTCTAGTTTACATGTTTTTTTTTTATATTTGAATAGCGAATGCGTAAGTGAAGAGGTGCGTTGTTCCTACCCAATTAAATAGGTCAGAAATTCAGGAGTCATCAAGGGTAGTGTAAATGAGCCCTTACAGACGTAAATAAATCTTCCTTGAGTAGAAGATTCCTTCCAGAAAATAAGGCAGGTAACAAACATAAAATAAAAAGTACGAGTTAAAAGAATGTAGAAAATTGAATGTATGTTTTTAAAAATTTTATATGATGTAACAACTGTAACAAGTATAATCGCGTACATTACTTATTAACATTTGTTCGATAAACGAGATATATTATATTCTCCTTAAATAAATTCAGATGTTGTAGGATTTCTACCTTCTCAATGTCAAAATTACTAAAAGCCAACAATAGTTAAAGCAATAACTAGAATTTGTGAAAGATCCCTTGGACTGTATCTTTTTTAAAATAATACCTAATGATTATTTAGAATACTGTATTACATTTCCCCACAAGGAGGTTGGCGATTAATATGGCAATCCTAATCTTCTCCATCGCCATTCTGATCAGAACATTTTCAGTATCATTTCGTTAGTGATTTCAGCCATAACGTGCTCTGTCGGCCTGGTTTTTGGTAGCCTTGATTTTTACCCTGGATGGCCAATTGATCGACTGTTTTTAATTCCGCATTCTGTAGCACAGATACTGCAATTAATATCATGTCTTGATTTTATTCAAATAGAATATCTATCAAGCGACATATAAAAAAAAACTATTACCCAATACAAAGTTTCAAATTTAAACACATCAACAAAGGTTTGCATTTGCGCCGCCCGCCCATTTTCATGTGAAGTGAATTTGCACTGAAATAACGAGTGTAATAACGAGCAAACAGTCCGTGAAATATATCCTTTAGCGAGCTGTAAAATTTGAAATACACTTGCAATATTTTACTCAATTTAAATTCGCAATCGTAAAATTAAAAAATGAAATCTTATATTTTCGGTAGATTTATAATACTTGGTAATTAGTTCAATAATTTTTTTTTTAGATAGATTGATAAAATATTTATTTCCATCTCTACATCACACACAATTCATCCAGACAGTACATAGATAAAAGAAGAATAAGACAAACATTTGATAATAAGGTATTAAAGACCTTTGTGTGCGCTGCAGAAGTGCAAAAGGGTCGCAACTCAGTGACTAATTTTGTACACATCGGGATGTGAACAAAGCACTGATATTCTGCTACAACCCGAGGGCTTTTTACAATTAAATTATAGATAGAATAAACAATTAAATATTAAACGTGTGTACATTAATATAACTAAGATGTGTGAGATATTAGACAAATAAAATAAGATAAACATTGTGTATTTTTAGATAATAAGAGTTTATGATAAGTAGTAAGCTACGTAAAAACAATTTGAAACCTGATAGTATAATTAAATGTCTATATCAATTAAATATTAAAGTCCGCCACCGAGTACCCCCTCGGAATACCCAAACGTTGTTGTTGTAAGAGAAGAGTGTTAAAATGTTTTTTAAAAGTAAATTTGGATGTTTTTATTTTATCTACGTTCATAACTAACTGAAATGCATATATGATTAACGCAGTATTTAAGTTCTTTTGTATAAAACAATTTTACAGTGAGTTAAATCAAATATACTGTATCTAGCAAGTTGACCATAAGTTCAAGACACCAATTAAATATTCAGTTCCATTCTATAATACTGATTATATTACATTTCTTGTCAAAGTTAAAATTAAAGAATATAGAGACTATAATTCAAAGTTAAATATTAATGATAATAATATATATATATATAATAAAATAATTTTAAAAACTGTATACTACCAAACAATACTATTTAAGGTAGGATGATCTGCTTGACACTTTACTTACCCTTTTAAATTATCGTTCTGGTCAAAACATTCGAAGATACGTATCCTCGAATTTTATGGATCCCAAAGAAAAGGCCTCTTAAAACTTATCTCGATCAAAAAAGGTCACTATCAGCGCACTAGACGCCCTTCTCAGTGACCGCATCGTCGCGGTAACAGCGTAAGGTATTGCGTGATATTTTTTGAATGGTGTACTTTAATTTAAGCCTAATAGTTAAACAGTTCACTCTTAAATTTAAAAAACCCAGTAGGGCCTAAACTCCTTTTAAATTACCTAAACTAGTGCCTTGCCAAAATGTCAAAAAATTACATGTAGTTATTAGTGGATCAAATTACAATCCGTATTTTAAATTGTTTATATATCAAAAACAAGAAAACAAAACATATTATAAATGAAACTGATAATAAAACGACTTATATGGATAGTATACGGATATATATTTTAACTGTTAAGTTTTTATTTACAAAACAAGTTGTGTCGTTTTAGATATCAAATGGATCAATCGAAAATTGTAATAAAAGTTCCACCGCTAATGTGGCTAATATTTCGGCAACGTTATTACTCATCAAACCGCATTGTGCATTGTTCCAGTGCGATGGTGTAATAGTCCAAGCTTCTAACGTATTTCTCCCCTGTAGAAAGGCCAAGCTTCTAACGTGTTTCTCCCCTGTGGAAGGTGGAATATAGATTGTTGTTAATGATTGAAGACTTCAATTTCGATATCCAAGATTAATAAACAGAGAAAACTAAAGCTGTACTCTTTTTATTAGCCTAATGACAGAGATAAAGGATAATGGACAACATACGAAAGAGATTTAGGTTTTATAACCTTGTTACAAAGAAACTTTGTAGAGGAATAAAGCATAGACTTACAAAGTTTGTTTCCTCATTCTGAAGGAGACACATAAAGAGGTTGTACTATCTATTCGTGTTTTCTACAGTACGTTTATTGTTTCTCTAGAAACTTAGTCACGTGTAGCTATATAACTAAGTAAAATACACCGCGTCGGGAGTTGTTACGAAATTGCTTTGCTGTTCATGTACATATTTTATTTGTCTATTTTTAAAGTTATCTTTGCGTGTGTAAATTTATATACTCAGTTTAAGCATAAAAGAAATCTTATTAAAGATATCATTTTTTATATTTGTATAATCTCCAGTATGTTCAATTTAAAAGAAAACCAAACAATTAGAAAAAATTGTTCATTAATAATATAAATTAGAATATTTCTCACACTCACACCTGTCATCCAGCCCAAATTATTTATCGTTAGGAGCTTATGTTATGGATACTAGATAACGGAGAAATATATGCTTACGAACGATGATACGAACTGTATGCCTTACTAACCTGTAGGGTTTAGTTGTACGCTGAATCTGTAGGCTTTACTAACTTTTCAAGTTAGTAAACCCACTAAAAGCCAAGCTAGTAAAGTAAATAAAAGTAAAGTAGTTATTTTAATGCCGTATTATGCTATCCTTTGCTGAAGATGCAAAAAGATCTACTTTAATGCAAATGGATTCTTCGCTGACCCATTTCTTCCTCGAAAATAAATTCTCTGAATAAACATCTTTGGTTCCAAGTTACGTATGGCTCTAAGAGAACCATTAAATGTGGTCCATTGAAATCAACATTCCACCCAATTTTTTTCTATATTTTATATTATTTCAAAGAAATTAGATTATAATAGAATAAAGTCGGGTAACAATTGTATGAAATTTATTGGCAATTCGATTTTTAACAACAATACTAACATTTAACTTTTATCCTTGTACTAATAGTAGGTTCTATATTTTACATACTATAGTTTGCGTGTAGGTACTATAGTTAACAGGTTATTTGGAAAACCAGTTTGCCCAGTTTCTTCCTCAAGTAACAATGAAAGCCTTTTTTAAAAAGTTATCAGTTGTCACAGTAATACCACAATAGTAGCTAGTCATCAACAGAAAGTTGGTATACGTTTGTTTGAAGGTATCAAAACACTTCTAAAACTAATATGTTCCATAAAATTACCCACCAGGTGCTAAAAAATTTCGTATCGTATTGATTATTAATATCACATCGCGATATTCTTCTAAAAAATAATAACTGAAAGTAATGCAACCAAATTAGTTTATAGGCACGTACAGCCAAACATAGTTAAGCTTAGAATAGAGTGCTTGATGCCACGTTCTAACCTTCTAAGCCACACTGCTATAATATTGAAAGCAATATAATAAATAAATCCAACCATATTTATACAGTTATTCCTGACGAACCACATTTTAACATTTTTCTTTTAATTAAAAAAATGAAATCAAATATCGTTAAGTAATTTGAACTTTTTGCTTTGTGCCTCATTATTAAAATTAGTATACTTTATTTATTAAGATAATTTATGCCTCTTATCGGCCTCATAC
Organism: Acentria ephemerella; assembly: GCA_943193645.1. Lineage (NCBI taxonomy): Eukaryota > Metazoa > Arthropoda > Insecta > Lepidoptera > Crambidae > Acentria > Acentria ephemerella. The sequence goes on from OW971891.1 coordinate 7,591,085, forward strand.
AAAGGCTCAAAGTCAAACAAAGGGCGATGGAGAGGGCTACGTTCGGAGTTTCTCTGCACGGTTAAATCAGAAATGAATACGCAAGAGAACTAGGGCACCGCTGTAGGCCAATGAATTGCGAGCTCGCAGTGGAAGTGGAAGGGGTAGCTTGCAAGGAGGCCAAGCAATGTCCAGCAGTGGACTTCTCTAGATATGATGAAAGTAGTTTGTAATATTTTCAGTGTAATCCCCCTCAGAAATTAATAGGAATAGCATGTACGGAAATATAATTAGGTCCAATTAACTATGTTTAATTTTATTTTAATATTATTATTCTATAACAATTCAACACATGTTACTACCATTAGTTTCAACATACTAGCGGTCAGTGTTTCGGATATTACAACTTTAATAAAAAAAACCAACAAAATAAACTCTCTCTTTCTTTGTAACAATTTATTGTTTTTTTGTAAATTACTCGACAAGAAGACGTCACAAATGAATTGTCGATCTTAAGTCTAGTTAAACTCAAATAATATTATGATAATTAAAATTGGTCCATTTACTATTGAATATCGTGTAACCGAAGTGCTATATAACTATTATTCCTTCCACCAACACTTTGAATTAATTGTAATAGATGGCGTTAGTTGCAGCTGGTAGGTGATACAAAGTACTGCGGATCGATAAGTTCAAAAAATGTCACATATGAAATATATGTAAATGTTATTGTTTACACCGTTATCAATTATATCTCAGGGTAAGTTGTTTTGTTTTCGAAGTCACATTCCACTGTACGTTACAGTTGCTATGTCATACGGTACTCGTCGTAGTTTAATATATTTATTAGCTACGTTTGTCGTATGTCTTCGTGTACGCACGCACAGAATTAAGCCAGTGGGACAGATTAACAATCTAATCTATTACTGCTAAAGTGACTAAAGACAACTATATAATAATATTATTGTCTTAAGAGCAGAGCAATGTTCCTGTCAGAGTCCAGAGTACCTTTGCTCCTTGCAACTTTTAGCTTTCAGAACTGCGTCTTAAAATCTATATTGGCTTACTCTTATAGAACAATTGAACGTAAAGCGTTAAGACAACTGCATGACTACGTTAGGTCGGAGAAAGTTATGAAATTATCATACAAGGCTTTTTTGTTTTACACTATAGCCAATGATTATTTTAATGTCGAAACATTTTCTCCATTAATCCATCTAAATTCAATAAATTTATCAAAGTTTATTGTACTAGAAAAATTAACTATAAGTCCTTAATCTTCTTATGCATATACCGTCCTGATATATTAATCCTAGCCTGTAGGATAAGAGAAACGTGATACCAGTCGAACCATAATACGGATCCGGATTTTCCGAATTCGGTAGACTATGATATTCAAAGGATTAGGAAAGGATAATCTCGACTAACAATATTACAACTCTACAACTAGAATATCGAATAATGACAACGTGAGATGTATTGTTCTTTTTTTAAAGTGATTTTAATTATTGCATTCATTTAAAACCTTTCTGTAGTATTATCTGTGTCACAATAAACGAAAGTAACAAAAATTTTTTATTATTTTAGTTTTAGATGATTATTTAAGTTTGCATATATAAAACATTGCTTCATGATGATACAGTTGTGATAGTAGGATGAAGGAAGATTTTGGTTATTGTGCGTTGGTACAATACAGTTTTATAATTTAAATGTGAAAAGCGATTAATTATTTCTCCCGCGAGAGCTCACATACTATACTATACAGTACAAGCACAACAATATTCCAAAAAAGTGGAATAGTAAAAATCTCTTCACGCCCAACTATTCGTTTGAAATTTAAAGCCCAGTAAATAATGATGTAAGAAAACAAAAAAAGTTACAAATGGTTTCAGTAAAATCGTTTGATCAACGCCACTCGCACCTTCGAAGTCTTGATAAGCAAAATAGTTGGAGAAATTGTAAATATCATAACTCAACAAAACGGTGGTGCCTGGGATATGCCACCGGAAAGTTTTGTTATTGACGTCTAATAGCTTTACTGAAATGAATATTATATTTTTCTATATGGCTTCTTTCTTTTTAGGGTTGTTTTTGTATATGTATTACATGGTATATTGCCTAAAACATATATTAGCGCTAGCTTCATAAAATAATATAATAGGTTTATACCTATTATATTGTTTGACTATTTTTGATTGGTGTGGCATTGAAAGACAGTATTATTCATTAAAATGTTGGACAATATATTGTTTTGAAAGCTTGGAAATATCCCTAGATATTACAAAATGAATGCATATTTTTTGACTCATCCAAATACGTTCCTAAAAACGAGTAATGCAGTTTGACGTCATGTCATGGAATTTCGTGTGCATCGCGGAGCAACGCCGGTCCAGGCTTATATAAAATTTTAAGTTTTATGTCAAAATAAAAACTTATATAAATTGTATTAGTATTCCAATTATATTGGTTCTTATAATTAATTTAATTATAATGACTCGAATTGGACTTATCCACCGAACTAAGAATGACTATTACACAAATTACACATAAACTATGAAAGAAATCGTTCTTTTATAGTCTTGTTTTATCGATATAATATTAAAATAATAAATAACTATTACAATCTGTCGACACTGCCGACATCCCTATTTAATTATTCACAGTTTGACGACATTAGTTAACAGTTAAAAATACAATTTAAGCTTTAAAATGTAACGATAAATAAAGATTTTTATAAGATATAATGTTGGTTTTATCCGACTTCGACGTGGTTGGTGGGTCAACCAAAATTTGCTGTCTCTAGCCCCTCCGTGCTTCGAAAGGAACTTTAAGTCATCGGTTCCAGTTGTCACGGCAACCACTTTCACCCTCCATCTTGTACTGTGCTAACGTGCTGGTGTTATTACCAAAACTCTTTATGTGCTATACCCACGGTGGAAGGCCTGTACCCGCTATGGGACTATTATAAGCTATTGATAATGAACTTTATATTATGATGTTAAATGTTTGATCACCATATTTCTGTTATCCGTAATCTAGTTTCTATAGCGCAAGCTCTTTTAGATGCTTGACTAGGGCTTAATATATGTGAGTGTGAGAAATATTAATTAAATTCAATTGTTTATTTTACGTTCCTTAGTTACACAATATGTAGATCTTAAGAATATTATTGACACTTTGGACCCTGTCGGGCACAACAAATTATTTATAATTATTAAAAAGAAGAATTTCGTTCACAAGTAAACCCAAGTCTGTGATTTTTTACAATATAAATTAAGGGACTGTATTTTGCAGCTCCGAAATGACAATTTACATAATCCTCTCGGGCTTAATGGACATTTAATCTCAAAAATAAACATATTAATGCGAAATACTTTACATTTGCCCACATAAAATTTGAAACTTTGTCTCTGTTTTCTATAAAACTTCTATTACTACTACAATAGAACATTGTGTCGAAGTTAAGGATGTTAAATAGATAGATATTAATAGGAACCATCCTATCCAAGCTTGAAACTATTGGATTATTAAAACTGAGACCCTTGTGGTTAAAGAAACTTAATTAATACTAGCCTGCAATTTTACATGATCAAATTAGGGTTCAAAAATTATAATTTCATTTCTTACACAAGAAATGAAATTATAATTATCAACAGTCCTTTTTATAAAACATGGCTAAAACTTAGACTGTAGTTGTAACTGTAACAGGTTTAATTAATTATTTATTTCGATGGATAATTACTGTTTTACTACGATGTAAACGACGATTAATTCACAATCTATGAAGATGTATCTTTAAATGTAATGTTTTTAAATCCTGAATCATATTTACAAAATCGTTTTTAACTTAACTGCTGATTTTTTTTTGAAAAACATGTGACTTGGAGTTAACGCACTGTGGCGTGTAAAGATGACCAGTTTGTTAGGTTGTAAGCGCTAATCTCAGGAAATACTGATTCATATTGAAGAATTATTTTGGTGTTGGATAGTCCATGTGCATCAAAACTTCACCCTTTTGTTTGTTAATTAAAATTTTAGTTTGTTAATTAAATTTAAAAATATCACAATAGTAACATTGTTACATTTTCTTAGGATGCCGTTGACGTATGTACTTTATACCAACGTGTTATCTACTTGAGTTGAATGATTCGTTCAATCATACTAAACTCGATTTGTTTGAGTCTCAAAAAAATTACTCGAGTACCAGAAATGTGGCAGCGCATAACTATATAAAATACCTATCAAATATATAAAAGAAAGTATCCGGCCGTATCCCAAATTATTATTATCGTCGTCTTTACATCACAGATTCCAATGATGAATTCAGTGTCAATAGCCATCTCTTTCTTTTGTATCGAGCTTTTGTTTCAAAACGTTGGAAATCAATTACTCTATAAATGCTACTGTTCCCTTAATTGCCTTATTGCGTACCATTTACGGGACTAAGGATTTTCTTTGTTCAATACTTACTAGAGAATAGAATCTCATTTTTTATATATAATATATACCTACTATATGGCTTACCGAGGAACCTTTGTGCAGAAGAACTATGTTATTTGCCGTCAACTTGATAAGCAATACCGGCATGGGGATGATCTGGTAAATTACTTTAGCAGAACCCAGGTCACCCCCGCAAAGCCTAGCTTAGGCTTAGCCGGTGGTGGGTAGGTCCGTAATAAATCCTCCTCGTAAAAAAGGGTAAGCAATCCATAAGTACATACATCGGTGTTACAAGTAATTAAGGGCCTTTGTAAACTCTTACATTACTACTTCCTTGATGTCTTGGTTGATATTACTAAAGTACTAGTAAAATTTAAGGTTTCTAGTAGTTAAAGGGTATCGTACGTCGTAGCCAGATACTTGGGCTATTATAATCGTATTGGCTAAGAAAATGTTATAAAATAAATTCACTTACAAGACTTTGAATCGTATTATTTCGAATATTCTGAAAGAAACACAGAAAATTAGTTTTCTCTACCTTATTGTTACATACTTCCAACTATTTATTTTCTATAATAGGATGTCATGTTACTTTAAGTTTGAGTTAAGAGTAATAGAAAAAGGTAACATCAAAATTATCTAAAAAGAAATGTGTCCTTTTTTCGATAAGAACCAAAATATTTTTAATCTATAAAAGTTTTGTAATTTGGAAAAACAACCATAATATTTCCTCCTGGTTTCAATAATTAAAGCCCGCTACGGGGGATTTTGAAGATCCTTACCTCGGAGATTAAAGGTTTATTACGTGAAACAACCTTTACGTGCGTAAAGGTCTCTGTAAGGTCACAATGCCGTGTCTTTGAAGTATCAAGGATAAGAATAAATTTATCTGTATCTGAGTTATAAGATGCTTCGTCTCAGAGCACTTCGTTTACAATAGGCGTTATTCTGTTCGATAAATCTTCTCAATTTGAAAACATAATAAGGTTTGTCATTTAAAAAAATATTGTAATATTGATTCCATTACTTCCATTTTCAAAACATATGAATGTCGTAAAAATAGTTTTGAAATTTAGAAATAAGACTGAAACTGTTTAGTAAAATAAAGGGGGCTTGCTTCTTGAAGAAAATTTAAATTGAATGCTTTATCATTCGGATATTATTTCCAATAATTACGAAATTCGAACTTGACAGTAACGCTGATGTGCCAACTGTGACAATAGTTACATTATATATTGTTCTAAAGTAAGGTTAATATGGTTTATTTTCGTTTGCTTAGTAAAGCACGGTTCCTTATTCTCTTGAATTGGCTATGGTTTCAAAAAGGTTCCCTAATTTTATTATTATTTATTAATATTTACGTTCCCTTATTATTGTTTAATATTTACGTTCCCTTTTCTATGAATATTTAGAGAATTACAATTGCATTATAGATAAGAATTACAGTGTACTTAAATTTTGATTTTGAACCATGAGAAAAGGTTCTTAAGATTTTATTTAATTATTATTTTAATTAGCAACCATTAAATAAAGTAAAAAACATTTCAGTGAATGCCTATTAAAAAATAAAAATATCAATCTGTGAATGAAATGTATCTTCTTATAAATAAACCTTAAGCAGTTAAATTTTCTAATTTATATCGTTCAGTTAAACTAACTAGAAAGCTTTCTATGATTTAGTGCCAAACGATAAAACAACAAACGAGCCAATTTTCGTAGGCCTGCAAGTTTCACCAATAAATTCTTGTTTTTGTAACTTTAGCGAAAAGTCAAGGGCGAAAGAATGTTAGACAAGAGATCAGCGTACGTTTTACGGTGAAATCGTAAAGTTTGTTACCACTATGAAGGGTGGATTTATTTACCGAGAAACTAGTTGTGCAACAATGTTGTAAAAGAATAATTATGCGAACATCATCGCCACGAATAATTCTGATGTGTTCTCATTTACCATAAGGTGACTTGGATGTTCATTTGCCAACCAAATTTTGTCGTTTAAATCGACGCTTTTTCACTCACTTACAAAAACTCACTCACAAAAAATTTACTTAAAAACGTCCTTGTTAAACGTATTGTAATTAGTTTGTTCCCGATTATGATTCATATTTCTATGTTATAAGGTATTAAGTTTCATTACTATATGATATAGTTATCCTCAAAACTTTTCTGTTAGCCTGATTAGCCTCAACGGTCTCTTCCTCGCATCGTTTACGCAGACTCAATTAAAATTATATTATCTTGTGTATTTGATAAATAGCTAGGCACAGATGTATGGTAGGTACTTATTATATGGTAGTACTTATTATACATCTTGATCTTTTCTAATCAAAATGAGATTTGGGTAAATGTGATTGTTTAAAATGTAAAATAAATTTTTAGTTTTCAATAATGTCTGATTTGGGGAATAGCTGCGTAAGAGCAAAAAATTATGAACGCTTAAATTATTTTTTTATTAAAAAACTAAAATTACTGTAGCTTTAATTAACTTTAAAATTAGATCATTTAAATTATCCTAATTATGAATACAACCTTTTTCTGACGGAGCGGACATTATATTCCAAAGATAAATGTGTTAATTCAGGATATTCAAAAGATAAATGGTCACGTAAAAATATTAAATTCAATCCTTTGTATATTCTTATATACTTTGTATATAATTACTTGCTACACTTCGTACGTTTGTTATTTTACCTCAGAATACAGTCAAATGAAAATGATTACGTATGAGAATATTGTCTATAAAAAACAATTTTTTTTGTAACGATAATATAACTTTGTAATAAATAATATTCGTAATTTTCTCTACATTTTTAATGATAAAAAATAAGCGTATACGGGTATAATTAGCGGCTACGTTATAGCGCTACAAACACAAATTGATATCGAGTAAATGAGAAATGGTTGTTCAGCGAAAACTACTACAATGTAAAAACTGAGTCAAGATACAACACTGAAACCTCACAACACGTAATTCGTATCCTGAATCACGCTCACGTAGTTTTCGAGTTTCTTCAGTAGGTCCGACACAGACGCGGTCCCCGAGCGTAAACCAACTCGGTGGAAAATCTTCACTTTTTTCTGATGATACGGCGAAGCCTGTCATAACCCATAAAATTATTTTTCATCTCATTTTACTATTCATATCTGATTTACATTCTTTCAAATCGTCATTATTTAGCCCCACAGCCGCTGTGGAGAAGAAGCAGCGAAAGAAACTTAAACTTAAATAATGATCATGCCTTTACGTTAGTAGTAGGGCTTTTCCTATGTCTAGCTGAATAGCTACCACCATCTCACTTAAGTCTGTCGCTCCTGGCCTCTGTAGTTGAGGAATCCGGGGGTATTTCGCTTTCGCGGCCTTATCATACTTACCATACCATTATCTTCACAGAGATGAGGACGAAGATCTTTTTATCGATTTAAAAAAGGTCAATATTGAAGTTTTCATATATGATAAGTACTTATGTCTCTGAGACTATCACTACAACGCGTAGTAATGCGTATAAAATAATATTATACTAGTGCTTATCAATTAGATAACTTTCATTTTATTTTTAAGATAACTATGTTTTGCAATTTTCAGGAATGGAAGACATGTGCATTAGACATGGGCTCACGCATGATCACGAGCCCCTCTATAACCTTGGTCTTATTATAGAGTGGTATAGTAGAATTCATATTTATTTTTTTGGTCCCTTGAATGGAAAAACTTATTCAATTTCTGCTGACGCTAGCTCTAATTAGAAGTTTTGGAGAAGTCAAAAAGTAATTCGGTATGTATGTATATTCATAGTTTGGACTGCCTATGGAGGTCGTATAAGATCAGGGGACCCTAATTTACCAGCTTTGAGCTTCATACATTTTTTATTTTTTATTTTGTTTACAATCCGGCCTAGGGCGGCTGAAAACGCGTTCAAACTGTGTAAGCGCGAATAAAAAAAGCGAATAGGGCATCTATAGACACAAGCTTACTGCATTTTTAGTTTTATCATGCTATAGGAATATAATATAAAGTAGCACAGGCCCAGGCAGTAAGCCTTGCACGCTCGTACCAGGTAATGGTGAAAGATATACGGCTGCTGACTCCAAGCGTACTTAGTAAGCGCATCTTGGTTGTTTTCCAAGACAGTGGACACCAGGATAAGGTAAGCGCAAAATATCCCTTTAGGTCGAAATGTTTCGAGAAAGAATCCTGGCAGTTAACTAAGATAAGATAAGAAGGGAGGTGTAGTGTATGTGGATAAACCAACGTCTCAGGTTCCCCCGCGTTCCTCAGTCTGGCGTATAACACTCCATAGCGATAGACCATGTTTTATTTATTCCAACATAACTTGGTGAGGTAGCTTGATGTGGCTAGCCAAAGGTCGTACCCAATACGATTGCGGAGTGATGATGAAGTTTTCAACTGCTTTCTTTATAGAAAAATGCCATGCCATTGTAATGTTACCCTGTACTTTAGCCCGCTGCGTTAGAACCGAGTAGTTTGCACAACAACTAACAAGCCTGGCTTTCTGGCATCCATATAAAATTTCCAACAAGTTTAACTGTTTCACTTTAGGCTTTGTTCTACTAGCTACTTCTCTCGAAAGAAGTTCTACTTACATTGATTTTTTGATAGGTGAATTTACTTAGTCGTATATTGAATATAATATGTTAAACAAATACAATATGTAGTACGTCAAATGGCAACCTTTCATTGTATAATTCTCATTGCAAAATGTGTCGCATGATCACTATCATAATATATCTAAAAACCTCAACAAATTACAAAACCTATTTTCGGCTCAAAAACTAATATTCTTCCATTCTTTTGATTGGACATAAAAATAAAATTCCATTGAAAATCAATATGCCTAAGAAGTGAATCTAAAAACACACAATGTTTCTTATATTATATATAATAACCTAAGTTCAATACTTATAATTAATAATCATCATCTTGTGAAGGTATATTATTATCAATTTATTATATAAAATAACGATAAGTCACAGAAACTGTGTGACACACATATTTCTTGGTTGTAGAATGTAAAGACACTATTATTATTAGTATTGATTCTGTAGTAGAGCTCGTGAAATCATTTGCTTCCATAACATTCCCTGACAAAAAGTAACATCACAAAAAACATTTTGAAATTCCATATCTTTCTATTATTGAAATCATATTAATATTCAATTGTTTTTGAAATTGTGTTGAACTTCATTGACATCAATTTTCATAATGTAGTATCTAAAATATTTTTATTACAAAGTCTGATGCTTTCTTTTTGTTGACGCAAAAAATTATTTTCAGATTTCTCAGCTAATTAAGTTTATTGGATTTATGATAATTCACTACTGAAGAAACATTTTAATAATCTTCAGGAAAGTAAGTAAACAAAATAAAGGCTTTGTTCCTTTTTTAAGCGGTTTATTTCTTTCTTTTTTAATTTCTTATGAACAGCCCTGATTAAAATTTTTGTTTTGTGTCAGATGAAATAAGAGCTTAATTAATAATATTTTTCACACACACCTATTATGTAGCTAAAAGTAAATATCATTAAGAGCTCGTGTTGTAGATACTAGACTAAACTTTCGACTTTCTACGAATAAATATTGATAATTATAGGTGTGAGAGTGAGAAATATTATGCATATTATAGATAACTTTTTTAATTACGTTGGCATGGTATTTCATCCGACATTATATGTAATGACCTAAGTTCAATACTTATAATAATTTGTGTATAAATATCAGAAATATACTAAATAAGTATACAAATATCCATGTCACAAACATGAAATGGAATCTAACAGCACAAACAAAAAACCTTACGTCACACGAGATAAAAGGAAAATATTAAACACATTAAAACTTCTATATTAGGAAACTTTTCTGATGGATAGTTCATAACAAACGTTATGTAATAATAAATTGTTTAAAAACATTTGTTTTTATTCGAGGTAATAATAATCCAAAAAATAAAATATCCAAGTTATATGCTCAGGGAAAGCTGGATTAGGAGGGAAACGGTTTCACTTAACCCGTACAATGCGTGCATCGGGAAAATAGTATTCTATTGATATCGACACGTGAATTTTCTTCGAAGACTCGGAAGCGTACAAATATCTATCGACATGATCTATCGTAAACGACAGACGCAAATATTGAGTACTACATGTCAATTTCTTTAGTTGTCTGAAATCTCTTTTTTAAGTACATGCTCTACGTAAAATAGGTAGAGTTATTTTTTAAAGGTATATTATTTATTCAATATTAAATGTCTGTAAAGAGAAACTTATTCTGCAAAGATGTTTACCTTAAGAAAATGAAACAGTTTCGATACTCAAATATATCAATGTTCTTTATAGTCAGGGAATGTCATTGTCAGTCATGAAAATGACATTACTCGACAACATACACATATGACTGGGTGTATATGTTGTGTAAGGGGTGGGACTAATCTAATAGAGTATCTTGCGTCTTCTTCTCGAGACAGTCTCCTCTCTCACTTCTCGGTAACTTTACGTAATGATGGCTCAGATTGATGTTCAATAAATATACCACATATGTACCAAAAATGTTTTTTTTTTACTTTACCTATGATTAATCAACCAATATATCTATGTATTTGTAGGTAATTAACCTCTACCCGCGAAGACGCCCGCGTAGAGTTCGGTCTCTTACAAATGTTATAAAGTCTACTCAATGAATGAACTAAAGAATACAAAAATATTTTTGAATTTCAACCAACTAAGAGATTACCCACTACAACCTTACAAATTCATAAATAAGCTCTTCCTCTTTTTAATATAAGTATAATCTCACTCACTAAAACTGAAAAGTGCTTCACCGATTTTAATTATTTCTATTTCGTTTTGTTTGCTTTCATATAGGAATGGCTTAAAAGCAATAACAAAAGAGAAATTGGTTGAAAATATGATAGATATCAAACCTACTTTATTATCTGACAATTCCCTTCATAATAACTTCGGAAAACTTTTGATAAATAGAGGTCATGACAGACAAATGTAAGAAATGTTTATAATACAATTTTAGCCGACCTTTCATCTAACTGAGTTGATTTAATTGTAGGAGATAAGAAGCTCACGGGGTCAACCAACTATATATAAAATACAATTCTGAATTTCCAAAAGAAATTATTAATTTTTCGTCAGATTGTTTATTCTTTTCTATTTCTTTCTTATAAATAGTTAGATTCAAAGCTTCGTAGTATTTAGTTTGTCGTTCAAGTAAGCGGAATCGTAAATGATGTCCTTAGAAAAAACATCTACACTGGAATTAGAGACTTCACCCGAATTCTTAAAGGTCGTAAGTTTCACATCTCAATAACCAACGAAAAAATCTCAATATCAATCATCTTACTCGTATTAAACAAGAAACTTGAAGTTGATAGGGTGCGCTTTAGTTTATATTTTTTGCTATTTGACTATATTTTCTTCCCTTGCTACATTTTACTATGTAAATTGGAGTTCTCGAAACACTCCTTGGAGAGACTAAGCGAACAACACAACAATTAACCTTAGAGTATTTTTACATTTCTCTGACAAAAAGACTTAATTTTCAAGAGAATACTAACCGCTATTGGTACAGATTTTATTTGGCTAATCATAGAGATGTAATACAAAAATACAATAAGGGAGAAAGTGTACCAATAGTTAGTATGATTACTGGTAATTTACGTTCACGTACAGATACAAAAGAATGTGTAAATCCTATATTATTTGTGAACACATTATACAGAAATCTCAAACAAATAAGTTTTTATTCGTTATTATTAATACAACATATTCACGGGATTAGTGGGGACACTAACAATTTTCCACATTAGAACGATAGTGAGAAGTGGAGGGTTAAAACATTTTAATAACGTCACACATTGCATTATAATCCTTAAAGACCTTTGATTACTTATATCTATGTATGACGCCTTTTAAACAAAATCACAATAACAAGCAAAATTTACAATCAACTTTATTAACAAGGATATAGATTTATTTATTATGTTGTAGTGAAAATAAACAGGCATTACATTAAAGAGAATAAGTGTTCATAATGTCTTTGGAAATGATGATAAATATTTATTGCTACTACTTCTTCCTAAACCGAGCAATCTTATCTAGAAAGGGAATCCTATTGAAGCATTCATTTACATTTGCAAGACAGCTGGACTGGAAGAAGCAATGTTCTTGGATCCATATAAAAATCCCTTCTTTAAAAAAAACGGGACTTAACGCGCGCAGTAGGTTATTATATATTTTATACAAACAATATCGATAACATCTAAGATGTGCAGGTAAATAAAAAACGTCTACCTCACGCAGATGACGGCCGCGGTGAGCGTGCAACGCTGAGGTAGGCAATCTATTACCACGACCAGTGCAACCTGGTCAAAACGTCAGGCAATCAAAAGAATTACCTTCTGAGCACGTTAAGTCCCGTCTTTATTATTTTGTATTATGGAACGCGATATTTTAAAACCCTTGTTTATCGGCAAACTTAAATAAAATATTTATAAATTTTATTGAAATTTTTCTAATAAAAATGGATAACGAAAACTCACAGAACGCGTTAACCTACGCAGCAGTATCTCTTGTTTGTGATCATCCAATAATTTGATTTTATTTGTTGATAAAACCGTAATTTATTTTAGGATTGGCAACCTTTTATTTATGAGAAATAAAGAATATTTTTTACATCACCGCTTCTATTTTAATGAACTGAAAATGTTATTATCCATTGAAATAAACTATTTATGTGTACACCGCTACTGAAATTTTCAAAGCAACCCAAATATGTTTATACCTTTGTTTTAATACAAATATTTATTCGTTTATTTAAACCACTTATTACCAAAAGCGAATTAACATATAATTTCGATTATATAGTTTGTAAATAATAAATATTGTTACACAGTCCTTTATCGTAACGAAACAAAGACATTTTATTATCATTGAAATAGGCGATCGAAGAAATGTATTTAAAAAACTTCTTTGGAATTTTTATTCGTAATAAAGCAAACTCATGTAAAAAAGAAACATATTGCGAAATTATGTTTATTTCAGTAAAAGTAACGAACAAATGGAATTAATATTTGTAAACCACAATATGACATTCTATTAAAAAATAAAACGGAGAATTCCAATTTACTTCCAATAAAATGTTTTACTACAATTTTTTAAATTTATTAACATCACTTTAAAGCAATACCGCCAATGGTCTAATTTAATGTCGTCTTGTATGCTCCAAGATGTAAACAGCCATCTATACGACGTCTTTTTTTCCATTTGTTCATCCTCATTGAATCCATTTATGGATCAACCCGCCACTGGCTAAGCGGCGGGCGTGAGTGGGGCTCACCCAGTTCCACTTAAAATTGGGCTGCGGAATACCCACTAAAACTCCCCGGTTACTCCATTGCCCTTCACGGGGGCGACCAGGGTTCTGCCGAAGCAATTCACCCAGTCACCCCCAGATCCCAAATCCGATGAAAGAAGCCTGTTTTGCGCCGCTAATTCTACTCGATATACATACGATTCATGTACAATTTTATAATTTTATTTTATTTCATTATTATAACAAGCTAATAAACGTCTCATTCGATAGAAATTAACCTTTGATTGATTCAAATTTAATGTCAGATTTTATTTTCAATAACATATACAGTATAATATATTACGCCAACAAGTACTTGAATAAGTTTTTGTTAAGTAAAAGATTTGATACTATAATATGACTTAATATAATTATTCTCTTAATTTAGCCTTTATGAATAGGTTTTAAATTTGTGAGAGCTTATAAGTCAAGTAATTTTATAGCGCTGACGTAATCCTTGTTACCAATATTCTCAAGTTACAGTTGAATACTCAGGCCCTGTTTCTTAGCTTGTTCCAGGCGAGTTGTCTCCAAATCCCTTTAAGTATGCTCACTTGAAAATGAGCTCTTTTGTCTTTAACTCGCGTCATTAAGCAAGCTTAAGATGATCTCGAGCAAGAACGATCTTTGATGCCGCATTTACAAATAGTGGACTCAATTTGGAATGTCGTAAAGCGAGCATAAATCCGAACGTTCGCTGTTCGCTTAGCCTCTCATACACGAATGTCACGTTCGCGTTATTACGAAAAATAATAACTGCTGTAATATAAAAACGGACTGCAATATTTTGATCTTTTCATAACATAAAATTAATTAATAATAAGTAATATTAATAAAATATATTTTTTATCCTGATACATGCAAAATGACTTGTTGTTTGTTTCCTAGGCTCCTGAAGTTAATAATAAGATTGTAGTATAGTTTTTAAAGTTCCGTAAAAGAAACTACATCGTCTATGTTCAGATGTTAAATAATCCTAAACGACCACTGGCGCGTACCAAGCATTCAATTAACACAATCTAGCCGTTCAAGAAGCTAGCCGTTCATTTGTGATTTTAAAAGCAAAACTAATCAGTCTATGTTTAAATATTTAACCATTGAAAATACATACCGTCTTTGAATACCATTAAAGTTATTATAAGCCTTACATGAACGTGTAAATGCGACAAATACTACCTATTGCGTCGCCATCCATTCAGAGGCTTTGTTTTATCCTTACAAATGAATATTGTTAATGTTTTATTAGACTGTTGGCCGTTTCCTGCCCTTATCTGCTACATCTTTGTAAATTGTTGTCGTTACATTTTTATTACGATAACAGTTCGCTCATTGAATGTCTATAAGAGTCGATTTTATTAGCATTCATTCAGAAGCAATTCATAGTCAAAAACAGAATGATAGCAATGAACTAAAATAGAGATATATTGTGATTCTTATTTTACTTGTAAAATAAGACTTAGGAGCATAAATATCTTTCTAGCTATTCGAACTAAGACCGCCTTTGCTAAAAAGCTATCTACATATTTATATATTGAACTAAACAAAGTCCTAAAAATATACAGTAAATCATTACAGGAATGTCAGAAAATTACAACTATTTTTATACACAGAAACATACTTTCACTGCTTATTGTTTAGATTTAATAAACAATACAGTTTATATAATTATGCATAATTTTGTATTTCTTTTATAAGTACATATGAAAGAGCGGAGTCACCTGACACAGGGATGTTTTTGCTTAAAAGGTGACTTCGGTTAAGGCTCACAAAATGTAAACTTAAATAAGAAACAAATGAAATTGAATGAAATAAATGAACTTCAAAAATTGGTCAAACTTCACTTCAGTTTTAATGGAACGCCGCATATTTAGGTTACCAATATGCCAACAATATTTCACTGATTAAATGTTGATTTCAAGCCTACATATCTGATTTAGATGTATAACGGTCAAGTGATAATTAATCCTATTACTATTAGTTACGTCATATCCCCAGGATGAGCTCGTAAAGCATTCAATATAATTTACTGTGGGTTACTTTACATAACAAAGGTGCATCATTATATTGTGTGAAGTCTAAACTTTCTCATCACATCAACTAGTGATGCAGTCCCGCAGTGGCTGGCTATAGAATTTTTGGTCCTGTTATTCTTGAGTAAGGTCATCAGTCCTCAATAAGAAAGCATTATATTATATGATATCTACATAAAGCTATCTATTGATTTTTAAAGACTACTATAATTAGATCACTTTTTATAATTCCTGACCTGTGCCAAGACTCGGTCCTGCGCTGTCCGCATCCTGGTTACCAACGTTGCGTTTTCCGTTACCTATCATCTATTATGTGCCATTCTCATCTAGTGAGGCTCCATCAATCGAACCATATCATCGTCAATTCACAATAACAATAAAAGAGCTTCGTTATCGCAACTATTTTACATTCTTTTTAATATTTGATTTAATGTTAGTTATAAGAAGGTAATGTATTTAAGTAATAACTTCAGAATATTATATATAGCATTTTCAGTTAATATTGGTATCTTTTGGATCCCATGTGATTAAGGAAATACTCATAATAGATGATAGGTAACGGAAAACGCACAGCACAGGACCGAGTCTTGGCACAGGTCAGGTATTAAAAAGAGTGAGCTAATTATAGTAGTCTTTAAAAATCAATAGATAGCTTTATGTAGATATCATATAATATAATGCTTTCTTATTGAGGACTGATGACCTTACTCAAGAATAACAGGACCAAAAATTAGTGTTATTTAGTACGTCCAATAAAAATGCAACATCTTACATAGAGTTCAAGAAAAATTAGGTATGTATTGTCATATTTGACAAATTATATGCGTCAAATATGATAGAATGAACGCCTCCTAAACAAACCCATGGATAGATTGTTATTGTAAACAAGCATAAATAATTAGAAATTAAAAATAAATTAAGACAGTATGACAATACTATCTCTATCGTATATCTATCGTTTTAGTGTTAGTGTTTGAAATGATTCAAATTTAATATTTTCCCTTTAAGACGTATTTATTGAAATACGTTTTTCGCCAGTGAGATTTTCAATGGTAATCCAAATAAAACTCAAACAACACATCAACCCACTCTTCCGATGGCTTCTGAAGATAGGCGAAAACTCCTTCATAAAAGAAGTTTGTTATTGTCAGTTGAATACTTCCAATACACTGCACTCGTCGTACAAGTGTGTGAAGGCCCGGCCTACACTCGTCATGCTATACCAGGTATAGGCACGTACCTGGGTGCTTCTCTCCTCCACGAGACTACTCGCCTGAGCCGAGGTCAGAGCCTTTAGAGGCACCCTCACATTTGTCGCTCCCTCGTGGCTCAAGTGCCCTGGAGACTCTAAGAGACAACTTCCCTGGAGGTGATGCCTGTCGATTGGAAATCCTCCAGAGGCAAATAGCCCCTAAAGGTTAGAGGACTCTCCAGGGTTCTCTCCTACTTAAAACCCCGGTAATGCGGCAAAGGCCATCAGCGGCCTACAGCATTAGTCATTCAAAAAAAGTCAGTTGAATAAGATAGTGATAAAAAATTTAAGGATACTGCAGACTTAAGAAGGATAATCCATCTGTCGGGACACTACTAATCTAGGTATTAATTCTTTGTATTGGAGACAGTTCAGGGAAGGCTTCGTGGAGGCCTTTAGCGAAATGAAACGTTCGACTAACAAAGACACCACGCTTGCGGAAAATCGAGAATGTAACTTTGATTTATTCAGGTAACAGAGGTAAATTGGGTTTATTGAGATGCTCAAGGTCAATATGTGTCTACATCGGTGAATCGTAGGTCACCTTGTTTGGGGAGGCTTGGTGAATTGCTTCGGCTAAACAAGACCCTGCGAAGGGAAATGGTGTTACCGAGAAATATAGTGGGTGTTACAATAGTAATATGACCAGGCATATGGTGAGCCTCACGCCCACACACGCTCGTCGCTTGAATTCCTTAAACATATTTTCTTAAACCTTTCCTTAAACATAAGCGGCATCCTTTTTATTACGTTAACAGCTTTGAAACGTCGTTGATTTTTAAAATATTTTCACTTCATTTATCAATGTATAATTATTATCAGCAAAATTTCTTATCAGCACAACCAGATAAGGAATTAATTAATAAAAGTAATGGCATAAGCGTTTCTATTTATATTAACCCCTACAATTATGAAGACCGGTAAGGACGTATGAGATGTTGTAGTATTATAAGTAACAATGATTTATGGAAAAAGGTGAGTTTCATTTAAAGTAGTATCATTTATTTCCCTGATATTCAAAATAATAAAATTAATTTATATATCGACAATAAGACACACATAAGACGACGATGAAGACGACGACTGCATTAGTCCTATTCCATTTAAAAAAAACTATATTTCGAAGATATAAATAATCTTTTCATAGAAAGTCCCAATAGATCTTGTATACCGCACGTGATTGAAAAATTCCAAAAAAACAGTCCAATGTTCTAATATAATATAATATATATAAATGTAATATTTGCCAAAAGGTAACTACTTAGTTACCAATCAAAATAAACAGGTTTGAATGAATCATTATCAAATCCGTAGACTTTTAAAGTAAACCCTTCTTTGGTAGACCAATATGATAAGTATTTAGTTCTTCATTTACTTAATAAGATAATTAGTTGCTTGTTCAGTTAATAAATGATCTGCTTGACAAGACATGTCCAATGCATCAACTTTAGGGAAGAACGTGAAGATAGTGACGTGAAGCATCATTGAAACCTATCTTTTGACAACTTTGTAGTTTATTTATTTTATTTATTTATTAAAAATATATTTGCTTTATTTTTATCTCAGAAATAGCTTGAACATAAAATACTACATTCAAGACGTATGACATATATACCTTCATGTATATTATAATTGTCTTAATTGACATAACTTAGTAAATAATTTAACTAAGCGAAATATGTGAGATTTGAATTTCTTAAATAATCAATTAAAATAATTTAATAAAAAAATTGTCAATAATTTACAGCAGTCAAGTCGTGTTTAAGTTAGCGACACCAACTAACAGTTATCTAATTTTATATATAAAAGGGAGAAGATGATAATGTGTTCACTCTGTATAGATTCTAAGAGATAAAATTTATTAAAAAGTTGTTTCAGCAAAAAACAAGAATATCCTTATTCCCAATTATAATAACTCCCAATTACCTTACAAACATTGGTTTTTATAACACAATAATATTTTCTAATAGTTGCTCTGAAGTGATCTTAATTTATTACCCTGAAGTAAACAAGGTATTCTAAAAATGAAATGACCCTTAATAGAATCACTTTAGCAATAAAAACAAAAGTCTTCGGAAGCTTTTATTCAAGGAAAAGGAATTTACGTTTTACTATCACATAAATTTAGCCGCAAAAGCTTTTAAATCATTCATAACGGTTTAAAAGTATTTTGCAGACGAAATCTTTTGCAGAAATTAAAAATAATCGGCGCACATTACCATCTCATTAAAGTTGCAAGAGGCATTGACGTGCAATGAAACCACACGAAGATTCTCTTAAATTTTAAATCGATTCATTTAAAAGCAATATAATGCAAAAATTATATGTAGAAAATAATAATGACGAATGTATAATATCTCTAATAGTAATCTATGTATGTGTGTGTGTCTTCATATCATATCAAATTCAAATTCTTTATTGCATGCTACATTGCTGTACACAGACAAACTAGGAGTCAGTACAGTTCTTGGGGTTTAAAATATAGCAACCAGTAATCACATGGTAGACTTACAACACAACAACTTATCACATCTTAAATCTGGTTCTCAATTGTTGTATGTATGTTGCATATTTCCATAAACAACTAAACTATTATTCGCATTATATTAATTGATTTGTAAAATATATCATTGCAACAACTGTTTTTTTTCTTCTCAAACTATTCTGTGGGGATCTTATAAATTATGTTATCATTTCCAGATAAAACACTGCATCCCTCAATTTAAGTATAAAGTAAATATTATATTCCCTTGTGTACTGCTTTTCTGCGCAAACATGACGTCTCATTTTCTCTAGAAGCGTTCGCTTCTCGGAAAATTCTTTGACAATTTTCTTGTCTTTTGCAAGAGAAAATTAAAGGCCTTTGTTCAAATTTACAAATTATTTCATAATTTAATATTTAAATAAAATAGATTGTATTTCAAGTCATCAAGTTCGAGAGCCAAAGAGTCAAAAACTATTTATTCGTACCCAGACAAAATACAGAGAATATTATCGATATAAAAGCAGTTCACACGCAAACGTATTCGAAGAGACGATTTGATTTCCTTGTGTCAAAAGTAATATATAAATCGATATGTGCCAATAGATGTTCATCTCACGTGACAGCCAATTTAGCCTTGTTCCTTTCACAGCCTCCAATGTAAATAATTCATTGGAGAAAAATTAAATAAAAAATCAGCAAAGTAGCGAAGAAATAAGCGACACCATTTTCAAAGTTAGTTATGAACTTGGAAAAAAGTAATCAATTTTATTAAAAAGTGAAAAGAAGGAATTTCTTATTGGGTTTGATAAAACTTCGCGTTTGTGATTATAAATGTCTCTTGGAAAAGGCAGTTATTGCAAGAACGAAAATAAAAAAATACGCTTACAAACAGTACGCTGAAACACAAAACAAACTTGCTCTAGTTTATACACAGCGTGCCATTAAATATTCGAAATTTCTTCCTTAAACTTAATACTTACAACTGACGTTAATATATTGTAAGTAGATAAGAATGTATACTCTTTGACTATCTTTATGATTTAGTCAGCTCAAACCATGTTAGTCCCCTGAAATGCTGACGAAAAAAATCATTAAATATAAATATCGAAATTGCTATTTGATTCACTATAACTCCGGTGTTGCTGTCTTTGGCAATAATGTGATGATATCGACGCCTTAACAATTACTATCTTATAATGGAAACGCATTACATTCAATCTCATATCAGACATGCTTCGTTGGAATGCTGCTAGACAAAGGTTTCCCTTAACGATTTCCAAACCGATCACTTTTACACTGTACGCATGCCGTGAATCCCCGCGACTTTTATATACTATATACGCCACCAATGCTGGGTGTCTTTCTATTCAGCCGCCACTTGAGAACTCTTCCGCCGCAATGATTATCAGCCACTTCCAGTTCGCAATAATTAGGGCTACATAGACGATTGCAATTCTCATACGGATCTTATCATTATTAATTTTCCCTTCATATTCAATTTAATAGTATTCCGTTTTTAAGTTTTGCAACTGGTAGATAGACATTGCTTTCAATTCTTATAAAAGTCTAGGTTAGATACCTATTTGAAGTAAATTCTGAGTGTCCAAATCAACGTGGTTAAGATTGTTGACAATCGCCAAAGAAGTAAATGAAATATTCCTGAGTGAAATATTCCAATTCAAGATGCGAAAACTCTCTTCACGTTGTTACCTCCAACTTACTTCTCTACAACTCAATGGTTTTTATATATTCATGATTCTTAATTTTTGAACAGTGTTTCCTTCAGTCCGCTTGATGGTCTGAAGACGGAATAATTTAGTCAATTTTCTTAGTCAACAGAAATTTTAAAAATTGACGATGGTTTCTTTGAAATTTCTGTTGCTACGGAATAGTACAAACGACATCAGAGTGATAGTAACACTGTTATTTTTATTAGAGAATTCATAAAATAAATAATGATAAATGTAGAAGTAATTAAAAACAGTGGGTTCTAAATACTGCAGTAAAAATTAAGTACTTGCATTTATTACCCAAAAACATCATCCATCCACAAGTCTTGAATAAAAGTAAAGATTTAATTACTACTTGTAATAAATATAGTCAAACATGACGTAATGATGTTATGGTCAGAACACCTAATGTGTTTCTTCCATGTAGGAAGACTTGTGCCCAGTAGCGGAACGTGGATAGGCTGCAGAAATGATGATAAAGATTTCTGTCCAAAACCAAATAATTGAGATAAGAGTTTTTTCTTTTTTTTTCAATCCTATTAGGTCACCAAATAAAATTGGTGATGTAAGGTTAGACATTAACCAGTAAAATGAAAAAGAACAGCTAGTTTGAGAATGGGTGAGTTATAACTATAAATTTGCATTCAGTATTTAATATTCACAGACATTTTTATATTATAGAAGTGTCTGGTGTCTCTTCGATGAATTCTCTGAGTGCTTCAGCGATCGAACGTTTAGATTGTATTGTAACCAGATAGCAAAGTGAAGGACAACAAAAAGTCTTTACATAAGCAGCTTCCAAAACAATCATGTTTATTTTGATCCAATATTCAATGTCACGATTCTCTTGCAGTGCAGTATATATGATGAAATTTAATGTGATTAACTAACCTTCGTCGTACAAAATATACATAAAACAAATAAATATACAAATAGCCGATGTTTACTGTTTTATTAACATTTTGACAACCTATTTCTATTTACAAAATATGATTAGCGTTTAGTTATGATATATCACTGCAACTAAATGTCTACGATCTGAAAGTCGCCGAGAAAAAATATCTTAGCGTGTCTCACATTCGTAGTTTTCTACCATAAATAAGTAACACCACGCAGAGTTAATCCCACCAAACCGCACAGGGACACCTCCCATGTAGGAAGGCATGTGTCAGCAGTTCGTCGTATAAAGTCTGTAAATGATGATGACGAGCTTAAGAAATTGTTACTCAATTAGTCAGGACTGTATGCGACAGATCCCTTTGCCTTTTTCGTTAGAGACAAGAATCAAATTATGATACTTAGAGTGCAAGGATAATTTTAAGAAAAGATTTATAGAGAGGACCGAATCACTTAACATATATCGTCTATGTAGCCCTATATCTAACCGGAGAAAAACTTGGAACCGCCTTCCCGAACCTCTGTTTACCTCAGGATTATGTTCTTGACAACATATTATATAGAACCAGTTAGTTTCTACAATGTTCTTGGGGTTGTTACTACAATGAGTTACAGCGGCCTAGGGATAGAGGATATATGGCTCATAAAATAGGCATTTTTCCATTTGCCTCACGGAATTTCTACCAAAGTCCCCGGTTGGCATCGTACAAGTTATAATTTATGATCATAGTTTATGAGGTGCGATTCCAGTCAGGTTTCTATAGGCGAGAAGTCAAATTTTGATACTATTTTACGCGATTAGTTTAAAGGTAATTCTCTGTTCGATACTACATTATGTTGAATGTTTTATGGGCATATTCAAAAGACACACACTATATATGACAAAAGAATTATAAATTACAGCCGTTGCTGTTTAAAATTTCGAAATAATAACCATAGACCATTTTAAAAAGCTAAGAAAGAAAAGAAGAAATTTAACACAATATCCTTTTTGATTTCGTAATGAAATAACGAGATATACTTCTTTGTAATTTATATTTATAACTTTAGAATTAAGACTGTTCTCGAACTCGAGTCTCGTTTGATGTCATATTTGAGAAGTCTAATAATTGTTAAACTTTTTCAAAGTATGAGCAAAGCTAAAAAATATTGAAATGGCTTTAAATACTGTTTCTTATAATTAGTCTCTTGAAACTGTCAAACATTGAAATATATAAGGTTATCTACAAAAATGCTAACTAAATACATAGAATAATAGAGTACTTTATCACTTCGTTAATGATAAACGCCGTACATTAATTAAATCTTAGTTTGATCATTGTATATTAATTTCGATCGATTAGCCTCATTATCTTGCAGTTAAAATATACAAGCATATAGCTTCTGTATTTTAGGAGTAAAGTCTTACTTAGCTCATAAAAAATATATCCGGGAATTCCCCTTGCTAGAGCATGTCGGAAAACGCTAAGCAAGACGACATCCCATAATTACTCTCCATTTAAGCATTTTGTTTTCTTACCCCATATTATCAAAATCTTGGCTTATTATCATCCGCATCAGCCTATATACGTCTCGTTGCTGAGCACAGGTATTCGTACACAGGAGAAACACATGAGGAGTTGGACTATAACACCATTTGTCGGGTGAAAGCGTTTGCCGTCACAACCGGGGCCAACTGAGCGTGCCTTCCGAAGCACATAAGGACCTCGAGATAACAAATTTGAGTGACCCATATAGAGAGCAACCATGACCAAAGTTGCATTGTAATCGTTATCAAAACTAGTGTTCGAGCCACTACTCCCACTACTTCCTAAATACATGTTACTATCCCATGAATAAAGAATCATGAGTGAAATTTGTTTTTTTTGTCTTAATCTTTAAGCATATGGTTAGTCAACAGAGCCTAGTTGAAAAGTTGATCCATATATTGGCAACACAGTGGTGGTCATGTAGCGACCACATCATGTTATTTTTTTGAATTATTTATTTATTCAGAACCTGGATACAAGTCTTTCAGTCGCAAACATATTACATCTATTCTTAGCAACTAATAACAAAATAAATTAAATAGCACATATAACATTATATAAAGGAACAAAGAAATGTGGGTTTTTGAGGATGCCCTGAACGCTGCTTTCAGATGAGTCAGCACTATCACTGTTACTTAAGTCAATATCTGTTATTTAAGTTTTTAGTGTTGTCAACTGTACATGATTCTAAGTAATTACCATCAGATCAAAAGGAAGCGTTAAGATGGAAAGTCACTTTGCTCCCGATACAACATTTACTACATGAAATGTAAGGAGAAACGTTATAACGTTAAATTATTCGACTGACTATTCATCTCATTATATACTTTAAAGCTGTATCTATTTAAAAATGTCCCACGTCTATCATTCATCATAAATAACCTTCAGACCACAGGTGTCAGCAAAAGACAAAGTAAAAAACTACGCAGTGAAGTTTCGCTTGACTAACTTTAATAATTTATTAGATAATTTAGTGCGAAGATATTTCGTTCGAAATTTGAAAAACATTTATTCTGAAAGAGCTAACAGCAACGTAAGGGTTAAATAAAGCAGACAGGCTTTTTGCCATTCGGGATGGAATTAAATTATCTTGTTGCGTAGCTGTCATAAATTTTGTATGTTCAAACCGAGTATCATAAAACACTTCAGAAGTGTTAGCATTTTGGCTTACAGCGGAGTCATGAAATTATAATATTTCTTCTGTTTATTGATGCTAGGTTTCAATAATGTACGTAAGGATGGTTTTACTTAAGAGACTCTTCGTAAGCGTAACCGTCCGTTGGTAGCTTATTGAAAGCTATAAATATAATATTTTTCTCGTCTATAATTGTAGAAATAAGTAGTGCAAGCCGTTTTGCATAACGTCAAACTTCAAAGCAGAACCGGAACCTGAAACTTCTGGCTGAGTAACCTGTAGCTCGGAGTACTAGACCAGTCGAGAGCCAAATCCATAGCCATATTACACCGCATTCTATAAAGATATCTCTATTTATACGCTAGAGATAAAGCTTGATTAGGGTTCAATTGAGGGCATTTTCTTACTCCATCCCTAGGACTTTTTATTCAGTTCTGGATTAATCAACCAGGACAGTAAAGCTTCGTCGCCGCAAGACCTATAGTTAATTAGTTTCCATGGTAACAAAGATAGTCGCAGCGATCGTAAGAATCTCTGAATTGATCTGTGTTGAATAAAATTCTTCGATCAAAGTTTAATTTGAAATCGCGGCAAATATGATTCGATAAATACTTATTCGTAACGGCCTCCTTACTCATTGTTCTAAGTTGGTAATATGAATGGTAAAAAGCAAGTGGTCATTGGTAATATCACCATTATATTGGCCCAGACATGTAAGATAATTTATATAAGTTCTAGGTTTTGTAAGATGCGTGCGTCGCAATAGTTATTCTCAATAGTCAAAACTCAGGGTGGTGAAAATAAAAGAAAAGCATAGAAAAAGTAAAAACACAATTTAAAAAAGCACTTATCTAGAACTATCATGAATAAAAAATATATAAACGTTTAATGGATGCTACAAATATTATTAATATGTAGCATCCATTAAACTTATGAGTAAAATTGTGTGAGGAAAACAAAACGTCTTAATATCTAGTACCTTATTGGAATATTTCTGTTTTTGAGCAA
The DNA here is from genome assembly GCA_943193645.1 of Acentria ephemerella. NCBI lineage: Eukaryota > Metazoa > Arthropoda > Insecta > Lepidoptera > Crambidae > Acentria > Acentria ephemerella. Next base: position 7,616,942 of record OW971891.1, read on the forward strand.
TTAACTACGATGGAGAAATATATTCTACAGTAACAAAGTCTCTGCATCATTATGGAAAATATTGAATTACAAGCATTATGAATGTAAGCTTCTTCATTTAATAAAATTATCATAACATCAGCCACATGTTGAGTACCTAAGCTATGTAGGTAATAAATATTTATTCCTAGAGCTCTTCACAATATAAACATCACTCAGCGAATATATTACGTAAACAAAATATGAAGCAAAGCGTATTACCTGCATAAGCCCTCTTATGTTAAGCTTTAGAAGAGAAAGGGAAGAAATTAAAATATGTTTCAGTTAAAACTGTTTACCACAAAGACTAAAGGGTGAAAGGACTCGTCACTTTTTTATATCTACACTTAATTGGGGTAAGGAAGACAACATCTTGGTTAGCTTAAACATTGTTACCGTTTAAGATTTAAGTTCACTATAAGTAAGAGAAACTTCCTTCCAACGATAATCGGTCTGTTTAAGTAAGTTGCGAAATAAAAGATATAAAGTTTTTATAACTCTTATCGTAGGAAAATAGTAATTATTTCTCTTTTTTTAATCGACTTCCAAGGTACATTTTAATCAGGTAAAGATCTCTTTTGGAGCGAAGTGCAGTAAGGTACTGCTAGATGATACGATCTTCCTACACAAGAGAAGCATATGAGGTGTTATTATAATAGTACAAATAAATTAATATAAATTTTCAATAACTATCTGACAGACAAGTCGTTAATGCTGACAACAACAAAGACATCAACCAAATTTTGATTTTGTATAGAGGCACTCAAAGTTTTTGCTAAATAACTTTTCTTAATCTTAAAAAAAATTCAAATGCACTAGGTACGTAATGAGGTTGGTAACGAGTGCTTTAACGAGCAACACTTTATATACCAACTTTGACGTAAGCCTTTCCAAATATATACCCTAAGTTAGTAGGCCGTTTTATGAAGAACCATTAAAACGAATTTAGGGTGCCGAACAGCAGACAACAAAGTAAAGGAAATACAATAAGATCAAATTAATCCCTGGCCCTAAAATTAACCGATTTGTACCATTCGTCACAGGCTAAGAAACAAGTTTTTTACCAATTTCATAAAGGCGGAGGTTTTCAAGTGGACTGTATGTTTTTTTCACGATTTCTCTGTCAATCGTTAGTGTATACTTATGAAGTAATCCCATTTTTTAAGAACTCCACAGTGTACATAATAGACAATTATAATTTATGTAATTGTCACAGCTTTTTACTTGTTTTTTACCCGGTTGTCGTTATAATATTTTCCAATAAAAATAATTCCATCAAGCTCAAACATTTTATTTAAATAAGAAAAAGTCTAATACAGTATTTCCACATCTTTCCTTTCACACTCTTTACACAATTGCCAATAATTCAGGATCTAAAGATGGGATCCCAGAGATTTCGTGGACAACCTTCAAAATTTATATGTAATACGTTTTATTCTATTTTTTCTTTAGCTATTATAGTATTTTAACCAGTTATAGTTCAATTTTATTTAGTTACTATAATTTTTATTTTTATACACTTTCTGTTAATGAGTATTCCTAGAAAACCTAATCCAGATTTGCAAATATTTGCTTGCCAAACTCACCGATTTTAATATGAACTGCGAATTTAGGATATCGACCAAGTTTCTACTAAGCTTGTACAGTCTACAAGAAATTGAATACCACTTCGACTTTGAATGACGAGGGTTAGTTTAGCTCACAAAATTGCTATGACAATTATTATTAGAATCCTATTCCAATTCTTCAACAATGTTTTAATTAACAAAGTGGTTGTCAACTCTGGCAATGAACACAAAGTAGACCGTTACGTAACAAACAAGATATAAATAATAGAAAGAAAGGATTTTAATTAAAATGGACATTGGTGATAAATTTTGGTACATTTATTGAATGGCGGAACTTTTTGTATTCTTATGATTATGTTTCATGTTGTTAAAACCTGTTTCCTTAAACTGTTCTTATTTTGAATTTTAACAAATATAGGTTTAATAAATATACCCATTTTTCTTCCATATGGGTAGATCGGGTAAATTACATCAGCAGAATCCAGGTCCCCTCCGCGAACGGCAGTGGACTTACCAGAAAGATTTACTAGATATTTTTCGGTGCCGTGATCAGTCACTGGGCGACCCTACTGACACACGCGTCGGACAATCAAGGGGCGGGTAGATCCATAATAAACGGATTTCTTACAAAAAACCCATTTACCTTAAACCTACTTTCCATTGTAAGCATTATTTTTCGACCCCAATTTAAACTGATAAAATAGTTGATGGATACCTTTTAACTGATTAAAAATATATCTTAATAAATTAATACTAGGTATGTACTAACTTATGTTTCATTGTGTGATTCTACTGCATTATCTAAAATGTTAAGAACATTTTTTACAATAATAAAAAATTTGAGTCATGAATTTTGATGCAATTCAATAATCATTTCATTTTGAATAATTCATCCTTTACTCATACATAACAATGCATCTACTGACATTTGATCCTTGGACTGAAAATACAGGATCTATACAATACCAACATACTAAGCAAAGTTGTTAACTTAACGTTAAGAACTGCAGACTCTGGAATTCAATATTCTTAATCAGTGTATATTATGGGTACAATAAACTGGAAAATAGAAGCGGAAAACCATAACAGAGAAAATAAAAGCTAAATTGACACGGTCTTAGTCTTGTGACGACCGACTGACGGAGTGGTTAGCCTGTTGGTTATTAAGACGACAACAAATAAGGAAAACAAATAAAAAGGAAAAGAAAGAGACAACTTGAACCAAATAAAGCACTGAAAGCGTTGCAATAAAAAAACATTCCAACAATTTTCCAGTTTCGAACTAAATACCGAGCGAACCGTGAATTTCCGAATAGTCGACTCGACCTAGATTATCTATTCGATTATATTCTAGATCCGGCTGTTTCTACGTATTAGACCGTGTACACTAGATTGTATAGTATTCTGAATTTGAATATTTCTAGGCTTATTTCGTTACTAGGCACGTAGATATCAATAAAGTAAAAAAAATCGTGAGATTTTAAGAATTTTAATTCCGTTACTCTCAAGTAAAGTCTAATACTATAAATTCTAAAAATATTCAGATCCGTTCTTACAGAGAATATTTTTTCTCAGGTGTAGCTGTAATCCGGCCAGTAAATTAAACTCACTGTGGTGACAATTCTAGTCAGTAACAGAGATTTTAATGACAAAATGTGTAAAAATCTATTAATTCTGTAAATTAAAATTTTCAGTCTGAAATATAGCAAACTAATCAATATTACAATGTCTATTCGTCTAATTAAAATATACTTACTGCTATACTTACTTATTATAGATACTTACTTATTATACTGCTACTTACTTATTATACTGCTTATAATAATTTGGATAATGTCATCGGTATTTAATCCTTTATCTCAGCTAAAACATGCAATAGTTAATTATTCAAATTCAAAAACATTAACCAAACTGTTATATTATAAATAAAAAACAACCTTCTTATTTTATATGCTGTTTTACATTTCTATTTCAGCAACCACAGTTCTATTTAAGCGACTTTATAAACTGTTCCATAATAATCCAAGTGGGTTAAGGCATATTTTGAGAAGCTCATTCAGATAATCCTCATGAAATAAGAAATGGGGTGAACTTTTTAACAATTTACACATCTGCGTGTTTTGTTTCTCAAATGAACAGGCAAAAAAATGTGTTACTGTATCTTTGTATAAAATAAACTGGATTACAGTTGAATAGATAGGATATATGCGGGGATTGTGTTACTCTTTATGAACATAAGAATTTAGTAATAAAAAGAAATGTCAAGTTTGGACAAATTGAACAGAATATTTTAATGCAGGCAGTTGAGTTATTACAAACGGTATCTAGAGGAGCCAGATATTGATGCCTGCTATCAATAATCGTATATAGAATATCCGATCGTATACAATTTGTAGATCAATTGGTTGTGATAGTCCAGAGAATTCGGAAATTATTAGATACTATGTAGTTAATAATTTTAAGTTCGTTGTTACGTTAAGTTACGTGCCTAGTGGTTGAATAATTTAATTAAATAAACGATTGAATAATTTTCGATAATCCTATATTTGACGTAAAGGCAATGTGATGAAGAACCGATATGAATTTTCTTTATACATTACGTGCAGTTTTTCACTGACCCATAGCGAACAGTCTTTTAGATATTTCAGTCATTTAAACTGCGACTCTATAGCTACAAAATTGATACTAAAGAGAGAAGTATTCATATTATCTCTCTTTTAATCCCAGTTCAAGAATAACCGTAAAGTTGTACAAAAGTACGCTAGAGGTACTTATCGTTAAGTCAGGTTTTAGAATAATTTACCATAGAAATGTGATGTTATTATTACAAACACTGCTTCTTTATCAACAACTTTATTAATTATTCCTCTGCTGTCTGAATTCCAGTTTGAGTAAGCTTTGTCTGAATATGCATGTATTCAGAATAATAAAGTCTATTTGAATCCATTTAGACCAATCATTGAACTGTGGGATTGTTGAGAATTAAGTTCAACATGATACACAATCACAATGTGACAAGGGAGTCATTTCTCTTCGTTAGAGATATCATTAGTAATTATTCCATAATTAAAAAAATTAAGTTGTATTTCCTTTTTTTTGTTGTACATCTCATGTAAAAAGTATGATATGGATGTAAATAAGGGTGTAATAATAGACTGTGTGCTCACTGGGCATGATGACTAAAACAAGGCAGGGTTGTTCTGTGATTTCTCATAGGCCTTCAACGTTTTAAAACATGAGCTATTGCTCGAGAAGCTAAAATATTACGGTGTAGATGGCGTGGCGCACAGAGTACTGCAATGTTTTATTTCACATATAATGTAAGTTACAATATAAGTAAGTTAAACAATATACAGTAAGTAAACGTCATATCAGAGCGGAAAGTTATGTGACAAGACAAGAAGAACAAGTGTTTTTTTATTCAGATTGTTTCTTATTTTTTATTCAGAGGCGTGAAGAAGCATCTTGCAGGTCGGCAAGATTAAGATGGCTAGTGCAGTGCCTTCACTCGCAATAGCAACCTTTTTATTTGAACTCCCCTTCTGATTACTATCAGGTGGAATTGTAATCACTGGCTTGATCTTTCTATAAAAAAGGTGTTAAATGAAACAACAATATAAACATTGTTAGGTTGTACGTCTTACAAAGAATAGCATATTTACTAAGGCAAAATATTAAAACAAACCCTGTTACCAAATGCAGAAACTGATGTACTTATTCAACTCTAACCTTAAAACTTTCCGTATACACTTAATTTTACTTATACTATATACTAATAACTTTATTTAAAGAATGTTTATTTTTTATTTATATTATATTTAAAGATAGTATATTTTTTGTCTTTTTTTTTCTTATAACTAATGAGTCTATTTAAATAAAGATATTTTAATTTGACTTGACTTTAAAAGAGTTACTTCTAATATTAGTTAGAGAAAATTATATTTCTGAGATATTTCTCTTAAAATAACAATAATTATCATTCGTAATTGAAAATTAAGTCGTATATCAGACGTGTGTACGAATTCACTAAACGCAATATCAATAGTTTTGTTTTCCTGTTTCTGTTTAATTGTTGTGATGGTCTCCACAGACTTTCACAACAATTTGATGCAGAAACAGAAAAAGGATTTAAACTTAACTCTCAGCGACATAAAAAGCAGTCGGGAAACAAAACAAAAACAGTACAATTTGTCGTGTTCACAAATTGAAAAAGATTAGCAGTGGGACTTCGCTGTAACTTTGAAACTGTAACCCGGCAATGAAATAAAAAAAAGGTTAAGTTGAAACGTTAAAATCCCGAGACAATTTGAATTGAACCTAATTTAAATGATTTAAACCACAAGAAATTTTGCTAAATGTGTCAAAAATACAAACGCGTTAAGTGTATTGATGTGTGTGAATTTAGAATCTCAGTCGTTTGAAAAACTCAAAATATGTTTAGAACTATAATCACATCAAAAATAATAGCTTTACTTGAAAACTGGCTGTGTCATTTTTGACAGTTACATAGGAAGTTACATGTCAAAGCATTAGCCACTACAGAGAATAGATTCACAACACATAAACTACAATAATATACTTGTGTAAATTATTCAAGGCACGTTAATGGAACAAAACAAAACGGTCAAAGCATTGAAACGAAACACTAAGCTCTACTTAACGCCAGACTGGCGCTTAGAAGTGTCAATGACGTACTTCTATTCGGGATTACAGTAGACGGTTTTCTGTTTTTGCAGACGTAGAAGATCCATTTTTTGCGAAGATCGTAGTTAATATTGAGCATAAAATTTTATAATTTGTTATATCTCGATATTTACTTGTGAATTATAATTTTTTATTGACACATTTGCTTGACAATTGAGAATAATTTTATTGCTTCAAGATCCTTCAAGCTTACTATGAAATAGATCAGAAACAACAACAAACAGTATGAATTAGCATATAAATTTTTAAGTTACTTAAGCAGTTGTATTGAGCCGGCAAAAAGTAAAAACAGGTAAAACCATCGGTAGATGAAGTTTTAAACCTAACAGTAGTTTCATTATAAGCCTCGCCATTTAGCGAATCACTGTGACCAGCCTTTACCATACACTTCATATTCAATAAAATGGTTGTGGTCAATTAAAAGTAATAATTAAATTAATTAAAGACTAAAATAATATGATAGAATTTAAAAGAAAACTTTCGGTATATGTACATGAAAAATGGAATACACAGTTAAAAGTGAATTTTAAATTTGGGTATAATATGAAAAAATTTATTCTGGTATATTTGTATGACATAAAGTTACGTATGTGTCTTGTAAATGCAGATTTACTCTTAAATAATGAAAGGGTAACTCTTAAGAGTAAATTACTACCGTGGGAGTCTTATAAGAGACTGCCACAACATAATTTGACACGAAGAATTTTCCAAGCGCATCCATCACTAGTGGATCGATAAGTAATTAGTTCCGGTTGTCGTGGCAACCGGGCTAGTCTGACGGATCGTTAACCACAGGATTAGACATCACTTTCCAAGACATAGATTGCTTAAGCTTGTTTTGTTTGAATTTTCATACATTTCAAAATAAAGCCACATTTAGATATGCGACACCACTATTTGATAACGCAGAAGTTCCGAAGATTACTCTCCACAAACCAACTTATATATTTATATATTTTATTAAAATAAATAAACTTATATTTATATATTTTATTAAAATAAATAAACTTATATTTTCATTAAATAAATCCATAATTAAACTTCTGGTTGAAGTAAATGAGGAAACTCGACGGAAAATAACTAAATTACCTGAAACAAAATACAGTATTAATTAGGACTGTTCAATTAAAGGTGGTTTTAGTATGTTAAGTTAGTTGTCATAGGCTATGATTGATGTTAAAAGAGTTTAAAATGATTCATTAAATTTTGTGTCTTCAGAATCAGAGGGTCTCGGAGAAACTATCTAACTCCAACTTCTAAAATGAATGAAATAGTGAAACGTATGGGTAGAATTACGTTTCTTTTGATATTAACTCTTCATTTAGACACATATATTTTGTATGCTAATAATTATTGCCGTAACTTTTTTAATAACTTTAACTTAATGTAACTTTCTTTCTAAACTTCTTATAGATTTAAATCTAGGAATAAATATGAATGTACTGTTCCAAACTTTGGATTCATTAATGCGGAAATATTAACACATTTAATCAAAGTCCCTGCAAATGAAACTGGACTTGCCTTTATATGAATTTAAAGTCTATTTTACCAAACTAATACTTCAGGAATATTGAGATGGTAAGAATGCGTGGAAAAATTAAAAATGATAAGCACTAGGTAGATGGATATATGTATAATTATTGAACCTTATTCAATAATTATACATATATATAACAATGTTGAATAGAGTATTTTGGATTTGACTTAATATAATAAATAATTTGAATTTTTCATAAGATAAAAGAACGATTTCCTACTTATTGCGTATGATATACCACAATGCGCTAAGTTTTGAAAAACAGGGTCTTGGTACACCTTCAGTTCCATTGCTCCAACCAATAAATTTAATGCATTCCAATATTTAATGAATTAAGATCGTACACCCAAGTTCCACTTAAATCGATATTTCTATATTGAACTATGTACCTGTCACAGTTTATAGATACTGCATCCATATAGATGGAAGTACGCGACAGAAGTGCGATGTTTGAACGCTATAAAGGCAACTAAGCAAATATAAATGAATGATATTATTATTTACCGCCAAATTATACTTCATCAATTAAAAAGCAAAAGAAATCCTGCAAACATTTCCACAGCTCGTGTTCAGAACTAATCACAAATGCAAGCACGAACGGATACACAACAATGAAAAATGGCTTTGCATCTGTTGTTTTTTATTCAGAAAATTCACACTGCAAACTCGGGGTCTGTGAAATTAATGACGTCATAATTTCCGGGTCGTCGGCCACCCCGCTAGCGGCGCGTGAATGATCATCAGACAATTACGTCATGGCTTTTTTAAAGTTGACGAGTAAAATAGGCTGTACAAGACCACTTTTTTATAAAAAAAAGCTCAGCAAATGATTCGACACCACCTGATTATAAGCAGCAAAGGAGTCCATATGTGAAAATAGCTTGTGCAGCATGCGACATACTGCCCTAACCACTCTCATCTTGCCACAAAAAGTGCTTTTTCACGCCTCTTTTAAAGGAATGTTGGATAAAGGAGGGAAAACGTGTGCCGGTAAGGAATTTCACGCTCTAGCTGTGTGACAGAGAAAAGAGTCACGAAATCTCTTTGTGCGTAAAGTAGAAGTGGCGACAGTGAAAGAGTGACGCCGTAGACCAGCACGCGTACTCCTGAGCAGGAAAGTAGAGAGAGGAATAAATTCAAAGAGCTCTTCAGAGCACTAGCCATGGTACAAACGATAAAAGGCACGAATTGACGCTTTGTCGCAATGCAATTGCAAAGGCTCTAGGATATTACCTCCGTATCGCCAATAATACGCATAGTGTAACGTTGCAATTTGTCCAGAGCATCAAGGAGGTAGTGAGCGGAGCCATCCCAAAGGTGCGAGAAATACTCCACACAAGACCGGACCTGGGTTTTTCTATTGCCCACAAATCATATTTGTAAAGATTACGATATAAGCTATATTCTTCTAAATTCAATCAAGTTTATATTTAGTATTGTGTTAAATAAACACGCTACGACATTGGTTTCAATCAATGAGATAATTAATAAACGATAAATTTAACAAATTTATCTTATTAAAGTTAATTGTTCATAGAATCCTTAATGTCACAGTTTAAAGATACACATGTAAACTGTAAACTGTACAAATACTCCTAGTTTCAATACTGTATGATGAAAGTTCAATAACGATATCATTTTAGATATTACACTGTTATTCCAACGAAAGTTCCTTTTGAAATAAAACCTTCAGTTGAAATTCAAGAGATCCACTAAATCAATGACTGCTTTACCAGGTTATTGACCTTTTTCCGCATGAATGCTCTATTGCGACATATCCCCTTTAATTCAAAGGTAATTTATTATCTCTGCCTTGTGCCATCTGTCTGTCCTCTATTGTCTTGTTGTCATAAAATTTAGATAGAAGAGTTGTGAATTTACAGAGAAGTGATATATTTATTTAAGCATTTATGTACACACAATAAATATGACTGACATTGAAATACGCTAATGCTGGCTTTCAATAAATAATCTACGGGTGGTTTTGATTCCGAGGCGATAAATTTTGGACATATATCCCTAACATTTTATGTCAAAATTTAACGAGATGTAAGCTTAACGATCCGTAGATAATTTATTGAATTCCTGATAATTAATAATTATAATTTGTTACGTTATCTGATTTTGCAGAGAGCCTTTTTGAAATATAAGGCGCAAAATTTAAAGAAGATCAGTGTAGTTTGAAAAGACATCAAGTATCATAGCAGAATAGACCACGTCTCTATTTCAGCTTTCTTTAATTTATTTCCTACTTACAATGTTCGTTATGTTGCTTAAGAGGTTGCTTACTAGTTCTATAGAAGTAAATTTTAAGACACTAAATTTTAAGATTTGTCTATAACAAAAATATAATTTATTGTATAATGTGCAATACGTTCATTTTTGAGAGAATATTACGGATTTTATTGAACTGTATGTATAAAATACTTCTTGTATGCTATTAAGTAAATAACTGACTGGTTAAACAGAATTTTAATACTTTATTAACTAACCAAATTATAGACCAAAATTATTTTGTAGACTACCGTCGTTCTGTTTCTGAGCTGTATTGCTGTAGCGGATACACGACACAGGGTACCTTGCTGCTGTACCATAGAGTTCTATTGATAACCGAAGCTTTTTAGAGAAATAGCACCATTAGATAGCTGGATTGTAAATATTAATAGAGCCGCCTCTTAGTGAGTAAACTAATATTTTTGCTTCAACTCCTTGACGGTTCTTCCCCGGTATTAATGCACTTGTTCGCCGAACGACAACGGTCCTTCCAAAGAAGATAAGAGGCCTATCTGGACTTTCTATCAACCAACCTTGTGACTATTATACATCCGTGATTTGAACATTATGCAACTATATTAACTGCGAAAGGGCTGGTGTGCTGTGCATGTATATGCTGGTGGTATCACCAGCTGGAAATTACATTTAAATATTCAATAGAGTGGATGATTCAGTTCATTCGAGTACTCCTTTCACACATACAAAATTTGATATATTATATTTTACTTTTTTTCGTGCAAGATTTGGACGAAATTTGTTTACATACTTTATTAACTGACCATAGAACGTGCGCCTTGAAGTAAAAGCAGGCGTATTTCTCTTGACATTGACTAAAATCCGCAATCGATTTTCGACCGTGTATGGACAATTTAAAATATATATTCGATAAAAACTATATTTTGGAATAAAAACTATAAGTTATTTTTCATCCCAAATTTATTACCTTCTTCACAGTTCTTTTACTATTTAAATATATTCTAATTTGTTTAAATTAAAATATTTGCGTTGATCACAGTCAAATATAATCACAATTGAATGTGAATAAAATTCAAAGTACTTTGTAGGATGAAATAAGTTAAATAGTACAACAAAAGTCACTCCGAATTAAAATTACAACAATTTACAATGTATCAGGCTTTTAAACTTTTACAAGTCGCTGTACAAATCTTACAAAGTTAATATGACACAACTTTTGATAAGATACTTTTCGCGGTTTTTTTTATGAATAAGATATTTACAAAAATTTTCACCTACGGCTCATATACGTAACCACCGAAAAGATCGAGCCTACCTTAAATTAGGGCAATTAGGGCTTAGTCAACCACACTGCCCATGTAAGGGTTGGTCGTCTTCACACCCAACCTATGAATTTCTTCACAAGTGTACAGGTTCCCTTATGATGTATTTTTTCACCGTGAAAACAAAAAAAAGATTGCCATTATTGCAATGTGTAAATATTACATCTATAAAATTTAAATCTGACTTTGAGACATTACTTCAATCTTAGAAAATTATCAATTTACAAAAATAAACTCAAACCCAAAATTTAAAACCATAATTAAAGGCTAGAGTTGCCGCAAACCAGACAATATGTACATATTTTATTGTTGAGTTTAAGTCGGAAAGGGTTATAAATTAACACAGGACATGCAAAAAGTTAAATATCAACACACAATACAAAACATCGCAGTAAGAAGAGTAAATTTGGTTACGAACAGCGAAGTAAGATGAGTCACGTTACTTTATATCCAACATAGTCGGGCATCCGACTCCGTATGAAAAGAGATAATGCGTAGGACCATCAGATTTCCTACACTTGTTCGTATGAAATCTTACATTCTAAAAACACAAACGCGAACGCGAACTCAAATAGCAGTAAATTTATAGATTTTGACACTTTTGCTTTTGCTTTAAATCTCAATTTTGTGTATAAACAATGATATGCTTCTTTTCTCAATTAAATAAAGTCCAATTTCGGAAGTCGGTCTTTTGGATTAGAAATTGTTGACTTCTAAAATTCCGATATAAATGTGTAAATAAATCTTTACAGGCTCTACACTGACATGGATACTGGTACAGTTATTTCATTTTACTAAAGCTGGAGATTTTGACAAAATTAAACCTTATTGCGTAGTTCTAAGAACTTCGTCTCCGGCCTTCGTGAGATAGGACATTTATATTCCAACATTCTCATTTATCTAGACACCACGCAGACAAGAAATTTATAAGCTACATCACTCTAATACGAGAGTACTAGTAAATGTTCCTTTACATTGATAAGTGGCTTCGCTCATCTTGCCTCATCCATTCACGTGTTCGGTAGATCAGAAATTGTATTTGAATCCAAAGATTAACTAATATCACCAAACGAATATTCTAAAAAATAGGCAAGATCTGAGATTATTATAACCTTGAGGTATCCCACAGCTTTAAAGGTGATGCGTGTCTGTTAAATATCTGATGGACAGGTATAACCTCCAGGGGATCTGCTCTGCAGGTGATGCCTGTCCCGCCAAAGGGAAGTTTTACACTAAAGAAAGGTGTCTACTACAATAATTCGAAAACTATCTTTAAACTGTGCTTCCATCCAGAAATCCTTTGTTCTCTTTTTTACTTACAGAGAGAGAGAGAGAGTTTTCAGAATGAATACGTATATTTTGTTTATTTAAGTACACTTATAATTTTTATATTATTTACCATATATTTCTACATAAGCTTTTTATAAGACAATATGAGGTAACTATATTAATATAATGAAATTGTGAAGCGTTAATTCATTAGTTCTATTTAAATACAATTAGTAAAATGGAATATTTTTTCAAAATTCCTCCATTACTTTTCAAAGATCCAGATTCGGATCAGAAATATCAAATTATACAGACATCTTTCATTTAGTTTTACGTTTATATAATAGTAAGCTGAAATGATAATTTTCGAGGGTGGTAAAACTAGGTCAGAAGTCTTTTGTTTCCACTCAAATTTTCTTTTTATTAACCAAACAATAGCATCTGCAAACAGAAAATTGTTAAGTTACTTTGTACGCATTATATTATATTTAGATTCTTATCATAACTATGAAATGATAACTATTTAAAGTTCATTTAATTTATTTTAGTGTTCTGCTTAATTTTTGCATAATGTTTTATAAGTTGTCCACGAAAGACAGTTTCAACTTTGCTTTAAGACTTAAGGCCGTGTTTCGTTGAACAGGCTGCACTTAATTAACTGGCTGCACTATAGTTAACTTAACAGGAGCTACCCAATGTTAACATACAATATCAGTTATCTAATATTGAATCTATTCGAGAACTAGTGATTATGGTGGTATTTCGATGTCATTGCACGTAATTAACATTCCAGATACAATACGAACGGACATTGATAAAATTTATAAGAATAAGTTCCATAAAAATTTCCATTTCAAATTGAGTAGATATCGAAATGTCGTTTTATATGTTTTTCTGGTGTTTTGCACGATTTTCACGATAATTTTACGTAATTTTTCAGTGTCTATTTCTATCTTACTGGATTAACTAGACAATAATATCAATTGAACAATTAAATCGTCCAAGTAAAATGGTGTTGAGACACTGGTGAATAGAGAAACGTCTCCTTCAATGGCCAACATTAGAATTAATCACAGATTAACGATATCCACGATAAAATGAACAACCTGAGAAAAAAAAATATAATAATTGTACTAAAAAAATTATTGATTTCATGTGATGCATAATTATTGTTTAAATATTGCCAGTTAGAAAATTTACTACATATCTATTCCATTTTTATATAGTCTCACTGTGTTGAAAATGTTTTAACTGGATTTGCAGCAATCATTAAAACTTTGTTCAACACTTTATTGCTACTGTAAGTGTGGCGTTTTTAATATATTTTGAAATTTTATCTGAACTTCTGTATCTTTTAAATATTCTTCTTTGTTCGTGATTTTCTTTGCGAAGTAATTTACAGAGTTTAATAATTCAATTTTCTGTTTCTGTATTATTAATCAACCAACAAGAAAAAGGCGATTACTGACTCAATTATGATAATATTTTTGGTTTACAAACTCTTCAGTTAGTGGAATAACAATGAAAGCACGAAACAAAACTGTTCGGGGACTGTAAAGACATCGATAACGTACACGCTTCATTTATTTCTAGTTTGAAATTTATAATTTAATAAACTTCAAACAAATTTCTCGTTGAACATAAGCTGAATCTTTCAGCTTTAAATTCGATATCGTTTGAAGTTAAACCTCTCATGCTCTCGTTTACTTCGATAGTGGTAAAAATATGGAATATTGTATTTTGTTACTATTTACTATTTACTTATTAAATACAAAATATAAGGTACAACTTGGTGGAAGATGTTCCCTGAACTTGAGCGTGTCTGACGTCCCTGCATAAAAACAGGCAAAATGAATAATAAAAAATTTTACCTTCTTTTTTACAGGGACGTAAGTGAAGGTACCGAATAACGTCACTATGTATTTTTAATGATATCAATTAAAGGCACACTGTAATAAAATATAAAAGTATATTAAACTGGACACTGCTGGAAGCTAAATAAAAAAGGCTTTTATATAAGTTACGTGCAATAGAAACATTGGAAAATAATTAGAAAAATCTAACAGCTTTCCATCAGGTCGGCCGTATGCTTGATTGCCACCTTAGTGGTTTAAAGTGAAGATAAAGAAGATGGAAACAATCTTTACCCGGATTCCTCAACCACATAGGAACTGGCTATATTACCCCCATTTCTGAAATAGTTAATCTCAGCCACTAAATCACAGAGGCTGTTTACGAATATCTGATGAAGAAGCAGGTATATTGATTATACCCTTATGTTGTCAATATCTCTATATTGTTTATACGCTTTCAATATCAAACCCAAGGCCATGTTTATCTTAATTAATACAAGCACAAATAAACAAAATAATGAGTCACTTCAAAGTATTCAATAAACAGGTGGAAACGACTTTTGTTAATTATATGATATGAAAAAAAAACGATCTAAAAATCAAATAAAGAATATTTGTTTTATATTTATTTGACATAAAGTTACCATATTGTTGTCTGTGTCGATTAGGTTTTCTATATTAACTTTGCTTTCGCAGTATCGAGACCACAATACAAGATTAAATTGGAACTAAGTCTAGTTTATAGAAATGTCTTGCAAATAATACATAAATCCTACCCATTTAATCATTCAAAATAAATTTGTTAGTTTTAATATTTTTATTATTTATGTCTATTGCGCCTTTTTACTCTTGGTTACAATGAGAACAATATGATTCAAAATTAATTATATTTTTTGATAATACGTATAGTCATCTCTAAAAAATAGATTGATAATTCAACAGAAGTATATCGCTCGAAAAAATATATAAAATAATCTTAATTTTGATGTAAAAAAATAATTATAAAATCTCACAGTTTATATTGAAAAATAAATACAAATTGATCTCTAATAAAGACTGATCTATTCATGCAAGAGTTAAATATGGATGGTCAATTATTTCCTTTTTCCCAACCTAATCAGGGTCACCCTTTCAAAATATATTTGATCATAATAATGTTTTTTGTTTCGTGTTGTATTACAACTTACTTACACACAATTAATAAGAAATATCACTGAAAAATTAATTTAAGAACCTAAAATAACAAATGATATTTTATTTTAAATTTAAACATTATTTTACTGCATTTTAATTCGCAATAAATCTATTAGACACAAAAATCTGATATATCTCAGGATATTAATTTTTTGATACAAACTAAGATTTTTGTCCGTTATCACTCTCGCGCCACCTAAATATAGAAATAAATACGTTTTGCAGACACCACGACACTAACATGATTCAACTTCGTCACCCAATTAAATAACTTGCAACACCCTCAACCCATCACCGTTGAGGCCGCCAAATAATCAAATTACACCCCGTCACAAGACACAGGGACAAATTAGACCCCGGCATAATGTTTGCAAACTTTCCCGTACTTCTAATTAGTGGTGGTACTAATTGTGTTTCGATTGACGACGTTTAAGACACGTACGTATTTACGTGACGAGAAATATACTGTGTGATCGTTACTTGTTTATTAAGTAAAATAATGCGTAATATTTGAAAGAGTTACTGGGTCGGTATTTCATTTTTCTATATTAAGCTCAGCAAATGACCCGACACCACCTGAAGATAAGCAGTAAAAGAGTCCATATGTGAAGATAGCTAGTGAAACAATGTATGATTTTAATATTATTAGTTGATAATAAGTATAGATCTTGTCAAGGTATTTTTAATTGTCTTTATACCTGGCTATGTTCCTGAACTTACAATCTCAATACTTAAGGGAGTTTTCGTACACACTTAAATGTCAAAAAACTTAGGACAGGATTACTTCTTAAAGATATTTATGGCTGTTAGCTGCACTGATATAATTTAAAATGTAATTAAAATAACAGAAACATATAAATACGTATATTACACGCTTATAAGAAAAAGCAACGGAATTTTTAAAAGAAGAATTTCAAGTTAAACGCCAGTTAGGAGTGTCATGTTGGTATCACGCTTTTTCTACTGTGTTCCTGAAGCAGTACGCTATTCACGCAAAGCATCAACAGTCTCCTTGATATTTCTGGTGTTTAAAAACAATCGTTACCAGTTACATAAGGTTACCCCGCCTACTTAATCGCCATGATTTGACAAGAAAATAATTAAATATTTTATATCAAAATTAATTTCTCCTTCATATCGAGAGGGACAGAAGAAAGATTATAACTATATAAGTAGATCATTTCAAGTGTTTATGAGCTAACTTTTAAATTGGCTAATTTTAGCCGATATGCGAAATTACCAACGTCAGTAACGCACGCGAACAAAGTCCATTAAAGTACCCGGTATTATTAAAAAGCATAAATAATTATTAAATTTGCAGTCTTAAGTAATTATTCAGTAACGTGCTGTACATAATTTTTCCTCGTTCATTAAGCAAAGAGAAATAATCAAAGTAAACTTAATTAAAACGAGTGACTGTCAACCGTTACGTAGAATGTCTCCTTTAAGGACAACGAGAGCTTTGAAGTTGTCAGCTCATCACATTACGTTGATTCAAACAGTATTGAACGCCAACGAGAGAACAATAGTCGTTAATTTGCGTATTGCGCACAACATCAATGGAATGTGGTTGTTGACAACAGTTTCATGAATTTTCTGGAATTGGTAGGTATTTATCGATACTGTTGCTATAGATAACATAGCTAGTTATTTCCTGCCTCGTTAATTTCTTTGTTTATTTTCTTGGATATATATAGACTATCTATAGATATTTTTTTGGTGAAAAAATGTTTATTCACTTTTGGCTGTTGAAAATAGTTCCCTCATGTATACACGAGCAAATTGCCAGACAAAATATAGTTTACATTCGAAGTAAATTTTATTTTTAAAAGACACGCCACTTTACGTCCAGCTCTCAATAGAGACAATTAAGATAACATTTTATTTTTATTACTGTACCTTATTAAATTTACAATTGTGTAACTGCCTATGATGACTGTCGTTACAATAGTCAATTGTAACCCTTGCTTCAAGGGTCAGTTTTACGACGAGGTATAATTTGAAATGCAAAGGTGTATGCCATTAAAATTTAAACATAATATATTTTATAACGTAAACTTTCTTGTATATATATTAATATACCAAAGTACCTTTATAACAAAGTTGAATAAAAAATGTCCTTTGAAAAATTTGTTAATTGGCCATTCGCTATTGTTAGACCTTTATAAAAGGGCAGAATTTTATAAATGTATATTTTTATGTGCGTCTTGATTTTATGAAACCTACTTTAAATTAACTGCTGTTTGCATTCATAATTTTTTGTTTTACATAATCTTAAAAAGCTAAATCACTAAAAACAATTCAAACTACATCTTCCCAATAATAAGTTATCTTGTTTTTATTCCTCATTAATAAACCTTAATAATAATAACGAAAATAAAACCCACAATTATTATTGATGTTGTTAGAGTGTATTTATTTTACAGTGTAAACAAAACTGAACACGTTTAATTAATCAGTCCAGCGAAGCGCAATCAATTCATCTTGTTTGCGTGGTTCGATATTTTCAACATTGTATTATTTATTTTATGATTCATTATTTTAATTTATAATGGTAAGGTATTATTATCCCTTATATAATTAGGGACTTTTATGTTATCCTTATTAAAGGTATTATGGTAAACAAAACTATTTTATTAAAATTGATAATTGAAATTATGCCTCGCGATTTTTATGTCTTACCAATGTTATGCGTGCCTAAGTTATGCTATAAAGAGTAATGCCGAGTGTTAATAATGTTTATATAAAAAAAAATGTTTCCTGTATGCCACACAGGTTAAGCCACGAGCAAAACCTAGTATACTAGTGATGCTCAAAATAATACGTTACCTTGGTAGAATTGCTAGTTGATCAAACAACAGTATAAACAGTCGAACAGAACGCGAGGCGACACTGAACAAAGCAAATTGCCACATGTTTGAAGAGGTAGTTAATAATCTCTTTATTAACGTATTAGCCTTGTTCGAATTATTTTATCTACTTTGGTAACACGATACAGCTGCCTAAGTTAAAATTTTTAGGAAAAAATTCCACTGCACTAATATCCAACTCAGCTCCCTATGGCACCACATCGTTTGATATATCATTAATCAATATCTATCACTCTAATACAACAGAATCCATCCTGATAAATGATTCCTATCGCAATAGGCTATTTATCACAACGTGACATAATTCTTTTGTTTGTACCAAATCAAAACATAATTAACGTTTAGTAATCGCAGCAAATTACGATTGTAATCTTTCATCGTCCCGTAATAATTCCAGAACAAGAGACCAGATACAACGGTAAAATATAATGTTTTCTTATTAATTAATATCAGAGCAATTTTCTCCCTTTGTTACCTTTCCTCAGTTTCAAGTTGCCCGCAGATGTATCTTCCCACAAACCATTATTTATTTCGCATCGCTTTACCAAGTATTCTTTCGCCAATTAATAAATGGCAAGATTAATTTTATTCTCTCAACATCATTAGCAAATTCATTACTGAGTCTGTTTATAATTATTACAAGGGCTTTCAATAAAGCACTTATTAGTTTTCAATTAGTGTTACTTTCATTTTGGCTAAGATCAACACCTTTTATTTCATATAGTTTTACTATGGTATTTTAAATTACTACCTTGTATGAAATTTGTTGATTCTATTTATATAGACTAACACGATAAGATTACTGTCGTCAAAACTACTTAAATACATTTACTCTAGTCTTAAAGTGTCATGTCACAAGTTTTCCTTAGGTAAAAATAGGATATTAAAAACATTAAAAAGTAAGCAAAATTTTGTACGATTAAACATTAATTTATTCCAAAATCAAATTAATCTTTATAGTAGGCGAAAATAAGATATCTCATCATAAAAGTCATACTCCCAAAAGGTCCCTTCGACGATACTAACGAGTGAAATGTGTCAGAAGAAGGCGATTACAGGATTTCATATGAAAACCATAAATTTTGTATAATACGCGATATTGAAGCCGTATAAATTGAAGTAACAGCAGTTTATAGGAGATAAAAAAATACGCATGAGGTAGTAAAAATTTACGATTATGATATTAATAACAGTATGGTAGTTAAATATATCACTTTATTAAAAATTATCTTACGAAAATGTCTGAATTATAATAAATAATATTCATTTTATTTATAAATATATCATTAAATTATTATTATTTTATTTTAATTATATTATCATTCGTTATCACTGCCCATATGTGGGGCTGCTTGAAGAGATTTCTAATTGAAATAAGCAGTATCTTTATACAATTTTCAGTCATCTTTGTGTGTAAATCAATTATTAAATTAATTAATTAATTAAAATACATATGTTTAAGTTGGGATGCAGGCCCCATAAATTTTTGTTTGTAATTTTCTTTTGAAATTTCTTTTTCAATCTCCCCTTGCGTCAGTGGCTGATTGCCTGGAGACTTGGTGAAGTGAAACGTCTAGTGATACCCTCCTTGATTACATCGGTCGATTCGGCGGTTCGAAATTTCAATTATGTTAATGTCATCAAATTTTGTTTTCAAAACTTTTACAGCAATAATAAAAAACATTATAGTGATTACCTATACACTGAAAGTCGTTTGATAAATACGTATGGTACGCGAAACTGTTTAAAAACTAAAATAAAAAGCTGAAATAAAAACTGAAATATTTTGTTTTTAATTTTTTTAATGTTTGTGAACATCATTATCAATGTTTGTGAGAATCATTATAGTTCTCAACTGCCCATTTTAGGTTTAAGATATAACAGGAATTTTCTCAGAAATGAACAAAAAATTTGTAAGCATTGTAAATAAGAAATATATTCTACATACATTATCATTTTTCAGATAAATTGGTACTATTAATATTATTTTTTATTGTTAAATTGTAAATTTGAACACAATACAATGTTTTTATGCGCGTGTATATAAATAGTATTTAAATATTAACTTACTCTAAATATATTGCATACTACATGCGTGAATCTTAAATTAGCTTGATGTTACTACAAGCTTCAACTATCTAAATATATATTGGCTGTATTGATTCATCGAATGAAATAATTTTAAATATTTATTGTACCATGATACTATATATGTATAACTAGTGTTCAGAGCATCCTGGCAGATAATTATTTTTATATGTCTATTTGATATACCTACATAATGTCTTTATTCTATTGATCTGTTCTGTTGGTGTCAGTTCGCCAATACACACCGTTTTACAAAGTTTAGGAATTTTTTCATTTATTATAACTGTAAGCGAGCTAACTGTTAGATTAGTATAATAAATAAGAGGTCGCTTTAAAATGCACAACCGCTGTACCCTAGTTCGTATTACATCTAATAGACATATAAAAATAATTAACTGCCAGGATGCTCTGAATTAGTATCACTTTAGAAAATTTACAATTTTCTATTAATTTATTTAATGGTTTATTTGAGATGCTGTTGTCATATCATTACTGCTTCCGTACTTTATTTACAAAAACAATCAATTAAAAATAACAATCGTAACCTAGCAACGTAAAAAAATAATAATATCAAAAAAGTATAAACTTAAAAGAGTATGTATGTTGGCATTGAGTCGCCAACAATAACTATATTGAGTATATTTCTTTTAGTAAAGTACTCTGTAATACTAAAAGAAACGATTCAACATTTCGCAATATTTTTCTAAGCCTCCTTCCGTCTTTATACAAAGTCTATACAACTAACCGAACGTTGTTCACAAAAGCCGCTCAAAAATATTATTCTCTGTCAAAGCATATTCTATTTTTATATGTTATCGATTACTAAAGTAAGTACTTATTCTCGTGTGTGTATTGAAATGATTTTTAGATAGGAACATACACATCTACTGCGTTACAATTGTACCTTTTACGTCATACAGAATTGAATATCACTTTTAATATGCATAATTCAGCTATACTATACTTTTCAGCTCAGTATAAGATAAGCTGCTCCCGTATTTGATTATTTATTACTAGGGGATACGCCTTAACCAGTTTTTCCTAAGCCAAAAGTTTGTCATAAATTTTTAACAAAACTACTAGTTTTATCAAAATAATCTTTTCAATAATTATTAATATAATTGGCAGACTAAGATTAAAGACATAGTCAATCTTGGGCTCAAGTTGTTGAGATTTGAATATATTTGAATGAAACTGAGCACGATATCTTAATAATAAATATTTACTTTATTAGTAGACTTTTTAGACACCAAATTGAAATTGTGTTTACAAAGACACTTTCGTTTTTTCAAATTAAATTACCTATTGCATTTGCAAAGACATCTTTATATTTATGTTTATTCAAGAGAATTGATCATCCCCCAGTTGTTGTTAGAACGCAGCGAAATCAACTAATTTTATCTTCTCAGATAAAATTTAAAAAAACTCAAACCTCTTTTCATATTTTCAGCTGGATAATGTCTATTTCTGGACATGGGACTCCACCATATTCCAGAATATATTTAAATTGATATATTTCAATAATTTAGGAATGGGCATATCAACCAAAATGGTCTTTTTTCTTCTTCATATATATAAAACATAATTGCTGTTCATTAATATCGCTAAAACTCCAAAACAACCTATTTAAAAAAATAACTGGGAAAATTCTAAAGAAAAGCTTAAAAAATAGAACTGAAAATTGATTATTCAGTATAGAAAATAGACTGATATGCTTAACAATTAAACTGTCATTCCTTCCATCGCTCCTTCGGGTTTCTTTTAATATATATATATAGTTTGCTATACCTTTTATAGACAGGTAGTTTGTCGGCGATACAAGTTCACCGGGCCACTAATAAAACCTTGATTCCAAGAATTCTATTATATAGAAAAATAATAACCACTTCCTTTTATAAAAATAACAGCGTAATGACTATATATACGAAGGACCATTTTCCTTTTATTGTATATTTTATAACACTCATTGTCAAGCTGTTTGTAATTCAAACCGCCATGCCATCTCCAATCGACCGCAATTGGCAGCCACCGTAAAGAGCCTGGGACCCCGGTTTGAAAAGGATTTTCATGTCGAACACATTCAGAAGTTTACTGAAAGAGCCATTAAATATTTTGAAGACTGAAAATAACAGTCAATTAAGATAATAATGGACGGGATTCTGAAGTACACATAAGTATATTTAAGTTATTAAATATTAAGTTATTTCTATGATTGAAAATGTTAAAAACGACAATCAATTTATCTGTTTTTACATTCACAGTTTTATTATTGAGTGTGGATTTAAACATTTCAAACGATTCTCAATGACCTGTAAAGAGAGAAATAAATCTTACTGAGTTTCTTGCCTGTCTTTCTCTGGTAGGTAGCATAGATTGACGTTCAATAAATGTTGTCATTGAGTTAAATAAAATATTTTTTTTTATCATCTCACGTGATATTAACAAAGGTCAATTCAATTTTCAACTTTAATATATAATTTATTAAAGTTTCCAAATGTATTAGCTCAAACATGATATATCTTTTAAGTGGCCGAAATCGCAGGTTGCCGCAGTCATCAATAACTATCTATAAATCAAAGGGATTATTTATAATTTGTGTTATTTCGCTACCGGCATTTGTTTATTATCCCACAGTGCATTTAATCCCTCTAATATTTTATGAACGATTTGTATATGAGCGGGCGTTAATGATATCTACAACTACCACAGTTAGATATATAAAAATGTTTAAACCAGAAGTACTTATTTTATTTTACTTCTCAAAATATGGTTAGTGTTTACAAGCTTTCACTTGCACTGTTCCAATGTAAACTGTCCGTGAAACAACAAACCATTTTCGACCATTAGTTGACCGATTGACCTGATATTTTGCATATATCTTTATTTCTAGTGATACTCAATATTGAAATAATTTCAAAATGACTGCCGCTCCGAGATGGCAGATTACATATATTTTCTGAAGCCCCTTAACATTTAATAATAAGAAGTGATAAGTAGACACAAAAAAGTTTATATCGTCACTTTAAATTCAATATGACTGCCACTACAAGGCAGTAGTTTATATTTTATTGTTCAAGCCTCTTATGATGGGTATCAAATTTTGCAGTTTTCATCCTTAAGCCACCTTTTAATACCATTTTCTCTTAAAATTCGATCTGTTATTTTTCTAGTAACTTATTTTGCTTTACACAGCGTGTATAAACTTTAATATTAGATATAACATATATTTTTTTCATTCTTAAAAGTGTCTAAGAATTCTTAATGCTTACGTAGTAACAGGTGGGACTTTATAATAATAATAATAAAAATAAAAACTACCGTGCTCGGTTGTACTGGGACCGGTCAATCATTACGGACTGGATTGTTTTATCTAACAAGCCTGATATCGAACTGATGGACCGACGAACTGACTGACCTTCGACCGTCTGGCCTCCTCAGCCGAGGGGTGTTATCCCGTCCCTCGAGGCGTCGAGAGACTGGGAAGAGTTGTAAAGTGATTTTTTAAAAATAAATGTATTTCTATTATATAAAATAACATCTAGAAAAGTTACATTATTATTTTATTATAGCTATAACGTACCAATATGGCCCCTGGTACTTATTATAGAATAATTCTGTCCTATAAGTACCAGGGAAACCCCCCACAATATTTATATAAGTACTCGTTACAAAGAACATTAATAAACACCGTATTTCGGCCTTGTAAATGCCGTTTTACCAAAGTATATTTGAGTTACATTTAATATCAGAACCCTACCTTTTAAATCTAACGACACACTGGTACCCACTCAGGGGCTTCCGAAAGCAAACCTGGTTAAATTGCTACTATAAATTCAACATTACCTGATAAATCTACAACCTTAGCATGGATAAGCCATAATAATAATGTGATAACGCAAACGTTACTATATAAGTATATACGTTATGAGTATACTTAGGGTTCTCTCGGTAGGTAATATCACCTTAATCGATTTAAGTTATCTGTTGTAAAAGCAAAGTTTTCCAGTTATATAACAGGGCTTGGGACTTAATAAAAACAATTTCTGTTGCAATATCGAGTTATTTTCGTCAGCATCATATCAGCCATGACTACTAAACACATGCCTTCCCAAAGGATCTCCGGACCGATCGCTACTTCCTTCATCCAGCGGCTTTTGCCCTTCTACCCTAACCTGATCATCCACCACCAAGCTGGTAGGACACCAGTTTAGACCTTTCCACCCCAACGGCCCTAAGTCCTCCCGACAATGTGCCCTGACTACTGCCACTTCATGCTGTGTTGATGACTCTAGTCAACCACGCAGAGAAACTTCGCGCAGACACTTGAGCAATTTGAAGCCCATTGTATCTGGCCACATCTAGGTTCCATACGTCATCACTGGCAACTTACACGTATTAAATACTTTCATCTTGAGTACAGAGAAATATCGAGTGATTACTTGTTATTGCTAGTGTTACCTTAATGGCTTGTTTGAAATTGTTTAAGAACAATATTTTAATGGATTATGTAAAAGGTCAGTGTAAAGGTCATCTTCACTGCCATTATACCCATATTACGCATTTAGACTATTGTTTATGATTCATTACCTAATAACACGGAAGCTCTGAGTTGCTATTTACAATATCAGCTAATTTCAGATAAGTACTAATTAAAATACATGTAAAAAACTCAATCGAAAACTGTTTCACTACTTACAGTAATGCTATAAAAAATGAGTGTTCATTTAATAAGGAGTAATTAGATTCACGTTTCCTAAACGAATGCCTACTCTTAAAAAAGTACTATTGTTATATAATATTGGATGAGAATTAAAGATTATAACCTAATTTAAGAAAATCTTTATCGTTGATAAGTTATTGTATAAAATTAATTAAATAATTGCTTAAAGTTTCTAAATATGCCTATCTCATCATTTGTGAAACATGTTGGTTAGCTATGGTGGTTTGTATAATATATACAAATTATGTATAGACAAGTGCCACAAGCGGGATGATATGCTATTAGTATTCTATAAGAAATTAGGCTTAATTTGTAAGTATAAAATCGTCCTTATTCTCTTCATTTAAGGACTATATAACCTTTAGCAAATCAACGGAGTGCGGTACTCTTCATATACTGTCAATATCACATGGCGCAATGCGTACATTAATCTTGGTTTTCGATTGGTGAGTGATTACACAATTATAGTATCATTTTGCTTTTGTCTCTGATAAGTGTAGTAAAATTTGTATAAACGCGAAGGCGTACATGAAAAAGAAAGCATTGTAGAGACAGCATATAATATGCAGTGGTATAATATACAGTTTATGAATGAATAAATGATACATCATTCCTTATAATTATTGCACCAGCTTTGACGGAATAATTTAACTTAAAGAACTGTAGCTTATATAGAAGAAAATATCAGTATTCATATAAATTATATTGAAATATCCAAACTCATATTCTAAAAAACATTTTAAAACATGTACTTTAAGTCCGAAAATTGTGATACGACATAGTTGAGATATGGAATAGTAGACAATATAATATTAGGTTCTTAGAAAAGTGTAAAAACTATTCTCCAAATGGATACCAGAAAACTGAGAATGTACACTAGCCTGTCTTATGGTATTTGGAATGAGGATATTCGTTATCGTAAATACATCTTCTAAGTAGATATCAAACTGCTATTAGCCGAAGAATAATACCATATGAGGCAGGGCAGGCAAGGTGAGGGTGTCTAGGGCTGTATGTCGCATGCTTCGCTAGCTTCTTCACATTTGCTGAGATTAGTATAAAAAAAAACAACAGTCGTATCCTTTGTGAGTAGGAAAATAATCTTGGCTGTCTTTGAAATAAACCTGATATTATCCTCCGTACAGTATCATTTGCTCGTAATCTGTAAGTCGTGTTACTATTGAGTATAAAAGATGCAGTTTCATTTATAAATAATACATTTTTTAAATAGTTCACAAATTATACTTTTATATGCATCACACACACAGCATTATACAGACAACCCTATTCATCTCCACCTAGCCGTAGATGTTATAAATCTAGTCTTCATTGATATGAAATGTTTTATTGAAGGTACCTTAGTTGTATTTTATTGGATACCTTTTCATGCTTCTATGGAAGCTTCGTTAAAGGGAGGCGGAAATATTATTAGTACAGAATTTGGCTTACGTCATATTATACGTTTGGAAAAACATTACTACTAAATACTAAGAAACTCTCAAAGATAAATTAATACTAAATTTCTCTCAGTGTGATATTATCTAAATAATATACAAATTCTTAAAACAAACACTTTCAGTAAAGTATTTTAATTTAAATGTAATGACAGCTTAATTATAATCATGGCCAATTACTATAAACCGTCATAAATATTTTAAGCATTGTCAAATTTAAGAGATATTGTCTTACACCATTTTCTTTGCAATAGAAATGCTAATCTAAAATAAAATCCCAAGGAGATATTAGATATTCACCTCAACAATACGACATCTAATAGCGAAAATTTCGTAAGAAAAATCAAGGCGCAAAGATAATTGCGTTTTGTATCATTTTTATTTTCATTTAATCCTCATAGATTCGATTTTACGACTTTTTCATTGTATAGCTTGTAACTTTGTATATATTGGTAAATACAACGAGAAGTAGACTTTTTGTAGGAAACAATTTAAAATGTTCTTAAATAGCAGATCGTTGCGCTCATAATGTACTGTACATGAAATCGGGATTAAAATAGTTATAGGTGTCTCTCTAACAAAAGTAGTTATTACTTTATTGTCTCATTTGTAAGTACCTCAAAATTACCAACTTATATATATATCATCAAAAATTTTAAGTCTGTTGTACTCGTCCAGTCATTTGGTAAAAGTAATTCAAGAATAAATTTCACAACTTCATATTATTTTCAAAGTTGCTCTGGAAATACGCTGTTTCCGCCTTCGAGTAATAGAATTACAAAGTTTGTTTCTGCATATAAAATCTTCGAGCAACGGGAGGCTAAAATGGGAGAGACGATTCTAATGTTATTTATATAACTTGACGCGAAATAATCAGAAGGTTTATCCGCTAAATTATTTGTCAGTATGAAAGCGATCACTGAGGTTATCCAAAATCATATTGCTGATATACTGTAATGCTTTTGACGTTTTTAAATTTAAATCGAACTTTCAAAAGATTGTACATCACCAAAGATAAAGAAGTGTCAATAACGTGTCATTGGAATAAAACCGTTAAGTTTGTCCCAGTCACTCTATAAATAAAAAATACTACAAACTGACTAAGTGGTCACTTGAACGAAATATTAATGCCGCTTTGATTATTTAATATATTTATCCTAAGTTACTTCTATTTTAGTAACTAAGGATTTGCCAATATACTAAAAGTTTAGAGATTTATATTGTATATAATAATGGAAGTTCCGTAAGTTTCTCACCGCTTTCGGGTCAACTGCCACCGTAATAATTCAGTGATTTGACCCGATAGCGGAGACATTGTTATAAGAAACTTTGTCTCCAACCTGACTGCCTTCGATTAGATTACCGAAGTATTTTATTGTACAATCAAAAACATAATAGGTGTGAATTTTGCGTTAGATATTTATTTTTACTGGTACTGCACATTGTACTTAAGCTTATTGGGATCTTTTGAGTACATCCTACGTTTTCTCTTCTAACTTTCTGCAGAATAAAGATGCTATATATCAAGTACTTTATATTGAATCCTTTTCTTATGGTTACCTGGAAGAGATCGCTTTTGCGATAAGGTCGCCCTTTGTACAAATTAGTTAAAAGTTTTTTTTTAAGTATTTCTCTTCTTGAATTGGCTGATGTACAATAAAGATATATTCTATTCTATTCTATATATCTATGGGTAGAAAAAGGCTGAAACCTATTGGTATTGGATGTCACTTCAAGAACATTAATTTTAAATGTGTTTTCGATTTGCTGTTATTATTTTGTTATTCCTCAAGTGCACTGTATAACTAGTCGGCAACATAAGGATACTTGTAAAAGCAAATTGCTTTTAGAATGTTTACATATTCATATTTAAATAAATTGCTTTCAACTTCACGACCTTTGCAAGCTTTAAAATTAGAGTATCCAGTCATTTCACGGATTAAGTGAAGAGCTATATGTGTGTATACATGCTATTATTAAGTAAGTATCTATGTATCTGTATATTTAGTATTTTTATGTAATATTATTTAACATGTATTCGTTATACGTCGCTAACTTTCCTCGAGTACTTTATTCTTAATCCTGTCTTACTACGTGTATACATATAGCCACGTGTGTGAATCTGTAATTAGCGAAAACAAGCCTTAATTACCTATTTCTTGGTTAATAATTCACCGAATAAAATCAAATAAAACAAATTAAAAATGTGTCCAGTTCCATTGGCAAAAGTTGACCTAAAGTACTTTTTCTCAATCAGTTAAATGCGCAAAGCCATTTCTTCAGATCCATATTTCTTCCCTGACTAATTAATTTCTAATGTTGGCAGAAAGGCAATAACGTCCGATATCACATCGTTTTATTGCGTTCATATAAAGTAAGGGTTAATAAATCCTGTAATTGCTGGCTGTTAATAAAATTCATTGAGTGTGAAAATATAAATTCAACTAAATAGAATTTACGAACAGCTGTACATATATACTATGTAATTTGTTAGAACAGTGTAATAATGGAGCATATGACGCATTAAGATGAGGCGTAAATTGCACAGTACTCACATACTTCGTAAATCATCCAAATGGTTCTTCGATGCTAGATATTAAAACCTCGAAAGGCACTTTGCGCTACTATGTTGCTCTGATGAAAACCATTGAGATTTCCTATAAATATGGTACTTTATTTAAATGTAATTTTTATAACTGGACACTATCATACATTTCTAGACCTGCTGCTTTAAAAGTTCGTATCCACGTAGAATAGAATAGAATATACCTTTATTGTACATCAGCTAATTCAAGAAGAAAAATACAACTATTTACCTAATTTTGAACAAAGGGCGAGCTTACTAAGTAAGACGTTAACCAACAATATTCTGTTTCTATATTTTGCGTAACATTTTTAAACTGTGTGAAAGAGAAAGTTAATGAAATTTAAAACATTTGTCAATGCCGAATCCTTTACTATGTCCTACTCAGCGTATTTAATCCAGGACTGCAAAGCGTCTGAGCCATCAAATATCTGAAAGGGCGGAGGTTGCTCTACAATTGCCAATAAACCCGAAAATCACCCGTATAAGCACAGTATAAGTGATATATCATTCCTTCAATATGCCGGTTGAACTATTCAATATCTTTCCTTTAGGCGAATTCGATTATTGACGTGAAATAAATATTTATGTCTGCCTTAGATAAATACGATGATATAACTATTTCGGTTACCGGTTTCTTTTTTGGTTATTGATTCGGTTTTTGGTTTTCAATTTATCCACATTAATCGACGTATGAACTTTCTAACATCAGCTTGATATATTTTTTATAAATCTCTAGTTAAACGAGCAATCATATATTTTATCCTAATATTAAAAAAAACATTTGGATGGATACACATGACCCAATCATCACATGTTTATATATTGTATAGATTACAATAAAATTTTGTTCGCAAGAAAATTGAAAGTTACCACGTCGCCTGTAAACTGTTACCAAGTATAGCATTGCTGTATTTCGTCTAATCGATAAATCGTTCAAAATTTAAAATTTTAAAGATATGCTCGTTTGTGTATTAATAAAATTAAACCTATATTTAAAACAAAAACAATCACTGTAATTGGACCACACTAATAGAATCCAAGGAACTTTGAATCAACTGTGTACAATTTATGTTTTCCAGGGAGACGATATTACCCCCTTCTCACAACTTGCCAAGTTTAGTAGGTCATATGGGGTCACATCACACAATATCTACATATTGGTGTATAAATCTTATTTTCTCAGCAATAAGAGAGAAAGAGAGGCGTAAAGTAGCCGGCAATATTTTCTCAGTTGCTAACGAAGGTCTGAGACATAATCAGTTCATAACGATCCGTGTCTGATAATATTTATATTATTTTTGTATATTAATAATAAAATTTGAAATAATATTTCTTGATTATTGATTACCTAATCGCGCTATACAACTGAAAAGGCGTAAAAACTTTAATTTATTTTGTAACAATTATGAATTGCAAAAAAACCCATCACTTTAATTTAGCGTTAGATGAACTTAATCACGGGATACAAGAAAACTTAACCCATGTTGTAATAAATAAAAAATAAAAGGTCTTTGCTGTCAAAATAAGAATAGATTGTAGTTGTCAGCAAATTGTGATGGCATTGCTGATTGTTGAAAAGTTACTTAATTTAAATGAATTTGCTTTTTATAACCAAAAAAAATAAGAACCAAATTCAAATTAATCAGAAATGTTTTGAAATGGAAACCTGGAAATTGCTTTATTATTAAATTTTTTATTCTTAAAGAGGTAGAGAGGTAGCATTTGGCTTTTATCTCACCTGATAGTAAAATTCCTCAACCACAGAGGAACTGGCTATCTTAACTCCAACTGGAAACAGCAATGCTTATATTGTCATTGTTATGGCGGCAGACTTAGGTAAGATGGTAACTAACCAGGCAGACTTAGAAGAAGACCCAAACTAACCAAACCGAGCAGAATTTTTTTTTGTAATTTAGTATATTTCTGATATTTATATACTTACGTCCATACATACTTCTCCATTATCCAGTATCTATACAAGCTCTTAATGATGCTTACTTTAGGCTAGACAATAGGTGTGCGTGTGAGAACTTATATAAATGTTATTTTTACAAAGAAAAGGTTGAAAACAAAAAAGAATTCCTTCCAAACAAACGAAACAGTTATGAATTTAATGAATGAAACAGAGTTTAAACAAGGAATGAGAATGTAAACATGTAATCATATATAATAATATGTAATCATGTAACTATATTATATCAAATAAAATACGAATGATACCATACGCAACAAATTCGAATATGGAAAATCAAATAAAATCAAATATATTGTATAATATGTGTGTAACTAAGTGCTAATGTAATTTGTATACAACTATTGTATTTGAATATTAATTGAATAAATATTTGCACATACATGATGATGTTATAATAAAATAAAATAAAATTATCTTCTTCCGCCAGCCATTAGCAAACAAAATATTGACGACCATTGACAATCAAATTATTATTTACGAATTTCAACACCTGGAAATAATGACTTTTCCAAGGTTTGCAGCTCTTCGCAGCTTTCATCGGCTACGTATTATTGATAGAAAAGTACTTAATAACCGTTCGCTTGGATGGTCCCAAACAATGATGCATTATAGGGAAACTAGCTAGAACAATTTTGCGTTAATTCCTACAACACTCTTTCGCCTGGAATTTATGGATGTACTTATAAGCAGCAGTTGTATTTCGTTACAATATTTTTTGTTATAGTTTCTGTTTTTTTATCAAGAGAGGTAAATAAATGTCACCAATTGTATTTACATTTAAATGTATTTAAATTAAAAACTGACTTTATTACTATATGTATTAGGATGGATTTTCACTTATAACAAAAATCTCGTTTCTCATCACTAAAGAAATAATCACTTTTTTCAATATTGTCATTCTCCCTACTTACAATCTCTCCAGCCCCCGCTAGACATGAAAGCGGTTTCGTCTAAGGAGTAGAAGACACTGACGCAGGACCTGGGCCGAGATAAGAAGTTTTCTCCTGCAGTTGCGTATTAAGAATAAAAATCTACCAATACACTTTACTAGCACAACAAGCATACTCTACTATAATCTATGCCTTTAAAAAATGCAGAAAAGCATCCAAAATTTAGTAACGACATTACTAAGTGATACAATACCAGTTTGACTCACAACTATTGGTCAAAAGGATATTCACTCAAAATCGTCTCTACTTTCAAAACTTAAAAAATTATTCTAAAAAACATTTCATTAAAATTATAGCAATAACCGTAGTGATCATGAATGGAACAGTATTGCATATTTTTTAAATCTTGTTAGTTAAACTGAAATACAACATGGCTTTACAAACAATAACGGGAATCGCATAGAAAAACACGTGTATTTAGTAAATTTGGCATTGTTCAAAGACCATGTTACCAAAGAATATAACCTAAGGACCGTCATTTATCAACTCACATATTTACGTAGTCCACCTTATGGCACTGTATATGGAAAATCTAAATATCCGTTTGACATAAATTTTGTAGTTGGTTTACAAAGCTTAAACTAATATAAACAATAATAGAAATTTACAAAAAGTAGAACTCTGTCACTGTCAACTTGGATATGAAAACCAACGCCCTTCTGTCGAAAAATAAAAAACCCATTATTGGTGCCAATCCCGTTGAGCACAGACTAAATTCAATTTCACATCTCTTTCATTCCAATTTAATAAGAAGAGATAGAATAACTTTTAGGAACGTCGAGTTAGTTGGCACTTAGAAGATTCAAACCCTTTCGAATTAATTTAATCGGCATGTTTAATGATGCGCGTTAAATTGAGGCAAAAATGCTAAGTGTCGCCATTTAAGAAACTTAAAACGTCTTTTTTTATTGTATTTTACTAAATGATTAGTATATTAGTAACTATAACTTTATTTATTTATTTATTCTTCACTGCACAAAAGGACAACTATAATTTAATTTAGTTCGTATACAAGATAATCAGGGCCATTGAATTATCTAGATTTGAGTCATGTTTGCATCTATGATAAAACTCCAATGCCAGAAGTAAATACTTAAGAAAAAATAACGATAATATATTTTCTTCATATAAGTAAATATAAGCGAACCCGATGCTATCCCCAAAAATGCTAATAAGCTGTTGCTAGTAAGCATAATTGTTCATATTAACAGCCAGTGTAACTCATGTAAAAATCCAAGCAGATTTACCGATACGCCATTTTCTTTTCTAACTGACCTGGTTAAATGGTTCGCCTGCTTGGCGGAGTAAACCAAGTGTATTGTAGTGTTTATATAGCTACAGTTACACTGATGATACGCTGGAGCATGCTTTGGACAAAGTCGGGTATTCCCGTCGTTATATGAATATCGAATGAATAAGCATTTTTATTTAGGTAACAACTTTTAAACCAATATCTATATGTTCGTTGACCTTGTTTAAATTAATAAAGCGAATAAAAATGAACCTTATTGAAGATTTACGTTAGTCAATGAGTTTAAATAATAATGAAACTCATTAACTGACGTATTTCCTTAGTAATGTAATGAAAAACACTTTAAAAATCTTTTAGTTTACTTTCAAAACAAGAATGTGAATTATACATTTTAATAATGAACAAATTTACGATTATAAATTTATTTCTTACTTTCTTTGATCCCACAAAGCAAAGTTAAATGAAAAGTGTAAATAGAAATGTGGGTCAAATGAAATGCCAAAAACAGAACCTGTCAGTCCGAAAGAAAATACGGATTCAAAATAAACAGTAACTTTTTATGACAGCCATCGAGAATGTTACGCTCGTTGTTTAACGAAAGGTCTTCTTAAAATTACACAGTTTTGGGATCAGTAAGAATTTATTCAGTTTATAATAGAGTTTTAGTTGTTTGGGTAACATGTTCAGGTCCTAAATTAAGTCAAAGAGATATTCAAATTTTAATGTTTATTAATAGAAGTATCAAACAAATGTGTATAATAATTTTTGACTTTGACTTTGAACAAAAATAGATATACCTTAAAGTTAGCTCCTACATAATCGATTAAGTAAGTAAGTAAATCCACTGTCTTTTATTCAACACATATTATCGATAAAATAAAAAGTAAAGTTAATAAATAATGTAGCATGGTATTCAAGTTTTATTCCTCTTAAATCCAATTTTTCCATGTATCAAATTTTTACTAAATTCAGTTTAAAAAGATATTTTGTTAAAATATTTAAATTACCTTTGGTACATATATACACTTATTGAACGTCAGTCTGAGCCATCTGTTCGTCCCTCTTATTAGAGGTAATCATGTTTGCAAGTACCGAGTGAAAAGGAAAGAAATCAATTATAATTAGTTTGATTTTATTTTAATTTCTTGCAAAACTCCATCTGAGCTTTAAAAAAGGATTTCCTTGGTAGTTTTCCACTGCGCTCTAATTTCGCAGCGTCTTCCATTTAATAGCCTAGATAGACATCACAATAAATTGTCCCTTAGGACTCGTAAAGAGGAAACCATAAAAAATAAAGTATTTCCAACGGTCGCACATTACGTTAAGCATCTCTAAGAGACAAACAAAAGAAACAATTAAGATGATTAATTTTAAATACGTATTTATTTCTTAACAAAATTGATTCACTTATTATAGAGCATATCCAGATTAAATCAAAAACCCGAAAACTTACTTACATACATTAAGACTGCATTGGACATCTTTTCTCGTGGCCAGCAATAATTTACCACTCCCTGAGTTTTCTTTTTAATTTAGTTCATACTGATTACAATTTAAATCAAAAACAAAACAAAAGATATTTAAAAGTTTCGGTTTATTTATTAGTCTAGCAACTTTTAATTTCAAGAGTTCACTGCCACGATTTGCCTGTATGAACTTCTAAACTTTGAGCAGGCGTGTCGGAGGATCGAATTGACTATAGCATCACTTTATTATATATATTATTGTGTTATTGTACCCACATGTATCAATCCTTCTTACATAAGTATTTAGTGGTCGATATCAGGGTTGACAGTTTGTGAAACTTATTTACTATCATAACAAAATTCAAATAAAAAGACAATATTACGTTCACAGCTTATGTGCAATTTGCTTTATAGCGATTCGAAAATCAATTTTAAAATAATAAAATTCATTAAAACCAATATAATTGAATAACCGATACAATGTTTACAAACTTTAATTCTGAAACAATTTTTATTACCCTGATATTTAATATTTTATATTACAACTGTCAATCAGAGTTACTCCGTGACTCATACAAAGTACCACGGTATGACGTCATACTGCATTATCCGTTTCTAACACATTGTAATATATAGGTCAGTTTCCATGCTATGCAAACAATTATTGTGCTGTTTCTATAATCATGCTGTCTATTAATAACACACAGAACAAAAAAAATATTATGCTTATCACACTTGTCACTTCAAAGGAAGGCTGTAGAAGTTAAACAAGAAGATGAAACAACTAATAACCATCTGAAGCAAAAACATGTCACTTTTTGAAACGTCTCATGCTAGCAACAGCAAATGAAAGAGAGTTCAGAACAAACTACACACAGTGAGATAGCAATAGACGATTGTTGCTTTAATTAATCACTGAGAGTATTATGCATGAGAATGTTCATTTCAGTGTTTGTGTGTCTTAAGTCAATGTAAAATTATCTGTAATACTATCAGTAATTTACAAAGACAAGTTGAACATTGTGATACCTCTGCTTCTCATGCAAATTTTCATATAATAAAAAACAATTGAATAATAATCATTTAATTAATTTTAAAACTTATGTGGCAATTAAAAAAGGTACATCATCCCCTCCACCAACCCATGGTCCTGCCTACCTTGCGGCATACGGACCGAATCACGGCTCTTTCCCCTTCTTCTTTCCTCTTTCTTTAAAAAGGTACAATCAGGAATTTTTATTTGGGCCCCACACTTTTCAAGTAACCTTAAAATACCTAATAGCTATATTCGCTTAAGATTGCTCTATGCTCTATTGCAATTCAAGACTTAAACTGTAACATAGCCGAGAGCTAACAGATTGAAATTGAAGATAAATTTGAGACCTGCTGCCAAATAAGAAGTAAAAGTTATACTTTGACTTCTTATTTGGGACCTTTTTATGAGTTTAAATAGATCCTAAAATAAACATTTTTTTTCTTTTCATAATGTTAATATTATTTCCATCAGAACACCCTCAATTACCTACACATTATCATTAACTGCTTAAGTTAATCAGTTCTCAAATATCGATAGTTATCATAGGTATCTATTTAATGACTCGAAAGCTTATACCAAACAATCCCTAACTATCCCCTCTACATTCCATTACATACCGCTGCGTCACTAACAAACAAGTACATCACGCTTCCCTGAAGGCCCCATTTGGGCTTGATTTGATAAAACGTTGGATTTGATCGTTTATTTTTCCCGTCTATTGGAAAAACGGGAGATCAGCCGAGAACGAGCGCCGTTTAGTGAGCTGACAAAAAGCGTTATGATCTCAACCCATATCCCATTCTTTTAGAGGGACAGTAAACAGATTCGAAACAGGGCGACCAATATAAAATTAAAATAAATAACTTATGTATTCTTTATATAATATTTTTATAGTACATGCATATCTTAATAGGTAAGCTGTAATTACGATTATAATATTAGAAATATATTAATTATAGTCTAGGTAATAAAAGATTTAAACAACATATAATAAGAAACCGTATTCACAGTACACATAGGAGAACTATAGAGCTTCTGGGATGTCTGTAGGAAATCTGTGTTGAGATGAGTATAATTATAATAATTGCCTAAAACAAAAGTTATCAGAAGACAGAAATAAGAAATCCAATACATATCTTCCGATTCCCAAAGCTAATTTTAAAGTAGCTGATACGTGAAACATAGTCCTTAATCATCTTAACAAAGCCCACTGAATATGCGACATGATATAAAAAGGTTATTTGGATAAGTTGGAATACTGTGTACTGCATAATTAGGTGATGAGAATACTTGAGTTAACTACGTACCAACAAATTAAATAGCTTTGGTTTCAGCCTTAGAAGTTTTGATATTTCTGATTAAACAGCCAAAAAATTTGGAAAAAGTTAATTTTATGTCACTAGTCTAATAAAATATACTTCAATGCTTACTTTGAAATATTTATAGTTACATTAACATTCGAAACCATCTGAGAAACGTCTAGTTTCTTTAATGGTTTCTTGTGACAATTCACAGAATACTTTAAGAGAGACGGCACATAAGTGGTATTGAATGTCAACCAGAGAGAGGAGAGATAGCATTATAATGGAAACAAGGGGACTCCTAGAGTGTCATCCTACTGCTTACCCTTTATTATTACGTAGCTAATAATGAGTGAGTGAAAAAGAGATATGGCTTGTTTCGCAAAAAAAAAAAATTAAGTTGAAATAAGAAAGCCACATACAAACAATTATCCTATAATTTATCTGTTACAAATCATAAGGACTGAATTGAAATCCGTTGGGACCAAGTGATTAATAGTTTCCTTCTCTGGACTTAATACAGAAACCACATTATGTTGTTAAGCACGATAATAAATGATAAGGAAAAACCCTCATGGGATCTATGATGTTAATAACTACGATAACTCCATACATCCAAAATGATTATTCGTATGGACAATTAACTTTCTAAGCGTCTTTTCAGATACAGACATTACACCATCGTCTTTTTATTGTGACACACGTTACTGCTGTACTTAGAAATGTAATATATTTTGAAAATAAATTGAAAATCAGTTTTTCTCCTACAAGTAAACAGCATCGCTTATATTAGTTCCCTTTTCCATACAACATTGGAAGAACTAAACTGGGATGAGTTCCCGAATCAATATTCCAAAATAAAAAAGCTATATGATTTGCAGTTTCTGTTAGAAATGCGAAAGTATTATTAAAAACGAATGAATGAACAAAATGACTGTGTGAAAGAATTTTATGAAGAGACGTGATTTACAGTATTGATTTTTGATTTATCGGGTTATTTATATTCTACATCAATAACCCCATTCTGTCTATAACTCTCACAGCCGATTCGAACATTCTATCTACAGATTTGTACCTACAATTTTGTTACCAAGTAACCTTTGATACTTTTGTAGTAACCTCTCCAGTAGAAACCAACGTAGTGGTGACGTTGACCCTATTGAGTGTGGTACAGCCCTAATTGTCAGTGTTAAATACACTGAAAATTAGGTTTCTTAATTTCACAAAAAGACAAATTAAACAGTTCTATTTTAGACAGTATTTATTCACATTAATACGATTCCAATAAAAAAATATATCCGATCGTTTATCTAACACGAGCTAATAAAAACTACTCACCTTTTGCCGTAAATAAAAGCACGAAAAAAGAAAACTGTATTAATAAATAATAAGATACCTACACCTCAGCTTAGGTACCTTAATAGGCACTTAATTCCATGAAATAATATATACGCGAGGACAATATATCTTGCTGAGAATTAGCGCAGAAAAATTATAAGGGTTTCCTAATAAAGCTTAATTACTTAATAGTTGTAGGCAAAGAGTAAGAAAACATCTTAGAAAATCGATGCTATTTTGAACGATTTGTACAATTTAACAATTGTTATAATATATAGAATGATAACTCATTCTATAGCTGCCATTAGCTATAATTATACTCAAGACTGTTGACCGTTGAGCTTTCTTTGACTTTTAATAGAATCGCTCTCAGAAAATGACCGTTTAGCTAAAAGGTTTGTATTTTTCAACATCTACTTTCTTATCCGCAAAATGAATAAAACTTCGAGAGGTTTTAAAATAGACGCCTATTTTAAAAGCTCTCTAAGTTTATTAAAAAAAAAAATTTAATTACAACTAAGAACAAAAAATATTTCTCAAAGAATTTTGAGAAATATTCTTTTTTGATTGAAGTAATGTAATAAGAAATAAGGCAAAAACAAGATGGCCCACTCCGAAATGCATAATTCTACAATGAAAGTACGGAATGTGACACAGCTTTATGGTAAATTTTCAGAGAATTTTCAAAATTCACTACTTTGTTTTCTAGCTTCGTTTTTGGAGAGCTCTGGATAAAGTTACATGACATTATTTGCAACCTATGTGATTATATCGTTAATAACGATATAAATACTGTACACTATATATATAGC
Organism: Acentria ephemerella; assembly: GCA_943193645.1. Classification (NCBI taxonomy): domain Eukaryota; kingdom Metazoa; phylum Arthropoda; class Insecta; order Lepidoptera; family Crambidae; genus Acentria; species Acentria ephemerella. The sequence continues at coordinate 7,656,506 of OW971891.1, forward strand.
TTATTATATATAGCTTTAGCTGGTATAAAAAAAAAAGTTTCCACAGGGACATGAAACAACAATAAATAACAAATTGAAAATAATGTCTTTCGCTAACATAGTTAAAGTTTATAAGGTGTCTGACTTTATTTTTATTTTTAATAGTACGCTGCAATATCGCCAAAAGAGGATTAAGCCACGAGCACTCTCAACTGCACTACTGTTTCGCGCTCAAAATGCCCATGTACAAAGCAATTTCCTTGTTCTTGAAAATGACTTCTTTGAAATCTTTTTCTGTTATTGTTATTATACCACACAGTAGCATTGAGGAAAGTCACGTGGTTAGTTATAATTCCTTAGACCCTTAATTATTACAGTTTGCCAAAATCTCTTATTTAGCCGGGAATCTAACCTATCAATTTTTACAAAAAAAAAGAAATATTTTTTGCTGCTAAAAGTGTAATAAAAAATTACGCTTCCAATATTAAGATACCCTAGATTATTTTGCTGGACTGCCATCTGACGACTGAAGTCGCAACTAACGTATTAACATGCAAAGCACTATAACACCAATAAACCTTTCAAATCACAACGGCCCTTGTGTCTGTGGTAAAATCGTAAACTATGATTTACCTACCTAATTAAAAAGCTTACTTATTAAGTTAACCAAGAATAAGGTTTACAAAAGTTCCAATAAAGTTAACGAGACGACAGGAAAAGCATGTTATTTTTATTAAAAAAGTCAAGACAAACCCCCTTTGTTGAGATATTTGAATAATGAAAGGATTCACTAGCTAAATACGAATTATTATGTAATAATTAAATATAAACAATGCAAACTATAGAAACATGAATTCATATGCTTACGCAAACACATGATTTGGCTTATCTCAATGATAATATTACTTTAAAAGCATATAATGCTTCTAGACAGTGTGAAATATGAATAAAGATTGCCAAAAGGTAGTAACCTTAAAACACGTGTTTAATCATCTATAACAATATTTATGTCCAATTAGTAACATGTGACGTCATCTGCATTGAGTTCATTTTTATTGATTGCATTAGCAAATAATGTTGTATATTCCAAATGCTAAGCTTTCCGTCTACAATTACTATCATCTGCAGTGAAAGCTTTTGTTACATAAACTTTGAAAGTCTTTCAAAGCTTTACAAAACGACTACTTTCTTTTGAAAGATTCTTTGAAACAACCCATTTATGCAGAAGAGGCTGTGCTGAAAAACTTACCTGATCTCAGTTCGAAAGGCATGGTGAAGTGTGAAAACCGCCCTACCCCTAGTGCAGGTCACAGACACGACTCACTCGCCATCGTATCGCACGGCACCAACACACACACACAACACTTGCACTGCGACCGGTTCGATGTCACCACTGACAGTTGTCAGACGTTCATCGTCGTGACGTAATTTTTAAAGGGTCGGTATACGACACACGGCCGCGGCGGCTGCGGGGTCACTTCTGCCGTGGAGATGCGGCGCGCGCCGCACAGCGCCCCCCGTTGCCATAACGACAGTCCCGGGCGATATCTGCCCCGTCCTCTTTCTCGTATAAAAACAAAAATAGCAAAATTAATTGCGTAATCGTGTGCCGTGAAAATTTAGCAAGGTTAATGAGTACATCAAAGGGTGACGTGTTAGCTATAAAGGAGCACCGATCGACTGTGATGAGGTACGCAATTCCATTGTCAACCTTTTTGCGTGCACGCATTCCGAGGGGATAAACAATACATTTAATGACACTTTCCTGGATGATTTGGGGCCTAACAAAATTATATTAATTAGCAAGAGTTTGTTTTACAGGCATATAGGAGAAGAGTTACATGTTCTAAAAGTTACATAACCTCGAAAACGCCAGACTGTTCCGATGCAGCTAATTAGGTTAATTGTATTCGTTGTGATTTCTGTGTAATCGGAGTCGTTTTTTCCGCACGCTGACTTTTCGTTTTACTCACAACTTTCCTTGTTCTACGTAATGGTTGGAGTGACTAAGCAATATTTCCCAACTTGGCCAATTTTTCTATTAACTTCCCGGTTTGGGGTGTATGTAAGCCCAATATGCATTGGGATACTTTAAGGCTTATGTTTTAATTTTGAAATGTCATTAGAAGTTGACTACTATTTCTTAAATTACTGCGCAATAAAATACACACAACCTTTTCATATGTTTTCACTTCATAAAAATTTGCTATCGTTAATCACTTTAAGCTATAATAACGATAATTTTAAGTGCACAGCGCTGCTTGATTAAGCCCGATAGAGATTTGTACCGCTTTTTCCTCTTAAAATAACTTATAACATATTGTAACAGTTTGCTATAGTTTTGCAAAAACTATTTGGTGGTACTTGCTTTCATATATTGGCAGATATTTGAAAATGGTATAATAATTTTGTGAGAATAAATTGAAAGAAAGATGAATTTAAATTTAATGAAGGTTTGGATAATGATATAAATGACTCACTAATTCTCTGTTACCCATTTTACGAAATGATCTCACAATTACCTTCAAATACCAAAGAGTTTTAATAATCTTCTTTTAATTAACACCGCTTTTATATCAGGTTTAGAAGAAGTAGGCTTTTACATTTATATAGGTATTACCTTGAGCAGATTAAAAATTTTATATTAAAGAAACATTTTACTAAAATATACTTTGAGATAATTTTAAAGAAATTCGGTGTCAATTTAACACACAACTAAATCACCAACAAGCGAGAACTTAACTAAATTCCGAAGTTGAAACTACCAATTTCATTTTATCCCTTCAAAACTTTGGAACGAAAATTAATGTTGCATGGAAGATCTACCACGAGAGAATTACTATTTCATCTAATTTTTACACTTTATTAAACATTAGTTAGTCAGGTTTCACAGCCATAATATGTCACAGAAATTACTGAAATTTTTATACTAATATTTCTATTACGAACGATTATTATTGAATTGAAAAAATAAACTTTCATATCCATTTCCTCCTTACTAATACATTGTACGGTTCACGCCTCTTTTTATTATAGAGTGATAAAAGTCTATATTGAGAAAAAACAACTAAACGATATAATTACATGATGAGTACGCCCGACGTGATTGATTACCGACAACGAACTGTACTGAAATTAAAATCTATAATAATATATGTGCATGGCTTAAAATGCCTTCACGACGAAACGCTGTATGAGTTTTCTCGTACAGACATTTTGATTTTGTGTTACCGCTTACTTAATAATTCCTTCGATTTGGACAACACAGGAACGATCGGAAATTAACTCGTCAAGGAATTACTTCATAATTCAGAACAGCAATAATTAATAGCGAAATCTCGGTTACTGACATTACATAATCGGAACCTTGATAATAATGAACTATTAAACTACTAAAAGAGTACGAATATTCTGATCAATTTCCCGGCTTAACTATCGATGGTACGATTATGGATATTCAATATTTGCTAGTAATATTGCAAGAAACTAGTTTTATCAGTATCCCTAAACCTTAAATAGCTCAGTAAAACCGTGATATTTATGGGAAACTTTTTATTCCAATCCCCTCAGTGAAATCTGGAAATTTTGCCAAAGAGAATAATTTGCGAGCATAACGGATAGTTGGTCGTAAAATGTTAATGAGTTTTTATGCTAAAATGTAGTACTTTGAATTATTTTGGGAGACGTTCGGAACTTTTATTTTTATGCCACTTAAAATAGTGTTATCATTTTCCTGATCTATAAATGAGTCTTTTTTCCAGAGAAGAAATGCTGTTACTTTATCCCCTGTATCACAGACTAAACTCCTCGACCAAAGGGCTAGGAAGGGACTACCCACTAAAACAACCCCGTGTTCCTTCCACGTGGCTATACTGCTGTCTTACAGTTGCCCGTATACTAATTCTGTCCGCGGAATACCTGATTGGACAGCAGCAGTGCTACCATTTTTACTGGCCATAAGTCCGGACTAAAATTTCCCTTTATATCTATAAATGAGCCTTGATTTAATACTTGTTAACGTGGCGTATCGACACAAAGGAGAAGTTACGCGAGGTTAATATGGGACTACAATAGTGCAAAAGTTTTTTTTTAACAACTTAACAAATGGCTTGGTACTTTTAATAATCTCACGTGGTATCTGATTGTCCCTTCCCATAAAACAGAAGAATGGTTTTCCTTTTCTATACCTCCTCCTGCCCAGATTTACATAATCTGTACTGCGAGGATCAATATCCCTTGAATTTACGTTTGTAATATTATTTTTCATAGATTTACTGTTAGCTATTTTCATTTTAAGGAAATCAATATACTGATCTTTTTTACGAGTGCATTCGAAATAACTCTCTTCATAGGAAAATACAAAGGGGCCTCTTTCCGGTCCTTATTTGAATGGAGTATTTTTATTAATATAATAATATATTTTGTATGTTATCCTTTTACAAAACGAGGTCAAATTAGATATTAATAGACCTAATGAGATGAAGATATGTCTTACTTTAAAGCTTCACTTTTAATAAACTAGATCCAACTTTATATTACATTTTTAAGATGGTGATGGTTATGTCTGAGAACTGCCAAAAGATGGGCTACGTGATGGTATTAGGTAGCGCCTATAACACCTGCAATGTCAGGGATACGATATTGGAATCGCGTTAGCGGAAATATGATTTAAATTTTTTTTTATCGCACCCAGTTCAGTTCAGTTCAGAACTCTTGCCATATAATTATAACTTTCTTTTAATGTTCACTATTCCGAAATTACTTATACAATAGCCTGGAAGTGTTATTGATTCACTTTTCCCTGAAGCTCTATGCATGGTCATTATAATTCGGAGAACGTTCCTGCGTGGGTATAGAGGACTATTAACTGAAATGAATCCATAAGTCTGCCCTGGCATCTGTTAAAATAAAATGGTATAATAAGATAAATATTCAAGCGAAGTACTAATAATCGTTTATTTGTTTATAGCATTTCCCTTATGTAATAAATTTTTAAAGTTATACTTACCTAATTCAAACAAAGAATTTTGTCGAATGATAATGATATTTACTTTTATTGAGTGTGTTTGTAGACTACTGTGGACAGATATCAGATTTTAGGAAATCACGATTGGGATCCTTCATCAAAACCATCTTTTGATCTTGCTTGATATTCAATGCTGACAAAATGCAAACTTGTTTAGAAATACTATATCATAAATCATTTTTCAGATTTCAACTCGCAAGAGTTAAACTGATTGGTGATAAAAATATGTCCTTAAGCCGATTATGAAAATCTTATTGAATTGCTTAAACTAGTTTGAGGAACTCTAAGGCTCTGGTTTCAATAACGGAAACCAAGGAAGTTTTTCCATGCCTGGTCCTTGGATCAATAAATGTTAGTTCGAACTCCTCCGTGCTTCGGAAGGCACGTTAAGCCGTTTGTCTCGGTTGTTACGGCAACAGATTTCACACATCGAGCCATATTGGGCAGCGTATTGACATTACGTAGTGGCCAAACTCTTCATCTGATTCACCCATGTAGTAGACCCTATGCCCAGTATTACTGGGCCAATACCTATGCTAACCTATTTATAACATAGGTTAAGAAAATTTTAGGCTTAGTAATTTATTTTACCCTTCCCAATTTTATTACGGGAATTAGGCCACTTACTTTGGTACAGGCCTATACTAAAAGATTTAAATCATTACCTTTGTTCTTTTTACTGTTTTATTTATGTCAATATAATTATTTTCTAAGTTTTCATGTTCAAAGTTTACACTTTAGCCATTAATTTAAATTTAAATTTTCCCTTAACAGCCTTAACTGTCCTAAAATAAAATATTCACATACTTGGAGACGCGAATTATCCAATCAAGTTATTGACATTTTCAAATCGTTCAAAATAACATAACAGCGATTGAGATCCAAGTTCGATTTGATAACTTATAATGTTACACACCTTATTATAATTTAAACTTAAATCTTTCTATAAATATATTACATTAAGCTTTTTTTATAATATTTTCACATTTTTTATACGATTAAAGATGGACAAAATTCCAAACAAAATATAAAACCTAAATATGTACTCATGGGTCTTTGTTATTTACCAATGGAACTTATTTGAAATAAAAACATAATCTATCCGAAGCAATATTGGAGAAACCATTGTAAAATTTATTTAACTGCTTCAGAGTTGTTTCTCTTTGGAGGCTTCTTTCATCATCGCCTAGTCAATTATAGTGAGCAATAATACTGAATAGAGGAATAGCTAAACTAATCATAACAGGCTATATAAAATTATATTAATGTATTTATTTTTTAATATCTATTTTAATATATATTAGTAACGGAGTAGCTATTGGCTCTTGATATTTTCAGAACTGAAAGAAATATTCAGGCGCATATTTCAAGAATGTAAGTTTTACTACAGGGTAAATTTTATATAAAGGCTAAGCTAAATGTGATCTTATTATGGGCATATTTATTTATAGAATTTTGCATTGTCTACAAGGGACTATGAAAAAATTAATTAAAAAAACTTTTTAAAAACCACGCTTATATTTAAATGCACTAAGAAGGAGAAAGTAATTTTTTCCTGGCTAACCTAAATTTTACAGAATCCATTAATTCTAAGCATGGAGCGCCCCGAAGCTATATATTTCACAATGAAGATTAAGCATGGTTTTTAAAAAGTTTTATTTAGTTAATTTTTCAATTTTAATAAAATTAAATATTATTAAGTATAATAAATATTATAATATTGAATTGTCTCCTGAATAAAACTTGTATGCAAAATTTTAACAGAATCGTATTAAAGAAGGTAGCATAAAAATCCATTTCATAATCTGGCGCAGACATACAACAGAGTGAGTTAATATGAGCGTGGTAAAAATGACGATAAAGCAAAGATTAGCCCATCAGTGGATTCAGTAATGCAAATTACCAATAGGGATACCTAATTTTTAAAGTAAATTTGAAGTACTTAGGCATCTTACATGATTTTTAGAACTCTTTCTTTTAAATACTTTTATTTAAAAGTGTTTCCCCAACCTATGTCGTGGAAAAATTTCTTCGCGTTTTATATGAAAATTGAAAACATTTTTTTTACCAAGTTAATTTACATTTAAATACAGTATATATGTGCCATTTTGTTTGTAGAATTTCTGCCATCTTATAGGTAGAGGCATCCCGTTGCTGTAGACATTTTGGGACTTGTGATTAAAAAACGCAACAAGTAGTTTTTGCAGTCCTCTCTTGCTGTTAACCTGACGCTGCCTAAAGAATTCTGAAGAGTTCGAAATAGGTGGGAATCTGAAAGTACAAGGTCAGGCCTATATGGCGGATGAATTAACACCTCACAGCCAAACTCGCTTAATTTTTGCTGAGTGGCTAAATATGTATGGTGTCAAGCATTATCGTGATGAAATATAATATCACACCTTTTCTATAAATAAATTCCGGCCACTTTCTCTCAACTTCTTGCTTTAATAACTTGTTGGAAGTAGAGATCCGAATCGATGGTTCTGCCCAGCGGTAAAAGCTTATAATAAACGATCCAATACCATCATAGACCTTATTGCATCACCTTATTGCGAGTTAACCCACGTGTTGCCACAGTCTATGAAGCCTGACCTACCTTTGACCACGACTTTTTTCGCACGTTCTGGTCATACGTGATCCACTTTTGATCAATAGTTATCAATCTCTTCAAAAACAATTCGATTTCATTACGTCTCAATAAAGAATCGCAAATGAATACACGGTTCATTAGGTTTCTTTCAGTGAGCTCGTGTATACCCAACTATCGAGTATCGAGCTTTTTTGTACCCTTTTTTTAAATAGGCATTAACTGTTTTGTGGTCAATTCCAAGTTCTTCAGCTGCTGCCTTAACTGTTGATATGCCAATCTTGCTCCACTTTTTCAAAAATAGCATCTTTTTTAAACGGAACACGGCGACCAGAGCGAAGTGTATCTTTGACATCATTATAGATCGAAAACGCTTAAACCAACTTTGTGCTACTCTTACTGATACTGCATAAGGTCAATTCATGTAACAAAGTTTTTTCGCGGCTTGGGTTGCATTTTTTCAAAAATTTATTACATCTTTGATGTTGATAAATTTTTTCATTAGATTCGTTCAATTTGACAGAAAGAAAAACAATTGAAAAATAGTGAGTGTTCGTGCGCCTACGTAGTTATTTCTGCAAAGCTGCAATCGCTCGTGTTAACGCTGTAATTCCTGACGGAGAGCCTTGTGCATCTCTTTCACTTCGGCTTTGGCTACCGAACCGATCATACATAAGTGTCTCCCATAATTTTGATTAACAATTTATTGTACAAATATTATACATTAAAGGTTTTTAATACTTTCAAAAAGTTATTTCTAAAAAGAAACCTTCAACGCGTCCCGGAGACGCGACATTGGCGACCGTGACAGGACACAAATTCGGGAAGAAAAGAAGCAGTCACTTAACAAACAAGCTATCGTTTGAAGGCCATCCATGTGTTAGCAGTTAGCAGCCGGATAATTGACAACCAAATACCAGCAGTGCCGCAGCCAGCTACACTAACAAGGAGTCTCCGAATAAGCAGCCACAATATATTCAGATAAGTGCCATCCCGTGCTTCCCATTTTTTCATCCCTACAACCTTTATCCCGTGTACCTAACGAACAAGCTTTAAGCTCATCCCACTTGTGCTAAATAATCGATCTAGAAGTAATTATTCATACTTATTTAGCCGATAATTACGTAACTAATTGAACAAAGGAAGCTTTTATATACTACCTTACATTTTTTATAAGTCGAGATCATATGTTACAAATTATAATATATTACGTTATATAGATTTATATTAATTCCATAATAATTATTAATTATTCACTGCGAAAACATTCTTAGCAATTATTTTATTTACTCCCTGAACATAACTGAGTTTCTATTCACCCATAGCTACATTCGTGTCGACGCGATCATAGTTAGTTTTATTACGTAACAAGGTAATCTCGCAAGTGATTGAATATAATAAAATATTAAATAAATCAAGTAATTGATGCATTATAGTGAAAATATTCGTTTTTGCATTTAAACGAAGTCATATTGGGATTGTTGTTTTTGGATTTAAGGCAAATCAGTAAGTGAAAAGACTATTATTTAATAAAACAGTCGTAAATTAAATTAGGTTATTCGAGTCAACAATGTCGCACGGCGATGGAATTTCTAGCCAAACGTATTCTAAAGATTTAAGGGAACTATCTATTAAAAGAAGTTCGATTAAAGGACGTTTGACAAAATATAAGAATTATTTAGAAAAAATTACCTGCATTGCGACATTGAGTGACATACATGTAAATGAATTAACAATTAAACTAAATAAATTGGATTTACTGTCCAATGAATTCGATTCTTTACAAACTCAAATAGAGGTGTTAAATTCGGGCAATATTGACAGTGAAATCAATGAGCGTGATGATATTGAGCAGGACTTTATTAATTGTATCGCTGTGTCACAGTCCATCTTAGCAAAGTATTCTAATAATAAGGAATTCTGTAATACGTCCAATCATTCTGCTCAATGTCACCACCAAGATAGCCACAGTTTCGGTGTAAAGTTGCCCCAAATACAAATATCTAAATTCGACGGTTCCTACCTTCGATGGTTAGAATTTCATGATACTTTTTCATCGCTTATACATACAAACGATCACATAAAAACTATACACAAATTTCACTATTTGGTATCCTATTTACAAGGCGAGGCGGCTCGCATAATTTCAAATATTGAAGTATCTGAGGCCAATTATATGAATGCTTGGCAGTTAATATGTGATCGTTACCACAACAAAAGACAACTAATTAATTATCATTTAACATCACTTTTTAATCTTGAAATTATTACAAAGGAGTCCGAAGGCTCTCTTAGATTCCTAGTGGACCATGTCACAAAGAATCTCCGTGCATTATCGAGCCTGGGACAGCCTACAGATCATTGGGACACATTAATAATTTTTCTTGTTTCATCCAAATTAGACAGTCATACTCTGATGAAATGGGAAGAAATGCGTCATACGTTGAGTGATACGCCTAAGCTAGCGGAATTTCATACTTTCTTGATTAATAGGGCAGATGTTTTGCAATCAATTACCAAGTGTAATAATAAACCCCACAATACTATATCTAAAAATTATAATAATTTGAGAACCACTATGCCCTCAACTAAAAATACCAAATCATTCGTAGTTTCTAATCAAATTTCTACTAATCAACAGTATAAATACAATTGCGTAATATGTAGGGCCGATCACAGAATATATGATTGCCCTATATTTAAAGCAAAATCTGTCTCTGAGCGAATCTCAGAAGCTTCTGAGTTAAAGCTCTGCCATAATTGTTTGCGGCTTGGCCACCCTACTCGCGCTTGTCGCATGGGGCCTTGTCGAGAGTGTAAGGGTCGACATAACACGCTCTTGCATGATCCTAGTAATGCAAACACTAGCCATATGAGCACCAGGACACCTAGTGACTCCATAGTAACATTTTCCCATGAAAACTCGAATCAAGTTATGTTATGCACAGCTTTAGTAAAAATTTATACCCCTAATTCTGATGAAGGCCATGTCGTCCGTGCACTCTTAGATTGTGGTAGCCAATCGTCCTTCATATCAGAGTCTCTAAGACACAAATTGAGCTTACATTCAAATCCAATTAGCATAAATGTTGTTGGTATAGGTAATAATTGTAATAATCAAGTTACATCAAATTGTTCGTTAACTATTCATTCTACAACTACAAATTATAAGGCTAAGGTCACATGTCTAGTTCTAAGGGATCTAACTGGCTTAATCCCTAGAACCTACATAGACATTCAATCTCTCAGTCTTCCTTCAAATATACATCTCGCCGACCCTAAATTTAATCAACCTGCACCTGTAGATATGCTCTTGGGTGCCGAAATATTTTGGGAATTGATAGGCAGCGATCGCATTAAATTAGGCAACAACCTGCCCATTCTTATCAGTTCTCAATTAGGTTGGTTGGTCGCGGGAAACTTAACCCCAATGCATTCAAGTGTTGTTTCACATACTAAGTCACACCATGTACAGTGTTACCATTCAGCAACTTCAAGCATGCAAGTTGACATGGATGAAATAAATAAACAAATGTGCAAATTCTGGCAGCTTGAAGAAGTGCCACTAATTAAAATGCAAGGTCACAATGATAAATTATGTGAGCAGCATTTTCTACAGAATACTACTCGCAATCATTTGGGGCGGTTCTGTGTGAGGCTGCCACTAATCGATGAACCAGACTGCCTTGGTGACTCATATCACAATGCTAAAAAACGATTCTTTAGCTTGGAAAAACGATTTAAGCGCCAACCACATATTAAACAACAGTATGTTGAATTTATTAAGGAGTATGCCGATTTAAATCATTTAATGGAATATTATTTGCCAATTTCAGGTCCCTCGCACTTTCTCTGTCATCACGCAGTATTCAAGGAGAACAGTGAGTCGACAAAAATACGTGTTGTATTTGACGGGTCCGCCCCAACTTCGTCTGGTATATCCATCAATGACATTCAGCTGGTAGGTCCCAATATTCAAGATTCTCTTTTCTCCATACTGATCAGAGCGCGTCAACATAAGTATCTTCTTGTCGGTGACATCGAAAAGATGTATCGTAACATTGAAATTCATGAAGATCAACGCAATCTGCAATTAATATTATGGAGAGAAGACGAGTCCAAACCTATTAAAATACTACAGCTCAAAACTGTCACTTACGGTCTAGCAAGTGCCAGCTTCTTGAGCACACGATGTCTATGGCAACTAGGAGAGGAGTGCAATGACGATCAGACTAAAACTGTCATACAACACGATTTTTACGTTGATGACCTAATTAGCAGTTTTTCGAGCGAGGAAGAAGTACTTCGCATGCAGAAGTCAGTTTCCCATGCGCTGGAGAAAGGATGTTTTCACCTCCGCAAATTTCGCTCTAATTCTAACATCATAAAAAATACATCATCATCAAATTCGCATTTATACCTAAGTGAAGCCACCAGCACACTCGGTTTGGGCTGGGAACCTAGTAATGACACATTCCATTTTCCAATTAATAATATTGACAAGTCTTTATCTATGAATCTTAATAAATTAACTAAAAGATTGATGATGTCTACTCTTTTTAAGGTATTTGACCCAATTGGTTTATTGAGTCCATGCATCATAAAACCTAAAATAATTTTACAAAAACTGTGGCTACTTAAAATAGGTTGGGATGCACCTGTACCTCAAGATATTGCCATGGAATGGTTCAAATTTATATCAAACATGAATTCACTACTACAAATTAAAGTCCCTAGACATGTGCTGTGTGAGTCACCCATATATACTGAAATGCACACTTTCAGTGATGCCTCACAGGCGGCATACGGAGCATGCATTTATATGTTATCTAAAACTAATACCAACAATGTCTATGTCAGATTGTTATGTTCAAGGTCAAAGGTCGCACCCCTCAAGCCTACCACTATTCCTCGGCTCGAGCTGTGTGCAGCGTTGCTAGCAGCCAGGTTGTACAAGTCAGTAACCGACTCCCTTAGGTACACTGTTCAGTCTTCTATACATTGGTGCGACTCAAAGGTCGTTATTGGTTGGATTCGTAGTGATCCACGAAACCTAAAAACATTCGTGGCGAATAGGGTTGTCGAACTCACTGACTTGACAGATCGATTTTCATGGCGTTACGTGCCTACAAAAAATAATCCGGCAGATGTCATTTCGCGGGGAGTAGACCCTCAAATTATTCAAAGTCTAGACCTCTGGTGGTACGGACCTAATTTCCTAACTCAGCCTACAAGTACATGGCCTATTAATGAGTATGGATGTCCCGAATTGCCAGAAACCAAATCTAAATGCCTATCTTTGACTACCACAAACTATGAATCTATAATCCAATTTGAAAGGTATTCTAAATTTACTAAGTTACAACGAGCATTTGCGTATGTGAACAGATTTATTTACAATTTAAAAAACACTAAGAATAAACGAACAAGTTACTTAACGTCACAAGAGTTACAACAATCATTTTTTAATTTATGCTTGTTTGCACAAAAACAATCATTTTCCAATGAGTATAGTTTATTAATCAACAATAAACCGTTACACGCTAAGTCTAATATATTAAACCTTCTACCATTTATAGACGATTCCAAGTTAATGCGCGTGGGTGGTCGCATAGATTGTTCATCTTATAACAACAATACAAAGCACCCAATCATTCTAGATGGCACGCATCGCCTAACTATCTTACTGTTTGAGTATGAGCACATCCGACACATGCACGCGGGCCCACAGCTGCTGCTCGCGTGTGTGCGTGCGTATGCATGGCCGGTAGGGGGCCGGCGTGCTGCGCGCCGCGCGATGCGCTCGTGCATGGTGTGTGCCCGGTTCCGAGCGTCTCCGTTGCAGCCGATGATGGGCAACTTACCTGCTCAACGTATCACTGCAGATTTCCCATTTTTATCTGTAGCACTAGATTTTGCCGGCCCATTCTTAATTCTTAACAAAAAGGGACGCGGTTCACGTCATATTAAATGTTATTTGTGCATATTTGTATGCCTAAGATATAAATGTGTACATCTAGAGGCTGTAACTGAGCTAACTAGAGATGCTTTCCTACTCTCATTACGCCGCTTTGTTTCCCGTAGAGGAAAACCAATTGAGATTTTTTGTGACAATGGTCGCAATTTTGTCGCAGCAGCAAAGGAAATAGGTACTTTTCTTAAATCTAACCATACAACAATTCCCGATTTAGCTTCTCAAAACGGCATCAACTTTATTTTTTCACCTGCGTATGCACCTCATTTTAATGGACTAGCAGAGGCGGGCGTAAAATCATGCAAATTTCATATTAAAAGGGTTATGGCTAATTCGTATCTTACCTACGAAGAATTTTCAACTTTACTAGCACAAGTGGAGGCCATATTAAACAGCCGTCCCTTGTGCCCTCTATCCTCCTATCCTGATGATCTCTCTTTCCTATCCCCAGGGCACTATCTGATCGGGAGACCGCTTACATCGATACCCGATGACAATTTGACTCCAGACAAAGGTTCCACCTGCTTGCAACGCTACGCTCGACTGGAACAGCTACGCAGACACTTCTGGCGTCGCTGGCAAAAGGAATATATCCACGAGCTACAGTCACGATCAAAGTGGAGACGTAACTGCAGAGAGCTAAATATTGGTGATCTAGTTTTGGTTCACGAAGACAATATACCTCCACTCGCATGGCGACTCGGACGAGTGCAACAATTATTTCCAGGACCAGACAGTGTGTCTCGCGTCGCTGACGTTAAAACATCACGAGGAATAATTCGAAGATCCCTGACACGTCTTTGCCCATTACCCAATGAGAAGAGAGAGGTTTGAAACTTGCCGAAGACGTTTCAACGCGGGGAGTATGTTCGTGCGCCTACGTAGTTATTTCTGCAAAGCTGCAATCGCTCGTGTTAACGCTGTAATTCCTGACGGAGAGCCTTGTGCATCTCTTTCACTTCGGCTTTGGCTACCGAACCGATCATACATAAGTGTCTCCCATAATTTTGATTAACAATTTATTGTACAAATATTATACATTAAAGGTTTTTAATACTTTCAAAAAGTTATTTCTAAAAAGAAACCTTCAACGCGTCCCGGAGACGCGACAGTGAGAAAAAAAAATTTCCTAATTTGATTGTTTTTTCGTAATGTCACCTTTTAATGTCATTAAAACCAGCCAGATACAAAAAGATATTTTATTAAAGAATATTATTATAGCCAAAGATATTTTATTACAAGTTTATACATACTATATGCGAAAAGACTTTTTCCCCGACCTAATATATATTCATTGTAGACGGCTGCACATAAAGAATCTAACTGCTTAGTACTATAAGAATACCTGTTTGAATTAATCAAAGCTCAAAATAAATATACTACCTACGTAAGCATACGTAAGGCTGATCGTATAGTAAACAAATTTTACTCTTGGAACCATTTAGCTAATGAAAAACGTCTCGTGACGAAGTAGGTACCTACGCCAGACATAATAAAACCCCATTTCCTGGGCCCAGCGGGCGTATTTCCGAACTACTTATTGTTTGGACTCGAGATGTCACCGTGACGGATGTGAACTTATAATAGATTTTGGGGAATTAATGTTTTTGTTCGGGATAAAGTAAACCGATAACCTTTTATACCGAGGTGTTGGAGTAATGACTGTAAAAATTAAGAATTCAATAATATTATTATTGTTACTATCTTGTTATTAACATTTTATGACTAGTTAGACTTTAGTCGATACCTAAGTCCAGTTATATACTTACCACTATTTTAACTAAATCTCTCGCTTTGACAATAACATTAAAAACTTTATTTTTTGTGTTATGCATTTGCAGTTGATAGAGGTAAGAAAATCGGTTCCTGTGCAGTTTAGGAATCCGGATGAAGGTCACTTCAGTCTTCAGCCTTATCGTCACTTTCGTGTACACAATATGAGCCTGCATATTTCGTAATTCTTAAAGCTAGGATTTTAAGTTATTAAAATGTTCCTTATATAAATAATCATGAAAAACCCGTAGGCGTTTCACAATTGCTAAGGCGATGCGCCCAGGGAATCCCATTGATATTCATTACGCATACGTACTGTCTGTGGAGTTTCTATGTCACATGACGGTACGGTGGAAGTTTTCCAATAACGCCAATACAATGTGATGCTTATAATGATCTTAATTATAAAGGTAAAGCGTAAAGTATTAACTACTTAATCTTAAATTAAGTGCAATACATCTCATTCTATCATTATGATTACAAAATGGTCAGTTGGCATATCACATGACATTTAGAATGATTGATGTATTCTATTTTGACTTTAAAAACATGCTAAAAAGCAGTTTATGGCGTTCCTCCTTTCATGACTTTTCTCAAATTGTCTGTTTCAAACAATCTCATTCAAGATTATTTGACAGTTCTTACTCTAGACCATAACGAGACAACAGAACTTACTAGACTCATATCTAATTTTAAAGCGACCATCGGGAATTTAAAGACTTTAAATAATGTTCCACTACACCATAAAACGTGGTAGTATAATTTCACTAGCAATGTAAAATAATAACTAAGTAAAGCCCATAAAAGACTGCATAAGTAGTGAATATACTTTTGTCTCATTCGGTCTCACTCAATATGACAAAGAAGATGAATAACGCAAAACAATTTCAAACAATACTTTCGAGTGCTCTTTTCTATTTGTAAAGATGACACTTCTAAAAGGATTCCTAAACAAAACCAAACAATTACACGTTTTATTTTTGTTATCTTAAAGTCTTTCCAGTAAGGTATAAAATCGAATGTTTTCATTCAACATAATGAGCAAGAAGCTTTGAAGAGTGAAGTGGATAATAATGTTGAAGTTTTTATTTCAAAAGTTGCAGTAAAAAATAATCCACTTTTAAACATTATGCAGCGTTGTTTTATAAAGAAATTATTATAATTTTAATGATTTATGCTGTTGTAATTGCAATGAAAAAACATTCAAAAACAACATTTGCATTGTCACAATAAGTGTGGCTTATTCCTAGAAGAATTTTTGCCGACCCACCTGAAATAATAAATTTAAGTACAAATATTTCATAAGATATACAACTAAATATAAAATACATACTCCAGAAGCGGACAAAAATGGTAGAATAAAACACACAATACATACACGAGATAGTAAAAAAAATTCGTTAGTATAAAATATTAATAGCAGCCTAAATAATAATTTATATTTTATTATATGACAAGCACAGCAAATACCTCAAAACCGCTTGTTGGTAAGTAGGAGTCCATATGTGCTGGTAAAGAATTCCACGCTCTGGCTACGCGAAAAAGAAAAGAATCTTTGTTCCTAAATGAGAGGTGGAAACAGTGAAAAAGTTAAAAGAAAAGTGAGGGAGGGATAACGTCAAAAAGCTCTTCAGAGCACTTTCTCTCTTCAGAATGTTAAATAATAAAATTCCATGTTTATTTGGTTTTGTTTACAATGACAATACACTTCTATCACCTGTATAGACCATAGGTATTATAGCCTCAAATTATTGGTTCTAGTCATGGAGTTCAAGCAAAATTTATGAATTGTCAAAGTAAGTTTTGATAGCAGCTACATAATTATTTAGGTATTATTGGTAACTATCATAACACACCTAACCTAATCTATCGTTTCATAGGCACCAATAGGTAATGCGGTACAATGAACAAAAGGACTAAAGGTAAAGTAAATTCATTTTTATTTCAAACATGTCAAAACCAATTTTAGATTTATAAATACAACAGTAACCTTGAATACAAAAAGAGCAGACGCTACTCTTTTCATCATTAAGGACACGTGTTGGCATTTTTTGTAATCCGATGCTGCTTGCTGTCTTGGCAAAATTTTCCCGGTTTCCGAGAGCAGCTGTCTCAAACTAGTTGAGAATAAGTGCTTTATGCATTTCATTATAAACAATTTGTAAATAATCTATTACAATAGATGCAAAGAAATAAAAAATTAAAAGTCACTGAATCTGCGAAGTCGGTAGATGGAAATCGAACTGTAAAATAAGTGCTATAAAAACTATTTTGAATTTTTCGTTTAATTATAATAAATGCCGATTAATGATATGTTTTTTATGAATTTTTCTAGTTCAATACCATTTCAGTTCAATACAATAATTATTCACTAATTAAACTATTCACAAGATATAAGTAGGGGTTCCACTAAAATTTATGTGGTTACGGAAGAACGAAAATGTTTTCGACGAAAAGTCCTTTGAAACTCTCATGCCTTTTGACTGGCAGGTCAAGTGATGGTAATTAAATGTGAGTCGTTAAAAAATGCATTTTGGAACTTTTATTGTAATTTCCAGCAAAAAAAATTCAGTACCTACGATTCTTATGCAATCCTAACAGACGCCGCAAAAAATCGAATCCTAAATATAGAGTTGAAACTAATCTTCTGATTTTCGACGAGTTTTGAAAGTATGTTAGTAAAAAACCAGCACCGGTCCAATGAAATTTAAAACATTATTTAGTAACCACTAAATAATGTTTTAACTAGCGTATAAAGTTGTGGAGCCTCTGAACTAGACTAAAGCAAAAGCTTGGTCAAAATTCGTTTCCTTTTTGACTTTGCGCAATTTTAACGACATGTTTTTCGAAAAAAATCTTTGTAAACTTTACAAAAGATTTAAATAGTAACCATTCGATATTGAATATATCTGTAACAATTCACGTTTACTTCCAAGAAATTCACTATTAGGGGTTTCGCACACTTGATACACAATCAACAAACAATATTTATGGTAACAAATTACATTAGAAATAATAAAAAAATATTTTTATATTTCATGGATCGTTCGGTTTCCGACAAGGTTTATGTTATGAATTGTCAATTGATATGATATTTAATTAGTTCCTTATTTCGAATTCTGTGTCGTAATTATTTTATAGTTTATGATTTATTTCTATCAGATTTTTTTCAAATCCAAGTATGCACCTATGTATATACATCGAACATCAAGTATCCAGCTAAAATGTGGGGAAAATAATTAATATAAAGAGAGTCACGTTTTGTGGTTTGGACATGCAACACTTTTCGGCCGAAAACACATAAGGTTCTATAATATGAGGCAGTTTTATACTTTTTAAATATCAACCATATCCTGAATTAATATGGTGAAACGCCAAATTGGTCACTCATTAATCTTTGAGAAAAAATGTCATTATTCTGCTAATAATTCCCTGCTCTGTTAATCTGATCTTAATAGAGATGCGATTACTTATAAACGTAAGAAAGACAAAGCATATGTATTGATTTTGTAACTATAACTGATTGAACAGTTTGATATGCAGCACTCTGATATGCTTGAAAGAATTTAATATATATATAATAAATGATGCTGTCAAACCTTTGAGAATCTTTTAGTTTGATATGATTACTAATATCTTCTGTGTGTTTCAAATTTGTAAACTGCGTAAAAAGCGTCAAAATATAGTGCTTCCTAAAATGTTATTTATTCCTATTGGTCAGCGAGCTCTATCTTTCTACCTGCAAAGTTAGAATTACCTATCATACTCACCTGGTATTTGACATTATTTACAGGTTTACTTTAATTAACTTCATATATAGCTCTTACAGCTGTTTCATTAGTGAATTGCAAAATTACCTATGTAAAATATTTGGTATATCAGTACCCTTATATCTACAATAGCGACTTGTGAATGACTGGAGCCATAGTCCACCAGGTAAAAACTCCATTCAATATCCCAATCCCAACATAATGAAAGGAATTTCTGATGTCAAGAACATTGTAATAACCGAGTTTTGTCCGTACAGAGAAATTGAACGCTTTGTGGTTCATCCTTTGATATTAAGCTTTCTCATTTCGCGTTGAAAGTCATCATTTCTTTCAATTTTCTATGCTCAGCTTTATGACAATAAATGAATTATTTTGTTTGGCTGGAATCTTGATTAACAAGAAATCACATTGCCTAGATATTTCACAAAAGAGCAACAAAGCAAGTAGAATTGTCTCCCTTTGCCTAGTTGGTAATTTTGTTTTGCTCCGATTAGTAATTACTATAAGGCCAATAGTTGCCGTACCATTTACCGTTGCAAAAAGTAGCAACTGAAGAGTGACTTTGATCATTCTGCAGAAGCGACCTATTAATGCTTCATATATTTTTTTTAACTTTTAAATAACACCACATAATATTATAACTTAATAAATTTTAATTGAAACTTCCCTAATTTCGTTAAAAGTAGTTATGCTCACTCACTATCATTATAGTGCCATTCACCCGTAATCCTAATTGTCTGTACCAATTTACATAATTCACGGACAAAGCGGCGCAAACGCATGAATGACCTTGGCTAGGTCATTGAAGTAATTCTCGTGTTATGACAGTTCAGCTGAATGATTGTTTAATTCCATATTACTTATTTAATTATTCATCTTCTTATCGCATAGTTAACCATAGCACCACAAAATATTGATCCTAATAGTAATTAAAGTGGAGTATTTACAACAGTGGAAGGTTGTGATTTCATGATGATGATTTTAATAATATTGATGGTAAGCACATGAATATAAACAATTAAACATTGGCATACACACTTACATTTAATTACTTTACCATTATTTCCCAATAGTGCAGTAGTCCCGTTCCTATATTTATGCTAGGGCCCAAACTCTTCAAGATCATATATCATATGATAGTATATACATCCTATTCAAAACATATGATTATTAAATGGACTGGAGACAAACTGGCAATTACACAGGCTCTATTTCATTCACAGAAAAAACTTGCTTGTCCGCTTCACGGCGAAAATATGAAAAGCAACCGGGTTGTAGGTCTACCACTAACCGAAGGTCATATTGATATCAATATTATGGCAACGAATAGGCAAACATAATTCGTCACAGTGTCAATTCATCATCATTTCAGCCGAGACGCCCATCGCTGTAAGGATCTGCAAACCGGTCAGTCCTACATTTCCGGCATCCACCGAATTCCCGCGACCTTTACGAATTCATGGATCCACCATTGGTGCGCCTTTTGGTACGTCACCACTCGAGGACCTTTCTGTCTCAATGGGCATCGGTGCTTTTTGCAATATGTACTCCCACAGCCAATTCAAGCTTGTAGTTTTGTCAATCAATTATATAATTGATTATTCATTTCTATTGTAAGGTAGTGACAATATAACTCTGCAAATTTTTCTTTATAGAAATAAATAAATAAATGGTGAAGTATTTAACGTTACCTTTAACATTATCCTTTGCTAAAGTAGTTATGAGTGACATGACATTTAACTAAGCCACTCGGGTTGCGTATATGGACCAGATTCGAACTTCGAGAACCCTTGTACTGAATTCATAATTAGTAACCTAATTTAACTACTTGACTAGGCACTGAAGTTGTAGAAGCAAAATACTTACTCAGTCAATAGGTATTAAGTTTTAAGCTTCAAATTGAGTTGAGGAAACTGGATCGTTCGGACTGTTGGAATAGCTTATTATTTATTCAAACTTTTATATTTTCATTAGCAAAACAAATAGTGTGTGTATTATTATTAAAAAAAACCATATCTGAGTATTATATTATTATTTCGCTTTATAGTGTTTATAGTGTAATTAAGGCGACGCACAGTTATGTACTAAGAAACAATTTTGTGTATAATTTTATCGCTTTATGGAAAACGGGATTATTATCTATGTTGGTCACAATTGACCATAATATGACAAAAGAGACTTCCTGAGACACCTGTTCAACCCGGAACGGGTAAGCTTCAAAGATATAGAGTTGGTAATAGACTACGCCACAACTTGATAAATATTATAGGTTAAATACAACCCTCGAAAAGGACCAATAATGTGTTAATTAAAGTACGTAAAGTAATTTCCCACGCTTTGTAAAATTTTTCTTGCTTTGTTAATCGATTTTTGTCAAATATAAACGTACACTATTCAAATATTCGGTAGCAAACAAACATCACCCAATCTTATGAGACTAATAATTGCGTTTGAAGTGGAAACAACCGAGTGTACCTTTTTTTAAAACCCCCTCGAGTGGGTCCACGATTTTTTGTTTGCACTCTTTTGTCAGTGCCTCAATGACGAGCAGTTTACTCTATTCAAGATGTGATACCTGCGGTATTTTAGACCTTATTATGTTAGGTTTGCTAGAACAATATATTCCAGTGTTTCTACACTAGTATAAATTAACGACATAATGTTAGTTTTGATTGTTTAAAAATTATTTTTTCAATATCAAAGATGCGTATGTGAGTACATCATAGACAGGCTGTTCTATTCGTTAACTTATATTGACAATTAACAATTAAACCATATTTAATTTTAGACGGCATTACGGAGATACTTCCTTAGCACTGCATTTTAATATTTTTTAAGGTTATTGAACAGTGACGTCATGTGATATGTCAGCTGTCCGGTTTAGAATCATGTTGATAGAACAAGTTGCTCTTAGAATATGTAACTGCTTAGGAATTGATCCTAATACAAATTGACATTGCCTAAATTAAGTTGCAAATGTTAAGCCAATAGCGAACAACATAAAAAATTAAACTTCGAAAGTAGGTAAGGAATCTTCATAAAAAAATATTTGCATCTAGGCTATAGGCGTATAACCGGTAAATAGCTATTTAAAGCAAGCTTTTTAATAGGATTGTACAGTTTTTACCCACCCCACTTGTCTGACACTGTACACGTGCTACAGCGTTTTTTATAGCACAGTCACTCTTAATGAACTGTATGCTCGGAAACAGCCCTGCCCAGGATATCCGTTCAAAAATAAAAGAGCTACCCCACACCTTTTCGCCTATACAACAAAATAAAACAAACGATATTGCGTCTTATTCGTAAATAGTTGCAGTTGAAATTTGGATGCAATTCCTACATGGAAATTTTTGTGCAATGAATTTTTGGACATTGTTTTACTAAGAATTTCGGTATTTTGCATTTTATTGGTACTTTCCTAAACAATTTTAGAGTGCTTTGTAGGTTTTATATTAGTGTTAAAAATAAAAATAATATCCTATTAATTACATATAAATGAATCACTTTTAAATTTATAGAACATCTACTTAGTACCTATATTGTAGGAAATTTAATTTTCTTTTTGGGAAATGCTAGATAAAATATTTACTTAAAACCAACCTATTTAAACAGATTAAAAAATATTTTAACTAAAAACTACCTAATCAGCCTAGTCTACCCTAAAAGCGGTTTACTACAAGCACATCAGTGGCGTCTACTCGACCCGCTCTCACCTCTCGCTCACTCGGTCATTCATGGCGCCGCTATCTCGTTCCTTTTCTTTGAATCTATTCGCTCCCCGTCCCCGGTCAATCAGCCAGTCTTGCGCGACTCGCCGGCGAAGCGAACGTTATTTTGCGCATGCGTGATAACCTCTGCGAACTGTCAAATTCGAACGAACGTAAATAAAAACAAGTGACATATTTTGTGCCAAACGTTTTTTATATGGAAGAAGTTAAGAGTATTTGTGATTAAGATTAGTTGTGTTTATTTTTGCAACGAATTTCCCAGTGAGTATAATTCCATTTTCGTTTTATATTTTTTCGCATGCCTGGCCGGGTGCCTCCGACGCTGATTTAATCCGAAAGGATAAGTTTTTTAATGTTCCTTATTATTACAGAACTGTTGCGTTGAGTTCTGAATTAGTTGAAAATTATTTTTAACACGTAAAATTTGTATCTTGTTTAGTTGAGAGTCATGTGTGGATGGTAGGGTTTTTATTTATAGTACTTACTTTTACGAATTATTTACATTTGAACATGTAGTGTCATTTAATTAATAACATAATTAGGTACATTGGTCAGATTCATAGATGAAGTGAGTTCTAATTATAGTGAGTAACGTGAATGACCGTAATAATAGATATGAAGGACATCGATAATTTTTAAGGGTTTCAGGCTATGATTCCATTAGTAAAACATAATTTTATTACCAAGTAGTCGCTAATAAAATATATAGTATTAGATAATAATTAGTGAATGATAGAGATGCAGACGAGTAAGTAAAGGAAGAAGGACAATAACTAATTGGTGTAAGTCTAAGTAGTAACTAAAAAATTAAATGTTTGAATTTCTCTATGAATATCAATTAATCTAGACGTATATTTAATGTACAACTATCTAAACTGTTCACAGAGTTAGTTCCTATGTAAGTTGGTCAATGTAAAATAACATAATAAATTATTAAAAAAATTACGCCCTTACCTTTGGGAAAGCAACTACAATTGGTATATTCGGTCTGTATGTATTTTTGTCAGATTTATTCGTTCTACTAAGAAATAAGACTTTTTCAAAATAGTTGACAGGTAAATGTCGTATTCGTCGCGCAATACCATCTAGATAAGCTAAACAGTGACTTCCTGCGTAATAGGGTGACCATTATTACGGTATTACATGCGACGATCTAGTGATCGTCTTTAAGTCATACAAGAATTAACAGTAGGGTGGCGGCGAGAATTTATAGAAAACTATGAAAATTGAACATAAATTATGATTTTTTTTTGTATAAATTACCAAGAGTTCATTGTACGAGTTCAAGTTTTGGTATATCCTATGGGTAAGTATAACAATCCACCTTTAATTATTATAAAAACGAGCAAAAGTAGAAATAATAGCATTTTTATTTGACATAGTAGAATAGTATTTAGTGACATTAACTTGGTGAAACGTTAAAACAACAACAACTTTAATATATATTTTTTTCTTACTCATTTACTTTTTATTTAGCTAATATTTTTTTAATAGTTGTATTACTAAAGCCTGTCTAAAATGGCTAATTTGATACCGATTATATTGAACGAATATCAAAGTGTATTGCAGAATTAAGAGTATAAGTAACTAGGTACGGTATATTTTATAGAAAAGAACTGGAATTTCAACATCTTTGATAGAACTAATAAATGTTCATTGACTGACATTTGAAAACAGCTTTTTTTAGTTTATTGAGTTTTCTCAGAAAATATTGATGGTGTAGAATAATAAATGATTTAATTCCATACCCTCAAGCACCAATATGTTTACAAAAATCATCAACCTTTAAACTACATTTTAATTGCATTGCATTGCTTTATATAAATAAAAATATTTTTTTCCTGATAAATTTCCAATATTATATTTACGTACTTGTTATTTTTGAATAATTTTGTTACGTTGTATTATAGGTGTTGTCTTTCCCCGATATACACTTTGTTAGAGCTCATCGCAATGTTGATTCCGAATAAAGATTGGCCTCGACCCCTTCAGTTCTCAGCTATATTTTTAGCCTCTTTTACATACCTAAACTAGTGTGACTCACTTTTGTCACATACTACTCAAGGCACTGGTATAAGAGGTCAGGCTCTTGTATTTTATCACCTAGGGTAAACTGTCTTGTCGGATTTTTCTCGCAGATAAGAATATTATAATCACTACTTAGGGTTTCATAATACTCTGTTATATCATTTTATTACTGAGTTTGTATATTTTCTTCTAGCCTTCTAGCCTTCCTACTTAATATTTGATAACTTTCAATCTAGATTACCAAAGCTTAAAGAGGATTCTTAAGATAAAGTGTGGGATACTACAAATCAAATTTTTATATTCATAATGACTATTTTTAGTTTGATTTTTTTTGAAGTTCTGACCAGGTTTTTGCTGTAAGGAAATAAGCCTTTACTGTGCCTATGATGGTTTATTATCTAGGTTTATTAATAAGACTGGCTTCCTGATGATTTTTTGGAAAAATAATGTGTTTCTTTAATTGGCTTGTGTCTTGGTTATTGTATTATATTCTGTGTGTAGAAAATTGCTGTTGAAACAGTGTTGAGATAAATAAATAAATAAGACTTGTAAGATGTTTTAGAAAAAAGTATGCCATCAATATGATAGGGTCGTATAATGTTCTTTACATATTTGAGTCTATAGGGTCAAAAAGTTGAAATTGCAAACATTCCCATCCCATATACAAACATAATCTGACTATCTGAATTAAAAGCTATAAAACTGAGATGTAAATGATATAGTATATCAAAAGATCCAATCCCTTCTGCAAACGGAGAGTCTGTAACTGAAGATGTCAGACAACTGGGTCTCAGAAACATCTTTAAGGAACTAATAACAAGAAAAAAGATTTTCAACGAAACCTTGCTACTGAATCTTTAGTTTTGAGAATATATAATGTATGTATGCAAACGAACCACAGTCCTTTATATTATGAACATGGTAAAGTACTGTGGTTCGGTTCAAACCAGCCCACCCGTATGTGGCGTGGAATTGTAACTATTCTTAATACCTAAGCTGCATACAAAGCTGTGTCAATAATTGGGGTTATGATCTTTGCACAAAGCCTATGGACTCCAGTAGTATGAATTTTGAGATACGTACCTTAGGTTACTAGAATTTGTTGTAATATCTGGCTTGTTAATTCGTTATTATTACTCGACAAATTATGAGCCAACAATAAAAGTATTGTGAGTCATACTCATATAATTTTATAAAACGTTTTGCATTTTAAATGAACATGTCGTGACCGGTCGCTTTATGTCATGAACTTGAATGATCTTAACTATTTGTCGGGTGTCGCTTTTACAAAACTGTATGGATTGAAATAATTAGCTTAATTTAGCGTTGACATGCCGCTCACTGTATTAAAATGAACCATGTTGAATATCCTTGAAAATAATTGATATTATATATGTATGGTTTTATTTAAAATAATATAAGTGATGCGGCGTTTTATGCATTTAAACACCAAAGTTTTGTATTTATGCCTGAAAAAAGTTACAAGATTTTTTCTTAAATTTTCCCAAATGTTTTAAAAATGTGGTGCCTCTAGCAATTTTTAAAATAATCGATAATAATACGAAAAATATATACTAAAAATTAACTATTTAATGTCTGTATTATAAAGATTGAAGAGCGATATTGTTGGTACTTCAGTACGTGTTTTTTATATCTTTTTCTGGGGAAGCGGGTTATCAACATGTTTCTTCATGTAAATGCCTACGCTCTGATTCCATAGTCGTTGATTTGTAAATCTTGTTTTACATTAGAGTATGAATACTAAAATAACAACATTAGATTTCACTATTAAAAAATCTGCTAGTAGATAAATAAACAGGATTGATTATTAATTGCGTTACTCTGAAGACATACGGCTTAATTTAGTTCCACAAAGTTCACATAGATATAACCTTATAATACTTTTTCTATATCATAGAATTATTCACATTATTACTCGAATACGTTTTATTTATTAACGATTAGAACTAATTTTACTTATTTATCAATGATAATTGAGTTTAAAATATGTTTTTATGTGCGAGACGCGCAAGATTGTTGCTAATATTTGAATAACAAAGGACACTTGCGTTTCAAAGGTCTTTGAATTGTGTTTAAGTGGCTATGGTAGTTCCTTTTTCAATAATATTCATATGTAAGCAGGCGTTATCGAATATCGAGGATAATGGAAGAAATTAGTCTGTCATATTAGTTATATTATAGTGGGCTATGTGTGGGAAATAAAGAGACACTAAGATTCATCTTGGTCTGATGTGAGTCTATACTAAGTACTTATTCTTATTTTAAAATTGAGCTTACAGTTATATTATATAGTTATAGTACTTTGTTACCACTACATATGATTAAAGCTAGCTAGAAGTATGGATTCTTAACATAATGACCTGTTCGCGTCCGAACGCCGGATATCCTCGACATGTGTTTAGATGAAATAAAAATAAAATGTGTATGCACATCAGGCAGCTACCGTATACTCGTTTTTGTTTAAGGGCCGAATTTGCGTGTAGATGATTATTTTGTAAAACACGCAACAGTACACATAAAGACCGGCGATTAACATTTCAATCGAGTTTGTATATTGTTAAGTCTGAATCTTATCAAGTATTTTTGTATAGTATAGACCCTTTTAAAACATTATATGATTACCTGCATGCGTCGAGATATTTCCTCCAAACGAAATAAAGATGAATTATAAGCATTATTTTTTTTAGTTTTATTGTATAAATTAGCTCAAGTTCACTTAAATAACTGTGACTCTCAATTTATTAATTTGTAATGATGTGCTCAACACTCATCTTTGACATTTCACCCAATTCTCATGATGTTTCATAGGGTTCCGTCAAACAATAGATATTTCGTTGTATGTCATATGCGTTATAAAGTTCATAGAAATAATTTTAACTTTAAATAGTGTTGAGTGTTATTTAAGACCAATAACAGGTTGTATTACAAAAGACTACAGGCTACGTTAGGGACTTGTTTGGCCGTATGCTTTATTGCCATCCTTAAAATCCAAAAAAATTAAAAAGTAATTTTGATAGGGCAATAGCCCTATAAACATTTGATGCTATTTGTTTCAGCCAAAAACGATTTCTCTACTTTGTCTTCCAATTAAATAAATTTAAGTGTAATAAAAGTTATAATACATAATTTCAATATCCAATGGCTTGATTATTAGACGCTCACCACTCATAATACGAGTTCTTTTTTCTCCTAATAACCACCTACATCGGGAGCTTGCCTCCTGGCAAGTTAACTGCTGGTCAAATCACAGTTGATGATGAATGATTACCGAGATTTCATTTAATGAAGGTTTCGAACCTCAGCTTCCAACTGACAAGATAAAACGTCTGGCTCAAATGATTTGAGGTGTTTTTTTATTGTTGTATGAAATGTGTTATTTTTCTCATAAAAATAATAGTGAATTTATTTTACTTTTAAAATGAAGGAATTTTAAATAAGTTGGAATAATTGGAGAGGATAAGTCTATTCATCGAAGGTAAGTATAAGGTAGTAGGTGTCTATTCATGTTCTAAAATATGAAAATATATGAAATTACTCTCTCATTATTATAAATTGCAATATACATTCACGATCATACGAGTCATTCGTCCACATGTTCTTTCGTAATTTAATGTACTCGACTCACGATATCACATTACATTGGGATGACAGTGTCTCATCTGAACTGCATTGTTCTTGAATTCATACATTTACATTATTTAATGCAAGTCTATTGAAAAGAGCGGCACTTATTAGTGACAAAAAATAATATACAATGGCCAGCATAATTTAAGTTATGAAATACGTAGGCGAGCGTGCGCAGGAGTTTGTTGACTGATCTGTCACCGAACTGGTTATGATGTAACTAAACGTTCGGATTATAATGTGAACGACATGGCTATTACGTGGTGACAGCTATTAAACTGTTCTTATGTTTATAGGTTTATGACATATAGTAGTAGTATTTTTATTACCTAATTGTTAATAAAGTATCAAGTTCTGACAGAATACACGACTGTATTAGATTTCCTTATTAAGTGGCGTGAGGAATATCTCTATTTTGTTCAAAGATCAAAGCATTTTTATGAAACGAAAATTCCTTTTCTTCTAACTTTAAATAATGTTTACTAGCCTTATTAAATTTCCTGCTTAATGAAACTTGGTAATGTTAACTGATGTTCTAATTTTATTGCTTGTTAGGTACCTAAATATTTAAAATATTTTATTTATTTTTGCTTACTTTTTTATTTTGTCTTCAAACAGGTCCTGTCGAAGCTTACACGCCGTACCTTTAGTAGCGTCTAATAAATGTGAAGTCGCTTACTTTATGAATTATAAGCATTCAACATTGGTATGACTACTTACCATTACCTTTTGGAAATAATTCGCAGTAAGAGCAAATATTAGCAAATAAGTTATAATAATATAAGTTACTATTACAATACTACTTGGATATTTAAACCACCTGCAAATATAATATTATACTTAGTTTTTAATAGTCGAATAAAATTGTGATATTTTTGAAATTAATAAATACCAATGAATATTGAAAGAGCTACGCATGAATTGTTAATAATTAATAACAGTGTTATTTGAGTTTTGTTTTTAGTCCTTTATTATTTTCTATTTATTTTGAAGTTGTTTCTCTTTTATAGTCAAATAATTTACAGTATATAAATGATGTTAAATAAAAGGTTCAAATGAAATAAAATAAATAATAAAAATAATCAATGTTCGAGAAATACCGAATGTGTGGAGACACTAGCTGTGAGGAACATACAGTCATAATCATACTATGTTTTTGAGATGCGATGCAGCAAACAGCATCTACAGTAATTTTTGATGGCACCGATGTTAAAAGCCTATCTAAATTTTAAATTCCTTGCATAGCCCTGCAAAACTAAGACTGATAATCTCGTGGTAGACAAATGTGTACAAAAAATTATATCGATAGCTGCAGATGCTAATATTTTTATGGTTATTTGTGTATTATAAATAACGTAAAGATTTTGACGAATGGAAGGCCAAGTATTTAATAATGCTCGATTTCAATAATTTATGCTTAAGAGGCGTTAATTTATCACATATTTCACATAAGTGCTATATCAAAATTCAACGCCCACACTTGGTAGCTTATTGAAACCAAATAAATATGTCAGTTACCAAAAGTTCCCTAAATTCCGGTTACGTTCCCTGGTTCAACTGTTTGTGTATAAAACTGGAATATATTATGTTTATTTGTCATGGTACTTTACCAGACCCACATGTATTTCTGATATTTATTCAAAAATATAATTATTAAGAATATCTAATGTTACGTTCTAATATTACGTTTTTCCCATATGTAGAAAGAAAACAGAAGGGAATTTTTCATGGTCAAGAAAGTAGATAAAAATTAAGCTTCTCATCTAGGTAGAGTGGACTACTCTTCTAGCCTATTATGCGTATACATAATAATTTCGGCCTGGCACTTGAAGCGATTATTTGAAAGACCTCCAAATTCTAAACTCAACCAAACCATTGTGTCACGGAAACCAACCGCCATTCACTCGCTCTCTTTAAAAACTGGCAACACTACCGACAGGTGTGTTCCCGTCGTGCCCCTTTTTTAACGTCCGTTCCCGTGCCACGTTAAAATAAAACATCTTAGACGGCTCGCACTAAGTAATTTGAAATTAAACTTATCCTTGCCGCGTTTAGAGTGCAGTTTCAGTTGGAGGAATCTTAAACTGGTTGAATAGTAACAATGAATGGATCATTTCCCTTACAGTATATTGCAACGGTTAAACCTACTCAACATTTTGAATTCACTCCTTTGGTGAAAGCTTTAGGATTCAATTTCGCTTGTTGCATAAAACGCATATCGGATGTAATTGTGTTAATTTTGTTTGACTTTTTTGGATTCACAAAATCTCGTCGTACGATTTTGTTGAATAAAACCAAGAACCTACCTACTTAATGAGTTAGGGCTAAAGGGAACATTATACTATACCTACATACCAAATTATGAATTTACGTAATAAGTTCGATTGGTAACTAAATATCAAAATATCTCAGACAGCGCTTAAATCAAGCAAAAGGACCAGAAAGTTTACTGTCAGTTTCTTTTTTTTTAACTTGATAAAGGATACACAAAGGTTTTAGCAAACTGCCAAGTGTAAATGTATAAATAAAGGCACATCATTGTACTTTGTTGAATCAATACGTCAATTTTCTTTTAAATATGCTACGCAAATTAAGTTATTCTAATATCCTTCAGTAATTCTACTACAAGTTGATATTATTTTATTTTTATGTGGTAGTTAAACAAATTAATAATGCCTCATGCTGATATTTTATGATAATGTTGGTTGCTGCGTCTATTGTAAATTTTAACACAGGACGCCTATTTTTTCCACCCTTTTATCAAATTCAGGTCATGGAATCAAGGTATTTTTATAACGATTTTAATTACTTATAGATCGCGATTCAACGTTAAGAGCTGATTTAAAAAAAAATTTAGGAATTCAATTTTTATGCAAATGCGGTCACTGAACAACAAACAGCTTTAAAATTAACTTAGTTTATTGGACATTCATTAAAGGTGTATGGAATAGTATTAAAATGAATACTACCTTTGATTCATTTAATTATTTTCTTCGAAAACAAGTATTAGTCAGCCGTTAATCATTCCAACATAACCCGCAGTTTTTATGACGAATGTCTTTATTTACGTTTTGTAGATAAAGAGGTATGTAGAGAGATAGGTATATATAGTGAAATAAAGGTTGCAATGACGTCACACTTGGTTGCCGCCCGTGCCTAACGATTGTATAGGAAAGTGCCAATGAACATAAATTTATACTGAACACTTAGGCCCCGATTCCGTTGTGCACGGCCTAATTTAAATTTCAGTTACATCTCTTTCAACCTAATTCAATATAAAAGGGATAGGATGACATTTAGGAAATCCAAGTTAGTTGACTTAGACTTAGATCCATACACTTTAATTATCTAAATCGGCATGTTTTATGATGCGCGCTAAAATAAGGCAAATATGCTTAAAATTCGCAATTTTACTAACGTCAAATGATGTAACTGGTAATCTGTCTGGTTTTGGACGGATTGTAGTTCGTGCATAATGGAATCGGGGATGTATCTTATCCTGTTCGCATATGGAAAGTACAGGGATAGAAAGAACATTGTGAAGTTTTCTTATGAACTGTGTTAAAACTGCCATCTTTTAGAATAATATGGTAACTTTTGAATACTTACATCAAAAAACGCGTAAATGAATTACGGTCTACATATGATTCCAAAGAATCTAGTAGGGCTGTAGTAAAAGAGATCTATGTTATTAGATCATAAGTCAATGATCTTTTTTAAATTAAAACGTCTTAGGTTAGGTTAGATTACTCTCTATATTTTCTATTATGACCTAGAAAGTTATGTAACTATCGTACAAAAAATCTGTTGGACAAAAAGCTAATCAAGTTGTTTTTAGTTCATTTTTTATCTCAAAACTAAGTCAATTTTATTCCATGTACAATTGGCATCAAATTAAGCATAATAGCTTAGCTTAGAGACCATCTTTACTTTCTACGTAATAAAGAAGAGTTGAGAGATTGATGTCTAACTGTATAGTGTATTTTAAAGAATTACATAATTGTGTCTATGGTTGAAGAACTCGCAAAAAAAGAAATTGTTTCAAAGATTAGCTCAATAGATCAGAAGCTTTCGATATAACTAGGAAATTTCTTAATACCAATATCGTTTCACACACATTAATCGATTCGATTCTCTCACGTTTTTAAAGTGAAAATATTGTGAATGTGTTTTTGCCTTTGTATGGATGAGTTGATGACTTAAATTTCGTTAGGGCTGTAAAATTTTGAAAATCTGCAGATAGTCAAGTTACTCATAAGAATATAAAACATATCAATTTTCCAATTAAGGTACAATACAAGTATCCTTAATTATTTGCCAAGAAAATGAGCCTACGATAGCGTAGATACTAATAAAATTATTAATTAAAATCAGTTACTGATGAATCAGGAATGATCATCGTGGCTCAGGAAGCCTTCAAGCAAGATTCAACAAAAAATAGCTGATATGAAACAATAAATATGTGGGATGGATGAACGATCGACAGACGTTTGCATTAGTCGAGCCAATAAAAAAAGAAAGGATACGAAACCTCTCATCGATTGAATGTGTAACGCATGAGTCAAACAAAAACTAGCCATCAGTTAATAAAAATAAAACAAAGTTGGCTATCATATATAAAAAAATAACTCGTATTAGAACACTATATACAAAAAAATTAACTGAAAGAAATTCACAGTCAAAAATTACGTTACAAGTTTCTTTTTGAAATTATCTTCATAGAAAAATGAAGTATATTTTTAGATGAACCACGACTAATAAGAGTTGCACCGCATAAGAGTCGTTTGATAAAAAGTTGGAGGCGATTATTTTGTTCCAGATAATTAAATACACACGATATCAAAAAGACAAGTTTGAATAATGGGTGCAGTAGATAACTTCTAAACGTCCCCTTGAAAAAACCAGTTTCGATTCTTTCTTATCAGGTCAATAAGGTCCTCACAAAATGTTATTGTTTTTATAAATGTTTGAATTTGGACGAAGTTCATAATTTTTTTATTATTATATTTTATTGCTTTTACACTATATTGCTCCATATTTCGTTTCGTATCTATGAATACGCTTCTTATATGTCCACCTCACACTTATGAACTGTCGCCATCTGACAATAACGGCTTCGCATTTTATACCTTACAATCGGTACTGAAGATATTTATTTCTTTGTGTTAAGCTAGTACACGTTTTATTCCTCTTACTGAGACATTAATAGAAACAGACCACTCGGAAGTGCTTGTTGAAGACGGATTTGAATCTGGTGATCGTCTCACACGCACCGATTAACCCTGAATCTCTTGTGATGTGATAAGCGATTTACGATTAACTATATCTATATCGCCATTCGAGGTGTCTCTACGAACTGGAATTGAGGCTAAGCCACTTCGTGATAAGTTTTACAAGTTTTATTACAAGGCCTTTCAGATTTGGTGCTGCCATTGGACTTCGATTTTTCAGCGGATATGAGATGACGCCTTGTCGACACGGCTGTGAATAATCATATAACTCTATCTTCACCTGTAGATAAAGCCGTGTATAGAACAATTGGTTTTATCAAAGAGTTATGCACGTTTCCGTGCCAAAGAAAATTTAATCGGATACGATTCGATATCCCCATCACAACCGATTCTGTACCGCTTTTAAGCTAACATAAATGGAAAGACATGGTGTAGTAAACGATTTAGGATGGCAGACCGCTTCTAATCGGAAACAAGGCCGTCTTGCTAGAGTGATGCGGTCCGAATTGTGCTTAATTACGGATTCATTGTGGCCGTTTTGCTACAGAACTTCAGCGGTCATTAACGGTGCTTCTGTGTGTAGGGTTGTTGTTAACGAGTATCGATTTGCTATATTCGTTGTACTAAACCCTTTAAATGACAATCACGAACGTCGTTGACATAAAAAAAAATTTCGTGTAAGAACGTAAGCAGATCGTTCCGTCTTCGCCCTTAGTTTTACACCTGACAAGTCTCTAATATGAGTTGTTTATGTTTTGAGGGGTTTAATTTTGATATAAACAGATAAAATAACTAGCAAATTCCACTGGGGGCTTAGCATTGTGATAAAGGACTTCAAGTCTAGTGCAATCGAAAGACAAAATGATACCAAGAACTCAATCGTATCTGAATTATTTTTACTTTTTATTAAAGGTAGCCATTATGTTAGTTTTATAAGCAAGTAACTTCCGCCCGCGGCTGCGTCCGCGTGGAGTTTGTTCTCATCGGTCACAAATGTTATATAACCTCCTCGATAAATGGACTGTCCAACACAAAAAGAACTTTTCAATTCCAACCTATAGATGACCATCTGGTAAAGTGGTTAGTACGCCTGTCCACTTTGTTCTGTTCTGTTCGAACTCCGGTGGGGGCTGATATTCTTATGATAAGTTCACGAATCATGGTTGTCTTTATGTTTATTTAGTAAATTTCTGTACTTATTTATATACATATTACTATCTAAATTTCTCTGTTAAATAGTATCCATAATGACGAGCTCTTAATGATGCTTAATTTCGGTTACATAAAAGGCGTGAGTGTGAGGAATATTATTATTATAGTTTTAGAGATTACCCCCTAGAACCTCACAAACTTAAAAAACCTAGAGATAAGTTATATATATAAAATATTAGTATAGAATTTAATCCTGTGTTGATAGTTGCTATTGGTAACTCTTTTGTTACTACCTGTTCTGCATTAAATAGGAAAAATATATAAAAAAATATTATTCTACCATAAACAATGTTTGATAACTCTTTATAAACATAAACTATAAGATTGATTGCCACACTCAGAAGTACTTTATAAGAAAATATGTGATAACCCTAATAATCGCAAAATCGAGGGACTAAAAGATGCGTGCATCGCAGCTGCTGCTGCACGCTTTGAAAATCGATCCTCAATTATTTTTTTCATTGTTAATGTCATAAAGAGGAACACACACATATCCATACTTATGCAATGTAAATTTGTATTAAATATAACTCGGCTTACATATTTATATATAAAATTATCATGAAATGTCCTTTGACAATACCTTTGTACACTGCGAGCTTATTCACTGGAACGTGCGATACAATCGGAATGTAAATTCTCGTACATTCCCTTTGAGAGTTACGTTTTTGCCTATGATGTCTTATTCAAAACAAAGCTAATGTGCTCAGTTATTTACTTTTCTTTGTTCTGAAAGAAATAATAAAACAGTAAAAGCACTTAGCAGTCGAAAAGCTTCGAGATCTGTATATTTGTTTTGAATTTTATTATTTAACTTCATTTATGTATCCTGCAGTACGCTTCTGAACATGATTTCTCTCAATGTTTAATTTGCTAATAATACTTGCGAAAAATAAAAAACTGACTGTGAAAAACTTGGGAAAAAAAATTAATACTTAGTAGACAAATTCAAATATTTCGACATCTAATATTATTATTGCAATATTTTCGTGTATATCAATATTTGAGCTTCCGACTTGCTAACTAAATATGCGTAATTGCTATTATTATTAGAATCTTCAAGATTCAGAGTCGCAGTAATCTGGAGAAAGCTTACCCAGATAGTATTGTGTTGATGTTTTTGTCAGTAACAGCCTCATGCTCACTGGCCGGTGGAATGTTCACGGTCCGCGGAGCCTTTCGTAACAGTCTTCTTCGTTCTAGTGCAAATGTTTTTGTGTGTATCTAGCTTAATGCATTCGTGTCGGCGATGTGGATCGAGTTCATTGTGAGATTAGCTGTTCAACACAGTTTAGCCATTCAGTTCTATTTTCAACCAAAGATAACTCCAAACTATTTTCCGTTTCAACGACATCGTTCAATTTAATGAGTGTTAGAGAAAATTTATTGATCTACATATTCGTCGGTTTATTTTCAATTAGTTACGGTTTAATTTTATATTCATAAATGTTGCGTGTAACTGATTGGTTACTGTGTGGTCATTTAATAACTGAAATAGGATACTCGCATTTCATAGTCTGACACAATTTTATTATTATAAAATAAAGGCTAAAGGTAGGTTAATGAATGTGAAGTTCAGTTTCCAGTAAATATAATACTTCCCTTATGAAAACAGTGATATGTGGTATAACATGCCCCCATCCAATCGATTTCGTGAATCTTGAACGAATTCGCAATCCCAAGAAGTGGGACTGGTGGAATGTCAGATCGTGATGGCACAGGTGTAGGGGCGTTGATCTCTCGCGCCGTCGTCGAGTGCACTCTGTAGCCCACGTGATTTTAGAATTAAGAATGTCCTTATTTGATTGGTTGTTTCAAAAGTTTCATTGAACGTAATTCAACTCCGTGAATCAACCTGCTCAGATAGTGTCTCAAGGAGTTCTATATTGAAATTAATTTTAAATGTGGTTATGGTAATATATACTTGTATACCATTGCGACTTTAAACGGTTCTATTTGAATTTATAATGCATTACAAGTTTAATTATTGTGTTTGAATGCTAGTTATAAGAGTTAAAGTCGCGTGAAAATTTCTACATTCCAGGCATTGTATGAAATAGATTTATTAACTGTGAAAGCAAATATGTATGTTCGGTTTTACTATTCTCTTCACTAAATCCATGAAGTTGATTCTAAATAGACAGATGTATTTATAGCATAACAATATTTAAATATGTTTTGTGAAGTAAACACGCGTCGAGGACCCTAATTTGTCGCAAGTTTACATCCCATTAAAACGTAACTAGTGATCGCATGTACCTAAGGTATGTCATTGGCTTAGATTTATATACAATCTATTTCATGGTAAGCTCTTACTCCTGTCAACCATGACAACGTATATAATTACTCTCGGATTAATGTAATCTTAGCTATTATTCTTGCATCTCTTGCTATTGTTTGCCGGAGAACACTCTATAGATTAACCGCTTATTTGTTCAGTTGCGATGTACTCCCGGGTAACTCGAGACGGTTAAAATTGAATTGTATCTGTTTGTACTATTCACAGGTTAAAGTTCTTATTTTATATCTGCGTTGACACAAACAACACCCTCATGACTTAAACTGCTTGAACCCCTGCCATGATTTGAAGCTTTGATATTGTGTCTCTCACGAAGCCGCGGTGACTTGAATAAACGTTTTCATAGAAATGTTAAATCCAACGCAAGAATTTGGCAACTGGTAATGCAAACTACACAATGTGTTGTTTCCAAGAATTAATGTCAGTAAGCTATCTGAATACTTAAATGATTATTTAAAGTCGGAACAGGTAAATCTTGCGTCTGACTTCTTAATAGAGAATTTCCACGATTCAATATTGTCCACATCGCTCACTTGTCAATTAAATTTATGCTTTAATATATTTTCCCTATATAATAGTTTTGTATCTTTTATGCAATAAATTGGATACTGCTAATATTATTATTAATACTTGATCGAGTCTATAAATTATGTTCCACTGTTTCTATTTAACTTTTTCGTTGTCTTAACTAGACGCTGTACTTTTTTTGCAAATGTCAGCTGCAGGTGCGAATCTTAACTGGTTGGCCAATTAGTCCAGACAAGTTCCTAGTAAATTATAATTTCGTAATAAAATATTCATGGGAATAACGAAATAAGCCTACGTCATTCTAAAAACAAACGTATTTAGTTGGTTATTTGGTATCATTGGTATTCAAAACTATTTACTTTAAAGATGGAGGAGGAGTGGATGTTTAACATAATACTGTGATCAAATGGAACTTATTTCTATCAAATCTCCTTGAAGTAGTAAAGTTAGATAGCTATCTCCCTTTCCCATGTGTTTTTGCCTACCTATACAATTCTGAAATAGGTTGCTAAAACGCGCTATCCAACTTGACGACTGTACCGTGCACA
This sequence comes from Acentria ephemerella, assembly GCA_943193645.1. Classification (NCBI taxonomy): domain Eukaryota; kingdom Metazoa; phylum Arthropoda; class Insecta; order Lepidoptera; family Crambidae; genus Acentria; species Acentria ephemerella. The sequence continues at coordinate 7,694,837 of OW971891.1, forward strand.
CGGATTCAGATCAAGATAGACAGTGTTTCATTTGTGTGTGTATCCGTTCTAATAAGAGTCACTTTTCAACTGACGTGTTACGATTGTTATGCCGCTGTCTGTACCTTCACTCCAACGAAGGAAGGTATAAATCTTCCAGTTTACAGTCCAATGCGCTAGAGTTTACCAAAAGTAGAATGGTCGCTATAAAAAAAGATCGTGTAACTTACCTGTTTATTTTAAATACTAGCAGATGGCACAGAATAAGATTAGACAGCGTTATATTTGTTTGTAAAACTATATTACTATAAGTTCAAATTTATCTTAGCTTCTAGAAGTAACATCAATCAGGTCTTCTGTCTCTATGAGTGCTGTGTCTTGCTTTGCAAGAGGTGTCAGTAAAAGGCAATTTATCCTTTTATTATGCTTTCTATTAATCTCATCTGCAATTGTCAGAGCCTCAATTATTTATTTCGGAATCTAAACTTAAATTTAGGTTCGTCCTACTATTTTATTACAACCCAACCTAAATAGAACAGATCCCCGGTGATCGTGTTTTCTCTAAGTTGATTCATATATACAAAAATACCGCTCAAAATAAGTCAATAGTGTATGTTCTAAGTGTCAACTAACTGGACATTTCTTAAAGTAATTATATGTTTGTTTCCTCCACTTCTACCTAAAAACTGAACAACATAGAACCGTTACTAATTTACAACCGACATAACGAAATACTTAAACACTTAAAATTTAGTTTCGGAAGGCAACTCCGTGTGAATAACATGTTTGTTAGTTTTAGTTACTGGTTATTAAGTTATCGATTTTTGTATAGTTAGTATTTTTTCTCTAACATAAACATGTTATTTTTTATATTCTCGGGTTTAAAACTGAATTATGTTTCGGATTATGTGGTTGTTGATGTCGATACCAAATAAACATCAATTGAATGAAAAACCAACTTTAAAAACACTAAAAAGGCAAAATAATTCAATAACTTCTTGTTATCAAATTGTAAATCATTTTTGGAGTCGGAGCTTTACTTACTACTATTTCTGAAAACAGTACCATCTACAAAAAATAATTTTAAATTGGATAATATACAATTATTTTTGTATTTAGTGATTTGAAGTTGGTTATAGATCTGATAAATTTTTAAGGTCAAAGTTAGACGTGTGACCGTGTTGACGACTTGTAAGTTTTTTTGTCATTGGTTACAAATACTAGAAAAGCTTTAGCATACGTAATATGTCTATAAAATTTGAAGATTGCCGTCGATGCCCCAGGGATTCCATTCTCAGATCTTGACTTGATGACAATGGCCCACCTCTTTCAAATAAAATTTCTTCTTCTGTTCATAAAAATACCAAAATCGTTATTCGACTTGCTTAAGTCTATAAACTTTTAGGTGTTCCCTCGATTCCTCGTGATTCCCATCATCAGTGGACTTGTATAATAATGGGGTAAATTATTCAATTTAATCACTAAAAAGGTGTTTTGTAGTCTTTTTTGTTTTGTTTTAAACGTTTTTCTTTTTTTCCATACATTTATTTTAAGTTTGTATATTTTGTGTTGGCCTATTTGAATGTTCTCGAAGATACATGTTTATTCAGGATCCACAAAACAATCGAGATATATTCAAACAGGTCTTATAAAAACAAGTGTTTTCCTTCGCGGTCAAGTATGGTTAGGGGCCCTCTAGGTTTGCTTACCTTATTTATACCGCATGTACCTTGAACATTCGTGATTGAATGTCTGAAATCAGCTATCAAAAATAATAAAGCTTTGTGACATTTATCGATGAATATTTTTAGTTAGTAGAAAAATAGATTTCTACGCAGGAGTGTGCGTAGGTAAGCTTAAATAAGAGTCCAATGCAAACTTAAAGTAAATCGAAGAAATATTTTAACCAGTTTATTATTCTTTAGTTATTCATTAGTTTTATCGTCATTGTAATGATACGTATGGACGTATGATACATGGGTTTCGCATAAACGACAGTTTAAATGTGCACAAAATAATTTATTTCAACGTTCCTACTAAAATTATGTTCCCCAGTGACCGGTAAATTCAAAAGTTTAATATCGAATTCACCGAATTTCCGTGTCACGCTCGGCGTTTCAAGTGCTTCATAACCATAACTCGAACTGCTACGAGTAAGAAGTTGGTGCAAATAGACGTAAGGTCTTGGCAATTAGTGATAATTCTAATCATCATAGTTCAAACTACAGTCTGTTTTCGAATCCAAGTGAATCGAGAAGCGATTTCCATAGATTATTTTCAAGAAACAAAAAATTGCAACCTTCAAAAGCTATTAATGTTATTAAGGCTATATTAGACAGTAAAAGCAGAAAGCCTATTTTAGCTTGGGCATACTTTTTGTATTTGAAACTGAAATAGATTTCCAAGATTTGTCTTGTGTTTTTTTATCAGATCTCAGGTTCTTCATCATGTATATATATAAAAACTACAAACTGGTTGTTCGATTCTTTGTGAAGGATAATTCTAAATTTTAAAGTCATTTATTTAAATATATACTTTATACCTATTCCAATCAATAATCTATAGTATATTGGTGTCTTTCTGATTACGACTGTAATTGATAATTCAATTCACCCACGGTGAAAAGTTGGTTTGTTAAGCCAAACCTTTTAAACCTCATTTACCTTGACCGTGACTTTTGAATATTCATATTAATGTTATTACTCAGCAAAAAAAAGTAGTTATGTATGTATTTAATATGATATACACTTAAAACTCAAAACTCTTCATTTTATATACTTGGCAACACAAAAGTTAATTAAGAGCATCGTACGCGCGGGGAATTTCTCGCGAGATCTGTCACTGTCACCAACGTCGAGGTGTTTTCGTCTGTACGCGTCGACTGCACCTGTACCTAGCGTACTTACTTGTATAAAGTACCTATATTATCTTCAAGAAACAAATCGGTATAAGATATGGTAGAAAAAGTTTATTAGAATTGAAATCTCTGCCAAAAGTTAGGAGGGTTTCTTAACCTTTTCTGTTGCTTTATGCTAATAAAGTAAGACTAAATTTTTAATAATATCACTGTGTAAGTAATCCTCCAATAAACAGAATTGGCTTCGCACGTTTATGCTTGTGGTTTAACACATGGATCGCTTTCTATAGGCATTGTTTTATTACATCGTCAACGTCCCAAGAGTATGGCTTCATGCGGAAGCAAGTCAAAATAAAAATCGATGAATTGTACCTCACTTAGACAAAATGTGGATAATAATCATAATGTATTAAAATTTTCACTATATCATCTAAAATATCGTCGTAAATTTATTTAAACATTTTTGTCATTGTCATTACCTGTTCTGAGCAAATCGAAGATGGAAGGTAAGAACATCCGGATTCCTCAACCTCGAAAGAACTGACTATCTTACCTCTAATTGCCGGAACACAGAAATGCTGTTAAGATTGTTGTTATGTCAGCGGACTTAGTTATGATGGTGTTAGCTAGCCAGGCGAACTTATAAAGCCCTACTGTTTACAAAAATAAGCAGAAATTTCTGCCCCCACTGAGAGCCTCTAGATCAAAAGTAGGTGGTATCAGGCACTAGACTACACAGCCGGTTAAGTATTATTGAAGTAGAAATTGAATTTTAGTATTTGGAGGTAAATATTATTTTACTTTAAAATCACTGTCGTGTTCCGTTTTTGCGTAAGAATAATACTCAGGTTCCGAAATTGTTGCAGCTAAATAAACACAAGGCTTATCTTTTAATTCATCAGAGGAACGTTTGATTTATATTGATATTTGAATAGTTTTTGAATGCTCGTATTATCTGGAATTTGTAGCAGTATAAAATAAAAACGGCCAATATATCAGTGTCTATTAAAATTACTAATTTAATGCGTAATATATTCCCCCTTTTTTATTAGGTACTTGAAAAATCTTTTTCAATACTTCAGATGAGTTTTCGCGTAAATTCACTAATAAAATAATTTTTCGTAATTGTTGTAGTCAGAATTACAAAAAATCATTTGTACCGACTTCTCAAGTAGTTTCATAATTATTCATAAATGCATTCGAAATTAATCATAAGTGCAAGAGCTCATCATATTGTGCGCACTTGCAATATTTCACATTGACAATGTAAAAAGGAGCATATTTTCACAATTATAAGTCTATTGGGCCATCACAATGTTAACTACCTCCATAAATAAAAACACGGATACGACGAAAGATGCTGGTTTTGACTTCCTTCCAATAAGTGGCTAATGGTTTGCTCTAGACCACAATTGCTGGGTTTGAGTCGTTACCTTTTCCGTTCCCTTTCTAACATGATCAAGAAAGCTTGATGAATGAGATCTGAGACGTTATAGTTCACACGACGCCCAAAATATTGTGTTGCACTTAACGAAGGTCGCAGGTAATATTGCTGTAATGCGTTTTAAAAGTTTAGATTTTTATGAATAATTTTTTATCTTATTTACATACTTCCTTATAGCACGTCAGATATGGTTGTTATATCCAACTTACACTGAGCCAGTAGTCTTTTTTATTTTACCTATGCGTTAAATCTCAGCCCATAAGGTCTGATATTGAAGAAAGATGATAATGTATGATATTTTTATTAACTTGTTTCGTGCAGAAGCAATATTAAGTTTATTTATCACCAGCACATTTTTTATGATCGCAGTCGATACAGTACAATGTTGTCATCGTCTTATATTTGAGCTGCATAACCAATTCGCGTCCGAGTGATTTATTCACAGATTCGATCGTAAATTTTCTGTGCGATCTGTACTGCGCCTCCGGGGAACAGATGGTGCATCCGATTTTTTTTACCAAAAACAAAATTCTCACGTTTATTTTTCATACTTCCTTTGAGACCGTTTGTAATTAAACTTTATGTGAGAAATAACTCAGCTATTGTGCAAAAGGAAACTGCACCTCAGATATTAAACCGAAATGAATCTTCATTATACATATTACTGCAAGTTATTTATTTCCTTTACTGTACTTCGTTCTACAAATTAGAATGCTCATAATATATTCTTAAATACTATTCACTTCCATTTTTGTTACTTTCGAATGGAATAGTGATACACTTTTTTTAATGAATTCGACCCGTAATTCCCATTGACATTCTTTGTTCAATCATATATATGTTTCGTTATACATTGTGTTGCGACTAGACCGCTAGTTAGCTTTGAAAATATTTGTATACTGTGAGAACTCTGGCGAACCGGTTGTAATGTGTCCACAAGCATAGCATAGGGACGTTAGTTCTCATACGAGTTAATCTATCGACAATGGCAAGGGTTTCTTACCGGAAATAGGACCAGTTCCACAACCACATCCCACATCTATAGAACCTATTTAACTTTTTTTTGAATCAGTTAGTACTAATATTTTATACTTTTCCAGTCAAATATTATAAGTCTAAACTATTTACTTTGTAACAGCAATAACATACAACTTTGAACCTTATGATTAATTCATGTATTTTGTTACAGGTACTTATTAAGTGATGTTTAAACAACTTTAATCACCAGAAGATGCATCTAAAAATATTTTTTACATTGAGCGTAATTTTAGCTTGTGATGCGAAATTGCCAAGATTAAAGCCGCATACGGCTCCAAACGAGCTTCCGTCTAATCCATTACAGAACTCGCAAGCGCGACTGCAACAAATAGAATTGAGAAGTGCGAAAACTAGTCGAATAGTCGATCAATACAGAGTAAGGCATCGAAGAGACGTGTTCGATTCGAAGTCATACGAATCAAGTCTGATATGGGCCCACTCAGAAAGATTAGACGAAAACGGAGACGTTATTTTGAAATGGGTGAATTCAGATTCAAGTATAACATTCAGGTTGGAAGCGAGAACTCGTGGTTACGTGGGGTTAGGCTTTAACTCAGCACGAAATATGAGAGGCGCTGATTTGGTAGTCGCATGGGTTGACGACAGGAATGGCAACGCTCAAGTTTTGGTAAGTGTCAAATTTAGAGAGACATCTGTTATTTATTCCCACAACAATCAAAATACGGAGACCAGGTTTGAAATTTTATTCTAATACATATTTCCTGAGTGGATCAAAGCCATACTAATGGAAGTGTCGTGATAATTTTCGATTCAGTTTCTTTTATGAAGATAGACGGTAATTTTAAATTATGAACATAGTGAAACTAGTGCTAGTTTCTAGATCTGATTCCAGCTCTGTAACTGGAGATATCTAACAAGAGATATTTTCTATACAAAGACAATGCGCTGCGGTTTTGGAATGTCAACGGCCAAGTATCGAAGCGTGACAGTACCATAATCATTGTGACCCGCTTGTTTTCACTAAGACTAGTAATTTGGTAGACAGAAGCGATAATTTAAGAATAACAATTCACAGAGTTACATTACGGTTCAGATGTTCTACGACAAGATAATAAATCCTGACAGACGGCTTTTGAACATTTGAGTTAGAAGTTTGACACCTTTACATTTATACGTTGTTAAGTAGCCTGTTGGAAATATTAAACCTAAAAAAAATAAATTATTTGAACAAAACTTTTACTCTATTTATGCAAAATATCTAAAATGGTAATCTTATTTCTTTTAGCCAGCGTTGCGACAACTTACAGTCGAAACCGCAAGTTTATTTGCATACAGATGCGCAATTCCTTGCATATTATTCTAGATGTTAAATAGTTAGCCTTTGTTTTTCCCTTTGTCCGTTTTGTGATCCTGCGTTTTCATTTTTATGAATACATCTATCCTGTTATTTGTCTGATAGAGACTGTTATAGGTTATATCTGCCCCTAGTTATTTGCTGTCTTTCCTTTTATTAGAAGTTTCAAGTTTATTCTAAATTCTTTCTATGTTTGTTTTAAGAATTGGATATTTTGTTACTAAATAGCTATATTCAAATCTGTTCTCGTTGTATATCACAAAATTTATCATAAACTTAAAACGTAGCTTATTAAAATTTATCCAAAGTTTTACGTGTCCATCGAGGACTCCATTAGTAATTTGTTTCAAATCTGAGCGGAGTGCGAAGGAACTTTATACAATAAACCGCAGCTCTGGGGATTTGGAAATCTCTACTTGGTTTATGCAAATACATAGACTGCTCTGCATTTAATTTATATTCCACATAAATTAATAATAATCGTCGAACTTGCCACTTGAAGAACTTCCCTTCTCCTACGTCCTACTTTTATTTCAAAATTAAAGAGAGCCTCACTTAGTGCATCATATAGCTAAATAATTTTATCTAGCATCACGGCCAATGTCGAAGCTGATTGCCCAAGAGTGCGAAGAAGAAAGCCTTTAAAGGTTTGTATTTGAGAAACTCGATAATTTTCTACGATTTTTCAATTTCATAGATGTTCAAAAAATAATACACTAACAAAAACACACGCCTATCTGTTTTTTGTTTGAGTAATTCCTTCATTTTCAAGTTTCAAAAATCTCCATTCTAAAACTCTTAAATCTTAAAATAAATATGTATGAGGTAATTTTGTTTTAATTCATTTCCACTGGCATTAGTCTCATTTCGTTCAAAACTTCTAAATATTAATGTAGATTTATAGCATCTACTTTTCCTTTATTATTATCATCGAGAACTGTTTTGTTCCCATAAAGTATTTATAGAATTTCCGAAATATCAGATGTTCATTTAGATATTAAAAAATCCGTAACCCCAAACACTAAGTTTTTATGTGTCAATACTTAATTAAGTTAGTGTAAAAGTGTTATTTTAATGTACTTTTAGAAATCGATAATTTCATTTTACAAAACAGTTACTTTATATGTATAATTCAGGTGCCGGTATATTACTTATAAGAAGGCAACCTTTTTACTATTTTGCGAAGATGTTGCTGGAAATATCTTATCAATAAAATCCTCTGCAATCGAATCTCTTTCTGGGATTCACAAAATTATTTTATTTTAAGAAAATAAAATAATAATCAACTTCAAGCAACTCTAGCCAACTTCGGAAATGTAGGTAAGCAGAAGTATCAGTATATTTAATTAAAAGGCACCTACATACGATATGATTGTGTGAAACAATTTCACTGTAACATTTTTAGTTTTTTTATCCTGTTGTACCTATATATTTTAAATAATTATCAAAACAGTTGAAATATTACATTACTACAGGGGCCAGCAAAAGAGGTATTGATGGAGGAACATATAAATGGGCTGAGGCAAGTCACACATACGTAAGGCAATGAATTGGCCACAACCAAGACTTATATAGTAATATTCTCAAATATTGCACGGAAATTAAAAAGAAATAGTACATAAGCAAAACTTTTTATTTGAAAATACAATTGCTTTTCAAAATCAATGTCGAGCAACGAACAACAATAATTTTTTACGCGCCAAAATGTTCCATTTGTTTTTTGTTTTTCGATAAAAAGTTTTCTTTTTGCAAGCCGGTTCGAAATTTAAATAAATCCTAGTCCCTTGTTTGCTATTTTTAGGAATAAAAGATCTTTCTATTTTTAATTTCATGTCCTTCGAAGAAGGGCTTAATTAAAGTTTGTCCACATTCCCAAAACATGTTTTTACACAACGTTTGTGATGTATAAAAATTTGATTGATCGCAGGAAGTAATACCAATCTATAATCGAATTTTTGGTTACCTCTCGATTAATACCCGTACCCTTAGGCCGTAATCATACATTCTTAGTTTAATCTATTCGAAATTCCTGCGGTACCATTTTGACGTGGAATTTCCTAGATTTATAGCCGTAGGTAGGTAGGTTCATACTTATAAGGAGACGTGCTTTTGTTTTTGTTACTTTGTCCTTGAAAATTAGTAAAACCTCTGTAAGTTTAGTGACTTTATTTCTGTCTTCGTAGGCAATTCTAAGTGGGAAAATATTTTGGAGATAGAAACAGAACTTTTGATTGTATTACTCTAACGTTTATTATTCTCCTGTAAATGAATTAGTGACTTTGAAGAAGCTATTCGCCGCCTCTTTTAAAGTAATTTTAAGTTATAGATAAATAAGAGAGTAAGTACAGAATTCCAGTACCCACATAATCAATGTCGAAGTTAAAATTTTCTCAACAATGTAGCGTATTAATAAAGTAATTAAGTTCGTAATTAGTTTACGTTCTCAAATTATTCACGTAATAATTTGGGTAAAAAACTTGAAATATTTACGCCCAGTTATGCCAAAGGTAATGTTGTTAGAACAGATATAGTAGAACCTTTATTGTAGGAATCAAAAACAAAGGGACATTTAAATGTCTGTATTATCAACAAACAATTGTGGGAATCAAACGGATGATAATCCTATTTGGAATGACGCTTTTGTCTAATGTACTGAAAGACGTCAGAGAGAACACCGAAAATGTATCACGTTTTGTTTTGTAAATAAGTCAAGTTAATAAATAAAGTTAATCGTTAATAAATAATGCAAGTCCCTAAATATCAGAAGCTCCATACCACTTGTAGAAATGCACGCAACTAATGAGAAAAATAAGCTATAGTTGTATCGAATCTTAAGGATTGCTTCTGAAATATATCGTGAAATCGTTATTCTGGAAGCATAGCCATAAAGTCACCATGACTCCACATCTCCCAACTCTTTAATGACTTCTGGAATTTAATACTTGGAGGTGAAAGTCTGTAAGGAGGTGCTTCTCCAGATGACACTCCATATTTGAATTGGTATAATAATCATAAAATGTAGTATTTAGGGAATACATGCCTTATATTCTAAACAGAGTATAATTTCAATATAAGCTGACTAGATTTAACTTTTTTTACAGTACTAAATATATGCTAACATTTATCTAAATATTTTGAACGAAAGAAAGAAATATACAAATACTATAGATAGAATAATCTTTATTGCACACCTGTAATACAGATATAATGTAGTAACAAAGACATAAACAATGGTGGTTATCACTATACACCTAACTACCTTAAGTGTACCTATATAACTTCAACTTAACCTTCTATAAATTAGATTAAAATCTACATAATCGCCCAGAAGAGGCAATATAATAGCAACGTAACTAGCATTGACATCAACAAAAGGTGTTTGGTAATATTATCAATTGGTTGCTAAGCTATCTGACATTTAAAAACAACAATACAAATTCACAAAGCTGCCTAAAACAGATAATAATAATAATATTTTCCCACAATCACACGTATCATCAAGCCCAAATCAACTATCATTAAGAGCTTATGTAAACCGTTCGCTATGTCTTTCTTTTTTTGAATTGGATGATGTAAAATAAAGATATATTCTTCTCTATTCTAAATAAATATGATTTGTGAACAAATTCGTACTCTAACAAATATCTGTTCTTAACGGGCCTCGAACCTGGGACCTCTGGCTAACTAGACAGGGATACTGATTAATCCATCTGACGGTCGTCAATGGCAATCAGAATAAACTATATTGCTAGAAATGCATAGACAAGCTTCAGATAATATATACAAACAATCAGATTACAATAATTGACAGTTTAAGAAATAGCTACGCTTTTTTGTGGGTTCAAAATTGGTTGAAGAAGAGAAAGCGAAGAGAAGAGCGACTTCTGCCTTCAAAACTTAGTTGATTTAAATTCTTTAGGAACTATATTCAATAAATTATGCAACATAGTAAAAAGCGTTGAGCAAGAATTACATAATATAAAACATTTAAAAATTTATACGTTCGTTTGCATGCTTAAAACTATTTGATCTATAGTGTAGACCGCAATGTATTCCTTTATCGACTGGATATGAGCGCAAAACTCGTTGTAAATGTTCATCTGAAATATCACTGTCAGGTTTAATAGATAATTTGATTAGATCAGTGTCAGTCAAACTTGTAAATGTAAGGGTAAGAAAGATAGTGGCGTTGAATTATGGGAACCTGTCTTTAAAGCAACATTTGCAATTTAGTTAGATATTCAGAGATATAGATAGCAAAGTTAGGGATGAAATCAATTCCTTTAATATATTAGGTATTCAGGAGCTCGTTTCGTATCAATAACGAAAACCAAATATTTTACGATATGGTTGGTACCTGGATGGGTCAAACAAATTTACTATCTTGAGCTCCTCTGATCTTCGGACGGTACGTTAAGACATTGGCCCTGTTACGTACACAGCTTTCAACCACCAACACGCAATGAGGCATTCTATGTCAGAGAACGTCAAGCATTGAGATCGTAAATCATCATCTAGAGTCACCAGCAAATATTGGAAATAAATGTTATTGCCGTTGTCTTACAGCTTTCTTAAGTACACGTCACAAATTTGGTTCTTTTAAACAATTACAGAATTGTATGGTGACTGTGATTGTAACTGTGACTCATATGCGAATTTTTTAAGAAGCCATTAAAGATATGGAAACATGCAGCCAAGTCCCAGGAACAGACGTGACATATTTGAATAATTTTTACCTTTAATTCATATAGGTCAGAGGTTAAATTCATAAAGAAAACATTACAACATTAAAATGAAAAATTAAAATTAATTCAAAGTTCACCGGGTCATATAGTAGGTTAATATATATAAAATACTGTTCTAAGCTATATCAATTGTCTTTTGTAATTATATCTCACCACTGGACACAGGCCTTGTTACAACCCGAATAATGGACATGCCAATTTACATTAGTAGGTAAATATGTAAATGTATCAATTAATAATAAACTCCGATAGAATGAAAGGGTCTTACAAACCTTTTTCTATGGAAAAATAAACTGCTCATGATTAAAGGAAGCTTCCTCGGGCAATAACTCTTTTGTTTACATAGGATGAGGATTGTTCAAAAGAGCTTACCAAGTAGATAACAAATATTTAACACAAAGAATTGAAAGCTGGAATCAGACTTTGATTTTGTACGAGGATCACGATTGAACTTGAAAGGGTCTGAATTTTTAGCCCCAACTTTTGGGTAAGTCAATGCTGCTTAACCTTTAGAAGGCAATTTCATCGAACTGGCCACCAGATTTATTACTCACCTCACGTATAATTCGGTTACTTGAAATTCTTATAGTGGTGTAGCATTTTAAATGAACTCAGAATTAAGTTTACTACGTCGAGTGTATCACACGCTTAAATGATACGTTAGTTGAATTAATGATTGAATGACACGTCACGTTAACCAAAAACTTAATAAAAGAGGTAGTAATATCGGGTATTATTAATTGTAATAATACCCGATATTACTACCTCTTTTATTAAGCTTTTGCTCTTTTGTTAAGTTGCAATGCACACGCACCGTTGAACAGAAGTTGATATCATAACATTTCTAAGCAAACTCTCTTGTGTGAAAATTTCAAGTTTCATTGATGTAAACTTAAGTTGTCTAAGAAATACGCAAACTTCCTAATGATATATTTGAGACTCGCCCAGTTTAATGCTACTAAAATGTTTTATACATAGAAATATTATGAATTATCTTGTGTTATTCTCAAATTACTTGTCTAACTAAACTTTATTCCGAACACTAATAAAAATACTTTTGTCAACACATACATTCCTAAATTTATGATTCTCATGTAAGTGTCACATGTGGCTTATTTAAGAAGAATTTTTTTAACCCATTTATAGTTGATTCAAGCTTACGTGAAAATGTACGTTTTAAGGTCATCGCGCACTAAGCAATGTGCACCGGGTCGTCAATTCGAAACATGAGGCGTTGGGTATTCATGGGCAAGGTGCATCAGCCAGGCACCTGCACTTAAAGCTTACGTGTAAAGAATACTGGGTCTCGTGCGAGGAGGAGAATACTCAAATTTTAATTGTTATGTTCGTCTAGTTAGATGAATACGTAAAAGCATCTAGAAATTGTTCAGGGTACGTACAATATGAAATTATTGCTTCTTTTCGTGTCATTGCAGTAATGTGATTCTAAATTTTTATGAATTAAAAATATATTTAATGCTTATTCCTTTTCCTTTTCTTATTGAGTTCTGCAACAAATGCCTGTTTTAATCATAATACTACCAACATCTTGGTTATAAGTATTAATGAATAAAAAACAAAAGATCTGGATTGTTGTGTTCAAATCTGAAACAAAATTAAACCCTTTTTACGCAACAATCAATGAAATTTATTGGAAAATGTTCGATGTATTCGCCGGGAATATTTTCATCACGCACACAGTTGGCTGAATTTGGTAGGTAACCGCTAATGAACCCAATTGAACACCGACCAAAACCAAACCCTCAGATTATTAATGATTCGGGCATGAGTGATTTCAGCTTTACAGCGTTTAGGATGCAATTGACATTACAAGCTTTTTTATTACAATTTTAGCAATAAAGGTCATATTTTTTACAGGCCATTGTAATATTTGTTTAATAAGAACAAAATTATTGTACTTTATTATTGTAATAATTCATACTTATTTTATTTTTCATTTTACTTATTCGTGATATTTTATGTACTTATATATTTTATGTATTCATAAAATAATGTACATACAATTGAAATTTTTGATTAATATTATATACATACACATGGGTACATTAAAATCTGTAGTGAGAAACTTTTTAAATACGATGACTACTTTAAATTGAATTAAGTTTAAACTAAATATTGACAACCTTAATGCACACCTTTGATCTGATCAATTTAATAATTCAGATATGATAATTCGCCTGGAAAAGAGCCAACATCATGCACTCTTTCTGATTTATTACAAATTATCACAAGATTTATTTAAAACTCAATGATGTCATTCGTCTACTGCATGTACAGAATAAATAAGAGGTAAAACTTGTTAGTCATACAAATTCTATTAACTAGATAATACATATTAATCTTATTACATATTAGTTTTTGATATTAATAAACACGTGTTTGAAATCGTTAAGAATGAACCCTTCGCTAACATTGCGATGTGATTTGAACACACCCTAAGCATCTATATCATATCAGGGCGTCTTTCACCATTCCCACAAGATAACTATCAATAAGTACATTTATAGAGATTATGTACCCAGAAATATGATTACAATATATCTTCGTTCGCCAAAATCCATTTCGTACAGGTAAATGTTCCCTGTCATACTTATTTTACAAGCGATAGAGTTGGAAATTGCATAATAGAAAAAGTCTAGGTAATCGCGGTATGGCGTTTAACATGGCATTCCCATTGTGTCTCGATTCTCATGCGCGAACCATCAAGTTGATTCTCAAAACTTATTCTTTTGTGAGAACGAAGAAAGAATTTTAATGCATCCGTTTGAACTTGGAATAAAATCACACAATAGTTCGCTCGTTATGTAACGTTAGCAATTTTGTCCATTTAATTTTCTAAACTCGTGCGCTGAATTAGTTTGCATTTAGTATGAGCCAGAAGCATGCATGCTAAATTCTGAGGATGTTGTTCTATCAGATTCTAAATTAATAAAATTAGTTGTAATGTCGATTTTTAATTGACAACCCATTTCCGTCACGATCAAAATTCTAGACCAATTGATTCTATAACCAAATTTGATTTATTCTGAATTGTCATATTTTCAACTTATTTTAATTCAAGTGGCTTAATAAAAAAAATGAGTCCAAACAAAAAATGAGCGCCTAATATTATCCAAAATGTCTCAAATATATGTTATAAATGATTTGATTGATAAAGAATTACGAAATCAACAACCATCAGATAGAGTATTTCTAAGTGATTCCCAATCAATCACATTAAGAGATTGAATTGACCACATTTACGGTATTGAGTTTAAGACTACTGTTCAATATATCTACCTAATACAACGCTGCTTTATTTATCGTTCCCAATATACAATTAGCTTCCCATCTTTCATTTACACACATAATGATTTGTAAATGATATTATTCTCAAAGTTGTTTAATTAAATATGACATATAATGCTTTATTATAGACTCTATCTATATGTATTCATCTAATACAATCAGCAGTATACATATATATATTTTAAAACAGATACGTGTATGTAATGTGTCACAAGTATAAATTACGCATTGGTTAAACCGAAGATAAACGTGTCCGTCGGGCTGAGATATCGACAATTAAATCCAGAATAATATGATATAAAGAAACTTTTTTGCGAGTGATCGTGGGAACGCAAATCTCGCCGGGTCCGATCTGTAAGCTCGAACCATGCGAAATCCTGTTCTGTTGGTCCTTCCACAATTATCTTAGTGAAATAATTGACAAACTACCTGATTTTTATTATTGTGTGCAGTATTTATTAATGTCTAATTGCTTCCTATTTTCTTAGCTAGAAATAACGGACGAAGTTTCGTTTTGTTGATTAAGTTATTATTAGCTCATGCTAGTGTTGAAGGCTTATTTAAATAGTTTTATTAGGCGTTCTCTCGCCGTGGTAAGCTGAAATGATCTAGAAAGTAATAATTTGTTAGTTTTTATCACATTGATAATGAAATTCAAATCATCAGCGAATCACAGCAGCGTCTCTGATATGAAGACAATGCGAGTTTCTAGTACATCTAAATGGTGAAGAAACATGTCTAAACATAAAAACTTATAAAAGCTTTTATTAGGTTTCTTGGAAACATTGTTACTTAAAATTTAGAAATAGTCTAAACACTTCATATTCACATTCGCAAACTAAATTTGAGATATTTTGTGAGTTACAAATTCAAACTATTGGTTGTTTTTATATCTAATATAGAACGGGTATCCTTCAAATTTTTCAATGTGGATGTTATATCGTTTCCTTTTGTCATGAAAATGTGTTCTTGGAGTCGAGGAAAGCAAAGCGGATTGATTGATGTTCCAATTTCTGTATTTTTGGGAAAAGGCGTCAACCGTTTTAAGAATAAAACCTTTTTTCATCGATCGACATTCAAGACTAAATGCGGAGAAGTATAATCAAAGTAGTCCATCAGTAAGTTCCCTTTTTTTGTTATTATTTGATCAAAATAGTTTCTCTTAACTATTAAGCCACTTTCAGTCGAGACTCTATTTTAATATCTTATTGGGTGCAGATGCCAGATGCATCATATGGCGGGTTAATACCTTGACTTGTATCCAACTTAATTTACAGATTTTAAAGCGTAAAATTTTTTTCGTGTATCCTCAAAGATCTGCCGAAAAAACAAGCCTTAAAACTACGTTCTTTGCCATTATCGTCCCCCAAATGTGTTTATTTAAATTTTGATGTGCCATAGTACTTAAGTACAAACATTTGGCGAATGTCAACACTGTTGTTGCTTGGTAAATTAGGACAGACTAGGTAAAACGCAAATGTTAATTAACAATTCCCATTATAAATTTGTTTGAGCCCGCTAATTCGAGTACTGTATACACTTCTATTATATGGGGGAAAAACCTTGTTAAATATACTATTTGTATGGGTATTATATAAGCAGATATCTACGAAGAAAATTTCCTTTATTCAGAACATTTGGGAATAACAGATAAACGACAACAAAGGGATCGAGATGTTCTTAAACATCTGACATTTGGTGTATGTAAACCCCCTATCATTACAAACCAGCCAGGTGGCGATGCCGCGGCACGTGCTGGCGACATCTGTCGATGAAAAAAGTAATTTTATTATTTATCTTTATTGCACGCATCTTGCAAGACATCTGCTATTCTATTTTAACTTATCATCTGTCGCTCTATTCAGAATGCTGGTTGCAACTTTATAAGAGATATTTTAAAGGCAAATTTTTATTAAATTCGTTTTATTTTATATTTCGAATCACTCAGATAGCACTGAGCCCCAAGTCATTTTGGGGCTCACTGCTATCTTAACTTCTATTATTACTTACAAACTAAGTTTACTTCCATTGGCTTTGTTCCCTCATATTGTTTGTCTTCTTTGTAGGTACTTTCTAGATGCAATAGGTTTCAGATCATGCGTTACACTTTGACTTTTGTTTGAATCTGCGCGTGTTTTAGTATCAGTGCCTCTGTATCTAATTTAATAAATGATTAACGAATTTAATCATAAATCTGATACACAGAGGCGTTGATACCAAAACACGCATGAATCAAAAAGCATCTACTATGCTTCAAAACTATACGTTTTGCCTAGTAGATACTTTTTGTTACATATAGTGTTTGGCAAATCATTAATATTTGTCCTTTTTTTAACTGTGTTAACAACGTTTTTACATAGGATTCAGTGTATAGTTACGTCTAAAAAATCTAGACATTTTAAAACAATAAGCGTATTACTAAGTTGTAAAAAAATACCACCTTACAACATCAAACTCGACATGCAAAATCGATATAACTGTGCACTGGCGTGTAACGAAAAATAACCGATGACCGCGGATAATCGAATACTTTTTTACTATTATTTTAACGACGGAGCTGCTACAAAAACAAAAGAGTGCTCTTACAAATATTCCAGCAAAAGAAGTCGATAGCATAAAAAAACTTAAACCTTTTTACAGGATTGCCATGGAACAGAGTTCGACGACCTGGCGGTGGCTGATGAGGTGCAGAACTATGAACTGATATCTGGCTATCAGAATGCCACACACACGACGGTCGAGGTTAGAAGGCAGTTGGATACATGTGACAAACAAGATTTTGTTATTGGTGTGAGTATTCCGTAAGAAATATTGCACGAAAGAAATATTGAACAATTGTTTTGTGTGGAATCTAGACGATCTATTTAAGGGAACAGTTGAATTTTACAATCAGAAAATTTGTGCACAATAACAAATTTTCTGATCAAACACATTATTTGTGTATTAAAGAAGTATCTTTATTCTTTTGATTATTCTTTCTTTATGTATGAGATTTTTGTAGTCTTTCAATCTGTGTTGTAATTTAATATTTAATGATAAGAAAAATACAACCCTTTCGGAGCACCGAGGTACCAACTTCAGTTTACATTTTTTTTAAATTTTCGATACTTACTGGGTATGTTATTGTTTTACACCAAGAGAATTGCAGAAGGGTACTTTTTGAGTTGTTTCAGACCATAGTATGAATCAGCGAATACTTTTGTATCCCCCGATTTACACCATGGTTATAAACTTGGAAGAAATCTTTGTGGCTTTGTCAAATAGCAACAAAGGAAAGCTCGAATTATCCAGACCAATAAACTATACCTACCTAATGAAATACAAGCGTTTACTTGAGCGAAAGTATCCGAGTAATATTATATTATGTAACAAACTTTGTTAATAATACCTATGAATACAAAAGAAAGATCGGCAATGGATACTCTTTTAGTACAAGAATAACAGATGGAATTAATATATGCCCCGTAAATTTGAAGCATTTTATTAAGCAAAGGCTAAATTAAAAAGGCAAATCTAAAAATGTACTTCACCGAAGTAAAATGTTTTTCATCGAAGTAAAAATAACAACTACTAACTTAATAGGTATGTTTAAAAATACAACCCTTTTGGTACCGAGATACCTACTTCAGGTTACATTTTTTTTCTTGGCTGTTTTATCCTTTCGCACCAAGAGCTATTCGCACCACAGTGCGATTTACTTCACTACATTACGAACTCCATACAATGACAAATTTATGCAATGTTGTTTTTGTATCTAACTATACAATTGTGTTACCTATTTCAGGAAGACACAGTACAAGTTCTATGGGCTTTAGGTCCCGAGGGATCTGATGGAGAACTACCCAAACATGTGAAGAGCGGTTCGAAACCCTTGCGATTGTTGCAGCCTGTTGGAAAGCCTCAAGTACCTTTGAAGAACTGGGATGTGCGTCTTAATAACGTGAGTACTGTGGCGACATCCTTCGCCAATGGCTTAGGTGTTCTGCTTTTTACGTAGAATAAATATGTAAATATTAATTTGAATTGTTACGCGAGTATGATGGTTTAGTTCTTTATACATTGCACGACCGACCGCTGGACTTGAAACATATTAGATGGACTAATAAAAGATAAAATACTATTTAAAGTGTTTTTGTAATTTAGATTCCCAAGTTGAGCTACGTCCCTGACGACCCCGGCGGTCATGACAGTACTTATAAAAGTTAAAATTCCCAAGAAAAAAACTATGTACAATTTACAAACTTGTATTTAAATCGTAGCGGTTTGCTCTGACTTGGATTTGAACAATTTATCACAAAAACTTTTTCTCAGGCTCAATTTAAATAATAATAATAATGCCTACCTAGTAGTTACATCTATTTTCACTTTCAAAGTATTCTAACCGCTACTCGCATAACTTGAAGTATCTAATCTAAATTTGTTAACTATTGGCTGCATAAAAGACGCTTCAACATTATACGGTAACACACGCAAAGCGGAGACGGAGGTGTGAATAATCGTCAATTTGAAATACCGAAGAAATGAACCATTGGGAATAATAGTATATCGAGGAATGCTGGGGACTGGGGAAAAACATCTTAACATCATCTGTCTTATTTTTATATAATATGAGTGAATGAAACCTAACAAACCGGTTTTCCCCTAAAATAGTATTAATTATAAGAAGATTCTACTATTAAGACTTGCCAATTAAAATCAATACTCTGTAATTGCTGCATGTTTAACGCATTACAGAAACCGGTACCACGTTAAGCAGAGGTTAGATGTTGCCACAAAATAGTCGACCTTAAAATATAGCATAACAAAAAAATAAATAATTATTGCCAATTTCAGAAAATCCACAATTGTGGCTGGGCATGCTTGGCAAAAAGCCAAATGTTTGTTTATAGTAATAAACACCACGGAAACCTCTGATCCATTAAGGTTATTACTGGTAACAGGATAATATCTTATGTAAACGAGTATTATTTACATACGACGAATATGTGTGAACATGGTGGCTGCCGTTTCCACTCTATCTTGATTCCTGAACCCCTAGTGTGAGTTTCAATCGAATTGAAACATTTCATATGTCGTCACCTGTCAATGTTGTGAAGTATTGGTAACGATTTTTTATATATGCGTATATCAGTTGAACTCAATTACGATCTCAAAGTCCCGATTCGATTGAAACTCACCCTAGAGGTACTATACCCTTGCAAGTTTCAAGCATATCCAGACGTGGCGATCTTAGTTACGTTTAGCTGACAAATGCATATATTGATATAAGAGTTTCAAATACTTCACAATAAAGCCGCTGCTTTCGTTTTCGTAGGATTTGATAGTTAAGGATAAACACGATCGAGACGGTTCGAGTCGATTGAAACTACATTAGGGTACTCGGGTCGTGTAAACCGTCCCTAAAATCTAACATGTGCATGAATATATTACAATTAGCTAAGTGCTTCGTAATTTGTTTAGTCACAGAGTAACTACGTTTGAATAACATTGTTTTCTCTTTACGGATTATGACCCGGTTCAGAGGCACATTTACTAAGAGGCGGCTCTCTAAAAAATCTGATTTTCTGTAGAAATTTAACACAGCTGCCTAAGGTTCAATATCGCGAATATATTAAACACACTGCATCGCACAGAATTAAATGAAGTTAATCACAAAACCATTTTCGTTTTTGTTTATAATTTGCTTATTAATTAACAAATAATGTATTTAAATTCTACTCAGCCAGTTACGAATTAATTATCTTAGTAGTTTACTAAGATAATTATTTAAATTATTTTTATGCATAATGATGGAGAAAGTGTGGAGTATACAGAGAAATTGACATGTATAGAGTGAGCGTAAATTTCGCTGCACTTCTTTTAAACCAACTTGTACCCAATTAGGGAGCCGCCATTTGTACGTTCTGTCTGTCATTACCTATTTTATGATAAAGCTGAAGAGTTAGTTTATTTGCTCGAACGTACTAGTCCCAGGAACTGCTGAATTCAAATTTAAAAAATATTTTTTGTGGGATAGTTCATTTATCGAGGAAGATCGTAGCGCGATGTTAAATAACTTATAGCCATCGGCTAAACAACATTACGCTATGACCAATAGGAGTTGAGCATCATTGAAAAATGTTGCAGAAACGGGAAAAAGTATTCGCAAAAATCATTAATTGCTCTCCTTTAAAAATTGTCAAGAAACGGAAACATATGTCTATCTTTTAAGTTTGATTCATTATAACCTTTTTTGGGAAACAAATTTGTTATAAACATGATTTTAATCCTTAACCAAATATATATTGAAATACAATCATGTAATCTACCCACCTACGTATGATATGTTGTTATTATCCGACATCCACGCGAACGAAGTCGCGGGCAAAGCTATTAATTCATAATAATTCCTTTGAGGTTTCAAACCGTGTCGCCTATCACAAGACTCGTAAGAGAGTGGGCCATGAAGGTACAGTAGGTTACCAATATACTTTACTGGTGTGTGTGTGTGTTTTTTTCACACCTACTACAGAACAGAACATTATACCATGACGATCCTCGATTTTTAGTATACGACTTTCCAACGCTACCGTACTAGAAAGTCGTATAAAATAAAGCTGCTAGCTATTTCGTATTCCGCAGTATACAATAGGTAGGTAGACTAAACTCCCTACGCGTCGACACCCTATAATATATCAAGGAATGTTCAGAGCATAGAAGACAAAACCTTATAAAGTACCTAGCTGCGAGCATTTTCAAATTTAATTCATCTATTAAAAATACACAGACAGAGATCTAATAGGGTTGAGATGCCCGTGGTAGGAACGAATAAAAGTGAAACGTTGTCTATATAACTAATAGTAAATAATCCTGCGCTAATTCAGCTTAAATAACTTCCAAATAAAAGTCTGTGACTGTACCTGAAAATCTATTTTTCATGCCATCTATTCGAAAAGAGGGGAAGTGCGACGAAAGTGGGTCACTCCAGCGAACTTAATATAAGTAACGAAATGACTTTTGAATTTGGAACACTATTTTAATTAAAAAGTTTGATCGCAATTCGCTTCGATAAAGTCCTGGCTGGTAATAAAAAAGGCGCGTATTTTTTCCACCGATTCGTCAAATTTAAAAAATACGCTATAACTTCTATTTATAGCGTATTTTTTAAATTTGACGAATCGGTCTTCGTTAAATAATGTAAACATTGAACAAAATTTTTTTTCAACAAAATACTATGTATTATCTTGAGACTTGCTTCTATCTGGTCATGTTTATTAATATTTATAAAACTTCGCTTTGTCTTTATCCGCCATTTAATAAGTCATGCCGCATTTAATTGCATGTTTTTCTTCACAACCAGTTTTTGTGTTCGTTGTTGAGATTTGTACGTGATTCGACTGACATGATACGCAAGCAAACTTTAAAAGGGAAGTTCAAATTATTTGATACTTTGATAGAGATAGATAGATTCTTATGAACACAAATGTGTTCATTGAAAATCCAATCGCATCCACTAAAATGTCAATGCTAATTGAAAAGCTATTACTGAAAAAGAAGAATTGTAGGCAAATACAGTTCTAAAAATCCCCTTAGACCATTTGTTCAATCGAAATTATTGATAGAAAATCAATTCAGCCTAAAAACCAATTACGAAAGACAAAAAATTTAAAGAATCGTAAAAAATAGTAATGTTATCAAATCTTAACTCAGATTATAATTTAACGAACATACCAATAAGTTATATCACACATATGAAGTATGTGCTGTATGTGATAATTAGTTATATTAACTATAATATAAATCATATTTCTTCCACTCAGAACTTGTGTTTTGAATACTAGATAACAGCTAAATATACAACGTAATTTATACATGAAAGATGTAATAAATAAATATATAAAAAAGCCATCAAAAGTATATACCTGCAGCATCTATTCCCAGATTAGGGAGCTACCTATTCAACCCTCTTTTAGTAACTATTTCTAGCTAACCAAACCGTTTTATATTTACTCTAAAACTAATGACACAAGGGATTCATATTGTAAGTTTGTACTGTATTATTATTCAGTTGTCCCTATTTAAATTGCATGGATTGAGCTAGAAAGAACGATACTAAGGTACATAATAAAAAACAAATAGTCTTAGTAGACGCTAGAGTAAAATGAATTCTATCATCCTTTTCCAGCCTGGATAATTTTTTATTAAATCGCAAGGTTTCTAAATTCTCGTAGCACCTTATCGCTAGTAGCACTACTTAAGCACTGTAATAAGTGAAATATTCAATGAAAAGCGTTATGTTGTCAGTGTGAAGATGCGTTCCTCTGCTCCCAACGCTTTCTCAAGTTTTCTCAATGTGAGTTTGCGACCTTACTCCTCACAGGGACCCCAGTCCAACGTTCAAAATATTGTGTAAAATACCATATCAATCGCAATACCAGTCTGCATTAAAAAATATTTGTCATTTAAAAAAAAATAACGATTGTTTCAGCTAACCATTCCCCACGTCATGGCAACTCTGTTCTGGTGCAAAATCTTCAAAGCTCCAGATCTTCCTAAGAAACATCACATAGTTGGGTATCAACCCATTATTGATAGCAGACCCATTAAGAATAATCGATTATTGCAAAAGGATAGTTCGTCTCCAGTCCATCATATGGTCTTGTACGAATGTGCTGAAGACCCTGATAAGCAGATGTGGAACGAGTGGGCTGAGGGTGACGGCTTCTTTGGGCCGAATAGACCGAGTCAATGGGCGACTTGTGTTACACCTATTGCTGCTTGGGCGATTGGGTCTAAAGGTGAGAGAACAGTATCTCTAATACACATAAAAGAAACCTCTCTAGCTGTTTGGTAACCATAACAACTTATCAATAATAAAACTTTAATTATTACAGTCTCAGTCCCTCTGCTGGTTTGGCAGTTGGAAACGGTTGTCGTGATAACCGAAACCAACGACTTATCGTGTCTAAGCTGAACCGCGAGCTTCTCAAAGCTACATCTGTTTTTTATCAATTTTATTTGTCTTAATGTAATTCAAAATCATTGATTTAAGGTGCTTACTGTAGTAAAAGCTAACTCATTCACCAATAATTATTAAAATCACAAAAATATTAAAATGATTTTATTTTTTCTTTTGAGTTATGCCAGGAATGTTAATATTCTTATTGCCTAAATAATTACAGGAGAATATCTGCCGGAGAATGTCGGCATACCTCTAGGCGAGAAAGGAGGCGTATCGTATTATATGCTCGAAGTTCATTACGACAATAAGGCGTTACATGAAGGTAAGATAATGATAACGTTATCATTAAATAATTAAATTTTTTGGAATATTTTGTGACATAAATAGAGTTTGATAAATACTTTTGGGCTATTAGCTGGTTTATTCGGTTATGGCTAAGTAAAAATATAATAATCTGGACCGAAGTAACTCAATGAAGAAAAAGCAAGCGATAATAGTTGAAGGGGGCTTCTTGGCTATTAAGAAAATAGTACGAAAACAGTTACTCGACCAATAAATTGCAAGGCTTTTTACGATTTAAGATAACATTTAATACCATATTTTAGATTTATTATATTTTTTATATTTGTCTTCTGAGTCTAAAGTTTAAAATTGTATCTTGTAAGAATTTAATTGGCTAATGTGAAATCGTTTCATTGAACTCTGTTTGAGATCTAGTAATTTTGCCTCGTTCTTACCCCAGAGGTGATGAACATTATTTGGCTCCAGATTCGTAAATTAGAATTTATCGCGAACAGTCTGGATAGACAAATCAAGTATATCCAAAAATAACGGCAATAAAAATTCGATAGAAATAGTATAATTGTTTGTTATTGTCTGCTTAATCTGCCTTTGGCACGGTGTGTCGGGATAGCTATCGGTTAGTGACCCCAATAATAATTTTGAATATATAATGTCTTAGTTGTTCTTTGAACGTTTGCGTGTTTGAGGGTGTTTTGACTCGGAATCACATCCGTTATATAATTAGATATTTATTTATTTATTGCTACAGCATGCATACAATGTCATTGAAACTAGATTATTATGATAACAAAATTAGAAGTCGGGTCTGAACTAAATGGACAATGAAAACCTAATTATAACGTCGATGTTTATTATTTCTTTTGTGTGAATACATTGAATTGTGTCAGTGAGAAAGAGAAAAAATATAAAACTTAAGTACCTATAACATCATCAGCCTAAATACGTCCCACGTCTGGGCACGGACCTTCATAATTGGGGGAAGAACATGAGGAGCCGGGCCATTACTCCACCACGCTGTACCAATGCGGCTTGGTGGGTAAAAGTGGCTGTCGTAAAAACAGGGACGAATGCTAAACTTGCCTTTCGAACCACGGAGGAGTTCGTCTAACAAATTTTGATTGACTCATCCAGGGAGCAACTGTCAAAAGCGCTCAAACTACTACACTATTCAGCTTCTCAAGTAAACAGTACATAAACAACATAGGTGTAATCCAGATTGCTTTTCAATGTAATTAAAAAGAATGTGTAATTATTTACGATTTGTGATATAAGGTTTTAATAATTATTTGCCATCTTATTACAGTGCTAGACAGTTCAGGTATACGGGTCCACTACACGCCGGTGCTAAGGCGCCATGACGCAGCTTTGCTCGGCGCAGGAGTCGGGGTATCCGCACTACACGTGATCCCTCCTAAACAGCCGCGGTATAGAACTGTAGGGATATGCAGCCCGGAATGCACTGAAAATGTAAGTGCAGTTTAGAAGTTTATGCGTGCTTTTCAATATTGTTGAATAGGATAAAACGCAATTAGGGAATTGACTATCCTATTGTAAAGATATCGTCGATGTGGCATTATTTAGACAGAGATATAAAATTTATTTTTACATAGACCTATTGATATAAACAAAGTCTATTAATTAAGAAAATTTTTAAATTTACATACTTAAGTGGATAGATTATGTTTAGTTTTCGCCACTTTGGTCTTAGTTTCATGCTTGTACTTTATATCCTCGTGACAATTTAAAAGCTATAAGTAACTTCGATACTTACATATTAATGAAAAATATTTAATTTTTTTTTAAAGTTAGCTAAATTAATTATGGTACTCCACTGTTTTAAACATTATGGTATGTAAAGTATTTATAAATAAAATCTTCATATTTCTTCTTCTCTACAGACACTGCCGGAACAAGGAATTAACATCGTTTCAGTTCTGCTTCACGCTCATGGAACCGCTAGGAAGATATCATTGAAACACGTCAGAGGAACACAAGAGCTTCCAACAATATCCGAGGTTAGTTCAATACATTGTAAACGCCATCTATTGAAACAAAACTCAGATACTAGAATATTTGATTGCTAAAAGCATGCTATAAGACGCTAGAATGTTTGATTGCTGAAAGCATGCTATGTTTTCGTAGCAATATCTGTGGAACAGTACTTATGTTTCTTACTAAAAGATAGCACTTTTAAGTTTTTTACTATTATTGCAGATAGCGCCATCTTTATTATATCAAAAGAAACATTTGGTTTCTCACATGTCGCGTTTTACGGCATGCTGCTGATATGGTTTTAGTATATTTTAGTTTATATCAACAGATGACGTTGTTAGCACTAACAAAGTCGTTTTTTTTATAGGAAAATTCGTATGATGCCCGCTACCAACAATCTAGGGTCGTCCCCGGTGGAAGAAAATTTATGAAAGGGGACATATTAATAACTGAATGTACTTATGATAGTACATCAAGAAACAAACCAATTTTAGGCGGATATTCGGCTTCCCAGGTTAGTTAAAATAAATTTTAATCAAATGATATGGTATAATAGAATTAATATTTCTTACGTTAAGAAATATTAATTCTATTATACCGTTACTTTTACTAAAACCTAATTTAAGTATATAACCAATGATCCAGAAATGTTTTAAAATAAGAATTTATAATCTATTTGATATTTATAAATAAAATTTTTTTTACAAGAAACTAAGTTCCAACGTTCCATTTACGGAACCTCTATGATATAATGTACATGTAATGATGCTTACAAAAATATTTATTTTATTTCATTAGGAGATGTGCTTATCATTTGTGCTGTACTACCCGCGCACACAACTAGCTGGATGCTATTCAATGACTCCTGTGAAAGAATTCTTCGAGACTTTCGGAGTTAAAGAATTCTATGGACTCAGTATGATGCAAGTGGAGAATATATTCCTGTCTTCTGGGTGAGTAAATTTATTTTGCAATCAACAAACATATTTCAAGTTATAAATCATTGAAAGTTTAAGAGGATTACACACTGCACTGTGCCCGCTAGGCATTTGTACTTTGTTAAGTGTGTAGCGAAATTACACAAGTTTATATACAACGCACGTAAACGAATACATAATTGCGCATTTTATATATGAAACCATTTTCCTATATTTAAGTAACTATTGCTTCTGAAATATTTAGTAAATAACTGTTTCCAGACATCACACAAATTACATCCACACTAATTTTTGAACTATCACGATCCTTAATATAAAACAATACAGACGGGTCTTACGCGCCTTGTAGGAATATATATTTTAATTGCCTGAATTTACGACCAGGGAACTTATTATGTAACTTTATACCTATACGATAGTTTTCTTCTATAAAACCATTACTGCGTTCTAAAGCGTAACGTCACAATGATAAACAATTAATCGGCAATGGAAACGACGAACGTCAAAATGAAAACGATAGCGACGAGACACTGAAGTGGCAGGTTCCACTGGCCGCCATCACTGTTATTACCTACTGAGCGCGTAGTTCCGTCTTTATTATTTTGTAATAACACTCACTTACACTCACTGCTATTAATTTCGTCACATTTTGTATGTAGGTAGTTACATGCTGGTGAGAACCTTATTCCCCGTCAGATGTATTAAGGGAATAACATATAAGTCTCTTTTCTTAATTAAACCGTGTACCTACCCATATGAACTTTCACACCTTTGCTTTGCCTATATATATACCTGGATCAACCCGACCGGATCGCGTCAACCGAAAGATTGCGATCTTTATTTCTCTTAATCCCAAACAACCAAGTCACCAATATCGCGAAATTTTTGTAAAAGTTGTAAAGCACCTTTTCGCCCTTATTCTTCATATTATTATATTGTTTACAGAAATTTGGAGAACTTGCCTCCGCAGCTAGAGTTTGATATGCAGCAACGGTATTCTGAAGAGACCGCCATGCAAGGGGATGACCAGGGAGTGGGCTTGATGAGTAAGTTGAATCATAATAATAATTGTTATTGAATATATAACAATATAAACAAATAATTTTGATACATTAAGAATGTCGTAAGTTCAAATTAGGATTATTTAAAAATCGTTCTTATTACCGTATTATTAATATTAAGGATGATAACAGAGTTTACAGTTTGTAATAATTATTCATTATCATAACAAAGTACAGATAAACTAGACTGTGTACTGTTTTTGTTTGTTTATTTGATATCTTTGATAAATGTCAAATGGCAAGTCCATTTTAAAATAATTAATTTATTAAAAATCTAATATTATTGGATAACTCATAAAAAATATCTATAAACTTTTATTTTATAACTATTTACATTAATATTAAATATACTTATATATTTATTATAATATACTTATCGAACAGAGTTGTTCTGCGATGCATACAAAATACCACGGCGTGAGGTTATACTGCATTACCCGTTTCTTAGGAGCGTTTTTTGGCGAGTCGAAAAATGAGTTATTTTAATTGTGATATCTTGGGTAGTTCCCAAGCTATCGAAACAAATATTTTTAAATTATATACTCACTGAACAAAGAAATTGTCATCATACCTAGTTTCGTGATCGAGTAATACAACATTTGTACAATAAAGATTTTTCTAAATAAGTAAGAATTTGTAAGCGACGTTGAATATTTTTTTAATCATTGAATTTTTTTTCCAGAGGAACTAGTAATCCGTGAACCGCTAGAGTTTAGGAATAAGTCCTTCATGGCCCATCTGAACGAGATGCCGTGGTCGGAAACATTGCTAACCGAACAAATTGAAAAGACCATGTATAAAGGAATGCACATGATGTTCTGCAAGAAACGAGACGATACTTGGGGAGCGGTGAGTTAATTTTATAATGTAAATTAATTTCATGATTGTGTGAATGATTTATTTTACTAAGATCATAGAATAACCACGCCTAGGAGTGTACAGTCAAGCCTGACGATCAAAGATTTATACATTCAATGGTTCACAATTTGTATTCATCGACTCTATTAAGGTTTTATAATGAACTCTTAAATGTATAAATATTTTTAGACATGAACTACACCACCAAAATTGATGCCAAAGAAAAATCAATACTTTGTCGAAGTATCCACGAAAATTTTATTTCAGAATATGAACCAAACAATAATATTAATTTATTCTTGTGTGTGGCATGCTTCTTAAATATATAATCAGTACTTCTATAGGAATAGGTTTTAGCTTTATGTTTAACAGCTAAGTTGATATGAAACTATGAAAATAAAAACAATCGCATAATAATAGTACCATTCGAGGACCTGAAATTCCTTATTAGCTATCTTACTCTATATGTCTATATGTCTAACTAATGAGAGGTCTGAATACAAAGAGTGGCAGATAAATAAAAAATAATAATAAAAAAAAAAAAAAAAAAAAGTAGAAGAAACACTGTAAAGTGTTCCTTCTACTTTGTACATTTCATTCTAATGTTTGCATCCTAAATGGATGAAAACATTAGAATGAAATGTATTGATGATAATTTTGGCAATATATCTTATAAATGCAGTTAATATAGATTTAGAATGTAATTTAAATTCTTTTTATTACAGCCGATACAAATTCTGAACTACCCCACATACAATGAACTACAAACCAATGACACTGCCGAAAAGTCATGCCACTACAAAAGCGTGCGACTGCCCTCAGTTACGAAAGGGAATAGCGCTTCAGCGATAACTCCCTTCCACTTGACCGCCATCTTGGCTGTATGCGTGGCTGTCATCGTCGCACGGTAATATAAAAAACGTATAGTTTTTTTAAAGTACACAAATGATGTTTATGTGTTGTTTTTATTCTTTTTGAATGTTTATGAGATAATTTGGAACAATCAATGACCCGTTTCATATCATAATGATATACAAAGTATTATTTTACCAAATTATGTATCATAATTGGTTTGAATGTTTATAATTTAAGGGAATGTATTTGCTTATTTATAGTTGTTCATTGCCAGCATTTTTCCATACGTACCTTCGTAAGTGATGTGTCGTTGATACATTTTTAAAATCCATTTAAATGTTAATAATATACAATTCATATAAATACAGGTATTTTTCGTAATACTTCTGTATCTACACTGGCAGTGATCAGAAATAAATACAGACCTAATTTTGTTATCTGTCAAGATGCTTAACTACTTTTGACCTTATACCAAAGGTTTTTACGGCTATATTGTATCGACAGACTGTGTGTGAGACGTGTTTGTGATTTTGGTACTTATGAGTGGTTGCTCATGTAATTTATCAGTTCTCGTACGTACATTAGAACTAGTTAAATACCAAATAATGGTATTATTGATACTGTGTTTTATTTTATTTCAGTTTTGACTGACAATTACAATGCTATTGATAGTTTGTGGAGTATGTATGCGAGGTAAAAATACGTAAAGCCTTTTAGAAATTGTTATTCTGTGATGAGTGAGATTTGGAGACAAATTCGGCTAGGTACAATTACACCTATCGACATTATTGACTGTTTCCTTTAAAGCACCCAATATCACTTTATTGTTTTGAAGTTCGACTTAAATTTTGAATAACATATAAAATAGAAAACGAATTTTGTCTCCAACATAAGGAAATATCTTTTATACATCTCAAATAGTTAGATAACCATACTGAACCAATGCAATAATTAATTTAAGTGTGAACCATTGAATTTTTCCTTACAATTCACTATTTATAAGCAACTGATAATTGGTCATATTCTTAATTAATTAAATTAGGTGCTCTATGTTAGATTGTCTAACTTCCGTAGCGACGGTGTGCCTTCAACACTTCTATAGTGATTAATTGGCATTATAAGTAAGCATCATTTTTATATTCCTAATTATAAATTCAGTTTCAATTTTCTAGGCTGCATTAAAAAAAACATTTTTGTTTTTTGTTTGTATGACATTTTATACGAACACAGTTTAATAAAATAATTTTAATAAATTCGAAGCAATAAAAATGCTGCATTCTTGCTCACTCTTTTCGTGTAGTATTTTTATAAGGAATGTAATAATAATAATTGCAAAGGTAAATTATTAACATTAGGGCTGTGCTTTGTTGGCTCTATTTATTAACTATTTTTACAATTTCATGGTAATATTTTTGTAGAATTTTTGTATAATAAAAATAATTAATAAAATGCAACTTTGTAATTCAATAATAAATTCATCTACATTGAAGTTGTAAGAATAGTATTAAGATGTCCATTACTATTGAACGAAGTGTTTTAAGTCAATATTATTGTGAAAACAATGATTGCATTTCGCTATTTTTTTTTATTTATACCTTTATCTCAGGTGTTAGTTTTTAAGGTTACGCTTAGTTAATTAAGTTTTATTTATTTAAAAAAGTCAATATATTGGTTTATTACTTTTAAACTTGCATTTTTATTTCACATTAAAAATAGTAGTGTTATTGCAGGGCTTACGAACCGTTGATTGGAATCAATACTGTAGTCATCATCTAACATTAAAGTTAAAAGTGGAAAGTTATTTGATAGGTCGGCCCTATTTTAGAGACTTGTAGCGACTTGTACCTCAGTTTTCAATGTCTTTTTCAACAAATGAACGATTACTTGTATAAGTTATTACTGTTAATGAACAAAATTTTCTTTAAATATCTAATTGTAATATAAATCATCCGTCATTTTGAATCACCTTTAGAATCAATTGGAATTGTTTGAATTCAGCTTTTTGAGAGATGATTTGGGATACAGTAAGTTGAATATGTTATTATGATTATTATAATAAATAAAATCAGTTTCATATTTGTAAGACTTTATTAATAAAATTTTAATCGCTCCTGTTTTATTGAATATTTGATTGTGAATTTTAAGATTCTTCTGAAAAGGCAAATTAAATACGCCATAAGAAAAGGTAATATAATTTTAAACAGACTTGATTCTATAAAGAAATCTTAAGAGATAATAATATTAATTAAAGGATCTTGAAATCAGATCGAAACAAATAATTATAAAATAATTAATTTAAAATTTAACTTCACACTAGAAAAAAAAGATGACATAATAAGACATCTAATTCTTAAAAGAGGGAATACAGTACTTAAAAATAGTAGTCATATTTGTAATTTAATATTCGCGTATGCCGAGATATTTGTCCAAATATATTTCAGACTCGCTAAGGGCTAATCCATTTTCTGGGTATCTACTTTACACATTAATAATCATTCCCACTCTTGCATTTCTACATTATTTTTTATCTGTGTACCGTTGTTGTTGGTATATTAGCCTTTGTTGGTTGGTTGGTTGGCACTGTCTGGCTATTGATTTGAGGATTTAAATTAGCGGTTGGATAAGCTGTCTGACCATTATTCGGTGAGTTGGTTATTTGCCCATTAGAGTTTTGGACTATTTGGCCAACCGGGACGCCGATTGGTTGACCGTTTGTGTAGTAGAGTACAATCGGGTTGTTCATTGGACTGTTGGGGTAGTTGATCGTCTGTCCATTTGGATAGTTGACTGCTGGGCTCGGGTTATTGAACTGAAGGTTGTTGTTACCAATAGGGTAGCCGACTGGCTGACCATTTGTATAGTAAAGTGTATTTGGGTTGTTGTTTATTGGTACATTAGGGTATTGTAATGTCTGGCCATTCGGGTAGTTAAGTGCTTGGCCATTTACATTGTTGACCACTGGAACATTTGGGTTATTGAACTGAGGATTATTATTAGCATTAGCAGCGAATTGGTTAGATTGTATCGGTGTGTCAGTATTAAAACGATTGGCTAATTGTATGCCGCTGTCAAATTGGTTGGTTTGTGTATTAAAATTCCCTTGATTGGGATTCTGAAAATTAGTGCTGCCAGAGTTGGCTATTGGGTCAAAGAAATCGTTAGGTTTATGGTCAAAGGTTTGTGGCTTCTGTCTGTGTGCTTCATAAGCCTGCCAGTTGATGAACCAGAACGGCTGTTTGTCCACTGGCAGTTTACTCAGTCTATCAATCAAATTCTTATCCCCGTTTGCTTCAATTGGTAGCCTTTGTGTTGTGGCATCGCCTTCACCAAACCTGAAAATAGAAAAGAAAGAACAGTCACGAAAAGTAAAAAAAACTCACATTGATACTGCAAAGTCAACTTTACTGCTACATTACTTTAATGGTGTATTTATATTAACTTTATTTAGTTGATGTGCTTATTTATTGTGAGCTGTTCTGCGCAAATAAACGTCATATAAATCTAAATATTATTAAAATAATAATTATCCCATATGACTTACAGCTGGGCACAGGAAATCCTACATAGGAGAAACCTATGAGGAATTTGACTCATAACATTACCTGGCTCTACGTGGCTTGGTGAGCGAAAGTGGTTGCCATGACAACCGGGACCAATGGCTTAACGTGTCTTTCGAAGCACGGAGGTGATATTAAATTTGATTGACCAATCCAGGGCAGCCATGGCCCTAAATAATAGTTATATAGATATATTACTAATATTTTAATAATAATAACTTTAGGGAAAAAACAGGTAATGTATTGAGACTTCCGTCTAAACAGTTTCTGTTAATAACCTTAGTTAATCCATTGTTTTGTTGTTTTCCTTAAACAACTTAATAGATTGGGATGTGTTTATAAACCGGGCAAGATAAAATTACAAATTAACCTAATTAATTTTTTAATCTACATTTTATTATGTAACCCATTGAGGTACTTGCAAGTGACTATTCAATTTAATGCGCATTAAATAAACCCACTGACTTTCAAATCAATAAAACTGAGACATGAAAGAACTCGTTTTGAACCTGATTTTGGTTTTTTAGAGAACGCAAAAAAAAAACCAAGGCATTAACGGCACTTAACGCAACGGCATTGAATTTGATTTTTAATGTAAATAAATAGTGTTACCTATTTCCTAAGCCCTCTGTAGTTGTTGTAATTATCTCAGGGTAGCCTATAGGTCTGCTGCCGGCGAATGAGGGTCGTTGACCCGAAGCCAATGTCGCCGTCATCGCGAGACACAAGATACTTTTTAGCGACATTTTCTGTAAAACAAAAATAAATCAAATATGATATGGGTATAGATAGGATATGTACAATATAAATGTTTGCAAACATGAAGGATATCAGATAACAAAGTTGATTCAGACATAAAGGTGAAATACCTACTCGTAAGTATTTATACCGTCAGTAAAGAGTAAAATGCAGTCACACTCAGATCACTTAGTTACATTACGATACCAATATAATGACCGATTTGCCCGTATTTAATTTATAATAACGAATAAACATAACTAAATAAGAGCACATAATATATAAAATGCAACATTAAAGTACGACTGGATATTCACGTACTATTCGTAATAGATACAGAAATATACGTCTGCCATTGACTGGACCACAAATTGAAATCACAGGTTTAATATAAATAACTGTTAGTTTCTTTACGACATTCTGAATACACGTTTGTTATGGAAAATAGATTGATCTTTTTAAAACGGTTCATCTTTCGTAGGTATGTTGCTGTTCCATAGATTAAATTAAAAAATCGATTTTTTCCATGTTTACTGCGTCTAAGCAAACCAGATAACCTATGTAAGGTCAGCTTGTATTATTAATCATAAAATACCTAATGAAGACTTAAATAATTAAAATCACATATTTTCTATACCATCGTTGTATAGTTTCGTACCTTTCTTTACCTTAGTAGGTACTTAACTTATACTTGTATAAAACGCATTTTTACATTTGTATACAATAAAAAATAAATTAGGTTAAAAAACGTTTCTCGAAAGCGTCACCATTCTGTTATATTTTTTCGTGACATGGCTATTTAATTAAACATAACAGTTTTAAAATAAACATCTGAAATATACGAATAATTGTTAAGTTCTTATTTATTTTTCAATTATTTTAATTAATTATTAAATCACTTACCGGCTTGCAACTGTTCTGTTGATCGAGGACACAAACGCACCGCAGCACGGTACACTCCAAACTGAATGAGGCGATATCAACAGAATTAAGCTTATGAATGCAAGCACCAGGAAAATAAGCCGTGTTATATTTTAATTTAGTTCGGAAATACCTCTGTCGTACCTTTGTACGGAGGGAGCGGTGTTTTACTAAATACCTGTAACTACGTAATAAAAATGAGTATTTTAAAGGGAAGGATATTTGCGTCACAATGTAGCCGAAAAGTCTATTTTTAGATAGAACGTCATTTTTTTGTAAAGTATCTGCGTCAGTATTTTGTCATTCTATAAACCAACTCGGCGTTCTTTTGAAGAATATCATTTATAAATGCGAATCAGTGTCTATACTCCCCCTTATTTGTTTGTATACGGGTTGTTGATCAAATTTTAATTTTCTCGTGGTTGTGTTCCAGCTTAGCGTGTAATTTTTTAATTCATTGAATAATTTGTCACTAGATATAAGAATACTTAAAATAAGTTTATTAAATTTCATTATTTTAAAGTGACCTATTTTAATGTTTTTTAAAACCTTTTTCCTGATGTGGCGAAATGAAGGTTTACCAAATTTGGAGCTTAGCTATTTTTTTGGTTACGGTTTAAATGTACAATAAGTAATAACACTTTGAAATAAGCAATGCGAAGAAACTAACTAATTTGCATCATATCTAATCCAATATATTGTATACAAAACTTGACATGAAAAATAAAAGACATGGAAATTATTTAGAACCATGTAAATTTTTTATACCACTAAAATTCTCAACCTCACTTAATTTTAAATTTAGATAATCTTACCCATACAATTTTATCTTTGTTAATAATTAGGTACCTACTTTTAACTAGCTTTATATCACTCTCGTACACGTCCGACGATAGCTGATAGATTTCTATTGGTTTAAAACTGAAATATATTTATTAAAGATTAAAATATTATAACGTACAAATCTTAGCAGTCATTTGCAAAATTTCTGATAAAATAGACAATAATCAATTTTGACTTTAAATTATTATTTTACAAGATTTAAATCGCTTTTTGATCGACTAATGCTAGTGGCCGCCTTTACAGCGTTACCGGGGTTTTAAGAAGGCGAGAACCTTGGAGAGTCCTCAAGCATTAAGGGGCGATTCGCCTTTGGAGGATTTCTAATTGACAGGCATTACCTGTTGATGGGGAGGTGTCGTGCTGTCTCTTAAGAGTCTCCCCCTGGTGCGCCCTCGCTCGAGCCATGAGGGAGCGACAAAGCTTAGGGTGCCTCTAAAGGCTCGGACCTCGACTCAGGCGAGTCGTGTGGTGGAGGAGGGCAGCGTCCAGGTACGTAACTGTACCTGGTATAGCGCGACGAGTGTAGACCGGGTCTTCGCACCCATGTACGACGAGTGTAGTGTATTGGAAAAAATATTTAAATTGTAATGAATTGATTCCTCAAGAGATGTTTTTTTAAAGAGCGCAGCAAACTGAGACAAGTCTTTACTAAGGCAAAAATCTTCGCTGATGTAATGATAATATTAATATATTGATCTATTGGTATTTACAAACTTATAGTTTCTTATGCAGCGTCGTATCATAATATAACGGTCCAACGACTGTGAAACCCTTTTAACCCAGAATTAGCATAAGCTACCCCGGATATCACAGTATTTGTAAATAAACTTTGTGTATATGTATGTAGAATACTTTATCCAATAGACGCTTTATAAGTTGAGAAAATGTTCTCACGTATGCTTTATTGGATTAGGATTGCATAAAATAACAGTTCTTTTTATAGCTTTCGATGAAAAGGTCCCTGAATCTCTCGAGGAAGCGTCCCAAGTATTATTTATGTACCTTAAAGCTTGTGATAACCATTTCCCTAAAATAAACTATGTAATTAAATAGCACTAGGTTTTTTTTGTGAAAATGGCACACTAGACAATAATAAGTCTTATTATGTTAATCAGAAGAGCATTGCTTACCGGGAGACGATAGAAAAGAGAAGTTTATTTGGAATATTTCCGATGTTTATGTATATTACTATCTTTGTTTCTCAGTTAACTAGTATACGTAACACAAAATCTTAATGATACTTAATTTGTGCTAGATAATAGGTGTGAGTAAAAATAATAATAATATACACATATATATATATATATATATATATATATATATATATATATATATATATATATATATATATATATATATATATATATATATAATAATATAACAATTACAATTTCATTTCCGTAATATTCAACTTTTTTGCTATAAATAAGTCCACGTTAAAGAACATTGTTCCAGAAAAGTCCAAAAAAATACTAAATCTGTAAAAACCTCTAATTTGAAAGCAGGACTTGTAATCTTACACTTACAGATCTTCCAGTAAGTAAACTAGAATATAATATATCTTTATTGTAAATCAGCCAATTCAAGAAGAGAAGTACTGATAGTTTCTCACACAGACTTAAAGTTTTGTAAGATAATATGTAATTTGTATTATTGTACCATTACCTACAATGCGAGACAAAAAAAGGTCTGTATATTTAGATGAACACAGTTTTTATTAAAAAAATACATAATCAAGGTTTATGAAAATAATCCACATCTTTCAGGCCTGTTGTTTGTCACGTATAGGCCCTCGTAGAACTAATTTGTAAAAATAAAGAAATTATAATGTTGACAGTGACCTATTGTGCAAGGACTAAATTTAATTGACCAAAATAAGACAGATAGCCAGTTATTGGACCACATTTGACGTTTCTAAATGGCGAATTTTGAGCATATTTGTCTTATTTCAACGCGCTTTATAAAATGTTCTTATAATAATATGTCAATAGTGTATAAATTGTCAAGTGTTTACTTTAGTCATACTATCAATTTCATATTGAATTGAAATGGAATGAAAGACATGCCAAGCCATAGAAGCTATGATTATCTTACCCAAAAGTTGAATACAACACTTCGAGGTAGTGTTCGTTGTAAACTTCAGTAAGTCGTAATGTTTTGTTAAATTCTAGTGAAAATACACACTGTTTTTTCTAACTACGCCAAAAAACCTTACGTGCATTCAATCTGATGTAAGGCAGTGGCCTCGAATGTCACTAGCCAACCGTTATAGAATTAGTTTGAAAAGTTAATCTGATGGAATGATTAAAAAATTAACGACCGAGTTTCCTTTTAAATTGTTACATTATATTATAGATAGAAGGACGGAGATATTGTTGGATATGTGGAATGGAAAGGAACAACTATAACAATCAATTTAATAAGTAAAATTTATAATATCGGTACAAACGTAATTTCATGTGACAAGCTAGTTACAACGGTCACTATGACGACCTAAGTACATTCTTTATTCAATAGATATTATTAACACACATTATAATAGTTTTACTATTTTTGTATGGAATAGTTAGTTATACGTACAAAAACAAAAAAGCCCATTAAACATCGACATACGGCAGACACGTCAAACTTATACGTCAGATTTGAAAATATCTTAATAGTAATATATATGAAAGAGCAAAACTTTAAGAATATAGATATGAGTTAAAAAAACTGCGAACACAAATGTGGGAAATATGTCGATGCTGGACATAAAGCGAATTACCATAAATCGGTTCCGCTTAGAAGAAGTCTAGCTTTCACGGGGCTAATTTATAATACTTTTACTTTTGATTTATAAACAATATTTTAAATGACAAACATTTTTTTTAAATATAACTTGACTATTTTAATAAATGTTTGAACAATGTTGAGAATAAATCGGAGAATTAAATCTCTGCCGATAGTTTATTCATAAAAAAGTCTAAAACAAAACGTATTTAATATGTAAGCGCTTTTTGATATTCACAACATCTAAATCAGCACACTTAAGCGTTGGTAAATTCTATTATTTATTAAATTGAATATTATTTGCCGATTCTGATTCGATTTGCTCAATTGTAAATTTAAACGGAATTTACGTAAATTAAATCATAGTCAATTTGTCTAACAAATGATTCATTTAACGGACTCCTGTTCCTGTCTATGTCTAATTACTTTATGGCAAATTAAATGACCAAAATTTCGCGGTTAGGTCGATTATTCATTTAGGTAACCAATTAAACAAATAAATAGGTCCACTGATTTTTTCACCAAAATTATTATGAGTAAGTATTGGATATTAAAAATTATTACATATATTTCAGCTCAAATTAAGTCACTGTTGCATAGTCACATCGCATGTTTATCATCAACATTTGCTTATGACCCGTCAAAATTAATTACTCAATTTGAAGAAAGAACTAAACTTGCAGATAGTGAAGCTTAAATTTTTTTTTAAATTTTGCTAAATTTAAAATAAACTGTGATTTTTGACAGCACAGAAGACAAATTCCCTCGCTCCAAAAAGTTTTCATGCGATGAGCACAGATTAATAGTGACGGTTACAGCAGTTTCAATTAATTCGATGCTAAATTGCAGATGTATTTGTCAGCTACGAATTTAATGCTTTGTAAATAGTTCTGTAAGCCACGGTTTTTAGCAAATTTGACCCTTATCCAATACAGTTAAGTTTAATTAAGAATCAAATTGACACCTTACAGGACAAAAAGTTCCATCACAGAAAAGTTTGAAAGTTGTTAGTTTTCGGGACTAATGGTCCTAGAACATGAAAACGCTCGAAGGTAGGGTATCTAAAAAAATATCTTAAGCGTAATCGAAAGCACAATCAACAAGAAAACATTAATGCCAAAAAAAGTCTTAAATTGCGGCAGAGTAGGTCTTAGTGGAATTAATGGAACTACTGATAAAGTAGTTTCCCCTCCATTTTAAATAAGTTCGCGATAAAGTTACAGTTTAATCCGATTAAAGTACTAGGATACTGAAGTTTTATACGAAGTGAACCGTCCTAATCATGTTAGCGTTCAGCTATCAAATTTAAAAAAAAGACACTACCGCCTGTCTTGTGAAGTATTGGAGTCTCAAACGTAACGTATTCATATATACATTTGTCAACGTTGCATGTCACGCAACAGTGCATTTAGCAACCACAATCAAAAGGACTCGATATAATTAAAACTCACACTAAGGGAACGGAGCTTATTACGGAGCAGAAAGCGCTACGCGAGGACTTGCATCCTACGCTATCAAAATAGCATGTTCTTCGCCTTAATTATACAAAAGCAACGCGTGAATATTAGCCAATTATTATAATTTGTATTGTTAGCAACAAAATCTAAGATGATAAACATGCTTAAAGCAATCTAGGTGAGTTGCTTAGTTACGGGTTAGACTTCCAGATGTTGTAAATAAATTTTGGATATCTCCAATTTTTCAAATTGCAACGTTTGTTTTAATCGAAATCATTTCAGAATATTTCTCTTTTCACTATTTTCTGTGTAAGGCAGACATGCATTTAGGGAAGACTGGTGATTTTCACCGCATGGAACGTAGAACATTAGGTATAGAAATTTATTTATTTATTTATGTAAAACCAAAAAGTGTTTCATGTGATGCAATTTTGGTTGTCTGAGATTAAACAGTTTTTACGTCACATTCTACTCCTAAGAATCTCTGACGCAGGTCTTTTGAATACGGAACAAGGAAGAATACAAAGATGACCAGTAGTTATCACTGTAAAAGTATACATCACAGGCTTATAAGCCTAAAACGGATAAAAATATGGGTATCATATATGTTAAATATGAGTAACATCAGACGGTAGATACGCTTCTTTTCTACTCATGTCGTTTAAAAAACTATGGACCTTTGGAGCTTTATTCGAAGGTAATTCAAAGTCGAATGAATTTGAAGTAGCATCAGTATTTGCGACCAGGTGGATTTTGATCCAGAAACATTGAACAAGTTGCACAGATTATTACTATAAATGAAACCTGTGGCTGCATTGTCATTCTCTATAGAATTCTCCCTGAGGGTAATATTGCTTCATTCTGAACAAGAAGTTGAGCAGAAATGGATTTGTTCAACTTTATTCGGTATCCATCTACTTAAAGTGTCCGTATCTTTGGATGCAGTTGTAAAATGTTTTGCACTAGGATTAATTCTAAATTTAATATGGTTTCAAAGTTTTCGTTAGTATATATATAATATCTTCTTCGAAGTTTTCGAAGAAGATATTATATATATACTAACATATTATATTTTGAGTCTCAATTAATTCACGAATGCTATCAATGTATACTATATAACCGCAGTAGACGATCTTTAAGTTCACGATTACGAACCATGTATTTACTTAGCTACAAGAGAATTTATAAAAAAGGACTCATTTAAAAAAATAGTTTCCAATCGAAATCTCTTGAAATTTTCTAAAGAATACCACAAAATAACTTTTCTGGAGATATTACTGGTTAAAAATATTTTTTCTTTTAAATACCTCCAAAATATTATTAGAATTATAATAAAAACATTACTTTACATACATTAGAAATCAATCGCTGTAGGGTTGATTGATGTTAGGTGAAAGCGGCTATCTAACCAATGATATTCTCGTTAGCAACCAACGACAAAAAGCTTTTTATAACCCGTACAAATCGCATGGTACAGTACTAGCTCTAAAGAAGAAAAAAAAACACATTTTTTTAAAAGGAACAAAAAATGTTTTTGCAAATTACACCCTTATAATAATGTTTGTAATATTTTTGATGATGATTGTGATTATTAATTTCTGAATAACTTTTTTTATTGAATATTGTTTCACTCTCAGATATTTTGCCAAATAATTTATGTATTTGAATATATCTCCATAATCTTAGTAGCGAAACTATCATTAATTTATTCAAATTAATCCCTAATTAAGTGTCTCAGTGTATATTGATAAGCCTTCATCTCAATGTGGATCACCATTGACTTGTACGGTTATTTAATATTGTCTAGAATTGATTAAGCTTATATTACTTACAATGAAGTTCGTTGTTTACAAATCGGATGTCGTTCAGTACAGCATTTTAAAATCTGGTCAAACGACTACGGCAGATATGTATGGTCAGCAACTCCAAACCATGATGGAAGAACTAGCTGCAAAACAACCGAGGCTGGTCAATCGTTCTAGGCCTCCTCCGCAGCTTCAGGTCATCGCTAGAACCTACACTGCACAACAGCCGCTATCGGAATGTTGGCGTCATCCATATACTAAACGGACCTTGTTCCAACAGATTACCTTTGTTTCTGTAATTTAGATAACTTCTCACAAGATTCAACTCCGGTGTGGTAGTCCAAACCGCCTTCAGGGAACTTATTGATACTCGCAGTCATTGTTTTTTTTTTGTAAAAAAGATCAATTAACTACCTATAAAATGGAAAAAGTGAATAGATAACAATGGTGCATACTTTGATTAATAATAAAAAAATCGTTACATTCCTTTCATACAAACGCCAATCTCAAATGTAAGGACCCGTACGACCGAACTATTAAAATTATTAAATTAATAGTTTCGAACTGTGGCAACAGATGGCGCTGCACCTTCGTAAACATTCGAAGTTTGGGTGACCTTGATAACAGGTGGTTGTACAGTACTAATTAGCTATATGTTGATATAATTACGAAACGTATTGAACCGTTACACAATCAAGTCACATTGCAAAGTTTTGTGACAAGGTCGTGCGTGACAATTTGGCCTTGAAGTTTAAATCCAAGGATACTTGATTCAAGCTTGAAGGTCCGAAAATCTGGAAGGGAATTAAATATTTTAGTACTACCCCAAAGATAAAGTTTTAGTAATAAACTACGATTTCCAGAATACATTTAAACTTA
This sequence comes from Acentria ephemerella, assembly GCA_943193645.1. NCBI lineage: Eukaryota > Metazoa > Arthropoda > Insecta > Lepidoptera > Crambidae > Acentria > Acentria ephemerella. The sequence goes on from OW971891.1 coordinate 7,737,441, forward strand.
GCTTACACTGCCCACCCACGTAGCCAGTGTAGGTTCTGTTCAGTAGTACGTCATCTGACTAGAAAATGAAGAGCTTCTATATTCAAATGTAATCATACCTAGAATAGAATATAATATATCTGTGTTGTACATACAAAAAGAAAGACATAATAGTTTACCAATTATGTACAAAAGCGACCTTATCGCTAATAGCGATCTCGTTTAGGTAACCTTAGCATGGATAGGATTTAAAATAAATTACTTGAGGAAAGTTGAATGACAAATAATATTACATATAAATACTACTAATTGATAGCACGTATATACTAAATACATAAATATATATATGTCTACTAAAATAAATATAACCACAGACTACTTTGGACTTACTACGTATTATATAATGGTGAATTATTTAAGTATTAAACAGGATAATAGTATTCGAACATTTACTTTTTAAAAGTGCTTAGTTACGGAGATCTCCTTATGTGGACGGGTGTGCTTGTACCAAGAAGGATTACTTACTTACTTTAAATCTTAGATTACCACTATTAACCCTTCGTTTGCTGCGAAAAAATACTTAAATTATGGAGATGAAGCAGTTAAATACCTTTGACTTTAAAACTACTGTCATTATAAGTTAGTCACGCCATTGTGTCGCAAATCTTTAAGTCTGTTTATTGAGAAGCTCTTACAAGTAATGAATCATCAAGGTAATACCACAAGAGTTTAAACAATAGCATTGCTTACGCATCTTTTTGTAACTCAGAGTGAAAATATTATAAATTAATTGCATATTTATTATATTATGTAGCATTTAAGGTGTAAATTTAGTTATCTCACAAAATTGCACCATGAGCTAAGAGTTTGTGTAATTAGCTAGAGAATTTTGAGAAATACTTTTTTGGCTATTCTTAATTTTATTATTAAACGTTAAATAAATAAATACTTTTAATAAAATCGCATTAAGTAATCCATACAACTGTTACGTTAATTTTAACTTGGTTCCTTAAGTATACCTTGGTTTATATTATGAAATAAAGAAATAAATAAACTTTAGTTCAATGTTTTACACAATCCACTGTATTGTACTAGGTACGCATCATGATTTCCGTTAGTGAGTCATCGCTCTTTTATACCATATGACAATTTTTATTAAGTAGTCTTTTACCTGTTTACGTCAAAGTATGTTCATATAATAATCTCGAAAGTGGGTATTTCCACTTAATTCTAGTCAAAGTGCATGCAGCCATGCTGTCGAAATTAATAGAAAGTAACAACGTCACTGGCTCATCATCGTTGATATCCTTATTGTTCTTTGAAATTGTATCTACTCCGTTTGGATCATGGTAAATAAAAGTTTTTGTTAATTGATATTAACTTTATTTCAACATGTTTCTATAAATAAAATAATACTCTTTGGTTCTAATAAAATATACAAAAATAACAGTATTGCTTTTGACTGCTTTAAATAACATATAACATCTGTTAAGAGAACAAAATTAAAACTAAGTGTAATGTTAGTAAACTATGAATAAGCCGCTTTGTTAGAATTGAATCACTCCCCGAGTCTTCGATACCTTCTTTGCAACACTTTGTACCTATTTGGACAACTTTAGGATAGAAATCTGCCCAAAACTCAAAAGCTCTATAATTTATCGTTTCGGGAGTGCTCATGGAAAAATTTTGTCGGTCAATGATCAAGTACCCTGGTTTTTCTATTTCGAATGGAGCCCATTCTATTATCACGCCTGAATTCGTTGGGTTTGAATACCATGCGAAATTAGACCACATTTTCATCATTATTTCACAAACGCTTTTGTCTCTGTAGTCCCATTTAGGATAGTCCTCTGGTAATGCCAAATATGGTAGGCCAAAGACGAAAATTAAATCATAGTTGTGTGGCACTTCGATCCACTCTGGGATACCCTCATTAGCTATATCCGAAAAAGGTTTTAAGTCAAACCGGTAAAGGTATACAGGAGCGTGCTTGCTAATGTGTTTGGCAAGTTCGTATGTAGTCGCTCCGTGGACTTTGTCGGTATAGAAGTCCAAAAAGAGTTTTCTCAAAATAGTTTCGTTTGTAGTAGGAGGTATGGGTTTGTAGAAGAATGCAACTGCATCTTGTATGTGATGTTGATTTGTAAAGCAAGAACTATTATCTACTGTAATGTCTGAAAGAATAACTTCTTCTCGCATAACGTCAAACTCTCTTGGGCTTATGCCTGAGTCTTCACCTTCTTTCTGGAGGAGTAATGCATCTTCCATATTTGTGTATCCTGTTAAAAACGGCACAGGAGAGAAAAAATCTTCTTTTAGCATTTTGCTTGGAAGGTCTGGGAGAAATGGTGCCGATACATTACTGAATCCACTATCAACAATTGGTTTCCATTCAGCTAATGGTTCTCCTATATCTAAAAGTGCTTGATAATTAACTCTTCTCAGACAGTCTAAAAGCTGGTAGGTTGGTTTACGGAAACAGCTAAAAGCATTTGCTACTTTATCGACAATTTGAAGGGAGTTTCTAGGAATATTGACTGTTGCTGGAGACAAAACGTTGCCACTCATAGCTATAGCTTTTTGGAAGAGTCCGGAAGAATAAGATGAGATAAGATGTAATCCCACACTGACAGCACCTGCGTCATGTCCAAAAATACACACGTTTTCTGGATCACCACCAAAGCTTGCTATATTATTTTTTACCCAAGTAAGAGCAGCAACTTGATCTATTAATCCGAAATTCCCTGGTGCTTCTGTATCCAATGTAGAAAAGAATCCAAATATGTTCAACCTGTACGCGACGGTCACAAATATAACCTGCAAAAGTATTTAAAGTTTAACGAAGTATTCGAATAAAATATTTTAATTTCAACTTTAATCTGGTTTACCTTTTGCTTCAATACCATCTGGAAAGGATTGATGTTGTTGGGACTTCCACGCAAAAAATCTCCACCGTGAAAATACACCATCGTCGGATAAGTATCCATTTTGAAATCTGTAAAGAAAACAGTATATTAAAACTTAATATTGTAATGATGTGTGTAAGGATTAGTTATGACCCAGTGGTCGTTTGCATGCAACTCTTTTTTTTAACAAACAATATTTATAATTGTAGCTTTCTACATTTTTTTAATTGAACATTAACTAAACTGTACTATTTTTTAAAAAGGGTTCGAAGTATCCTGACGGTGTTCAAGTTGAATAACCTTAATTATATTATATTAATAAACTATGACAATATTTTTAAGTAGTAGTTTGATTATAATATGACATTTTTTCAGAAAGTTGAAATGAATAAAATAAATATCAAATTTATAAATATCATTACAATTGTTATCATATTTTAGTATATTTATTTTTGACTTTCGACCGCTTTTTTAATGCATATTAATTATACATAGAAAGTATCCAGTTTCGAGTCAAAAAGTTACATAACACTCATATTTACTGTAAGTTGCTTGAAAACTGTTAACACAAATATTAATTTAGTTAGGCTAATACATCAAATGACATGGTAATTTTGATTTGTATCATATTGAAAATATTTTACACAGAGGAATCTTTTTATTAACATTCTTATTAATTTTACTTACTTACGAACAATCTATGAATAGCTTACAGAGATTAATGAAGTGGATCCCAAGTCATATTCATGTCTTAATTAGTATTGCTATTTATTAACAAAATAGCTTCATAATTACAAAATAATTATATAAATATTTAAGAAACATTAAATTGATAAAGATATCAGTGTTTGATTGGCGCAAAGTAATCGTGTTTAGACAACAATAGAGACCAGTAAAGAAGGTACCTATAGATATTAATGATGATGTTATAAAATTTAGAGATGAAGCATTAGTTAAAAAGTAAGATCTAGTGCAGAATCGCGTTAACATTTGATATATTCGCGTTAGCATTGATAATACAAGTACTGCTATCACCTCTGCGTCGCGCTAATCAACAGTGATCCTTTGGTGGAAGGTTCTCGAGTGGCGGGAGACAATATCGGAGGTATCTCTCAGAAAGTGAACCGACGATTTGGTAAAGTTCGCGGGAAGCCACCGGAACTGTTCGACATGTTACTAACAGCTCTTTTCTTTCATCGTTTGGGAACTATTCCTACACCTTAGAAGCGAAATGTTTTCACGATGTTCGGATTCAGTGGAATTTTCTCTTACGAACGCAGAAGTTATGGAACCCCCTCCCAACCTTCTTGCTGTGGTTTTCCAAAAAGACTTCAGTATGGGGACATATGCTGCTGTGACCGCTTTACATCAAGTGGACCATATTCTGCTTGATATATTTCTTTTATGTAAATTGGAGCGTCTCTAACGAGTAAGAAACGACACGGAATAGTAACATTAATGCCTACAATTTGCTTAACTATAAACCTAACTGCATTATTATTATGACTCATAATGTTATGAACCACGTCAGAGTCATTATAGACGGGTCACTCGGTCAGCGTGCGGTTCAGTCAATAAAGGGTTAATTTATTTGCGCATGCAAGGAATATGTACCTTTTTAAAAATACCTACAAACTAGGCTGAACTAAGCGTATTAAGAGAAAGTCCGGTTAGTCAGGTACTTTGTTGTTTGTGGAAAATGTATTAATCTTAAATATAATTTAATTTGCATTGAATATACCAAAGGCTGGTTGAGCGAGTCGAGTGGTCAATATGCCTGATTTTGATGCCATGTTCTAAATTATTATTAACTATTATATTAATGTTCAGTATATTCACTATTGAAGCTTAGAAATAGGATGACAAATATCTTGAATTGTCAAATAACGGCCTTAATTTGGTATAGATGAGCATTTATATATCTATACGGTAGATCCATTGAAATAATCGCTAATATATAATAGTCGATAGCTAATACAACATATGTTCGCTTTTCAACTATCTCTATATGTGGACAGCAACTCAGTCTTTATTTAAAATCTAAGCGTGTAACTGTGATCGTCCGCCACTACATTTATAACTGGAGTGTTTTGCATATGGTAATTTAAAATTGTTGTTTTGAATGTGCCTTTTAATTGAATGATAAATTCTTAATCTAACATAGTCTTTTCAAATAATGTAATGGATATCAATCGCATGGCATATCAAATTTACAACATAATGGACACTTCAAAATACAAACAAAGGCACAAGTTTAACATTTTAATATTTCGTTTTTTTTCAAAGACATACTGGGATTACCTATAATCGAAACTAATACTTAATTAGTCATAGGTCACTTCTGCAATATCAAATCTTCTTAATGTACTATTAAGAAAACAAACATATTTCACGTGTTAAAGGTAACGGTTGCAACCTAATACCGGTGGGAGGTCCGCTTGTTTTACTTGTAGTGATATAAAAAAGGGTTAGGGTTAAAAGTTCGTTGTGATAATTAAAAAGGACACAACAAATTATCAGAAAATTGTACAAAGGTACTGCTTATTTCTATTAGAAAGCTTTTCCAGAAAGGATAACTGATGGTAGAGGAGCGTGTACCAATACAAATATAATACCATTAAAAGATAAATAAAAAGTAATAAAACAACAAAAAATTAAATCAAAATAAAGTATATTATAATAATAAATAATATTATAATAAGTAATATTATTATATAAAATTAAATGGATAATATATATTCCTAAATTTTAATAATGTTTGCGAATAAAGAATGGACAAGGGAATTGAGTCACAATCTCACCGCATGAGCAGTGCAGGAATAGGGTGTGATATAAAGAAGGGTTTGCAGTCGTGTTCGGCAGGGAACATCATAGAACCTGGAGAAAGAGAAACGTTCACGAAGATAATCAGGATAGAATGGATTGAACAAAATATTGAAGGGGAGACAAAGGATACGAGTGTTCCTGCTATTTTTGATGTGGCAAATTCAGTTTCCTCTGGAAATCGGAACGTGCTCAAATTTTCTGGATATGAATCTTATACAATAGTTTTGTAAACGCTCCTATTCGTTTATCTCATATATCTTCAGTATCATCGAGATAGCAGGCATGGAAATAATCAAATATTGATCGGATAAGGCATTGGGCAAGGTAGTTATAGTAGTTAAAGGTAAAGTGGTTTGGAGACATTATAAGGAATGGAAAGAACATCAATCTTTATGCTTACTTCATCAATTTGCGATTTTCATAAGAGATTTCCATCAAATATGACATCCAAATTCTTGACGGTCTCATTATATGGTAACGAAGCAGTTTCAAAAGGAAGGCAAATCAATGGAATTCCGAATAACTTGGCTACCTGTAATTATAGCTTGCGAGTTAGAGCATGTTTCAAAAGAATTGTTAGAGACGTGTGTTTCAATCATGCTTGCATTCAACTGTCATATGAAAACCACAGAAGCGCCTGTATTGAGTATTGGAAACAACTTTTTGTTCATGGGTTTCACACAAAACACTATTGAGACGATTCGATTCTCTAAAACTTACAATAGCGATAAATGTCTCATGCTCCTCTCCTCAAAAATTTATTGATGCTTCTAACTTCACCTATTTCTGTACACTGTAAAAACCTTACCTTACCTTAGTAGACAATAAATAAAATTTAACTATATCAACTTAATTCATTTAGCTATGAAAGCAAAGCTAATTCCCGCAAACACTATATTTAGTAACTCGAACATAAATAATAATTACATAAGCTATACCGCAAAACCGTTGCTTTTTACTTAAGTGTCTAGCTTGTCTTTGTTAAAGTTTAATAATAGTGTAGTAGTTTTAAATCAGCAATTTACTTCAAAATATGCCGCCATTTTACAACACGTAATTATTAACTAATTCGTTAACTGTATAATAAGCAAAAAACTTCAAAACGCTCAGGAAAATATTACCAATCAATTAAGTATTAAAAATCTAAAATGTTTGATATTTTTAATGAAAAAATTTTAGTTACCAGTTATCTTAAGTAATTATACAAAAATAACTGAAAAGGTAGTCGCGATAGTTATCTAATTTTAATGTGATTAATCACATTATAATTAAATAATTATTGGGGCTCGATAGCGTAGTGGTTCGAACGAACAGGTTTCGATTACGAATCAAACAAACTGCGTCATTTTCAGGCCCTATATGGGTCAATCAAATTTGCTATCTCGAGCCCCTCCGTGCTCCGGAAGGCATTAAGCCGTTGGTTCCGAATTGATTCTTAAGGCAGCTACTTTCAGCCACCAAGCCGCATGAGTCAGCGTGGTAGTTTTATGGGAAAAACTCCTCATGTGTTTCTCCCTTGTAAAAAGGTCCACGCACAACAGTGGTACGTATATAGACTGAAGATGATGATCATTAAGTAACTATATACATATATATATATATATATATATATATTTAACCATGCCGATTAAAATAAGTTAAAAGTGTATGGATCGTCTAAGTGTCAACTAACTTGACTTTCTGTAGTCATTCTATCCCTTCTTAATGAATTGGATTGAATGAAATGCAAATAACTTAAATTTAATTTGGTCCGTGTACAATCGAATGGGGGCCAATTCGAGTGAAATGACCTATCGAACGACTAACTTTACTATATACATAGGAAGGACAATAAATCTTAAATCAAAACTTATTGTATTCGAATATTGTATTAAACAAATTCATATCAATCAAGACTTTTTTATATAACCATCATGAGCAAAATCACTGAAGTGCTGTTACTTTCACGTCTATGACATCATAATTTGCTAAGAACTCTTTATTTTGGCCGCATAATAATCACAATCATTTGATCGCTGATATGACGATATCGTTTATTAGTACCAACATTTTTTTTTCAAACACGATTTTCGAGTATTTATAAGCATTATTTATTTTGACAAAAACTATAAAACAAATGGAACACATCCCATGTAACTGATGCTCTTGAATCCTGTAGATATAAGACTGCTGACCCCGGGTGTACTTAGTAAGTATATCTTGGAGGTATTCCAGGACAGCGGACATTAGGATTGGGGAAGCACATAGATTCCATTGGGTCGACGTGCTCCGGGAGTAATCTCCATCAAGATAAGATAACTATATAATTACTTAAAATTTTATCTAATTGCGAAAGAGTTTTTAAATTTACTAATAAGAAAAACTATGTAATTTAAGTAGTAGTTTAAATTAACGGCACCTGTAATTTGTGAATATATTGCGCGTCAAAAACTAGCGAGGAAAGTGCTTGTATGTTATTTCAAAATTTATTCCCTTAATATGTTAACAGTCGAGTAGCTTCTATAGAAAGAATTCCATTTCAGGGCAATATTCAACCAAATTATTTCCAATACCACGCAAATCAAGACGAATGTATATAAATTTGAAGATTGTGGATTATTATACGACGTCATTAATGAAATATTCTTGGTAAGATATTAATAGCTTACATAAATATTGTAATTTTAGGTATATTACTGATATTATGATGCTTCAATAATTTGGTTAAAAATATTGTGACGTTATTTTGGTCTCGATATCTGCCTCTGTTGTTGACTATCCAGACTGAAATAATAATCGTAGTTTTTCTTACTGTCTGAAATTGATTATACTTATTTACTCAATTAACAGACCTTATTTTATAATAAAACTAAAGAGCTTTTGAGATTACAAAAGGCGTGAAACTCATAACTAGCTTTCCCAACGAACTTAAAAATTAGACAATGACGTACATGTATGAAAGATTACAGTGTTATTTAATTATATAGTATTCTTTCTAAGTCAAAATATTTTTATTTAAATAGACTCATTTACTAAGTTCTTTTAAATTGTCATAACAGGGAATATGTATCAGAAAAATAAACAAATGTAATTAAAGGTAATAGTGATAACTTTAAGTGGGTATTACTGGGTATTTACAAATTGTCCCAGTTATAGAATTTAAATATGTACTAAATAAACTTTCTATAAGCCCACTAACATGTCATTAAGATATGTAAACCACACCATAGTTACATAACGTAAAAAAATGATAAACATGATGATGATGATAAAACAATCTTTAACAATATGTAACCTTATACTTAAATATGTTAGCATAAAATACACAACATATTGTATCATTTGCTAACATATAGGTAGCTTGATGATTATTATGGTTCAGTTTCGTACTAAATGCTCATATTTTAGTACATTGTACACTGTACACTGTACTAAACGCTTCACTTGTGAAATTTATTGTTAAATTATTGATTACAGATTTTATATCCATCAATGTCATAGAACACATCAAATTACGGAAGTTTGCTTAGTTGTTCCTTTAAACTAATTTTAACTTCAATATTCTTATCTCTTCAAAAAAATAGATTGATTTCAAGTTCATAAACATACGTGATAATTTAATATTGTTAGACATCATCTGTTTAAATTACAGATAACTTCTTACGTTTGAAGTCAATTTATTAAACTGTATTCTCAGAACAATATCTCTCAGAATAAGTAATTTAAGCAGGTTGCTGTTCAGTGGGTCTGTGATCTCGACAAAGACAGATACGTATTTAAAATAGTCTTATCTCTGTCTTCGGTACCCAAAAAAGTAAAGTTTACAACAGCGCGATAGTGAACGCAAACTACAAGTTATTTAAACTCAAAATGCTTAATTTAGTGTTACAATATGTTCTTTTTACTTATTATATATACAGGTGCCCCAACGCTAAGCCGATGAGTCAGGGGTTAAGCCAAGGATCCTAGTAGGATTATTATCGGATCGAATAAATTCTTGCACCAGTATATGAATTTACTTTATTAAAGTACGTTGCTGCGCGAATCCGTGAAGACTACTTATTTAATTAGAACAAGTAATCGCCCACAAATCAAAATTCAACTGAAATCCAATAAATTTTTACTACTCAATAAACTTTGGCAAAGTCAAATCTGTCAGAACAATATGAAGAATGTTAATTCCTAAGGGTATTCGACATCAATTATTTAATTTACAATTTGAGTCGTACGAAAAAGGTTTTTTATTGCTTAATCGATGCTTGTACTTATGCAATAATATAAAATTTTATATGTTTAGGGTCCCGTCTAATGCTGAGTTGGATGGAAGGTTAAAATATAGGCGTTCGATTTTGACATGTTATTGAACGATGGTTTACGAAGGTAGTAATTCAAGAAAAGTATAAAATATATTAGCTTCCGCGTCAAATATTATGTAGCGTATAACCTTTCCCGATAAATGAAATATAAAACACAAAGAGAGTTTTTTAATTCCAACTAGCAGTTCCAGAGGTTACCCTCTACAACCGCACAAACTTTACCACTAAAGTATAGATTAGTTTTTCATCTATAAATCTAATTAAATTATTGCTTAAATTCGCCTTTCGTTGGGGGTTTCCGTAAAGGTTTTTTACGGTTAAATTACACAAAGCTTTTCCTTACGATTCTAGTAGCGTAGGAGCAATAGGCTCACTAGACAACTGTAATAAGTTACTTCAAAGGAAGTAGTTAAACAGTAAAATTAACTCTCATTAAGGCGAGTCAAAAGTAATCCTACATTATAAGGACTTTTGTTGGAAAACCGTAATGAATAATTCATTAACAATAAATTCTTAATGAAGTTGCCGAATACAAAATATTGATAATAATACGATTTTGTTTTACACTATTAAGCAAATCTATTAGTTTTGTCTGTAGATAAAATAGAAATTTACATAAAGGCCATTTCATTTGTTAAGCAATTATATAATACTGGGAACCTACATATAAAATTCAATTCTGTCTGGATTTTACGGTATTATAACAACATGATATAATATCTAAAATAGATATCTATTTTATATCGTAAAACGTTAAAGGCACTTACTTTTTCTAATAAGTTACGGATTCAAAGACTACAATATTAAAATAACCTAAATTTCTCTTATATTGAAATTATCTACCAAATATTTGATAGATATTTGAACTTTATCATACTTATATTTTTATAGACGTATAAAAATAGGACGCTAGAATGATATTAATTGTTTTTTTTGCACTAAAATGAAATTAAATAAAACTCATAATATAAATTTATGTCCCCATCAAGATTTGATACCTCTGATTTAGTGGACAAGGGTAATCGCCTCTTAACCAATCTCAGCAATAGGCTATAGGAAAATGTAAAATTTCGGAAAGATAGTTCTATATCAACTGAGTTGTCAAATATGAAGGCGAAACTAATAGATGTCAGAGTTAATCACCAATCGTGTCATTAAATAGTACGTCAAGCATACTAGAATAAAATACATTTGAATTAAACGTCACTTTGTAATACTATTATCAGGAATACTTGTAGACATAAATATTTGATCTTTAGCCGGGAAAATTCCATTCCATCCCTTCCAATTATTTCTCTTCAGTACTCTGTCATTACAGAGCAGCATCACCTTGCTCGGCATGGAGCTACGCTGTGATCTAAATCAAAGGGACTTCATGGAAACCGTAAACAAGTCAGCCTCACGGAAACTCGCAAGATTCCTGACCAGTGTGGATAGGTTTTTTCCGCCTGACCAGTTGTATGAATATTGCTCGCATCTCTGGAAGTGACTTGACATTTTCGATGTTCTAGAGATATTGTAAAATTGTGCTATGCGTATAATTAGAAGTAACGAACGCCGTTGAGCATCTGCGATTGAGACACAGTGCAGCTATCGTTTCTATCATGGATATTGCTCTTAAGAGCTTTTTAACATTCATTCTTAAGAATATACATATAACATGAGTTTCTTCAAAAAAGGTGTGGAATGGCACTTTTTGGATGGCAAAGTGAAGTTGAAGGGCTGTGTGTCGCAAACTGCATTAATTATATGCTCATATGAACTTCTACAGTTTATCATCAGATAAAGTCGAGCCATTTTCTGTGCATAAAAAAAGAAAAAAAATCAAAAAACGAAGGCAAATAGCGTCACTTTTGACATCACTTTAGTAGTATGAGTACATTCTTCTTGGAGTTTTTATTCTGAGGGGAAAGTAATGTTCCGACTTGCTCATCTCGGCTGATTATAGTAACACAATCTGTTGAATAATTGAGCGCAATTTTATAAAAGTTTACATTTTGATTTATGTGTGACGTCAGAGCTGCCGGTTGTAGAAATTAGATTCATAGAATCTTAGATTGAGGTCCCAAATAGCTTATGAATCCATATCGGAGTCAATACGACGCCAGTATACTAAGCAATCTAAGTTATCCATCTGTTACATAGGAAGTAGAAAGACTTATTTATTTATTTAATGTGAGCACAATAAATTTCCGGGAAACAGGTTTACTCATAAACCTGTTTCCCGGAAATTATTAATTAATTATACAAAGGTACTGCTTATTTCTAAATGAAATCTCTTCCAGCAGTCCTGCCATAGAAAATATAAAGAAATGGTAGAATTAAGATAATAATACCTAAAATGACTAATTAAATTTAAGATTCGTAATATATATAAATAAATCAAATACATGAAATAGACATACATATAACAATAATATAGTAATAAATAAGATAAAGGATACACTAGTAAATTATACCAAGGAAAGATAAGCTTTAACTCATGTCTTGAGCAGCGATATTGTTTGGCAATCGTGGCAGCGATTTCCATAGTCTTACAGTATGAAAAGTAAAGGAAAAGACAAAATTTATTATTTATAAATTAATAAACATTTGAATATAGTAAGTAGGTTATATAGATAGATTCACTTTATTTATTTTTAGAACAAGCATGTTTTATTGAGTTAAATTGACACGTGTATTCTGTCTCACGCTAACTGCGGAAATAGAGCTTTACGATCGATAAAATTAGATACACATATTTCACAGCTATAACTTTAACTTGTTTAATTTTTAAAGACGGTGTCAAGAACACGTAATTAAGGTGCGTATATTAAAAATCTCGTGTCACAGTGTCTGTTACCAAAATATTCGAAAATGAATTGAAAAATTTCTTAGTGTATTTAGTAGGAGAAAAGGTTATATCCAATGTTTTTATGCACCTAAGTAATAAGGTTTGCCTTGTCTAGAAAATTGTTCTTATAAAAGTAAAACAATGATTGGTGGGTCAGCTATTACCCTAACAGATATGAATCATATAAGCTTTAATATATAGCCCACAAATTAAGCATGTAAGTAAAATTGACCAATTGATAATGGGCAATCTTTACCAAAATCTAATTAAATAAATTATCGCAAGAACGTATTCTAATGAATAATTTATGTGTTATTGTTGTAATTATTATGTTGTTGTGTTTTTGTTACATTTTTTAGTTGTACTTTAGTCCGAAGCAAATTGAACAGGGATTTTAGTTTGATAGCAAGTTGTTATCAGAGCAATTAAAATAGTTTTATATATTGGGAGATATTACAGTAAACTTTACAAATAAATTTAATAATTATTTTGTGTTACATTCAATTTACAACTAACGCTATCCATCGTAGGTAATTATATAGCAATCAATTCGACCATTTTCTTCACGAATAAACCAATTATCAATTATTATTATTTAAGATTTTCTTTATGAATTTCCTAACTTTTTTGTTTTGAAACCTACTCTGAATAGAAGCGGACAAAACAGTTCAAATCGATCAAGCTGTTTTAAACTAAAGAACAGCTATTAGAAGAAAATCTTTTATACATTTAAAACTAATCTTGATTTTTCCGTTAATAAAAACTAACCATAACAAGAAATTAAGTATTGGGTACAAAAAAATTAAAATAAACAAATTCATGTACACTATCAAGAGTTAAAGACTATAATTTTTTTATCCTTTTCCCACATGCAAGAAACATAAACGTGAAAAGTACATACCTCGTAACACGAAAGTTTACATTTCTGAGATTTCTTAAATCAATTCTAAAATAATTACATATATTAGCATTGCATGAGAAGCAGGGGCTTTTTAAGTGGGACCTAGAATGCAAGGCGTCTAAAAGGTTTAATGATAAAGTTTTCATAACTTCACGGTTCAAGTTATAGTGGCTATTATTGTAATGAAAGCGTTGTTAACTTTTAGTTAGAAATTTACGAATTAACAAGATATCGATTCCGCTTAGTAATGTGATATCGATAATAATACTTAGGGTGAAAATTATACGTAAAAAAATATAAAAATAATATCATATTTTTTTTTCAAAAATATTTAAGTGAAAATGTTAGAAATCTAAATAGGTATATTTGGAATTATAACTCAAAAATGACTGTACCGATTTTGATGATATTTTTTTATATATTTTTTCTATTCGTCACGAATAGCAAAAGAACTTTTAGAATATAAAGTTTACTATTTTGTTCAATATATTAAGTTTGGGACTTCACCATCTTCCGCAACTGTCAATTAATGTTTCGCACACATAAAGCTTATCTTCTTTTATAAAAATGAATTGATGTTCGTTGAAATGAAAACTAAGCAACGGCTGGACCAATTTGAAACAATATTTATTTTGTTTTATTCAGCTTAATTCGGGCGTGATTTAAAAAAATATAAAAAAAACTCAAAATCTCAAAGAAAAGCCAAGAAAAATTTTATTTTGCTAATTCAGCATGGAAAATGTTTTACTGACGTGCCATTCAAAGCTGTCATTTCTTACATCTCTAATTCAGATAATTTTTGATAGATGGCGGTAGTAGCCGACTGGGTGTTGCAAATTTCACCGGGTCAACTAGTTTGTAATAATTTATTTGGCGTTACGAAGTTCGTAGGATTGGTTGAGTGAAAAATTTGATGGAATTAATAAATAACCAACCATTAAATAATAAGTAATAATAATACATAAATATTTTCGTATAAAATAACAATAAAATATTAAATTGAAAAATACGATACAGAAATTTTTTTTGTTTATAATATAACGAGGTATGTTAAAGTTGCACCGTCAAACGATTCGTTACTAACTTAATAGTGACTACTGCACTACGCTTGGAGTATCATGTAGATAATATAAACTCACATGTTACCAGGGAGAAAAATACGTGACTTTCTTCAAAAATTGTTTTAAATTTATATTCTAAATGCGCTGCCAATTTCTGTAATCTGTTAAAAGGAGCTCAAGAAAGCAAATATTTCCTGACCCAACCGAAATAAACCACTGCTTTGTTTTCATAATCGAAGAGCTTTACCCACTACACCTAAAACCTCCGGTTTCATGAATAAATCAAATACATACCTATGGCAAATGAGACTGGGTGAAAAGCCACATGAAAAATCATTATACATGTACAGAATATATTAGTAAATTTTTTTAAAATCGTAGTCCACATGTGCCCCAAATATGGAAGCAGATTTTCATTAATATGTAATTATGTATCGCGTTGTGCGTGACATGAATTATGACCTTAATATAATCACGTAACATTCAAATCTGTTAGATTAAACGGCGCGAAACGTAATGCCCGTTTTTCTTCTGAGATAAAAAATAAGGTGCACTTTGCCGCTTTTTTCATATGAGTTCTTTAATATAAGGCTGAATTTGTTATATTTATTGTTAATATTAATGCTTCGATACGCTCAGACTTTGTGTTAGTATCAATTGATACTTGATTTGAAATAGAGCATGAAAATGTTCGCTTCAATACTTTTTTAACGTTATTATTTACTGAAAACTATATTGTAACTGTATTTAATCATAACATGTGTCATATATTCCATTAAAAATAAAATACTTTCAATATAATACTTATTAATAAATACGATTTTGAATGATTAATTTAGTCATGACTGAATCACTGCATCGTAGTGAATCGCGGATCGCGCACAATGTATTTGATATGAATCGTACTTTATATTACCACGTAACGACTATAAAAAAATATTATTACTTGAAAAATACTGTGAAGAGTTAGTTTTGTTGAAGAACTAGTTCAGATGTTATGAATAATAACGAAAATTATTATTAAAAATGTATAAAGAGGTGCATAAGTAACCTTATATTTTATTAACACGGTTATAGTTACCCGGTGAATCAAACTAACACTAACGCCATATATTATAAGAAACCCGAAGTAGCGATGAAAGACATGACAGTTTTATTGTTTAGCATATGAGTTAGACGATTATCGATGCTAAATAACTGACATTAGTATTATTAGCTTCTCTTTAAAAAAATCCTGATTAAAGCAAACAAAATGCAATAAAATATACGCAAATCAGCCGTTTTTAAGTTGTAACGAGACTAAAGAACATAATTATATATATTTTTGTATATAAGAAGAAGAATATTTACCGTTCAGTCGATAGGACGTCACGTATACCTGTAGAAGTTCTTACTGTCTGAAAGTGCGACAAAAAACTGATTTTGAATTTACAGGTATTCACCATGTCAGAATTCAACGCCTCGTAACCAAAATTATCTGCAGATTACTGGAACCAAGCATCAATGTCTATGTCCTTGATGAAAACAATGAATTAATTTTAAAAGACTCCTAATTTTTAATTTAAAACTATTATGAAAACTGCGAAGAGATACCTATAAGTAAAAATTAAATTAAGGGGCACTTTGATGAACTTTAAATGCTATATTGAAACTAACCAAAGAACAATAAAGGAAAGTAAACTCCTAAAAGTATTAGTTATTAGTAGTTTGCAAAATTGTTTCTGCGTTAAAATTTGATGTAACAGCCTTTCAATTAATTTGTAAACTTTAATGTAACTTTGAAAGAAAAATAATTATATTTACTCCAATCAAATTACATTCCGTCTGAAGTTAGTCGTTACATGTAAAGCGAGAAAGTAGTCAAGTTATTATTATTTTAGTATTTAAATTTTATTCCTTGAAATATTTGCCCCTACTGGGAATTGGACAGGACCCGCTAAGTAAACAGGAGTACTAACCACTTGACCAGACGGGCATCTAAAATGTCGAACTTATAAAACCCCTCTTTTTGCGTCGGGAGTTAAAAGAATAAACTCTTAAAGTAGCTAGAGTTACCGCCAATTGTTCGCTTATACCTAATTGAAATCAGTTGTTTTATATAAAAAATTATTTTATTTTATGTTCTATTACCTTTCTTTATGATATGTATGTGACTTACAGCTATAAACCATTGCACGTAAACGCCCTTTCTGTTTGCTGTCGATATTATTAACATGTTATCAATTTCTTCTGTTCAATTGTTTCATTTCCACTGAACAAGCGACTGTAACAGTCTTCTTGTATGAAACAGCTGATTCTCTCAAGATTTCAGACTCCATTGAGCACTTATAAAAAACCAACGACAGGAACCGAATTTGATCCATTATATTAAAAAATCTTTAAAGTTCTGAATTAGTTTTCGCCGTCTCTTCTCAGTATTAACGAAAATTACCGAAACAGAGTAGAAAAGTAATTAATTATCATTGAAATCCACAAGCACTTTGTAAAAGTTCACGCAAATGAATGATTGTTGATTTTGAAACTTGGAGACGTCAATACGGCTATTAATTAGGACAGGTAAAGAATAGGGGCTTTATTCATAATGAGAAATGTTTTGTAACTATTTAATATCTGTTTTTTTCTTAGGGCCATAAGAAACGTCATGACATCTCGGTACAGAGTGTAGTTTACCTTAGGGATCTTTTGTGCCTGTAAACTATTAAATAACTTGTATTGAGTTGATTGATTTAAAAGAATTTTATGAATTATTAAAGCCCATGTTTGATTATAACGTCATAATGTTGTATCTACGCTTAATATTTAAAAGCGCCAAAATTCCAAACGTTTAAATGAAGATTGATGTTTTATTAACTGACTGCATTTAGTTTCCAATATTCTCTCAAAATGATTGAATAGTCGAGAAAAAACTCAATTGCTTGATGTAATAAATTCTTTTACGCGCCAGAAAAGGTTGCTTACATAATATATCCTTACTTTTCTAAAGCCTAAGTAAATATTTTAACTTAGAATATCATAAAATACCATCTCGGAAGTTATTATGTCGTGAGTAAACAGTATCAACTTTTTCAAAGGTATAACAATATTTTTTTTGTGAAAGTTAATGACTTATTTTGAATTTAGTAAACTAATTTAGTAATAATATAAGCTTTATACGAAATTTAGTACGTGCTGTTTTCAAAATTTACTCCGCAAATATCTTTCGGTGACAATAATATAATTTGTAGGCTAATTTATAGAAATAAATGTATACAAATGTTTGTATGTAAATGTGTATGTATGTTCCTTTTCAAGACATTTTTTTTTAAACGAGGAGGAATCCATTTACGGACCTACCCGCCACTGGCTAAGCGACGGGCGTGTGTGGTGCTCATAGAGCGGCGGAGAATACCCACTAAAACTCCCCGGTAACTCCATTGCCCTTCACGGGGGTAACCTGTGTTCTGCGGAGCATTTCACCAGGTCACCTCCAGGCATCCTTTACAAGATATAGGTTCCTTTAAAAGAGCCGTGAAAAAACACTTTTTGGGCCGGCAAGGTGAGGGTGGCTAGGGCAGTATGTCAAATGCTTCACTAGCTATCTTCACATATGGACTCCTCTACTGCTTATCATCAGGTGGTGTCGAGTCATTTGCTGAGCTTAATATAAAAAAATATATACATTTTTAAATAACATTGAAGGCTATTAAAGTTATTAGTATTGTGTTTAATTAGATTAGATAACTTATATATTTGCTTATATTTAATGGAATCAGGTAATGTTTGTTTCTTCAATAGGTACAAAGAGCCGATTCTTCAATAGATACAAAGAAAACATTTATTATAGGAACGACATGATAATACACTCTATTTGAAAAACATCACAACTTCTAAATTATTTATTATAGAAATAATATCTGACTGCCGTA
Organism: Acentria ephemerella; assembly: GCA_943193645.1. Lineage (NCBI taxonomy): Eukaryota > Metazoa > Arthropoda > Insecta > Lepidoptera > Crambidae > Acentria > Acentria ephemerella. Next base: position 7,756,147 of record OW971891.1, read on the forward strand.
AATCGGCCCGTATCTAACGGTATAATCCTCAAAAGCTTATTAGAGTTGAGGCATTCGTTAATATCCTGCCAAGTGCTGAGGCGAGATTTGAGATTGTGCAACTATGCTGCTGGACAAGAACAAAGCCATAAGTAACTGTTATAATCTCATTTTGATATATTAACATTGTATTTAAGAGGTAATTTGACCACTGTCAGATCGGGCCGTTGAAGAGCTTTTTTATTTTTAAGGGGTAACTCTTGGCTTTCATCTACCTGGAGATAAATAGATAAGGCCGAAGATTGAAGCGAACTACAGCCGGATAAATTAGAGAGGATTATTGCTGTCCTAATACTTAGGTAAGATTGTGGTAGTTAGCTTGGTAGACTTAGAATAAGCCACCACCATCAAACTGAGCAAAAAAAATTCTGCTTCCACCGAGAAATCCATTGGAATTGAACACTCTATCCAGAACAGAATCTCCAGATCTGATTAGGTGGTCTCAGCCACTAGACCACAGAGGCGGTTTAAAGCTATTAACATAATTACACAGGTCCCGTGTTTGCGTGTAAATGGTTGGTTGTAATGGTTGTCGATAAGTACACACCTTTAAGTATGTTTGTATCTTATGTACTATTTTAATTTCTTTGTTATGTCCAGTATCGAGTCTCAATAGTATAAGACAAGGTGTGAGTGTAAGAAAATAATATCATATATAGCCACAAGTACAGGCAGTACGCAAAAGTTATGAAAGGTAAAACCAGAAGTTAATCACGATAATATTAGGATAGTATTACTCTTCCTCGGATTATTTCATCTGTGCCTATTATGTGACATAAAGATTATTTACTGATCCGAATTGATTTACTTGCGAAACCAGATATTATCTTTGGGTCAATTATCTAGTGATGCAAAAAAACAGCGTGTCGATATATTAATACTTTTTCGTTCACCATTAGTTTTCTCGTTAATGAAGTACTGTGCCTGTCTGTGGGATGCTGGATGATAAATATTTGCCGCTAAATAGTATATAAATCACAAGCATCTGCTTATCTGGCGATATTAGGAAAGGTACCTAGTTAATATATATTTTTCTAGTTATTAATAAATAATGGATTAATTGATTCTTCTTATGGTATTTGATAATTTCAAATCGAAACAAATAAATTAAATATTAGAAAAGTTGATCGATTTTATGGTTATCCTAATGTCTATCTATATTTTTGGCTTAAATAACTATTAACCATGTCAAGTCTAAGAAAAGCTGTGTAAAATTATAATCGTGATCCAATTAAATATTTATTTTACTTTGCTATAGGGAGATTTTTAAAAAAACCTATATTTTTTTTAAAATAACTTGCATTATAATAAAAATATTCTTTTACATTTTGTTTTATATTATTGCTGACTTTCAGACTATCGATAGTTGCTCAACACTTTATCGATGAATGAATATCTTGCTAATGATCGCAATAAATCCAGTCACTATCAGAAAGATTTGTTCAAATTTATTGGAATTATTGATATTACTGTAATACTGTTAACGTTATAACTTATAACACTGAGAAGATAAGTTTAAACGTAATAAAAATAGTTCACGAGTATGTTCACATATCATATCTTTTTGCATTGGGGGTTAAAACGACTAATGATGCCATCACTAATTTATAATTTTCTTGGTTAATCGAAATGAAAGTGAAAGAATTTAATCTACATAAAAAATTGGACCCACGAAAATACAGAATCATGTTATCAGGATCCTTATATGTTATGCTACATAGGGATCCTTATATCATAATCCTTAAATTGTCCTCTATGATCTAAGCGGATATTGAAAAAAAAATCATTGTCTATTTGCTAAAAATACTTTTGTACGTCTAATCTTTTTATTATTACTTAATAATGATAAACTTAGGACTAAAATACTTTATATTCGTAATGGATTTAAACCTTTAATAATATAGACTACTTATTCTTATAAAAGAGACGTCATAAGCTATCAGTACCAATTGGTTACGGTAAACGTAAACTTTTAACTTTTTATGTAATTTTACATTGTACTATCCACCTATGGATATGTAGAAGTATCACTTTATTTAATCAGTAGTTTTTGTATCTTGTTTTGACACAGAAAGTCTTTATATCGTCCCTTGGGACCACTTTAGCCGGGGCCCAAGTCTGCTATGTGTCTCCTCAATTTGTTATGTATTACAAATGTATATAAACGATTTAGCGCTTTGTAAGCGTACCAGACAAAAAACTGTCAGTCACACTAAGCAGTCAAAAGAAAAATTAGCTGGAGTTGTCAATAAATTGTGACAGAAGCAAACACGAAACTAACTTTAGTACAGGGACTAAAACGTACCAACAAAATGAAACCTCTTTTTTTAAATTTCTATTTTCTTATCGAAAGTCTGGAAAATATTATATTATTCATTATACAAATGCAGTATTAATTAAAAGTTTCTTGACCTTATTTTGTGTAGTGTAGTTCGTAAGTAGTACAGTAAAATTCTTATTCTGGTATTTGACGGCCGCTTGGTCGTGTAGTCAGTATTCCTGTCTACTGCCCCAGAGGTCTTCAGCTCGAATCCCGTTAGGGGCAGATATTTTTATGATGAGCAGGAATATTTGTTCACGAGTTATGGATGTTTGTATGTGTATTTAGTATATTTCTGATTATTATATACATATTACTATCTTTATTATTCCGTTATCTAGTAAGCATAATAAAGGTTCTTAATGATGTTCAATGTTATGCTAAAGGTTAGATAATAGGTATGAACGTGAGAAATATTACGATTATTATTCGAACCAAATAGAATTTATAAATATTAGGTAGGACTTTATTCAGAAGAATCTGTACCAACTAATAACTTACTTGTACTATATTCCAGGGTTTTTCTATTGTGTATTGCACTATATATGTTTGGGGGTGTATGAGTCGGTCTTGTCTATGTACCGAGTTAAAGTAGATTTATTAGATTGAAGAACCGATAAAAGAAGTCTGTATAGCCTTAATTCTATTATTCGTATTTCTATTACACATACTCAAAAGCCTCCGGTCCTGAAAGAAGCCTTTCTTAAACAACTCCAGAATTGTAACTTCATCGCCCTTCGCGGGAAGGAGTTCTGCCGAAGTTGTACTGGATGACCCGGTCTTGCGGCCTGACTTCATGCCCATGAAGATTTCCCAGAGTTACTAGGGCAATCCCAGATGTAGCAGCATGTGCAATGCGCACGTGGGGACCACAAACCAAAGTTTATGGTGTAGAAATACGCGTCCACCTTTCTATGCTGGAGAGAGAGAGAGAAGGATAGAGTATGCTCTCTGCGTACTCTATCCCTCTCTCCTTCTGCTTGAGAGCAGTCTCGCAAAAGTAACTGATAACCTCCCATATCCTCTCACTGCTAACCAGAGCACGCTGCAGTGACCTGAGTTCTGCGTAAATAATTCATCGAATCAAAACCCAGACAATATGGCGTACCATTGTTTGAGGGAAGGACTTTAAGAGCATGTAAATGATCTTCGAATATTATATTATATATATTTTAAGAAAGTTACGTCAATAATTATTATACGCCGGCAATATCAAAAGAGTTTTACGAACAACAATTATAGGAGCTGCCTTTTCTTTACCCACTTTTCAAAGCTTCCATTCTCTGAAATTAGTAGGGAGAGTTTGTGGAAGAATTAAAGTTGTTGTAACGTTAAAACTTTGCGGTTTTAATTTATGAAAGTTCGCCAAAAATTGCAAGGTTATTAAATGTTACAAATTATAATAAAAATTTATACTAGACAATTAGATTTTGAGATGTAACTCAGGTTTTTGCAGCGGTTTTTAAATACGGATGTTCCAACATTTAACGAACTAGTGGTATAGCGCTTTTCAAAATTTCTCTTTGAGGGGCGGTAGTTCGATTTTTAAATATTAAATTTATTTGCGGTAAAACTATGTGAATTCACTATCATGAGATTCCACAGTTTGAACTTCGTCATTAAACTTTCCATATGTCTCTTTCTAAATGTATGAAAAAAGTTTATCAAACAATTGATATTTCCGTGTTTCCGATAGTTTTTAAAATTAGTTTCGTTTTTATATTCATGATGATGATTACCCTAGCATGTCAGAGTTACGTCTGACTTTACATTTAATCTGACACCTATGTTAGAAATGTAAGTAAAGCACCACTTCATCACCATTAGTTAGGACTCGTACGGCGTATATTTGCGAATTATTCTTACCAAATGCTGTTATAGAAATTATACTGCTAAATTTATGTTATTGCGCCTTCTATGAATGTAGACACATTTATGAAGTAAAGTGTAGTTTATGTTATTATCTATGTACCTAAAGATAATGTTTTTATTGATACTATATTATAAATCAGTAGTTGTTTTGTATTTGTAAGAATGACAGAGATAAAAATAGTAATTTAGTGAAAAAGGCGGTCTACTAGATAACATAAAAATGGTGTCGTCAAAATGACATCTTTGTACTGTCATGAGTCATTGACGTAACTGCATTAGTTACGTCAGATCGTTCTTCTTCTTCTTTTGTTAATATGGCAACGTCGAACTGTGCGACATTACTGCCAATGTCGTCAGATCGTTAATTGCTCAAATGAAGAGATGAATGAGATGATTCTTTTTGACAGTTCAACAAGAATGTAGTTGAACTGTCAAAAAGAATCATCTGATTATTAATGTGAGTGCGAGCAGATGTTGTGAGCATGAGATTTGTTTACGAGTTTTGCCTGTTTTTAGGAATATTTCAAAATATTTTATGTAGGCTTAATTAATTAAGAAAATTGCACTACATATGTCACAATCATCATCAATCATGATATGGCGTCTGTTTACTATGACACAAGATCTCAATGAGTCTTATTTGTCAATTTTTTAAATAAAATATTGCAGAAGCAAGTAATCTATGACCAATAGTATCTTAGATATTTGAGGAATGGTTACTTACAAGTCGTTGAAAAATATGACTTATATTGAGTGGCAAACTAGACGCATTCACAAATTTTATATGTATCCATTTTTTGAAAGCTAAAAGAAAAAAATTCTTAACGGGGTAACTCTTGGCCATGAAGGCCACCTTTATTTTATAGAAATAGCAAATATTCCACCTATGGTGAGCAGAAGGGGAGTCGAAATAAGAAGGTGGCTAGTGCGAGTGGAGGCATTACACTAGGCATTTTGATCTTGCCAACCTGCAAGATACTTCTTCATGCCAATGAGAATTGAACCTCAGACCTCCAGATTTGGAGTAGGTAGTCTCAGCCATTAGACCACAGAGGTGGTTAATGTTTCTGAAGTAGATACATAATTTCATATGTAAATATTATATAGAAGATATATTAATACTTACTTTACAAGGATTATTAAATTACGATAACAATATAGACAATATCTGTTTTCTGCTTTGATAAATGTGACAATATGTTTATATATTACTTTTCAATCATGCAAAAAGTGCCGAACGGACAATTTTAATTTAATTCAATATTCATTTATTAATATACCCATAGAATCGAGTGTAGACTACTTATAAGGCTATCTTTTGTATATACATACGTAAGTATTTTCTTCTTTTTCTATAAATTTAAAAAAATAAAGAACAATATGTATTTATACCCAACATATTGTTACCCTATCATACTATTGTGTAATTAAAACTAGAAGTAAATATGGTATAACCGAATTCATAATACTTCAAGAGGATTATCTTTGATCCGATTAAGGCTAAGGCGATATGCTGGAACAAAAATGAAATATTGCTTTAGGAAGTGGAGATATGAACGTAATAACGTGGTACTGCCAACTTATTTTGAGTTATAAATCTGGTTATTATTATGATTTTCTTATGATATGATGATATGTACTAGCTACTTACAACAGCTTCAGATGGGGGTGGTCCCACACTACGTTTTCTTCTGACTTGTTCACTCACTCAGTTTAAAATTCAAAGAAAAGTCTAAATTTTTTCAATTATTAAAAAAGTTTTAATTCAAACCTTTTCCTGTCAATGACAGACACAACATCAAAGAATTAACTGCTGATGCTGGTTTCGGGAATGATGTATATAGTACATTTCTGCGATTCATTATATTTCATTATTAGTAAAGGATGTTTGTGATACTTTAAAATATATTTCAAAATGAACTTTTCTAGAAAATTTCAAAGAAAGAGTTTTCTCCTTATTATAATAATAAAAACATTAGTTTATTCAATAAATAGTTTACTTTTACTTATTCAGTAAATATGCGCATTAATAAAATTATACCTTAATTCGATGAAAAATTATTGACGCAAATATCCTAATTATAGAACACCCGACTGTAGTAGGAAATAAACGTTCGTTCCGTTTCATCGATAATTACATGGCTCTTAATGTACAAAGTACATTTTTTATACTGGCAACCCCTAGGCAGAATGGCAATGAGGCATAGTTGCCGCCCTACACACGCCTGGAAAATGAGTTTCTTATCTGATTGGGGGAGAACTTGGATTTTCAGAAGTAGGTTAACGAATGACTTGTTATAATTTGCTATTACCAGAAAAAGTGAAATCATTTTTATTTGTGAAGTAAATAAATTACTAGTAATTGATCAAATATTTGCCTTGAAAAGAGTTATTATCAGTAATCAAAAGCATAAAGAGGTCTCAGTTGTAATTTTGTGAAATGGATCTAATTTGATAAAGAGTGTATTTTTGTTAAACCTTGTGTCAATTTCATCTGAATTGTATAATATGATTGATATATATCTGAATATTAGGATATTATGTTACTTTACTTAATTGAAAATCATGCCGTATCAATTCTTGCATAGGTTTCTTTCGGAGCGGTACTCGAGGAACCCCTTAATCAAACATGAATAAATATGAATTGGTTGCAGCCATCACTATCAAATCTATAACTCAGAAAGAGACGCCACGTTATCAGACACCACCAGTAGTGATCAGTGGTTGAATACATACTATATAATCGAAAATCTGTCACTTTAATTTTTGCTTCAAACATACAGACATTAACATGGATAGTCTGAATAATTTGTCATTTAAATGCTAATACCCGTCAACTGATTGGAAGGTCACCAGACTGTAGACTTACGTAATGTCATAATTAAGTAATGTCAGATATTAATCAAGCTACGAATCTAAAGAAACAAAAATAAAAATCAAATTAATCGCTCTATAAAATCCTAAATCTATTTAAGTCTAACTACTTAAGTTAACTTTAATTCTTAATTCAGGATTTATTTGTTTTTTGAAAGTAACCAGTGTTTGAAAATCTTTAGTTCTAGATCGCAGCAAACTCGACGAGATTACAAAACCAATTTAATTTTAATATTTTTTATGACAAAAATGGTCTCGCCTCTATCTATGCAATCCATTTTGTATGAAGAAACGCTCCGAATTTCATTGTGTTAAAAATGTTTATAAGACAAATAGTTATCATTCATTCAAATGAATATTATTAATTCGAATAAGAACACGTTGTCCATGTAATATGACCAAAGAACTTAAGACTCATCTGTTATATTGGTTACATTGTAACATCGTTGTTATTGGTACATTGGGATTGCCCAAGGGAAATAAATAGGCTCTATTATAGTGCAAAAGTTTGTACATGAAATATTACACGTAATTCGTTTTTAAACTTTGGTACTTAAGTAGGTATACTATTTGAACGACTTCATAAGATTTGAATGTAAGAAATAATAGGTTTTAGTTTATAGCAGATAAATCATAAAAATTGAAATTTATATATTAGCTCAGTTAGATAATAGTTTTAGTAATATAAACTAAAGATGTTTGGAATTTATTTTGTCTGTTAAGACTAATGATCAAGATACAATTCATGTCTAATAGACTTCAAACAAGGAGGTTCACAATTCAACTGTTTTTTGTGTGTGTTGCTTACGCCATTTCTCTGTGAATCATGAAACGATTTTCAAAATTCCTTTTTTTATTCAATAGTGTATACTCTTAAGGTGTAATACCATTGTCACCAAGTTAGGATCTCATGATGGGATCCCAGGAAAATTAAGGATGACATTCGAAATAGTAGGCACGTGTTTCATATTTTTTATCAAGGTATTCGAGTATTTTCAACTAACTGACGGTCACCCATCCAACTTTGACGTTAGAAACTCAAAATTGGAAAAATCTTTTGGTTGAGATCCTTTGTAGTGTTAAGTGTTGTAATTTAGTTCAAATATTTATTTTAAAATATTTTCGAATTGTTGACGGAAACATTTATAACAGAGGACCGTTAATGAGAGCAATGAGAGCACATATTATGGAGTGCTTTCTTTAGGTGTGTTCGATATTTTTGGTTCTCATTTTTTGTTTTTATTATCACAGAATATTTTTTCTCTTACTTTCTAAAGACAATCTCCAATACAAAAAAACTGTATATCTAAAAATATATAAGTTTAAATAAGTTACCGATAACTTACCGTCCGCTGGAACATAAACGTTCAAATAAAGGCAATCTTCAGAAAACTCTTTCTTCCTTGGCTCCTCCAGTTGCGAATCAAGCAGCTTCATAAACAGTTCGTCGTGTTTATTCCAAGTCTTTTGTTGTACATCATCACTCTTTGCCTCACTTTGCATGCAATCCGGAGCATATAAGGTCGCATTTCGCACGCCTTCCCATTGGGGCAAATCAGAGTATTCCGGGGCCGTAAACCTTCGAAAGTCGATCGGGGGCTGTGCGTACGGTATTCCTAAATACGCAACGATTCTCTTTGTCCTGAATCTCGTTATGTACATTCCAGCTATTGTCCCTTGATTGGCTAAATTTATTTGCTTAGGCTCTCTTGCAGACAAAGCTATGGTTATTAGAAGCAGTAACACAATTATCCGTCTCATTTTGCAGACGAATTCCGATTTCAAATTAAAGTTTTCGATTCGAAACTTTATCGAACGCGAATTAGTTTTTTAGATTTGAATTTAGAACGGTCTGTTAATAATTTTCGCGGAGAACTTTTTAATAATTTTTTATGAACGGTTTTTTATTTACGATATGCATAGGGTATTATCCGTTCAGGCTAGGTGGTGGGTGGCCTGGCTCGATGGTGGTGCGTTACTGTTCTCGTGCTGAGTTCGGCTCGTAAACAGTGGGGCTGTCCGTCGTTATAGCGACCAAGGAATTGCTTTTGTGAGCTCGGAGTGGCATAGAAGTGGCCACTCGTATTTACAAAGGTTTAATCGTGTTTGAGGAACACCCTTCCTACTTAAGTAAAAAGCGAAATAAGTTTTCTTGAGTATATCAAAGCTTTGTGTTTCCATTTAACTAATTACTTAGTGGAAACGGTATAAATAATTAAATAGCACACATGACACACATATTACATTTAATTAGAAAATAAAAAGATATTTAGAATTTTGGTACTGATATATTTTAGTTTTCTGGTATTTTGAAAATTTGGACACAGATAAGAAGCCTTCTCAAATGTACTTATTAAATATTTCTAAGGTTTTTGAATTAAACTAGGATGAATTTAAAAAAGCTACAAGTGCACTTTACAAGGCACTTATGTTTATTTATTGTTGGAAAATTTAAAGGATATTTCACTACAAATTTATTTTTTCATTGTCGCTTCTAAATATTATAAATGCTACAATAATTTAAGCAGGCAGTAAGCTTGCGACGCCGGTCGCGTGACCAAACTAAAGCTTGAAGTCATTGCATTGCTCCCGTCCGCGACGTCCGCTACATCTGTGCCTATGTGGGTCACAGAGGTTTATAAACTGAATCGACTGCTCTACAAATTCACTGGAAATATATGGTCTAAACCTTTACTTGCTTTTATTTATTTAAATTGGTTTTTACAGAGCTATATACATGAAAGTTGTTACGAGCTATTATAACTGTCTACTGACAGGATATTTAAGAAAAAGTGATTTTGGCATATCGGTATGGTTAGAGTATTTTTCTTCTTCTCTTGATAAGGACAATATGCTATCTACTCTGGTAAGGATTATCCCTGGGTTAGGTTGCTAAGTTTTATTTCTTTGGTCGCACAAAATTAATATTGGCATTAACAACATCTCTCACTAATTCTAAAAGGTCACATCCTAGACCACACTGTGTACGACTTTGAGCACTATTTTGATTTTGCTTTGTCAACCGATATAAACAGGCATTTAGAATATAGACTTCCTAGTACAGATTAATGATACTATGTATTTAAGATAATTGCTAGCTTAACAGCGGCAGCGGCCTTTTTGCAAGTGGTCATTTGTTATTTATATGAGAAACATTGTGTGCTTTCTGTTTAACTCAATTATGTTATAGCATTAGAATCAGTATATATCTGAATTTTGGGGCACAATTTAAAAAGATACGCTTTTTATCAGCAATTAGAGTTACACGTTTCAACACATTCTAAGCGTGGAGACGCCCAAAATATTTTACTAATGTAGTTAAATTTCTAAATTACTGATTCATCCAGACAAATCTACTTGTGAACTCTCTTTCTTTTGACTGTAGTCGACAATAGACAAGCGGTCTTTCTTGAGAAAACTTTCACAGTTTGTTGTATATGGTATCACGACATTCTTTGCAATAATAGCAATATTAGTGAATTTAGAAATTGAAATTGGCTGTAATTGGCCAGCCATAACAGAGTCACACAAAATAGTATTTTAAAGAGAGGTACATGAGGTTCATTTTTGTTAATTAAGTAAAGCTCCGCTCCTCTCGCGTGCACTTCAATGGAGTGGCAGCCTTAGGGTAGGTCTTGGTGAGGTCCTTTACAAATATAATCGAAGTTCATGTCATTAGGGTACGTTGTTAGAAAACGGTCAATATTGATCAACGTATAACTCTTCGAAGTACGCTTATTGAAGGGATTTGTGTCCTTACTAACAAGTCTTATAATTAAGAGATATTAATTTATTACATAAGACATATTAAGAGTTGCTCTATAATTTTGATCGAGTAACATTTACTACGGAATTTTTCTAAAATATCACAAGAAATAGATAAGGTGAAGTGTTTAATCAATAGAATTAGAATTCAAAGGCACATGGGATGGAGTCAGTAAGGACCTTTCGGAGTGTAATTTTACTGTCGCGGTCAAGTTGTCGTTCGTGTAGTTTATTTTCACTATTCATTATGTAGCGTCGCCGCACCGCAACGACAGTCAAACTTTTCCAAATGTACCTTATTCAATATAGTATAAGCTTCTATTTATGCGTCATAATAACTTACTACATTTTATTTCACACTTCACTGTAATTTTCTAGTAGATAACGTGCGTATTTGAATTTTATATGAAGTTGAAGTTGAATCAGCCACGTGCACGTTTTCTTCTAAGACGTAAAATTGCAATAGTGCGAAAAAGTGAGTACCTTTTGTTTTATCGTAGCTCTATTTTGTGTCTAATTCTGAGTAACTTCAAAAATTTTGTTAACTGATTGCAAAGTAATCTTGTGAATCCAGTACATACATATATCATGATCATTACTTTTATTTCAAATACTAAGCCAATAATAATATTAATAAATAAATCTTCGTATTTCATATTTATTTTTACAAATTCCAATTTTTTATAAATTTGCAATATTCGCTTTACAAATTTCACTCAAAGGCTTACTATAGTAATAGTAATTTACGACGTAAAGGCACGAAACGATACGGTATTGGCATTGCAGTGTATAATTTCATGGGTTTCTGATGTTATGTAAAATGTTAAAGCTTTTAGAAGTGACGTTCAAGGTTTCATAATTATAACACTTCGAAAGAAAGGCTGTAATAATTTAAAAACCGATTTTTTGACCACAGTCATTTAGCGTAGTATAATTATAAAAGCTCTGGTTCTTTACTAGCATATAAGGAGGGTTTAACGAGCTTACACTTATTTATGTACTATACAACTATATTAGTACATTAAGTTTTCAACACACATGCTCTTAAAGTAAGACTCACTTTACATCACCTTTAGGAGAAAAAGTGAGTGACAAAACACGCGCGTTATAGCATTACACATTCGTGTGTAATAGATTTATGCCTATAAAGTTATATCAGTTCCTTATTGCATGTTATATACGAGTAAATAGAGAAACAGTGTCAATTAACCATTAAATACACTAACTTAAATACTACAACTTCTTAGTAACAACAGGGAGGTTTTATGCCGCTGAGAATCCATATACATTTGTGAAATAAATAAACGTGTACGACGATAATTAAGCGAAAACATATTAATTATTGTAAAATTATTCATAACTAACAATGATTTGTATAAAACATTTACATTTTATCACTTAAAAATTATAATTTTGAAGTAGGCCGTATGTCTAGTCCTTCTTTACATTGGGCGCGTGAAAAATGATATATTTATTTTCTTTTAATAACTGTTCAAATTTTGTTTTTAACTTACTTCTTGCTGTGTGCTAAGTTATTATTCATATATGACGAAACAAATATGAAACTTGTGAGATCTGCTCAGTGGTATCATAATATACTATTATAATAAAGGGGTTTAAAATTGAAATTGCCGTTTTAACGAACTGGCCACTTTCAATTAAACTTGAACCTACTTGGAGACGATGAAGAAAACCTTCTTTAAAAATTGTCACTCGATTGTTTGACTTTCAATTGTTTTTACATTCGACTTTAAAAGAAACGACGGATACATCGAAAATGACACTGTCTTTTGAATACGACAATTAGGAAGGTTAATGCAGCATCGTTAAGTCCTTATAAATGGCAGTTATACTAAAATCATTTATAGTTTTTAATATGACTATATGTTTGTGTTTAAAACTAATCTTTACTTTATAAAAAACTGAACGTTACTATAATTATTGGTTAAAAGTCTTTTAGAAGACTTTATTTTTTGTTGCTTAAGTAGAAAATATAAGTTCCTTTCCTCTTATATTGGTTACTTTTATAAATAGAGAAACAAGATAAAGGAGATTTTGATCAACCTTTATCCTTTTTGGTGATTTGCATAAACAAACAATTATGATGAAAGTCTAAGCACCAGGTGATGTCGCACGATATTTCAGTAGGGTACTATTTCGTAACTAAATAAAATATGTAAGTTTTTCATACAAATTGGCCATCAGCAAAGGTAAGCACCTCGTATATTGTTAGCGGTGAATCATATTTAATATAGGTAGCTTACAGTCTAGACTGTGAAAAGAAAGCAAAACATCTAAAACCTTGACTGCGAGATATATAAATAGTACTTTTTATATAAATATGAATACTACGTAATGAGCTGATCATTTATAATGATATTATATTTATTCACATGGAAACAACTTTTATCTAGCCAAATAAAGCATCACATAGAGCTTGGATATTGAATAACGGAGAAATAAACAGAGAATTTGTATATAATTATCAGGAACATACTAAATTAACAAACAAACCTCCATGACTAATGAACAGTCTTACTCGTTATACAAATATCTCTTACCTACCGGGATTTCTACGTGGCATCATTACTACTCGGCATCTGAGGGAGTACTGACCACTCGACAAGACGGCCGCTGCCTGCAATCAGTCGTAGCATAATACGATATGTTATTTTTAGTAAATAGCTATATTTTCGATCGTATGTTTTATTCCCGTATTGTTTACATAAAAAAAACATATTATTAATATTAAACTGCGCGATTAGGTAGTATATATAGCTATATAGCTAATGTGTTACAATGGGAAGCATTACCGAATTATACCTAATATAATATAATTAATGTATACATATTGAATAAGGAAAGCGTCTCTTTCTTTTCTCTTCTACAGCGTGCCCGGTTGGGTCCATAATGATCTTGTGAAATATTACCTTCTTTACAAACTCCTTGTATTATAGTTTGCAATAAATATATTGAATATTGAGTACTCTACTCGCATCACGAATGGCTCTTGTATTTAGATTTATTTATTTTACTCCAACTTGGAATAAAAATGACTGCGAATTTTTTTTCATAAATATAGTCAAATGAATGTTAAATCCTACACCATTTTCTTTTCAACTGTATAAAATGACACGTTCTTTATTACTAACGTGACAACAGAAAGAAATAACTGTCAGATGTCATCGCGTTAACATCATGCGGGATTTTGTTCCAATCTATGTGTAAGTCGGAAAAATTCTTTTGTGTCGAGCTTATTAAAGATATTCATATAAAAGAAGATTACTTCATAACCTTGGAACACTTTGCAATTGTAATTATTGTCGACGCATTTTTGTCATATTTTAACGTACGTCATTGAACATGCCGATGCACAGTCAAAGTGTTAGAAATATTTTTCTAAGATTCAAGTATTTTTTTAGTCTTTCATTTATTTTTATTTTTATATGCCACTTTATAGTAACCATGTAACTGAAACAATGGCTGCAATTCTTTTTGTTCTTTTTTGAACTAAATTAAATTTAAGTTAATCGCATCTTTTTCATTCAAATTTCATAAGAAAGGAATAGTCACTTTTAGGAACGTCAGTTTAGTTGACATTTATTAGACCGTGACTGTGTATCGGCATGTTCAATGACGCGCGTTAAAATATGTCAAAAATGCGTCGCCATTTTTTCTAAAATAAAAACCAAATTCAATTGATGGCAACCGTTTATTGTTGTTTTGTGCTGAAGGAATATTACTGAACTTAAATTCAATTTAGTCCATGCACAACGGAATCCAGGCCCATGGTTAATTAATTAGTTTAGTTTAAGTTCCAGAATATTTATTTGAATGTGCCACAATATTACCTAAAGCGTGAGTATTAAAAATAACACTATCTGGCTTCAAAAAAGTCACGGTGCTCATTTGTTATATATAGAATGGTAAGAAAGGAGGAGAAATACGAAATATAACAAAAATCACAATATTTGCCCATGTTATATTGGAGTTTGGACTTAAATAGATCCCTAATTTACGCGTAACAATATAGTTTATAATATTGATAAATTTTTCGGTTTCAAGCAAATATATTACCTGCACAACTAGTCGAGCAATAACATAAGATGTCATGAGACAATTTATAAGGTTTTTAGTAACATAAGGATTTAATTGTCTCAAGCGGATCTCTTTTGTTCAAATATTCGCTTTTTTCACTAGTTTATTCATTTATTTCAATTTTATGTCAGCGTACTGATACTGACACGCGCATGCACATCTAACATATATCAATAAATAAAAAAAGCAAAATCTTTGAAAACATTCATACTCCTCTTAATGGGGTTAGTAAATCAATGCTAAAATAGTAAAATGCTTCATAGTTTCTCGCTATTAAAGTACTAATTATAATTCTAGGTGACTTTAAATTTGTTACATCTAATGTTGTAATAACATAAGAATTGGTTTTTAGATTGGAATTATTGTTAATAAACTGCCATAATATCGAAATTTCTATTGAACGGTATACCTAATAATTCTAAGCCGTTTAAAGCATCTAACCCAATTTTTCATCAGTTCAATGTTTTCCTATAGTGCCAAAAATGTTATAAAAAATGTTATCCTTTAAAAATATTCAATTAAAATCAAGACTATTATCTGAGTTGTAAGAAACTTATATTTAAGGTAAATGTTTTTATATAAAATGCCTGTATAAAAATAGAGGTAATTTAGGTTTTTAAACAGTATTTCTCATTGGAAAGAATTTATGATATCGTAACAAAGTTGATATTGTTCGGAGGAGTTCATCTAAATTTTGATTGTTAGTCTGTATAATATCTATTACAAAATTCTTTGAACATTTTCCTGAAATATTACCTAAATAACGAAGTATTATTATTTATGGGAACGCTTACTTTGTGAGACAGGTGATTACAGACACTGGCCTATTGTTGTATTGTTAAGAGTTTTATCAATAGAATATATTTAGAACCTTTTGGAGACGGGATGTGGATATATTCTTTATTTAAGTAAATTCGAATTCTCGTTTAAGTAAGAATTGGGCAGAGTAAACTTTATCTATAAATCTAATCAACTTTTGATGTGAATAATTTTTTTACTGACACGAATCTCGCGTGATATCATTTTCTAGAGCAAGAAAAATTAATATTCTAAACCTTATACACATGTATCACAATAACTAAAATACCTATTTACAGTTATTTTAGTATGTGTGATTCGCTTTGTGCCTGAAATAAATCAAAGACATACTTTTCGAGGGTAGTTATATAGCAGTCGGTTATATTTCTATCAATACCTACAGTTTCAAATTCAAAGTCCTTGGTTTTTGAATTGTCTTCAGTTATATGATATGTACAGGATGTTTTTGTAATAATTAAGCATTATTAACATTTTCAATTTTATAAGCAGCAGCTTATGTCTGAACTCCTCCAACCGATCGGTCACTAGACGCTTAATTAATATTTCACCCATTCTAAGTTCTATACATTTTTTACATAATAAAAATATAGCAGTCACATAACATTTCTTCGTGTTGTTGGCAGCATATAATTGACTTGAATGGCACGAAACTTTTTAAGCTGTTTCTTTACCAAATCATTTGATCTAACCTTGATTTTCGGCTACCGTTCAAACGTAACGATAGAAACAGTTCAAGGCGGCATTTTGTTATTCATAAGGTCCAATAGAAATTATCAGATCGACCGTAAGTACTAATGGTGAAAAAGAACACGCTAAATTTGAAGGTTCTGTTTATAAAAATATGTGTAATTATGAATTGATCGTTGATATTTAGCCTTGTACGTAGAAATGACTTAAGGGCTCATAAAATATCAGCCGTATTAACATTGTTGAAATATAAGGGTACATATTTTTATGAAATATACTATTTACCTTTGTGGCTTAGTGGTTTAGACCAGCTACCTTAGAAACAGAGGTTCATGTTTCACTTCACTGTGGACCATAATTTTCTATTGAGTTTGGGTGCTAGTAGGGCATTTTCTAAGTTCTGGCTATACGTGCCAAAATCTTGCTAATTTACTAAGTCTATCACTATAACAATAATTTTAACAGGATTGTTGTTCCTATGTGGTCAAGGATTCCAGGTGTAGCTCGCTTCCGTTATCATCAAGTCAGATGAAGGCCATAAAATTTTCCGTTCCTATTAAATAAAAAGAAGAACGATTATAATTGAGCTTTAAATTTCTCTGGCATTACTAACTTCAGACAATTGAAAAAAATAATTAAATTTACAGCAAGTGATAATTTCAAAATGGAAATTTGTGAGAAGGAACTGTGTCATAATATATGTGCTTAACTGTAAATTTATATCAAACGCACACGACTTACTTTAACAGTGTTTAAGAGAAAGGAATATAAATACACTTTTAAAGTTAGATAAATAAATTTTTAAGGATCTGACTTTTTGTACCGTAACTCATTTGTTTTATTACAACACGTAAAAAACCAGCTATATTTTGCTACCTGCAGTTGGTTTTTATCAACAAGTCACTATGCAAAATGAAAAGAAATTTAAATATTTTTATGGCCAAATAAAAGAGTTCTGATGTCCACTACATTTCAGCAATTTAAATAAAACAGCTAAACAATAAAATATATTATCACTAGTCACGCGATCGAGGCACGTAAACTATTGGTAAAGATATTGTTTTTTTTTTGACAAACTAATACTGTTGGCCGCAGATGGCCTTTACAGTGTTACCGGGGTTTTAAGGAGGCGAGAACCTTGGAAAGTCCTCAAGCCTTAAGGGGCGATTCGCCTATGGAGGAGTTCTAATCGACAGGCATCACCTCCGGGGGAGGTGTCCCGCTGTCTCTTATAGTCTCCAGGGTGCTCGAGCCATGAGGGAGTGACAAACCTGAGGGTGCCTCTAAAGGCTCGGACCTCGGCTCAGGTGAGTCGTGTCGTAGAGGAGAGAAGCGCCCAGGTACGTCTCTGTATCTGTACCTGGTATAGCGCGAAAGATATTGTATAGCAACAACCTGTCTTGAGGTTCATTTTTGTTGCAAATAAAAATTGCCTTTAATTCGAAATAAGCAACTGTGATAACATGTGATGTTAGAAACCGGAATTTGGGAGATATATAAGGTTTGTTGACTCTTTAAATATGAATGAAGTGTACTCAATGTTACACTTACTCGATACAAGTGATATTATAATATCAAAATAATAAAATTGTCTACAAGTATAGTAGTAGGGTATCAGTTTTTTACCTGTAGATAACATTTTTTGTCGAAATCATGCTTCAATACAGTGCCAACTGTAGGAGTATGTTGGTCTCCGGTTAAAGCGTTCCCTGACTACTCACTACAAATCTTCTCCAGGCTGACAGCTATAGCGCGTGACGGCGACGACTCGGGCTCTCCCGAGTATATTTCACCGGGTCGACGCTTGCACTTGCCCATTTGGGCCCTAACGAGCACTATTTAAAACCTTAATAAATTCTTCATCGTTATACCCAACGGACTGCCTGTCTTGGAGACCAGCCACCACCAAGCGCAATGCTCCGCTAGCCCTAAAAAGGGGCTACCTATTTTCTCACCCTTCCTACCGAGAAGTAAAAACGACTTAGATGGATCTCTATGTAAAATTTAAGCCTACGTGACTACACTTTGTCTCCAATCAAAGGACTAAGCCACAAATACTAAGTTTTAAGTGGGTAGTGAATGATGTGCTCACACATCATCGTAACTTCTCCACTAGTTACCACCAAAAGTGACTAGTGTAACAATCAGTTGTGGATCTGGAGGCCCACAGTTCCCGACCACAAAAGGTTCCACTGGCCCCGCCAACCACAATATCATCAAAATTAACATAGTTTCGAGATTATGTTAATTGTTGTTTCATACACTACAAGTCATTGAGAGAAATATAGTTTCACGATTAAAATTTTGTATATCTGAATTTTAGTTGAATGGTCAGTACACTTTGCTGAAGACTAATTCGAATCCTGAGTTTTCTGCTAGAAATTATTTTAAAAACAAACCTCAAAAATATAGATTTAGTAACTTGTAAAACTTAAATAAACATAGAATATTGAAGAGACTTCAAAACGTTGAGAAAGTTACACGGAATTTTTTTATCGTTTTCCTGGTATCCGTTTCCGGTTTCCTGATTTAACTTAGATTTTTGCCGCTTTTTATTTTAAATAAAAGACACGTCAATTTAATTACTTTTTCGAATAAAACACGTTTTACATAAAAAAACACAATGACACTTATTCTATGGCACACTCCAGCTCAGTATAGATAGATATATAGAATATGCTTTACTGAACATCACAAATAGTATATTCCTTTATCCCATGTTTCCGTTTCCGTGTAGCTATCCCGTAGTTTATGCCCTCTCACACAGTATATCCTGTTCCTTCATAATGTATAGGAATATAATATAACAGTAAAGGTATATTTTATAATAGCAAACTTTATTACAGACAAACAAGTTAAATTTAGACAGTATTAAAGGAATTATAGACTATTATTAGACGACCGGGAGAGTTAAAAACAATTTGATGACTGTCTGGTCGAGTGGTCAGTACCCCTGTCTAAAATGGGTTCCAATTCGAGTTCTTATAACCATACTTATTATTCATAGAATACGATATAATGTCAGGCAAAAAATCTTCAATTTATCTTCGATGACACTATTTAGATAAAGATTACCTTATCTCTAATAACTCATAAAAACCACTTTTTGCATATTATATTTGTGGAAAATTTCTTCTGAAAGGGACCTCATTCACCAGACAATAATGAACCCTTTTCGAAATAGGTTTCTTTATGCATTCATTTTTACGTAATTTATGGTTAAATTGACTTGGATGGGCTTGTTTAGTTGGGGTTTTTAAAGCCAAATATTGCCTCGTATATAAAAATTTTCCTATAACTTGTGTACGTCTAGAATAAAATAACTATAATATACTAAAATACGACATGGTACACCCAAAAAAAGATACCTCCTTCTAGACACTAACTGTCAAAATAGTGTTCCAATACATTTACCCAAGTGGTTAGCAGTGACGTAACTTAAAAGTACTAAACGTTGGCATCTTGTTTTACGAACATTATGGAAAAAACTTAATGGAAACTCATGTACTTTGCCTCTTACATCAATAATAATAAAACTTTAAAATCGTTCCGTAAAATACTAACAATATTTATATTTTGTACCATTAAGGTGGCAATTAAGTATACGGCCCACCTGATGGGAAGTAGTTACGGTAGCTTACTTATGCTTGCAACAGCAGGGGTATTACTTTCGAGTAGCCCACCCTGAAAAAATGTTTCACGTCCTTCTTAATGAAACCCATGCTGTACTTGTTAGGGAAACCCTCCGCAGGAAGACCATTTCACAACTAGAGCGTACACGGCAGTAGGTACTTTTTTTTACTTTTAGTAATTTTTGTGCAAGATTGGGGTGTCTAGGGCAGTATGTCCCATGCGTCACCATCTATGTTCACATATGGACTCCTCTATTGCTTATCATCCGGTGGTGTCGAGTCATTTGGTGACCTTTTTATAAAAAAAAAAGGTTTTCTCAAACCGTACAGTACGTGGCATTTTGGTTCCAAAATGCAAGAACGAATTTCCTGCCGGTGGCGAGTTATGCGGTGATAGACGAAGGCCGTTGGCAACATGTTAAGCAACTACTCAGAACACACCCTAGTATACAAGCGATATAACACGCATTTGGACTGAAAATAATAACAAAATAAGTCATTGCAATGTTATCAAATAAATTCCGGGTAAATAATTATAATAATTATGTCCATTACAATTATTTTAAATATGGCACTTTAAAAGCCTACTCTGTAAAAAGATCACCACTCTGTGAATAGAAATGCCGACAGCTAGTGATTGATTTCAAAATGTAAGATTGAGTAAGGTTAGTGAAGGTTGCATTATATCTCGACTTGAATTTATTGGAGCTCCCTTTAAAAGATCATGCCCGCTCTGTAAATAGTTGACGGATACTATAAATGTTTACGCATACTCTGTAAACAAATTTCTGGATTGTCAGCCACTTATTGGCATCTTAGAGTTAAGAGCAACCAATTCGTGCATATGCAGTAATATCTTACTGTTATTATGATAGACAGTAATGGATATGGAGGATATTATCACTGTCAATATCAACATCTTGACAGTGTACTATAAAAGTAATAAATGTTTCTGTGAATTCTTACCATATTTAAATATAAAAAGGAAGTAGAGTCTCTTAAAGTATATAATCAATTTATAGAGTCACGATTCAACGCATTTGGCAGATTCTTTTGTATAGAGGGATTAAAAATATTATCACGATGCCTTCCTATCCTCTTTTCTTGGGGGACTATTGTTAGTTCTTTAGAACAGTAAGGGTCACCGTGGGGACAAGGCAGCATATGCTATAGTCATAAAAGTAAATGGATGAACGGGCTCTGAGGAAAATCTTTTTGTGCGTATTATTTTCGCTTTATTTGGATCCTTATTTGGATTCTTAAGAAAACGAAATATGAGGTGGCTACCAAATAAATTTTCAACTTTGTACACGGAAATTACAAACATTCCCAGGGGTTTTGACTTGTCACATCAAATTTATTTTCTTTAATTACTCACTGACTAACTCTTGTCTTTTATAATACGTAGAAGTTTTTGAAATGAAAACTTATTAATGAATAACTCATTAAAAATCAAGAGACTATATACAATGAATGAATACATAAATGGTGAAATAAATTAGTTGTTTCATACAAAACGTATTAACTAGATAATTTATTTTTATGAAAAAGCTGTATTTTGCCACATATTTTGAGATTTGATATTTATTTGGGGACTGATAAAGTGATTTATAGTAGTAATGTGTATTAAAGAGCAGTATTTAGTTATCAACATATGAAATACAAATGTTGCATTATTGAAAAAAGTTCTAAGATAAATTTGCATGCACCGTTATTAAAATTATTTAAAAGTTTCATAACAAGTAGTAAAACTTCGCCGTTCTATAAGAGGAAACCAAGCTTTTAGAGGCTATTATCTCATGAATAAAATTAGCCGGGACTAAAAGTAAACTTCAAAGGAATTTTCAAAAACAACAAAGAAAATCCCATTTTACAAATTATGACGTAGAATGTCTGCTGAAGATACTTTAAGAAAAATTATATTTTATAGTAAGGCTCCTTTTGATGTCCATTAGCAAGTAATGGATTTTCCATTTGGTTTGTGGGAAATCTTTTCTTGGATATTCGAGAGGGAATAAACAAATATGATGAAACCAAAATAGACTTATGAAGGTCTCTATAATTAAATACTTTTATGCTTCCTTAAAAATCTTTATTTTTGTTTATGGTTTCTTCTTTGTACGAATGCTGCCTACCTGAGTTAATATAAATATGATTTACTATAAAAATGTCTTTTTAAATAACTTGATGTAAAATAAAGATACACGTTATTCTATTCTATTTGACTGAGAAGTCAGTTCGCCTGTCTACTTAGAGGTTTCTTTTTCGAATTCCAGTAAGGGTACATATTTGTATAATTATATTAATGTACAAATTATTATTGATATTATTTCATTACCTAGTATCCTTAACAAAAGCTCTTAATTTGGGTTATATAGTAGGTGTGAGCGTGATAAAATTATTATTTCAAACTAATAGCTGATTTACCTGTTGGTAAGTGAGAACCGTTGCATTAAAACAAGGCAAATTGTAACTTTTCCGTTTAATTTTAAAAAATATCATGCATTAGCATACATTAGCATTTCAACAAGGAATACAGAGGTGAAAAGTCAACAAAAAACCATAAATTAGCTACAGAAAAAGCTACATCTAAGTAAGTAATGCATTCTTAGTCTGTCATTGATGATAAACATATATTTTCTTGAATCTTGTTAGATAGGGAAGTTTGCATAGTTTCCTGTGGACTGCTTACGAAAATTGTGTGATGCATCTGATGTTGTATCCTCATTCTAAAAATTGACGACAATGTATACTTTTGAGAGACGTACAAAAACCTATCGAAGTGTACAGTAAAACCATTTTTATAGTAATCTATGTCGGGGAAAAAGTTTTTTCGCAAATAGTATGTATAAACTTGTAATAAAATATCATTGACTATACTATTTGTATATGGCTGGTTTTCATGACATTAAAAAGGTTAAAAAAAAAGAATAAAATTAGGAAAATTTTGTTTCCCGCTATTTTTCATTTGTTATTCTTTCTGTCAAAATGAGCTTCATTCGATTCGATATCTAAATACATTTTAAAACTTTTTTACAAAAAAGGAAAAAATGCAAGGCAACGCAAAAAAAATTGTGACGCTTGTGAACCTAATGCAGTGTCAGTAAGTAAGTTGATTTAAGCGTTTTCAATCCAGGAATTTTGATTTCAAAGATGCACCTTGCTCTGGTCGCCCTGTCACTGATAAAATTGACGCTATTTTTGAAAAAGTGGAGCAAGACCTGCATATGAGCAGTTACAACATAGCTGAAGAACTGGGATATAGGCACAAAACAGGTTTTGCCCATTTGAAAAAGCTGGGTACACAAAAAAGCTCGATCGACACACGAGCTCACTAAAAGAAACCTAATGAACCGTGTACTCATTTGCGATTTTTTAAATAGTTGTAATGACAACGAACCGTTTTTGAAGAGATTGATGACTGGCGATGAAAAGTGGCTCACGTATCAGAAGAACGCACGAAAAAAGTCGTGGTAAAAGGTCAGTCAGGCTTCACAGACTGTGTTAACTCGCAATAAGATGATGCTGTGTCTATTATGGGATTGGAAGGGCATTGTTCATTATGAGGTTTTAACGCCGGGCAGAACCATCGGTTCGGATCTCTACTGCCAACAACTGATAAGATTAAAGTAAGAAGTTGAAAGAAAGCGGCTGGAATTAATAGAAAGGGAATGGTCTTTCATCACTATAAATCTAGACCAAATACATCTTTAGCCACTCAGCAAATATTAAGAGAGTTTGGCTGGGAGGTGTTAATGCATCCGCCATATAGCCATAACCTTACACCTTCAGATTTCCACCTGTTACGGTCTCTTCAGAATTATGTAGGCTGTATCAGGTTAACATCAAGAGTGGACTGCCAAAACTACTCGTTGTGTTTTTTTGATCAGAAGTCCTAAAATTTCTACAGCAACGGGATCATGTCTCTACAAGATGATAGAAAATCTACGAACAAGATGTCACAATTAAATGTAAATTAATTTTGAAAAAAAGTCTTGAATTATCATATAAAATGCAAAGAAACTTTTTCCATAAACGACAAATTATTACAAATTCCGCCGTGTTAGGTTTTACTCGTACCGCCCCGCTGGTGTCTGCTATGGCTACTTCCTTAGGCAGTCCCTACCATATCTATGCCTCTCTCAGTGCTACGTCCTGCAGTGGCTTTCTAACAATCTACCCTTATTGTCTAATGTACTTGCGAGCCGTGGCGCCTTGTAACCGCTTGCTGCCCGCTCGTACAAATACTAAGTTTAATATCATTCGATTACACCGAGTCAGCAACGAAATAACTTTTATCGATAGTAATTTGCGTTGAATCAAGTAAGGTCTTGATGACAAGTTGTCGCCAACCGGCCCCAATAATTTAATATCAATTAGACCCTTAATTGCTATAATTAATAGGAGTTATCTTTGAACGGAAATCGTGCAAAGTTTTCTTTCGCAGTGCTTTCTCTATACAGATTGGGGAATACATCAAGAGAAAGCACCATATTTAACAAATGCAATTTAAAAAATGACTAATTAATATACTTCACATTTAAATTGTTGTAATCATCATATGTCATCCAATGAATTTGGCACAGACAAGTGCAGTTGGATATAGTTTTTTTTTCAGATAGATGGTTGAAGTTCAGTACACGTAGTTTTGAAGTTTACTTATCTGTTTAATTTTGGATTGAAAGTTCTGATGCACACGGAGAGATGGATTTATTGCTGGATCGAGCAAGGGTTTTAATTAAGACCTTGCAGTAACATTTAAGTCTTAATACAACACTAATTTCGTTATATCTGAATTCTTGCAGACTTCAGATCCGTTAGCTTCTTGGAAATATCTTTCGATAGACCTTTTTATGGATAAAGTAAAAGGAGTCTTAAGATTGCAGGGCAAATTATCTGTTGCAAATAGGACTATTCACAATTTGGCCATATTCAAAAATCTTTATACTTAAATAATTAAATGAAAATAAATATACTACTTACTTTAGTATACTACTACTTGTTTAATAAGACTGCCCTTAAGGATTCTAGTATAAAGAGCATTGAACTTATCAGTTGTATAGTTGTTTTTCATTGAACCAGAAAGATCAGGATAGGTATAAAAATAATAGTTAATATTATGATATCATTTAATTTGTGCCTTTACTAATTACAAATAAAATATATGGCGACGTTGTTGCCATAGCATGAAGAGCCTATGAATTGTAATTAGAATGATAAGCAAAATCAAGGCAACCACGTCTTCACTTGACATCAGTAACAGAACTCAAAAATAGTCTAGTATAAAAATGTATCAAAAATTCAAATTCATTCCTCACTAGTTACGAAAAAATTCAAGGCATAAGGAAATCTAATAATGCTACTTAATCTCTCTTCCTAAAATTATTATATAAATAATAATCAGCCACATTAAAGCTAATTCAAATAATGTTAATTAATATCTTTTCCTAAAATTATCACATAAAAAATCGTTTCACAAGAAACTCAAGTTTGTGTTCTTGAGCCATAAATTATCTCGCCGCTTTAAGATTTTGGTGATTAATTATAGCAATTAATGTGTTCTAAGTTGAAAGTGGTAAGTTACAGATTGTCAAGTATTTGTTTTTGTTACTTTTTGTTTTAAAGGATGACGACGTCTTGTTTCGTAGGAAATGTTAATACGTTTCCTATTTACTCAAATTTTCCACGCGTAAATTTTCAATTGAAATTCAAGACAACTCTCCAACATCACTGATATATAGATAAGTGACTATGATTATGTGCACGTGAGCTGTTTATTAAATCCCAGGAAATAATAATGCAGCGTTCCGGATTTTCAATGAACATTAATACAATTAGAACCAACTAACTTATATAGTTTTGCAACATTATAATATTGAACATATTTATTATAATTGTCTATTAAGTTTGGGTCTCTCATGATTAATAAGTTCATATTCAATAAGCCGCTCACTGACCCATTTCATCTATGGTTAAGGGCCTCCGGCCTTTACACCTCCATCATTATAACTGCTCGTCTAATTTACACTCAGTATATTATAACAAAGTAACTACAATCTTGGTATAGGTTATGATTTACAAAACTTTACAAGGTAAAGAGAAACCTTGCCCTGAGAATATTCTATTCTAGAATTTTCCACGCGCCCTGTATTATGTTACGATAAGAACACAATTTAATTATATCTGCATTCCTGCAGAGTTGAGATCCGTCAGCTTCTTGGAAATATCATTATAAGACGTATACTTCCATTTTGATAGACCTTTTATGGATAAAGTCACTTCAATCTCTAATTGCAGAAGAAATTATAATAAATAATTGATTCTGCAAATAAGCCTGTTCACTATTTGGCCGTAAGTTAAGATTTTAACACTTCAATAAATTAACATTTTTTTTTGTTTGTATGCAAGTGCATGTCATTTTAATGAAACTTTTGTATATTTCTGGATAAATCACGCAACTCATAGGTTTTCTAGTAGAAAACGCATCTCGCTCCTGCACATGACCTGTTTTCTTTAAAATATTTATCTATCTGTGCAATAAAAAAATAAATTGTTATTGCAAAAGTGAGCTGAAGTAAGCAAAGCTGTTTACAAACCGACTATAGCTTAACTTATAGCTGGTATGCAAATTTAAATTATAAATATATTACAATTTATACAGATACTCACCAATAAGCATAACATAACCTCAAACATGAACATTATTAAATTTTCTATAATCAAAACACTTACGATTGCAATGCTTTGTATATTTAGATTAAATACTAAATCAATTTAATTCACAGACAAATCAAGCGAGTCGACCGATGGGTCGATAAGTAAATAGGATTGTGGCTGTCGATCTAATTATCCGTTCTACAAAAAGGCTAACATCTGCGAGAAGCTAATTTGGTTTTGACGCAACAGTGGGTTCGGTTCGTGACTACTACAGCCAAATCTTCATAAAAGAAAGTATAGTATATTCATTCCTTTCCTATATACCAAAATAAAAAAAAACGATAATTCGGTAAAACTAAGCGATTTAAGAAATAAATTTAATTTATGTTATATATATATTACCTCCAACATTTATAACGATCTTTATTTCAGTAATTTGACATTGATAGAGTATTATACTGTGCTTAGTTAAAACCTTATGCAGTACTTTTTAATACGAAGATTTCGTAATATTTAAATATTAATTATTATTGCACTGGTTATAAACTTCAGATAGAGATTTAACGAAACTTATAGAACGTTAATTATATAATTAATGATTCTTATACTTTATTTTTTTTAAACTAAACTATTTTCAGAATTGATTTTAAAACACTGCAAACATATATATAGAAACATAAATATAATAGAAAATTATAACGACCGTTTTTATAATTTCATGCGAAAAAAGACTTGTGATAATATTTTTTGTCATTTTAACTTTTTATAGACTTCAATGTAAAACTAGATTTACAATAAAAGTATAATTCAAGTCTATGAAAATTTTCTTCGTTATTTTTTTTTTATTATTGTTACCATGTTTTAAAATGAATTTCCAACATAGTCTGACGCTTAAAATACTTTTCACGTTTTACGTTTGAAATAGATTTGAGATATCAATTTGAATTTGTTATTACAAAGAATTTTAAGGAGCAGGGGATTCACCGGGCGGAAGTAAGCTGGGAACCATTTAATGCTTATGCCTTCTATTAGGGATTCACTTGATATTGTAAGAGGTTTGATTTTCTAGAGGTAATGTTAATGCTTCCTTGACCTTAAATAACTCAAGCTACCTGTAAAATTTCATTGATGAGAAATTGCTAAAAATGTGAATTTAAGACTTATATCTTTCATATTTAATGTATTTTTTAAATGAAAGTCGCAGTCACAGAGCCTTTCAATGATCTTTTACATGAATAACTAAAAATGAACCGGCTTATTTCATTTTTGCTTTATTATTGATTTCATTAACTCTCTATCTACGAAAATAATTAGAGATATTATTTTCCCGGAAAATATACTCGATCCTTAGGGACTCACAAAATATGATTAATGACGAGGATAAAAGCTAATTAGGAATATGATGAAACTTATCTCTGTTCCCGTTTTTTTGAGGTTTTTTTTATAATATATTTGTATCAAAATATTTATTCTGTTAATTGCATTTTTAAGGATGCTGAGTGTAAACCATCTCTATCTCTCTATGCTTTGAAGTCCAAAGTCGCACAAAAGTAGTGATAGTATTGAGAATTGAGAATCTGGTTAAAATCAAATTATGCAATAATATTATGTTAGTTTTAATGACAGACTTAATTGTAATAAAATAACTTGTAGAAATTATTGTTTCAATATATTTTTAATTGTAGCCAACACTCGAAATTTTTAAGACATTGGGAAATAAGAATAGATATACTCGTTAATAATCAAAAATTATACTTAAACTGTTTTATTTTCATAATTTTGTTCTAATTTGTGAATATCAGATAAAAATGTACCCACATATGAGACTTCATAAAACTTGATTAGCATCGAGGAAAAATGATTGGATGCCATATGGATTCCATAGTATTTTCCGCTAATCAAATTGGAAAACCCAAAGCATGTTTTATATATAATAAGAACACGCATGATAAGGGTAAAATCGTAACTGGTAATAATCCAATTTTTATGACAGTAAATATAAAGGACAAGTTTTTACATACTTTCTGTGTTTTCCTGAAAACTCTTTTCCTATTTGTGTACTTTAAAATATAATAAACTGGTATATATATTTTTATATAATCATGAAATTTCGTGTACATATATGTTATATATTATATTATTTAATATTGCTCGGATTCGCCCGTCAAAAGGAATTTGAATCCGAGAATCCTTTCTAAAAAAACCGGTTTTGTACAGATTGTATCGGTATGGTTCTTTTTTACTGCCACCTGTCTGGTAGTCCTGTCTGAGTATTATGTTTAACTAACAATGTACTTTTTGATCCCAGCATCAATTGAAGAAAGTTTCATTAAAATCCGTTCCTTAGTTTAAAATATCTAAGTTTTCTGTGACAGCCGGATGCCAACGACTCATTAAAAGACAATAAATCATCTGCACGTTAAATAGAATATTCAGAAGTAGTATTTCGGGTTTTTATGAACCTTATTACAAAAAATATTCAAATTATACCATACCTACTGATATAATAATATCATACTTACTTTGAGAAAAAAAGGATATACGCCTTCAGTGGAATTTTTATATTTCCTTCCATCTCGGTGACGAAGCAAAGCGGCTTAGGCTGTTCAGAAAGACTTATTTCATTTTTAAGACGACACATTATTTCCATATTGTAATGTTATATGAATAGTTCTTTATTATAAAATTGTATGCTTATAGATTTCTTTAGACATGAGTTTTAGCTAGTAATGCCATGGTTGTACCCTGGTCAATCAAATATTGTTATCCTTTATTCCTCCGTGTTTCGGGTATAATGTTAAGCAGTTAGTGCCAGTTGCATGGGCAGCCACTTTCATACTTGTCCAGTGTGGTACTGTTATGGTGAAAACTCCTAATAAGCCATACAACTCTACTGTTATTTTTGCAAGGATATTTTCGAAATTCGAATTGTATTTGTATTAATAAATAACTCAATATTTTAAAAACCGTTAATATATTTATATTTATATTATATTTTTCCGGTTAAAAAATCTTATAACACATTATGGTTTTTTAAATAATCACGTATTTTTTCACATCTATATTACCAGAACTAAATTTTAACTTCCTGAGTAAAACTTCCTTCCTGTTAATGTACTTAGTATTACGCCCACTGATCAGAAAACGTACAAAAATAATTTACAGACCGATAACATTTAAGAAAAGCAATTAATTTAAAAAGTAGAAGATAATTAAACATCTGTAACAAAATACCTATCAAGTTCAGAGTTCATTTATACTAACGAGGCATTCTTCTTAGCATTTTTAATGATGATAGATTTATACCATTCCCCGATCAGTACCTATTATTTGCAGATATTCTTTTTAAAAGAAAGGTAAATTATACATGTCAAATGTAACGAAAATCAATAAGAAAGAAACAATATTTCTAGGGAACGAAATAAAAAAATGCAAATGGTCAAGTGCAATTATATGTAGTTTCATATAATCTTTCTCATCCAATCGTTTGGTATAATAGAATCTGTATAGCTGGCTTAACAAATACTATTCGTGCGAACAAAAATACCAGGGGTTAAAGAAGTATCAAATATCATATTTAAAACATGGAATTTACAATCAATTATAAAATAAAAAAATAGTAGTTGTTCAAGAAGAGAAAACAAAAAACGATCGCCGATCTCGGCTTTCTTCTACGCCGCTCTTCAATACTTCAAGGAGGCGGCATGTCTCCCGATACGAAGCCTCCTTGCAAGTTTGGCGCGTGAACAAATACTTTGTGATATGTGCTTGCATTTGACCTACTTTGTATTCTTGAAGACGCAAAGGTTCATTATATTGGGACATGTCAAGGAGTTGCTATTAAAGTATGAGAATTGAGACCTTCTCGTTAAAACCTTCAAAACTTCCAATCATCATCCAATGACAATCATCGCTACTAAGTTGGTATGTAGGTAACCGTTATTCAAAACATTTTTTCAAAGTTAACGAGCTACATTTTTAAATTTAAAATTATTAGTGTCTAAATCATCTAATGGACTTATATGCGTTGGTACTTTTTGTTATTTTATGTAATTTCAGACGATTTCGCTCATTCTCAGGTTAGGAAAAATAATCCTGTTAACGTTATTTTTAATGTGTGTAATAGATCAACAAAAATTTTAAAATTCGTCATAGCATCTTCCATATAAAATTTGACATCAGAACTCGATAAAACGGATGCTGTCGAATTTTAATGCCAAATTTTGCTTATCGCGAGATCCATGCTCGTAGCTTTCGTGGAATAAATTCAAGTAATGCCTTCATACACAATCCGAAGTGAATCCGATAAAGACATCGAAAAACGTGCAACTCTAAGGCGATGTCAAAGTCTTCAGTGATTTATAGCAAAGATTCATGGAATAACAATTCAGGATTATCGGGTTGTTACGACTGATAGCTGAGGCTGCAAACCAGCGATATACGCCTTCACTGGAATTGCGATACTACAACACACACACACACATATACCTTACAAATCGAGGATCTTATTATTAAAGTAGTTTTATTTAAATTTGGAATTATAAATAACAGCTTATATTTGCCCCACTACAGTTGACATGCCTTTCTACATTAGAGAAACACACGAGGCTTAAATCATAGTTTCAATTAAGTTTATCATTATAAAAATACAATCTAAAGCAAGCAGATTTTCCACTTGCGAAGAATGACCATCGCCAACACCAGCAATTTATATGGCATCCTCTTTTTTCCGTTCAGTTCATTGTAATTAAATGGATACCGTTTCTTACTTAGCGAATATGTGCAATTTATAACGATTATTCATACCGCAAAGGGTATTCCAATTTCGAAAATAATTTAGTCTGTATTAAAAGTACTTTCTACAACTGGTCCACTTCAGAATATAACTATATATAAGGTCGCTCCATCAGAGTTCAAATAAATAGAAACAGAAATGTATTTTAATCGCTTCACTGGATATTTGTTTAACTGTAAACTGTATCTTCTAACTCATGATAGCGATTTTGTTTATCGTAACGTGAAATAGATATGAGGGAGAGAATCATAAAAGGTTTCTTATTTACTGAACTAAAAATAGTTACTATTTGTTCTTTAAAAATACGAAACGATTTGAGAGAGGAAATTCAGTTGAGCAAAAATACTAAATATTTAGACATTATTAGAGATAATCCAAGAGAAGAAAGGGTTTGTTATTAAATGTATCGTTATTCTTACTTATTGGTATATAGAGGCTCTGTATCGCTTACTTCTTAAAATTGCATATCCTTATTTTTAGGAGCTTGCTGGAGCGTATTGAGTCAAGCACTCTGTTTTAAATTTCGAAAACAAAGCAATTTGTTGCTCCTTGATGGGTCAATTAAACTTTGTTGTCTCGAGCTTTTAAACCGACACCACTTTGGATTAGTGCGGTAGTGTTAAGCCTCAGACTTCCCCAGACAGAAGAAAGAACTTTCTTACTTTTCGTCTGTCTAAGATGTTTGAAGATCTGTGATTATTAGTAGGGCGATATATGATGAAAGGTTATGATGATGATGTTGCTTTACTCTTAATTTTGGTCTTCTATTGTTTTTTTGTTACAATTTGCTTATCTGATTTTATGATTCAAATTTGATATTTTTACGTGTTTTTTATTTAAATTCGGGATTCTATACAATTTTCCTTCTTTTTTAAATGAATTTTGCGATCTATATAAATAACAACGATACGGCCAAATTTGCTTACGTACACGCTCATCTTCCATATGACCACACCGGATCGGATAAAATAATATTATTTAGTTCAATTCGTTATTGTTATACGAAAAATGTTTTTGAAGTCCCGAAGGTACCATGAAAAGTTAGAGCGAGTAAGTTAGATAAATAACAGTGGGAAAGATCTCCTTATATTTTGAACGCCAATACAAAACACTAATAAAAATCCGAACAACAAACAAATGTCACTTAAACAGCAATACGCCTAATATGTATTATTTATTTGTTAGTATTGTGTCCTTACAATATTTGCCAAATCAATATTATGTAATGAAATATTTGTCAATATTTGACAATTAAGTATAAACAATTAAATAAAACTTATTAAAAATTATTGTTTTTGGTTATTGTGTTATTATACAGTCATCAAAATCCAATTTAGAATTGCATGCATTGCTGTACAAGCATCTTCTGTTTGAAGATAAATTATTACTGTCAAATTGTTTGTAGAATTTTTCAGGTGTTGCTAAGTGGAGTTTCTCAACAGAAGATGATTTATTTTCATTTTTAATCTAAAAAACTTAGTTTTAAATATTTTTTTTTAATAACAAAGTATTTTTTGTAAAGTTTTCATAAGAAATAAACTAAATGCGAATATAGAAAAAGGTTATAATGAACTTCAGTGTACCGTATTAACATTACATTACGTACGTAAATTTTATTT
Source organism: Acentria ephemerella (assembly GCA_943193645.1). Taxonomy (NCBI): domain Eukaryota; kingdom Metazoa; phylum Arthropoda; class Insecta; order Lepidoptera; family Crambidae; genus Acentria; species Acentria ephemerella. The sequence continues at coordinate 7,789,324 of OW971891.1, forward strand.
TATCATTATAAACAGAAACAGTTTCAACCAAAGGCTTGAGTGTAAGATGGTATGAAAAAATTCGATAATCATTGGGACACGTAACAATGACGACTATGACGTCATTAAGTATATGTATAGGTCTCCAACAGTACCGGCTCTAATATAATTATTTCAGATCGCATCAATGTAATGAAAGCATCACACTAGAGGCGTCACGTCGTTTTATATATTCATAAACAAATGCGGGCTGCAATAGGTCACATTAATATTCAGCAGTTTGACTCCTGTGTCATCAGGATTTACCGCCCCATTTGGTTTGATATCGCTTTAATTTATTTCACATGATTCATTAAAAGCCCTAATGACTTAATTATTCATGTTATCTCAACTCAATCGCAACAAAGCAACTGACAATTAGTACCTCTGTGGTCTAGTGGCTGAGATCATCTACTTTAGATCTGGAGGCTCGGAGTTCAATTCATAGTGAGGGAAGAATTATTTGTTCAGTTTGGTTGATTGTAGGGCTTTTTCAGTCTGCCTGGTTTTTTCTTAGTTTTTCTAAGATGGTATTTAGCAAGCTACCACCATTACGATTTACATATATATAACATAGAAATTGTCATGGATATATAAAAATGACATTGCATGTATACATTTGATACTACTGATTTTGTTTCTTATATATTATTTAGAAATTAATGTAAATCCTAGTTTGGATGGTTAAGGAATTTAGAAGAAGAAATTATCGCATACTTATTTATATATTGGTAGTGGAAAAAGTATTTTACAAGATGTGATAAAAATTATAATGCTCCACACTGAATACCATGAAATTGGATTACCACACTTAGGATATAATTTTTTTTGCTAGAATATTGAAATTGTAAGTACAATACATTCAAGGCTAGAGTGAAACGAAGCCTATAGATACGTTCTCATAGTTTGAAAGTTTTTATTTTAAAACATGGATTGAATACTATCCATTCAATTGAACGTAATCTAGAAATGTCAATTAAAAGAATTTTTCAAAAATGGTTCTAGAATGATCTAACACGTGACGTAGGTACAATAATTTAAAATTCTTGCTTGTCACGTTTTCTCTAGTGTAGTGAGGGTGGAGATGAGGAATGTGATTAAACGAAAGCGTGCAATTTTATTTATATATTTTATTTATTTAAAATTGTATCAGTTGAAATGGTCTGATATCATTGAGGAAAATTCGATAAACGTTTGTTTAAATTTCAATTTTGTATATCGACAACTATATTCTCCGGCCTATTTGGGCGCTATATTTGAGCTGTTTGGGGTTGACCAGTTATGTTAAAATATATTTCGCACTGTGAATCACCATTCACCGATATAATGTGTTCCGTTTTGTTGGTCTTGTCTTGTCTTAAAAGATTACAATATTTTATTTTTTAAATTTTTTTTAAATATTTTGCTTATCTGTTTAGAATTTCCAAAGAGATTATTTATTTATACTTCATTGCATAAAAGCATAATTGGCGGACTTAATACCCTAGGCATTCTCTATCAGTGTACCAATAGAAATAGTAAAAAAGGCATGTACGGCAATTAAAGGTAAGAGAATTTGTTAAAAATCATAAATAAATCAAACAAACACTATACATTAACACTAAATACACCAATATAATAAATATATATCTTCTTCACAATTAAAGTGAAATTCCTTAAGTACATGTAATGATATATATAATAGATGAAATAATAAATAGGATTAAAAAACAATTGACTTTTAATAATAATCACGAATCATTCTTTTTAATTGGAGTTTGTTTACTACTTTTTGAATATGAGGAGATAATGTGTTCCATAAGCGAGGTAAAGGACTGGGAGATAGAGCCCGTATCATGAGCGGGAGTTTGTTCCATAGGTGGATTGCCGTAAGGGTGAAGGACTGTGAGACAAAAAACGATTAGCTGAGGAGGATGGATGGAGGGGAAATTTGTTGCAGAAACGGAATCTTTGTTTTAAATACTAAGACGTGTTTGGTTCAAAGAGAATGTTATTATATTAGTTATTATTGTAAAAAGTACACCTCGTATAAACAGCATGATTTATTTGATTTTTAGCGGGATTCATGTAATTATTGTCTTGCATTTGTGTGCGATTACTCTTGATCTCTCTCAACACACGAAATTAATGTAAGCATTTCCTGATTGCAAAAATAACCTTGCATCAATGGGAATACACTGGTGCTGGCATGTTTTTTTTAATAAAGGTAACATTGATAGAAGCAACCGGCTCCGTTTCATGAATTTTTTTGTTATGTTCTCATATTTGAATTTTTCATTAAACTTTAATAACTAGCTCATTAGAATTTTTATACTTTTTGAGATGTAGCCAATAGAAAATACTACCTGGAAGATTACAGTACTATTATTTTGCACGATAATGATTATTTTATCAATCATATTGTTCAAAGATTCAGAAACACCTGGAAGGTCATGAAAATGTCATGGATACGAAATCGACCAGATATTCCCAACGCATCAATCACACCTATTCGTCGATCGTGCGTTGTTGTCGAAAGCGATCCATCATTTGCTTAAATACGTCTCCGCATAAAGTGCCCGCATAATTTAGTGTGACTGAATTGCATCTGACTTTAAATAATGTCACATTTTTTCAATCATCTTTGCCATCTGATTCAAAACTGTTTAATTGTATTGTTACTTTAATTCATATTTTAAAATGCGGAAAAATAAAGTCCTTTGGTATAATGCGTAGCTATGAGCAGTCACAATATGAGTGGACATACAAATAAGCTACGGTTCTAGGTTTCATATGAAAACAGGTATAAAAACAATCAAAATTCAAAATCATTGTTAGTTAGTTTATTAATAAATCAGTTAAATGAATACTAGGTAAACATTTTCAAATCTTATATTTATATTTATATAATGCTTTTAAATTAAAGTAGATTTGGCATATTGATCAAATTAACTTAGAATTAGGTTAGTAACAAGTAGTAGTTTTAATGTTTATCCTCAGATAATAGTACTAAACTATAGTACTAAAAATAAATAAGTCAGTAAGTATATAGTAAGTAATTGAACAGGAATGTCCGGTTGAAGTATTTGTAATATAGTACATTGTTTAGCCATATAATAAAATTTCATTGATAAATTCACGGTACAACATTGTTAATATTGATGAGTGAAATTTCACGCAGGTAAGTTATAAGAAAAGTACAGCGGATAAACTTCTATCAACTATTGTTTCTGGAAAGAACTTAGCATCAACTCCAAATATAATTTTAAATGGGGTGTTGTGGAGCCAGAAACAAAGTCTAATAAATATATAGTAATGTGGAAAAGTAAATTATAATATTAAATAATAAATAAAATCAACCAGTTTATGTGACAGTCATTAATCAAGTCATATTTTTATTTTTCATAAATCTAAAACTATTACAAAACCATAGTTAGGTATACGGACTCCTTATTCCAATCTTTAACATGGGAAAACTTCTTACTTTGAATTATTTTTGCATTTTTTAGTTTTAAAGTCGGTTTTTGGTCTTGTTGTCAGAAACTAACAAAAAAATATAATATACAATTGGTTATTAAGTATGAAATTCGTTAAAATGTGTTATTTCATACTGTTATTTCTCTCACCGCTACGTTACTTAGATTACTTTTGATAGATGGCGTAGCAGATTGTAAGTGATTCAAAGTATTAATTAAATATCCATTCTTCATCACGGTGCACGTGCCGTCGATTGATCATGGAACCAATTCGTTCAACAAGTTTCATTTCTATTTACAATTCGGAACTTCTTAATAGCTTAACTCTACTCTTTGTAGTCTGTGTGTTCAATTACCCTAAATAAGATATACTTTAGTTGTTAAAACTTTCCATAGAAGGAGTTAAAAGTTTTGGGAATAATTGACTGTAAAATATCTTGGCAGATAATTACTAAGATTAATGTCTATACAAAATATCAAGGTTTAATTCATTTGGGTCGGTATTAAATATAACTTACAAAAGAATTTTTTGGTTTTCTTTACAAGAAATAGCTCTTTCTTTTCTGCAAACTAAAATAGCAAGTGTAATCCTATTGCTTCTATATTAAGTTCTTAATTGGCTTGACTTCGTGCCAGTGTATTCAACTCTAACAACTGGTCTTGCCAGCAGTTGTTACTAACACCCTTTCTTTCCATCTACATTTACTTTTTCTAGCTAATATCAAGCTGGATATTATACTTTTTACAATATTTTATACAAGAGATTAATGTTATATCTTGATGTACCTTGTGAAGCGATTCCCTACACTGTTTTATTAATGCTTATTCAAGAGCTACAGGGCTTGTAGATATTAATTTATTTATACTTTATTGCACATATTATCTTATGGAACATAATAAGTAAGGACTGGGTATATTTCAATTTTGAATTGATATACAAACACTTTAATTGTTGGCAATAAGGTCTTATCTAACAGCTTATATTCGGCATTAATATCTTTCAAAGGATTACCTCGATGTTATATAGTAGCGTAAACACTAGAAGGTCCAAATTTCAATTGCATTTTGATAATACACCTCTATCTCAAACTTGTCTCGTTGCATGTTGTACGGTCTTTGATAGTTTGTGACAGTTTGTACACATCGGTGACTTCCAAAGCTCTACGGCAAATACTCAAGAGTCGTCTTGTCCCCGAACATTCTTTTGCATTACATCTCTCATTCAATATCTTGAAAAGGGTATATGCTAAAAATGTAAGGACAATTTGAATTCTTTCCTAAATGAATATCTTAAGCAAGCTTAAGATACTGATATCCGTTTTATACTATTTTAAATGACACGTAGTCATTAAAGTTATCTAAGTCATTTTTTTCTTAGGCTCTTTGAAGACAGATGTAAATTCTAATATTTTTATCGTTTGTCGCCTGTTTTGGGTTATTGTAATTAAAATATAAATATTTCACAGCAAATATATTATAATTGTTTATAATTTAACTTATCAATAAAATGAGAAAAATTTCGATAAGTTTGAAAAAAGAAGTTGATTGCAAATACATAAAATTCATGTTTCCCACTTAATTTGTGATATAGTCGGTATCATTATTGCACCTCTATGAATTATAGGTAGCTAAGTTTAATTTAACTGAACGATATATTTGGCATTGTAGAATAGTTCTTTGACATGTTACTACTGGCATTGTTTATTGCTTTTATTTCCTAGCTACATAATTAAATTCATCACTTAAATCAATATATTTTATTGAAGATTGAATTGCTTTTATAAAAATGTAATCACTTAACGAAGAGTTTTTTGTGAATTCTCGCCTATAAATTTCAACTTTTTCTGGATAATTGCTAAAGTTTGTGGATAAGGGCAATTTTGGTTCGTAAAATGAAATATTTAAAGACCTTTGAGAGTGAAAATGACTGAAAACAAAAGTTTATTTTGTTTTTCATTTCGTTAAAGCTTTTTCAATGGTGATTTAACTGTTCATAAATATAATTGGTTATCCACGAACATTTGAAATTTGACAATAAAACAAAATAATATTATTTCATTCCATTCTAATACTTTGGTATCATTTTTCAATCTATTTCTAGTTTTTAAAATATTGTGAACACATTGAATCTGCTCTGAAAAATATAAATAAATATATAGGGTATTTTTGTGTGAGATATTAAAGTTAAAAATAAAATAACAATATTAATTCTTAGTCAAATTTAATTTAATGTAGAATATTAGCTGACTAATTCAAAAAAAATACATAGAAATCAGTTTATCGCTTATGTTTACCAGTTTAGTTTTATTTAATCGAGTTAGTAGGTTAGTAATAATGTCGGAACCAGGTACAACTTCTTAAATAAACCTGCTGTGTTTGGAGATTTTACAAGTCATATTACAATCTTCTATCTCGTAAATATTATTTAAAATTAGAAAATAACTCTGCCTGCTAAGCCGAATGATCTGAAAGTATCATATTTTATACAGGAAATTTCTGGATAATAACGTGCATATTGAAAAATATTTTAGAAAATTTATCAGGTAATAACGGAAAATTGATCAGGTTTATCAGGTATACATATTAGTACTAAATTGTATTTTAATGATGAACTTTAACCTATAAACTACCACTAACGCCATCTATAAAAAGAAACCAGAAGTAGCGATGGCAGAAATGACAGTTTTAATGTTTAACATGTCAGTTATTTCATTTTCAAAACGAAATCACAACTTAATGAATAAATTTTTTTGGTTCTTCCTGGAGGTTTTCGTTATTATTATTGTTTTTACACAACCCTTGTATTAAAGTACCATAACAAAGTATATTGAAATCAGTTAAGCCGTTTTTTAGTTTATGTGACACTAATGAAGAGCTATTTATTTTTAAGATAAGATAAGATAAAACTTTATTGTGATTCTGTGATTTGTTGTGATTTGTCTGTAAATTGAAAGACAGGTGTATAGGAGTATATGTAAAAGTAAGTAGTGTATGGTCGTAGATACACACATAATTAATCTGTTGTATTCAACATGTCGTCATTCAACTTGCCTATTATATAAAACGTTATAGTCTTGGGTGGAATATTGCTTGTACCTTTCGGTAGACTTCGCTACCCTCTCAATGCTCTGGACACACCAAGTATCAAATACAGCATGGATTCCTTCAAAATTCCGGCAAGGTGAAGGCAGTGTATGTGTATACTGCAATAGCTATCTTCGCATATTAATACCTTCTAGAGTAAGCTGTAGGAATTTCAACATGAAAATAAATGCATTTTCAAATTTCACTATTTCGGTTATCTCCGATGCTTCGGATATATTGTTTCATGGTATTAAGCTATATGCTGAAACCATTCTAATTAAAACGCTGGCAGTAATCCTCAATGTTTGCGAGCGTACTGTTCGTCAACGGTATTTAGAATGCTAACACAATGTTTGTAGTAGATAGATAAAGTCGGATATAATTCTTATTAAATGTGAACATTTGATTTCGTAGAAGGCTGTTCGTTCAACTGGGCATGAGGCGCCGTTATACTGGAGACTGATTGCTTAGTATACACGAAGTTAAGTATAACACTGAAATTTGTGTGTGCCCTTCGCTCTTGCATTAAGAGTCAATTTGAAACTGATTGAAGTACAACAATACAATAAAGGTGTTTTTAAACACGTTCCCTAAAACTCATAAACAATCAGTCTAGCTCAAATGGTTTATGTTTACATACTCATAAATTTACCGGTAAATATATAATATCATTATGTCTAAGTCAAAAATATCTTTTTTTTAAACAGACTCATTTACTAAGTTCTTTTAAATCGTCATAACAGGGAATATGTATTGGAAAAATAAATAGATAATGTGTAAGAAACTATAACACTATATCACTATTATAATAAACACTCGAGTATCTAGGAACGTAATTGACAATTATATCTACTCAAGTTTAAAATAAGAAGTTCTTGGATCTGATTCTCGGATAACAGAAAGGTGCCTCATCTTCTTCCAAATGATTGGTAAATAGTTTGGAAACCTTTCAATCGAAACCCAGTTTACTACGCATTACTGTATTATAAATTGTACAAAGTCGTGCTCGCAAATGCATCACACATAAATCCGTTTAAACTATGAATGTGCGATAATCTCCATTTAGCTTCGCTTAATTTACGATGTTTTTGTCTATGACTTTATTTATGTGCAAAAGCAGAGGCCATAGTACAGACTACATACAGCCACATATTAAGCTTAAAACGTTAGTTGAAAAATGACTTTTATTATAAGTAGTTAAAGTGGTAAACATTGGCGGTTTGTAAAATTTTGATTTCACACATGAACTCGGTACATGTACGTAAGTATAACAAGCACTGCATTCATCTGTCAAATCGTTTAATAATTAAAACAATGCCTCCGTTGTGAGGTTGATTATATGGTCATACTGTAAATGCTTTAGTTACGTTTGGATTTCAATTTGTTGCTTACTTACTTATTGATCTAACCGATTCAAAGAAATGTCCAGTCCAAGAACTAAGAAATTCCTAGCATTTAGTATATTTAAAATAAAGACTCTTAAACATATCTTATTTTAACGCACATCATAAGACATGCCGTTTAAAATAAGTGAAAAGTAAAAGATCATCTAACTGCCAATTTGACGTTCCTTAAAGTCATTCTGTCCTTTTCATATTTAATAGGAATGAAAGAGAGGCAAATAATTTCATTTTGTTCTAATAAATGCCAACATAATCATCATGTTTGGTCTGGTTGGTTATCCTTTTCCTAAAATATGTTGACATAATGGGATGCAATGAATTTAAATTTACATTATGCTTTTAGATTATGGCCAAAAGTTATACTAGATAATTTTGTGTACTTACCCAAGTTTCTTTCCTTGTAAAAAATGTACACTCCTATTCGGCAAAAAAAATGCTTTTATGAAATGAAAGTTAAGAATAAAGTCAAACCTTAAATATTTGTTCAAGGTTTAACAGTGTATTTGATTACGATAGCATGATAACTTTTGGCACGGTTAGAGTCAGGATGGTCTTTTTCGGAAGGCACCTTTGTTTGCAACCGCGTTCACCCACCAACCCGCATTGGGCTAGTATGGTAAGGTCATGACGCAAACTCCTCAGTTAGTCATGCCATGTATATATCATGTAAGTCCTACGCTTAGCATTAGGACGTATATGAGTTGTTAATGAAGATTTTGTAGTCAATATAGGAAAGTGGTACATATTACATAATAATAAGGTGTAGATATTAGAATGCATCCACATAAAATAATGAAAATCTTTGGCTTTACGTTATTTATAATATCAATTTCACTTTTGAGACGTTTATTAGATTATTCTGATTGAACCGAGTTCGGTCTATTCATCCAGAAATTTATTATTCATTTAATTATTGTCTTCGTTATATTGTAGTAGTCAAAATAGAGAGCAAGGATTTGGTTCATTTGAAATTCTTATTGTCAGATTTTACCATTTCAATTTCAGATAGAACTTTGACCGAAAAGTTTAAATTTCATTAAAGTCGACGAATTACATTATTATCATCATATCTTCCAGATTATTATTACTTGTAGTTTTTCACAGTTATCTCAAAGTCAATGCTTGATCTATATGTATCGTAACAAAACGCAACTTAACCTGTCATGATTTCTGTACCCGAGAGGTTTGCAAAAACAAAAAAGGTTGGGGTTACCGACATATGAGATCTAACCGCGGCCCGGTCAAAGACGTATGTGCAACTTTAATATCATAAATCGTGTAATCGGAGAATACCTTAACTTTTTAAGTGCTTAAAACTGTGGCCCAGCTGGGCAGCAAACTATAAATAGGCAAAAATATGGCAAGGTCCATAATTTTGATTAAATTGTTTTTAAACTTAAGCAAAACTCTATATCTTGGTCAACATTTTAAGCTATATTAGATGTTTCAATTGGCTAAAGTACACTCGCCATTTCGTCTTTCACTTTGGATTTATTAGTAAAATTTCTCTTTTTCATTTAAATCTATCATTAGGTTGTGTAGCGATGACGGTTTACTCGTCAAAAATGAATATGGAATGTTCCTGTTCTGATACAAACAAGGCTACTAACGCGGGAATTATGGAAATAAGTAACAATAAAAGTGTCATAAGCAGCCACAACCGAGATTATGGTTGTGGTCTATTTGAAGAAAATTTTATTTAGTTTGTAACATTTTTATTACACGTCTGCGAATAAAAGCAGCTGTCCATAACAGACTTAGGTAATATTTTTATACCTTTTATATTTAACAGAATATGAATGGGACGTTTCTCTTAGATTACCTCTAAATTTTTAAGGTGGGTCGGAAATTGGATTTTTCTGGCCTTATTACTCAATAGAGAACTGTATACTATTCAAACAATTGTGTAATCTGTTCTTAAGGAATCTATGCGTAGAACATTTTTTAAAAGTATTATGAAGTGTTTAGTCTTTTGGTTTTCACACTTCTTTGTAAAATAAAGATAAAACCAAACGAATTTTGTATATGAAACCAAATAGTTTAGTAAATACGACCCTGTTATTGGATATGTTCATAGATGCGCTTTATAATTGAATAAAGACAAATAAATATCAGTTTTCATCCTTACGTAGTACATAGGTGTTGATTCCTATGGCATTCTATCAAACAAAAATTGATTTATCTGCTTCTCTCTAATTCTTGAATGTTTTGAGAAACATCAAATTCGTTGACCCATACTGGTTTGCAATAATCAAACTTTTGATTGTTTATCTCTATGGATCATACGAAGGGTTGAATTCTGACATATTTCATATAATAATATGCCAAAATTCATCGTAACGTAAGAACATTTAAATGGATTGTAATAAATGTGATACTTTATTGAAATTCAGCATTAAACAATCCATACCCTTTTGACTTATTTTAAGATGCGTGTTAAATAAACGCAAATTTGTTTTCGTGCTGATGAATAGTGACTACCATTTAAGAAATATCAAAATAAAAATCAAACAGTAACATTTATTGGGAATATTTGGATTGTTCGGATGACAAGTATCTAGGTTATCATAAAAATCGAAGCAAAATAATCCGAATCTGTATTTATGACTGTACACGCGTTTGGTTATTGCAATCTTTTCCCACGATGTACGTGATTTTTTCAACCTCGCCCCGTTCCTACCTTTATAGGTTGTTCGTGACAAGGAAAATAAATATTGGTAAGATATATCCTTTCGAGATACGTTTTGCGAGTAAAATATTTGTAAACAGACAATCCTGTAACCGCCAATGATAATTTGAAAAAAGAATAAAGTTTATAAAATATGTTGTGTTCTTGGGTCAAAACATACTGAAGTCATTTAGAATACCTATTTTAATTTTTTATCAACTTTTTAAAGCTATGTAAGTACTTGTACAATAGTGAATGTCAATCCCGTTATAACCTAAACTGGATGAAATATTTTCGAATAACTATGGTACGCAAAATAAAGAATTGGATTGAATAACGAATAGAAATAGAGTACCTTGCTTTCTAAAATGATGTGATCAATTAATTTCATTAACGATATCCATATCACAAACAAGATAAGATGCAACTGATTTAGGGTTCCTTTAAAAAAGAGTGTAAGTTTCAATCGAATTAACCTTTCGAACGTGTTTGCCCTCAGTTGTCTAATTGTATGAAACGACCGCATAAAAACGTATTCTTCACAAAAGAGGCCTGTTGAGTAGAATTACTTTTTATACTCGCATTTGTCAGCTGAATGCATACAGGAACTCAATATGAAGATTTATTATTCTTTTTGAGTTTAATTAAAATCTTGAGATAATTGGTAAACTAATAAATATGTGAATATAAGTGAAAAAAGCCGTTTGCTTAAGTGTAAATTTAAATCAGTGAAAAGTGTCAACTAAAATCAGTAGGTTAATATTTGATCAATAAGTTTAGATCAATTAGAATAAACATAACTTAACTAAATTTGATTGGTGTGTTGCGAACCTTCTTACATTTTTGTGTAATTCCTCTTTTGGCTTTTAAAGTGACATCAAAATTATTGTGGTTTTGTCATTTTTTCTGTTCTTGTTGTTGTTGTTTACCTTAGTTACGGTTTACGTTACTTTTTTTGCACTTAAATATAAATATTAATTTTATCCATTAATCCGCCTTCTCATTTCATTAGTAAATAGTCAATACCTCACCTATCCGTCCTCAACAGGTGGAAATTTGATTAATGAAAGTGAACACGCTATATTTTTGTAAATATAATTACAGTACTAAATTTTTACCTTCTGATAAAACTGCACCTTTCATGTTTATATTCTTAAATGCCCAGTCTTATTATTTCCATATCTATGGACACTGCAATTTTATCGATAAACCGATACACCAAGAAGGCATGACCTAAATTAACTATACATATACTCGTACAAATAAACCCTGCCAATCGAACAATTTGTACACTATTGTCTTTGACATAGAAATGATTTTGGGGGTTGAAGCTTAAAGTTTAAACTTTTATTACAAGACTCACTTCTAATATATAAGGTTATTATTTCTTATCATAACCAGTAAATAGTTTTCATTCGAAGTTTACTTTAAGGTTTTGGTCTCGATTTTTCATATAAGTGTATGTTTTATTTTTATCGTTATTTATGGTTGTTATGTCTCATCTTCTTTTCATACTTTATTTGATTAGAGACAATCTTAGTTCACAATAATTCGCTTTTTTGATGTAAATACTTTTTTCTTAATATCATCATCAACATAATAAATTTTTAGTAAATTTACCCTTTAGTCTTCTTCAAGGCCATAAAGAAATGTAACCTCATTTTGGTCGGTTTACCTGCATTACGATTTATTATAATTAATATTATTATTATTTAGGTTTAAATTAAGAACATTAAAATACTAATTTTAATTCTTAAAATTAAAAGTAAATTGACCATTATCCTGCAACAGCTCACGTAAAAGCTCAACAAAACTCATTTGCTTGATAAATGATGGTCCCAAGAATAAGACACATCATTTCTCATTCCCTCTTGATTATAAATATTTCTCATAAATTTTGAGATGCTTTTTATTTATTAGAATAATATTTATTCAGGAGGCACTTTGATTAGTCTGTTCTGTAACTCATCACTGCTTTTGTCAAAGACCACTCCACGCTGATAGCCAATCAAGATTCCCTAGAATACAAAAAGCTGTTCAAGCTGGAATACGAACACAGTAAGTGTAACCGTGTAACCCGAACCAGGCTAAAAATCCTTGACTCCTTTTAACTAGTGATTCCTTTTTATTTGTAAATTAACAACTTACTAATCAAATCAAATTACTTTGTTATATCGCGAGTCACCAGCTCCTTTATCATTGGTTTGTCACCATCAAATTTCATCAATCCAATTCATGAATGCATTGAAGTTTTACCAGAGATGTCACAGCAACAGAACGAACGCTAGGTTAGGTAAGGCTATGGAGTTACCGGGGAGTTTTAGTGGGTATTCTCAGTGCCGCTCTATGAGGTACTGAGTGAGCCCCACACATGCCCGTCGCTTAGCCAGTGGCGGGTAGGTCCGTAAATGGATTCCTCCTCGTAAAAAAAAAAGGTTAGGTAAGGCTAGAGCTGTGGCCGCAAAATGAAGCAAAAAAAAAAACAAGCGTCACTACACTCGTTTGTTTTGGCATCCCTAAAAGCGGCTATCACAGTGACGTCAGGTAGTAAACATTCTGTTGTACTAGCGTGCGTAGAATCTAGATTACGGAGTATTGATATCGTTGTTCTGTTCTTCTGCCGATGGCTCAGCGAGCTTCAGACTCACGTGAGCTCGCCAACTTACTGGATCTTGTGCTATTTGGTGCCAGTTCATTACGTAAGGATTGATCGACTCATCGACCAGACTTTTGATGCCAATTCCCATTCTGTATAGATGATGGAGCCATTAAGTGTAATAAATGAATACTGCATTACAACCCGATAATTTCTCTAGTTATTTCAATTCGGCTGTGGTACGGAACATTTGAAAATTATTGTAATTAAAATGTGTTATCATTTCAAATATTTTACATCATTATAGCCTGAATCGTTCCACTACTGGGAGCAGTTCTTTCTACAAGGATGGTAGAACAAATGAGTTTCCGGCCATACCATCACCACGCTGATCCAGTGCTGGTTGGAGGATAAAAGCGGTTGGCTAACATCCAGAACCAATTGCAATCGTGCCTTTCGAAGCCCTCAATGTTGAAATAACAAATTTCGATTGACCCATCCTGACACCAATCATTGCGAATGTATCGATATCGATAAGTTATCGATAATGAAAATCGATACCAGAGCGATAGAACCACGCCAACAAGCTATTCTCGTTAGCTCGCAAGTTATTTTGTTTGATTTAAAGCATTCGGATGTCTGTTTTAAAACATATTTCTACACAGGGAAGGCAATAGCTAATTTTGTCTATAATTAATTGAGTTGTTTCCATTTTGTATAAAATGGATTTGTCATTACGTATTTTATGGCTTATAAGTTGTTCAACAGTCCATAAAATTACAAAAGTTGGTAAGTCTGTCGTGACACCAATTCACTGGTATACCTTTAAAGTATCTGATACTAATCGTGATTGACTAAGAAAGAGCTTTCATATTTTAGTGAATTAATTAAAAGTTTTATGAGGTTTAATCTGTTGTAGCTGATGTAAATAATTAAAATCCTTGCTGTCAAGGTACGAAATTAAATCTTATTATGATTTTAATAAGAATAAATTCTGAACTAATCTAGTAAAGTTAAAAATAAATGTGACATTTAGATGAAGAAATTTTTGGCAGGATATCGTACTCTCATTTATGTTTTTTGATATACCTACCGTATATATTCGTTTTATTTTACGCCTTTTTTCTATCCAATGAATATTCCTAATGCCTTAGTCAAATATTCGCGACGTCATCGCCTCGCCTGCTTTGACGAACGTTGTGGACATTTTGTTTACAGTGCTGACGACGTTACATGGAAATCGATGAACGAAACCATAGCTAGCATGACTACCAATAAACATTGTCTTTTTATTTTTTTACGACCACTTTTTAAAATCAAGGTCATTGACCACATTACAACTGAACGCTATTTAAACTAATTGATACATATTTATTAATTATATTTAAAAATTTAGTGTTTGACATAATACTATTTTTTTATAAATTACGTATTCTTATCCATATATTATCAAAATTATATCCGTATTCTTAAAAGCACAATATTTCGCTAGCACAAAAACATGATATTATATTTTATGCATAGCCAAGTGTTAACAACTCAAAACCATATATTTAAGCGAAACCGAGTCTAAATTATACTTTTTGTTAAGGCAACATGACGAGGATAATTTGTCACGTACCATGAGATACTGCACCCTTATCTAATGTTAGAAACTTTTACAGTTGTTGGGTTCCGTCTGTACTGCTCCCTTTTTTGTTAATTTAGAATTTGGTTGAATGCTACGAGTGAGTTCAGATGTTTTTATTCATCACTTTGGCTTAATATCTGTGTCATATTTAGACAGTCTAAACTGAGTATCACAAGGATGATAAACTTTATTATATATTCCACTTAATACGCAGCAAGAAGGATGTACATATATCCTTCTTGTTGCGTATTAAGTGGTATGAAAAGCGAATCAAATGTAATACATCGGCACGTGGGCCACGGAGTATCGACACGGAATTCACGTCACGTTCATCGTGAATTCAGGTGAATATACCTGTTTATCTTTCTTTATAAGAAAAAAGAAAATTAAAAATATTTTCTTTAGTGGGATATCAGAAAATATTTATCAAATCCACAACTAAATTTATAACAACTAAGCATAAGAGTCTAACAATTGACATCGTTATCTTAGTTTTAAGGGACACTATAATATAGGGTAAGGTAATAAGGCACATTTACTTTTTACTAAGCCACTGTAATTTTTACTTATAACTTCGATTTTAGTGTAATGAAAAAACTCAATTAAAATAATATTTTTTTTAGTTCAAAATGTCTGTAACCCTTTAGTAAGTAATGGACAATCTTAAAAATACACTCCGAAATCTCGCCCGGCAGTCAATATTCACCTGTTTCTATTTTATACGAACATAAATGGCTTCAATGCTTCAAGGAATCAATGCTTTTTCTGAGATGTTAGAATTAAGAGAGTGCGTATTAAAAACACGGCTTCGATAAGATCTAATACTATTTACGTTCATATTGACATTATCTTAAATGATTTTAATTAGGATTTTGTTTGACTTACATAATTAAGTAAGTACCTATGATGCACATAACTGAAGTACCTTTGTAAAATATAAACTATTTTCTAATGAAACAAAATTATTTTTATTAAAAATTACATGCTAAGTAGGTTACAAATTATAATGACGAATAATATAAATTATGTAATAATTCAAAAGAACGCTATTTGTTGCAATGAAATTTACGATCCGCTAACAGCGCTTTATTAAACTTTAAGCACCATTTAATTACCTGGGTGGCGCGTCGTTGCGAGCTACTTGATATTAATAAGTTTGTTGCCACTGAGCGCAAGATAAATATGGGAACCTACAACTATTTATAAACGACTAGTTAATTTTGTTAAAAAGTTTAAAACAGCTTTCGTTTAAAACAACATGTAAAAACTAAATGACAATTTTTGGTTTTTTTGTTTATCTGAAAAATACTAGACAATCTGAATTAAATAAGCTTTACGAAGTATATTTCGTAAATATGTAGCGTAGGAAACAAAAATATTAAATATATATACATATATAAGGAATTCTATTCTAATTGCTATTAGTTTACTGACATTATATAATAAATAAATATAACATTAAATGTGCATTTAAGCGAACAATTTACAAAGATGCCATTATTTTTTATAGCCAGGTACAGGAGGAAAGTGACTTGCCTGTAGTATTTTAAAACGATCGTTCTTGGCCGAATAGCAATAGCTCTTCAAACATGTCGTTATACAAGAAACTATCGATTGCCGATAAACTGGCGCTTCTGCAATAGTTCTCTATTGCTGATACTCTTGTAAGAAGTTGTCAAATACCGTATTTAATTGTTTTTAAAGCTATTATTAAAATGGAGATATAAAACTTCAAATGAGGAAAATAAAATCAATTTGATGGTTCACGACAAGTGAATAACGAAAGTTTGTACAAAAGTCCAGAAATTAAAGATCAGTTTGCTTTGCACATGACCTAAGGCGGAGAGTTTTAATGAATCCTGAGGGAACTTCGACTCCACAGATTGGGATCATAAACTATAAGTTTAATTAGGTTTTTCATCGAAACTGACTAGTTTTTGCGTGTTGAATGAATAGCCAAAAAGGTAAACAAAAAATAGTCTAGCAGCTTTGTTCTTAGTAAATTTTATTTATACTACAATTGTTTGGATTTCAGTGAACTCATCGCAGTTAGAATTATTGTAGTTCAAGAATAATAATAATATAATATATAAATCAGTCCTTAAATGTGAAATCTATATTTTAAATGTGGAATGGAAGCCAAATAGAAAACAAGACAGGGTTATATAAAATACACTTAAGGCAGAGAACACAGCCGCGTTTCGATAATGCCAAAACGTGCACCAGGGCCTCCGATTAATTAGGAATTGGCCCTCAGTTAATCCTGATAGGATTACTGATAAGTGGTCACTCAATTGCACGTCAATAGACCTTTGATCTGCCCTTAATTAACACGTAGATTATATACAATATTCATCCTTCCGCACTAGGTAACACGGTTTAGATTATTTCCGATAAATGACTGCCTAATCTTGATGAAAATGTAATGTTTTGCCCTGACTAAGTGTGGCTTTTAATGGTGAAATATTTTTTTAAATACATCCAGGTCATTGTTAGATTTACTTAATACTAAAGGAATAAAAAGCACTCAGACCACTATTAATAAAATCGTGATATCTAGAAATACATTTGCTCTTCCGATTTGATGCAAAAACTATAACTTTTACTAAACTTAACCTCTTTTCCGTTCTGCTCCTTCTAAACTTTGGGAAACGTATAATGAAAATGGGTAGGTACCCATTGTATAACAAGTATTTATCTTTATTTAAATGTTTTTGATTTAGTGTTATTTCATAAACAATCTATAACCATCCTACAGCTGGACACAGCTAAACACAAGAGTGTTTGGGCCATTACACGACCGCGTTGGTCCAGTGGCTGATTGGTGGGTGATAGCGTGACTGGACCAACGGTTAACTTGTTTATTATAGCGATATATTGCGTTTAAATGCAATTTAATTAAAATTAATTTATTTTTTTTGCGATTTATTAATAAAACATTTTTGTCGTCGCATCCGGGACCAACTATGGCTGAATTTACTTTATTTTCGAAACTAGAGCACTTTAAGCACTTAGCCAGCAAGCTCCCAAATTTTTAAGGCTTCGTACCTAAAGAGTACAAACGAAGTCTTATTGCCTTCGCTAACATGCTGTCTGTCGCTTAGCTCAGAATTTTTACAGGTTAGGGTTACTGTCTTTATATTTGCACATTTTATTGTTCGTAAGCCATACAAATTGACATATACCTACAAATTTGTACGAAACTCGTACTTGTCCAGTTATTTTAAGCAGGTTGTGAATTACGTTAAAGAAATAAAATAAAAAGTAACTTGTTAAATCCTTTTTATATTTATTAGTAGATATTTATAAAAAAAGCAGCGATATAAACAATCGACAGGCCAAAAAGAATCAAAACATTAAAATATATATAGTTTGTAAGGAGCACGCAATTTGAAGGCAAAAAGTGTTTTTTGCTTCTATCTTATTTTGTTTGTTCTTACTTTGATTTTACTAGCACTTTAGATCAAATGAATCTGCAATAATTTTATTTAATATGACATTTAAATATTAAATTTAATTGTATCCTTGGAAATATAATAAGCAGCATAAACGCAAGATCTTTATTGCAGGTTTTGTTTTCACTTTGAGAGCTTTGTTGATAAGGTAATCTTTATTACTCATGAGTCAAACATAGAATCCTTACACAACTATTCATATATCCACCTATTTTGATTACCAGAAGACACGTAATCTATGAACTGATTGCCTGGCACAAAGTATGAAGAAGGTTGGCTCCTGTGCTGTTCCAAAGCCTTCCAGTTGATGAACCAGAAAGGCTGCTTGTCGACTGGTAGCTGACTCAGTCTTCGAACGAGGGCGGCATCACCTTTCGCTTCTATCGGCAACTGTTGAGTCGTCGTTGTTGTGGGGGGTTGTGTGGGCAGTGGTTGTGACATCACTATGTTGTCTACGGCGAACCTGTCAGCAAATGGCATTAATTTAATAAACAGTTCCTCCAGGTTCAGTTTAATAAATTATTTACAAAAATAGTAAATATCTCTAAAATATAATTATAATATCTACTATAAATAAATCGTAACTGGGATGGATGACCGAATATTTCGAACAGGTATTAATTAATATTCTTTAAAATACTATTTATATACGTGTCTGCCTCAGTACCTTTCGTACATACACTATTTTACCACCAGTCTGTATATTATATATACTCATATTATGTTTCGCAACTTCATTCTTTGCGATTTATGGTTTACTTATTGTAGTAGCGCCCCCTATCATACACCTTGCACGGAATTTTTAGAGTTTTTTTTTTTTGGTAGGGTAGCTGTCACTTACGCTTGGCGCGGTAGGCTATTTCTCATTCCGCGTTTCCGTGTCATAGCCTTCGCACGTTCCACGCAAACCTTTTATTCCAAATAATAAAAAGAAAACGAAAATTGGAAAAAGCTGTCGGGATTATGAAGAAAATCAAAAAGTTAAAAGAAAAAATAACACGTCGTCGATCACGCCTCCGAGTTATTAGCAGTTCGTCAAATGACGATGAAGGAAGTGAGTTCTAAATATTTTTACAAAAATGTGATGCGTTTTATGCTGAATATGGGCTATTACTGTCACAAAATTTTAAAAAACAATGAAAAATGTGATGCGTTTTATGCTAAATATGGGCTATTACTGTCACAACATTTTAAAAAACAATGAAAAATGTGATGCGTATTGCTATACATGGGCTATTACTGTCACAATATTTTTTATAAAAACAATAATTGTAGTAATGCGTATTTGTTAATCTGGACATTTACTGTTACATACTCAAATTATATAATTTCTTCATGACCAACCTCTTCTGCCGTTATGATATGTATTTATAAATATTTTTATTTCCAATTTAAAAATGGAATAACGTCTATACAGGTAACGTTACGATAATGGATCTCGTCACAAGCGACACACCGATACCAGTACCGGCGCCAGCTTGTCGCCGCTGCCACGCGTCCCGCTGCCGCCGAGCGCAAGGAATAATGCGTGTGATCAGGCCATTGCCTTAACTGCGTTACCTTACCCAGACCTAGATACCGAAAAAACCTTGGATGTGAATATTTCACAACTACTGGGTAAAGCGCCTGAGGTAGTCTCTTTTTTGAATGACGTCATACATAAGGATATTTCCTCTCGATGGCAGAATATTTTGCAGAACCGACTTGCAAAAGAAGTAAAAGATAAACTTTTTGAAGAATATTCGGTGCCCTCAAACTGTAACTTGCTGTGGCGCCGGCTCTTAATCCACAAGTACAGGCCGCCATACCTGATACCCTAGCTAAAAGAGATTTTATTCTTTTGCAGAAGCAAAAACAAATTGTTGGCCGTGATAATCACGGGCCACAGATTTGTTAGTTGCTAATGATGTTAAGGTACAAAGCGTTTTGAAACCATTAAGCGACGCCTGTCGGATATTATGTGACAGTCATTACCTAGACACTGAGATATTCCGAAAGTTCGCAATTTCATCGGTCAACACTGACTTGAAAGATGATTTAATTAATTGTAGACGCCGCCAGCGATCCGCAAGCAGCAGAGGACAGAGCTACGCTGCTCGACTTCAATCCTTTCTTTATACTTAGTCTCAAATAACTAATGATCCTGTTATTCTTTCTTGGATTACGGCATACACAATACCGTTTTTCCTCTTTACCTATGAGATTTCAAGAAATTATTTTCTATATAAATCATAATTGCAAGATTTTCAAAAATTTATAAATAAACTTTTACAAAGTAGTACAATATTCGAACCTTTTATTGAAAATGATCAGTTTATTTCGAATATTTTCTTGATACCTAAACTAAATGGAGAGAAAAGTTTTATTTTAAACCTAAAATAGTTGACCAAATTCATTATTACCAAACATTTTAAGATGGAGGACTATGAAACAGCTTCAAAATTAATAACAAAAAATTGTTTTGTTATTCCATCGACTTAAAGGACATATATTTTTCATTAAACATAAGCGAGTCCCATCGAAAGTATCTCCGTTATATATTTAACAAAAAATTATACCATATTAATTGCCTCACGTTTGGCTTATGTACCGCACCTTATGTATCCACCAATTACTAAAACCGATTTTAGAATTCATGCGATATCAAAACATATTTGTTGTACAATATTTATATGACCCTTTCTGTATAACTAGATCGGAAGAAGAGTGTAAAAATAATGTAATAATTATTGTGAAATTATTTAAAAGCCTCGGATTTATTACTAACTAAAAGAAAAAATGTTTTGGGATTCATATTTGATTCAGAAGACATGACATTAGAATTACCTTTTGATAAAACAATTAAAAAAAAAAAAATTACCTTCTACATTTTTAACAATTAAATAAATGTAAAGTAAAAGAATTAGCCAGATTAATAGGTTTATTAATATCGGCATGTCCGGCTATTCAATAGTCGTACTTGTATACAAAACAATTATAAAGATATACATTTTTGTGCTTACTGAATAACACTTGCTATGAACAACAAATTTTTATTTAGGATAATAATTTGAATAATAATACGCGATGGTAGTTAAAAAATTTAGTCGGTGGATACAGCCCTATGTAAATGAATCAATTTGAGGTAACAATTTTTTTCTAATCTCTCTGGATCAGAATGAGGACCTTGGTGTTAAAATCAAGAGGCCTTTGGCTATTGGAAAGATGATATTTTATATCAATGAATTTGAAATGAAATCAGCTTATTTTTTCATTAAAATGTTTTGCTAAAATTTTGAATAATGTAGATATTTTATTAAGAATAGATAATGTTATCGCAATTTCATGTATAAATCGCATGGGTAGCATTTAAACCCTCATTTACTGAAAGTTGCAATAGAAATATGGCGGTGATGTGAAAATCGTAAAATTTTTGTATTTGCATCATATATTAACACCAAAGATAATAATTAAGCTGACGCCTTGTCTCTTAAAGATTTTGAAGACACTGAATGGGAATTAAAAGTATTTAAAGAAATAACGATAAAACTCGGTATCCCTCGTATAAATTTATTTTCAAGCAGACGTAACACAAAATGTCCTATCTATGTTACTTGGAAAAATGATCCGGACGCTTGGGCTATCGATGCTTTCATGGAGTGGGTATTTATTTTACGCTTTTCCACCATTTGCCCTTATTCTAAAAATTAAAAAAAAAAAAACATTTAACGAAAAAGCTGAGAGTATTTTAGTCGTCCCTAACTGGCCCACACAACCTTGGTTACCTTTAGTTCAAAAATTAGTAATATAAGAACCAATTTATTTTGGTACTAATAAAAAAAAAAAATAGTTACATCTCCTTTCAGATCATTTCACAATCTCTACAAGACCCTCGAGTTAGTGGCCGTGAGATTTTCATGCAAAAACTACTGATATCAAACCTGACCCAAAGGTCTGTTGATATAATACTCTCACCTCTAAGTAATAATACATATAAATAATATGATGTTTGTATGAGATCGTGGATTTCATTTTGTAATTCTCCTAATTATGACTATCTGAAGACCACTATACCTATAGTTATCGATTTTCTTTCTGAGATATATAGTAATGGTGCGCAATATTCCACTTTAACAGATCAGCATTGATCTTGATTTTTGGAGAATAGTTGAATAATGATAATATAAAAAGATTTATGAAAGGAATATACAGATAAAGACCTTCGAACCCCAAGTATAATATGACTTGGGATTGCAATATTGTGTTAAGTTATTTAAGCCAAAAATGGCTAAACTTTTAAGAAAATATTGACATTGTTGGCTTTGGTCACAGCTCATCGTTACCAGACATTTTCACTCATTAAAATAGGAAATATATCTTTAAAAAATTCCGATTTTTTAAAGATATAAAAACTTTCATAAAAACTTCAAGACACAATAGTTATCACCTTCTTTTAAGGCTGCCATTTTATAATGTAAAACTTGAAATATGTCCAGCCAGATGTTTCAAAGAATAATTAAATAAAACAAGCCATTGGCGCAATAATTCAAACAATAATTGATTTATTAGTACAAGCCACCTCATCGAAAAATGTCTTCACAACGTTTAAGTCATTGAATCAAAGATATTGGTATAGATATTTCATTTTTAGTACTCATAGTACCCGTCATGCGACTAATTCCAAAGCCAACAAATTTGGTGTTTCTATAGATGTTATTCGAAAGATTGCAGAATGGAGTGAAACTCATCAATCTTTGCTAATTTCTATAATCGTGAAGTTGTTAATGATGATTCACTATTTGTAAGAACAGTACTTTTGTCAAGTACGGCAGATTAACATATTGGACATGTTTTAATGTGAATAGAAATTTTGATTTATCATATTATGATTATTTTACATTACAAATTTACCTCTGAACATCCTACAATAAGTAAACCATAAATCGCAAAGAATGAAGTTGCGAAACATAATTATTGATCAAACGAACTTACTAAAGTGAAGTTCGATCACAATTATGTGAGCAACTTCATTCGAAGCGATTTATATACACCCACCCATAATATTTCAATTCTATCATGCTAGTCAGACCCTCCCACAATGATTAATGTAAAATATAAAAGCTATAAACAAATGAGAAATAGCCTACCGCGCCAAGCGTAAGTGACAGCTACCCTACCAAAAAAAAAAAAAAAAAACTCTAAAAATTCCGTGCAAGGTGTATGATAGGGGGCGCTACTACAATAAGTAAACCATAAATCGCTTCGAATGAAGTTGCTCACATAATTGTGATCGAACTTCACTTTAGTAAGTTCGTTTGATCAATAATTATAAATTATAATACTGCTCATATACTATTACATGATATTACTTAAATATGTAACATGTGCCTATAAAGTTTGAACATTGCCCTCGATTACCCTAGAATCCCGTTATCAAATCCTGATGTGGTGACAATACAGGCCAACTCAGAATAGACTCTCGTCAAATTTAAAAAATAGTATTAAAAAACGGTTCATAATTGACAGAGAAGTCGCGTAAGAAATATTCAAAACACCTTTTTTTTTCACTAACCGCAAAGAATTTTGAATTCCGAATCCTAATTAAATCATTGACGGTATAAAATTACTATGCGGTCAAATTGAGGAAAGGGTGGACTGTTAAGGACTTAATTGGCATAGTGGTTTAAGTGCTCTGGTTTCTAATGGGATGAGTATAAGCTGTTAATGATAAAATACGACAAGTTTAATTTGTTTTAACCTTCCTTATGGATCAAAGTTCGTCAGTAGTGCGGACTAATTCTTATTTATCACTTTCTTTTCTTTTTTTTCTTTTTTTATTAAATTTTATCACCAAAAATATAATCACATAAAAATACATGTTCAGAAGTACTCATTTTGGCTTCATACAAATATTCTACCTGAAACCGTTTTAAAAATAATGCTAAGACTGAGTTTAAGTTAGTATTCCGCTTTTACTTAATGAAATAATAATACTATCCATATGTTTTCCTCGATACGATAATGATTCGAAATTTAAAATATTTTTCTTTACTTTTTATTTTATAACTAGCTACCCTTTCTGGCTTTACAAGGCGGTGATTTAATGAACAAATGAAATGAAACAAATAAATATTCTAGTGTTTTGTAAAATATTGAAGCTCTGCTTCATTGTCTTTTGACTTACTCACTCACAAACTTTTTAATGCGATTTTTAAGAAATGTTTGGCCTTGTTGGCATTACAAAGAAAATTATTTATTCAATGTCGATGAACGATGTTATCTTTCAAATAAAAAAAACCAGTTTCTTCAATATCAAGTATATACAAACTCAAGCTTGGAAATATTCAAACGTCATCGTTTTGATAAAATTCAAGTAATATTTTAAAAGTATGATGTATGATAACTAGAAAGATGAATGGAACAAGTCTGAACTACCCGTTTATCTTCCACTGGTGTCAGATAATATAACCAAGACAGATGTTGTATTCATTTCGTTTATAATCATTTATTTAGATTTAAAAATAGAACTCTATAAGGATAAACATTTTTGTTAATAATACCTGTTCTTATTTAAATATGTATTCTTTTTTTTATTTACTCAAACTTTAGGCCAATTGGTGCATTAATTTATTGTTTCTTTTAACAAATCATGCCGCTTATTGATAGAAGATTAACTGAAAAGCCATAAAATTCAGATAAAATAGTTTTCAGTTTACAATTTTCACAGAGTATATATATATTTTGCATCATTAAGAACTTGGGTTTTAGTAGTAGTATCAATTACTATTACTAATTACGATTTACGTATTAATAAATAACATTTACGACTCTTAAACAAATGTTCTTACTCAATCATTAATCCCATCACAAAGACGATGCTACTAGTTATTTTATTTAAGTTGGTTATTTCAAGTTGGCCCGTGATTTTTTAAAATTAAAATCGAGTGTTTTCCTTAAATAATCGATTTATTTTAAATGCTTTTAGAATTAGGATGAATTGATTATTAAAATATCGATTGAAAATCATTCCAACAAATACAATTGATTTTTTTGCAGCTATCTTGGATAGCATATATTATTTCGGCACCTTTTTTCGATCTACTTGCCACTGGCTAAGCGGCTGGCGAGTGTGGCGCTCACCCAGTACCTCGTCAGAGTGATACTGGGAATACCGAGTGTCACAGGCATCAAGTCAAAGACACCCTTAAGCGCTATCTTATATTATTTATATTCTACCTTATACTTCTTATTATACGTAGTCTTGAGTTATACCGTCTTTTTATCAATTCGTATTTTTTAATGTTTTAGATTTGCTTTGGTACTTATATTTGTGTTTATTTAGTCCTTTATGTTTAAAACTTAATTAACTGAAGTGTATATAAAAACATAAATAGATAAGAAAATCAAAACATTTACCTGTCTTCAATCGGCTGAACTGGTGCTGCTGCAGGAGCTGTAGTCTGAACGTCTTCATTTATATCTGGATAGCCGTAAGGTATTCTACCGGCGAAGCCTGGTCTTTGAGACACAGCAAGACCCAGAGTACATAGCACAAGGAACCCCGTAACTTTCATGTTGTATACTATCTGAAATGTTTTTAAATATCTTTTAAATTATTTAT
The DNA here is from genome assembly GCA_943193645.1 of Acentria ephemerella. Classification (NCBI taxonomy): domain Eukaryota; kingdom Metazoa; phylum Arthropoda; class Insecta; order Lepidoptera; family Crambidae; genus Acentria; species Acentria ephemerella. The sequence continues at coordinate 7,815,233 of OW971891.1, forward strand.
TTTGCACAAGAGCATCGCTGAAATAAAAAATATATAACAATAAAGGCGGTCGTATAACTAACGAAAGGCGATCTCTAGCAGACAAACATAAGGTAGGATGTTTACTTTAATAAATATAACCGATACGTGTGAAAATTTATAGGTAAGCTATCTAATTAGCTAACTAACTATATATTAATAAAATACATAAATAATTTAAAAAAGTTATTAAAGGAACTATGAAAAGAAGAAAAAATATCGGAGTTTAGAAAATTTTCGTAAGATGTCTATAAAATGATATATACTGTACTGGTTGGTACATTTAGATCGATTAGTATGTGTAAGTCAGTAACTATAAGTCATACAAAGATTAGTTCTTAGGGATCCCGTGGTCCATTTATGTGACATGTAAAACAAAAAAAACGAATACCACGGTCATATTGAAATGTAAAACTTACATTATTTCTATTAGAATGTCGATTCTGTGTTCATAAGTGGTAAATGTAAGTATGAAACATGATATATAAAATGTATTGTATTTCATACCCTTTAATTTAACAAAGTAATGTTCGAAACGATTTATATTTTTTAATATGTGTGTTTCCCGAACTTGTTTCCCGAACAAAGTACAAATTTTTTGTAATCTATTTTTTTTCTTGTCAGTAAATTCGACAACTTGGTTCCTAAGTATGTTTTATAGTAATAAACTTACCCATATTGACCGCTCTATATAACATTTCTTGTAAACGTGTTTAATATGGAGAGAGATTCTATTATAAAGCCTGATAGCAATAGAAATAATGTACAGATAGAAGACTTAAGGGGAAACTAGAACTTTTACAATTGATGTGCTGTTGACTGTACTAAGATTGAGGATTCCTAGTTAAATCATAATGGCCTTTTTATGCAGAGAAGTGGCAATATTTATTAAAAGGAAAATTTTAATAATATGTTTTTCGTTTAGTTCGTATAGTATAGTAGTTTCTTTACAAATTTTAGCGACACTATACAAACTTAATTTTATAATCTGTTGAACATGTAGTGCACTGGGGTCATTAGCATATATCATATGCATTTAAGTAGCTCTTATAATACATTATTAATGAATAGCATCATTTAAAAGCAATAAATGAAATAAAAGGTACAATGTATTAAGGAAAAATTGAGAGCAAAAGTTAATCAGAAGAAATTAATACAAAACGAGATTTTAATGAACTTCCAATAAACATTATATTTGTTTAAATGGAAAATTTATCGATAATTTATCATTATCATAGTATTGATTTCTCCTTTGTTTACATAGATTTCGTATCTTATTTTGAATCGACAATTTGGAATATTTGATAGTCATAACCTGTGAGTCATATATTAAATATTCATTATTATTCAATATTGTTGATAAACATGAGACTTAATCACCTGATGTCATCAATTCTCATTAAATATTACAATTACATAACATGTAACTTATTATTTTGTTTTCATGCAGAACCTAATATAATGTGTGTACGTACTAAAACTGCTGCGTGATAGAAACTAAGTCTATAACTGTTTATTTTGGAAGGTTGGGTTGTAAAAAGAACTTCAATGAACTGTGAATTGTAAAGTATATGAGTGTATATTTTATTGTAGTTGTTTTATTGTAACAAGCTGTTCAAAACGGACTTTTGCAGTTTTAGTGACGTAGACACGGCCGTCACGTCGCTCGTTAATTAATTCGCCCATCAGCTAACACCGAGACAGCTGAATTATATTCTTTATGTCAATAATTATAAAATTAACGTTTTTTATGGAAGGAGTTTTTTTTTATATAAAAACTCAGCAAATGACTCGACACCATCTGATGATACGCAGTAGAGGAGTCCATATGTGATGGCTAGTGAAGCATGCGACACACTGCCCTAGCCGCCCTCACCATGCCGGCCCAAAAAGTGCTTTTTCACGCCTCTTTTAAAGGAACCCATGTTGTATGAAGGAGAGAATACGTTTGCCAGCAAGGAATTCCACGCTCTAGCTGTACTGCAGAGAAAGGAGTCACAAAATCTCTTAGTGCGCAAAGTAAACGTAATGAAACTGAAGCGACAGCTCTAGGTCAAAGAGCTCTTCAGAGCACTCTCCTTGGTACAAACGATAAAAGGCACTAAGCGACGCTATGTCGCGTCGCAAAGGCTAGGTCTTATACAATTTTATAACCCCATCTGTTACACCTCCCCGACCAAACTTTATATACAATTTACAAGCCATTTACGACCATTTGTAGACCAGTGGTAGTAGATTGAGATATTTTTTTTTTTGTTGTATACAACTTTAGTCTTGGTGACAATACAATGTGTAATGCTCAATATTGTAGTAATTTGAATAAGGTCACCGCTTCAAGATGGCGGATAACATATATCTCATAAAGATATATCTCAGTCATCTTGATATTGATATTAAATGAAAGGGCTTCCAGCTTAAAAATCGATTAAATTTGTCATTCCTAATTCAATATGACCACCGCTTTAAAATAGCGGATTCAATATATTTTTTAAACTAAAAAACGTAAAATTAGTACCATCTCCAGGATGGCGGATTACGTTTTTTAATACATATAGGCACTTATAACATCAGTGGTATAAATAATATAAATGGTGAAAATAATGGCAATGGTCGAAATCAATAAAAAACATGTAAATTAAAAAAAAAATAAGTTCAACTTTTAAGACCAAAAAGTTAAAAATAGAATGCATATATTTTTTACAACAAGCTTTTATTCACATAAAAACGATAAATATAAAAAGATAAACATAATGCTAACTACAGAAAAAAACTTAGTGATATTTTTCATCTATAACCTTTACATCCCTACTTAAAATAAATATGGATGCAAAACTTAAAATATTTATAAATTTTAAAAACACGAGGCACTGATTACGATATGCTTTTTAAAGGCGTTAAAGTAATGTATATTTTACATTTTAAACGTAGGGATGTATACGATGTATACATAACCTATGAATGAAATAGGTCACTAAATATTTTTTGAGTTGGCGTTATTTTTTAGGTTATATTTTTATGTAAATAAAACCTTGCTTTCATTGCGACAAAAAACTAACTATTAATAACTGTCCAAGAACTCTTGTCTAATTTATTCTTATTTTTTTTTCCTGTTATATATAACAATTTTTGAGTCCTATAAAATTATTTGGGTAGTGAATTCACCTTAACATTTTTTACTGTTATATAATCTTACTGCTGTACATTATCTTCAAGTCAGTGACATAAAAATGGTTGCCTTTTAATGTCATAAAAATGGAAAAAATCAAATGGCCTTTTAGAAAAATCAACATACCTTTACAGTTAACCAACTTAATCACAAAAACACTTTACGCAACCTACAATTCTAAACCGCAACTATTTAATCGTCTCAGTAATTTATTTGATCAAAATGTTGTTTACAAAATAAATTAATAAAACGTGTTATTCTTGAGGCCTTAAAAAGACACTAAAATTGTAACATGTCTACATTTATTTAAATACTTGATCATGTTGGCGAGAGAATGAGACAGATGTATGTAAAATCATATAGGAATGTTATTTTGACGTCAAAAATAAATGATATAAATTGCAACTTATCTTTCTTATACAAGGGTTGTCAAATAAATGCTATAAAATATAACTTATACGAATACTAAACTAAAGAGAAAACATAAAAAAACAAAAACTAAAGAGTTTGATTGAACGCGTTAATATCTGGAACTACTGAATGTAATTCAAAAATTATTTTTGTTTTTGATAGTAAATTTATCAAAGAAGGTTATAAGCTATTAAGCATTTGTAACAGCGTATGCATAGAGTTCGGTTACTCCATGCATATTTGGAATACAGGGACACATTTTTAATTATAAGAGGCTTGTCAAATTTAAAAATTAAGTGAACCAAAAATTTACTGTCTGTACAGCCTTATATTGGGAAATGCTAACAGGTAAACAATATTTATCCTAATTGGCTTCTAGATATTTTTCAAGGTAGCAATTCATTTCGATTGCGCATGGGTAATACCGACCAACTTATTAAAAAATTTAAGGTTTCTTTAGAATTTAATATCCTCTATGGCGTATGAAGAATTTAGATCTTTACATCTTGATATTTAATTAAAAAGATTCATACTTGGAGTAGTAACTCTTAACTGGGTGCACCCTCCATCAAGTATAATATTTTGTTTTATTTTAGATTCCCAAAAAAGTATGAATAAGCGATTCCGAAATTTAAATATATATAAAAATATATTTTTAACTCAACATGGAATTACGGTCAACGGAACCAATATAAAAAAAAATTGTTTACCTTGTTGGGGTTCAGTTATAAAGTAACTAATAAAAATAATATATATCTGGTGGGATTTACCCAGAGGAAAATATATCTGTGGCAGCATCATTTAGTCATGTGAAAATAATGGTTGATTGATTAAACTATAAGAAAATAAAGATATGAAATTGTAGAGAGCCGTCTAGGATTTTCCTTGTTCATGCTTAAAATACATACAGACATACATAATTTATATCAATTGTACACAGAATAACAATGAACAGTATCTTATCTTATCTAAAAGGAATTTTGATTTTTGAACCAATCCTACTTCAATTCATGTTAAAAAGATTTTGTACGTACATAAAGCCGTAAGTGTGCTATTTGTTTTGAAAAAAATACTAAAATTGTGGGATATAAGACGTATTATATCGCGTCGCTTAGTATCTATTGTACAATAGAGATTGCTTCATAGAGCTTTTTGAAATTATGCCACCTTCTCCTTTTTAATTTATTTAACAATTTATGTACAAACAAAGAAAATAAAAATGACAACAAAATAACAGAAAATTGTATAAAGATACTGCTTATTTCTATTAGAAATCTCTTCGGCCAGCCCCACTTATGAGAAAGGGATAACGTAGTGGAACGTGTACCAATCCAAATATAATATAATTAATAACGAAATAGAAAGTGATAGTAATAAAACAACTTAAACAATAAAAATAATTCTCTCACCTAAAAACCTGTCCCACTAAGGAGCATGCGTGGTGGTTTACGGAGTGAATCCTTTCTTTGTCTTGTCTCTTCATACAGCAAGGTTTCTTCAAAAGATACGTGAAAAGGCACTTTTTATGCCAGCAAGGTCGTGTTTACAAGGGCATAAGGGCTAAAGCAATAGCTCTCCTCTTAGTGCTTACGATCGGGCAGTACCGATTAGTATACTTAAAAATTTAAGTTGTAATATTTTATAATAGATTTTGACATATTATGTAGTAAGGGATGTATAAAACAGAATCCCAGTTATAATAGGTTTTATATTCCGTGTAATTCATTCTACTTTGAAACTACACACTAAAAACTTAAAACAATATGAAAAAGGTTTTATTTAATTGTGAATATCTAAAGTGAGATAATTAGTTATGGTTTAGTTCCATTTTCAAATATAAAATGTTTTTTTTACGTAACAGTAATATGCTAAGTTTTACTCATGTTTATTTTGAATACGTATAAAAGCTTTTTTGTTTTTGATTCCATTTGAACTGCTCATTTTCATTGCACTAAAAACAGAAATAATATATTTTTTTTATCAGTACAAAAATTCACCAGAATTAAATTACTTTTTGTAAGTGGACGTTTTGAAAACTGCTGATTTACATTCATATATAAGTTGGTAGATCTAGAAGTTGCTGGAATATTTACAAACTATTTTGACTCACTTTTTTTAATGATGCCTTATATTCTTTTTAAATTTTGATTTAGGAATAAATAAAACACAAATCAATCCCAATATACTTCTGTTTGCTAGATTGTCAATTTATTCTCAATCAGTCATATTCAAAACCGATGTCACAGTCCGGTTTCTTATCTAATTTGATAATTTTAATTATTAAAATAGCTGCTGGCATAGTGATATGATGGCTCTGGTGCTCTCAAAAGAACTGAAAGAAGGGAAAAATTTGAGTATTTAATATCAAGAAGCCCTATATACCCCTATATACCTAATATTCAGTATACTCAGTACAGTATATATATATATTCAGTATAGCTTAAATTAAGAAAGTATTGGATTTAAATTATGATAAGAATGTCGCTTTATAAACATTATTTCGTAACAATGAATTCCTAATGGCAGTAGGCAACGTAGGTACGTAATTGTTAATATCTCACATGAATTAAATTGCTCAGCAGCCGCGACATAATTAAACATGCGCACATTCGCTTTGTGATATGTGACCCTCTTGTTTGGAAAATGGAAAATCTAGAACTCTCAGAATAGATAAGTTTCTCAGAAATGTGTGTTGCTACGTGCTTCCTATCATGATCCAGGACAATGATCGTCAATTTTATCCTTTTTTAAAATGTACAATTAGATAATTCTTTATCATGATGGATAGTAATTAAGTTAGTTTTCGGTTCAAACGTAAAGATTTTGAAATCTTTAGTAAGATTTTCTTTAAAGAAAGTTTTTTCTAAATAAATTTTGGTGAAGTAATTGAACTAAGATGAAAATATTGTTATTTCTTTCCATCACGCATTGAAATATCCACAACAATCATAGAAATACAATATAGAATATTCTTTATTATACAACAGTTAAGCTAATTACAGATACAAAGTAGTATCATGGGCGGTATTAACGATCTCTTCCAGACAACCTTTTGATGAAAAGGAAAGACAAGAGACTTCTTTCCTGTTGGTTTAAGTGTTGTCAATTGCATTACATGTCCTTTTAAACCACATACAATCAATTTGTCTGTTTCCCTAAAATTAATTAAAAATGCCTTAATAAGGCAATATACCGACAACGTAATCGGCCCACTGGTTGCATTTTACTTAATAATAGAATGTGAGTAAAATTAATGAATATTACAAATGTCTATATTACTTCACTTTAACTAAGTAGTATATTTTGGAATGCTTTATAATCAGTACTTCCAAAAATGAATTTATTTGTCGTTCGAGTAATTCTAGCTACCATTGCTTGTCTACAACGAAACACTTACGAAGTTTCAAACCAGTACAAATTACCACCCAGTAGCGTGCTACATATTTCATCATTCGTTCGTCTCCGAAGTTTCGATTAGATACTTTTAAGGTAAGAGTAATGTTGCTAAAATGTTGCGTATTTGGCATTACCGTACAGTATATATACAAAAGCTCAAAGTGTAAATTTCAATTTCAAAGTGAGATGTTTCGGTCATAGTGCATATATAAAAATAAATGCTTATATAAAAAGTAATTTCCAATACCTCATAATAGTGAAGCAGTCATTTGTATATCATTTGACAGCTGACGACAAACACGATCGAGTCAGGATTCGTTTGAAAGTGAGTTTCTATAGAATTGAATCTTCTCGATCCTGTTTGTACTGAGCCGTCAAATTATATGGAAATGACAGCAGCGCTTCTATTATGAAATATTGGTTACTATTTTTTATAAATGCGATAATCAGCTGGATACTAAGATCGAAACATCTCGATAAGAGAGAGATTGTTATTCACATTAGGGGTATAGGGTTACTGATGGCAAATAATATCGAGATGTTCAATTCGATTGAAATTTACACTTCGGGTCAGGGTTAATAAGAGCTGTAGCGAAATTCTAATGTTCACTAAGTTTTGGTGTAACTTTCACGGAGAGGGTGAACATGCGAGGTCGTCTGTGCGATGTATCGCCTGCCAGTCTCGTGAATTTCGAGATTGAGTTTGTCAACTTTTAGAACGTCAAACTGTGATATTAGCTTGAAAACTTGTGACCTACAATACGTGATATTGAAAACTGACGATGCCCAATGACACTTATAGACAAAAAACTATCGTGTGTCATTGTTAGTAACCTAACAGATAACGATTTAATTGTTGATACATACTAATACAGCAACTATACAAATATTTATATACGTATGCTGGATAAATATTTAAGAAATATTTGAAAACAAACTAACACATAATTGATTCCGTAGAGCTAAATTATATTCATGTTTATTCATACTCTTTCAGTAAAATAGAACCAGAAAAAGACAGATGAAAAAATACAGGTAACGTCATTTGACGTTTTTAAAATAGTGACTATTTAGCATTTTGCCTTATTTTGAAGCGCATCATAAAGCATGCCAATTAAAATAACTCAAAACAATATGGATCGTCTAAGTATCAACTAACTTAACGTTCTTAAAAGCCATTCTATCACTTTTTATAGAACTAGAATGACAGAGATGCGAATAACTTAAATTTAATTTAGTACGTGCTTAACAGAATTGGGGGCCATTTTATTTTTCCGGATTTCCTAGATTTTTCACTTAGTAACTTAACTTCCCTTACCCTTTGATCTTAAAATATTTCTTTATGCTAATTATAGGTACGTGCCGAGAGAGCCTTAAAAACAAAACTTCATCTTCCTAATTAACATGGTTATCTCACCTCACGTGCTTAACATTAACTTTGTAAAACGTACAACAAAATCTTTAAAGGGTTGTGACATAAACAAAAGAGTATTTTAACTTTTTTATTTAATATATATAAAGCTCAGCAAATGACTCAACACCACCTGATGATAAGCAGTAGAGGAGTCCATATGTGAAGATAGCTAGTGAAGCATGCGACATATTGCCGTAGCCACCCTCACCTTACCGGCCCAAACTTCTTCACGCCTCTTTTAAAGGAACCCATGTTGTATGAAGGAGGGAATACGTGTGCCGGTAAGGAATTCCACGCTCTAGCTGCGCGACAGAGAAAGGAGTCACAAAATCTCTAATTCCTTACTGTGACGAGGTGAATTACCGTCTTGAAAACGATTACAATTTTAATTCCGTTAATTGTGTAGGTAGCTTTTTCATTACACCTTTGTGATAAAATTTCATTGCGCTCTAATTGAACCTGTGCACTTGACGGGATGTTTTCTTCTCGAGAGAAGAAAATGTAGAACTTTTGAAAATTTTCAATGTCTGGTTAAACGGTGTCCTATATATATTGCCCCAGGAGAAGACATTTGTTGGTGTTGGGCAGATTAAAATGTTAACCTGTATTCAGAAGCTGCAAGGCTGCGCAAAATTCGTAGAAAAAGGCCATCTTAATTTTAATTCTCATGTCTAGTGAAGTGTAAAGCGGGCGTGAACATTATTTTGACAGTTCATCGTCACAGACAGATACAGTTTCGCATTTAAACCAAGCTTATTACTATTAATGGAATGATTGATGAGTTTTGAGCCCATAATAATGGCAGATTAAATAAAGCTTTCGAGGATTTGCGATTTATCATCGTTGATACCAATTGCTTGTACAGTCTATTACAAATGAATTACACTTCAATTTTTAACCTTATTATGTTAATATAAGAGCCATAAAAGTTGGAAGCAACAATGTTGACATTTAAAATACATTTATTTGCATAAAACCTGTATGAGTAAAAGCTGTGATTTTTATCTATTAAAATATAACTAACTATATTAACTCGTGAGTGTGAATTTGTTTTGAATTTTATTTACTGAAATCAAAGCTGTGATTTGTTGAAATAGAAATTACCTGGTACTAAATTAGACTGGAAATGTGATGATGGAAGAGTACGGAAAGCATAACTTGGGTGAAATTATTAGCAATTAGGAGGTGCTCAGGATCAGGAGATTGGAAATAAAAATAACTTTGTTTGCAGATATAGAAGGTAGGAGAGGAAATGAATATATTCGATTATTACTCTGATTATGAGTACCGGTTTTATCATAAGGTAGAACTGTAAAAAAATAAGAACATTAACGATTATTTTGATGATAAACAGAAACCTCAATGCGTCTGGCATTTAAACAGCAATTACAAGGTATAAGTCACTGTTGACATTGAAATGTTGGTTTAAAAATATTCTTTGTTATTAATCGACTTGAAAAATGGGAGAAGGTTATTAATATGCCACATTACCAGAATTCCCGTAGGCATACAGAAAGAAATAACTTTGAACAAAATTTGTAAAAGAAAACTTAACATAATTGAATCAGTAGCAATACCATTTAATTAAAATCATTCCATGGCTATCCTAAGCAAAATAAGCTTTGATAAAGCCACTTGGAAGGAATTTTTTCTGTGTATGGAAGAGCAATTCCAAATCTGATGTTTAATACTTATTTTATCATTTCTGTACTGTAGAATCCTATTTACTTCCCTATGAATGAGTTCGATGGCTGCCAACATGACGAAATAAATCGACTGTGACAGACAGATAGATACGATACGAAACCCCAAAATAACAACAAGGAATAAATGTAATCCGAGTCTGATGGAAAATCTAACATTTAATATTTAAAAAAAATACAAGTAAAAGTTCTCTTTAGAAGCTAAAGAAAAATTGTTAGGAGCCAAACTTGGAGTGACAACAATGTTAAACAGCACGTTTTTCTCTCATTTTATTACTTTATTTTAATGGAGTTTATTATTGTTCAATTGACCAACTTTGTTATCTTGTTTCTGTGAAAAAACTTCAAAATATTAAAAAGGTAAAATTAAAAAAATTGAAGTGCTTATCTTATATAAAAGTACTTTTTGAAGTCGGTGTTTCACTTTCAATTGTTTCTTAGAAAAAACTTAATTAAGCATTATCGGCCTCTATGAAATCCATATGTATTGATATTTAACGGTTATATTTAATTAAAATTGAAGCTTCCGCTTTCCCTAAGATCCCATAATCATTATCTTGACTTGGTGAAAATGGGTACGCTTCAAAAGTCTATCTCTAAAAAATTTATTTAAAAATCATCTCACAATTGACGTAGACAAGATTATCTTCTTCGAGTATAGAAATTGATTATATTATTATCAGTGACGTAAGCGTCTGTACAAGTTGCAATCAAATTGTTTCAATTTCGAAAATGATTTTCTAAGTTTTCATTTTGTTTTATCATTATCATTTTACTTTGAAATAATTATGATAATACAATTGAGATATATCGACAAAGTATATTATAAATCTCTAATAACGTTTAAGTACAAAACTTCTACCCTAACAGTTGCCTAAATAAAACACAAGATCGATTCTGTTCCAGTTTGGATATTTTTAAATTTGCAATTGATATTTAAATTAGTCCAATATATTCTAGCCACCTGAATTGCGGAGGTTCGCGAGAAATTCTGTGATATAAATTTAAAGAGTTTAGAATTTCACACCGAAACTTATTGCCACAAAAGACTTTATGGTTCTAGTTTAGACAAACCCCGCCTTATTAAAATGATTACATATTCATGCAATATTTGTGTTGATGAAAAATTGTACTACATTTCTACTTACGTTTCTGTTAAAAATATTTTTTTTGTTTATCTCCTTTATCTCCAAATTGAATAAATTACTTATTGTACTAAAGTAAAACATCAACTGGTTCTTTAATCACATAATAGAGTCAAAGTACGGGCTTTATTGCAAACAAACGTATATCACTTTTTGAATTTTATACGCCCTTTTATATGAATATTGTTATAGTTCTCGATGAAAGATAAAATAAATTAGTTTCCACTTACACGTAAAGAGAAAAACTGGTTATGCGTCTTTTGTTTCTTTTCTATCATTAATACAATAACTGAATATAGTCAGGCGTCTAGTCGAGTAGTAAGGATACTAAACTAAAGCGCCCGTGCTAGAATTCCGTTTAGGGCAGATGTTTGTTTCATAACATTTTTTTAAATGTTTGTTTGCTTATTAAGTAATTTTTTTTTATATATACCTTAAAATCTATAAAAGAACCTTTTTTTGCTATTTACTAACTTTAAAATGAGCTGATTTTGCGTTAAATAATGGTAAGTTGTGAGTGTATATAACTTTAAAAATAAATTATATACTACATCAGCAGAACTGTATAAAATATAGTATTTTCTACATATTTTTGTTATTGATTACAATTTTAGACGTGTAATAGGTACAAAAAATATTGAGTGAGTGCGGAATCGCGTCCTTACGGTGAACTGTCAATTTTCCTGATCGCAGGCTTTTACCTATTACTAAGGTCAGACAAGTTAAAAAAGACCCTTGTTACACTAATCTGTAATAAAAGGCCGTTCTATACGTTATGGTAATAATGACCCTCCATCGGATGCCGACGACAATCTAGCGAAAAAATTTTTTTTTGTCTTTCGGCATATACTTTATAGGATGGATGTTACTTTCACGGTCTGAAGGCTGTATTTGAGCAGTTTTTATACGTCAAAAGTTGCTTCGTTGAATCACTTCAATATATGCTAGCAACTTCTTTGTACAACCTCTTATATAAATTAATTATTAGTGTTGGTTAGTTGTTCTTCGTATTTATTTTACAATAATCAATTATAATATTATTTTACATTCATATCTATTATAAGGATATTATAAATATACATTTATATTTTAAACAATGTTATACCCCGGTCTGGAGTTAAATAAGCCTGGCCGTATAGCCCTGAAGCTATGGTACTTATCAATTAGCCAGACGGATATCAATATAGTTCGCATTAGTTTCGTTCATTCTATAATCTATTATATACTAATAATCTTATATAATATATATAATTTATATATTGTTTAATAAAATAAATTAATTAATTTTATAATTGTCTGTGTAAAGTAAAAATATAATTTCTTGTATGGGTGTAATTTATGCCTGAAATAAATGATCATTATTATTATTTCTGCCGGACCCTTTAGAAACTTTTTTAGCAGAAAAACGTCTGCCTCTTTTTTCGGAGCAACCTAAATTTAGATGGACTGGCTTTTTGCTTGTTGCAAGACTGAAAAACAAGGAGTTGGTCTGACAGCTGTGACCAAGAGAGGAAATAAGTTCAACTCTCGGTCCATTAGGTGGGGTATAATAGACCCCAACAATATTGAGATCACTTTAACATGTCAAACCATGCAATCAAAAAAGAATTATTTTTAAATGGAATCAGGGGGTATTTTGCCGATAAATAATTTTCCTATTTCATTATTTTAATGAGCATTCCGTACAATGTAGGTACTTGCATCGCTAATAAACTTCTTCACAACAGACTGAATGACATACTGATAAAGAAACGTATGCCTGGACATCGTTTGTTGAATATTCTATATTTAATCACGGGGACTGATTACAATATATATCTGGAAAACTACTTACTACAATTTTTTTTTGTTAATGTTATGATTCTTAATACGTAACACTATAATGCATGGGGTCTTGAAAACATCTTGTAGTGCATGTAACTTTTATCTTATATTAGTCTTATATAAATGAAAGTCTCTTAGCAAAACAACGCTACCATAAAATTGAGATTATTCCGCAAAAACAAAAAAATTAATATAAATATTGATGTTGTTGACCGCGGCTTTCCCTAAATGGAATTCTTTGATTAGATCAAATAAATCTTCGAGAATTATCTGTCCAGGCATTTTGCCAGAAATGCAACATGGTGCTGGAAATACGCCTACCCCAATTTCTAAACCAATTGGTCTTGCGCTGTGCGCGGATTTATCAGATCTTTAGTCCAACTTTGCGCACTACCACTGCGTATCCCGGTATGCAGCAGCCACTCAAGGGCATTACCCACAGCCCGTAATTCTTCTGGAATTTCAGGCTTGCTATTTTTTGGGCTACGTCAGCCCTTTTTTGGATCTTATAATTTCTGGTTCAATCACACATAGGTGTCTCCATTGCCCTTTTGGTGACTTTGAGCATTCTTCATTTTATTATTGCCTCATTTTATTTATTTTACGTCACTCATATTTATGGAACGGTGAGTAACCAGGATTAAAAATAAATCAATGCATTGGAGAAATAAACTTTTCATTTTCTTATTTAAGGAATAATTCGTAAAATAATTTTATATTTACGGACGGTCATACCTATGTCATATTAAGTTGACAAGTAAAAATAGTTTGCTTGTTTTACCATAACTACCATATAACCGTTAATGGAAGTTGACATCTACTTAACAAATGGCTACTTAACTTTAGTGAAAAAGTAATAGTCATAAAATTGTTAAAAAAAATCTATAACTATCAGAAAAACGTCATTGAATCTAAAAATGCATATTTAACTTAATTTTAGTTACACGGTCATTAGTTTTATAATGATATCTAAGGTAAGGTAAGTTTTTCGACCTTAAAAATAATTACTAGTTATCCATACAGTAGATAGGGTGTATTATGAAATTTCGTTTCCATACAATCTGGGGTCTTCAACCAATTATAATACATTGACCACTATTTGAAACTCCAACCAGTCATCAAAGTGAATGGAAAACAACTTAATTCTGCCGCCCTATCGGGATTATTTTAGAGGGAAAATGTATGCGTCCTATTAGACCTATCGCCATTCAATTCGATGAATGTATTTCGATTTCAAAGGACTTGAGTATTGATTTCAAGGGTTCTTAGTCTTTTAAAGTGACTCCTCTCATATCAAAGGGTGTCGATGATTCCATGTTAAGGAGCTAAGCAGAAATGAATAAGGGCATAACAATTTTGTTTGATAAAAATTGGCTAAATTTTTTTAAGACTCGCTCTTTTCAATGTTAATAACAGCAAGACAAACTCTTTTATTATAATACCTACTGTAAATTATGTTGTGCATTTATTCGAAAAATAGTGAATATGGTAGTATGGTAGTTATTATGGTATTTTCAGGTACATTACTAGGTAGGTATATATAGATGACATTAAGTCAGATATATATACCTATCTATATAGCTCTATTCTGTAAGTAGAAATATGTAGTAGTCTCACAAACGCACCATTAAAATTTTATGTGTACTCGTATCAATGTTTTATAAAAAGCCGATTCGTATTTAGAAAGCCGTCTCTTAACAATCGATTCTACGGATTTTACCCAATCACCTAGCTAATAATATATATTTATATATTAGTTGGGGGAAGAAAGGTAGAATAACAAAAAAAGCGAGTGAGGCAGATCTATAGCAACAGCGCTTATTGTGAAAAATAAAGAACAATTAGTAAAAACCAATGTTAAAAAACTGAAGGCAGTATTGTCTAAAGCACGACTTTATAGCGAGCTCATTATGTAGGTACTTACATCAGGGTTTGCTGAGCTAATAAAAATCGAGTGTCCGGCCCTTCTTTAAGCCGCCCAATTTGCCATTATAATGCCAGAGGAGACAATGAGGTCTGACATAATTTAAGTAGCTTTTGAAGTTAATACGTTTGATAAAGATAATAAGAAAATAGCCATCTGAATTAGATACGCCATAATCTTTGGTTTACATGTTACCGCTAATATGCGCAAATCATTTGTAATGAGTCAAAATTATCGGAGGTAATTTGTTGATTTGCAAATCACTTGGCGTGGACCGTTAATGTGCGAAAAATATTATCTAGTTCAAGCTTAATTAAGCTATACCGCAATTATGTCTCATATACATTATATACATATAAAAACCGTTAGTAATTCTTTAGTTCTCTTTGAAAATCTAAAGAGATTTTGATATCGTTAAAGCTGATTGCGATTGATTTATGATTTAAAAAATTGTGTTTCAATCTCCTTAACACCTTCAATGTTTTTTAGACATTAATACCTGATGTTCGGGATAAAACTCAATAAAATGATAAGAACTGATTGAAAGAAATTGTTTATTGTTAATTATTAACTAATTTAGGTCGTACGTGAAAATGATGATTATATGATGTACAAGTGTCCGACTTGTCCTGGTGACATTTAGTTTTGATATTTATATTATATAATTATACTAACTAATTGTAAAATAAACAGCAATCATTTTTTTCTTAACATTATTCCAGCAATAAATATTTTCTACCAAGCAATTTACTGTTACAAAACTACCCTAGGGCTCAAAATTAGTTTTGAAAGTTAAAGATTAATAAGTAGTCGCTGAGGGCTAAAAATTGTGAAGGGACATTTATTCAATAAAGATACAGCCTCGACAATAACGCTTGTTAAGATATTTACCAACAGAAATTTGAAGGTAAAAAACTTGTTAACAACTTAAGAAAATAAGGTTGATTTACTTTTTCTCGGCGGATTCGAGTTCAGCATAAGAAGCTAGACGTATTATCCTCTTTTTATTAATCAAAATTAATAGCTGTTGATTCGTCTCGAAACGCGAAATCTTTTTATTCTGTTTGTCTTTAACTCAGGGTGTAAAAAACATTAGGGAAATACTATCAATTTTTTTTTAATTTATACAAATGTGTGATTTAATAAAAAATCGTCTAACTGATCTGCTTTTCAAAATTGTCATTGCTTTCATCCTTACTTTGGACTATTTTTAATATTGGCAGGTTGTAGGTGATACAAAGTCTACCGCATCTACTAGTATTACAAAAAAATCAACTAGTTTCTGAAGACGGTGACGCTAGTTTTTTTTAAAAGTAGAAGTGACTTTTTAAATACAATAAGGTAGTTATGGCAAAAAAAACAGTTTTTTCTTTTTTATTCTACATAATTGTTATAAAAGTTAATAACAACTTTTTTGACACACAAACACTAATAAAATTCATCGTCGACAATGGCTTACCTACATATCGCTGCTGGGCGGAATCTTTACTATGTAAAACAAGGAACGCGCAAGAAGTTTAAGGCCATAAATAACCCAGCACGCTTGTCTAAAACTAAGAAACAATTATCATGTTTGTCGCTGTGTGCTTCAGTTCGCTTGGTCGCTGTCGTTAAGACAACCGTTTTCACCCAGCCAGCTGCTTTGGACGTATACTTTGGATACTCCAAATAGTAATGTGGTGGTGTAATTGCTCAAACTCTTCAAATTGTTCTAACATGTCGCAAGCTCTGTCACCAGCAGTAAGGCGTGTATAGGCTCATAATAATGTCCTTGAATAAATGTACATGTTGTTTATGTTATATTAAAATACATATTTTCAAAATTAAATTTCTCTCATTTTAAAGTTTGTAATATTGTCGCATCCGTCTTTTTTCTAGACTCAGTATCTTTCTCAATATCTTGAAATATTTAAGCTTCAAAATCATCCATTTTAGAATATGATAAAAGAAGAAACGTAATGTTGAATTGCTAGAAAAAGAAAGCACGCCCATTAATAAAATTATGAGATGAGAGATTTCAGAACTTTTTGAACTATTTGAAGTGTTTTTTGATTTAGTAATTTGTCGTTAGTAGGTATTCTGATAACAATAATTTATTACCTATTTAGATACGTCTTGTTTACATGTAATGTATATAACGATTACTATTTATTTATTATCTGAGCCTTAGCCAGTAATAGTGCGGTTGAAGTAATTAGTAAATTCCAAACAATAAGGTGAATAACAAATATTTCAAAATCAATCATAAAATAATTTATAAATACTTCAAAAAACATTTATTTATAATCTCGATATTTCTTAATGTTTGTCATAACATCAACTTCCTTAAAAACATTTTTCATTAGATAATTCTGACAGAATTCTAATTCTCATTGTATCTGAAATTTAGTAAATATGTCACGATTACCTCGTTTAAACTCTTATGCCTCTTAGTCCTTGATTAAATAATCAATAATAATATGTAAGGATATCGTGTTATTTGTGACTTCATTTCGCCGGCCATAGACTTCAAAGATATGAGACATTGACATGATGAAAAATAACAATTACATATTGTCGTCAGACAAGACGAGACGATAAAACATATTATTTTATGAATTATAAAGGACGTTGATGTATCAGCATTTATATTTTTCTAACAAAATTTTAAATAAGGTATATAGCAGACACGCGGCCAAGTCCCTCGAGGCATGTTTTCATCAATGATAAGAACTGAGTCGCCTACTGCAAGTTCCACCAATCTCGTTCCTGTTTGGCAAAGTGATCTGCATCAAAGATTCTTATCAGTTAAGCTGGCTGGTAGAAATTGGGTTGAAGGTCTCATGATCGTCTGGATCTACGGATACATGGGTGAGTAGTCGAGAATTGACAACAGCTTCGGCTTCAAGCAACAGAGTTATCAGCACTTCTTCTTTGGGAGCTCTTTCGTGTAGCGTAGCCGCCAAAGCGACCTTAATGGCGCGTATAATCCGCTCCCAACATCCGCCAAAAGTTGGTGCTGCTGCAGGTATGAATCACCACGTAATACCTCAACCGCTAAAAAGTATTAAGGTACTATTACTTAAATATATGGCTGTAACTTTATTTCCGTTATAAATACCATAATTTCTTCGCATTTTTCTCGATCAACTGACATTCTAACCAGTTCTTCCATTACATTTATTAGTAAATTTATTGAAAAGTGTTTACAAACACTCAACCGACTTTCTTGCTGGCTCTTCGTATTTAACCTTCTTGACCAGCGGTAGAATATCTATTTCAATATCTAAATCTATGTTGATTAAATTTTTTTTATGTTTAATTTTTGACTCAACCTTGTCCTGTAGGTAGAGAATTGAGTTACATTTCCTATATATTTGGCCATGTAATTATCAAATTAATTTATAATGAAATTTATAACGAAAAATTGAGATGACTGCTGAAAACACTCATCATGAAATAAATAATTCATCACTGGGGTAGTGGGGTAGTATTCTGTTTATTTTACAGTGGAAACAAAAACACGAATATTTTTATCAATGCTCCTAAGAGCATGGCTAACCAATGAGCCAAGTTCTTTGAAAGAATTGAGTAATAAATCGATTGAAGCTTACCAGCAAAATCTTCGTTGGCTCTACAATTTATCATGTCTAAGTAACAGCCATTGTTGAAAGTCTTATAGACGTAAGACCTAAACTTGTAACATACACGGGACGGTATGACTCGGACAGAGCACGAGAAAGGATTCCCCTTATATCTTACGGATATTATATTGATCTTTAAAACAGTATTCTAAAGGTCTCTAAATGAACTTTAGAAATAATACAATATTGTTATTATGTGAAGTTAACGTTATTTTTTTTGACACTAGATTCAAAAATCTCCTCCAAGAAAAATAAAGGCAAATCTTCTCCACTAAAGCATTAGAAACATAATTAGTACAAGACAAAACAATAAAATTACCAGCGTCTTAATTTTAATTGTTAAATTTTTAAATGTTTGAAATACATTTTCGTTAGTTATATCTTACTATTAGCCAAAATAACGATGACTGTACAAATTTTAGATTTACTTTAGAAAGGAAAGATAGAATTGGAAACGTTTAGCATAATTTGTTTTCTAATAGTTTTATAACCCTCTCAATCAAGTTAAGTAAACAGTGTCTGTCAAGACTGATTGTTGTTGTTATCGTGAATTGTTATTAAGTAACTCGAAAACTCTATACTCGATATAGACGAGACCATATGGTCAGAGATAGAGAAAATCCGCGAATCTCCCATAAGTAAAGTTTGTATATCTGCACTGGTAGACTACACGAGTCTCATATAGGGCTGATTAACTTGATAAGTTTAGGGTAATTTTTACAATAGACAATTATGACTATTATTATATTACTTTTAGTAAGTTTTAATCACATATTAAAAACTACGAACAACATTTTCAGGTGTTAACGGTGAAAAGCATATTTATTGTTTCTTATTTAGAAAACTTGGGTAGGTGAAGGGTTAGAGCAATTAATTCTATTATTGGCAGTCATTGTTCAATGTAGTATTAGTTACTTTTTATATTTTTTTAGTCTGTGTAATCATAAGACGGTAATGAACTTTTTTGAGTGTCTTATCCTAAACCCAGTCAATAAAGTTGCAATGCTTATAAATTAATATATAAATATAATAAGGTGAACTAAAAAATATTTTAATAAATTTGAATGTGTCTCTACTTTTAAATAATAAATATTAGTAGTACTATACTAACGTATTTCGGTGAATTCGACCACCGAGGTGTTGTACGATTAGGTCTTAGCCAACTATGTTGGCCATACGCGGGTTGGTCGACTTCACACACAACGTAAAAGTGTCGAATAAACGTACATTATGAATTCCACATTTAAAACACTTTGGTACGTGGTGGGGTTTTAATCGCTGCCTTCCGCTTCATTTTTGCGCAGAGTTCCATCCAAGCCGCTTTTGACACTGCCTAGTAGGAAAAGCCCTTTTTAGGGCCAACGGAGCATTGCCCTCAGTGGTGGCCGGTCTCCAAGATGCCAATCTTGAACCGCCGGGTACCGGTGTCGATTCCGAAAACGGACAGATTTAAAAGTTACTCGGTATGTACCTGTTTTTACCGGGTATTTTACCGGTATTTTATTATTATACTCGGTATTTTACCGGGCGACCCGGTAAAATGTTTTCGGACAAGCCCGAGTCGTCACCGACATGCGCTATGGCGGTCCGTCCGGAGAGGTTATATAGTAGGTAGTGGGGGCATTCCAAAAATGCATTCGACCTCTCTGACGAAAATGAAAAAGTAAGGTAAGGTTAAGTAAGTATTTACCTATGTTGATATTTATCATAATAAACAAAGCAATGGTTTAATGATCTTGAAGGCAGTTCTGTTGGTTGAATAAACATTGCGCACAAAAGGTTGCGGGCGTTGTAATTTTTCATTCTTTCGTCATAATAAAATGGCTTCGACGTAAATGGTTCGTAATGGAGTGGTATTTATAGGCTTTGAAATAATGGGAAAATGTCTGTAGATAGAAAATTAACTGTAATTGTTACCAAAAATACATTACAATGCAAGATATTTTATTCAAATATCAATAGTGAATACTGTACAATTATTATTTGATTTCTTTTTTTTTCTTGTTTCTTGTTAAGATAGGTGGAGTATCTGCCGGTATAAGATCTACTTTCGTTTGGTATAAGCACAGATAATACTAACCGTATTTTCATTATTACTTGAAAATCGCGAATCTTACGCTGGTATATCAATACGCCCACGGTGTAAGTCACTTCGAACCTTAAACTTTCTTTATCATCTCTTCAGTTTTGTTTTTCTTAGCATAGCTAGTTTGGAGGCATCTGGATTCATGAAATGTTTGTGTATTTTGCGAGTTTGAGGCATTGACATCGATATACAAGTTTCATTAATTCCTTGCCTAAAACAAATGCTCGGAAGCGTTGTGCAGGGAGCGTCGAATGATGAATGAAGCATGTGGCTACGGGTACAATGCCATACTCCAAATAAGAAGCATCCTAGTAGTTTTCGTGTACAATGTTATATTAACTCTAATCTTAAGTGCGGTGGGAATTCGTTTGTTTAAATTTACCATATCGTTTCTTTATGTTTATTTTTACTAAGCTCTTATAATTTTTTATACTGCAATGCAAACGCAGTGTAATTTTAAAATAGGTTACCCAATAACGTTGTCAATGTAAAAAATATATGATTAAATCTTAATTTTTGCGAGATAGAAAATTCTAGAAAATATTCATAAAATTGTCGCGTGGTGCTCAATCAACCACAGGAATCAAAGGTGTAAGCCGGCAAGGAACTGGGACCTCATTGTGTAACTTTACATCTATCGCGATGACGATAGTTTTTAAAATCATTACTGCGTACTAAAAACAAAACGCCACAATAGCATACAGTTAAGAGGCAGTGGAAATATAGCGTATGTCAAAATGAAAGCGATAACGATAGATTCAGAGTTAGGCAATAAGGGGACTGAACTGGACTCTGTGATTTCATCGTCGCAATTGAGTTGTCATTTATGAAGTATTTTGTTACCTTACCTAATTAAAAATAAGCCTTTTATTCGTGCGCCTAAATAACGCATTACATTTACTTCACAGCTCTGTAAGTGCGTGTGTGCTTTACTTTCTTGATAACGTGTGTAATTTGATTGAGATTATAATATCCACGTCTATTTCTACATTGAACAAGAAAATATATAATGATCAAAAGGTATATTTTGTTTTATCGTGTATAAATTGTGTTGTGGTTTCTACCTAAGGTTTGAGTTTGAACATTATATTCTAGTGTCAAGTTCCGATGTGGCTGTGGGAGTAACGAGATTCGAGCCGCCCACGAGCAAGCGTTGAGTCTAATTATGAATCAGTATAATAATTTATTTAGATAAACACATTGGTGTCAATTTATAAAAGTTTAAATAGAGCAACATGTTCATCCAAATAATAATGACATGCAATTGTATTTATAATAGTCATAATTAATCTTCTTATTATATGTAAATGGAATCTTGTTAAATTAAGTAATTCGATCATAAAAAAATCAATCATGTTTCTACCTTATTTGTTTTGTAATATTGTTTTGTATTAAAACCTCATTCGTATCATAAAATTCATGCTCAACTAGTCATTCATGGATCTATGGATCTAGATGGCTAGTTCTAATGTGAAGCTTTATATATTTGTCTTATAAAGTGCTGCTGTTCAAATTGTTGCTATTCTAATTCAATCAAATAGTTCCAAATTTTGATATTATTTTTATAAACACTGGAGAGAACAATATTATACTGAAATAAAATTTATAATGAAGTATGTTATCTGTATAAGATTCTGTGTAAATGCTACAATATTATAAAATAATAAGTATAAAAAGAGCAAAATATAATTGATAATTTGTATATTTATTCTTCTTGTCCTTCTAAAAGTTACGCTTAATTCCCCAAAATAAGCAAATGTCCCTTACGGGGACTATGTATTTAAGCTATTTATTAGATACTGGGGCATTTGAGTTCAAAGCATACCAACTAATTAATTGAGGACATTGCCATTCGATTTAAGCTCAATGCCTTTATTCTATCATAGAGCATATACCCCTATATTTCTATTTCACAAGATTAAAAGGCGCTTTAACAGGGGTTTTTTAGGTTTTCTTTTAAGAAGGTCTATACGGAAATACTCAAGTAATGAATGTTTATTTATTCATTTTTTATACTTTATTGCAAATACAATTGGTGGACTTAATTCTATTAGGCGTTCTCAACCAGATGATTTGTAAGCGCTTAAGTGTTGATTAATCGCCAATTCCGCTAAGTGACTAAAAATTTCTTTGGAGTAAGGAAATATTTTCATGAAATAATGAGTTCAATTTGTAAAACTTAGAGAGCCTTTGATTAACTTCAGGTTAAAAAAAATTCCTGTAACGCGAAATTGAATTTTAACTCTGCATATTTAAAAGTTCATTTCAGTGAAAATTTCGTTACGGAGGTTAGAAGAGATTACAACTGGTCGCTTAAAGTTTTTTTTTATTGAAATTCTTTCAAGAAGAATTTACCTTACCTATTAATTTAAATAGACTCACCTCTATCTAAAGTGCCAAGTTAACTTTTTGTCGTTTCTTTTGATACGATTTTCTCCCATTTTCATGGATCGATTCTGAGTGAATCTGGAAAAATTATTATTTAACCGTCCTAAATAAGATTTCATTTGAATATATTATCTATAATATTTCATATTACGAATTTATTTATAGAACATTTAATAAATTCAATTTAAATAGATTAAATAGATTTTACATTACACTGATTTTCCGGTATAGAAAATGTTTATCATAAATTCTCTTTTTTAATATAAAATAATAATAATAAATAAAATAATAATATTTCTCATACTCATACCTATTATATAACCTAAATTAAGCATAATTAAGAGCTTGTGATACTAGATAACAAAGAAATATAGATAGTAAATACGAGTAAATACGAGTAAATATCAACAATATACTAAATAAACATACAAACACCCAAGATTTGTAAACAAATATTCGCACTCATCATACAAAAATCTGCCTCTACCGTGATTCAAACCCTGGACCTAACCAGACACCTACCCTGGACAGGGTTACTGACTGAGTAATAAAATATAATATTTAAACTAAATCAAACTGAAAGTCAAAGAATTAATAATGAAAAATAATCGAATATCTCAGTAACTGTCTTACTATAATAACCAACTCTATATCACAACCAATTAGATTGTATTTGATGTAGGTTAACCTAGTTTAAATTGAGTATAATCATAGTAAAGATACGCTTTCAATTAGAATAAGCCACAATATTACAATTAGTATTATTTTGTGCGTTGAAGACGGTATGGATCGAAAAGTTTATCAAATAAAAAGTTTATACTTAATTTGTAAATAATAATATACACCGTTCGTTTCAAAACCTTATTTTCTAATATTATGACACCATTCATAGTTATTAAAGGGAAAAGTTACAATTAGCTTCATGCCTATTTCTTCTGGTTCAGAAGCGTTCTTAAGTTTTTGTAAAAGAAATAACACACTATAATTACGAACTTCCAAACCTTTTAGTCGTCCATAAACCACCGTTTTTTTTATCCATTTCTCCCCATTATCCCGACTGCAATCAAAATGACTGCGGTCGTCAAACCCGCATCGCAGACCGCAATGGCTGTAAAGACTTTAAATTTGTCACAAATGCACCACATGTGGAAATGACGCTGAACAAAGCGATGCGAAATGATCGCTTACCTTCGTTTTTAGGATAATGAACGGAACTTTTCGAAATGCAATTAAAAAGAAGTTGAAGTAGCCACTTGTGACAATCTCTGATAATAGGCCCTTCTCTCCTAGTCACTAAGAATTTTAATTAAAGTATTATCTACAATTATATCTATAACACTATCATTATGCTTTGACCGATATTCAACATTCTTATTGTGAGTTTAATTGTACAATATTATCGTATGATGCGAATAGGTGTCCAACGTCAAATCCGTGTATAATCCAAGGTGATCTTTTGTGAATGTATTTGTAAAAATAATTACCTTCTGACAATGTGACAAAGTGCATAGTTGTGTGTCTATATGAACTACTCATCACTAAAATAGATGCTAATAATAGTGTGAAGATGATCATTGTAAAAATTATAACAAATAGCGGTTATACTTACAATTCTTTCTTGATGATAAATGATTCGCGTTTACTAAGGACCTTTGTAAATCAAAATGATTTCCAAATGAAAGGGAACACTTAAATATCCTCACTCGATATCCAATTATTATATGAACATGTTCCCAAAAATTGTATGTACGTTACAGCACGTGTTTTAATCTGGACATTATTTATTAATAAATGACCTTATAACTCACTAAAGAAATTGTTTTGATCATTTAATTTTAATGATATGTAGGTTATTGCAAGATTTCATTTGAGACAGCTGGTGAAAAAGTAATAATATTGTAGCGTACATAAGGTTCGAAGAAGATTAACGCTTAAGATCATTATAAATAATATCCATAATAATTCCATGGGCCTTAAAATCTATAAATATAGGTTACTTTTAAGGTTTAACTTCAAATAACACTTATATAAGTTAAATAGTCTATTTATATTGAACCTTTATTTTGGATTTACAAACATGATAATTATAATGTCCCAATTGAATCAAAAGAATATAAAACTATGATGCTATATCCTTTTATCCTTGAGCATGAAAATTAAGTGAAAGAAAGAGGCTTAAGAACTTCTGACAAATTTATTCAACCCAGACACCTAAGGCAATAAAATTGAGCAGAACACTCTCATTTCCATTGACGTATTTCCTTTTACTCGAGAAGTCGAAGCAGACCTGGAGATAATCTCATGCATTTTCATTTAATTGGCTATTCAAAGGCTGAGGTTTAGTGTTATATACAGGAGGATAGATATAAAAAGAGAAACAAGTGTTTAAGACAGATACACTTATCAGCTTTAGCTTGGCCTAAGCCAATACTTATTTACTATTACACATAAATATAATATGAAACCCGAAAGCATTCTGCGTAAGGAACTGACTCTTCCCCAATACATTTAAAATTGTTGAAAACGCACATATCAAGAAGGCATTTGTATTTTAACTGTAAAGACACAAGTGGTTTTTAAGCGTTTGTGACCCACAAGCTCGACTGTCGAAAGGTTAAAGTAAGCTCTTTTTGTCTATTTAGTGAAGCAAATCCACTAAAACTCATAAAAAACACAAATAGATTATTTGTTATGGTTTAAATAACACTTTAAACAAGTTGAATAAACGGCGACCACTTCTTTTACGCCATATCAATACAGATAAATTCTAGTGCTGGTAAACTCCATACCCTTATAACTAAGTAAAAAGTCTGTGGTAATTATTGTTAGTTGTTGAAATCGTCTTTCATTTAGGGCGAGTTGGTCCTTAAGGCTTACACGATGGAAATAATTTCGATTTTATTAATTCATCTTGAATTACAACTTGAATATCAAGCATTTAAAAGGTTGAAATTGATTTTCACAATAGAATTTAATGGAAGGAAGATTTTACCATGAAAATAAAACAAAAACGAGTGTTCCAAAGTATTATTAGCACGTTAAATGGGTAAGATTATTAGAAGATGTCTTCGAAAGGGGCCTTACAAACAACTTGGAAAGTCATAACAGGCGGCGTTACTTAATCATTACATAAAAACGTCGTTTGAGAGGGCAAAGGGATGGCATTTGTTTCTGGACTTCTACAGGTCTAAGCAAGCCTGCACTTAATGCTTTCAAATAGAATATTTATTGTCAAATAAAAAATAAAATTATTTTCGATGTAAGTACCCACCTGGCTGTTGTTTCAAAGATCTGTCTTTAATCTTACGATAAGTTGATGTTATCACGTTATTTAGCTGTGCAGTGGAATGAATAAACTATGGTATCGATGATAACCAAGCCATTACTCTAGAAATACTAACAGTTGTATCCTCATCTGTTGCCACTGACAGTACTTCATAAATAAAAATCACAAGTACATTGAGTATTTCCGAAGATCTTCTTGCTTATCGGTCTACCTTAGGAAAGTGATATAAATTCTCTACATATTGTTTTTATTCTCGTTACATTGCACCAATATTTTAAAAAGCTTGGAATACCCAATTCCCTAATATATTCTCCGAACGTAAAACATGCAGCTTTTTATATATGTTAATAATTTTTATTCCATATTTAAACAATGTTGATGTCCCGTAAGAGTGATCTAATAAATTGATAACATTTATCTTGGTGAAAAGAAAATTGTGGAGTTTTTATTATTCCTAGCACATAGACAATTCCCAATATCTTTACCTAACTTTTGTAGGTAGATGCGTAGGCAGCTAAATGCAGAGTGAAGTTAGGTTATCCATTAATATTACCTCAATAGTCTTAACCCAACATTCTTATTGACCAAAAACAGCTTTTAGAATACAGATTAACTAAATAATGAAATAATAGCAAAATTCTTAAAGAAATATATTGTTGAATGAAACGTCAAAATAACTCCATGGTAGCAATCTTATTCATAAAAAAGTCCACACGTTATCTACAAGAAAATTATATCGAAGTATGAAGTGAAAGGATGAAGGAAAATGGAATTACTCTCCGCTGTATAATGTTCATATTAGTCTGACTATACTTGAGTTGTCAGTTTCTGGTAACAATTTCATATCTGTAGCGATTGTTTCAAATATTTCCAATATAAATCCTTCCTTATCTCAACTTTCCCTATACATCCTAATGTTTTCCGTAGCTACATAAAGTTTACAATTCACGTTTTAGGTGCTTTGTCAAAAGTTTGGCACTATAATCTTCAAGAGATCACTCTCCGTTACCAGAACTGTAAGTTTGTTTTGATGGATTCACACACTTATACAGTGGTTACAAAGTTCACTTAAGAGATCAAAACTTTTTAAAAAGACCACAACATGAGGGTTTTTATGAAAGTTGATAAAGTGGTTGTTGTGGTTAAAAAGTTATAGGCTGTCAACGTTTCAAATATTACGTCATATCATAATGGTAAGGGGTGTGTTACTTGCGACTCCATTGTCAAAAGATTGTCTAGCGATAGTTAACGTGCTAGCTATCTTATGAAAATCTAAAGGAAGCTAAATGCTAATTACACAATAAAAACCTCATATACCAATGTATCTCATAGATAGCCGTAGCTAAATACACTTTAATTAGGAAAATTTCTTTTTGAACTATTCAGATTTAAGATATTTTAATTCATTTGGGACCTCTTGTTGAAAACTCTAATACTCACCACTAAGAAGTATTTATTATTATTTATTATAGAAGTATTTTTTATTTATATACTATTTACCACTAGATTTTTTTAACTCTATTCCGTCTAGAATCACTATTTATTAAATCGTATAATCTAACACTTATTATTTAATTGTATGTTCTTTATGAAGAAATAAATTTCTTAAATATACCAAACAGGGTCTATAAGATGCCATCTATCGTTTCTTCTTCCCAGGAGGAAGCATAATTTAAAAAAAAAAATATTTATATATTGTTCAACTAACATTTAATAAGAGTGAAAAATTCAGCGAACTTTAGCAGTCAAAGAGTAAATTAAAAAAAAAAATACTTCTAGAAGCTTACCAGAGTGCGACGATAATTTTCAAAAATAAAGTTATCTGTTACTGATGATTCCAAATCAAAAATAAAAAAGTCTTTATAAGTAGAATTTACATCATCACAAAACGACTCAATGACACGACCGTTACTGTTAAAAAAAAAGAAAAAACATTTTTGAAAATGGAACTAGTATTGCACTGATATAATAATTTTTAGAGTACTATGTTTACCCTAAAAATTATTAAATATTGACTTTTATTATTACAACTCGGCTGCTATTTTTCACAACAATCTACTATTACAGAAAATCAAATGAAAGCTATAAAAATTCCCCAGTTTCCCCTTAACATGCCTGTACATTGGTTAATAAAATGTCTTCGACGATGGAATACTGATAAACATTCTGAAAGCGAGGTGCATCTTCAATGGGTTCGCTGGCGTATACATATACCCCACGTACGATTCTTATTCACTCTGAAATTCCCCTAAGTTTCGCTAAAGTAGCAAAATTTATAAAAGAATGTTATTTGTAATAAAATATAATAATTAGCATAGTAGATCTCTAAGGTTGGTAGTATAATTCTTAAAATCTCGAAGTCTAGTTGTAAACGTAAAATAAGGTTTAATATAAAATTAAATTTTACATACATTAATCTATATTTTAAAAATCTTGTAAGTAGGCCTTAGTATAAGCTTTCTATATCTGAGTTCTTGCTTTCAACTTATTTATAACAAGTGAAAATTTTTAAAATATTCAGTCTTATATTTACAACATATCAGGTGATCTTTGGCTGCGCCCAATACAAAGCTATATCAAAAGGCAAGAATAGAAAGCCTTAATTGCAATGAAAAATACATATTTGATTTATAAAAAGAAATAATTAATTATTTTACCGCTCATTAACAAATTGTGACGTTATCCATCAAAATAAACAGTTTTGACTATGTTAGTGTCAACATTTGTATAAGAAAAAGGTAGGTGGATTTTTATTATCCAATTTCATCAATCATGAGAACCTCGCTCGTACGTTTGGCTGTTCAAAAGAAAAGTTACTAATAATCGGAATGATATTAACTTTGGCTCACAACTTTCTTGGTATAAATATATTCCCTTTGCTAAAATTAAATTACTATCTGAACAACAAGCAGTAAATCAAAGCAGATTCCTTGAGCTTTGTTAGTGCCAAGTAATTTACTCTTTCAAATAAAATGAACGCTAAAGTTTACCAAAGAAATAGCACTTAGCAACTAACTAAATAGCACTTTGATTGTGCTGAGGCCTCGACATAGAATAGATAGAGACAGAAGGCTGGATACTACGCCGAGCATATGCATCTATCTTTATAGGTGCTTAGGTTCAAGATTACCGTTTCTTTCTTTGTTAGAATGTTTGTGCGATGGTTTGTACGTGTAACAAACAAGTAAATGACGTGGAGTGTGTATGTCAGAGGAAGTAAATAATGTCACGACAATCAGTGTAAAGTTATTGAAAACTTCCTTCAGACCTTACTCACAGATTAATTAGGTCATAATTTTGTTTAGTTTGACTTGTGTAGTTATTTGGTATGAGAGTGAAATTAATTAATTATAAATATATACGATAAATCTACGTACGATGGTTTAAAATTTGATATTCAATAAGTGCATGTATATCTTTTATCAACGTTGAATAATATATTTTGTCTGTTACGTGTCTGTTTTGATTGCGCCTTTTAACTACGTCGTATGGAGCTGCCCTTCTGTACTAATCATTTTCATGGCTTAGATTTGGTAGTTTTAAAATTCCTTCCATGTCCACAACTCGAGTGGGACTGAGCCAATTACTTTTTTTCAGGGTTCACTAAGAATTTTTTTAGTATTTCTACATTGTCTAGTTACTTCATGTCTCAGTCCATTCATGTGTATGTCAGAACTTGTAAATTTTGTAAACTAGAAATACAAAATCAGAATACAAGACATAAATGTTTATTTTACTTCTCTTTAGCAAAGGAGTCCTCAAACTTTGTATTCAAGGTGTTTACTTACTTTACAATAGTATCTACAGATAGATCTGTTGGATAGAATGAGTCAACAGACCTTTAGTCTGTACATAGCGGTCTCTCATACGAGACAATGAAATAGGGTCTACTCCCGAAAACGAAACTCGTAAATGAAGTATCGTATTTTGACGTGGTTGGTTGGTAGGTCTTTGATGGAGATGTTTCTCCTTGCTACCAGTTATCAAACGCCATTTTATCTAATAAGGTTATAGTTATTAATGCAAAGTTTTGAGAAATAAATAATAATTAAATTTTGTTTAGGTCCCCTATAAAATAAGAAATTAACATACAGTTGGTTTATACTCACTTAGAAATAATGGATCTTCATAATGAATCTGCATAGGAAATTTCTGTACCATAATTTTAATATTAGGTAACATTTCAATTTTTAATTTAGGCTAAGTTTTTATAGATATATTTGACCTTATCTTGTATTGTACTTCTAACCACACCTAGCCAGTGAGGAGAAGTTAGTTTTTAGGTATATAAGGTCACTAAATTATTTTGGTAAGTTAGGATAGCACTGTGACCAGTGAAATTCAAAGTGGAGCGTAGGTTATTTTTCAAGCCTCCAACGCTACTTGCATTGTGAACATACGACCTTCATCAAAATTATAATTAGACATGAAATGCAAGTATTTTATATTATTATAATAATTTATTTAAAAATAAGGAAAAATTTGATAATAATAAAAATTTCTTTGGCTAAATGAAAGGACGAACACATTTATTTATTCCAAAAATGTAATATGAATTTTCAGCGGCATAGAACCTTTTTTTCGTTACCTGCTAAAAATAACTGTATTTCCTTAGACTAGTACAGTAGGACTCCCCACAATTGACATTATCAGTTCGAGTCATCGTAAAACTGACCTGGTACTTAGTGATGGCGGTGGGGAAGTACCTTCAACTCTTCCCTAAATTAATTGAGCTTCTGTTTTAGAGTTTTAGAAATTATAGTAGTTCTTTTATGGATGTATTGTAATGAAATATAAATTCCGTGATACTATTTCATGAGTTAAAATAATAAAGCAAATGACAAAACAATGAAAAAGAACTGGAATGAAAAGGAGCAGAAGAAATCTGCAGCAATTGTGAAAAATCGAAATAAACAAAAATCTTACGATGAGTTTGCGAGAAAGTAAATCAGTCAATCATGTTTTCAATTTTGAACCAAGCAAAAACGTATAGAAGCAAATATTTTCGTTCGCCATGAAATTAGGTTACAATTTTCCAAAATATAAATATTAAACTAAGAAAGGAGTACGTGACTAAAATGAAATTTAACTGGATTGGAGTTTCAATAAAATAAAGTGAAATGTTTGTTAAAAGAACTTGCTTGGAGTGATCTGTGAAGAGTATATTTTAGTGCCCGATATCGGGTTCCGGATGGTTATATGCACTTTCAAAGTTTGTACAAACTTAAGCCTATGGGGAATACAAATTCAGAGCATGCTCAAGTTATTGATCACATGTAAACAACTGTTGTAATTTTAACCAAGTTCCAAAAAACAGGTTCTTTGTTTGATCCCTTTGTAAGTCTACGATTTGCTCAATAGCCACTGACTGCATTAGCATTGGGGGTTTTGTTAGAGAAATTCATAATTTTATATTAAATATTTTATTTGATAAACAATATATTAAGATCTGAGGCTCTTCGGAGATATGCAAAGGCATTCCCTATTATTGTTACTCAAATCATGTTTATATTTCTTTAAGTAACAAACATATTTGTAGAGTACATCCTTTTTCTGTTTTATAAGCAGTCAGTAATACAAACAATGTGTATTACACAAAATATATCAAATTGTATGTTATTATTCTCCTCAGGTGCTCTAAAGTATGAGTAAACATTTCTCTCTGCGCAACTGAGACTCAGTGCTCCAAAAACTAACCCATAAAAGCTTTGGCTCACGAAAACATGCAGAACCACATTTATTTGCAAGTACTATACAGCGAAATTTTTATGAGTTTGTGGAAGAAAACATACTCATAAAAGACAGTTCACATAAAAACGCTCTAAGTTTCGTAACTTCTGGATTATATAAAAAGGAATGGGTTTTTATCCTACAACGCCAAGTATTATTTAAACTTTAACGAGGATCTAACGCAAAGGTCAAACTATGTGACATGTTTTGAAATGTTGTACATAGAACCTTTTGATGTACCCCTGGTATGATGGGTATCATGAAGATATTGTGGAATACGTACAATTGATTTTATAAGAGATATTTTTTTTTGGAAAATAATTGAAGATCATCTTTATTAAAACTGCCAATGCTTCTAGCGACGCTTCGCTGTTTTTTATTCCATCTGTAGACTTATATACAATGTCAAATAATAATTATACTCCCTTTTATTCAATATTAATTTTTATTCGGAAAACTACTAGTTTTGGGATTATTATTATTATTATTACTACCACACCTATAAAAATCACTATAAATGCCTATATTGCAAAAAAATGCAATGTTATAAAGAAATGGTTTTTGCAACAATTAGTTAATAAATTAAAATGCCGAAGATGTAAGTAATAATTGAATTATTAGAACCGACTGTAATAAACTTTATAATTATTACTGTAACATAGATTTTGAGACCCATCGTCGTGGTGGATTAAAATACATATATATAAGTATTTGGGCCAAATATTTATCAAAATTATATGTTGTGTAATCATATTTCACTACACAAATATATTATATAAATAACTACGTACAAAAGCTCTTGTTTTTAGGTAGACGATAAATAAAAATTCTAAATTTGAACTTGCTCAAATATTTTTATATAAGTAAAAGTTTTCAACTTTTTAACGAAATACATTCTTGTTAACGAAATACATACGTATGTATAAAGTATGTAGAGAATTTATGTGTCACACGTTCCTTAAAACAGATATTCTTTGATCTTTATCGTACAATGATCCCAAATATTTCCTTTGAGCCAAGAACGCAGCGTCTGCTTCGTCCTTAACAGCAATAAGTCTTTTCCTTGCAATATTTTATTCCCAAATGAATATAAAGCTTTAAAACTTAATGTAAAACATAAAAGAGACACCAATAAAACTTTTCATCTGCCCAGGGAAAATTATACACTATGACACTTCCTGATGAGTTAGTTAACATACCTCCCTAAGGGTTCTATTTTGATTAGTATAAATGAGTTCGCTTGTTTGTTTTGTAATTATCATGCAATTTTAATTGTATGTACTTGTTTACAGCATGTAAGCTGTAATGACATTATTTTTGTGTACTATATTGGCATAAACTGTACGATATTGGCATTGATATTCTGATTTTGATAAAGAAAGTAGATTACACTAATTAATTTACACAAATTTTAAATCTACTTTCAGCAAAATTTAATGATAAATTGCTAGAATTAAAAATAATATTTTAATTTAAAATTTAGGTTTGATTATTGTTACAACTATAAACCTATAATTACATGTAAGTATTGATCATTTTCAAATTTAGACTAGGTGTAATCACATACAAACAAAAAAGTTCACTACTATATTTTCACTTTTCAAATCTATGTTTGAAAGTTTGTAGGGAAGTTCAAACTTCGCGCTCGCTGAATAACCTTTAGATTATAAATCCATATTAAGGAGCGCTCTATTTATAGACATTAGAAACTTATTTCATGCTCGTTTTGTTTCCGTCGCTCCCGTTGTGGTTTTGTAATGGTTATAGATTACAGCTTATTTCTTTATAGCAATATGAATGACATAAGGACCAAGACAGTCGGGTTACTCATAAGTACAAACTCTTTTGAACTTTTATTTTTTGTACAAAAAATACACAGCAGATGTCTCGATGCCTATAGATGGTAAGCAGTAGGAGTCCATAATGTGAAGATAGCTAGTGCAGTATGCGACGTACAGCCCTAGCCACCGCCATCTTGCCGTGCCTAATCACTCCTCTTTTGAAGGAATCGAAATCTTGAAATAATGTCTTAATAAAATGTGGCTTTTTAAAAAACTTTGCAATTGCTTGCCTGAGTATTGAAATACTATTGGGTTTTTGAATTGTTAAATTTACTGCTTACAATTTCATTTTTATCAGCAAGCTGGCCACTGTCTATAAACAAAGTTCTACTAAGTTTATTCACCACAAAAGGATATAAATTATAACTTATTATTCAAAATCTATTTTTATATCTAATTAAATATCAAATTAGCGGTCACAAAGGCACTGAAAGCCCTTAAACACGCGATGTCACGTAATCTTGAAGATTCGCCATTAACGACGTACACAGTGAGATATAATTTTAATTACACGCTCTATAAACTTAACGAAACGTGAATCAGAATACAGATCAAGGAACAAACAGAGGATTAGGAACTTTGTTCCTTTCCTAAATTGAACGTGTGAGAGCAAAGTTTTATCTGTAGCTAATATAATTATAATTACCGTTTTACAACACATAATATTATGTGGAGTTAAATTCTCATATAACTAGGATTTAATTATCTGTAGATATAAATTGAAACTACCTAACGAATTATAATTTTTGCTTACCATTGTTCCATGCCATTTAAATTGTAGTTGATCTTATTTGTGAGCATATTTATGACTTCGAGTCTTATCTGGTGTAGTTACATATGGAAGAATCATAACATGTAGTTGAATATTATACAACATTATTATTATATACTTCTAAATTGTAATTGAATAAAATAATCATATGATAAAATAAAGAACAGAAGATCTCTACTACAAGTAACACTTTAGCCTCAAAGTTAAAGAGAGGTAGGATAACAGAGTAAATACGTATACGGAAATGTTAAGACCCCGGGCTTGCTTCTTAACCGAAGCGCTCGTAGGTCATTTTGCCACCAATGGCATTCTATATAAAATGCTACACTCGCCAACACAGCCTTGCAGAGCGTGTGGTGAATTCCAGGAATTAATGGAAAATCTGTTATGAATATCAGTGTGAAGACAAGAACCAGAGTGAGCCTTCTGGCTAGTATATACTGAATGAATCAAATAAAACACATTCTTTCTGTATCGAGTATATTGGAGACAATGAGCTATGAAATATTAAGAGGATATCTTACGTTAACAATGTATATTTTATCTATCTACCAATAACCAGTTGGTCTTTCGGGCCCTATGATATAGTAAGGTTTATGGCCGTTTTTTGAGCTACAGGAAGAGTAAAAGGCTGGTGAGAAACAATAGAACCGTATGGTCTGCGATAAGATAAGATAAGACGAGACAATGTACTATAGTAATAATTGAATTTTATAAGTACAATATATTCATAGTATCATCATATTTTTGACTTGAACAGAACAAACAATATTTAAGAAAACTAAAGGCAATATTACTTAAGTGCTCACAACTCTAAAGTTACCTTACAGTATCAAGTTGGAGGACATAGAACATGAAACAACGAAATTGTACTTAACACTTTTAAACCATATTTACGAGTATTTCTATCGAACATTGTAGATTCTATATTCTTAAGGCAATAAAGCTGAGAATGGAGATGTTTCTTTCTTTATTAGACAGCCATTTGATTTTAGAACCTTCGAAGTCATTGACTTTGGATCCTGGTCATACAATAATCTGGAAACAGCAAATTGAATCGCTTATCTCAAGTAACGAACTCAATCAGACCTCTAAAAATCGTATGCATATCTTCCACTAATTTCAAGGCTGTATGCGTAGCTCAGCGATATGGAGAAGATTTTGTCTCTACATGAAAAATTCACTTTTCCCAGATCATTGTTTGGGAGTTGAAGTCTTAATCCGAGAAAAATAACATGAAGGTGTAAACAAATCATTTTTCGAGTTCCTTGTGCTACGCGTGCAGGCTTTATATGACGTTAAGGAATAAAATGTATAAAAACAAATAACTTACAGTTAATTATGTCTACGCCTTCGTATGCACCGTTTTTGAGTTGTATGTTTTGGCATTAAACTGTACCTAGGTAAGTTTGTATTTACCGAACTGCTTAAGAAGATGGTATCTTAACACGTTTATAGCCGCATTTGAAAAAGAGAAACTTCGTGTGACACAAAGCTCAGCTTCTTTTTGTTTTTTAAATTCATATCCACGATACAAGCTCTTAACGATAAAAGAGTGTGAGTAAATTTTATCTAAAAGTGCTTTCATTTAAGTGGGTAAACAGGCTGGAAAAAATCCGGTTGCAGGAAAAGTATACAGTCGAAGAATAGGTTTGTGCATACGTAAAAATGGGTCTCATTAAGTTAAGTGGACTATATTCTTTTATAGTAATTAACTATAAATAAAAATTTTTGTTTATGTTTAATTTAAGATATTGTTACAAAAAATGTATCCTTATAAATAGCTCTTTCAGTTGGTATCATAGAATACAGATTGTTATTGTTTCACATTTCACAGGTTCGGCCCCGGCTAAAGCAGGCAGTTTTTCAAAATAATTATTTTTAAAAATCAGTATGGTCACTGTTGGTCGTGGTTGACTGTGAATGCTGGCGCAATAGCCAACATTCTTTAGACTACATGTATTTTTGGACCTAGTAACAGATTTGTTAATAAATTTTGCTTGTGAATAACATACCTGATTTCTTTAAGCAATAATATCAACGCATTGTTAGTAAATTTATCATACATTCGAAAAAAGCCCTCTATTAAACATGTTTTTACTTTACAGCCAAATCAAAATCATTTATTTTTACAGATGAATTCTTTTTCATCAATTCAAGCGTAGAGCTCAAATGCAATGCGTAAATATAAAACTGTGAGATAGCTGTCAATCAATGTACTGAAAAAAAGTTACAAGAGTCCTAAGGGTGGTTCTGTACAATATCTCCTAATTCTGGTTAAACGACGTACAAATATTACCATTTGTTTGTACCGCGCGTCGACTGAATGCTCAAATAATTCGTTAGAATAATTGCGCATTTCTATGTTGAAATAAAGACTGGAAAATGTTCGTAGTTATTTCACTGTAACATACCCTTGTTAGAATGTTTTACAATTTTAATTACATTGTGTGTAATTAATGTAAACACCGCGGTAAGTGAAAGATAACATCATGTAGATATCTTGGGCGATATTTTGCTTCCGAACTTTGTACTCTTTAAACATTTAACACGTTGTTAAAAAGTGACTTTAAGAGTAAGTGGACTTGTATTTTAATAAGCGTTGTTGTTTTGATTCAACACCACCTGATGATAAGCAGTAGACGAGTCCACATGTGAAGATGGCTAGTGAAGCATGCGACATACTGCCCTAGCCACCCTCACCTTGCCGGTCCAAAAAGTGCTTTTTCACAGCCGACAGGCTGTCTGGAAAGTCTTCTAGACGGATAAGTAACTCGTTGGATTTATGAACAAAAAATTCATGATAAAAATATATACATTCCTTCCTTTTGTCCCATTCCTTCCCCCATACAAGTTTCCCATGCTAGTTTCCAGTTCTATCTTACGCACAAAGATTTATAACGTTTCAATCCTTTTGGTATGACTTTTACAAGATGTGATTCGTGATAAGCACTAAACGCCTGCAGAAGATTTAAGACAGCAGTGTTTTGTAATTATAATGCACCAAATTATAAAAGGCGCATAGAAAAGCTTGTTCTTCTGTTGTTTTCGAGTTCCTAAATGAGAGGCATATTGTTGAAGGCTGCTAGAGCTGTGTTTGTATTGCATTGTCCACTCATATAATAATAGTAATATTTCTCACATTTATACCAGCCCAAATTAAGCATCATTAAGAACGGAAGGTATAGATACTAGATAACTGAGAAATATTAATAAATATAAACGTGACTCGTTCACAAATATTCGCATTCATCATACAAATATCGAACCTCTGGTTAAGTAGACAAGAGTACTGACCACTCGACAAGAGGGCAATCAATTTTTACTGGTCATCATCATGTGGTGTGAAGTCATTTACCGATCTTTGTAAAAGAAAAAATAGGCTACAATAATCAATAATCAAAACAAAGAAACGTTCTGTTCGATTGAATTTTTGATATCACTAGAGTACTACGTTATC
Source organism: Acentria ephemerella (assembly GCA_943193645.1). Taxonomy (NCBI): domain Eukaryota; kingdom Metazoa; phylum Arthropoda; class Insecta; order Lepidoptera; family Crambidae; genus Acentria; species Acentria ephemerella. The sequence goes on from OW971891.1 coordinate 7,853,420, forward strand.
AAAATAAGAATAGAGATTGATTAACTTCACTATTAACAAAGGAACGTCAACAAAAGGTTCATTAGTGGTTGCTAAGCGAATTAGATATTTTATTTATCCATAAAATTCGTTTATTTATTATGCATAATAAAGAAATTAATGGATGCCTTAAAAATAGATTTTTCGTGCCATTTGTTCAAAATTACGTATTAAGTGTCAAGTACTGATTTTCATTCTATCCCTAGGGATATGATTAATTTGAATTTGGAACATCAAAATGTTGACTAAGTCTTAAATTTTTTATCCAATAAATATTTTTTTTAATCAATAACAGTTACGTGAATATTTTGTTATTATTTTTAATAAATAATTTCATTCTTGTATATTTGTTCTTACTATATCGCAATTGGTCCGAAAAGCAGAATATCTTCCTCGGGAAAAGCAATCTTATATTTTGGGTGCACATGATCCTCGCTAGGTTTGCTATTTAAATCTGTACGTTATAAAACAATGCTTTATTCCCTTGGTATATAGTCTATTATTATTTAAGAAGTTTAACTTTTTTTAAATATTTTTCGTAAACTGTACTCAAATTTACCGAAGTGTGGTTAGTTTCACATTTGAATCGCGTAATGAGTATTCTTATGTCCATGCGTGTGCCTATTATAGTTCGATTTGAGAGCCTAGCCTATACCTGCCGTTTCAAGTTCCATTGTTTGAAAACCGTTAAAAAATTTTTTTTTTGTTTTAACTGTTTTTATTACAAATACTAAAAATATTACTGGCGTCATAACAATGAAATCGATTAACTCTTTAATTTGGGTTTTATCCGCACATTATGTTTTCAATCAGGTTTATTTAGATCTATGATTATGTTCAATACATTAATATTAAGATAATATAATTTTCAACAAAAAGTTGATAGAGATTGGATAATTATGCGTTAGGAGCATTATTTATTGGTCTATTGTGATTGAACAATCACAGCTGAGTATTTTGGTCTGCCCCTGTGTCTGTGTTTTCTTACTTGGTAATCTACAACTTTAAGTTGAGCCTAAGAAAATTAATTTACCAACATAATAATAAAGACTTTACAATGAATTATGGCTGCTATTGTCAGCAAAAATTATATTTCAGTGTAAATATATTATATAATCATAATTTATGATAAAGAACATAAAATTTTGACAGTTATGCTTAATAATTAGGTGTATTGTATTGCTTTGCAGTCTTGGTGGTAGATTACTACCAGTGATAGATACATCACTTTGTCATATATTGCAAACTATTGGCTGTATTTCTGGCAGCAGTACGCATACAATAAAGATAACAAATCAAAAATAATCTTAAAAACAATGTAAGTACTATATCGTATGTATTTTTGTATAACTGACCTTTTTTATTAATACCTACATCATGTCCCAATTGATTTTCCATTTCACAACCAAACACACCTGTTATGACAAAAGAGTATGTAATTGAATTATATTCCTGATTGTTCCATTTTAATGCAAAGTGGTTATAAAAACAAAGAAGTGACTTCGGAACTTTTTCAACAATAAAATATTAAGTGGGTTGCAAAAAATTGGGTCACGAATATATTATTTTAAGTCAGTTTGTGTTGTATATTAAAATATGTGATAGCTGGTCTTGAAGAAATTGCTTTTAAAAACAGAAAACTTGGAAGCTAAAGTTGTTTGCTATTGTCATTAATATTGTTTCAAAATGCGACTTAACAATTAATACTTGACACTGATTATTCATAATAGAACGCTATTTAATAGTTATAATATTATACTTACAAGAAAGAATCATTCTAATAAATGATTCAAAAGATATATCGCATGTAAATTTTATAATGTAAAACTGCAAAAAAATGAGAAACAATACAATACTTTTTGTATTTAAATTTATTTATTACAAGAAGTAGTCGTAAAAGTAGTTGTACCACCACTATTTCGGTCACGCTGAAGCAGTTCGCTGAATTCCTAAGAGAAGGAAAAGATAGCGGCGTATTGAGTATGGTGGGCATTAACATCTCTTGTCTTCAGAATATCAATGCACGAGGAGTATTAAGCATCTCCTTGATAATGCTGGTGTGTATGGACAGTTGCTTGCCATTAACGATCGGATGGCCATCTGATAGTTTGGGATTTTCAGTTCCAAAAGCATTGACTTTAAATTTTACTTGTCTCGAAAATTCTTTAATCTACATCAAATATTCTCGACATCTATGAAACACTTAACGCGTCCACTCTATGGGCCACTCTAGTAGAAGCCATCACATGTGACCACGTGAAATAAGACTCAAGGACCAGTGACTGGCCAAAGCAGCCAGAGACTTTGCCCTAGACGATGCCGCTAGTGGTAATACAATCACCACAACAATGGCGCAACCTTTATTGGACTAATATGTTCTTAAGCTCCTTCGTCTTTCTTCCGTGTATTAACACATGGTGACGTAGCTGTTCAAGAATAATTGAACATGATAATAGGTGACGAAAATATCCCCTAGTTTTCTTATATTAAATACAAAATAATAGCGATAAAAAAAAACTGATATTCGTACAAAATAATTTATAAATTCAATCGTCATTAAATAAAAACACATTGCAGATACAATTTCACAATTTTCAATATTACAAGAAATGGTTATAACAAAACACTCACAAACCTAATTAAAAAACTTTTTTAACACTTAATGACTTGCATGGAATGCATTTCGATTATCAAATATTAACATTTACTAATTATTGTTAACCAACCTCCTTTTTTAAATTTTAATTGAACATTACAGTGTGTAAATCGTAGCCAAATCCTCAACTAGACTGTCTTAGACTTCCAGGTGATATTAAATTCAAGGTTTGTCTACCTCAAAATATGAAGCGAAAGTTCAAGCCAATTTTATTATTCATTCTAATACTCAGACATAATTAAATATACAGGCAACATGTATGACACCTTTTATCCATTACGATCAATTTTATTTATTGATAAAATTATTAGGCCTTTGTGGCCAGGATTGAGGTCGTTGCCTCAACGCGTTGTACTGCCGCCAATTAATATACCAAAACGGTCGATAATCTATGGGTAACCTCTCGATTCTATTTATGAAATTCCTATCACCTTTGGTTTCTATAGGAACGGGAGCATTTTCTCCGAATCTGTTTGATAGTTGTGGTAAGGTGTCCGATTGTGTGAGCGGGTAGCCAATAGGACGCAGACCAGCGTAGAAAGGTCTTTGTGCTTGAACGACTACATTGCAGGCTACGATCACTATAAGTGTATGAAGGAGCGCCATTTTCTGAAATAAATAAAACCGGTTAAATGGCAAAATAGTTACATTTACGTCGTACTTGAAACGGGTTTGTGCAGTTTTTTATGTTTCCGACGAGACTAGTATATTGTTATAATGATAAAATAAAGCTTTTCTATTTTTAATGTGTTTTGTTGGAATATAATTTATTTCTACGATATATATTAAATAACAATGATACCATTAATACTGACAATTGCTTTTCTAAATCTTAAAAATTTATTTTAGAAATTTTAATCTATAAGAATTAGTCTTTAAAAAACAATTAAAGTAGAATAATTTTGTTACTTATGTCTACTATCGTAAATTAATAAATAAGGCTGATTTTTTAATGACATAAATAAATTTATTCAATATACTTACCATGATATTTGTAAACAATTTCCCTGTGGGACTACTGCACGTGTCTTCGACCGTGTCATCCAAAACAGACTGCGTGTTTTAGAGCGTGTACTTCTCTATAAATATAAAATACTCCCGCTGATTGTCGCATTATAGTAGTGCTTATATTGTTTAGACTTGTCACTGTTCAAACGCTACTGTTTTAGTTTAATAACACTGAATTGTGGAATTTGGCAGGTTTTCCACATTGCATAAAATATTTTCCTTATATACAATTTAGAATATGTAATGGCTAAAACGTTGGTACATATTAACAATGACCGTCCATATGAAATAAGGTAAAAAATCAGCGTAGACAGTATGATTAATGATATTAAAACGAAGGGGTGAAAGCGAGAGAGAAAGTGAAAACCAAAACCTATCTTATATTAGGAACAAAAGGAAACCCTTAAACTCTCCATTGTCTGTCTCTCAAAACCCTTTTTCTCATAAACGAGGTATCCAGTTGCAATTAATGACAAATATTTAAATCTGACATCACTAGTGGAACTAGATGTGGAAAAAATACATATTGCTAACTAGCCAACGTTATTAAAAGATTTCGATCATGCTACATATTTTGACGTTAACGAAAGAATTAAAGTTCTCATCTATAAACTTAATTTAAAAAATTGTAGGCGTAAAATATAGCTAAAGTGTACACAAAGTGTAGTTACAAAGTGTTTTATCTCTTGTGTTGGATTCAAAATGTTTTTCTAACGAACATAACAAAAAACTTTGTAACCAAACAGGGCTTCAACAATATCTATTAGTAAGACTCCAATAAAAAGTCAGGAAATTCAACACGAAGCAATGAAATGCAAAACCAAAGCAAAGCAATCAAGGGAAGGGAAAAATCTTTCCAACTCCATGAAAATGAAAACGATAAATTAAAAACTTTTTAAAGTTGTACAACCTCACAAGACTCACTTGCCAGTTTAAAAATATTTTCATCAGAATAATTTAACGCTGATTGCAACTTGCGCATCGCGACCAAAGAAATTTAAAAGCCTTTTACGTATGGTAACTTTTTGATTAATCAAAGGATAGTATTATTTTTGTTGTTCTTAACCTTTGCCTATCTAACTTTCATCTGACTTGATGGTGAGTGATGATAATGCAAAAATGGAAGCGAGCTACAAAAGTATTAAGTACAGATGAACTGGTTTTCTTAGCTCCAAGTGCTAGAATATGATAATGCTGTAAACATAACGGTTACGGCGGCAGTCTTTAGTAAAACGATGATATCTAACCAACGTAAGATAAACCAAGATAAACCAACCATAAGATAAAAAGAGTCTACTATTATTAACCTAATCGCTTCTATTCATTCTGTAGTGTATGGAAAAACCCACGTACTACAAAATGTAGGCATATTATGCCTCGTGAAATGTCTCTCACAGACATAACCAAATGCTATAGACCCCTGACTGTAAAGATCTGAGTGACAAGCACGGCTCAATCACACTTTGTGTTTACGTTTTGGGTTTAATTTTATCAATCATTTATGAATCAGACACGCTTACATAAAAATGCATATCATCGTCGAAATTGGCTTAATTGATAAATTCTGATATTTGGTTCCCATTAGCAATATACGCATTACTGAAGTAGTTCCAATTGTGTATTATAAAAAGGTCAATCGATTGTTTAGTTATATACATTTATGTATTATCCTTTTAAATTTACCTTTAAAATCACAATTCGAAGTGTGAAGTGCCAAATATTTGCATTAAATTTATACTGGTTGTTGACTATGTCTTAAATCACGCGTTTAATGTACATCCAATCGATTCTGTCTTTGTACACTCACGAATCCCAATCAATTCCTTTTTCGATGCTTTATGGTCTGATACACCGTTTTGAAACTATAAAAGTTTGTTGAAATAATGTTAATAATGAAGCTTTATTTTAAAGTTTACAAATATAAATAACAGCCTTTTTGTCTAGGGAGTTACAGCGTCGTATAATTATAACTACAATTTGTCAACATCGTTGTCTAGAAGATATTGATTCTAATTTAGATAGAGGATAGCCTGTTTGTTTACTTCTGCTAGTATGTTATATATTTGTTTTTCTTTTGCACTCACGCCTATTATCTAGCCTTAGTTGAGTATCATTAAGATCTTGTGTTAAGAATAACAGCATATAAAAATAACGAACAAATAAAGCTATGTATTTAAATATTAGAAATATGCTTAAGTAACAGTTAAACATGCATGACTCAAATATTCGTACTCATTATAGAAATATCTGCGCCATCATAAAAAAATATTATTATCGTATAATCAATATCAATCAATCATCATCTTAGTCATCATATAATCAGGCCAAACAAGTGTTTAACACTCGTCTCGTAAGAGAGTTAATTGTCACAGATCTAATGTAAGTCCATCCGTGTGTATAAAAGATAAACCAAAATTACCAAATAAATTAACTAACATTACTGACTTAGAAGAAGTCGTCTATTTACTTATTAAACATTCCATCCATTCCTTCCATCTACTCTGTGTCTTTTTTATATTAGTCAATCCTGTTTACCCATTAGTCGCCAAAAACTCCACGGGGCAAAGATTGCACCAGTATCCTGGAGCCATAAATAAAGATAAAAAGTACATTAATGAAGATATGGCTTAAAGGTGTTAGTTACCAGGCCAAATAATTGAAAAAAAAAAAACAAGCCTGTTTACCTGAGTCAATGATGCGAAACAATAATATTTACAATGGTATTCCAATTAGTATATCCAAGAGCCAATAAGCTACTATTTGATTAGAACTGCTATGTAGATGGCTTAGTAACATTAATACGAAAGTTTTCGAAATTTATGTACTTTGAAGATCAATTTCTTCATTAAGTTTACAAATAAAATATAAATATGAACTTATACAAATTATATGTAATCATTTAGTGCGAGAAGGTATTTTGAAGGGAATATTTTGTTTTGCGTAAGTTTTTAAATCATTTTAAATTTACTTAAAGCTCGGGCACACTATCCGAAAAATCACGTGATTTCTTAAATATATTGTTATCTTTTCCCTATTAGGTTTTACAGTACATTTATGAATCACGTTTTATTAATGTTATTGTTGACGCCTTATCTTTTCTCTGTATATAGAAGACGCACGTAAAAACCCATGCACTTTAAACCGTACACAATATGTGGGAGTGTCTCGTGACGTCATGATGAATTCAGACTGCATCATGTTTTGTTTAGCAAACTTGACTAATTTATCAAGATCCCTAAATAATAATGATCAGTACTTTACTTGAGGCTTAGCTTAAAGTGGAAGTTTTTATACCTGTATGAATCATTAGATGTATAAATTTTATAAATCAGCTAACTCAATGTTTTTAAAGTTTTGTATTGAAATTACTATCATGTTTGTTTTGTAGTATTTAATCTTTTAATTTGGACTAAAGGCATTAATATCTAACTACCTGTTCAGTAGAATTGGTAATTACTTGTCAGACATTATGTCACTATGTGATAAGCATTATCGCATGAAGACGTGAAAATAATAATATCGAACAACCGTTATTAAATATCGTGTAAAAAAATCAAAATAATAAATCAATTTATTTAAATCTAGGTTACGAAGAACCAAGACAGTTATTTAATCTCAAAAATATATATCTACATCATAAAAACAGTACGTACAAAGTAGCAAGAACTAATATGTTTCACCGCAACAATATGCAATTTAACGCTTCTTAATCTCAAATAGTGAAAAACTTTGAAGATAAGCGAAATGTGCAGCGGAAGTATAAAATTAAATACGAAAGAGGTTGAGTTTTCAAACTGAAAGAAGATCGCAAAGAAACCCAGCTACTTTTGAGGATTCGTGTTCTTGAGTAGAATCAGATTGTATTGGAAGTAGTAAGAAGTACAGATGTTGCCAACTGGTGGAGCTTGGAAACTACAATTATTTAAAAGAATCTACAAAAAATATACGCTCGTTTAGGATGTAAATTTTTTTTATTATTTAGCTCAGCAAATGACTCCTTGATACCCTCACCTTGCCGGCCCAAAAAGCGCTTTTTCATGCCTCTTTTAAAGGACCCCATGTTGTATCAAAGAGTGTTGTAGGAAAACATGTGCCGGTAAGGAATTCCACGCTCTAGCTGTGCCACAGAGAAAGGAGTCACAAAATCTCTTAGTGCGCCAAGTAGACGTAGCGACAGTGAAGGAGTGACTCCGTAGACCAGCACGCGTACTCCTGAGTAGGAAATGAGATGGAAGGATAAGGTTGAAAAGCTCTTAAGTGTAAAAATAAGGGCAATCTTAAAATGGGGCTAGGCAAAAAATATTGCAACATAACTATTTAACTACTTAATTATTTAAATATAACTCACATCTGCACTACATTTCCATTGGATTTTTAAGTATTGTAATATTTCACCAAAAATTGTTATACTCATTCAACCAAAATATTAAACTAAAAATTAGATAATTAGATAATGACCTGATATTTTTTTTTTGTGAAAACTCCGCATGCATGTTTAAAATATTTTTTTTTTGAATTATGATTTTTTTAAATTGTTTTGTAAAATACAATAGACTTCCTAAAATATCCAATGAACGTATTTTTTCTTTAACACCTTTTTAAGATTAGGTTCCAATTGTTCTAAAATTAATTTTGAAATTGGATATTAACATGTGATCTTTTCATAGCCAAAACTCATTATGGTATCCGCCATCAGAGTGAGGAGAATCAGCATTTAAATAAACTTAAACCATTTTGGGATCCATCAGAGAGTTTGAACCTTTGGTTTATGGGTAATGTGTTTCGTGATTTTTGATCGGTGGTCTGAGATGTCATCGAATGAAGGTCATGTCAAACATAAAACATTTAGAGCTAATGGTGTTCGCACATTTTTTGTTGCCGATCCAATCATAATTAATTACGTTTAGGCTATGTTATCGGTCTGTTTGAGGGTTTTTTTATAACCTCGAATATAAAATTATCCTAATTATAAAGACAATCAACATCCATTGAAAAATGTACGATAATTTGATAACAGTTAGTGTGATGATATATTTTTTTGCTTAAATCACTTGTATTTTTTTACAACAAATTAACAACTTAATTGTTTTAAAAATCTCTGATATTATTAGATTGTAACTCTTAAACTTTTCACTTTATAAAAAAAACAAATTTATTCTTAACAGTCACCTGGCTTAGTGGAACCAATGTTATTTGCGAGTGAATACGACAATTTCATTTCAAAAATTGGAAGCAAATAACGTAGTATATTTTATTCCAGTCATGAACTTAAGTTATGCGAGGATTTGTAATACCAGTGTATCCTCTCTAAATATATTTTAAAGAAAGACTATCTCACTTTTTACTATTACTAACTTAGAAATATAGAGCAGAAGGTACGAGATCATAGAAATATTTTTTATAAACTGATATTTGAAAAAGATTTTGGGTTTATAGTTTAATAATATGTATGATATTTTTAACATTGTTTTATTGTATACTCATTATAATTAATTGTTTTATTTTGTCACAACGCTTCTAGAATTTATCGTCAACTAATTTACAAATCACCACAATATCATGTTTGTGTTGATTAATTTAAAATACAGAATTTTGATACATTGCATTTCTAAATACTATTATATCTATTCATAATAGCTGTCAAAATAAGAATATCGACATCTTAAACTAAATAATATAATATTTATCTTACTGTTTAATTTGTATTTGTATCACGTTAATATCTCACGCACTTAATGTGAATTTAGTACGCATTGACTATTGAATTACATTTATTAATTTTTTCTCATACATATTGACTATCATGACGATTTAAAAGAACTCAATAAATGAGTCTATTTAAATTAATTATTTTGACTTTTTCTTTGACCGCAGTTTTAATATGCAAAATGATCATGTCAATTGTTTAACGAGAAGCACCTATTCCAATTATGATAAAAAAGAACGTACGTACTTAGCTGTGGCATTGTAATTTTTCCACTCAAGTTTGTAAAACCCAAGTTGTTTGGCAGGGTTTACACGTAACAAAAGATCATATACAAGTTTGTAGTATTTCTAAATATAGTTTGAAGACTTTAGCATTTTGTTTTTCGAGTATTTTATTTTATTAAATCATGAAACTATATCAGTCTCGTCATATTTTCCAAAAATGAAAAAAAAACCCCAACATCTTACCTTAGGTTATAACATAATCTTCTCCTTTTCTTCTAGTATCTATTTTAAAGAAGATTATAAAGAGAGGTCGATTCCTTATAAAGTATTTTCGTTAATTATTTATTGTAATTACTGAGTTCAACCTATGTGTTGCGTATTGCTGGAATACTCGCATAAAGTCATGACGTGGACTTAAGTATCAATAATTTTTTGGACCCTGGAATGATAGATATATTGAAGTCATTAAGGCTTGGACGATTCTGTTATTAATGTTTGCGTTAGTGTGATGACGTCATCTGGTTGTTTGCAGTATTATTTATAATAGCATATATAAGTTGTATGATGATACGCTAATAATGATCCTGACTCCGATTTATCACCGTTTTTTTTTACCGTGCATTTAAAAAGAAGGATAAAGAAGACTACTTGTCCTCTATCTTATCTTGTCTTGTGTGTGTATTATTGTGATATTTGTTTTGTTTTGTTATATATGTGTGTATATGTATTTGTAGAAATAAGTAGTACACTTATACATTTTCTCTGCGTATAAGAAAGTTAATTAAATTGTGTGTATGTACATAATTGTTAAATAAATAAATAATGAAAAACCCGGACCAAAATATATTATAACTGTGCTTATATGTTATTGAGGATATCTCTGTTTTATATAGAAATATATGTATAAAATATTGACATTTTCGTCTTAAAGTGAGAGTAAATAGCTCTCTAATTAATGTAATATTGTAAGTGAAATTTTCGTCAGACAGAGTAAAGTAATAGAATTGTTTCTATTTGTATTTTATCTATATACTTAGATGACTTCTGATTAGAATTCAAATAATTTGTACAATTTGACGTCAATGTCAATGAAATTCAATGAAACATGGGTAAGTAGGTTTAAAAATTAACATACATGATGTCAAATAAGTTTTGTTTAATGTTGACATTCTTATGGAAATACTTATAAAAAATTACCATTATTTAAGTAGTTTAATGTGTACAAATTTATTATTACACTAGTTTAACATCGTCACCAGGATATTAAGTGATATCAAAAATTATGTATTACCTAAATCCTTTTTTTTTTTTGTAAATTCGATCATAGTATACATTATCTATTATTGCAGACGTGACATCGAGTTATTTCAGTCTGCTAAGTATAACCACTAGCTGTCTTTGTATTTGTTATATAAAACATAGGTATACGTGTTCTAATTTATGAGTTAAATATGAGCGCGACGTAATGCTCGATTAACACGGTTTAATTTTGACTTTAATAGGTTGTAATATATTTGAGCTTTCCATAGCGTCAAAACTCAAGAGAATTTCCTTCAGATTAATTTTGATTAACGTGAGGGTAATTTAACTCGACATAATTATCCTTTCTTATTTTTCCAGCCTGTTGACGCTCAAACACATAAATCTATTGCTAATAATATTATCAATAGAATTTTTGTTGTAGGGATTCGTTATGTGTCAGGTTCGCATTGTTGTGCGATAAAATTTTTACCGATATGTTGTGTTAACTATGTTTTAAGTATGAACGTATGTATTTTTGTATTAAATAAAACTGTTCATAGTACAATATTATTTAAAACTTAATACAGCTACAATTTTGGGTTTTTGGGCAAGATTTTTCAGCGTTCTACTTTTATTATTTTTATTTGTAGAAAAAAAAATTTTACTAATTATCACCAAAAATTCATAAGTCGTCTATCTTCAAGCTGATGCGGAATAAGGAGAGCTTAGCAAGTAGATATATAGTTTTTTCTATGTATAAAAAATAATAAATTATTTATTTTAGTTTAAAAGGTATCAAAGGAGCTATGTGAACTTTTAGATATTGTAAATGTTAATGAAAAAAGTTTCTTATTCACTTCATGGTTACATAAAGATACAGATATTATGTGTATGTTTATTTTTTACAAACAGCCAGGTGGTGAGCGATAAGAGTCATAGGTTCTGCCCTATCAGACTCCTCTTTAACGGCCCACAAAATGCCTTATCACGACTTTTTACCCGCTTTTCTTTCGAGAAACTTCTGTCATATTAATTTCTGCTAACAATAAGATGAATTTTACTAATTGCATTCATTCAGTCAAAAAATACTACTAATGTTATGAATGTGACTTTAATCAATTGCTTTGTTTTGATTTTGCTTTAATCTGTATTTATTTGGAAAGCATGTAGGTACTAATTAAATTATTAACTCTTAGGTGTGTATAACGATTTTATATTAAACGTTCTTTTAGTTAAAAAAGCATATTTCAGTCTTTTTTTTATTAAGAAATCTTTTCCAAAGAATTCAATTTTACTAGCTTTCATCCAGTAATAAAAAATTTGAAATTGGAATGTCAACGTTCCAATTTCAAAATTTTTATTACTGATTGCATTGAATTGCTTTCATCTGTGAATTGAAACCGTAATTTTATATTTTTGTATAGTTTACATGAGTACAATTCTTCAGAATTAACACATTTATATGAACTTTTAAAGATTTGTAAGAAACTGCTTGAAGTGCCGTAACATAAATAAATAAAAAATCTCAATTGTTTTAGTCAATAAAGTTGACCTTCTGCGGCGAGCTCTGTGCTTGTGTTCTCAAACCATTGTATTGCAAAGCATTTAAATTCCAAAAAGGTCTGCTGTTTATTGGTGTTTTGAATTCTGTTTACAAATCTCCTATCTCCATTAGCTTGTATCGGTATTGGATTAGATTGGATAACTGTCTCCAAATCGGTTTGATAGTAGATTTTGTGCGATCATCTCTATTTGTAGGTATCCGATAGGTCTATAGCCAGCATATAAATGTCGTTGAGTGAACGAAGGAAGCTATTAAAAGCACTCCTACGATGATTTTATGTGCTCCATTGTATTTGTCGAATATAAAATAACTTTAAAGTTCAACACAACATTTTAATTGCTACAAGGCACGTTCTTAATAACTGTGAATATTTTTCATAGCTCGTGAAGTGGCATTCGTAATAATTGATCGGTACGTTCTTCGTATCAGGTTTTTTTAAATGCATTGACTTTAGTGAAAATTTTTTAGCTATATTTATAAAGCTAAAAATTTTTTAAAGTTACTAACAAACTAGTTAACTTTACTACTTTACTAGTTAACTTTTTAAAGTTATTTTAATTGAATCAAATTAAATTTAATAAGCAGAAAAAAATATCATTTTAGATAATGTCACTCGGTAATGAAATAATTGGATTAAATATTGACCTTTTTATATAAAAAAGAACTTCTGTTATTGATAATAACATTGTAAATACACCTTTGTGACCACGACACGAATTATTGAGAATGTGTATTAATCTCTAATCCAATCTTAATCTAAAATGGGTAGAGATCGAATGTATAGAGTCGGCTAGAAAATTTATAAATTTAAATTATATGAACCGTCTTTGTGACATTTAGTCGAGCAAATATGAAATATATAGGTCGTCTTTATAGAGGAATGTTTAACACTTATGTGCTTTTTGACTTATGGAAGATTTTTGAAATACTATCATGATTTTTATATCTTTGTAAATTACTTGTTAAGAATGTGTATTTATTAATTATTTTCATTTAATGTATTTTGCAGATTTTCAATTACAAAACAATGTAGACACATATTTTATTATATGTAAAAAATCAAAACAAACAATACAAAACAATAGAATAATATAGTTTCCAGTTTCCGTAGTTTCCAGTGGTACCAATTATCATTGTATTAATTTAATAGGCTTCCTAATTTCACAGTTCCTTATTTTCCACATTTAATAGAACCGAAAGTGTCATACTGCTTAAGCAGAAGAATAATACCATAAATGACAAAATATGAAAAATATTTTGTCATTTGAAAGTATTTATTCAAAAACTAACATGCCACTTCTATAACTGTCTAAAGTCTACACGTAAAAACCACTCACATTCAATGACGTAGGGAATCTCTGTTTCTATGATGACGCACCTGACTTACGCCGTCTTTATTTCTAGACCTTTTCCAGGCATCCAATCACTTCTTGGTACCTTATTGTGTAACTTCATATCTATCGCGAAAGCAATCGTTTTTAAAATCATTAAGGCGTACTTAAAGCGAAACGTCGCAGTAACATACAGTGAAGCGGCAATGGAACTAAGGCGTAGGTCAAAATGAAAGCGATAGCGAAAGCAACAGGTCATTCAATCTTTGTCGATTAATAGTTATTGAATTAGGTTCAGTTTGTCATTGTTACAGAACATATTTTCCTAGGAACTTTTCTTATAAATAGTGCGATGTAATAAATACATATATATTATTTGAAAATTACGTTTTAAGTTTATTACATTACTTGTTAATAGGAAATATTATAATACTATGTTTATTAATTTTGTACTTATAGTAAAAAGAACGGTAATTGAGTTACACTTAAAGGTTTCAGTATGGATTGGTAATATTTTAGAGCATTTATATTACAAGTCACTTTAGTTTCTGTTTGTTTTTTTATGTAAGGTCCTGTAGTAGCTACGCCATAGCACTACATACACAAATTGATATCGAGTAATCGAAAAATGATTGATGAACGAAAAGTATTTCAATTGAAAACTCTGAGCCGAGACAGACAGGCAAACATGAAAATACGTAATACGAATCACGAATAACAAAGTTTACAAGTCACATCTGTATATGTACAAAGTCCGACATGTAACAGTTGGGCCGCGGTAACCGAGCGAAAACCAGCTCGGTGGAAGACCTTCCCTTATCGCTGATGAGGTTGCGGTTACAGCCACATCCAAACAGGCCTTTCTGTATATTAAAAAGCAGCTAATTTCATTTTGGCAAACAATTACAGTTATATTTTAACATCAGATATGTTAAAATATAAATATAAATAGCCTTTAACACCTATAACAACCCAGATATATTAATTTTGCAACATGATTTTTGTATATTAAGTCGAATGAAGGTGTTCGTAAATCGAATTTTACTTAGGATAATAATAATGGATGTCTACTGCTTACAAAAAATAAGGAATTAAACGGTTTTTCCTTATTGAAAAGGAAAGAAAAAACAATATCTCGAATTCCAATCTGAATTGGGCCAGAGCATGGTGTTTTATGTTAATCTGTAAAGTCAGATTGACGTGAGGATTAACAGACAAAATATTTTCTATTATGTGTGTGAGCCAGAGGGCTTATAAGAGACAAAAGATCAAAGCTTGCTTTGTTATTAGTAATTTATTTCACTCAAAATATTTCGTACATTTATTTAGTAAAATTATCACTTAAAGTAATGATAAAAACCCAATTTTATTATTTTAATTATTGTTAAAAAGCTTTGCATCTAATTGATTTGACGAAGCTGACTAATGCTGGGTTTCAATTTACTATTTTTTGAAAGCATCGAGACGTTGAATTTTCAATATTTCCTCTTTATAAAAATCAGTAATGTATTGAAAACCAGCATCACTTATTAAAAAAAACACAACATAATTAATGCGATGTAAAACATGTCATTAATGATGTTTTGTCAGATAAATTAATAGTTTCGATTATTGGTAACTATTCAATAGCAAGAATATGGTACCAGCCTCTCAACGTGTTCGTTAGTGTGTGGACCCAGTGTAGAGAAACAAAAAACTACATCAATCAGCTGCCATGCAATCAAGAAATTGCTCGTAAAAGCTATACACATTTTCCTTTCACCTATTTTCTACATAAAATGGACAGCAGTCAAGTGAATCAAAAACAACCGGAAAATCCAACTGTCCGGATATTATCAGATATTGTGTGGCTTTATGATTGCATTCTTTGCCTTAAAGAACACGACATCTCCAATCCAGATATTGCATGGAAATTTATATTGGGTTACCTATACTATAAATCAAAATGAAGTAACTCAAAATTGCGCTGTATTACGGAAATTACTAACAGGCGTATTTCACAAGACTCTATCTTCTTGTTTATTGATTTTATATATTTTTTTATACGGATTTTTTATGCACCTGAATCCGGTTCTAGTGGTGTCTAAGGTTTGCCTTCTCGGTGTTTATTATATATGTCCATTGACATTGAGATACGTATTATTTAATAAGGTCTATTTGATTGTGTTAGATATTATCATTTTATATAACCTTTATTTTTTTTGAATTGGTCTTAATGATTTTCCGTGAAAACTAATTTACTCCTACCATCATTTATATTATATAATATAAATTATATAAATGATGGTACTGGTAATGGTATGGTAATGGTGAAAACTAATTTACTCCTACCATCATTTATTTAAATGATGGTAGGAGTAAATTAGTACCATCATTTATATTATATAATATAAATTATATAAATGATGGTACTGGTAATGATATGGTAATGGTGAAAACTAATTTACTCCTAGTAATAGCAGTAATAGGAGTAGTAGGAGTAAATTAGTTTTTTAGACACGTCAAATAAATGATGTAACTTTTTTCATTATTTAAGTAATTAAATAGGCTTATGGGCTATATGATAATAATTAATACGTATACTTATCTCATCTCATAATACTACGGGAGAACTCGTGTGTTGTCGATATCATTTAAAAATAATAGTCTCTTAGTAAATCAGGAAAAAAATTGATTGATGTCAATAATAACTTGAAATATGTATTCAATTTAGTTTTAATATCAAATAGAATACAACAGTTAACAAACAGAAATGGTGTTTCTACACGATAGAAAATCAAACTACCTAGCTACATCTGTGGCATAGTAAAAGGAACAAGTATGTTGACTTCATATAAGTGCGCCGATCGAGGTTTGTATGTGTGCGCGTATATAACTTCATATCGCCATACGCCCACAATGTTGAAGTGTATCAATGCTAAATGTACTTCAAGGTCGATGCCTACACCGTACCCGCTCCGAGCGGCCTCTTATCGTCGCCTATTGTTCTAATTTATAAACGTATGTTTTAATTAATATTATAGCTAGCTACATACCGATAAAGAAAATAATGTAATATTGTTAAGCTTTGTAACTTATAAAATAAATGAAACCTAATTTCATGTTTTTGACTGCAGATGAATTATATGAAGTTCTGAAGGAATAAAGAGAATGGTTATATCAATTACAAAACACAAAAAGTATTTTGATCTTATTATAATAATAAACGCGGTCATCGTATAACTAATCGATCAAGTGACATATTTACATGAGATTACTTATTTTCTTTTACTATATCTGTGGTTTCGAATGCAGAAACCGCATGTAATATCCGTTTGATACCGCAGTGATTCAGATCTCACAAGTGATGTGTACAGAACGTCGCACGTCCGAAATCGAAATGTGAGGCGTGTGAGGATGGAATATTGTCTATATTGGACTAATGTTGAAAAAATTGCTTAGAGCAGTTTTACTTTAACTTAACTCTCGACTTCTTTGAAAATGCCAGAAAAGTAATTAATCGATACATTTTTCAGTTCATAGGATCAGATTTTCTTATATGAGAGAAACTCACAAGCACTTTTTGTGCCTTATCATCTTCATGTTGACCTTATGTTATAGTATCGGCCAAAATTATATAATAGGAGGAGTTAATTTATAATTAACCTTTCAAGCGATACGATCAAGACATAATTGCTTCTTAATTTTCCCAAGGCACCCGGGTGATAAAAAAATATAATAAATTAAATTTATTGAAATCAATCTAATTTTATCCTTTACATTACCTTTTTTACTACTTCACTGAAATATTTTGCGATAAATTACATCAGTAAAAAGCAAGTCAAACCTTTAACTCCTTCTGATAAATGGCTTCCATAAAAATATATTCGGACTGTAGTAACATCAATCATCTTTAAATTTGATTAAATGGAAGGAAAATGAGAATTTCATTATTTTTGCTATACATTTTCAAATAAACTTTGATGAAAGTAGTTCTTATTGACATGTAATAATAAACATGAAATATTTCTAGGGTCAACATTTTGTGGATTTTAATTAAAACACTGCATAAGCCTACAAAATTGATATAGCAGTTGCAGCTGAGATATTTAAAGGGACTATTATAGCCTCGTGCTCCTAAATCATCGGGTTTAGACTATACTATACCCACATAAAGGAAACCAAAATTCGAGAAAGCTCTGTAATAGTTGTGATGCAACTTGAACTAATATTGTAAATTGTATCCTTAGTTATGCTCGTTAGATGACATCTCTACCAACAGCATTTCAGAGTTGATTGTTTAATCTGAGCAAATTATATAAAAACAAAAATTTTAGCAATTTTTCAAGAGTGACCTCGACCTTATTGAATAAAACTTATAATAACTAGTTTATTACGTAATCGCAAACACTGCCAAATATATATTTTTAAGCATAGCAAATGACTCTACACTGCCTAATGGTAAAGATTAGGAGGTAGTTAAATGCGAAGGTAACCATAGCCACCTTCACCTTGCGGCCCAAAAAGGTGCTTATTTCCGCCTCTCTTGAAGGAACCAATGTTATATGAAGGATACGTGTGCCTGTGAGGAAAATCTAATACGGAGTGTACGATAAAGAAACGCACAAGGTAGCTTTGTGTGAAATGAGGTGGAGACAGTGAATGAAAAAACAAAAGAAAATAGGAATGTATCTATTACAGTAGATACCAACTATCTATGTAATATTTTAATTTGAATGAAATAAAGGCGCGTTATGGCGGAGTCGTTTGGGTGATGTGTATTTTATTTCATATATTGTGTTGTATGTTGTTTTTGTCATGGAATTAGTGTAGTTTTATGACAAAAAGGATCGTTAAATCGTGCAATATATGGAATACATCATTCAGCGTTGATTAGTGACTTACGTGAGATTTACCATTCATTCATTTGTAGGGTAAGTTCATTTATTGAACAACATTTTATGATTTCATTCTCATTTACTTATCATTTCATCGTAATCATTAACATAACATTCCATTTTCGTATCATAATCGCTTACATTGCATTCCATTTTTTTTAAAATTCTCGTAAGTCATTACCAAAATAGCGGGGCCTACCATAAGTCGCCATAAACTCCATGGGGCAAATTGCCACATTGCACCACTATCCTGGAGCTATAAATAAAGATAAAAACTACATTAATTTAGATATGGCTTAAAGGTTTTAGTTACTAGGCCAAATAATTGGGAAAAAAATGATATAAGGATCATACTGTCAAAAACAGGACAATCATTAACTTTTCTAAAATTGTGTTGATAAACTAAAAGATAAAGAAAATAAAAGTTCACAAGGGACATTTTCAGGCCTTTGTGAAGCTGTCCCTTTATGTTGACGGCCATTACCAAAAATGGTGTATAAAGGAATAATAAGGGTTCATGATGTGACTAAGCATTTATCCAAACCGTAATATTATATAGCTACTTATAGAAGACATTGATGATGTTAATATTATCTTTTTGATGAGTCACGGTACCATATTACTTGACACCTATTTGTTTTTTCCTTGTTAACGTTAATGTATCAGTAAAATTTTTGAAATCATCAATACAATCAATCATCTGTAACCTATATACGTCACACTGCTGAGCTCAGAACACACAAGCACATGAGGTTAGCCCATAATACCACTACGCTGGCCCAATACGGACTGGTTAGTGAATTCTATTTCCGAAAGCACCAGAACTAACGGCTCACATACCTTCCGAAGCACGGTGGAACAACCATAGCAACCAATACACCCAAAAACTTCTTATAGGATCATTCAGATAGTTTTTACTTTTATTATTATAGTTCTGCTTTCATATGCCTTCGAACTCGTCAGATATGAGTTCCGCAGACTTGTGAGAGGAAATTTATTTCACCATTTCTATCTCAGTGTGAAGGGTGCGATAGGTAATACAAAGTGCTTGACAGCATCACGACGAAAACTTTTTCAGAGATGCCGTAGGCTGAAGCAAACAATAATGATCGTAAGCTTATAATCGCCCACACTTTCAATGGCTTTATTAATAGGCTTTATAAGCCTAACAAGATTTATAAATATAATACAAAACTTAATTGGTTTTACCCGATACCCGCATTCCATTCTAAACGCGCAGATACTGAATCTTCATTAATCATTATTAACCATAAAACCACAGATGAAACAAAAGGATTTTAGTAATCATATAGAATTTGGTATAAATTCTATTTGCATCTCTCACAAAAGAATTAAGCAAGCGATGTTTAAAAGAAAAGGAACGGCAAATTTGGCGTCGGCTGATGGTAAGCAGTAAGAAGAATTGATATTTAAATCTTTTCTTACTTAGAATACTTTCCCTAGCTTCTTCTTTCTTGCCTTGATGACTTCGTGAACAGTTCTCGGTAATCTTGAGCAGGAATAGTTGGTTGTAATTTTTTTCTTCATTAATTAGCTGTATGCCATTACTTCCCAGATTTCAATTCTTATTAGCAACACTATTTTTTTTGTTTTGTTTTGTCGGAACGTGTTCAGAGAGGCAGACAATAATTGCTAAGGTATCGTCATCTATACCAATATAAATGACAAGAAAAATTAGTATTTCCTAAAAAATTACAAGATACACAGTTTTCCTGTTTTTTAAAGGTTGTATATAAAAAAGTCGAATAGTGTTTAATTTTCATAAGAACTAGTGATAAATTCGCTGGTAGATTTATTTTTCTCCCTTAAATCATGTTTTGATATTGTTACATAATTGTAGACTTATTAACATATTTTGATAAGCAACCAACTCCATACAGAAAAATCAATACACCCCAATTTAAATCACTAGGGTACATAAAAATTACTCCATCTTGTAAGCATTGATTATTAGATGTAATATACATTCTAGTATTATATAAGCAGATTTAAACTCCTAATTCAGTACATGAGAGGATTATAATACTATTCACTCAGATGCACAAATATCAAGGCTGATCAAAGTCAAAGTCAAAAATAACTTTATTTAAATAGACTTATTTACTAAGCTCTTTTAAATCGTCACAACAGGGAATATGTAAAAGAAAATAAATAAATAAAATTATAAAGGCAATAGTCATAATTTTACTGGGTATCAACCGGGCATTTACTAATTGTCCCAGTTAATGTATTTAAATATGTACTAAATAAATTGTTAGTCTTAATTTTAAAATAATACTTATTAAAAGCCATAAAGAAAAGGGTATTCAAATATAGACTAGTATAAAAACATGGTATAAATGTGTGATTTGTACCATTTATGTAATGATTCAGTATTCAAAGTGATGGTCGGTTGTAAAGTAGAAGTTAAAGAACTTTTAAAAGTTTCAGTATTCTTCAATATTGCGAACACGAATATACTCTCTATGGAATTGAGAATTTTTTCTCTCTGAAAAAGATAAGTCATAGAACTTCTGTAACTCAGACCACGTCCTTTCACACTTAAGACAAATTGTATTCATTATTAAGTCGACATTTTAAGTATTTAACATTAACAACATGCCACACTCGGCGTTTAATTTCTATCCCGTCTAAGTGACGAGCCCACAAATTATATTGCTGTTTTCTGTTTTTCTTTGAACGAAGCTCGATGAGATATAATCAAATTACGGGTCCTGGAATTACGGTATATGTAAGTAGAAAAAAATGTAGCATTTAACATTTAAAAAAATAATATATTTATATATGTATTTTCTTTACTGTATTCGATAAAAAAACTACTGGTAAATTTGAAGTGATTCAATATGATAATAAAATCTCAAGAATCCCAAGAATTCTAAGAATAAACAAACAGAATGAAGTAAAAATATCAATAAAATGGTCCCTACTCGGCATAATAGCGTTGAAGATCTGTCCATAAACTAATGCTGCGAACAATTTTGAGTTTGAGTGGATATAAATGGAGTTTGGACAAGGGATAAGTATTATGTTTACGAGATTTTAGACCTTTCTGCGAGGTCATATAGGTACCACCACCTTTTATTTCGGCCTTAAATAAATCGCTATGTATCGGTGTGAAGAGAAAAGAGGGCAGTGTTATAACGAGACATGAACAGGGTAATACATCTTTTGTGTCCAAAATATAAACGCACCGGTAGAATCACGCAATGAAGTTTACAAACCCTCACACATATACGCAGAAAATCACACAACTCAACTCACACAACTTACACACACTCTACACCAAAACATGAAGTTTTTTGTAACCATGACAACTATAAAAGACACTCTTGTCAGAATATTCGTTTTGTTAGGATACTTGTATATTATAATTTTATTATTAATATATCTCGTCTTTTTCCTGGACATTCCACCGCACACAACAACCCTTACAACATCGTATTTTATTCCTGTTTTGTTTGAGGTGGGCGCTAATAACTGTTAATGACTGAAGTTATTATCATTCCAAAGCAAATTTGTTGAATTATTAATGTAAATGGTTTAATAAAGATTTTCATCATTTACTATTGTTACAAAATATGATTGGTTGATAAATATCAACTGCGTTTTTTTTGATACTTGATGTTAAAAATAATGTATGTCTAGTATTTATAATATATAGTGGCAGTATATAGCGACGCAAATATTCTAATATTAAGGTCATATTATTACAACTATGTTTATATTCATTTTGTCCTAATATTGCAAAAATTTTACTTGTGAATTAATATTTGATATAAATGGATTCCGTGTGATGAAATTGACGAGTAAAGAATATTATTGATGAATTTTATACAGGCTGTATTTTAATTTTATTTAAAATTAAAATAAAATAAGCATTTATGACTGAATTCTATAAATTTTTCCAGTTCTTTTCCAATTGAGTATAATGGTATACTGAGTTGGAAAGTACTCATCTCAATTCTCATTTGTGCCCTAAGAGAGTTTATGTACCTATCATTTTTATTATCATGCCTTTTTCTATGCCAAAGCCCTCGGGCTATACCCAAATCATCAGTGCCTTATCCCATAATTGGAGTGAGATTAGTCGCTGAGCTGCGCTTACACTTAATAACATTTTATTCAGTGTAATTGTTTTAATATTATATAATTTAATTTTGTACTTTTTTTAGTGTTGTATAAAGAATTTGGAATAAATGTTTTATATATGTATTTATATTAACATTAGCAGCTGCTTACTTTTAGAATTTTGTGCGTATACTTATTTATAATCGTAATTATGGAATACTATTTGAAGTCAATAGTTTTTTGTTTATCATAGAAGTAATATAAATTTAAGTTGGAAAAAGTTTCCAGAAAAATAAACGTTTAATTTTACGTAAATCTTAGTAATTACTTTTAAATGTACAATACTTAGCCCCAAAGTTATCTTCTTCAGAGAATAACTTTCGCTCGTCTCGTTATCAAATCACAACCAATGCCTTCTTACCCTACTAAGCGGATCATAACAATACCGTAATTCTGAACAATATTGTTTTGATCCTATAATAATGAAATTGTTAGAAGGTATCGTTTGCCGTTATTCCGTTAAAGTTGGTAGTTAAGTTTAGTGGTGCTTTGAGATCTCTGGTTTCTCATGATATGACAGAAGAATCTGACCGAAGAAAATTTCTACTAGAATTTTGAACTGCTTAAGAAATTAAATAATTATCTTTCTTAAGGCCTTCTGCCACAGATCCAGATACTCTGTTTACAATTATATTAAATGAAAATTTCAAATGATTATCAATTTTAAATTAATGTTACCTCAAAAGGTCTTCTTAATAAAAACAGTTAACAAAATCAATTAGTAGTAGACCCAAAATTTAATCAATATTAGAGGTCAAAATATTAATCTCGGATCATTTCGTCAAATAATACGATTTTTCTACTGCCTTAAGCAGTCACAACACATCTGTTACAGTCCGGAGTGATTTATGAGCTGTTGTGTATCGTGACAAATTAATTGTATTGGTTTCAGACTAAAATGGGGGAATTAATCGCATAGCAAGCTACTCCTACACCCTCCACAATACATACGTATAATTTGATGGATATCATTACATTTATTGACCATTGTATACGGAGCTTTAACTTACGACGCCGTAAAAAAAAGCAAGAATCGTTTTTAAACTGCAATGAATAGATATGTTAAAGTAAATATTGAGATTTAATTTACTTGACGTATTTTGTCTTTTTGGGCTGTTTTGATAAATACTAGGAAAAAAAACAATATAAAATAGATAACTAATTCAATGTATTTTAACAGTCAATTTTAATAATCTATGTTAGGAAATTGTTAATTAGTTTCTAAGACAACGTAAAAAGCAAAACAACAAAATTATTCAAATAAGACTATTTATTTCCAAGAGTTGTATCAACTACATCGGACCCGTTGAAGAATTTAGTACATATTTTTTCCTGTAAAAGTATTTTACCATCTCTATTTGGTACAAGTTCATAATACATTATTTATAATATAAAATTAACATGCAAGCAATACTGAACAATCTTTGGTGTATTTTAAATACAATTATTATTACTAATGTATCATATATTAAATAATAGTAAAATCAATAATTTATTAAATACTTATAGGGAATATGTCAACGTATATTCGATTTTAAGTGTAAACACAGATTTGCCTATTTACAAAAGTTACATTTATTTTAAAAATCTAATTAAAAAGAAATAAAACAGAAGAAAATAAGTAAATATCTACAATTGGATAATTTAAATAACTGACGAACATTCATATAGCAATAAATTTGCTTGTATTACAAATGACACAAGAGTGTATTAATTTAAGTAATATTAAAAACTATAAAATATTAGTCATAAATAAAATTATTAACATTAATTCAAGTTTCATTCACCCAACAACTTAAATAATTATGATGAACATATAATGAAAGCATTTTTATCCCAAAAAAAATTATATGGAATGTTGAAGCTTGAGATTACAATTTAAAATATTTTATTCTATTGTATTTTACAAGAAATTCAGACAGATTTAGATAATAATTTGTAAAAATAAGTTGTGTTCAATATATCCTAGAATATTTTGCTACTATATTAAATCGAAGAATTTATAGTTACCCATAAAATAATTCTATATTTAGCTATCATCTTATAATATTTACACGTAATAACTTTACAAGCGATAGGATATAGGATTCCGTTCAAAATATTGAAAGATATTATTCAATTGTCAATCCACGAAACGACATATATAAAATAATCTAGTTTATTGGTATTATTGTTTATTTATGCAACGTTTATTTAACTGTAACTAAAACAATGATATTATCGCATTGTTTTCGCAACATTGTACTCTTGTATTGATAATATTTTGTTTAAGAAACACTTCTCCGAGAGTCAAAACATGGATTGGGCCAGGACTATGCTGTGGCCTCAACTCTTCATACTTTTCTTTCCATTTAGTCAGATGATGATAATAATTAAGATGATATATCTGTAATTCAATACACTGAAGGGGACCCTAAGATAAGTAATATTTTTGTCTTTTTCTGCTTATAATAGGAACACTAAACTTTGCACATTAGTTGATATAAAAATACGCTTGTATTCACAAGATCTCAATCTACCTCTTGATGCACTTTTCATCGCCGTCTCCTATGAGAAAGTCGTTCGTATCTCTGACTGTCGTGGTAGTGACTCCGTCGCCACTATTCCTGGATATGATGTTGCTCTTTTTCTTAGTGCTTCCGTAGTCGTAGTTTGAAATTACGACACTCTCTGTCGGATTCCTGCAATCGTTTGCAGAACAATTACTGCTGCATTTGCTTTATTTAAACATTTTGAAGTGTTAGAAATGAGATTTTGACAATATTTGTTCAATGTTAGCTTTACCCTTCCTTAAGTAGATTTTCTGAGAAGAGTTAGATGCTATCTTTAAGTAGATGCTGCTCGCTTAGGGAACTTAATTGTCATTTTAAGTAAACAATGTAAAGATAGCTACGAATTGTTTAATTCATGGATTTCATTTTGTTTGCATAACAAAGTTCTTTGTTAAATTCCTTGTACTGTCATTAAATTATTATACAATAATATTTATTGAAAGTTTTTTTTTTAAATTAATATTTAAATAATACAAATAAAATGACAAAGAACTATTCTTACTGGCGTTTGGCTAAGCATCAAATTAAATAAATATGAGATTTTTGATATCTTTTTTTATTATGATCAAGTTAAAACAATAGTAGTGTGATCGATACCTGTTACACCGATGTCGATGGGTACTTCTGAAGGATGTCTCACAAATCGCCGTCCTAGACAACCTGGAACTGCAGGTTGGGTGGAGGGTGCTCCGGCGACAGCACAGGTACCGATTGAAATGTTGCCTGAACACGCCGCTCACGCAGTACAAGGCGACAGGATTCACGCAGGAGTTAAGAAAGCTATTGATAAATAAATCACAACTTTCAATGAATAGAAAAACAACTGAACTTTCATCGTTTCGATCTCTTGTACACAGAATCACAATAAAACTTTATCTTAATAATGAGCTGTGGTGCATATCAAATTTGATACAGATGTATTCAAATATATATTTGAGTAAGTACACAAAATCAGAAACAGTAGAATGTGTGTAACCATAATGTGTGCTAAAGTGCGCTCAGTAATCAGAGTACGTCCGGATATGACCGCGGATTTAATTCCCGCTTTAAAACATGAACTTTTCTAGTTTGGATATTATTATTAATACCCTATAAACATTTATTGAAATGCCAAAGAAAAATTTTATAAAATATTAGGATGTTCACTATGTTATCTATTCTATTATACCAGTATTTTCCTAAAGTAATGCTTATTCAATATTGAATATATCCCATATTGCAATTATGAAAACGAGATTTCCGTTGTAACAACAAGTAAATAAAACGACAAACCAAGCACGAAAAGTGTTGTATTCGACGTTTGAAAAGTTTCAAACAACTGAATCGACCCCGGGAGAGCGATGTAAAGTTGAAGAAATATGTAGACGTGTTTAATTTCCGCGTGCGTCCACAAAATTATCTTGCAGAAACCACATTAACAACGTGCCTTTAATTTACATATTTTTTGTGAAAAGTTCTTGTTTCAAAGATTAAGAATTCTATGACAAATGTGATATCATAAGTTTTTAAAATTATGCCTAATAATGGGTCATGAAAGAGAAAATATACTATTTTTAAAACTATATTTAAGTAACCCTAAATAAAGGCTTAAGAGGCGACTACCCCAGTGTGAAACTCGCTTTACTTTTTACTTTTCTGTTGACAGTAAAAAAAACTGTTAACAAAAAATGAAGTGTGGTGGGTTTGACACATGAGGAGTTCCACCATAACATAATAAAACCTTAAATACTCTATGGATGCCTGTACAAAATGCAAAAATAAGAAATAATTTTACTGCAAAGCTACAAACCAATGACTAAGTATATGTTAATGACCTAATATTTTAAATGTTTCACAAATCCAACATTAAATCTCTTTTGCCGTGACAGTCCGTCCGTCAGGCATATTCGCCTTTGAATGTGGGTAAAGTCCAACCGCAGGGTTTAGTCAACGCTAAAACTATTTGATATTCTAACTTTTAAGGCGTAACGTGTATTTTATGAAGCAGAGCATTGTTTTAAATAAATTTCTTGGGAAAAATTAAAAACGAACTTTATGATAACACTCATTAATATTGCTGTGAATAAATAATGAAAAATGGTTTCACTGAACCTAGTTGACCTTAACTAGTTCCCATTGTTCTGAAAATCTCATTAATCTGATAATACATTTAATATCACAAAAAATAAATTTGCTTTAGTATATTTTAAAATTACCTAAATATTCTTTCAGTTTTATAAATTGTACTGTAAAAAAAATCCATTCGTTTCGGTAGTGGGAAACACGTGGTTCTCATTTTCCACTCCAAGGCTCCGATCACTTACTTCAAATATTTAATAACATTTTATACATGAAAATCATTAATTTTAAATGCCTTACTTTTATTTAAAAAAAAAAAGATATATTACTATTTGAAATTTCAGTTAGGATTTAGTGCTTTGCCAATTATTATCTGAATGATTCTCATTTTCTCATCCTCTGTCTGATGCTACACCACATCTTTGTCTAGCTTTATGTATTTTTTAGATTTTTCATAGTTAATAAGTTAAAGCCGATTTCCCCGCGCTATAGTTATTTTCAACAAAGTAAAAAATATGTTTATTCATACCTCAGACAGAAACCTATTATTCTCAAGGCATGAGTCCAGTCATTGTAGTCACTCTGAGCAGTTGGTGATAGATGATACCATAGCTCGAAAGCATGATACGGCAGAAAGCAAATGAAGAAAACTGAAACAAAACACTTTTATTTATTTTCTCAGATATAACGAAGAAACAACGAAAGTAATAGCAATTAAATAAAGGATTAATGGTCGCTTTTATAGTGGTGGTGAGTATGAATGTATTCCTAACGAGACGTTGAATTTGACGTATTTCACAATTGATGTGAAGCATGTTTCAAAGCGAGACATATTTCACATGTCACATCGTAAAATATTCAAAATTTAACGCTTTATTATTTGTAATAAAGATTATGAAATAAAACATAAATGCTCTCCAAATATTTTTTTATAAAATTGTTAAAGAAGCATTAAATATCATTAAAAAAACTATTTTCTCAAGGTCATACAATAATCTGTGCATATAAAATAAATGCTGTTCTTTAATTACGCTTATAAAAAAAGCGCAATTAAAAAAGCGCTTAACAGATTTAAATGCACCTTTTTTTTTGTTTTAACCATTTTGCAAAGAAATATTCATTTAATTTAAAAAAAATAAAATATTTCAAAACACTAGAGAATCGTCTAACTGACACACTACTTTACAAAACAGTATTTCCTTTCATAACATGGTAGACAAATGTAGTATTTATGATATTATACTTTTTCAGCGTAACTCACTAACAGCAATTAATATTCATAAAATTTCACCTAGTAATGATAAATTAAATTATTTTTTAAGATTAAATCACTCTTGCACAGAGTAAGCCTAATTCCACTTGCAAGTCTTGGGACTCTCAGGCAATTAATTAAATTATTTGTTACATTACGTCACTCACTTTTACGGTGCCTATTAAGAACTTGGTTTTTACGACCGCTCAGTTGACAAAACAAACATTAAATAAGTAAGTAATTTGTACTTAAACGGATAAGTATTTCGAGTTCTCTCTACCTTTTAATATAAGTGTAGTGACTCGTTGTTCCCTTGACTGTGGAACATTTATCACTTGACGACTCAAGTCTCTCTAGAGTGTTCACAATATACCACTATTTTTATGCAAATATATAATGACCACCGTATGTGACATAATTCATCATTCGCAATGTAATTTCTGTAGCATTTAAGTAAAAAAGTCTTATCGTTATTACGTCTTAATAATAATCTTGCTAGATTTTGCTGTAAATAATGAAGCAATCTTAAATCAAATGAGAAAACAAGAGTTTAATTTATGCACATTTAAATTCTTTATTGTAGTTAGATAAATTAATTATACAATGAAAAGGTTTATTATGGTAATGGAAAAAGTCCATTAGCAAACCTTTGAGTTTAGTATGATAGGAAGAAAGTTTTTATTTAATTCTTAACGGGGTAGTCCCTGTCTTCATCTTACCTGATAGTAAGTAGAGATAAGGCCGAAGAAGGGCGAACTACACATGGATTTCTCAACCACAGAGGAACTGGCTATCTTACCTCCAAAATCATGAACTTAAAATTTTGCTTACATTAGTGTTATTACACCAGACCATAGTGGCGGTAGAGGTAGTCTAAACATACTCTAATCCAATTTAATAAATTTGAATGAATTACAAATTCAATCAATTCCCTCGAATCTATTAATATACAAAGTGACAAAAATTAAAAAGTAATATGTTTTAAAAAAATATAAATTAATCTAAGATTAAAAATCCAGTGTCACAATGTTTGTTCTTGAACTCTTCCGAACCGGCTTAACAGATTTTAAACAATATTTTTGTGTATATTTGTTTGATCTGTGACTAATAGATCGTAGGCTATTATATCATAAATAAGGGTCACTCTGTCAAAAATATTTTTGTGAAATAAATTAAATGGTAAAACATGGTTTGCTGGGTCAACTAGTATAAAGTCTAATTTTAGCTAAAATGAAAGTCTTCTACTTAAGCTATCCAATGGTTATACCCTCCGTAAATTTCATTTGTGGTTTTGTATTTCTGCATTAAATAAAGTTACCGATTGAGAGCAGGATAATGCCAGTATAATGTGTTACTAAAAGTGGCCAATGACATTAACTGTTAATATCAATGGACGGAAAAGCTTATATGTTTCATAATTTATTAAGAAAATAACAACGTGTTTATTTTTGGACACAATTACTTTGTGATATAAGTCATTTATAAAGAACATATTAATTTCATGAAATAGGACACAGAAATCCAAACATAGCAAGATCTCTTTACTAATCAAAATGGGATTCGGCCAAAATGGAATTACGATGAAAGTAAATTGCGTCACAGAAACTGAACATCTGTGATAAATTTATTTTATGCTTTTATACAATAGAATGAGGTGCTACAACACGAGTTAATTGATACTTATTTTTTCGCAAATTGTTGAACATAAACACGCAGTCCGCCATTTTGTATACTCGTAGTGGCACTCAAAAAACAAGACTATGAATTTTCAAAAGTAATATATAATTTTACTTTTATATATTACTTTTGAATATAATCAATTTATTATACATTACTTTGATATAATCAATTTAATACATAAGACAAGTTAAATATTTAATGTGCCATTAAAGAGAAACAATGCACACAAATAACTCATGTTTTCCATAAAAACTTTTCTTTTCTTCGGTAATGCGATTAGATCTATTTTTTTTCATTAATTCTACGGTCACTATTACTTTGACCCCATGTTTTCTTTTTCTTTATAAATTCATTATTAACAGAGATACCAATCTTCAAAAACGTAAATAATTACCAGTTCTACTGTTCAGACACCCAGTAAACACACAAAGAAACACATAATTTAGCCTTTGTTTAATTTTTAATGAATAATGTAATGAAATTGGTCCTGTTTAGGAGGAGGAAACTCCCCTGTTCCCTCCCCTTTTTCCGTAGTCCTCACACATATCGTAGATTTTGTATATTTTTCGTTAGAATTTTTTGGTGCTCGGAAAGTTTTGGTTCTAGGTGCAGTTGTCATTCATTGAACAAAAAAACGTAAATCGTCAAAAATATAAAAAAAATAAAGGATAAATAATTTCGGAAGCAAAAATATAAATTTAGTTACGATCGGTCCATTTCTCAATTTACTTTCTACTATTATACTTCTTTAAAGCAAAAACTCTTTCTCACTGAGTAACGTACATTAAAGTTTTGCTCTAACTCAATCCAAAGTTGCAGTCTGCCATACAATTTAATGGGTGATAATCATTAGTTACATTGAGGATAACGACGACAAAAATTTAAAATAATTCAAATAAGGAATCATAGATTGTAAAGAATGAAAAATAATTTGAAAGATGATTTATGCGATGCCACTACTTTCTAATATTTAACGAAAGATTTTGTCAGAGCTTACTGCAAGATCAAAGAATTACAGAATAAATATTTGCCTATGCAACTGTGCTGAAATATCGGGAACTTATAAATTATTACATTCCGTTAATGATTCTATTTATAATAGAAATTTACTTACCAATGACGAAAATAAGCACCATACAAGCCACAGATTTTCTCGCCTTGGCCTGGGCTTCCCCTTGGCCCCCCTGTAAAGCTCCAGGCATTTCCCTTGTACTGGCTAACAGTCTCTGTGCCATGAGAGAGTAGAAGAATGAAATAACCAGCAAAGGTAGCGCATAGTATATAATTGCTTTTCCTAATGCCATCCACCTAAAAAAAAATCAAGAATAAGATTTAAAGTTGAAAAAAAAAATGTTTACGAAATTTATTAAAATTTAAACAATAAAAAGTGAACATGTGAGTCCTAAAATTTTTTTAATTGGATAATTTCTAAATTTTTGTTTGCCTTTTTAGAAGTCGGTTTTTAGTTTTGCTTAAAACTTTTATGCTGATTTTTTTCATAATGTTTTGTGTCGCCGTTATAAGTTTTCTGAATTCCCTGTGCAGCAGCGATCGATTTTGACCGAAAGGCAGTATAGTCAACATTTTATGACACCCGTACGCCTGACAACATTTGGCTAGCGAACGATATATGAGGTTACATTCCCCATCACAGAGCAGGCCTAAATAAATTAGCAACAAGTTACAATCGGCGCCGAACAAAATTGCTCTATTGAGTTGGGCACTCCACTGCTGTGGTCAGTACTTTTGAGTTGGAAGTAATCAAAAGTGGACGTTAACTAAAGTTAATACGGTTGACAATTACTTAGGATAGTTCTCCCATCCAGTCGGGTACGGTGTGCAATATACTATAGTGACGTTCTCGTGTAATTGTATGGTCACAGTATTGGAGAACAAAGCGGCTGGGGCGGCGAAGATAAGAGCAGCTGCCCATATGAAGGTCGCACACACCAGTGGCAGCTTACGTAGCTGAAACAAATATATAGAGATTGAATTTAATATGAACCTTCCAAATAATATTTGCAACATTAAAATAAATTAGCTATACTCCGAGCACAAACCTAATTACATTAAGGGTTACTTCTTGTCATTACAATCAGTGACTGATGTGTATATACGAATTGTCTCGAACATGCAGCGTTAGAGATAAACTCCCTCTGTTTGAGGATCTTTTCCTCCGGATGAACACAACACGCGATAGTAACATTATTTATGTCTGTTTAATGCTCTAAGACAGTCTGGAAGGTTGTGTAAGCAAATTTTCGTATAGATTCAAATTTAATCTTCAATATGTTTAAGTTATAGCAATTTATAAAAATAACAAGGGGTCTAATATTAACATAAAAGAATTGGATTAGCTTTGCATAAATAAAAAAGAATAGAGGAATAGACTATATGTTTATTGTACCACAGCAGATTCGAAAAGAGAAGTGCATAAGGAATAGTTAAATTATTTCATTAAAGACTGGTTTATTAGACTTAGTTATTTTCGTTGCTTTTAAATATGAACTTTTCCAGCTCTTCAATAAACATTCAAAAGGTCTTAACTTTTATTATTTTATTTTAATACACCGTTAATTAAACATGCCGCCTTTTGTCTAAATTACGGATCGGCAATTTGTCATTTGATTTGACGTTTATAAAAATCATTTCACCCTTTGCTAATTGAAATGAAATGAAAGGGAGGTAGTGGGTACCTTCTGTTATTTAATTCTTAATTCAAAAAGCGTGAAAAATGTTTGTGTAACTTTTTAAATTTATAGAAGTAGGAAGAAGGAATAAAGAAACTGTTGTTTAATCTTACTTTTCTTTAAATGTTTGAAATATATTTGAAAACTTAAAGTTTAAGTTTAAAATTATTTTATTCAATCTATATGAATTATCAAAACTTCAAAATATATTATCTGAACGGTCTGAACTGAATCTGAATAATTCATATGCGAAGATAGCTAGTGCAGCATAACCTAGCCGTCTCCACCTAACCGATCCAGAATGATGCCTCTTCACGAATCTTTTGAACGAACACGTGTAGAATAAAGGAAGAAATACATGAACCGGTAAGAGATTCCACTCTCAGGCTGTGTGACAAAAAAAGAATAATTTTGCTTGAAGGTGGAGACAGTAAAAGAATAATTCCGTAGACCAGCACGCGTTCCATTAGTAAGAAATGGGTATTATAAGGATAAGGTAAAAAAACTCTTCAGAGCACTCTCCATGGCGTAACCGATGGAAGGCGTCAAGACACGCTATGTCGCTACGCAATAGCAAAGGCAATTATGTTGTTTGTTATTTAGGTGGTCTTCTAAGTAGGAAGATTTTCAAATTATAATATAATTGTGTTACATCAACTCTGATATTCAATTAGTGTCAGACGCAAATTGGTGATAAAAGCTACCCGCCTCTGAATGTCCATAGGGATACATTTCTCTGAGATTAACATTGGCAAATAATTTAATTAATTAACGTAATGGTTATTACTTAATTTATAATATTATATAAAAAAAATTTAAATACACATATTTTTGGTAATGTAATGGATTGCAATTTTTAGTTAGTTTAGTTTTAGTTTAGTCCTATTAACTAAAAAACTATCTAAAGTCCAGATTATCTACTTTAATCAGCTTTTTATTGTTAAAATGAAAAAGTTTCTTTGTAACCATAAAATTTAACGGTTTTTTTCAATAAATTTCTCTATTTTATTAATTTATCTTCTTCAATAAGATTTCCGATAACGTTTGTTCGTTCACGCGTTTTTCACATGACATATATCGTCTTCAAGGTGACGTTATTTTTTCAATGTTAGCCTGTGTGTGGAAATTTCAAGGAAATATTATAAATTTTCAAAACAATTTATTTATTTAGTTGCTTAGAACGTTTACAGTATTTTTTACATATATTCGTATTTTGTAACTCCAAGTAGATATCTTATATTTAATCTTTAACATTGACACTGCAAAAATAATATCATAAAGTCAACTTAGGTTGTTAACTTACTTAATAAACGTTGTATAAATACCTCCACACTTTTTACGTTAAATATAGGTTTATTAACACCATTTTCTTATTAATAAAAGTTATGATTAATGACTGCGTGCACACTATTATCGTATACCGAAATAGTTAGTCGCCTACAAGGGAGTAATTGTTCGGATTAATGGATAGAACTACTAAGAAAAGTTTGATAATAAATTAAACTAACGTTTAGTACAGTTAGCCACAGAACAAGTGCAAAGTTTTATCAACCAATAACCCTTATTGTGTATGCAGTAAATTAGCAATTAGCAAAGGCAGAATAAACATTCCACAGTAATGTGGCTATGTGTACAATTCAGCTTAAATATCATACCTGTAGTTTCCTGAATGGGTTCACTATTGCACAATAGCGTTCAGCAGAAAGCGCTGTCAGCGTGAACACGGATACTCCTATGCTGACGTCTTTCGCCGATTCAGATATTCTGCAGATGAGCTCGCCCCAAGGCCATGACTCCAACGTATAAATGATTGAGACGAATGGCACGCAAATCAAGATTACCAGCAGATCAGCCAAAGCCAGCGAAAATATGTACCTGAAAATGTTCCCTCAAATTATCTACGCGCACTCTCGTCACCAATGGAATTGCTTCCGCGACTTGAATTTAAATTTAAGGTACCCAATTGATTTTTAATGCATAAAAAAACGTTTTGTTTCAAGAAAGCAAGTAAATTGCCTATGGTGGCGGTGAAGATTTATAAAGGTTTTATGCGTGATTTAGTGCCTTGAGTTCTTTATTGCGTTGGATTCATGGTTAAAATTAAAAGAAGTTTAAAAGTAAAGAGACATGTGAGACAATAAATCATGACGTCAAACTCATCGCCATCATCATCTGTACACAGTTTAATAGTAAATTCTGAGGAAGATTTTTCCGGCGATTTTCTTGAATCAAAATTCTGACTTCAAAGCTGTTAGTCTTTGTAACTGATATTAATTTAGTTATACTTGGAACAAACTGATTCATTGCTTCCGATGCAATCGTTGAACAAATCCCAAACCGGATTGATAATCTTCAGATATAACTGCCATAACTGGGGCGTGAACAAAATTTCTCATTTGACTAAAAGCAATGACTTCGTGGCACTTCGTTCAATAGCTGCTATCACGAGGGTACATGTATGGCTTTTTAACAGAACTGTTTTTGGGAAAGAGTCGAGCATTTGCTACGAAATTTTCTGCTAAAGGTCGATGCAAATTTCAATGTGACATGGAAACATCATTAGACTGTCTTTTTGCTTTCAAATGGAATTTAATTCGGTAACTGTATTCCAGTTTAAATAAGAGTTGTAAAAATGTATTGTGATTAAGTGTAATTAGTTTTTGTAGTGAGGTTTGATCACTTTAATTTCGACAAAGAAAATAACGCAACATCCGGTCCTACATGGTAATTCAGAGATATTTCATACTTTGGTAAGCACTTCTATTAGTACATCTGATCGTTACATTATTTACCAGCCAAACCTCATGAAGGGCTTAGAGGATTCATAAATTGACTTGAAATGACTTTAATTATAAGTTAATAGAGCGATTATATAATGGAGAAATTAGCGAATTTGATGAATTAAAAAATGATATTTAGCCTTGATAGCATACTCACCAGATCTAACTTAAAATGCTAAAATAATATTTACAAATCTTTATAATATTCTAGATTCCGTTGCTAAGTATTTCAATGTTAAATTTTTAGGTTAAAATATACGAACAAACTTACGTATTGGGAGCGTTCCTCATGCCCCTATGACGGACGTACACAATAACCAGAGTCCCATTTCCAAGGACACCCACTATGAAAATGATGGCAAATAAAACGGGAACCAGATATGTCTCTAGGCGTTCTTCATAAGGAGTGTACTCGCTATCTGATGAATTGGCGGAGACGTTGTATGTGTACATTGCGGTGACCTGTAACAAGGAGAACGAAGGATATTATAGTATAGTACTTTAAGATGAAAACGTCAAATATTTTTATTGTGTTATTTGATCATCCCTAATATTTTTGTCGAAAGCAGAGAATTGAAGACGGGGATCAATAAATAATCAAATACCCAAAGACAACGATGATCAAGGAATCCACATTGATAGCAGAACATTGGCGAGGTCGAATCAATCAAGTCAGTCATGAGCAGGTGAAACACTAAGCTAGTGTATAAACCTTGAAGTGTCTTATACTCAGAGGATTAATGTAGGCTGACAATGATACTAGACTATATTTGGTCCTGCTTAAGGTCAATACTTTCTCAAGCTGTTTCCAGAGTCTATTTTGATTATTTTTGGCTTACTGTCACTCCTGAAATTTTGTAATTATGTTATTTATTTTGTATTTTTTTTTGCAGTCTAGCAATAAGTAAGAGCTTTTAAATAAAACTATGTGGTAGGTACTGTCATTCATTTGAACTTCGAAGTGGTATATTTCTTCAGCGTGACTAGCTAGTGTAATTAAATGGTACAGGAAGTATTGAAATCTTCTGTCTCCAGACTGAAAAAGCATTAGCAATATTAAATTAGGTAATCTATATAATATAAAATAAAAAACAAAAAAATTCTGACACAGTATTTGTTATGGAAATTCTCCGAAACAGCTTAACCGTTTTGATTTTTAAGTATATATTTGCTTCTTAGTAGGTCGTAGGCTATTTTTTATACCTCTAAGCAATAAGGGTGACCCTTTCAGAATTTATATGACAAAACAACGTTTGCCGGGTCATATACTTTCTTGATATTACACGGATATAAAAATTTACTAGTAAACTATTAGCTTATAAGACATGGGGAATCCAATTGAATCTAGCTACACTACTAATTTCGATTTGAATCAAAACGTGAACTGAAAGTCTCTAAGAATTTAAGAATATTGTTTATGGATAGTAGGTATGTAAAAGAGTGTATTACCGTTTCATTCAAGTAAATTGTTCCCAATGTAATAATGTCTTGTAAATAAATCGTAGGTGTTTTCTATATGAGTAATTTGAGAACCTATTAATAAACCAATGTTGCAATGTTGCAATTTCTTGTGATATTCTGAAACTTGATTAGAAATTCCAGTAGTATGAAAATGCCAGACGCAAGTTTATTGAAGTTCATTTTTGAAACTGCCAATATTCCAAGATTGTTTGAGACAATTCCAAAGCGACACTCTTTCTTTGAATCGAGCCTGTCGCAAAATGAGGCGAGAAAATTTTCATTTACTTGCTTTTACATTGCATTAGATACCTAATTTACTTTGCAGATCTTATTATTTTATATATTAAAAATCACAGCTAAAACAATGAATCAGAGAAGCAAACCAACTTTTAATTTTTGTCATATCCAGTCCTAAACATATTTAGGAAAAGATTATTCAGAAATAATAATAGTAATATTTCTCACACACACCTATCATTTAGCCCAAATTAAGCATCGTTCAAAGTTTGTGTTTTACTATATAACAGAGAAATATAAATAGTAATTTGCATGAAAATACCAGAAATATACTTAACGGCTCTTCTATTATCGATAATCGTAATCATCATAGATCTTAGATCATAGTTAAGTGAATGGCACTGACATTGACAGAATTGATTGATTGACATTGACATTGGCGTCCTGATGAAACATAGTCCAATGGATGTATCTTTACTGTACGGTAGAATCAGATTCATACTCGGTTTGCATTCGGAAACGAACACGGTGTACAAGTGGCGCACGTCCGGAACATCTTGATTTTTGTGTATATCTCCACGTTTAATCTTTATTATCGTACTTTGATTGAAATGATTCTTTTCATTGTAAATTAAAATTATGAAATAGACCATTGAATTCATTCTTATCCAATTATTAATAACTCACGTCACTCACACCTATAATTGGAAGGAACTGATAACTGGGATTTGAACCCGGGAGCTATAGATAAGTAGCCAGGAGTACCAACCACTCGAACAGATGGTCGTCAAGACGTTACGATTAATTATATCCTGGTTTTAGATTTAAAATACACTCACTTATCATAAATTAAAATTTCAAAATTTAAGCAATTTGATATAATCTCTAAAGCTACATAAGACTTTATAATTTCCACTCTTGTATAAAATAATTTTTACAATTAATCCCAAAATATGAATTTTCAATTTCGGATCGGTAGGTATCTTTTTATCGGCGAAAAAGGTTGATAATATCTGTCTAGATTACGTCAGCTAAAACTTTGATTTAAAAATATCTTCTATCACTTTGTTTTGGGAATCGTAGGACCTGTTTTCCAAACAAACAAACATCGGACAAATACTTTCCACATCAACATTATTTTTGGCATATATTCTTCTCACTCCCTGAGCATAGACATTCCCAAATGCGAGAAATACGTGAGACATTTTTAGCTATTGTGCTACTACGATCTAGCGCAAAATGCGGTCGTACGTGAAACTCGAGTTTACTACAACGATCATAAATCAGCCCCATTATAGTAATTCTTAGGCAGGCTTACAAACATGAGGTTTAAAAAGATTTTAGAATGTCACCCTCACCCTAATACGGGTACCCTTATCACAAAAGAAAGTAGCTCTTTATAAAAACACGATTGCTCTTATCATTATTTTCCATACTGATGTAGGTGGATTTTATTTCATTTAATGAATAACAGGTAGTTCCCAAACGATAATATAAATCATGATAATGATGACGTGATAAAGCCTACCAAAAGCTTACGTAATGTGCTTGTTTACCCTCTTTTGCAATTTTCGGATAAGCCTTTTAAGCAATGTTCTTCCTTAGGCGTTGAGAAATGTTTACTTTCATGCAAATATTACTTTAGTTTAGCCATTTAATAATTTAAAAAACTGACGTTTTATGACCTTCTTCTGTTTAGTATGCTGCATAGTTCAAAAATAGTATGATTTTGTACTCGTGTACCTACTTTTACTGTTCGCTTTAATTATTACTATTTGGCTTCAATTTTATATTTCATCTGTTATCTTCCCACTGGCGCTAACAAAGTCGATATTGTGTCAATATATGCGTACCTACCTATTACTTTGCAGATTACAATCATTTCCCATACAAAAACATATACAAGTCAACCATAATTACTCATCTATTTTAGAGATAAGACAAATTGTATTTACATTGTATATTTAAATACCTCATATAACGTGTTTTACTAGTGCAGCGCTTTGAAATTTCAGTTTAAAAATTCGTAGATATAAAAACATATAAACGGGTAAATTACAGAATATCCATTTCTGAGAATGGTTAAAAATACTGAATTACTCTTTCTAAATTACTTTTTCTCTTTATAGCAGTGTAATTATCTGAAGATTGGCTAAAGATAAAATTAGGAAAATTTATTATAACAGAAAAATTCCAAAGGTATTTAAAATAACAGTAATATTTTTGAAAAAGGATGTATACCGAAGTCACGTCCTTAGGACGTTAATATCGATACCGTGAATTTCAATTATCGAAAAGAACTAAATATGAGTTTCAGTACAGCTAAAAACCAAAAATTGTCTTAGTACTTTGTTTTTTATAATGCTTTAAAAAATCAATGCCAAAATGACATTACGACTTCAAAAATATTTCACTGTTTAAAACTATTTTAAAGATACATGTCTTATCGTAAAAAATATTGAGATAAATCTGTTTAAAATCCTAGACGTAAAGGATATTTTTTTTAAGATATTTCCGATGTCGATATGATTATAAGCAACAGCATAATAGAAACAATGCTTTGGCATATAATGCACACGTGTGGGGGATACATTGTACTAAGGTACAATATATAGAGTAACAATTACGTTTAATGTAGGTATATATTACTTCATTCATACCAACAAATCTAGTTCCATTGTTAGTACACTAGGCAGAACAACATTCTGTTGCCGTTGATACAAAGTTAATGAATGTTTCTAAATAGATTCGATATCATATAAAGCTATGGCGATAATACAAAATGCCACTAAATAATATCAAATCAAATGATATATAAATGAAGATGGAAAGCAAAAATTGGAAAACTTTTGGATTTTAAGAACAAATAAAAATTCCAAATGCAATATGTTAAAATCTGTAAAAGTTAATAAAAATATAAATAAATGAATTTTAAATAAACATTAAAGGAATGAAAAAATATTACTAAACTATTATATATAACCAGTAATTGAAATGATTGGCAGAAATGGTCAAACTGTTCAACTTGCTCAATAAGTTGAAGACATTTGAAAAGAGGTTTATTTTTATCACTGATCGCATTAAAACTTCACTATATTTAAAGCCTCTTAAAAAAGGAAATATTCTTAGTCTTTTTAAGATTTCTAATGTAAAGTTCAAGGGCAATGTTGGTCTATATTTCTGCAAAATTTAAATTCAGTTTATTATATGTAAAGGCGACGGAATGAATCAGCTATGATAGACAGTCAGGCAAGGCTAAAGAATGTTTTTCTCGTTATGACTTCTTTTAAAATGTTATGACAGCAATGAGATTGCAGACAATTCTATACAAATAAATCAGTGTTGAAGTTACCGCTGTCTTGAAATAGCGGAGGATTATCTTATCTGCGAATTTAACTCAGACTCATGTAATTTGCATATTTATGATATAACTATTAACTTTCCGCCTCCGGCTCCGCCTGTAGATCTGGCTCCGTGTATTTGTTGAAAGACAAAGTCTTTGTAAGAACTTCATCTCCAGACACATGTTTTTTCTATCATAAAATGTGCATAAATATCCTTCCTCTACTTTTAATCTATTTGAACGCTAAACTTAGATATTTAGACGTCAATATGAAACATCTTGATAGGTAGTATTGCTGGTGACTAATCTACTTCGTCATATCTTTGTGTAAAGCCTGTTTTGTATATATGTCAGTTTACTTTTTAATATATTTTGATACTAGATCGTTTTTATATGTTTTGTTGTTGTCAATATACCGGTGACGAGTCAAGGCGTGGTTTCCTTGTTTTCCCAATTCTCTCCAAAATACAGTCCACAGGCTCCCCAAGCAAACTAGCTTAACAGATAAAGCTACTTTAGCATGTACAAATTTCAGAGCCTATGGAGTCTAAAGCTTCGTCGAATTAAAACTCTTTACAGTTATTTCAAATTACAATAGCTTATCTCATATTATTGTTGGAATTAATTATTCGTAATTGAAAGTCATTTTTAGACAGTAGGTATAAGGATAAATAAATATACGTATACAAAACAATTGTGTTAAGGACTGTGGTGGTATTTGCCACATAAATATAGATTGATAGGTCTGGGGAACTACTTTTTATTCAAATCAAATCAAGATATTTTATTTAACTTTGGTGCATATTTGTATACTTATTATTGCGTCAATCTAAACTACTTCGCAAATCAATCAAAGTATTGACCTGAAAAGTACAAGCCAGAAACTGATCATGATTTATCGATTCCTCGTGTCTGAAGATTTATTTGAAATTTTTTTTAAATAAAAATAAAATTAATTTTTAAACAGATCAAATGATTGTTGTTTTTAATGATTTCAATCAAAATTTCCAGTTAATTTAAAATAACATAACTAAATTATCTACTTTTGTAACGCGCTGTGACGTATCCCTGCTTTAAGGGAATAATATAAACAACCTTTATCTACTGATTTTTTAAATGTATATATTTTACTTTGTATTGCTATCTAAATCTAAATCAAGCACTAATAGAAACAATTAATTTTTATTGTGAATGACGTTTTATAATGCCTTGAAGTATACAAAAACAAGTTAAGCCCTAGTTACTTTAGGCTAAATAATATATGTACATGATTTGTATGTATATGATTTTACTGTTCATATCGTCAAATTGACGATAAAAGCGTATATTATTCATTGCTACTACGCAGCATAGGAATCCATAATTAGAACACATAATAAAAAGTGTTAAAATATTAAGTAAAAGTATATTAAAAGCGCAATATATTTATGTTATTAGATCAATTTCATTTGAAATATTTTTTAAGATTAAGATAATTCCTAATTTCGGTTGAAAAATATTTAAAATATGTTCCTCTTTTAAAAATACAACCAACAATAGAAGCAGAACACATTTTTATATAGTTTTTCCTTAAATGAGTTTCAATTACTGTTTTAAAAAAAGCTTTTTAATCTTACAGTTTGAAAATGTAAAAAACAAAAGTTGAAGTAATTTCCAATCTTTTTTAAGTCGGCTACATTTACACATATTTTTATTAACGGTAAGTTAATGCAAAATTTTACATTTCAATTTTCATTCTCGTAATCCTTCTACTTCAATTACTAGGTTAAATTCGCAGCATACCGTATAATCTGAAAACGAGTTTCTACGTTGGGTTTAAATTTTGAAATGGAAATTGAAAATATTTTATTAGATATCTTCCTGCCAAGAACGCCATCTTGGAATCACACTAGGTCACGTAGGACATGCAAAATAAAAAGAAATTTGATTATAATTAAATTCACAAAAATTAATACTTCAAAACTACGAAGAAATATCATTCTTGGAAAGCATTTCACATAGACGAATTATCATGTAAAAAAACGCCATTATTAAAGCGAACATACAGTAAAAAGTAGAACCATTCTATCTAGGTAAGTATATAGTACCCTCTGAAATGGCCTTAAATACATACCGCCATTTCAGAGGGATCCAATATAAAAATTTGTCCAATCTGTATCTGAAAAAACAACAAAAATATAAGAAAATAATATCATTCTTTTTCTAGTGATTTTATTACTTTATGGTGATTTTAATTATTTGATTACTCATTTAAATATCTTTCATGTAAAAAAAAAACAATATTCTTACCACTTAGCTAATATAAACATAGAAATAAACTATCTACGACAAACAGAATTTTTCAATTCCCATCATCACTTCCAGAGCTTACTCCCTACAACCTCACAAACTTTAGCTCCTTATAAGTAAAGATATT
The DNA here is from genome assembly GCA_943193645.1 of Acentria ephemerella. Taxonomy (NCBI): domain Eukaryota; kingdom Metazoa; phylum Arthropoda; class Insecta; order Lepidoptera; family Crambidae; genus Acentria; species Acentria ephemerella. The sequence goes on from OW971891.1 coordinate 7,896,665, forward strand.
TATGTCTAGCTTAAAATGTTTTATTTTTCTTTAATTTATTTGTTTCCTTAACCTATTTTCATTTTGCTATCACAAATTATATTGTTGACTAAAAATCAAGATCAAAGCTAAAATTAATTTCAATCTAAGAAGTAATTTATTTAGAATGGAAAAGAAATAAATCGAAATCCATTGTTCTACTCACAGTTGTCCAATAAAATACCGTAAAAATTCAAATATTTTAATGTTAATTGCATATAATTCTTTCTTAAAAAATCTATAAAAAATAAAATACTAAAAACGACATTCTTTGGTATGTAACAAGATATTGAACATATATCTTCAAATTTATTATACCTTTCACAACATAAGAGAGATCAAACACTATAAATCTCTAAGTTACACTCATGATTTCACTTTTATTTAGATAATCAAAAATATCACTACAGGATAACACTGGATAATTTATCTCAAGTTATCCTGTAGCTATCCGCTATGTTTGATTATCTAAATAAGACATAATCAAAGACGACACACGGACACGCATTAAGCGATGACACTGAAGTTATCCAGTGTCATCGTGTAGTATCAATTTATCAAATTTACAACAAATCTTATATTCTAGAAATTAATATCAAATATTAACTAAATCCATTCACATGTTTTCATCCTCTGTTTTTTGGATTATTCTCTCGTCTCATAAGTTAAGTTAGTTTGATTATTAGTAATCAAACTACTGATTATTTATATCTATACTGAGCATTTATATAATCTGGTTCAGTTAAATTATCTTTTGATATTGCGAGGAGATAATTTGTGTCATAATCTTCGATAATAATATTTTTAGATGTATGCAGTGAATCATAAATGGGTTGAACAGTTCCTTCTACAGGAGTATTCTTAGGTGGGGGTTCATCATAAATATCAAGCTGCGGGTAAGAAGCCGCCTTTTCATTTACACTATCACGTGAATTTTCATTTGGCTTAGATTGGTCTGAATAATTCAGTAGCTTATTCAAATCCTTCAAACTAGCAGAGGGTCCACTATTCTGAGCCTTAGCCAACGCATCTTCACAAATCTTCTTCATTTGTTCCCGCAGAATTAGCTGTTGATCAGCTGGTTTTCTAATAGACTTATAATTTTTTATATCGTTTAGACTGGGTGTCAATTTATAATAATTGTCGCCCTTCGCATTTACTTCTACGTTTGTCATCAACGTATTTCCACAGGTCTTCAAGGAATTCGGCTCTTGATTCGTTTGTTCTTCTGATGGACTCATATTTAGTACCGTCATTTCTTGAGACTCTTGCGACATGTAAGCACGGTTGATATCAACTTTCTGCGCGGTGTTCTGTGCAGTGGTTGTATCTAAAAATGTATAGACACGAAATTTGTTTCTATATATAAGCACAACCAAGTATACTATGATCAATGACATTACAAATAGCAGAATGCCTAAGATATATAAAACATAAACAGGTACTATGACTACCCCTTCATCTGAAAGAAATGTATAAAGAATAAATTTTAAATAAAAATTTATTTTATATATACAATATTATTTCCATGATTGTAAGCTGTCGTACCAAGAGCACACTCCGGTGCTTGCAGAGTTGAAGGAGCCAAGCTCTTAGGTATAAAAAGTATTTCAGTAGTTTCCGTAGTTGAGCTTACTTTTGCTATTGTTATATTATTTGATACTTTTAGATCCTCTAAGGTAAGCTCGGGTAACTTAAGCTTCGATGTTTCTGAAACAACGCGCAGATTACAGGGATCAATAACAAGTATATACTGCTAGGCAAACTTATTACAAATAGTCCTGAAATTGATGAAGGACTGTTCCAAAATGAAACTAACATTCCCTATTGCCCCTTAGTCTGTCTCCGTATATATATTTGTATGTAATAAATTTTATCATGATATACGTCGCCAACTTCCCTCAAGTACTTTATCTTGAATCCTGTCCATCCTAAGGTTACCTGGAAGAGATCGCTTTTAGCGATAAGGTCGTCCTTTGTACAAAATTAGTTAAACAGTTTTTTTTGTGTGTTTCTCTTTTTGAATTGGCTGATGTACAATAAAGATATATTCTATTCTATTCTATATATAACCAACTTAAAATTATATATTTATCAACAGCTTAAACTATTTACGGTATAATATAAAACACTTCACTTTTATAAACTATCGTACGCGTGGATAATTCAATCCCATTTTTAGCAATTTCCTCGTGTTTTCTATAAGAAAACTACGGCGAACTAAGAAGTTCAATGCCAAAAGTAATTATAGCATGTGAATAGAAGCCTTATTTTTAATTGCGTTAGGTGCATTTACAACAAAGGGGTGCGGCTGCATAAAGAGCGGCGAAACAAAAAACTACACTAATGGCAACTCGACCGCGACGATGAAATTGGACCTTAAGTTCACATACATAATCTGTTTATTGCTGAGGTTTACTTCCCGTGCACCGTTTCACTTCTTAATAGTTAAGTGTTCTTTTGATTGAGTTACTAGAATAACTTTTCTGTAATTATAAATATTACGATACAGTCGTGTTCATATTATTCCTACAAAGTTATTTTTAAAACTTAGTAACACTTTTCAGTGATAATAGTGGTATTCAAAAGGAGAACAAAATAGAAATACTAATTCAAAGCTTATGACATAGACGAAGCATCTTCTTAACTTCAGTGAACAAATATAATTTTAAACTACACCAAAAAATATATATAATTATTTACACTCTCACCTTTACAGTTACTTTCACACAGTCTGTTATCGACAAGACTTATTACACTAAGCACAAAGTTCAAATTCACCAGAATATTTACTACGACACATAATAACTTCATCGTGATATAAAAATTTTAAACATACGGCTACACTTTAATGAAATAGCAACAAAAGTGACTCGAGAGTATCAAATGATGCGTCATTAGACATAAAGCGGGAAAACCTTTTCAAATAGTTTTCCTTATTTGTATATTAATATCCCAACAATATAATTTATTATCTATAGTTTTAAATTGTAAAATATATAATTAGGTTTTAAAAGTTTGGTTTGTAATATTTGCATGGGTTCATTTAAAAGAGGCGTGAAAAAGCACTTTTTGGGCTGGCAAGTTGAGGGTGGCCAGGGCAGTATGTGCCATGCTGTCTTCACATATGGACTCCTCACAGGTGGTGTCGAATCATTTGCTGAGAATTTTATAAAAAACCATTAGCTGTTACCGAAATAACCTAATTTCACCTATCAAAATAGTATGCTTATCAAATCAATGTTTTATAGTATTTTAGTAAATATGAAACGTGAACCAATTTATATTTTATATGTCGAAATACCACATCACTCGTTTCTTACTTATAGATAGATAGAAAAACGTAATTTTTTGCCAGCACACGTATTCCTCAATTGTTTTCTAAACGGCCTCAATATTGACTTAAATTCATTAAATTCGGACCACTCTCCCATTTTCTTCGTATCAATTAGAAATTAGAAAATTTTAAATGAACTACTGAGTTAACACGATCATGGTGACATACTGGTAGTATACTACGGTTCGGTTTGGAGATCCTTGAGGAAGGCATATAAGCAGCTCTTGGATGATGGGATAAAACGACCATTGAAGTTATTTAACAAAATTTTGATGTCATTAACTACGTCTTTCAGACGTTAGGGTTAGGACCTATGAGCCAAGAAGAAGACTATCGAAAGTTTACCATGTTAATATATTCATATAAATGCTATGGTGAAATCAAAAATTCAAAATAGTGTTGTTTACTTAAAGAATGTTAAGATTTAAGCACGATTTGCTAGTGGTCAATGTCAATTTCGAATTAGCGAAATCGACTTACAGAAATGACTTTTTTTAAGTAGAAAAATTCAATTAAGACATTTCAACTTTTGTTTGAGTAATTGTGTGCTTTAATCCATTCTAATAAGTGAAAATTTTACCTGCAGTACTACGCACGATGATGAGTTTCAATGTATAGTGACTGTTTGTTAAATTCATTTTTAAAGCAGAGATATTACAATGACGCATAATTATAACATGACTTAATTCATTACTCTTAATGTCTATACATTCATGGGTCATTAGCTGTTAATTAAATTAATAATTATTTAAATTCAAAAGAGTTAATCAGATTACTTATTTTATTACAGCTGTGCGCTCGTTTCCGCGTAAGACTTACCAATTTGTTTCAAGGAACTAAAATAAATTTTCATCTTAATTTTTTGGACTATCCAGTATTTTATTATAAGCTAAGATATTTGCCCTCATTCCGAAGGTAAAATTTTTGTTACAAATATAAAATAAAGCAACTTTCGCCATGACTGGACCCTTGACGGGTCAATCAAAATTGGTGCTCTGGGAGTCATTTAAAGGGGTTGGTAAAATTAAAAATACTACGTGAGATTTTTATGTCCGTAAATGTGCTTAGTGTGTTATATTTTTAAAGACATGTAAATATCATTTGAATATTTTACTTAATCTTTATAAGACATAATTGTGATTATTTTATAACTATTGATGAAACGATCTAAAATAGCCTAATGTTTTACTCGTCTAGGTAATTAAAGAAAAAATAAATTACGTCTTATCAAAAAAAAACTATTATTATTATTCCATATTTTATTATTTTTATTGTTCCAATTTTAAATAATAAAATTATATTTATTACTGAGTCATTATGATAACTTATTATTACTTGTCTTAAAGCAGCTCTATCAGTAGAATCTTGTAATTAACGCTTTGTGATGGTTTGGAATTTGTAATCCATTGTAATACTATGCATTTTCACAAAAGAACTTTGTAACAAGTAAGATAGTAAGTAACAAAAAACAATGCAAAACTTAAGATATCTATGAAAGAATGAACGTCTACTTCAGACAACTCAATAAATTTATCCTAGTTAAATAACGATGAATTCTACTTTTCGTTTATCGACTACTGCACTAGACACAAATCAAATATCAACAAACACCTCTATGGAAAACGAGCGCAGTCTATTTCATAAAACTTTCGTTGAGAGACTAAAGATATTGTAGGTTAAAAACTCAACTCGGTCGGACTTTTTCCCTGACCTAATGATATAAAAATATAAAGAATGAATACAAATATAAAGAATGTTCGAGAAGAATTATCTTAGTAATTTTTGTGTCCCATGACGCGCCAATATCTATAATATAAAACGTAATCCTACAATATTATGATATAGTTTTACTATATAATCAGGACCATTATAATTGACTTAAATGTTTAGTAGTATAATATATAATAATAAGTATAATCTATTTAGAATCTTGCTGTAATGAGTTAAGGTGAGTTTCATGTCACGCACTTTCCAGACGCTTATTGTGAAACTTAGCAAGCTTAGAATTTCACAATTCTTCATAGGTTCATTATCCGCAATACTGAAGTAATGACAAGAATCAAACTAGTTCAAGCAATTAAATCAGTTGGAAACACTCGATCGAAGGATTTATAAATAAACTATTACTAGTTTCTGTCCGTGGCTTCACCAGTGTGAAATGTAGCATGTAGGAAAATATATATTTTTAGAAACAAACACTCGATGTACTAAAAAGAAAGAAGTATTTGAATATAATTGAAGTCAAAGCGTGTGCGAAAAGTAGGCCTTATGAGAAAACAAACAGAGTTTATATCTATCTACTCCAGTATTTATTTATTACCATTTTTTGTTTTTCCTTCAGGTGCCACAATCAATCATTCGGCGCCGTGAGACTGTGAAGTATGTTACATATAATAAGCAAATTTCATTAATTTAAAATAAATGATAATAGTAATTTCCGATACATGTTATGAATACACCTAACAAAAATACTACCCTGCAAATTAAATAAGTAAGTACTCCCATTCCTAATGTAGTACATACCGATGTGACTCTATTGAGGTACGATTTTAAAAAAACTGCATTACTCGTATATCATAATTTTAATTGATGTTTCTGTCAGTAAATAAGGTTTGTCATGCATTCCGTTTGTCGCCAGTTTAAGCGATGCAATGTAAGCGATTACTATGAAATCATACAAAAATGCGAGTGAAATGATACGTCGTTAAATGAACCTTACAAATAAATAAATAATAATGGAACTCTGAAAATCTCACGTAAGTCAATAATTAATACTGAATGTCGTATTCAATATATTGCACAATATAGTGATACTTTTTGGCATGAAGCTACTCCAATATCATTACAAAAATCTTTAGTTCTGATATTTTTATATCACCATTCCATTTTTCAAATTACGACTCAAGATAAACGTGATAACCCATTTAATAAGCCAATTATTGATGATGTTTTAATTACATCTAAATATAATTTTATTAAGTATTCATTTTCAGAGGCTTATTATCATACTAATGAGAGTGAACCATGAAGCGCCAATACCTCTTACCTGTAACGAAACGTGGACTAGAGGTTATCCTTGTTTAAAACTGTTAATAATTACATTTATTTATATCTAATAAGTTACCTTTTTAATAATTAATCTATTTATTGAGTTATTCTAGAAACTACAATGTGAAATTTTGATCATCAGTGATATAATTCACTGATGAGTTACATTCTAACATTTACAATTAAAACCGTAAAATAATAATTTTCAACATTTGTGGTTTCACTAACTGAAGTGATTAATATTTAAAGGATAGAATTTAATAATAAGGATCGTTTATATTTGACGACCGCGTACATGACGAGCGCACTCAAATATGTTTTGATCGTCTGTCTTGCGCGTAAAGATAAATTCATATGCCCATCCAGATTTACTACCAAACCGTACCGGTGTGCTCAGTACTGATCTACTAAACATACATATGGTATGACGACACATATTGCGGTTTTGCTTTTATAATTATAGTTTATTGTGATTTTCTTATTGGAGCTTGGAACATTTCATAATATAGCATTTGATATTTCATATAAAATTATAGTCATTTGTCACACCTGCTACTTCCGTTCACTAAGACTGTTATAATTAATACATATATTGAATGGCTGATTATTCATTCGCAATTATTTCGCATTTCTTTATTGAATGCGATATGTCACCAAATCAATGTCATCATTGAATGAAAGCGAGAACAACAGATGCCATCTTTATCAGCCTACATTGCAATATTTTAATATAAGTTTACATATTTTTGAAAATCTTTAAGAATATATTTATTAAGACATGTCTTTACGACCACTGATTTTAGTCAATCATTTTCTCCGAACTGTAGTACGTGCAAGTATACCTTAGCTTCAATAACAGAAGGTAAAATCTATCACAGTCAATTATAGAAGTACACTAAAGATTTTAATACGGAAGTCTAACATTCAATAAACTTTCTAATATCAATACGGGTTGAAAATATCTATTCAGAATTAAACAATATCTTGTGGATAGTGTATGAGCGTAACGAGCCATTTTATACCCCACTCAGTCTTATAGCTGCATCTGATGAAAATTCCATTATATAGGACCATTGAACATAGTCGTTACGTAGATATATCTCATTTTTATTACCTTTCCATTTATTATTGTATTTATACATCTAGTGCAGTGACCACTGGTTATGTGCGCATAGCTAACCTCTTGGCCGAGAACTTTTATTATTTATTGGATAAAGTCCAAGTTTTTTGCGTAAATTTATCAACAGCTTATACCAACCATTTTCTTTGGAAGTAGGTCCAAAATTGGATGACTCGAATCTTATTTTACAGTCTTAAAATGTAGCTTCTATAAGAGCCACACGCAAATAGTATTTGGTAATTGTCTGTTTTTTATTATGTAATATCCATACAAATTTCGTTATATACATAAAAAGTGTTTGTTATTTGGTATTGCATGGTTTGTTAACACATAACCCTTTTACTGAGTGAAGTAGATATTTGCTATTTTTTTAAGTACTATAATTAACATGTCGCTATGTAGATTTTTTGTTTCAAGTACTATAATTAACATGTCGCTATATAGTTTTTTTAGCAGCAGGAATTTTCCAGACTATTTACGGTTTCACGATGTTTTACTTTCACGCACATAAGGATATTATTAATTGGCAATGGCACTCACTACTTCACCGAACCCTTCAAGTTCAGAATATCTGATTCCAGAAATGACCAATTTCAGAAATATATTTTATTTAATTTCAAATCATATATTAACCTAAAACATTGTAACAAGTCTGGATGACAGATGACAAGTCTCACCACTTCCAAACCAAATCCAATTTTATAAAATTTGGTCGATTATTCATATAGTTCTCCCGAGTATTTCTTGTTAGTTCCATGATTAGAGAAATCGAAAAACCTCTAGACTAAAACATCATATCTGTATTTATTTTTGAAAATAGTCAGTATTATTTGTAAATAAATAAAATTGTATATAAACAATACAGTTGTATCTTAGTTTGTTATATCTAAATCATTAATCAAACGATCGCTCAGAGCTAATTACAATCTATGCAGAGAATTAGCACACTATGAACGCTGTTGTTACATCTGATACTAAAACTTACACCCAAGGCGCCGAAGTTTGACTTGCACACCTGACGGTGTAGAGTTAGGAAGGAAATGTTCCGCTATAGTAAGTAAACAAGTTTGTTATTTGGCATCTGCCAATACAGTGCTTTATTGATGTCTTATTTCGGATATGAGACTCAAATGGTCAGGCTATTAAAACCTGTCTACTAAGTTAGAAGTCCCGTGCTCAAATTACAATCAGCTCCTAGATCATCCCAGTTGATGCGTGAATAATGCATATGAACATTTGTTTACCAGTCAAAGATATAATTTTTATATGCTTAGTATAATTCTATAACTTTGATTTTCCGTTATCTAGTACTTACCCATATCACATTCGGGCTAAGATCAAAACCATTTACTGTTTAACAAATTTATAATTTGACCTTTGCAGAGAGATAGTAATAAAATTTTAGAATTTAATTTCTTCAATTTTACTCGAACTCTACTAATTTAAAAAAATCTATATATTGATGGTTGGTTTAAGTAATAACAACCATTCAATACACATTATTTCATAGGCCTTTTTTGTGTAGTAAGAATAAAAAAACTTCTTAAAATCTCATTGTATACCAATAATTGAAGCCTTCATATATATTTGTCTTTTCTTCTCAAAACATTTTTTAGAAAATTCACAACTGATTAAGTGCATTGCAAATACCTGTATAACAATTGATTAGATCTCATATCTGTTAAACTTGATTATTTTAAATAAACATCACGATATTAATGTATTACACTTCCCATAATATTATCCAACTAGATGAGTTAATAACATCAGTCACTGCTATCCGTAATGTTTTATACGACACCAATTGATGCCAGGTTTTGGCAATAAATCATTCTGATCCAATATGTAAATAACTTTTTCTATAACAAATCCTAAAGCTTCGTCTACATGGTTAGTTAGAGAAGAGCAGGTACTAAATTGAAATTCTGTTTGAATAGAATTTGGGATTTTTTATATATGAAGTTACTCACTGGCTAAAGTATACATTTCATACTATTTCATTGTAAGGGACAACATATTTTATAAATAATCCGTAACAGCTAGCAATGATTAACAAATTTAATTTTTAAATAGACGTTTTTGTAGGTTAATGATTTTTTGAATTATTTAAATTATTGAAATAACCACGAAAAAAATACCAATTTTAAAAATAAAAAGTGTATTAACAGTTAAGTCCCCCCTTTTAAGATGGACAAAGTCGAACTACCAATACTAATAATTCCATGAAGAAGTCTTGAATTCATTTCCATCAATGCCATTAATTGAAAAAAAAAACAATGCTTAGTTGATTATGTCTTTTAAATAAACTAAACATCTACTGCAAAGAGCGATTGCATCTATTTTAAAAGCCATTTGCCGGGCTTCTATTCAATCAAATTACTTGTAAAGTAAGCTGACCATTCATAGAAAAGCGTCCATGAATTTCCATATTACATTTAAGTAGGTTTCATTACCAAATAATTACAATTATTAGAAGTTTGTGTTCTGTGTCTCTTTCTTTTTTTTTTATGTAAAATTTTATAACTGTTGCTGTAATATTTATTTTTTGTCATCAATGAATTTAAATAATGATGACACCTCAATCATTTGATATTGCAGTGATGGAAGAATATTGCTTCACTTGTCCTGCAGTTTCACTGGCAAACTTTCTCTTTATACCAAAACACTATAACCGTGAATAATGTCCGTTTTAATATTATTTTTTATAAATAAAATAAATTTATACGTTTTCATGCTATTTAATCTCCTTAAACTATATTTGCAGGACCGAAAACCAAATGGTGAGTTTGCTTTTTAAAAAAAATGAAGGAGGAAATACTTGTACAGTTAAGATAAACATTCTCTTGATGTAGAGCAAAGAAACGAGTTACTAAATCTTTGAATTTCTGGTCTAATTAATTTTTTTTTTGAAAAAACAATGTACCATAAATAATAATATACCAAATCAATTGACTAACAAAGCTTCATTCTGTGGTATCAGACTTCACACTTGACGGCTTCTTCTGATGTCATTTCACTATAATATTTTGTTTTACTATAAAAGCGCTTCAAGGAAATGTATGCATTCTACTTTATATCTTTGCGGTGAGTACTCACAATTCAAATATAAATATCTGGAGCATTCAGGATACATTACAGTTTGCGAAATCAAACTTCAGTTGAAGTTATTTGATGAACTTTTGTACTAATGGCTGAAAACTCTTGCTGAAATTAAAGCACAGAACTTTGAACCCCATTCAAAAAGCTTGTCGTTTCGATGTAATTTGCAAACGAGGTAGAAAAAACTAAATTTGGAAATTTTAATTGTTTTAAATAACGCTTAACTCTATTATGTAAAATTTTAAAATGTTATAAAGTATATTATTAATATATACAGGCAGGATAAACTGAGAGCAGAAAACTTATATAATACAGTGTGATTGAAAAGTTGAACTTTTTTACTGTAAAATATATACAACGACATAACTACATGAGATATGTTGCATTTAAGTCGCTTATCGTAATAAGAGGAATCGTGGAACAATATTGTGTCCAATCTCTTTATAAATCTCTAATATTTTCGATAGCTATACCTTTGATTCAGCAATTTATATTGCATATAGTATAAGCCTTACATCCAATAAACTGCATAAATCTTGACATTTAAAATTAAAGTTTTTCTGTTTAATTTTGTAAGGTAGACTGTCGCACATATATCTATTTAATATCAATAAAATACTAAATTATAATTATAAAATATTACATCAACAAGACACCTAAACCATTACGGCAGAATATTGAGACAACATAATTAATGATATTTCTCTTATTTCCTTTAGTAAATATATATGTATTTAGAAGTTATTACACAATTTTATCAATTTATCTTACTAGTAAAAAATATCAATTCTAAAACATCTTAAATTATAATATTAATATTAACTAATATTTTAATTAAATTCTAAATATTCACGGCTATTTAGTTATATATAAATATACAAAAGTATCTAGGACTGGGGAACATAATTGTTTCTACTCATGATACGAGTATTGAAAGTACTTACCACTCGTCCAGTCAGCCGTATATCTAATTAAGGCTAAAGAAAACAAACCTTTTAAAAATGGCATCAAAACAGTTGAATATGATTCACACTGTATATTCTGTCTATGTATGTACATGTGTGTGTATTTATTCTGCATGTAGATTGTATTTTGTTTTTGTTGCTGTGCGTTGTACGAGTACAAAAACTATTGACTTCTGTTTCTTTTCCTACAGCAGAGCGCTAAAAATTTGAGTGCAAAATTATTGTTTTTAAGCGATTATAAGTTACGAAATCATTGAATAATGATTAAGTTATTAAAAAAAGTTTCAGCAGCGAAAATCATTTTTCGCAGTAAAAAGCAGGATAAAAAATATACTATCGGCAGTCATATCATTTAATTTATATAAGACTTTAACGGTCTCAGTACCTGGAAAAATGGCAAACCACTTTTTATACCCGAAAATACTACCCTCTGGGGATATATAAACGTGATTCCATGAGAATAAATTTTTAGGAACTGCGAGGAATTGAAATCTGTGTCATATATTATAAACTTCCATAGAAAAAATTATTTACTGCACCCTTTTGTGAACCCCTCTATGAAAATATAGTATTCTTTATGATCCAATTTTAAGAAGTTTAAGACTGAATACTGATAGAAATATTTTAACATGGAGTTGTTCTACTTACATCCAATACAAAGAACATGAGGATACAAATAAGACGACAATACAAAAAATATGGACAAAAAACAGCCTTATTGCTTTGATGCCAATTTCTACCAAGCAAACTTTGTGAACATGTAAAAAAGTACAATATAAAAAAAACAATTCAAAAACTCGCATTATTCTGTACTTTGGCAGCGATAAAAAAAATGCTTTATTTTTATTTATGTATGTACTTATGCGTTTTATCAAAAAGGTTAATTTTACAAGCTATTATTAAATCCATTTTGTTTGCATTGGTATAATGTGTTATTGAAAAACACTTTCCAATAGTATAAGTGGACCAGAACCTGTTAGCGGCACCTGTTCACAGGCATAACGCTTTCGAAGTGGGGTACTTCTGTACTCCTACGGAAAACAGTTATGAAAACATTTTAGTTTTTTTATAATTAAATCAATCGGCTTCATTGGTACTTAATATGTATATTGTCTACACTTACGTGAAAATAAAAATTATAAATGTAATATCCGGTATATGAAAAATATCCTATTGATAATTCTAATTCTGATGTCCTAGCCTAGCGAATCGATATAACCGACTTCGTTAGATTCAATATCAGAATCAATAATCGTCAGAGCTGGAGCCGCGTATGACGCGGGCGTAATCAAACAAATGGCGGCACAATATAGATTCTATTTTAAACGTACTTCACGTCAGAATCTTCTATAGACTGTTAAGGTTTCACTAAACAATCAGCGTAAGCAAATAGGATGCTTAACGTGGAATCATTAGATTTTAAAGAAATTACACTCCTAGGGTATTTTGTTGACAACTTAAAGTTTTGAATCGTCGGTGTGAATTTATTTATTGTTCTCAATTTAGGATGAGTCATCTATATGTCGTAAATAAATATTTATTAAAGAATTTGGAAAATGTCTTAGTAATTATCAACTGTATTCAAACTTAGAAACTTTATTATGATATTATTCATGACGGCTGGTTGAATGGCCAAGAAAAAGCAAATAGTATTAACCCGCTATTGTTGAGATTTTGGAAATATTATCTTCTACTACAAAAGGCTACAGTAGAATTTAGTCTAAAGATTTTTAACAGAAAAGACTTGCTAAGTCGCCGCTCTGACCTTAAATAAGGTGATTCTGTACGATTTCTTCACAAGTGTGTAAGTCTACATTCAAAAGGAAGATACCATGATCTGAGTTACATTGTTATTCTGATGCCTCCTGCCTCCCGAGTTCATTCTGTCACTGTCACGCTCGAAGTACCTTAATTTATTGCTGTAATCGAAGAGCATTATATGTGACTTTTGAGAAAAAGCCTATTTATTATTTCGCACCATCTGCTTCTGTAATAGAAGCATCCAAAAATAACTTTGAATTTGATGCCGCTTTATTTATTTAGTCCAGAAATAAATTGGTGTATATATATCTCGTTTCATTTCAAGAACAAAGTGTAAATGTAAATTGTTTGTATCTTTGGCCAATTCAAATTTTCAGGTTTATAAATGTAAACTTTTCATCTGTGACACAAAGCTTCTTTAATATTTAATAACAAATTGAGGCTCTGTGATTTTGCCTTCAATTTCTGTAAGAAACCAAAGATTCAGAAGGCTTAGTTTATAAAACGGTAAATGGAAAGATTTTTCTAAATGGCAACAATTGTATATTTTTTCTTTACACTTAATTTGGGTATTAAAGTGCTTTCTGTTTTTTAAGTTAAGGGCGTAACTAGTTAACTAACCTAATTTAATAGTTATGGCGACATCCAACATTATGGCTGGGTTCAATAAAGAAAAATTTCTACTTAAGAATTGCCTCACCGAATGCATTCCGTTTGATACATCGAAATGTCATTACAGTGTCAATGCTGACTGTCATTTTTGTTAGTGCAGGAAAATTGTTATGCGTGTAAATATAATAAAGCGAACAAAAAATCAAATAACGGTTCATGAGTAATCCCTGGATATGAATTTTACATTCATATTAAAATGAAATTTTTAGAACGTTTTAGAGATTTCTTTCACCGACCTTTTCTTTTCCTTTTTTACCGACTTCGACAGTCAAACAATCGTGCTACTAGCTTGTAACTAAATGTAATATGTTCACTTTGTTGGGTACTGTAAAACTCATTTCTATTGTGTAAATATTTAGACTTGTTGCATATGTTACTTAGTAGATTATATAGGTAGTTGTAAATTATGATAACTTAAGAAAAAAATAATTATAGGAAATTTTAACAAAAATGACAAACTATTTAGGGATTAATCGGAAATTATTGTAGCCAAAGAACTGGCCATCAGTTGCATTAATAGTAGTATTATTTATTTATTATTCAATAATAGTAGGGGCAGATATTTATGTGATGAATACAAATAATATCCAGTATTATGGAAACTTAATCAAGTATTAATAATACTGAATATTATTCTCAACTGGATATTATAATGTATGTAAACAAGCTTTCAATAATGCTTAATTTTGGCTAGATAATAGATGTGAGTGTAAGGGTGCGATTTTTTTTTATTATTTCAATTTTATGTTCCCAATTATTATAATAGTTTTCAAATATATTTAGGTACGATCAGATATTAGGTAAGCTAGTTATTTTATTGTTTTTTACACGTTCTAATGTCTTTATCGATGTACAAAAGAGGTTATATTTGTTTCTCGTCTATATTTATACGAAGCATATAATCCATTTACTTAAGCTTGGTATCTATGCAGACAACTGAGATGTAAGAGCCAGATCGTATTTCAACATTAAACCTTAAATTTATATTTCTCAAGCAATATTTGCGTGTAACGTGACATTAATGTGAGATTATATACAAAGAGATTTATTTAGTACAATATATTTATTTTTGTTTGAAAGTGGTTTACATAACTTCATTGTCAATAATAGAAACACTTGTTATGTACTGATTTGTATTATCTTTATCTTATTATTTTTATATTTACAATCATGTTATAACAAACATAAATAACAACATAGTATAAAATATGTAGTATAAAAGTAGTTGGTCGTGAACATTAATATTAACGTTAATTACCACATTAGTCAACGACTGTGTCGCAGTTATTAACGCCCACCTGGAAGTATGATTATTAGGTTACAAATAATAAAAAAAATTTTTTAATATTGTGTATTAAATCTTACATTCAAGAGATATATACGGGAGTAGTAGCTATGAATAGATGTGCACATAGCTGTATACTTGTGTGGCTGTGTGTGTAAGAGAGAGAGAGAGAGAGAGAGAGAGAGAGGGAGGTCGTCATAACTCAGTATTGGTAACTACTCGTTCGACGGCTGCCCTGGTGAGGGAGCACAGCATACGCTTGCGGAGTGCCCAGCATGGGTGGAGGAGCGGCGGGCACTTACTGCTGCTGTGGGGGACGACCTCTCCGTTTTTTTTTATCCCCCGCAAAGTACTCCGAGATGGGACCAAACCACGGTCGTGTCGCTCCATCGATACTACGGCGAAATGTCTTTAGGTCATCCCGTGTTGTCGATGGAAAGCGGCTAGGTAGGCGGCGTCGCTGAGGAGTTTAGTGGGTGAGAGCCACGCCCCTCTTCCTCCTCCCCAGAGGTTAGGGGGTCGGCTGGTAGAGCTTCTCCTCAGCATCACAAAAAAAAGATAACTACTCGTTCATTTTATTATACTGTGATAACAATAATAATAAAGTCTTTTATTCCACACAGATTTTGTGAAATGCCCTAGAAAGTAAGGAAGGAAGTAGAGAGTCGCGGTAATGAGACTCACGGTAACAGGAAAGCGACGTGGAGGGAATGATTCAACTCGCTAATTAATTTTTGTTAATATCTCCAATATATAACTAATTAAAGAACATACGACCATACTGTTACAAAGTCAACAATGTTATTAACTGTTAACTATCAGAAAGCACTCAAGGCTTTGTCACAAGTGTAATTGAAGTGGCCGGTTTTAGATCCCTAGAACTTGGCGACTTCGCATGACTAGGGCAGTGTTATTTAAGTGGACTTAAATTAACTTTTCCTTTTTTCGCATCACTTTTACTCTCCTTTTCTGGGAATGTGAAGTTGCCGTATTTACAATGATAACTATATATCTTACATGGCGTCTATTTACGGTTTCCGTACATGTTTTCATGGTAAATTATATAAGGTAAAATTGTTTAAGAACACTTTTTATCATAATACCAATGCATCAATAGCTACTGTATAAAAGCCCAACTATCTCCACCTTACCGGCCCAAAATATGTAATTTCACGCCCGAAGGATTGGCGTAGCTGTGAAGAACTCCGCTGTACGTGTGACAACTAAACATGACTCCGGTTCTCTTTGTATATGATAGTGATAATAATATAAATTTTAAAATAAGAACGTTAAAAATTATGAGTTAACGGATAAGAATCCGTTAATTTTCTAAACACCAAAATATGCTAATATATTAAAGTTTTTTAGCAAGTTTTTAAACGTAACTATATAAAGATATAATACGAGTAATATATATTATACATTTGATATATAAAATAAATTACGCAAATTACACAATTTTTTGTGTGTCAGTAATATTTTTGTATAATAAAATGTATGAGGAAAAAGTGTAGTGTCATTGACAACATGGCACATAAATATTTGATTTCAAAAACCGACTAAAATATTTAAAATTGTTTTAAAAAGTAATAATAAAAGATTTACATTCAAATATAATAAGGTTTTTTCATAATTTATTTACAAAAAATGCTTATTAGACACATAGTTCTTTGGCTTATTGATGTGACTTTAGAACTAGAATTAAAAATTAATTTACATCAAAATTTTGAGCAATAACTCGGCTCAAATTACTACACTAACGTGTACTCTCAATGAGAAATATATATTCTTTTCCCATAAAAAATACATTTAGGGATTAGGCATAAAATTTCATAGATTCAATATTCCAAACACTTCAATTATATCGGCACATTTCCTGAACAAAGAAAAAAAATAAATAGAACATTGTCAGTTGTATGTTTAATAAAGCAACGAATATTCTGATATAGAAAAATTATAAATATTTAATCTACAGCAATTTTTATTTTAAATGGGCTGAATAGATTTTCAATCTTTAGGATTACTGGTTTTTATATTATTTTAAATGTTATTTTTTTGTATATTTTTTACATATATGGGCCTTTCTCTACTAACAGGAAAATCATGGTCCAGGCATTTTTTTCTTACTTTAACTATATTAATGCATAGTTTTATTTATTAAAATACATTAAAGTTGAGTAAATGACTCGCCACCCCCTGATGATAAGCAGTGGAGGAGTTCATATGTGAAGATAGCTAGTGCAGCATGCGACATACTGCCCCAGCCACCCACCCACACATTGCCGACCCAAAAAATGCTTTTTCACGTCTTTTTTTATGTTGTATGAAGAATTCCATGCTCTAGCTGTACGACAGAGAAAGAAGTCACGAAATCTCTTTGTGCGCAAAGTAGACGTGGCGATAGTGAAAGGGTCACTCCGTAGACCAACACACGTACTCTTGAGTAGGAAAAGAGAGGGAGGGATATTCTTCATTATTAATTAACCCTAGCAAAAGCTCTTATAAATGATAAGTAGGAGTAGGTAGGAGCTATTATTACCAAGGCACTGAGAGTAAGTAATATCACAATTACATTATTATAAGCAACAACATAATTTGATTATTAAATACCAGGAAGAGGTATCTAAGCAAAATAAATTATATCATGATAAATTTAAAATACAAAGGAGCTTTGAAACCTATTTTCAAAATTTAAATTGACTGTGAATAACAAGGTGATATTTTTGTTATTACTGATAATATTGGGGCAAAAAATGTGCAAGGTAAATAGCCCGAATGTGACTCAAATTCTCATGATAGTCCCCTTGAAGCTATGTATTTTGATGAGGATGTTATCCCTAATAACTATAACTTGGGTACTAACTATCGATGAAAAATGGACTGTTTAAATTTAATGTTTACTCCAAAGCGAAAGGGTACAAAATAGCCTGACAAATAAAGAGTTAGCTACACGACCGCGATGAAGTGAGTGAAAGCGCGCACGTCTGCGCCGTACGTCTAGCCGCCGTCGGCCGCCCCTTGGACGCCCTCTTCGACCGGCTAGTGGCTGTCACCAGGTTCAGGACTGTAAGATCAATAGGTCGTACAATCGGTTTAACTAATCAATAATTAATAAAAGTAGAATTAAAATTCAAATTATCAACTAATTTTCGTTGTGAAAAAAAACCCTGCCAATTATATATTTAGTTTTACTATATGAAAAGAAGTTTTGAATCAAGGCCAATGTAAAATAACTAGTTCCAAATAGCTTCCAGTCTACCAACTAATCTCATTGAATACTCATTCCAAATGTCAATTTCAACTTCATGAAACAGTGTCTATTGTTTGAACGAATGACAGACAGCTAGTTGATATCTCCCGGCCTACTTGGATGGACAATCTTGTGACCCAATAACCTACTAGTAACCAATGTATAACACTTATTTAGAGCTAACAGGACCCAATTCCTAATGGTCATACTGAAATGAAAACAAAATTTTCAGGTTTATGTAAGCTAAATATTATAAAATAAGCCCTCTGTTTTAACAACTTTGCCCGCGGGGAATCACAATTCTTGAAAGGAAAATTATTTCAAATTTTAATATTTATGTTGTAATAGGCAAAACAAAAGCCAAGCTGGCCAACAGATGGTGATGGTTGTTTTATGAATTCATTATTTTAATATCAACATCAGATAAATAATTTTATTTTGTCGCCAAAACCTCAGAGAGTAGTTTTTAGAGATAGAGTAGCCAAAACCTCATCATACGGGTGAGATGCATACAAGATCGATCGTTGTCAGATGAATTGGTTTTTTCGTCTTCACACTCAAGTTGTCTTTATTGCCGGGCTGTTTTAAAAGATGCAAAATGGAAGAGAAATTCGTAACGTAAAGTTTAATACAAAACAAAAAAATTGCAAGACAATGTGTTGATCGAAAACTGAGGCAAGCTCCGACACGACACAACTGCAAAGCATTGAGCAAAGAGACTGCAATATGAAATTATTATATCCTCCTTAGATGCGTTCACAGACTAATAAATGTTTGAATTAATTAATACACACTACAGCTATACAAGTTCAAAGTACAATAGACAGTTTTAATAATATGAATTTGTATTTTTAGATGTTGAGTCAAGTAAAAAAGTTGAATAGAAATCTTTATATTTGTAATGTGATTATTATTAAATCCTCATTGCCTAGTTATACAAAATTAAAAATTATGACTACACAAATTGATAGACAATGAATAATCATGTCCATAAAATAATTATATTTCAAATAAGTTTGCATTTCATTGAAACAATAATGAAAAAATGAGAAGAATTTGTAAAATGGAACGTGATAGCTAAAGCTTTCCATTTGCCGCTTCAGCATTTCCTTTCGTGTCTTGTATATTTTTTCTCTTCCAGAAAAAACGTATTAAAACTGTTAATTGCGGAAAACGTCAGTAACTCGTCTGAATTAGGTTAATATCTTTGCGTAAGAAAAACGTCAGTTTTGCCAAGTATCGTATTAAGTCATTTGCTTAATAATCTTAGTTGTTTTTGTTAATTTTGTTTTCAGATCAATAGCGCATTCATTATTTATAACGCTGTGAGTATTTAAGTCGCGTAGTTCATCAGATATTATTCTGTGTTCATTAGATATTATCACTGCAGCAGTACTTGCAGCTACTTGTGATATGCTGATTATACTATATATGATTAATGTGATTAATCTATTAATAATGACACGTCTGTCTATTTGTAGTAATATTTATAGACGTATTAATCTGTAACAGGACCGTCTTAATAAATTGTTCAATACCCTATTTTCTTAGGGGCCATCAATGAATCATTAACTCAAGGTATTTACTATGTTACTGCAAAGCTCTACCTAGAAAAAAACGAGTCTCTTAGATCTTGGCTAATCCACACCTGAAGACATAAAGCTGCTGACTATAAGCATATATTTTAAGTATATCCTGGAAGTATTCCAGGATATTAGACATTAGGATAAGATCCTCTTGAAAAAGTGCTCAGAACTTGCAAGAACCCGCACAATGTAGACAGCGCAGGAACGATTAATTTAGAGACCCTGGGGGAGGACTAAGTCCAGCAGTGAATGTCTTGGCTGATATGATGATGAAGAAGGTACTATACTCGTATACAGTTTGATTGATCGATGTATTTTTTACAACTATAACGTAGTATAGTTGTAAAGAATTTGAAGTTGTGGGCACAGCAAGTTAATTAATAAATTGGAAAACAGCGTAACGTGTGGTAAGAGTCCTACTTAATTAAAATTACTCCTGGATTTCACCCAGCATCTCCGGGCATCCCAGGTAGCCCGGTAGTTTAGGTAATTAGTTTACTCCGCTGCATTCCAGCAGTGTGAGCAGATGTGAACGGCTCCTTGACCTCTTTTCATCTCGACTTATTTTCCAATGTTTGAAACAGCTAATGGACAATGATAGCTGTAGTAAATTTTGATTCACCCGTCTGCGTTATTCAATCCAGAGCGCTTGGAGTAAAGCTCCAAAGAACTTCTCGTTTCAAGTCGCATTTGTTACAAATATTAATATATTTAATTTGTTGAACATATTTTTGTGCAAACCTAAATTCAAATATATTTTTATAGAAAAGTTCATTGCAGTTTATATAGTCTCTTAAATTCTAATAATATAATTTATAAAATAGAGAAGCAACTAAATATACGCCTAGGTAGGTGTGTTTAGTTATTTCTTTATTTTACTCAGGCGAGTACAACTTACGTGCGCTTGCAACACCGTAAAAAGAGTAAACCAAATCGCAGTTTTGGTACGGCTAGCAGCACTGAGGTCGTCTGTACAAAGGTTTTATTAAATCTTGAAAACTCAAGTAATCTACCTTAAGTTATTGTATTACTGAAATATACATCCATTTCTATTTCTAGCTATTCTAAATATATACTTTATTCACAATATTAATAACGTCTCTTATTCAAAAGATACTCAAAATGAAAAACTTATTTAACTACGTTCTTGTTTAAGTGTATAAAACTGTATACGCAGTTTGTTTCATCTTTCAAAACATAAGTTTTATAGTAGCATTCAATCATAAATGCAAATTTTGTAAAACAGCTATGCGACGGGAACCTAATTATGCGTAATGCATGCATATCGATATTTAATGTCTATTATCTAATAAAAATATAATATAAGTTGCATTTATTACCAAAAAAAACAAAAAACAAATGACTTTCTAACGAAATGTCTTGATTTGCATTAAATAAGTCAAAGTGAAAAAATTAAAACAATTATTTAATCCTTGTCTTAGGATTTTTGCATGGTACGAGTATAGTAACATTATACTTGAAATTTAAATATTAATTATTAGTAAATATTAATCTATGACACTATATTCTTCTTATTTTATTATATATAAAAAAGAATTAAAAATAAAAAAATAAACTTAAATTATCAATATATAAAAAGCTCTTTATAAAATTAAAATAAATGATATCGTTCTAAATGGGAAACTAAACCAGAGTGATAACACTTTAAGCCTACGTTTAGTGGTAACCGCTATATGAAACGCAAAATTTAAATTCAGCTTTTTTTCTCTGTTTAAAGGTTTGTTGGTATTAACTACACGATGTTACCCTTTGTAATTCATAATTATTTAAAAATGTATACCAATCGATCAAACGCCCCACTTGATGGTAAACTCCTAAAGAAACAACTTACAGTTTTAATTTGCTTCATAACATTATATAGCCATGGCGGTGGTAAAAATGTCCTTACATCGAGTGATTTAGGCAATATTTTATTACAAGAAGATATATCCTTCAGGTTGTGGAGCATTGCCTTCACGGTGTAATTTTACTCACTATATACACAACCTTGAAATGGAAGGCTTTTCAGCAATATCCCTGCAGATTTCGTGAACTGGAGCGGAAACCCCTTATGCAGTATACAAAATGTTGTGACTATAAAATATAAAATCTCATAGCCGAGAAAATCCTGCAGTTTCTGTATAGTTATCATCTAAAACGATGACTTGACATAATAAAGTAACTAAGTATTTTAGATCAAAAATGGCTACAATACTTAGTCCCTTATTGTGTGAAAACAATTTAAACCCGTACCACAATTTTGATCTTCTATTAAGGTTTGTTGTTATAATTAATCCGTTTTGATTGGAAGTTGCCGAAATTTGTCTTTAATATAATTGCCCGAAGTTTGCTTCTCAATCTATCAATGAGTAGGTACTTACTGTTATCTGGAAATGGTTAGTAATTTCATTATGGCAACAGCGATTTATTCATAAAGGTACATTTGACAAGATCCAGTTATTATTCCATAGACATTGTTGCTTACAGATTTTTCAAATTCTACAATAACCTTTTAAATATTAATCAAAAAGGAGATCCTCTATCTTTCGCGGAAAAAAGTAAATAAAAATAATAATAAACGTTTGAAAAAGGAACACATTTTCTATACTATTATTAATGGCCCGCCGCTGCCGTATTGTAATTGTGACAGGACTAAAGAGTTGCAGTTTCATGCAAATAGGTAATATAATTTATTTATCACGTTTTTCTTTTATCGAGGACTTTTAAAAGGAAAATTGAATGTCTTCCTAAGTGAGTACTTATTAGTAATGCTCTAAAATGATAAAATCAGTAATTAGAAGCACAGCAAAGTCAAAGAAAAAGATGAGTATTTAATTTGCCTGGAAATATAAATGCGTAATTTCATGGTCTTTCTTTCATTTAAGATGCTATGTAATTTGTAAAAAAATATATCAAAGAGACTCAGCAATTGAGCCTTTTGTATAATATGTAAAGTAATTACAATTGAGCGTATTTGTAACATTTTAATTAAAATTGTTTGGTAATATATTTTTTTTTCTCATTGTACCCCGCTTTCTAAAATACATACTCTACATTTTTTAGAGTTATTCCAACCTACCTTCAGACTTAGAGACTTTGGGTACTTCTGAATATCCAATGTATATTCTGAATTTAATATGCTGTCATTTTTCTAGAAACCGATAATGGAACGTCCGCTGTCACTCTTACTCTGTATTGGCCTGTAAATTTCTTTCATCTGGACAGAATCATAAAATACCAATTTATATAACAGCTCTCTGTCAGTGATGTATGTTATCGTACCACTTACCGTGTGTTTGTCACTTAGACTTAAAAGAATATTACATATGTATCATGTGATACACAAACTTACTTAAACTGTTATTTCAAACCAAATACGTATCGAAACCACCGTCTCATCTTTAAAATAAAAAAAATAGATAATGTCTTGCTATAAACCCGTCCTACCCTATAATGAAGAATCTATCTGCAACTTTGGATACGACAATAAAAACACAATGCATAGAGCTTCCGTAAAGTCTATTAAGTTACGGAATCTTTTGTTGATAAAAAGAGAAAATACATATGGGAATGAAAGAATATTGGTTTTGGTATTAAAGTCTTCCAAAATAGGAAACGAGAGTTTATTTCGGCTTTGGGATAAACGTCAATATAGTGTTCTGTATTTCAATAGATGTGAGCGTTAGTTAAGTATTTTATCTTATCATGGGACCTTTGCCAAGATCTGGCATATTATCAAGAATTCACAACGAACTTCTTATTTTGTGATTTTCTATGCACATAGTGGTAGTTATATAGTTTGTGTTCGTTTCAGAAATGGTAGGCTTAAAATATGATTATTAAAATGAAATTAGAAGATTTCCAAAGAGCTTTGTCAAATTAAATTTATTCATCTAAGTCTTGGAACATAAATTTACATTAGATACGTCCATAGAGTACTAAATAATTAATAATAGAACCTACACTAATCCATTTATTTATAATCTTAACCCTTCAAAGCAGCTGTCTGGGAACGAATGACGTCAAAGTAATTACTTTAGTTGCTATGAGGGTTTTGAATTATTTTTTTTGTCTTAGAAATTACAGACATTCAGTGTTTTAAAAAGGATTTAATTATATTTATTATTGTTTTCAAATAAAGTAAAGTTGACTAATTAAATTAAGATTCTTACTTATGTAAGAAAATTATTTCAAATTATACTTAGGCTAATGCCCAAGTATAATTTGAAATAATTTTCTCCATACAATGAAAAAGGCAACATGATGGATCATGCTCGTTATCTTTTGTCGGTATGACTATGAACAAACGGAAGAACATTTAAAACTCAAAAGTTTATGTGAAAGGAAATTATCTATTTATTATTTCTATAGTTTCAGAATTGCTTATGTTTTCAATACACGTATTAATAAACATGAATATGTATTAGAAAAATATTTATACCGGAAAATAACATATTACTTTAACGACAAATTCAAAGGATACTACCAATGTCCTCGTTAGATAAACGTTCATATGACTAGTTTCAGCTCATTCGTCCAAAGTTAAAAAGACAATTTTTGTATGAGCAAG
This sequence comes from Acentria ephemerella, assembly GCA_943193645.1. Classification (NCBI taxonomy): domain Eukaryota; kingdom Metazoa; phylum Arthropoda; class Insecta; order Lepidoptera; family Crambidae; genus Acentria; species Acentria ephemerella. The sequence goes on from OW971891.1 coordinate 7,921,376, forward strand.
TATGAGAATTTTCAGAATTTGGTCAAAATACGTATTTCTGTCGTTGTCATCACAGACTTTTTTTGAATTTCCGTTCCGTATAATCCAATTTCGCATTATTCAAACTGTGAGATACCCGAATCTATTTCATTCAATTCGAGCTGTGTTTCAGAAGCCGCTGTTAGAGAAGGACAAAAGTTTCAATGGGGCGTTATGTTACGACGTGAGTAATGAGATAGTTCGGATATTGGTGACCATATTTTTCATTCCAATACAGGATATAGGATAGACGTAAGGTGAAACACTTCTCGTTTGCATTGGCATCATAATTAATACCGAGCTTCTAGTAAAGAGTTTTGTTGTTTTGACATAACTTTATATATGTGAACATCATATCTCGTGTAAACAAAGAGTCTGCCAAAACAAAATAATTTTGATGTTACAGTGACGGTATCACGCAAAATATCATTCAAACGAGAATGATGATAATTCTCCTTACCCAATCAAGTAAGTAAAGCAAGCAATAAATCCGTCTATTACTTGCTATTTGTAGGATATCTTAAGTCTTCGTGAAAATTGGATACATAAAAAAAATATTATTTGTTACATTCACTACAGTAACATTCGGCTAGCATGGTTGTTTTATATATTTTGTGATTAAACGAACTTACCTGAAGTGAAGTTGTATCATAATTATACGAGTTGCTTGGTTCCTTATTGTTCCTACTATGTAGAAAGATCTGTGTCCAACAGTAGGACGTTGGTATATACCAACGCCTATATAGGCGGTTGACGATCACTTAACTGTACTTACAACAACTCCATGAAATTTTAATTGAATTGACACGTCAATAATTTTATAGGATTTAGTATTGTTGTTTTTGTTGTTCATGTTCATGATGACGTTGTGTTTAGTGTTTTGTAGATGTTATTTTATTATTTCCGATTTGCTTAAATATAATAGAACAAGATAAAATTTGCACTATATCGATACCTCACAATAAGCTACATATCATATTGTGATGGTTCGATGATAGTGAGAAAGAAGCTGTTAAAATGCGAAAAAATATGATTTTGTTTCCCTCAATTTGCATTTTCCTTTGTGTAAAAAAGCAAGCTTCTAGTTTGAATGAATAATATATGTATAATAAAGTGATTCCTGAGCCAATATTCTAGAACCTTCCACGATTTGAATCACTAGTATCCCATTTAATTGCGTTTTACCACTAAAATTATATCTTTGTACTGTTTGGTAATAATATTCAATACTAATGCTCTGTTCATATTTCTTATACAATAACTTTCGTAAATTAACAAATTGATACATTTTTATTTTACAGACACAATTGAGATATATTAAATTAATTATATTTTTATTAATTGTTAGAGAATTTTATATAACTGCTATACTTGATATTTGAGAGAATTTAGAAATGAATATATTTAATTTATGTTAAGCTTACTAAAATAAATTTTCAGGATATAACCTGCTTTAAAATCAATGATCCCTGTCTCTCTTAAAACAGGGTTTATGAGTTACGGAACAAGTATATAAGGATACCTAAAAATATAGTGAGAAATGAAGCCATTTTTATGACGGGCATCAGACTATATTGGCTAAGCAACGTAAGCTAAGGATTTAGCTGTACGGATCTCTTATAGCTTAATTCTTGCGCTTGGCTTGTCAGAAATTACCGAATAGGTTAATAAAGTCACACGACGTTTGGTTACAATGTTTCAAAGAGTTATGGATCAGATAATGTTAATATGCTTTCACCTTTGTTAACAATATTGTCAAATTTTTGACCGGCTTATATGATAACATACTTAATTGGTCCCTTAGTATATTAGGTAATATGTAGAGATAAAGTTTTAAACTTCCGCTATCAACTTACAGATTAAAATTACTACTCTCTAATCAATTTTATTTATTTTATAATAAGACTCACAAGTAATAAAATTATTAATGCTTAATATATAATAATTAATGTGAATACAGCATGTAAGCAGAATGATTTATGTCTGAAAACTAGTGTTATTTTTAATATTAAAACTAAAAATTTATTTAGTACATATTTAAATACTATAACTGGGACAATTAGTAAATGCCCGGTTGATACCCAGTTAAAGTTATGCCTATTGCCTTTATAATTATATTTATTTGTTTTCTCATACATATTCCCTGTTGTGACGATTTAAAAGAGCTTAGTAAATAAGTCTATTGAAATAAAGTTATTTTTGATTTTGATTTTGATTTTGTTATACATAAGGGAGGACTAAAAAGAATGGTTGAAATGCTGGGACATCTCTAGAGAGCGCAAAAGCTAAACTTTTGAAGCGGGGCGACAGTAAATACTGTGATTGAAAAAAAGGTAAATTTACATGAATCTTTTGAAAACATTCACACTATGAAATGGTTTGCCGATAAACAATCCTAAGTAGATAATACTACTTTGAAATTTCTGTGTGCGTGTTATTGAGCCGTTGACAAATACTGTAAACATTGATTAGTCGTTATTTTAACTAAGCTTAATGGTTTTGTAGTAGATATTCTTTACCTATTTATCAGACAAGTAAAGAAGCGATTTAATACACCTGTAGTTGCTACCGAGAACTTATTGTATTTGATGTGTGTTTGAAGGGAACTATGTTTCATTATACTGAGTGTGCTATTGTATTCTTTAGCTATATCTTTTCATTTTTATTAATATATGTCGTTTTCATATTACACCCGTAAATAAACATTTCATATATATAACATAATAGCCAATTTTGACGATTACATCAAAAAGTGGCTGTTTTATATTCCCTCGCAAATTGCCCAAAAGCTCTAAGCTTTTCCGTAATTTTCATGGTAATTAACTCATTTATATCACTCACATTTTTAACTTTCGGTAACTTTGTGAACCAAATACTTTGTTGATGACATCGAACTCGTGTAATCTGACGTCACAGGAAAAGGGTGCTATAGAACCGCCTTTAAGTTGCCCAAAAATAATAGTATTTTTTTCAACCCGTGTGTTTATATTTTAGATATGTTACATTTTATTTTGGTTAAACGTTAAGGACACTAATAAACACACAATTTAAGTAACGAGTTGAATACTATGACAATTTTTTTCTACCACGTTAACGCTAGGAGAATGGAAAAAGCTAGGCTACTCAGAAAAAAAGGAGAGATTTCTTTAAACTCGGCGATAAAATATATATTTATTGTTTATCAACCAATCCGAAAAGAGAAATACACGGGGAACAGGTTATCAATAATGTACAAAAGGCAACCTTATTACAAAAAAGCGATTTCTTCCAGATAAAATTAGGGTCGAAAGAATTAAAAATTAAGTACTCGAAGAAAGTAATATCAACGAATACATACATGACAAATAATATTACGTACAAATTCTAAATATATACATAAATAGATTCTTAATAAATGAATGAATCTATATATTATATAATACATAATGATATAAATATATATCTACTAAAATAAATATAATCACAGACTGCTAAGTAGTTATAAGAATAAAGTTTTTTTCACTTGAACTTCACATAATTTCATTTATAATTTCTCATCGTCAAAAAGTGACTAATAAAATTATCTTATACCATAAATTTATGTTTGAAAGACATTTAAACAACTATCACATATTAGATTCTTCATTAAAATCTTGTATACTCGAAAAAAACTAAAGGAGAAAATATCTGGAAAAGATGTTACTAGATTCTATATTATTATTGTAAAGCGACTTCATTATTATTATTTATAGTTATATAATGCTGATGTGAAAACAGTAAAAATATATAATTGACTTATAGCGATTATCAAATAAATCATGAAAATCTCATTTATTGATTATGTCCAACTATAACCAGACAATAATGCAAACGGAATTATAACTGACAGAAAAATAATTAATATAATGCAAAAAAAGCAAAAATACATCATCAACATGAACTGCTGGACATAGGATTTCCCCTAAGATTCAAACCGATCGCTGTACTGTCTACATCCAGCAGTTTTCCGAGACCTTTACCAGAAATTTTCCATTCACTTAATAAAATAACGAACATAAAAACAGTACAAATTGAAATGACGAAGAAAAAGAAACTACTTAGAAAGAGTATTAACCTTGGATTAGTATCAGTTTTACTTATAGACACTATATAATGCTATTTTCGTTATAACACCGAACAACATGCTATGCATTTTCTATTTTAAATAAAACTATGTGTGAGAAAAACGAAACATGTTTTCTGTTTAAAGAAGAACGTTGATGATTTTATTTAAAAATTAACTATACCTTTAACTGTGCCTTTTGCATTCTGAATAACATACCAAATTTACGTACTTCACAAATCTACTACTTCTACACATGAATACACAATTTTTGTACTACACAAATAGAACTAAACGATGTTATTATCGGATTTAAAATTATTATTCTTACTCACGCGGCTGCTTTCGTGTCTACTGTCGTAATGTAACGACTCTACGCTTTTCTTGTAGTCTACGAATTTACCTATGTATTCTTATACCAAAATATACGTATTCCTTCATATAACATGGGTTCCTTTAATAGAGGCGTGAAAACGCACTTTTTATAACGTAACGTAAAAATAAGTTTCGTTCCTGTTTGCTTAGCCAAAGGTCTCAGGTTCAAATTCTGGAAGGAGGAAATATTTGTATGATGAGCATGAATATTTAATTTCTGATAAAACACAATCATAACACAAGCTCTTAATGATGCTTAATTTGGGGTAAATTACATAATAGACGTGAGTGTGAGAAATATTATTATTTTTATTACTAAAACAGCTTAAGTAAATTGGAAAGTTTAAATTGACTAATTCTGGGGTTTAATAATATATCTTTTTATTATTATTAAGGGGGTAGGTTTCATGTCACCTGATGATAAGGTATCTTCCCTTACCATCTGAAGATATAAGCGAGCTACACACTGACTCCTCGAACACAAGGGAACTGGGCATCTTACCCAAAACTGCCTGATGCTTTTAACATTATTGTTATGCGGCAACTTAGGCAATATTGTGGTAGCTAGCCAAGTGGACTTAGGAAAAGCCCTACCACCAACCAAACCGAGCAATAAATTTATGCCCCTACAGGGAATCATACATCGGACTTTCAGATCTGAAGTAAGTCTCAGCTACTTAAACTCAGAGATAGTTAAAATCGTCTATCTACAGATTTCCTTTTCTTTAAATATAATTTTTTACTCCCAAGCTGTAATTTGAGCTATCCTTTTAGGCTATTTTCAGTAAAAAATAACATTTTCCAATATTTCACTGATTATGAAATTTATATTGTTTGCCTCAGTTAATTAAAAAAAGGAGAATCTGAGCCTTTAGCTAAATTAATGGATTCATTAGTTAAGAGAAAAAAATTACAAAGTTGTTTTGTAAAATAAATTTCTAGCGAGAGATTTTTCGCGCAACAATAACCGAATTTTTTGAAATTTTAAATCTCTTTATTTATTCAAGCCGTTGATTGGCCTTATATATGAAATAAATAAAAAGACACATGCAACATGGAGGCTCATAATGTGATAGTACAATAACTTAAGAACTATGTTAGTAGTAACAAAATAAAGCTAAACCTCAAAAAGAAAAATATATGTGAAAATGATATAATAAAAAGCTTAGCATTGGAACGCATAGATCCTATTGTTATGATATCATCGCATCACAAAGTCAATTTATATTCAGGCTGAAGTGGATAGGCCGTTTGTTCCAGAACTTGGCAAATAGTTGTCTACATTCCCGACATTGTCTATACCATACCTCTGTATGAGGCGTAGGGTCATATCACTTACGAAAATATTCATGTCGTAAGGCCTTTCTCAACGTGTCACACATAAACAAAGAAGTCCTTTATTATAACCATTTTACGAAGTATCAACTAAAATACCAGCTGCCTTTTGGAGCACATTATTACATTAGATAACAATTTTGGATCGAATTCGTCCTTCCTTACTTCCTTCCCTTATAATATATTTTTTAAATAATAATGGCTGAATCTTAAAGTATAAAATGTAAAAAAAAACAAAAAAGCCTTAGGGTAGATTTTGATAGAAAACTAAAACAAGGTAAACAAAATAGCCTATACATACACATAAAACGCCATCCAAATTGTGCTAAAACCTCTTTCATTTAATGAGTGAGCTAAATAAACCCTAGCCTTAACTAAAATAGGTCAAGCGGACCATGGACTATTACAACCAGTGTCTGATATCTGGCGTGTGTTAAGTACCTTAATCCACTAAATTATCGCTAATTGCAACAACAACATATTTTATGTCTTTAATATTTAAAAATTGAACCCAATTACTCTATAATTATTTAACAATCTGGTAAACATACTTTCTCTTTTTAAGTGGGTATTAGATTTACTGTACCCATTCAAAGTTCTTAGATTAGATCCTAGACTTGCAGAAATAGTTCTCAAGAATTATGCTGCTACGAAAACAAATGGTAATTTAGGAATCCACAGTCGTATTTGTATTCGGACTGGGAGTTTTTTAACCATTCCTAACGTATTGCAGGATTGCCACTGAAAACGGTTTCTTGTGAGAGACTCTTATCTTGAAGTAGTTTTAATTTCAAAATAAGCATATAAATGTTGGCATAACCAGATATTAATATAATTGTTGACTCGACGGGATATACACAGGAATATCCCTAAATAGGTACCTACTTGGCATAATTATCTTTTAATTGGCGTACTGTATTTGGTTTGAGGATTTTTAATAATATGTAGGATAGTTTGGTTTAATTCTAAATTTATTTTACTATAAGATCATTTTAGTAGCTGTTTCCTTTGTCTTTTCTTTATAAGAAGAAAAAAGCATTTTCAATTAAATTTCTTCCATGATGGCTGTCTATTAAGAAAAAAAGTTTTTGCCGCCATTTAATGTTTAGACAATATGTAGAGAATTATATGAACGTAGAAATCTGCGACGACGAAGCCGTGTAATTTTGCGTTACAAGCATCTGTATTGACGAACAATATGAAGAACCATTTTCGTAGTGAAAAATATGATTGAGGGTTTTAAAGAGGTTATCCTCTTCACTAAAGTAATATCATGCAGAATTTTATCAACAATTTGTCACCAAACTATCCCAAGATTGTCTAGTCAGTGTTTTTCTTTATCTAAAATGCTTAAGATCTGTGATATCTGTAGTATAAGCCATTCATCGTGTATTTCCAAAAAAGTAGCAAAATGGATATAGAATTTTGAGTGAACAAACCCAAACTGAATATATTTCAAATACAATTTTCTAATCCAGAGAAATCTATATAATTTCTCAATAGTGGATTTGCGGGAATACAATTATAGTTTAAGAATTAACACTAAAGTCAAGCACAAGAACTTGAAGGAAACGAGGTCAAATCGCATTCTTTTATCGCAACAGGATCACTTTAAAGCCGTTTTTTATTTTAAGTCTCACTAGTTCTTCTCGTAAAGCTTGATTGAGAAATGCTGGAGTACGTAAGGTCGCCAAAGCTACGACGACTTACTACATGGAAGTATATATCCGTTGGCATTACTACTTATGCATTGTTACTAGGGGTCGTAGGTCAAAAGTCAAAATATCTTTATTTAAATAGACTCATTTACTAAGTTCTTTTAATTCGTCATAACAGGGAATATATATGAGAAAAACAAACAAATGTAATTAAAGGCAATAGTGATAATTTTAAAAAAGTATCAACCGGGCATTTACAAATTGTCCAAGTTATAGAATTTAAATAGGTACTAAATAAATTGTTAGTTTGGTTTTACTTAATTGGTAAGTTTATTTTCTGCCCTAGTCAAAATATAAAGCAATATTTAGTCTTGTTGTTTACTCTTTGTTTTAATCTTTTTAATTGAGCAAAACGAATAACAAACCGAAACTTTTGAACAATGATCTTGTTTAGACTAATCGAGAGATATTTGTCTGCTTAATTCCAGTAATTTAAAACGTTCCTGAGTACCATTTTAATATATATTTCTTTTTAAAATCAGTAATGTTAAAATTGGATAATTGTTTTATTTTTCCTGTGCGTAAAATGTATGTTGTTTGCTGGAGTAATTAAATTGCTTTTAAAGTCAAAATTTTGTATCTGACAAGGCTTTCAAGTGTGCCATATATGCGGACAGTACAATTTTTAACAATAATTTGAGCTAAATTAGTCTTGGTAGTTTGAAACAATAAAGTCAAACATTGAGCTGAATTCAACAAAAAAATGTAATGAAAGCTTGTTTCTAACTCCAAATGATCTTTTTGAAACTTAACTTCAAGGATATTAGAGTCTTGAGATCCATGGACGTAACTTAAAGTTTGAGAAAGGACAATATGTTTTACTTAAACCAGCTAAATAATTATACTTTCAAAAAGGGATAAGAACTAATCATTCTTTCCTTTGTATTAAGTAGATGTGATTTTTAAGTTTATTAGTTTTTATAATCTTTTTATATTATAAGAAAATTTCACTAAAATATTGAACCACGACTATAATCTAATTTATGGAGTTTATATTCTGTTCAGTTTCAGTGTTTTTAATACTACCTACAAATAGAAAAACTATTTAGTTTTACAGTTCACTTAGATAATAAATTAATATTCATTAAAATTAATATTAATATTCATGTAACCACTTCAATGTAAATGAAAGAACATATTTTGTGTTCAGTACTATTATTTACACAATAATGAAAAACTAAGACTAAACCAACGAAATCATATATTATAAGACAGAAATACGTAAGAAAAAGCAATCTTCAAATAGTAATATTACTTCATAATTATTTCCTTCTTGAGTGTCGTCAGAATCATAAAACTAAACGGTATTTTATTCCATTTAAACATATGTGTAGATGTTGTTATGTAATTTCATATCAAAAAGCATAAGCCGATGGCTTACCTGGTGGAAAATGGCTGGTAATCTTTCAATGAACCGTCTAGACAACGTCAATATCCTGAGAATTACTAATAATATAAATACGATAACTGATAATAAATTATATATTTCTGAAAAGGGGATTAAAGAAACTTATTTTGCATTTGGTTCTAGTACGTATGGTATGTATGGGCGGTACAGAACTACCAAGCTAGCATAAATCTATCGAAGACAAAAGATATGAAAAATAGAAAAAAGTGTTGTATAGTCCGTGCGGGCAGCCACAGTTCTTTGGCTGACGTAATAGCCGCAATTGGAGCACGCTGGTCTACAATGAAATGACAGTAGAAGCACAGAATAATAAAAGCTTTAAGCTTTAAGCTGTTCTAGCCCCAAAGCGCTGAAACCGCGAAAACTTGATCGTTTTTCGTTACGAAACGCTTCTCTTGGGAATCACTTTAACGTCACAGGACCTCAGAGACAAATCAGCGTCAAAAGCATATAAAATGCTGAATGGAAGAAACTATCGAGAATGAAACAATGCTGGCAATACATCCACAAATATACAATACAGGCAATACATCCTGCACATGCTAGAACACACGATGTCACTTCTTAATTTATGCGGTCACAGATCGTTAAGCAACCAACGCTACACAAAATGCTACTCTTCCCAACATGTGTGTGTGCCAAAGGCCAGGAATCACTGGAACGTCTACGAAAATGAGAATCTGGATTCAGAGGACTACAGAGTTTTCCTGTCCAAAGATATAATAAAGATGATTATTTAAACTTCTGTACAATATATAATATATATATAAAGAAGTTTAGATGGATGGGAGGCACATAAGAAAATTCAAAGTGCACCGTGACATGATTATGCCAAATTGAAGGATTATTATAACGTGTCTTAGTTTGACATAATCTAAAATTATTATCTGTGAAGTAAAAACAGTTTTCTTGAAAATTCAAGCAGAGGCGTCGTGGCATCTTCACGGGGAGCGGTGACGGTAAAATTATGTGCACAATTTGAAACGTTGATATTTCCATTAAAATGGTAACTTTTAGTTGTATGCAAATATTTTTTGGAATATAAATTCTACTTAAGCCTTTGATTTTATTTATGCATACTTAACCGGCTTACATGCTAACTCCCTCTTGATCATAACTAAAACTGATGATAACATTCACACAAAACTAAAATTCGTTCTTTATTTAAATAAGAAATGGCCGTCTACACAAATTTAAATTTAGAATGTAACAGATTTATTGGTGCGGGAAGTGAATGATGGCACTCCGAAGTATAAATTACGTACCGCATATGACGATATGCTGCAAAATATTAATATCCTTGTAATAATTATCTCACTCTGAAGAAATAATTATTTAATATTGATTAGAAATAATAGTGATAACTTACTTATAATAACCACATTTAAAATACATGAATTTATAAATTCCACGTATTTTTAAACACTGAATGAATAAATGAGATCTGTAATTTTCCAGATCAAATTAAAATGTCTTTTCATACTTACAAAAATAAAGATCTTAATAAAATGCCTACTTTATATACTTATATAAACATTATGTTATCTTTTTATATAAAATGAAATTTATAAACACATTGTTACATTACTTCACATATTAAATAACCGTTTGAATGTAAACTTATGGTTTACTTACCAGAAGCTCATACAATGGAGAGAGATTTAAATTTTCCAGTCGAACGCGTTCTCACCATAAATCATCTGAAGCTAGAAAACTTCGCTCATATTCATCCAAAATAACTTTAAATAACCAGATATTTATTGATAGAAATAAAGTTTAGTGTAAAACTTATTGCACTTTGAGTTTTAAAAAGATATCCCGTCATAAACACAATGAATTTCAAAATTAGAACGACCACATATGTTTTTAAAAGAAAGACCCTCAAAGCAATCGAAATTTAAAAACTATGTTTCGAATATCGCGTACGAAGTTGCGCGCATCCTGACGCGTCCCCTAATAGCGACCACGCGATTGAGTCTTACAGAATGGACTGGAGTCGCACGGAACTTCTCCCTGTCTAAATGAGAGTAATGCGCATGGTTCGGTACGATGATGATCCAGAGTAAAAAGCAAAGCTGAACCGCGAAAGCCTTTCAATGTGAATGCGTCTTTTCTATTGTGCTCAGCAGTGTGAAATGCCAGTGGCGGCTAATTAGCTGCACTCGTTTGCCTGCTTTCAAATCGCATCCCAAAATATTGATACTTCTTTATACGATCTCTTTTATATGATACTTCTCAGAATCTTGTAGATATGATAACTGCGTGGCATAATAGATTTGTTTTCTTTTAATTTTACTTTGGAATGATTGTTTTATTGTAATTCTGTAACTGCATTATGCGGCGTTACAATGCGGTGGTTATTTACAATTTCCAACCCTATACTATAAAATTCAGTTCACAAAAACTTACTTACATTAATTTCGCTTCAAGGGCGGTGTTGTGATAAACAGATTTTAAAGAAATGTGAATTTCTGTATTCTTTATAGTTTATTAAAAATGGTAAGTCTTCACATTTTAAAATAAAATGGGATAATATAAAACATGACCATTATAAATGTTCTACTTAATTGGATAACTTGATCTTTCTATAAAAATAAGCAACTCAATAATTGTGTTTTTATTATACATAATTTTGAAAGACTGAGACATTTCTATTTAATAAACAACAATTACACAAGATTATGTTTGTTGTTGTAAAATATTTATTTAAACCGAAATTAACGACCTCGCTAATTCAGAACTTTATAAATGCTCTACACACGGACTGCATTTCAACTGCACTCCGACTGCACATTTGCATTTTGAATTTAGTTAGTATGAATGCAATAAATGTACAAACACTGAATAGTGTGCAGTTGGCGATCATTTGCAACGATTTCAAGTTGACTGCAAGTTAGCTGTGAAATCGACATCAAAACTCATTAAGACTGCTATTAACCAACTTACTAACAAAATATATTTCGGTCAAGAAAATTTTGAACCAACTTTGGTTATTCTTTTTATGTTAAACAAAATATACCACCAGTTAAGTTTCATTTTCATATATATGTCATCTGGATCGAATGAACTTATTCGTAGATTGAGAATGCTATTCCGCAATTTAAGCCGTTATATTAACATTAATTGTTATCAGAATATAATAGAAATATCCGTGTTATTTGAATGGTGTTGAGCAGAATAGAAATGATAACAGACGTGAGGCTTTTAAATTTAGTTTATTATTATACTGACTACCCATTATAAGGAGTGCGAGCTTAAAACCAAACGACAACATTATCATTAATATAAGAACTCAATTAAAATATTAAATTAAATTATTATTTTTTGATTATTTATTATTACGTTTAAAATTGAAATAAAATATATTATTTATTTATTTAATATTAAAGATTTCACTCTGTTAGTGCATGACATATATGAACTCGATTTTAGTTAGTATCTAGTTTTATAGCCAAATAAAAAAATATTTATTTAAATTATTTCTTGTTGAAATTTTGTAGCTAACGGTTTGGTCGTGCCCTTTTTTGTGTGCAGCCTATTTATTTCATTTTTTTTAGATATATCTGAAATTCTATTAGACATAAAACATTTTTTCATATTGAAGTTGTCTATGAATTTTGTAAGACAAGAAATATTCATTGAATTCCGGTTTCCTTTTGATTTTCAAAGTGGGCTTTATTCAAATTTGCTTTCGGCGGTAATCCCTTAGGACTTGTACTTATCTAAAGATGTCACAATATAGTATGCCTTTCTACTTTCCCTACTATGGAAATCCAAAAAATATATAAAAAAGGTATTTATTAAAAAAAATTGTTAGTAAATAAAAGACAAGAAAAGTCTTTATAAAAGTATTTTGTAATAGTCATAATGAAAAAATCAGATTTAAAAAGTATTTTAAGTCAAAGTCAAAATGATGCATGAATCAGGCATCGCTTCGTTACCATACCAGTAACAGAGGGATTGTAACGCCCCAACGCAAGACGACACAACCAGTGGTCTTATAACGAGCACGACACACTCATTCCGCTCCAGCAAATATAAAACGAGACTTGTCATCAGATAACCACTACCGGACACAGTTCATGATTAATATAGAAAATATCTTATATAGATCAGAACAAGTAGTGTGTTAAATCCACGCATTTTTATAATTTAAATAAGTGGCTTATGTCTGGTAATGTAGGTAATATGTCTGGGTAATTCCATTATATTCTGTATATATAAAAATGCTGTTGAAACAATGTTGAATAAAAATAAATAAATAATCTTTGACAGAATAATATCCTTTAGACATTAATATACATTTGAAATGGGTTTAAATTTAATGATTTATATTCAATTAAATTTTTAGTAATCTAATTATAGTAGAGTGTACCTTGGCCAACAAAATTGTTAATAGCTTTATGAAGTCTAAAAAACGCTGGTAGAAGTTTATTTTTCGTATTCAATCCATTAATGTCTCTGCGTTCCAAGTAAGAGCTTATATTCTGTCGCACAAAAAGTTTACAGTTATATACGTATTGAGAAACTACTGTCAATATGCAGACTTCTTTGAACAGGTCTCTAAGAGACGTTTCGACTCCCATGCTATATATTTCTCTTACAACTCTCTTATGGAGAATAAATATAAATTAAATATCAGCAGATCTTCTCCACAAGAGTATACCGTAAGACATGACACTGTGGAAATAACTATTTTCATCAATATTATTTTCCAATAATACTATTTTTGTGAATAAATATTCTTCCGAAATTTTCCAGAATTTTATAACACTGAAAAATGTATATGTGATGTTTGATTGATACAAACACCTCATATACATTTTTCTTAATTTTCAAAAAAAAATTGACCCAAAAATCTGTGCAAAATAAACAAACGTATATGTAATTTCATATTTAAGCTGACCGAGTAGAAATCGAAATGTGTTGAATCAACGTGTTGCTTAAAACACAATAAATATATAGAAAGATGAATTCAACTCAACTCGTCTCGACTAATCGATTAAATAGTTTGGCTCACTGGTAGTGTCGTGAGGTTAGCTACAATCACGATTCCGATTTTCAGCATGCTAGACGGATTGTTTCTATGCATAAATTAGCTTGCCTTAATATTTCTATGGCTATTTACGCTGTAATGTATTGTATATAGTTTTTCTAACGATCAAGTTGCAATCCTATACATCATATGGCAGTACTTAATTAAATATATAAATAAGATTTTCCAAACTAATGCATTATATCGGGTTGGAACTACGTATCGTTTTTGTACAAATGATAACCTAATTTGTCAATATATTTATAATTACTTAAAATGATTCTCTCAATTAAATGAAATATGACGGCAACGCTAGTAAGTAAATATATTATTATTTGTATGAAATCAATATGCTTTGCTTGAAGTTATATTAAGATTTAATATACACAAAGATCAAACACTCTATGTGTCTTTTGAAACACCTTCAAAACAGTATCCAATTGAAAAGTTTTGCTATTTATTGTTTTCGTCATTCCTATAGCTTTAGAGAGAGATAACACTACAATCTCATGACAAAGTTTTACGGAAATGAAAGGGGGCCAGGCTGAACAAACTTTGTATTGTTCAAAGCCTATTCGTATTGTAAATTGTTTTTCCACTGGGATTAAGTCTATATAAAATAAGTTTAATCCAGATAGCTTTAAATGCAAATCGTATCGCGAAATCGTATGATTTATCTATACTTTTAAAATTTGAATGCGCAAATCATCAACACAATAAACATCGCAAAGTAATTACTCACACATAATTAAAACTTTTATCCGATATGTGGGTGCTTCATAGAATAAAAGACAGCAGAGCTGTTGTAGTTACATGTTTCAAGGAATTTAGAACTCTAGATTATTTATCTTACAGAACAAAGTCAATACCAGTAAATTTAGTAGGTACATTGTATTGTTTTGCCCCTGTGTCGTATAAAGAAGGTCGGCATACTTCATGTTTGAGATCGTTGTGTGGGAGCTATCCTTATTGCTCTCTAATAGCCTTCTTAACAAATTCAGTGTTCATTAACAAACTATAGAACGAGCTTTGATGAATTTGAAATCGAATTAGAATGAATTGTTCATAAGCACGTGAATTGACCGGAAGCTCTATAAAGCTAGATTTTCAAAAACGACGCCTCAAATTTCTTATAAAATAATGCTGACGACATTTGTTATGTATTTTTAACTAACAAATATTCCTAAGAACTAATATGTATATTTAATGACATGTGCGTTGCCACACTGGTGCCTGCAGATAATACGTTTTGGCGCCCACTGACAGTAACTTGTGTACGATGTTGATAGCTTGACAAGGCCCGCTATCGCTCATTCCATTACATCGGAAGTTTGATCAATAATATGTTTACGTAGTTCTTCAATTTTGTAACTATGGACTGATTTAAGTATCCAGATGTTACTTATCTTGAGAATCGTATTGGATAAAATATGCTTTATTTTACACCAGACG
Organism: Acentria ephemerella; assembly: GCA_943193645.1. Taxonomy (NCBI): domain Eukaryota; kingdom Metazoa; phylum Arthropoda; class Insecta; order Lepidoptera; family Crambidae; genus Acentria; species Acentria ephemerella. Next base: position 7,936,798 of record OW971891.1, read on the forward strand.
TTTAAACAGATATTTAATTTATAGATATATTTTAACTGCAGATTAGAAAACTTACGCCTTAGATACGTTATAATAGGCTCTGAAAATTACAATCTTTTTGTCAAATTATAAGGTTGCCAATGTATTCATATCACACAGAAAGTAGGAATAGACGAGACAACGCTGAGTCCACTAAAAGTAAAAAAATACGATAACGTCAGTTTTGTAGATTACTCGATATCTCATGATCATATTTAATAGCTTACCCATAAATAACTGTTTTGTCAGAGAAACTAAAATGAAAACTTTTGTTCTATATTCATTTAGATGACAAATTGACCTAATAGTTTTATCTTAGACCTATGCCACCTCTGTAATAACTGATATCATTTTTCTACTCGGATCAGTCATTCGTTGATTTCGATCTGCAGGCACAAATCGATAAATTGGTACAGCTAGGGACCGAGCTTTAAGAGTTGTACTTACCCATCCATGTAGATTACTTCTGGTATAAACTTGATAAATCATGGGATTTAAAGAAAGGAAAAAGAAAGATGGCAAATAATTTTTCAATTGAAGTGAAGGAGACAGCTAAACTCCACATCATAGATTTTTTATTTACTGAATATTTATGTAATTGGCTACGTAATTACTTTAAGTTTTCTATCGACAACGTAATAATGTTTTCTAACTTATATTTTGTATGAATGGAGCCATTTAAAAGATAACATCTAAGTACCGTATTATGTACAACTTTCTCTTTTTTCATGTCGGGCGAAATAAAACCTACAACTTATCTAAATAGTTTTAATCCGTTTCAACACCATTTATTATATAAGCCGAGAGATGCTCAATGCTTGGCATTTACCTCTCCCAAGGAACAAAACCGATCTTAAATTCGAACTTCAACTTGTTTGATACAACTGGTTTTGTAATTTATTCCCAACCGTAGTCGATATAAGTATAATGTGTAATTTAACCTTTTCATTAAGAAGAATAAATAATAAAAACACGAGTGAACCAAAACCCGTTAATGGCGCCTCACAGACTTGACGCAAGAATAACTTGAACTATCAATTCATTCAAATATAAAAGAGGGAACGTAACGACAAGACACATTCCGACACAGCGTTCTTATAGTGAGCATGCCATCCCCTTCTTCGGAAATATAAAAGAAATACCAATTACTAAATGACCACTACAGCATTACTACCAATTTCAGATAAATGTTAAACATTACCAAATGAAAAAAACTGAGCCATCTGTAGTCTCTCGTAATACCCAACGCGTTCAATCATGACCTGTATTATCGTATCAGGTACCAAAATCCAGAAGTGATACTGTTTGGAGTGCATGAATCTCTTCACAGATCGTAATTAAACAATTTACTTTAAAAAATTAAATATTTATTATCGTATGAAATTCAATACATCAAAGATGTTAAATTTTTAGTTGGTTTAATCATTTGAATTCGAATTAATTTTATGTGAACTCAACTCAGAAACCGGCTGTTAATTTGTGTTAACTTATAAAAATTTGAAACATTTATTTTAGTGAACACGCTTAGTTTGACGTTAATGCAAAATTATTGTTACAGGAATAATATTATTGTTATTTCTGTAACAGAAACAAAGACAGTGAACAGTAGATTAGTAACAGTGATTGTTACTAAAATTGGATCCAATGTGTTCCGTATATCAATCCACTGATTGCTTTCCAACTGCTTGGTTGCCATTACCATAATTTAAGCAATTGAAAATAACTTACGATAAAGACTTATTGGTTTTATACAACTATTTAATAAACGAAAGATAATATCAAATTATTATTGTTTACTTTTAACTGATAATATTGGTACCTACTTTTTTATTAAAAGCTCTAAGCATTATTTTGTAAAATATGCCTAGTGCAACGGCTAGTAATAACAATCCCATGATTAACAAATAAAAATTCAATATTTTAAATAAAAATTCAATAGTTAAATTCTTTTTCTCAAGTCACAGATAGTTAGACGATCAGGTAAGCTTAGGGTGCGGCCAGTTTCGCATCAGGGCGATTTTTTCTATATTAAATATGTTATTATTATAGTTACACTCGGCTTATGTTATTACATAATACCTGATTTGTTGGATTAAACTGATTATATAGTGCATTATTTATGAATGAATCAAAAATAGTTTAATAGCCTGTTACACACGCAACGACTGTTTTGTCAGTTTGTATTTTAACAATGTTTTCTGAAATATACATTCGAATAATTTATGTAATAAGAGGAATCGGTCTGGATTTTTTTAACTTTCAATGTAATCGGCTTGTGATAGAAGAATTTTTGCCAGCACAAATTTTCTTTCCTTCTTACATCCCTGGGTATTTTGAATGCAAAAAAGGCATGAAGAAGCATCTTTCAAGCAACAGTCAGGTTCATTTCAGGTCAGCAACATCAAATGGCTGATTCAGTGCATGGTTTTTGATATTGATTTTAAACATTAATGAAATAATATATAATAATATAATTATATTTATATATATAATTAAATATTTGTTATTTAAAAATAAGCTAAATTTAAGCTTTTTTAAGCGTAAACTTCCATCTCGTTCTTGCAACTTCTATAAGGAGTTGAATGCGGTACACGAACTATGCGACATTTCTCTCATTTAGGAATCTCTGTAAAGATTACTGCTGTGAATTTAGCAGTCGTACCAGATGAGTTTGTCTTTAGAAACTGCGGAGTTCATAATTATTCTCTTTAGTTTAGCATACCTACAGTTTGTATACAAAGGCTCTGTATTTTATTTTCATATATATAGCTTTACCGATACAATTTTTACTTTTTATTTTCCATGTGATGCTAGGATGATATTTATTTACCAAGTGGGTAATTTTTTGAAACGTAGCAGTGACAGTTCGGGGCGACTACACCCAGGCGAGGTAAGGACAGAAATTTGAGGCAGGGAAGAGATACAGTCGAACCGAACAGAGGCATTCTGAGAAGCCATCTTGTAAATAACTCTGTAATAAGAACTGTAATAAGTGAACTTCATCCATGTCACATTTATTTGGTTTATCGTCAACGGGTATATGACAATAACATGTCTATTGTTATTTGACTAAGTAAGTATAATGTTATATTGTATTTATTCCACCTTGTACCAATTTGAAGAATTTTTGTAAAGAGTATGGGCTACGTATTAACATACGGCATGAGAGTTATTGTATTACAAGTAACATATTTAGACATTGTTTTATAACAACTAATATGTGATATGGGAGTTGTTTTATGGGACATGTTAATTGCTCCGCTATCTTTCTCTCAAAACTTAAATTCTTCAAGTTGGAAAGAGATAGTCAAAGCCTCAGATCAAAGAAGTTCTTTGAGTAAGTTCCTTCACTTCCAGCAAATGAAGCGAAATACTTTGACATTTATATGCACATTAATCATTTGTAAAAGATTAAATTTTGACAACTGACGACATAGCTTGATATTTGGCTGTTTGTGGCAGATTAAAGCTGGTAGCTAGGAAATTACTCACGTATGCTGGATTACAGTAATCTATCTACGAATGTCTTGCACACATGGAAGATAATTATTAAAACTCAGTATTAACTGAACCAATTGAACTAATTATGCCTAGAATACATTTAGCAAACAGTTTTCACTTAGTAACGCTTTGGCAAATCATCAATCAAACTGCAAATGACGTGTGACTGGCTAGCGGTGTTTGCTCACCGAAGTCTCTGAGCTGGTCGAGGCCACGTGTCAACCCTGTGCGCGAACATATATAATGTTTGGATATCATTAGTTTAGTAATCTGACTGTTCAAGTGAGCCTTGGAGACAGTTACAACAAACACTGTACTCAATCGCTAACAGTAATAATCATATGTTTACATAAACATTTGACAAACTTCAATGTTATCAAGAGGTTTCTTGGATTGGTCCATCATTATACGAAGCCTAGTAATTTATGGTGTTGCGTTGCTAATACGAAAATAGATAGCTGAAATTATTATATATGTTGTTAATAAACAATTTGATGGCGTACAGTTTTTGACAGAAGGCTGGTCTTTTTGTATACCTCTTAGATGGCGTTTAGGCATACGGCACGCCATTTTAGTACAAAAACATTAACAGTGTTCTGTAAGCAAGATTTTGCTTCTACGATATTTACTAAACTTTTTGGAATGGAATTTTAGACAAATTGTTTTATAAATTAAAGTGTTAATAACTTGGATATCCAAAAGTTTACCAGTGAATAGAGAAAATGCACCAATAGATTTTATAAAACTCAGGTTCGTCTATTTTACCAATTACCGGGCATCATAAATATTTGCTCTGAGCAACACAGCCCTCCCTTTATGCTTTTTATAGTGAAGCCAGTTATATTCAAAATTAAAGCAATGTATCTAAGCAACGCAAAGGAAGCGTGAAAAAGATCTCTAAGAGTTGAAGTTCACAATAAAACCATTATGGCCCAATAATAGATTAACAATTTGGTACCATGTCCCTTCAACCAATAGTTGTAACCGGACTTTTAAACACAATAGTCAGACTGACAAGGTACCAAAATGATAAACTTATTCTGAGTTTAACAGTACTTCAGCGTTAGATCCATTTTCAGAGTGTTTAATCTGCTTTCTGTCGTTGACAACCGCCTACACTCGAGACTAATGTTGCGGTATCACATGCATATGTCGTCGCGTTAATTAAATTAGACATTAAAATAAAATAGAAATATCACAAAAAGAAAATTTTCCTTTTTCTTAGTTCAGCAAACGTTAACAGAAAACGTTATCTTATTTAACAAAATCGGCACTCACAAATGATTGACGTTGTATATAGAACTAGCTTTACCGTCTATGAGATATATATAACACAAAAAAAAATAGATTAATTCATTACAATCCAGTGAATGATTTAGGAGCGCATAAAGGACGAATCGCAGCATTGATTTTACTTATAAGAGGAAGATATGAAGAAACCTTTACCTGTTATTATTCTAACATCGACAAACGAACAATACTCTACACAAAATAATTGACGTTCTATAATTAAACAAAACAGATGAACTTACCAATGTCGACTTGCTAATATTAATATTATATTCAACAGTACACTAAATATTGTAATCTAAGTTTTAGCGTGTTAAGCACATACAAAAGACCTTCAGTAAACCTTATATAGTTACTCAAATAGTACAGTCATGAACTTGCACAGACGTAATTGTATAGCATTAAGAACTATTTTGCAGCTTAAGAGCAGAGCTCATACAATGGATACTGTACTAACAGCTTAAGTATTTGTAATAATGTTAGCGTTCGCGACTAAAGATGAAATTTAATTTTACTTACACGTCACGCCAGAAGTTGTGACATGTTTCACCAAAACGGGATTTTAGGTATAAATTACGTGTGCCACACATTATCATATTATATGTACGATGATACTATAATTTCTTCACTAAAACCGAAGATTACAGAGACGGATTTTTTTATTACTCAACCAAGACAGAAAGCTTGTCAAGACAGTACTTTGAGATTGCTACAGGTAAGTATATTGAGAAAATTGAATCTCTTAAGAAATTGGATAAGATAACCTATATCCTTCATAACAATAAAATCAGAAAGAAAAAAGAATACATTTTATTGTAATTCATAAGACTATTTCGAAAAGGTAAGTACTTACTTAGATAAAAAGAACGATAAAGAACTAGAGATTAATTTTTATTCCGATGTTTTGTTAAAATTTTACCCGTAGCTTACTACGATTCTAGGTACATTTGGCTTTAGAAATAGCTAGCACTGCACACACCTTAGTATGTCACAGTCATCAGTTTCAAACAAACTTCTCAATGATAGTTTGGTTATAACTATGACATGGCATGGTGTTAAAGTATTTCTGAGGCTAACAGTACTTCATTATACTTGTAGATAATTTAATATATAGTCAAAATATTTTATTATTCAATTTGTGGAGATCTCGGAAACAATCTGATATGTGAGTAGTGAATAATGGGAAAGGAGTTTATTTTATTTGTATAAAACTCATTTTATTATCTTTCACTTTAGTTGGAAATCATTTCAATTAGTGCGTGTTGACTCCAGATATGATTAAATTTCTTTTGTTTTCGAGTACACATTTTTATTCGCATTAAGATTTGAATTCGCATAAATAGGTTTAATACTATTTGCGATACAAAAAAATTAATAATTGAGAACTTCCTCCTTTTTGAAGTTTGTTAAAAAAAGAATACCATTACATTTTCGTTACTTTGATCTATGGCTGCGTTCGCTGTCATTTTGTGCTTTAATCATTACAAGTTTCGTTCAGTTATTGAACCTTTATTATGAAACTTATCAAATCCTTTTTGAAATTTATTGGCATAATTATTCAGTACCTAAACACTACCATATTTTAAGTATTAGCTAATATAAGCAAGCTGTAATTATTTACTACACAATTTCGTAGAGCATGTGTTTCGAAATTCTTAACTAATATGCCGGTATCAATCTCTCGTGCAGTATAAGTAAGTGCTGGTTGTTCAAACTTCCTAAATTTCTCTTATAGTTGTTGTAGGATAATATTTTTATTTTTGATTAAAAATATTTTATTTCAACCATTTTGCCAGAGTAATATCAACAATTATTGTACAACACTTATTTTTTCTACAATAGAAATTTGAAACGTTGGATGAACGTTTTTTTCTGGATCACGCCATTACGTAACGGATCCAGATAAAGTTTGTGACAGTAATAAATTATTGCCTAGAAATAGCTTACTTTTTTACTCCGGAAAAATCTCATTTTATTGGGATACATTTTTGTTTTTCACAGATCAAGTAATTTAAGCCCCAAGAAAAGATATAGACTCTTTTTATCCACGACCTTGTCAGCATCACATTAGATCGAGTCGATAGCCGACATTGAAGCAAACATAAAAGTATATATTTGTTGTATTGTGTTTTGCGACAAATAATGAATAGACACCACTCTACGAACACTTTTATTTTTTAATAAGTATTTTTGTAGGTAACTAGGAGTAATGTAGTAAATCATTCTATATTGACACTTTCACATTTTCTTTTATCAAGATTAATTAATTATTCTCCAAGTTTCTAATTATTGCCAGAGATGAAAAATATGTTACATCTCACAATCAACCGTGTTTATGTTTCTTTCACCAAATGTAACCTTATGCAACCTATATGCACAATTTGTTTAAAACTAAAAACGATATCCCTTTTCTGGCACGGAATCCAGCTGGCAAATGCTGTCTCAAACTGCAGAAAGCTAATGAGCTTGCATTGCAAATGCCTCAATTTCGTAACTAAAGTTCACTCTTAAATCACAGATAACGCGAATATTTTAACATTTATATTTTGGGTATCTTAATGATTAAAAATATTTCAGAATATATTTTGGAAGTGTTATTTAATTAAGACTCAGCTATTCCTTCAGCAGTCGACTTTATTGTAATAATTTGTTTGTACATTAATATTTTGTGGCTAAGGGGATTTAGAACGAAACAGGCACTTTATTCCGGTGATAAAAAGAATATGGCTGAATTTATTGTTGGTTACATTTTAATGTTTTTGGCATTACTACGTTTTATGATGACGGCCATTAAATTAGGATCAATGTGCAGTCACTTAACGAATTTTGTTGGAAATGTAGTTTTGTTAAACAATCATTTTCTTCATATATTTTAACGTTTATAGTTTATACATAAGCCTCAATAGATTTTTATTAAGTCTTCGCTGGTAGGTTGGTAAGGGATTTTTTTATTCTTTGGGGTACATGCCTTAGAAGGTATTTAATCTAATTAACTTTTAGTTTAACCATTAATAAAAAAGATCAGTATGAAACGAGAACTAGATTCCTTACAATAAAGTTTGTATACCCTTTCGGGTTTTGGCAGAATAAAGTGTTTCGTTGATAAATATATTGTTATGTGTTTGGAATCCGAGAACATTCTAATAATGTCCAACATACATAAAATTTGACTTCTTTCAGTGTATTTTTTATTGCTTTTTATTCAGAAATTCGATATTTTTTCAATAAAAAATTTCCAGCAATGGGCATTTTGAAAACTGTAGCTCAACACAAAATAACACAACGCGCAAAATACTTTGAGGAACTTTAAATCATATTGAACACCCCTATAATTCAATTTACACGTCATTATTCATCTATGTCCCTTTGGTTGACATATTACATGGGTAACCGTCAAATATAACCGCGAAATATCTCACGTTTGCTCCCTGAATCAATGTCAATGAGAACAAAATTGAAGCAGAAATATTCACCTTTACTCATGTCTGTAAAATGTCTCATATAAATTTTAAACAAAGACTTACCTATGTTACTTATTTATGAGCTTATTTATTAACATGTATTATGAACAAAAATACACTTACATATATAAAGCATTGCTTATGAGCCATGTTTTATGTTTTAACTTAAAATTATGGCTATCCAAAGCTATAATCTCGGTAGGTAGATGATTGTGCACCTTTATACCAGAAACAAATGGACTTTTGTTGTAAATATTATTGTTCACAATTGGCAAATTCAAATTAAATCCGTACCTTTTGTTTTGTTGCATACGGAATACGTCAACTCATCCATAATATTCAGCGATTATTTTATGTTGTTGGTGTCTTTAGCCGCTTAATACTACTTAGCAGGTGATCAATCTGCTGGTCTGGCGTTATTAGAAAAATAAATTTTTTTTTGTAACATTTTAAAACACATGCTAAATTCACAACTTAAAAGTAATATTGCGTAAACAGTGTGACGGAACGGAGGTCTACGCTCAGGAAAATAATTAAAAAAGAAAAAAAGAAATTTATTTGATTCATAATCGAAACATTATTTTCAATATTTGTATTTAATTCCCTATATATATAGGAGTCGAAGCGCGTCGATGCCAACTAGTTTCGTCGTTTGGAGCTTCTTCAGAAATAAAGCATTGTCATATTGGGGAGATCTCTGATGCTATATACTTTAAGGAAAATAAATGAATCATAATATAATTATTATTATTATGTAAAAATAACTACAAAATTATGTCACATTTATTTAATTTATTTGTTCTTTTTATTACTATATATTCGATTATTCGATTATTTAGTATAATCGATTGCTCATACAGAGGGAGGAGACGGGAGTAGAGGGCGCCGGCTAGTGTCGAGATTTGGAACCATGAGAGAAAAAATTAAGAAGATTTTCAAACATGAGTAAAATCAAATGACTTCATACTAAAAACGAGTTTGGTTCGAATTTCGTATTTGGTCGGTTAATATCAGGAAGTGAAACGTAATGAGCTCTGGCGGCGAGGATTCGAAACGTTTCGGGGGGCGACACTTTGGCTTGGGGCACGGACGGGGAGCGATGGCGTCGAGCGCGAGCATCGGATTCTCCGTCGCAATTGTTTCTCTAACCAGGTATTTGTTAGGAGAGGGCAGGTATCAGGTGGAGCCGTGTAGCAGGATAAGGCAATTTAAGATGTATTGTGTGCTAACCTGGTTCCTCTTTCAGAAATTATAAGTAATGCGTCATTACCGGCAGTCGGGCTACGGTCGGTTACAGACTGTCAGTTTAAAATATAATTTGTCATGTGTCTTGTCTTCCAGGAATTGCAGATGGAGTTGTGTAAAGTCTTAACATTAACTTAAACTTAATCATTATTAATTATTATTATTAATTGTTTTTTTTTAACTGCTAAGTAATAACTTCTAATTACGTAACCAATATTTACAAATAATTTACTTCTATAATTAACTTATTTCCCGTTACTTACTTACTTATTTTAAAACATTTTGCGAGCTATTGACTAGAATGATGTTAGTGAACTTAGGTATGCGGATTTAAGGGTGTGATTATTCTATATATTATTTTCATACGAAAGCACCGAAATAATGGTTGCACAATATTACAAAACCATTTGGTGAATTAAACACCCAGATATCAATAACTTACCATAATTAAGGTTATATTCCCTTAGCAGATTATTTGCAAGGTGATAACATTTTGCGTCCCTGTCCTATGGATGGCCTACAATAAGTACCAGATAATTCATACTTAAGTCAAATTGCTATATAACAGCATGATAAGGACTGCTGACTTACATTTGAAATCATGCACACTGATATTCTACAATCTACCAACCATCAAAACACAACGTTATTCTGTCTGCCGGTTAGTGATGCTAACCTTGCCGACATATTTATAAACGTGAATGCGCCGGTGTAAGGAACACCCTCACTTATACGTTCTACTGTTTATCAACGTTAATCTGACTGATGCGACTGAATCACTTACTAAATGCGTGGAAACCCTGGATAAATATCTCACACGGAGGTTCAAAGTTGGACCACTCATTGGCTTATTGACAGGATCTAATAAACTTACGGAATGCGTGGAAACCCTGGATAAATATCTCACACGGAGGTTCAAAGTTGGACCACTTATTGGCTTATTGACATTGACCACTACTATAAGGATTTAGGTAGGGCTACAATTATCATCGGTTATACTAATTTGGCTATTGGGTCTGATTTACTCTGAATGCGTGGAAACCTCTGGATAAATATCCCACGTAGAGGTACAGAAGTTGATCCACCCTTAGCATATTAGTATTGTTACTATTGTATTGGTGGCATGTTTGCTAATGTATTTCTAGCTATGCTTATCAGCAACATCATTAGGAAAACTTATTATAAACAAATCTGGATACTTAGAGTGTGGTTACATTCATGTACTAATTGACCTACTTTTGTGCTCAGAGATATTCTGTTGCATACAAGCCTTCGGGCGCTTCAAATTCCAAAACATAAATATTACTTCAGGGGAAGGCAATCTATGGTTGGCCTTCACTCGCCTTGGGGCGGCGGTTGGAGCTCGTAAGGCACCCGCAACTAAAGGATAGTTTTGTAGTATTTACCCATAATATCCAAGTATGGTTGCGGAGACAACAGTAGCTTTCAATTATATATCCTAATCTCCTCCTTTATAAACAATCACTATTACTAGATTCCCATACCTGTCATTCTACAAGAAATATAGGAATATCTAAATTTAAATTATCTTAACTTTAACTATTTATTATTGAACTTTTCTAAATACTTTATATCTTTTATTATTTAATTCTTTTAATTTATTCTTATCTTACATGCCCATTCAGTTACTAATGTAAGCTTCACATACCTCATAAAAGAACTTTGGGTTATCTGCGTCACAACTAGAGTCCTACCATTACTAGATGATCACTAGCTTGGCCAATTTTAGTATATAAATATAATATTAAATAAAAGTACACAGTCTGATATTCTGGTACGGCTTAATATAGGTATTATTTTATATAGAGATAAGTATATTAAGTTATTTAGGTAGACCAGGAAGAGTATTGATATTATTTGGGGTTGAGAGTAGAGCAGGCTTGTCTGAGAGTCATTTTGAGAGGGGGGGGAATGTTACAATTTGGTGCCGTGACCAGGATAAACAAATATTAAATTTAGACTGTTGTACTTTGATAACTGACTGAATATCAGTCACAATTTGTTGCTTGTGCAAAGGGTGAGGTTTTAAAAATGTGAAGCTTACACAGAGTCTTGGGGGCATGCATTTAATACATATAATTTTAATTTAAGATTTGCTATATATGTGAAAGGTCCTGGGGGCGTGGATTTAAATATGTTACACTTTTGTTTTATTTAAATTTTAATAATTATTTGAAAGACTTACCGTGAGTTAGTAAAATAAATGTTTAATTGGTTTTTAATTTATTAAAGTTTAGTATGCTACAAATCACTTGATATTGCTAAGTTTTCACATTAAAACATAGGTGGTGGGTAACTTTAATCTTTATTTGTGCTCGGTTGCATCTTAGTTTGTTAGGTACTTCACTATTGTTAAATGCTTCTTAATTGTTAGGTACTTCACTATAACTTGGTAAATCAAATTTTCAGTGTAAAATTCTATTTTGGTTTTTCACTTTGTTCATATAGCAAGGTAGTAGGACATCATTTTATTTCAAATAACTCCATTTATCTTATAACTAGTAGGTACTTCACTTTTATTAAGTACTACACACAGTTACTAGGTGATTCATTAGCACTAGATATTTCAGGATTGTTAGGTACTTCACTTTTACATCAATTACTTGATTTACTAATTCAATTTTTCAGTGTAGAATTCTGTTTTGGTTTTCCACTTTGGTGGTATAGCGGTGCAAGTTGTCATTTAATTTTAAATATTCCAATTATCTCCTAAATTACTTGTTAGTCAAACTTGTTGATATGCCTTTTGAGGATGGTACAAAAGCAGACCACTGTAAACAAACAAAAGTAAGCGTGTTTACCTATATAATGGTGCAAATTTAAGCAATAATATATAGAAACAAAAGGAAATAATAACCTGTAGTTAATTAGGTACATGCGAATAGCAGTGTATATGCCATATATTTGTGCAATACATTTGTTTTGTTAGTTGTGTCAATTAATATTTATCCTTGCTAAGATAATGCAGTTCTAGTAAGATGTTATTGATAACATGCATAACAATAATTATTAACTGTCAAAGATGAAGTTCGTTTACAAAAGCTATGTACATTGCTTTCATACAGCCAGAACTTTGTTACAATTTCTAAGATTTTACTTTGTTTAGGATAGACGTTTATATACAATTTATTAGAATTATTTTACGAATGAAATAACTATTTTGATTTTATTTTCTATTTAACAGATTTAGATTACATTCAATAAATTTTTAAATTACAATGATAAATTTATAAAATATTTATTTTATTATTGTTTAATTCTATTTCACTATTAGGGGAATGTAAAGGATTTAGAAGGAAAGCAGCCGCGTCTTGTGATTTTGTAAAATTTTAATCAAACTGTTATGATCCACGGCCCCAGCTTCAGGTATTTTGAGTCAGGTTACCGATTAAGGTGAAGTAAATGTATTTTTTCTTCATACAGCCGAGTTAGTTATAATTTCTTAGTTTAACCTTATTAGTTAGAATAGATGTTGTTTATCATTCATTAGGGTTGCTATTCAAATAATATAATAACTTGAATTTATTTTCTACCCAATAAATTTTGATTTCATATTAATAAATATTTTAATTACAATAATCAATTTATAAAATTTTATTTATTCATGTAATTTTTTTTTTCAGTATAAAAGGAAGGCAAAGGAATTCGACTCAAACATCCACATTTTGTGAACTTATTTTTGTAAAAATTTGACAAAACTTCAATCTATTTAAATATTTCTGATACCTTGTATTGACTCTATCTAGGTGATGTGGGGGCGAGAGTAATTTTATTAATTTTAAATTAGTTTTTTCCAGTGTTAATTAGTTATCTGTCAAATAATAATGTGAATGCTATTATCAATCTAAGCGGTTGTTTTAAAGCGCGTTATGTTCTACTGGGATTATTGTTTGATTATAATTTATTGTACAGGTATGCTGGGAGTCGAAATTTAAGAAACCCAAGTGACGTCACCAGTTAAATATTTCTTTGGTTTGATTTTAATTTGTAATGGTGGAATGGTACTGACTCAAATATTATTAGTTCTTAATTTTGGAATGTTGTTAAATGATGTTTTTTTTGACAGGCAGGTGATGATACGAAAAGCATTGTTCCATTTTAGAAACTTTCATCTAAGCGTAGGTACTTCACGTTTTGGATTTTTATTATTCGAATAATCACTTCGGTGAACGTCGCAATAATCAGCGTTAATTTAGGGGATGGTGTGCCAGTATGACATGTTTATATATATATTTATATATATATTAGTGATTCTATTAATTTTGATAATTTAATTTTATTCTGTATATCAGATCAATTATTAATTTTACTACAACAAAACCGATTAATTAAACCGCGATATAAAATGTTAAAGGATCCTAGTTAGGGTCGCGGTTCATTAGGAATGGCATTGTAGGATATAAAAGCTACCAGACTACTTTAGATTCAGTATATTATTTTCATTTATATAAACTTAGTAGTCACTCAATATTTTGTTTATTTTAAATTACAATACATCTTGGATATGAGTGTTATTGTTGTTGACATTTCACCATGGATAAATACACCTAGGTTTATTTTGGGCATAGGTTAAATATGTCTAGTTTAATAGACTTTGCGTACTAGAATAAACTCAATACTCTACACGCAGGAAAGAATCAAATTAAATACACTTCACATGCTCCGAAATGTTTAGGCCATTATATTGTTTGAAGGTTCTGAACTATGCATTACTGTGATTTGGATGATTATCGTTTGAACTAAAAAGTGGATAATCTAGATTATGGAAAGGATATATTGGCACTTATTGGTTTTCGAACTAATTTGAATAATATATTGCGACTAGCGCTGACTTAATTCACAACTAAGTTCCCTTCCACATTTTGGATTTCCTTGTGAAAATTGTTTTCATTCACGCTTAAGGTGCGAGAAGTTTGGTGATTTCAATCTTTATGATGACGTTCTAACATTTGGGTTTAAAAACACACATTCCATGGAAAGATGTTGGCAATTGTATATTCATATTCCTGGTTGTATTTTAGGCGTCGGTTTGACGCATCTGAAGGCGTTGGATTACAGTGAAAATAGGGAAGAAATTTAGTGGGTTTGAAGTAAAAAAATGGGGTTGTAAAATATAGTCAGTTTCATTATTGATATATAGTTTCGATTCGAATTATTTAAAGCGTTTCATAATTTTGATGATCTGGGATGTTGTTGGAGGTGCTGAAAAGGAGATCGGGGAAGGATGAACATATTGAATGATTGCTAGTCAAAGTATGTTTTGGGAAGTGATTCAATTTTCACTATTGAATGAATAAAGAGGAAGTATGTAATGATTTAGTTAATAAATGGGCTCTAATAATGTCACAGGACTGTAATTATGAAACAAATTCTTTTGGTAGTTTGTCAGATACATTTACACGACACAATTGAGTTACTGTGAATATATTGTTAGGTTAGTGCTCTGATAGATGTGTTGGACATTCTAGAGCAAGGCAGGTCTGCTATTTACAGACAACTCAATACTCTACATGCGGCTAAGACCGAATACCATTACGCACACTATAAATTGTTTTGCATTGCTGGGAAACAGTGATTTTTGGAAGATTGAAATTATATAAATGTAATATGGTCACTGTAGCCTGGTACATGTGAAGCGAATTATTAACATGCTCCAACTTTACATGATTTTAGCTCGGGGAGAGTGGTATGCGCAAATGAAATTTCTCAGTTGGATATTTATGGTCTCCTTGCCATGAGGGACAAGTGATTTTTGGGAGAGATAGGTAATCGTTCCATGCCTTGAATGGTCGTTTGATAGGCTTAACGACACAACATTCCGTATGGACGAGCTACTTATTATCACTAGGATAGTCCTGCCTCACAACCAGGATCTCGCCCATTAGTTAAGTGCCCTCGCAACAGGCGATATTTGTTCATGAGAGGTTTTATTAATTGTGCATATTGTTTAACTCTTGTTTAATCCTCTAATGGTTGGTTTAAAAATACTTTCAAAAAGCATATCTGACAAACTATTCAAAGAAGTTAGGGTGAATGTTTTATAATTTTACTTTCTTAAATTTAACTTTGGGCTGTAATGGAGCGCATTGAGATGTGAAATATTCTTTAATATTAAAAATAATCATTGTATTTCGTATAATAAATTATCGGAAATATCATTATGAAAGTTATGTATATAACATATAATAATATAATAATAATTTAACTAAACCAAATAAATTATGTAGGCGTAGAAGAATAGGATACGGCTGGTTATACATTCGCTTTGATTTTTTAACCTGATTTCTTAGTGCTTATTTTATTTCCCTTCGCTATTCTTTCCATTCCTTTTAAATTAGTAAATTATCACTTCGGTAAACTGCGTAATAATTTAGGGGGCGATTGTGACGGAACGGAGGTCTACGCTCAGGAAAATAATTAAAAAAGAAAAAAAGAAATTTATTTGATTCATAATCGAAACATTATTTTCAATATTTGTATTTAATTCCCTATATATATAGGAGTCGAAGCGCGTCGATGCCAACTAGTTTCGTCGTTTGGAGCTTCTTCAGAAATAAAGCATTGTCATATTGGGGAGATCTCTGATGCTATATACTTTAAGGAAAATAAATGAATCATAATATAATTATTATTATTATGTAAAAATAACTACAAAATTATGTCACATTTATTTAATTTATTTGTTCTTTTTATTACTATATATTCGATTATTCGATTATTTAGTATAATCGATTGCTCATACAGAGGGAGGAGACGGGAGTAGAGGGCGCCGGCTAGTGTCGAGATTTGGAACCATGAGAGAAAAAATTAAGAAGATTTTCAAACATGAGTAAAATCAAATGACTTCATACTAAAAACGAGTTTGGTTCGAATTTCGTATTTGGTCGGTTAATATCAGGAAGTGAAACGTAATGAGCTCTGGCGGCGAGGATTCGAAACGTTTCGGGGGGCGACACTTTGGCTTGGGGCACGGACGGGGAGCGATGGCGTCGAGCGCGAGCATCGGATTCTCCGTCGCAATTGTTTCTCTAACCAGGTATTTGTTAGGAGAGGGCAGGTATCAGGTGGAGCCGTGTAGCAGGATAAGGCAATTTAAGATGTATTGTGTGCTAACCTGGTTCCTCTTTCAGAAATTATAAGTAATGCGTCATTACCGGCAGTCGGGCTACGGTCGGTTACAGACTGTCAGTTTAAAATATAATTTGTCATGTGTCTTGTCTTCCAGGAATTGCAGATGGAGTTGTGTAAAGTCTTAACATTAACTTAAACTTAATCATTATTAATTATTATTATTAATTGTTTTTTTTTAACTGCTAAGTAATAACTTCTAATTACGTAACCAATATTTACAAATAATTTACTTCTATAATTAACTTATTTCCCGTTACTTACTTACTTATTTTAAAACATTTTGCGAGCTATTGACTAGAATGATGTTAGTGAACTTAGGTATGCGGATTTAAGGGTGTGATTATTCTATATATTATTTTCATACGAAAGCACCGAAATAATGGTTGCACAATATTACAAAACCATTTGGTGAATTAAACACCCAGATATCAATAACTTACCATAATTAAGGTTATATTCCCTTAGCAGATTATTTGCAAGGTGATAACATTTTGCGTCCCTGTCCTATGGATGGCCTACAATAAGTACCAGATAATTCATACTTAAGTCAAATTGCTATATAACAGCATGATAAGGACTGCTGACTTACATTTGAAATCATGCACACTGATATTCTACAATCTACCAACCATCAAAACACAACGTTATTCTGTCTGCCGGTTAGTGATGCTAACCTTGCCGACATATTTATAAACGTGAATGCGCCGGTGTAAGGAACACCCTCACTTATACGTTCTACTGTTTATCAACGTTAATCTGACTGATGCGACTGAATCACTTACTAAATGCGTGGAAACCCTGGATAAATATCTCACACGGAGGTTCAAAGTTGGACCACTCATTGGCTTATTGACAGGATCTAATAAACTTACGGAATGCGTGGAAACCCTGGATAAATATCTCACACGGAGGTTCAAAGTTGGACCACTTATTGGCTTATTGACATTGACCACTACTATAAGGATTTAGGTAGGGCTACAATTATCATCGGTTATACTAATTTGGCTATTGGGTCTGATTTACTCTGAATGCGTGGAAACCTCTGGATAAATATCCCACGTAGAGGTACAGAAGTTGATCCACCCTTAGCATATTAGTATTGTTACTATTGTATTGGTGGCATGTTTGCTAATGTATTTCTAGCTATGCTTATCAGCAACATCATTAGAAAAACTTATTATAAACAAATCTGGATACTTAGAGTGTGGTTACATTCATGTACTAATTGACCTACTTTTGTGCTCAGAGATATTCTGTTGCATACAAGCCTTCGGGCGCTTCAAATTCCAAAACATAAATATTACTTCAGGGGAAGGCAATCTATGGTTGGCCTTCACTCGCCTTGGGGCGGCGGTTGGAGCTCGTAAGGCACCCGCAACTAAAGGATAGTTTTGTAGTATTTACCCATAATATCCAAGTATGGTTGCGGAGACAACAGTAGCTTTCAATTATATATCCTAATCTCCTCCTTTATAAACAATCACTATTACTAGATTCCCATACCTGTCATTCTACAAGAAATATAGGAATATCTAAATTTAAATTATCTTAACTTTAACTATTTATTATTGAACTTTTCTAAATACTTTATATCTTTTATTATTTAATTCTTTTAATTTATTCTTATCTTACATGCCCATTCAGTTACTAATGTAAGCTTCACATACCTCATAAAAGAACTTTGGGTTATCTGCGTCACAACTAGAGTCCTACCATTACTAGATGATCACTAGCTTGGCCAATTTTAGTATATAAATATAATATTAAATAAAAGTACACAGTCTGATATTCTGGTACGGCTTAATATAGGTATTATTTTATATAGAGATAAGTATATTAAGTTATTTAGGTAGACCAGGAAGAGTATTGATATTATTTGGGGTTGAGAGTAGAGCAGGCTTGTCTGAGAGTCATTTTGAGAGGGGGGGGAATGTTACAACAGGCAATGACGTCAAAACAATTATTGTTTGCTTGCATTATTTTCGCTCAAATATAATAAGACGTATTAAAATGTATACAGACTGATTTCATATTTTAAAATCCCTCAGATCATTTTGGCACTAACAATATGCTTCATAAAATGCAACTTGTCCCAACACAATTGAGCCGAGCATGTAGGTAGAGAATCAATAAAACCTATTATTAATATGTCAATGTAATCTCTTTGTGTACCAAGAACAATGAGTCTCTGGCATCTTTATATTAAGCTAGAAGACAGGCTTTTCCTGCCTAAAGCCACCGCCCGAACCTTTATTGAAAGATGTCATAGCCAAATCCCCAACATAAAATTAAATCGAAAATAACTTTTAACAGATACTCTAACTGAAGTCTCGAATTATTTTACTAAAAGTTAAAAACAAATCTTTCAATCCAATTCATATAAACTTTATCGCACAAATATAAAAACATAAATAACGAAAAGGTCGTTAAAGTCGGTGATAGAACCATATACAGAAGGAAAAAATGATATTAGGTGCACGACAACTACAACTGGAAATAAAACCTTCAAAGACATAAATATACAGGATATAATAAAAGATAACATTAATTTTGTTCTTATTTAAAGATATAATTTAACGATATTTACCGTTAAGTCCACTATTTATACTTTGGACATTAATTTTAAGTAAATCAATTTCATACGACTAATAAAGTGATATACTTTAAACTATATTAACAGCTAAGGATATATGACAAAGAAGCTAGCAACATAAAATCCAGGTATCATGATTTAAAATGGGCAATGATTTTCGTCTTTCTACAAGAAACCTAAAAATTTTATTTGGTAACGTGTGTGGGTGGGTGTATGAATACATATATAGAACATACAAATCTACCTTCAAAATCATGAGCAGGTACGTAAATGTCCAGTAATAATCATTTCTATTAATAACTTTAAAAAATTATAAACTTAAGTTAAGTAGATATCATAATTATAACTGTTAGTCCACATCGCATGCCGTGGCTGTCTTTAATTAAAAACTGTACTTAAATGTCTATGCTATAGTTAAATATTTATGTTGGTAAATGTTTTTGTTGACTGCCCTTAACAATAAATAAAAATAAATAAATAAATTGAATGTGTCATTTTTCCGTTGACACAAACACAAACTGCTTAACCTTACCGTTTTCTATTTTATCGTAATTGCATAACGGAAAGAAACACTAAGTGTTATTATTTATTTTAGCGTGAAACTTATTATTTTTAAAAAGAGAACACATTAAAATTGTTTGTTTATCGTTACTCAGTAAGACTTCCACTCGGCGAATCAATTACGTCGCTGGATAAACAGTTCTTATCATGAAGTAGTTCCTTTTCACAGATTGTGGAAAATCGTTCTGTTATCTCTATAATTTGTTCGACATCCGCTAAGTTTTAATAGGTAGACGTTATTTGTGGTGTCCATTTTAATATTCATGTTTACTTAAATGTAGAACACACTCATTATTTTACTGGTCTTTACTTTCTTTTCTGTGGATTGTAGTGAGTGATGTCGCTATTACACTTTTTTCTATTATGACATGGGCTCAATTCTACAAAAAAGTTTTCAAATACGCAAAAATTAGCCATTTAACTAAAGTAAAACAAGGTTGACTTTATTGATCATTATCATGAAGCTTTTATTAAATTTATTCTAATCGTTTAATATGTCAAGTAATACAATCCTATAACAACAATATTCTTATTGTTTTGAGGTTATTTAGAGTATATCGGGGCTCAACTAATTAAAATAAAATTAACTCATTTCAAAGTCAAGAAGTCAGGACAAAAAATACACGGAAACATACAAACACTTAAATTTAGTATATTATGATCCAAATATCCAAATATCAGCTTAAATAAAAAACTTTTCTAATGTAATCTTAAATGGCAAATCAAAGGAGAGTGCATCTTTTTAATAAAATAATTATTTTTTTCACTTAAAGTCACATACAACTTTAAAGTAAAGCTCAGCTCGCCTATGTGGTCAAATTCGTAAGCAACTCATGCAATTTTCACGTGGCAATGCACCTTAAGCTAGTATTGTTTGCTTCCTTTATTGTATAAATAATTTCTGATGAAAACAACGCACTGGTCCCAATTCCGTTGTGCACGGATTCAATTAAATTTAAGTTATTCGCGTCTCTTTAATTCCAATTCAATAACAAGGGAGAGCATGACTAAAGAAAATCAAGTTATTTGACACTTTGTATGTTTTATGATGCGTTTTAAAATAAGACAAAGATCAATATACGAAAATAAGACAAAAATAAGACAAGAGTCGCCATTTTAGAAACGTCAAATGACGTCACCGGTAATCCGACATTTTTTGGTTGTATTGTACTGAAAGAGTAATACTGAACTTAAATTTAATTTAGTTCTTGCACTACAGAATTGAGGCCACTATTTTTTTTATGCCTGCTAGTTTTTATCAATAACATCTGTAAAAACAAAACCTTTTTAAAAGGACGCAGACTAATTACTGAATAAGAACATTTAGCTTTTGAGAACGAATTTATTAATGAGAAAATTAATAACCTATTTGAACAAAATTTTAAGTCTTCTGAATAAATGGTATGAATGGTCGTGACATGAAACATTGTTCTCGTTCTAACACTCCCAAAGATTTTAACTAATGATTTATCTTCGAAGTAAATTTATTTCGCTGCTTATGAAATCGGCTCGTTTTGGTATTTCAAACCAATTTCAAACGAAATTAATTTGTGTTTTAATTCCATTATTTTCTAATCGATGAATAAGGCGCGTTGTATTTTGGAGACATGAAAGGTTAATTCACCCATTCCCTTTGATCAACGGTACTATTATTACACTGTTTTTGCACACTGGATCACGTTCGAAATAAGAACCGAAGTGTTATCTACAAAGATAACTATTCTCGTGAGTCTACCACTCGCCTATCCTCAGACTCCAGAGACTACGTTATTGAGTATACCAAACATGTGTTTAGCGTTCAGATAAGTATCTATGGTTTATAAAATAAAGCAAATTAAATAAGCAACAATAAGACTGGCATTTGTTTTGTGCAAAGAATCAGTCGCCCAACATCGACCAGCATAATCGGTACCGTTTGACCTTCACAAGATTTTATATGGCACTGATTATTACGTACTCAACTATCCTTGCTTATAATTTACATCATACTAAAACCAGGGTTTGCTAGAAAAGATATCTTAGGAATAAACTCCCTTTCTACATTTTACTATTCGAAGGAAGTTTTTAGCAAACATGACCTCACGGCACCTTAAATTGATTTAAACTATTTCTTTACTTAAACTTTCATATCCAAACAAACTTGTACATATGTCGTACTTAATGAAAAATATAATTCTCAACCTATTAACCATTGAGTCAAGCAGAGACCGCACCCACTAGTCTTAATAATGGCGGCTAGTAATAAAAAAAGTAAATATATTTAAAAGTATAAAAATAGTTTGTATAAAAAGAGAAAATTGGGATTATTTTCAAAAGCCTTACCCACACGAGAAACTATATAAAGAATATACCTACGTCCCACTTGTGTCGATAATTAATAGAATAGAATTTATGGTTGACTCTCATCACTAACTAGCGACCTGCCCCGGCTGTACACGGGTGCAATGTATATACCTACGTATAAACCTTTTTCTTGAATCATTCTATCGATGAAACCCGCATTAAAATTCGTTGCGTAGTTAGTACCTAAGCGTACAGAGCGACAAACGGCGAGAAGCGACTTTAATAACATTTTCGTTTATCACCTGTCAGCTTTGACATAACTAACGACCTTTTGTAACAACTTAATGTAGATTAACTTTAAAACCACGCTAAGCCTGGACTTCAGTTGTCATTACAACATTGAAAATAGAAAAAAAAAATTTACCTACTGTGAAAACATACTTAAGAGAATAATATAACTACGGACGTAGGTTAAATTTATTATCTTCTGGGATTGTAAGAAATTAAATTTATACTTAAATTCTTGACATTAACTTTTAAGGAAAATACTCGTTTATATTATTTATGTATATAGACTTTATATAAACAATCATAAATAGTGAACATAAACATATACATACATGATAATCAGTAATTAGTTAGTAAAATATTTATTGTCTAAATAATTATTTTACCAACTAAAATAAATATTATACTAATAATGAAGACGGGACTTAACAGGGTAATTACATAATAGTTAGACATGTAGTCAGTTACATAATCAGTATGAGATCACGGCCAGTGCAACCTGACCCTTATTTTCTTACCCTGTATCTATCGCTATCGTTTTCATTTTACGCCATATTTCCATTGCCGATTATTTGATTATCATTGTGACGTCACGCTTTATATAGATAGAAGAAGGTTTATTATATGCCATAAATTCCAAATACCGATATTTATGATTTTAATAACGAAAGCTATGGCGATGTTACACAATAAGATTCTTGGTTGAAACTTCAGGAAATTAAAAGGAAAGCAAGTTATTTTGCTCATTATTATTCATTATTTTTTAGAATTTATAGCAAAAACATTGCAGTATTCACTAACTGCTAACAAAATTTCTGCCACTAACGCTGCTAACAAATATCTTTTACGTAAAATATCAAGAATTCAAGTGTAATTAAATTTGTTAAAATAACAATTTCTTTATTATTCCATATAATTATTCTATTAGGTAATTTTATTAATTGGTAGATTAAATAGAAGGTCTCCTGTATGGGAAACTTTAAAATCATTCAATTAGTGTAGGTTTCTTGCTGTCGTAATTAAAAACTACACAGGGACGTTTGTTAATAGAGGTTATATAAATAACTTTCCTCTATGTTATGTCAAGATATTGCAACTCATTACTTTTACTTCACCTTTTTAAAAAATACGGCAAGACGTTTCTTAATTAAACATTCGCTACAACGTCCAGGCGCATTATTTATGGCACCATTCTATTGTCAAATCTAAGTAGCTGTGTTTTTATTACCAGAGGGGCGAGTCTCGCTAGACACTTTTAAATTTTATATAAGAATATCAAGTCCTCTGGTCTTGATTTCAAAGACGTATTTTCATATGAATCGACTCGATTGGAATAGTTGAAATTCGAATGAACTCGAATGAATGAATGAATGACTCGATTTGAATGATCGTTGAAAAAAGGTTTTAATGCCAAAGGACAAGGACTCAAAAAGGTAGTGTGATAAAGATTTAATAATTGAAGGTTAAATAATTGAATAACGATGAAAGTAAGACAATAGTCTTACTTACAAATATACAACAACAAATAATATGCCTTGGAAGGTTTGTTCTTGTAGATGTGTTTCTTTCAAAAAACCTTCCTACCTTTATTACCATTTTACTATTAATGAATAAGTCTGTCTATATAAGTCTGTATATAAGTATTGTATGATTGAGATGAGTCTTAGAAAAGACTTAGGCTAGTCTTTAAAATCACCAATTTCAGATTTTTATATTTTTGTATAAATTCAACATCTGAAACTGAATTTACGTAAATTGTTTGATTTTCAAAATAAATTGTTATAGTGATGCTTGCTTCAGTTATATCACGAAGCTTAAGAGCAGTAAAGTGTGATTTAACCGTAACATTTTAATTGGAAATTTATAACATATTTACTTACTTAGTGGCCAACTAACTCAGCAATGCAGGAACAGTGTATTAACTGGAATTATATTTATTTTCCTCTCGTTAAATGTTAATTTTATAACCCTCTGATAGCCAGTATAATTATAAGAGAAAACATCCCCTGTCTGTTCACTCAGTCTGGAAGAATTTACATTTAATTGAAAGTTATTAAATTTTCCATTTAGTTCAATATAAAACATCTTATTTCAAGAATTTATAATAATGAGTGAGGATAATGCCTTTATACATTTTACCATAGATAATACATATATTTCTACTCAGCATGGAACAACCACTACGTAATTGTTATAAATAATAATTTACTCAACATAAATGATTTAATAACTTAAGACAGTAGAGAGCTATGTTATTAACATGTTTTATTATTTGTAGTCTATCTAATGCATGTGTGTGGGTGTGAGAATGTATTGGTATATGTGCTTATTTGTGTACAAATATTGCATCTTTGATTTCGAGAGGATTTTTAGTAATTTAGTTTTTGCAAACATTGTTGAATTGTATGTATCCTTTTGTGAATTAATAAGGAATTAATTACAAGAGAAAATCTGCAATTTTCCACCTTCCAGGTAAGAATTATGGTTGCGTTTAGGTCCTGTGCATCATGTTTGGGTCGTTAAAAAAGTCTATTATGTCTTGATGGATAAAATAATGTAATTCGTGTGAGCGCGTGCTAGCTTTGTATGTGGTACGGTACATGAGGCTACATCAGAATCTCACGTTTGTAAAATTCCACAGTGACAAAGATGTTCTTGTCTTACTCCTCGTGAAGTATTTTTTGTGTCGTGTGGTCAGTGCCCCAGTCTACTTAACTAGAGGCCCCAGGTTTGAATCCCTGTAGTGGCAGATATTTTTTGTATGTTTTTATTTACATAAATAATATTTATTTATTTATTAATAAATACAAACGAATAATATTTGTAATTAATAATACATAATTTTATTTAACATTAACCCTCATAAAGATCTAATTTTGAATTCACATTTCACGCATAAGTTCTTATTCTTCGTAAAACTATTTTGTAGATACTTTTCTAAAATGAAATGATTTTTTTAGTTTTTATCCAATCAATGTATTCTTGTTAATTAGTCAATCTCTTTCAACTATTAAGATAACCAGCAAAAGCTGTATAACAAACTATTCGCTTAAGTCTTTGCGAAAACTCTACTGAGAAATATTAAATATTTTTAACGCTGGAAAAGGTGTACGGACATATCAAATTAAATTAAATTGAAGTAAGGTAATTCAAAAACTTAAACTTTGAATTTTTGGCCCTATACCCTATTGGATCTACACTGAAAAAATATAAATATGAGTAAATATGAATTGCCTTTTTTTACTTATATGACTTTTTGTTAAAATTTGATCTGAATCGCAGTATTTCCTGTGTATTTGAAAAATTACCTCTACACACAGATAATTTCACTCTCGTCGTCTAAGTTTTACGAAAATAACACTAGTTGCTTACCCACGTGTGTGAATAGAATGATTATTTTCAGGTTTACGTTTAAATTCCATTTGTTTCACTATTTGAATAGAATAAAAGAGGTAAACTTTTATTCAACTAACCACTGCGTGTATGTTATAATCGCATTCTTTAAAACTATTTAATCTAAATAAAAAATCTCTGTATTTAAATAGACTAAATTTCCAATCTATATCAAATATTATATAATATTTAACCCAAGGCTTCGACAAATTCATAAATAAAGGAGAGGAGAGACATAGTTTTATTGCGGCCGAAGAAACTCTTCAGTCGAAAAAATCTTATAATATATTGTACCGTTAGCAGACAATAAAAATCATTTCAATCAATTTTTTCAAATTTATCTGTTCATAAATACTTTATTACATATATTTATTAATATTTATTTCTGTTTCAAATGCTTGGAAGAAAAATCTCTCCAATTTATCGAAATACGTGATAAAGGTAGTCAACTTGTAGTTAACAAGTTCATTTTTGTGATCCCTAATGTTGTTGAGACAGCAAAGAAGATCTAATAAGAGCTCACTCGTGCAATGCTTCCTGCGGATCAAAGAAAATATCAGACGGTTACTAAGTAAAGTCCGTGTTACGAGAACGAATAAATTATATTATTGTACAAGACTTACACAAAGATGTATGAAATACGAAAATATATATTTTTATTCACCATGAAGTAACGTAATACTTTTACTGTTCTTTACTGTACCTACATAAGCATTTATTTCCGCAGTAGCACCGTATCTTTGATTATAAAATCATTTTTGTAATAAACGAAAGTTTTCGAATTTTAAATGTCATTTCAAGGAACGTGTCAAAACAATGTTCTATATGTACAAATTTTATATAGATATTATTAATATATACATACAACTCATAGAGTCTGCAAATTTTCCTGCGAAGCATAACAAAAATGAAGGCAGTTCTGGTGACGAAGATGTAAGACAATGGCCTATCCCTGACATCGTTAAAAACTTTGTAATCCCCGACATATTTATCAATTGTTCTTTTAGATTCGATTCGAGTGAAACAGACGGCGATGGAGAAGTAAATATTGATTAAAACTCGTCATCCAATAACTTAACATCACCTGTCTTCAATAGGATATCTAAGATAAAACTTTAACGCTCATTAACAGAATATTAGGTGCCAGTTATCTACGTTTATTGCTCTATATTTCAGCGAGGTTGCAGCAGCAATAGTCACAAGCGAACTGGAGCGGGGCGTTGTCGCCTACTGGATAATGCTATATAAGCCCTAATGATAAAGTTTTATAGCATATAATAACTTTTAAACGCATTAATACAACGTTAAACGATCCTAGATAAAAAAAACCGTAGATAAAATGCATTATTTTTTGCTTCGGCGGCATTGTACTGATAATTATTTTGAACTAAATGTTTTTGAAATACAGCATGGCCCCAAAAGAAGCAGCGTACTGTTAGGTCACACAACTTTACTGCCTCGTTCCCATTGTATCTTTTATTTAAAGTTGTCAACGCCATTACACCTATCGAGAATTCGAGACGCATTAAAATTTTGTCGAATTATAGTACAATGATCACATTTGTTCATTATATAAAGGAAAAGGATAGCAAATATTTAGGATATTCAGGAAACAAAACTTTAGCTGTAAGAGAACGTAATGTAAATGTAAAGGTGTAGGGTTCCTAATACCTGCAATTTAATATATTCATTAAATTTTAAACTGGACACACCATTCTGAATCACGTCATGTATAACTGTCCTGTGTACAACCATATTGAGAGAAGAAGATATTGCAAATGACACAAATTTAGCATAAGAGCACGCACTTCATTACCAAGCTAAATTTGTAGTCAGAATGTCACAGAACTTATCTGTATTAATTCGCGTATTCTAGAAAAACAATACTAAATTATTCGATAGATGTTAGTTGAATTGCCTACTCCATTCATAATAATTAGTTTTAAATAAACCAGCAAAGTGTACAAATATTATTTTATTTGTCACATAGAGACAAGAAATTATATAATTTAATTACATCGACCGAACCTTTTCTTCGATTGCAATTACGTCAAGAGGCATTCGTTTGAGAATTTCTAGATTCCAGCTGTGCATGTTAAAGTAATTAATTCTGTTATAATTGCAGGCTTCGCCGTCGGTTAAACAACGTGCGAAAGCTAATAAGCACAGCACACATTTAGGAACGTGATATCAACAATTTACATCTGCAAAAGCGTTGATAACGGACATAGAATATTAGTATTTTTGAATAACATATATTTCTTATCTGGATACTATTCGCATCTTAAAGTACTTTCAGTCGGACGGTATTATAACGGACGAAATATTTTTTTATTGACATTTGTGTCACTAACATCATCTTCTTTTAATAAAAATATATGGCTGTTCGTTAGTCTTGCTAAAACTAAAAAACGCCTTGACTGATTTGAATAACTTTTATTTTGTTTTGATCGATTTGATTCAGGGGTGTTTTAAAAATTGAAACTATTTCTAGGAAATATCAATATATTTCTTACATTTCTAATTTATATAATTTTTGATAGATGGCGTTAATGGCAGAGTTAGGTTATAACAAAGCTCACCGGGTCAATTAGTCATATCATAAATTAATTTAATCAATATTTGGTACTTAAACTGTCAAATATTTTCTTGCCCACAAAATAAAGGTATAATATTGATGAAACATAACATACATTATTCAATATTAAACAAATAGTTTTAACAAAGTATGAACTTGTTCATTAATTATCATTTCATTTCATTTTGTAGCACAGATAGTTTAGTGCTAATGAAGGGATTCATGGTATCATTTCATCCAGATAAGTAAATAAAAGTTATTTTTCTGGCCATTTTACCAATGATCATGATTAAATTACCATGCATCAAAATCTAGTTCATAGTAAAACCGATATAACCTAACCGTTAACAAATTATATATCAATTAATTTGAAGTAGTGAATGTATTTTGGGCTTTATTTGGTTTGTATAATGTTCAAGATAGTATTATTTATTAAGTAAATAAAAATTATTGAGCCGTGTTAATAGAACTAGAACAGCAATAACAGTTTATTATATTTACAGTACCTTTGAAAATAAAGAATTATTAATATTTTCAGTAATCACTATATTTTTGCTAAGGTTACCTTTCAAATTCTGAGAACAAAGTTTTCTAATATCTTTTGTATAAAATAAACATGAACTAATTATTTAAATAAACAGTGCCTTTGATTATTTCTGTCATTTCTGAGTCAAGGTGAAGGGAAGACTCTCTCTTTCCTTAGCATCTTCTTTGTCCTAATAACCCGCCAGCATTTCCTGAGGTTTTTGTACAGATCATCCCACCTTCACCCATCAAATTACAATCACAAACCTTCTTCATGAGTACGCTTCAGAAACGAAAAAAAATTCAAAAGTTATGACCTTAATTTACTCTCAACCGTAGGGTTGAAGACAGACGTTTGCTCGCCTTGGGCTCACAGGATTTACGTGTTACACCTAGCACAGTTAAATCACACATAATACGTGTAAACGTAATATAAAAATGAATAGATGTTCGTTAGTCTCACTAAAACTCAAAAACAACTTGACTGTATTTATTATTTGACATGAATATATTTTATTGTGTTTTGTTTCTTTTAACAGTTCAGGGTTGGTTTAAAAACAATAACAATTAAAAAAAACCTCAAAGGGACGCCAAAAAATTTAATAAACTAGATGTAATTCATAATTAAGAGTGGCAAAGCAAAAAATTAAACATTAAATTAACATTATATTTCAGAAATCAATAATTAAAACAGTCATTTCTTCCATCTTAGCTTCAGGTATTTTTTCAATAGATGGCGTCAGTGTTAGTTTGTAAGTGATGCGAAGTTACCGGCTCAACTAGTTGATAATTTTTGAATAGATTTTTGCCACCCAATCATGGCAGAATTGTCTGACAGATATAAATGAAATTTCACATATTTATTTATTTATTAGGTTTGTCAACAGTTGTTACAATAAAACATTAAAAAACGATCCAAAACTTAGCTTAAACTACTTGCACAACCTATTATAGACAAACACAGCATGCAATTGTGTTTCACAGCGATAAAGAAATAATATTATTCAAATAATTAATAACATTTTCATCATATTATGTATAGGATGTCATACAAATAGAAAAAGTAAACAGTTGAGATCCATATAAGTTGTAATATTATAATTTATAGTCAGGAATATTGACTACTTACTACTTTTAATAAAGCAAGGTAATCTAAAATTACAATTGAATTAGTAAATACTAAGCTACTTATGGATTCAGCCATAGACAAAATATAGGCTAATTTTTATCAGTGGCTTCATCTGCAACTGTTCAATCCGATATTTACGCTGAAAAAACCACGACCAAAGGTTACTTTTACATAATTATGAGTAATATAAACAAAATGTGTTATATGGTGTTCTTTATGTTTCTGCTAAAGTATGACGTATTATAACTGTTGATATATTCACTCAAAGTTATTGAATAGTTAACCTTCCTCACTTCTAATAAGTTATAGTTTTCTGTGGTATACAGGATTTTCAATTCTTTAGCTTTGAGTCTAATATACATGTGCTCATAAATATGCTCCCGTCTTATGAAGAAAAATGAAGAAAAAAGAATACAATATTTTTATATTTTTTTATATGAAGTTTGTTTAGAAAAAATATAACTGTATTACCATTATTGAAAGAAAATGCTATTATACTCTGAACTTCAAGGTTTCCCTAAAAAAGTCTTTTAGAAATAAACTTTTAATAAGAGATAATTTTTTTGCCTAAGAATAATTAAATTCTTTTAAAATAATAGAGATACGTCCATGGAAACCTTTATAAATCATGGAAAGCTTAAAAATATACTTTCTCGGAAACTTTTTAAGAAGGCCTGGACAGCTATGATAAAACAAAAAAAATAACACTTTCTTCTTTTAGTCAATCCAAACATTTCTTATTATAAATTTAGTAATCCTATACAAAACCCTGGATGTATATTTTGTGACATATACTTTGCAATATGAACCTTATTGTAATTAATGTGCTAATTTCAAATTTGATTATCTGTAGAATCATAGCACCGTGAGAATATAACGAATTGGACGTTCTAAAAGCCTTTTAAGATCAATGTATTTATTAATTAAATTTATTGAGAAGCTTGTTAGTAAAGTAATATAAGCCTCGGTTTCTGTAACGCAAACCAAGAAATTCAAATTCAAGAGTTATTCTGTAAAAATAATTGCAATCAAATTAGGATTTTGTTCCGATATATGCAAGTTTCTTAATAGAAATGACCTACTTTAGTTGAATCGTCGTCGAATAGTAATTTTGCTTATTTTTCTTAAGATATATCAATGTCAAAGTCATAATTACCTTGTTTAAATAAACTCCTTTACTAAGTTCTTTTAAATCGTCATAATAGGAAATATGTCAGTGAAAAATAAATATATAATTAGGGGTATAGCACAAGTAATACTGATAACTTGAAGTGGTTTTTAAATTGTCCCAGTATTTTTCAAAGTCAAAGTCAAAGTCAAAAATAACTTTATTTAAATAGACTTATTTACTAAGCTCTTTTAAATCGTCACAACAGGGAATATGTATAAGAAAATAAATAAATATAATTATAAAGGCAATACTCATAATTTTACTGGGTATCAACCGGGCATTTACTAATTGTCCCAGTTATAGTATTTCAATATGTACTAAATAAATTGTTAGTTTTAATTTTAAAATAATACTTATTTTAAAATTAAAAATAACACTAGTATGCATATTCCCAATCAACCCTACTACCGCTTCGACGAATTAGTAGCTGCAGAGAAGAAGCGGCGCAAGAAACTCTCAGCCTTTAGTATTTATAATGACATTTACAAATCAATTATGTCATTATGTATTAGTATTATAAACATATACATGTTTTGTTTTACAGTGCATTAAAAAATATATTTTTAAATATTGCAAAATATAATAAATAAGTGCAGAGAAGCAAATTATAGTGGCCACAAATTTTTATCTTTAAAATAATCTTCTACCTTGTAATACCCCTTTTTCATCAAACAACTTTTAATAGTTGACTTAAATTTATGCCGAGGCAATTCAATAAAACTTTGTGGTATCATATTGTACATTTTTATACTTATTTCTATAAAACAATTACCGGTCTTATGCAGTCTGTGGCTTGGAAAGGCGAGCTTATGCTTATTTCTGGTGTTGAAGCTATGGCAGTCTGAATTTCTAAGAAAAGAACCACTGTATTTACGTACATACATAATACAATCAAAAATGTATTGAGACGCCACGGTTAGTATGTTAATTTCCTTAAATAATTCTTTTAGCGAGTCACGTGGTCTAAGGTTGTATATTGCACGAATGGCTCTCTTTTGAAGTACAAAGATCGTCTGTATGTCAGCAGCGGAGCCCCACAACAGTAGACCATACGACATTAAGCTGTGAAAATAGCTGAAATAAACTAATCTCGCCGTTTCCACATCAGTAAGCCGTCTTATTTTTCGAACTGCATGCGCAGCTGAACTTAATCTTCCTGCCAGAGCCGTAATATGTGGGCCCCATTGTAGTTTGGAATCTATAGTAATTCCAAGAAATGTTGTAGAATTAATTATTTCTATTGGTTCCTCATTTATCTTAATACAAATATTGACCTATTAGAAATAAAATAATTTATTTTTTAAATTAAAACTAATATGCATATTCCAAATTAACCCAATTAGAAGACATATTTGAAGCTGCAGAGAAGAAGTGGCGCAAGAAACTCAGCCTTTAGTATTTGTGACAGTTACAAATTACCTAAGTCATAATGTATTAGTATTACAGACATTTTTTGTTTTACATCGGGATGGATCGTCATTATCATCTGTATAGATTATCATTATTATCATTATTGTCGTATGCTGACGAGCTAAGCAACACAAAAGCTTAACGAGCAAGTAAATGATATGACTATACTAAAATTCCCAACATAAGGAAAGATTTTAAAACAATTCATCAATAAACTAAAACATATCAGTCTAAAAAAGCATATTCCACATTAAATGACTTCTTTGGTGATAAGACGAATAATAAACGTGGTTGATCAAAGTGTATCATGCCCTAATTAAATTTAGGTCTCTATTAGATAAGTGTCGCTCTCTTTAAGCAGTGTCCCTTGGGTGTCAATGCTGAATGTTCTAGTAGACTCTATTTACGCCTCTGTATTCATGTGAAGACCAACAAATAAATAAGTAAATGACCAAATTTTCCTCCCGAAAAACTTGGGTAGAAATTATTTGCGGATCGTAAATGATTTCAGACTGAACATCTTTCATATATTTCAATTCAATAGCGTATATTAGTATACACTGAAAAAGTCTAGACTAGTTATTACAACAAAATTTCATATAAAATTATCGCAATTACCATAAAACTTATTTTTGTGTATAAAAATTTGACGGCAAACTCTTGTTGAGATTAATGTTGGACATGTTATGAATATTAAAGGAAAATATTCGGAAAACTTTTATAGAATTTACTGATAATTATTATTTAAAAATTTAAGACCTTTTTGTTAAAAAAAATGTTAAATCATTCATTAGTCTTTCTAGGTATGCGACTACTCCAAACTTACGTTATGTAAGGTTTTTATTGATATATACAGCTTAGATTATAGTTATATATTCCAGTAGTGATATTATTGATCAATTTAACATTTCGCACGATGGCACCGATCAAGCGTATCGGAATGCCAATTTGTAGATCATTATTTTGGATTGAAATCGATCCCACTTGTTTATACAAAGGTATTCATTGTTGTAGAGAAGATAAAGTGTAGGGAACGTCAGGGGTTATTATTTTGGTGAAGAAATGATAGTTTAGATAGCGTATTACAACATTCATGCCATATAAAAGTATTGTAAAATAATTTAACTTATAATCATGTTTAAATCATTTATTGTTATCGTTTGACATTCCTTTCTCTAAAAATCAAAGCATCAAAATTTTTTACTGCTTCCCGCCCTTCGTTCCTTTAATTGAGCAATATTTTCTTCTTATCAACCATTCCCAATCTTAACCTTCTCCAAAAATTTTGTCTTTCAGTTTACAGTCATTGGTATTTATTTATCTCTTAATAATTTTTTCTGTAACTGTTTTGTTTATATGTATATTTTAGCATGTATTACTTCTACATAATATATGCAAAAAGTTTAACTCAACAAATACAATTTAACGGTTTACAGTAGGTCGATTTCGAACTCTCGGAAAAAATGAATTAAGCCTGAAACGTTTTTGGTGTTCCAAATTTGAAATGAGAGAATAGAGAGAATGAGAATTGATGCTTGAATCGATTTTGGTGTTCCAGATTTTTCTAAAGTTTTAACATAGTGGTTCGAGCGATTACGTTCGGTTTCGATTACGAAAAATTTTGGTTGTGGCCGTTGGTTTCCGTTCTTAAGGTAATCAATTTTACTGACAACCCGTATTGGGTTAGCGTGGTAATGGTACGGCCCAAACTCCTTATGTGTTTTCAACCTGTTTGTGCCTAACAGTATACCTTATAAACGGGTAGTAAGGAAATAAATATGACTGGTTTATTCACATACAATCGAATAACAAACTTTAATGTGTATGAGTTAACACTACATCGAATAAATATAGTACCGCAATCAAGGTAGGTAGACAGCTCTGTATATTCTTCCTATTCGCCTCCATTCGCTAGTAATAACGGTGCTAATAAGCTTTCACAGAGTATCATGAAGCGGGTTGAGCGAAATTTTAACGCGCCGTCGATCCTTGACAAAGGCTGTGCTGGTCAATCAACGGGTGAAACGATACAGGGCTGCGAAATTTAACAGCTGTTACGTAGATAATTGTTCTGGTTCTGGGATATTATTTGGTATTAAGACTTCAAAAGAAAAACAATTATCTAAATTAATATTTCAATAAATGAAGATAAAGAAAAACTGTTATGTGAAGGGAACACGTTTCGCTGATAACATATTATGTTAGGTATGCAAATACAAATTTCTAATGAGCTTTCTTGGTAAACGAAATAAATAAAATATGTAAGTAACTCTATCAAAACAACGATAGGTTTAATTTAATTAAAGTTTAATTGATGAGATACCAGTATACTTACATGAAACAATAGAATAAATAAATATTTAAAAAGTAAACCAGAGTTAAAAAAAAATGAACAAATTTAAAACTCTGATAAAAGCGAAACTGTGTAAGAAAGCTTGCTGTAAAATAAATGATAATGATACTAAAGAAAAGAGAGAGAGAGTAAATTTCTCAATGACGATACATTAAAAATAATCATGGTATTAATAATAAGAATATTGTAACGTTATGACATAAACTATTTATAATTTCATCACAAATATTTAAAAGCTGAAGACTTTCTTTCGCCGCTTCTTCTCCTAAGCTAAAATTTTTGTCACAGCGATGGAAAGATTGAATTTGGATGATTTAAATGATCTTCGTTATTAAAGAACATTTTAAATTTTGATAGAAAATGTATGATAAGAAGATACTCAAGAAGAGATCATTTGTCGGATTCTAATAAACAGAAGGAAATAAAATTGAACCATATCTTTCACTTTCATTTAAACACTATTAATATAAAATCAATACGTGTATAAAATATATAAGTAAAGAAGTAACAGAAAAAAGAGATTCAACGAGATAAAAAAGGATCGAGCATCAAAGGCGGTCAAACTCAAGATTTTTGGAAAGGGTTAAGATTGGAAACGTTTGGTAGGAAGAGAAAGATTACTGAACAAATGGAACAAAAGACATTTACAATAAAAGATTTGCTAGTAAATCTCAAAGCTTTGATAAAAGACTATCTGCGCAATGTATAATTCTAGTTTTGAATAAACATATCAAATTGTTACGACAGTTGTAAATGATTGGTCTATGACGTTGACTGTTTCTAAAACATTTGAAACGAAAAGAAAAAGACCAAAATAGTGCCTGATGTTTTGAATTGACTTTCAGTTACAAAGCTCATAAACTATAAATATAATATAAAATATAAAAATACAATATTCTTATTGTATATCTTTATGTGGCATTTGAATTTGTGGTTATTGAACATACATTTAATTTCCAAATAATATTCAATATTTTTAAACCCTAAATAGAAATTATTTAATATTAACCGTTTTTTTAAATTTGCTGGTCTCATTTGAAATTATGGTACACACATTTGAAGAGTCGAATTGAGCTGATTTTAAATTAATAAAGTGTAGTATTAAGTTTATTTAAAAGTGAAGTTATTTGTAAGTTGGTAATGTCACTATTGTTGAAAGATTTCAATGAAATTGAATTATGATTGACAGTAGTATCATATCAATAAACTTATTTCATTATAAATTCTCAGTTCGGTGTTTTTTTTTGTTTTGTTTGTTGTTGTTTTTTTTTACTTTTGAAATTGATGTAAGATTAATTAAATATGTAATTTTTATGCCAATTGCAGAAAAATTATTTTGGTGTTGGATAAATGCAATACCCTTGACCATGACTGTTTTTTTATGTAAGTTACATAAATAGTTAAGTTACATCATTAGACGTGCGGCTGGTGGAGTGGTCAGTGCCCCTAGCTACGGCCTACCCAACCAGGAGTCCTGGGTTCTAGTGCCAGCCGAGGTAGAAGTTTGTGTCATAAACACGGATCTTAATTGTTCATGTATTTATGTATATAGTTAAATATGTTATATCTAGTATCCAAAACACAAGCCCTTAATGATGCTTATTTTGGACTAGAAAATAAATGTAAGTGTAAATGATTATATTTCTGGTAGCCCTTTAACTAAAAAAAGTTCTCTTGCCAAAAAGGCATATGGCCCTGACGTTTGAACCTTTTTGAATGTCGACATCCTTAATCACATGATTTCAAGGTATATTGAAATTGTTTTTATGTATATGCCTCTTTAGAATAACTACAGCTCAGAGATAACAAAAGGGTTTGTCTGTCCGTACTTTGATCGCGGGTTCAGAAGGATAATGATTCCGTTGTGAGGTTATTACGAGAGTACAGGATGTATGTGGGAATAGGTTAGCTTCTAAATATTGATATAGCTTGCTGCTCTAGTGGGATTTTCATAATTTTATATATCTTATATTATATACCAAAGTAAATAAATTTGTTCGATAATTCAAATAACATCATAATTTTTTTTCGATTTTATGTCTACATATATTGCACGGAGACAGAAGAAACAGCCGTACACGTACAGCTGGATTACAATTGAGTGGTTAATTACCAGGCAACCTACCTGGGATCCAAGGAGTTGGTGACGTCAAGGCGCTGTGCGACATACTGGAGTAATTGAGATGGCTGGAGTGAACCAGCTCCATACCCAATAAACAGCTCGGTTAATGTGGAACTATTATTTTACGCATTAAAGTCAAAGTCAAAATATTTTATCTATTTTGGTGCCTATATCTACCGGGTTATGACCTAAGATAAACAGGCAAGAAACAGAGCAGTCCCAATAAAGAATTGTTTGGAACCGTTATTGTTCTATATATGTTGGTACAAT
Organism: Acentria ephemerella; assembly: GCA_943193645.1. NCBI lineage: Eukaryota > Metazoa > Arthropoda > Insecta > Lepidoptera > Crambidae > Acentria > Acentria ephemerella. The sequence goes on from OW971891.1 coordinate 7,974,141, forward strand.
AATTATTTTGCGCCCAATCTGAAGACTTACTAAGTATATTATTTCTTGTTCCGTCATTTAATTGTTTTGTATTATTAATCATGTACTGTGAATTATGTTATAATTGTATTGTATTAATTTTAAAGCATTTTCTTACGTACAATAAGAAAAATTTTAACTATATTATAATAAGTAATTTCATACGCTGGAATACGAACGCACACATTTTAACACCCTGGTAATTGTTCTAACTTCTGGTCTACCAAAACACACTGTACAAGTCTTTTCAGGATATTAATAAATAAATATATGACTACTTATTAATAAATAAACCATTGGTGAAATAAAATAAATTAAAAAATCTAAAACTTTTTATTTCTTAAACACTATGAAAAAATTTATATGCAAAATCTATAAAATTACCACTAGAAGTATCAAAAGTGTCTTTATAGTAGATAAATGGGATTATAATACATTTTTTTTCTCTTGGGCTTCTATTGTAGTCTGAGTAGTTGGTTTAGAAGTTAGTTAGAGTTAGAGGGTGTGCTAGCTGTAGTGGATGGGGACGTTGTAGTACTTGTTGTACTAGTTGTAGTGGATGGGGACGTTGTAGTACTTGTTGTGCTAGTTGTAGTGGATGGGGACGTTGTAGTACTTGTTGTGCTCGTTGTAGTGGATGGGGACGTTGTAGTACTTGGTGTACTAGTTGTAGTGGATGGGGACGTTGTAGGACTTGTTGTACTAGTTGTAGTGGATGGGGACGTTGTAGTACTTGTTGTACTAGTTGTAGTGGAAGGGGACATTGTATTACTTGTTGTACTAGAAGTACTAGTACTACTAAGAGAACTATCAGTACCACTAGGAGAATTAGTAGTACTAGTAGTAGTTGTAGAAGTCCATGTGAAGCAGGATGGATCGAAACCCTTGCAAATGACGCACAGAAGCTGTGGACAGAAAATATAACATCAGCTAATAAGATCTAAATATTAATCAATAATCACTTTAAATTGTTAGTACTTAGACTAACTTTAAACTAGTTAATTGATTAACATAATTAAGATTAGAGAATATTAAGGGCTGTTTTTTTAATATTCTAATTATTTTTATACAAACATCAATTTTATAATGTTAAATGTTAGATATTCTATAGGAATTTTTATATAATGCCAAAAACATTTCAAAAAGCTGGCCTTTGACTATATTTGTACCCATAATTTATAAAATATTTTAATAGCGTATGTGAAAAGCTCCCGCTTTATTCGACAATGTTGTTAGCCGAAAATCTGTTTTTATAAATACTATAATTATTTATTGACTCTTCCATTTACCTAACATTAGCGCAACATGGATCAAATATAATATATTTATGTAATTTTTTGGATTTCTTAAGTAGTTATGCGCATATTATTATGTATTTATTCGCTTTTGATATCCATTTTAGTGAAGGTCACCATTTTATGATATAAAATTCTCTCTCTCTAGTATAATTTTGTGATTATTAATTTGTTTTAATAATAAATTACTATTAAAGCGATCGTAACTACCAAACAATTGAAGGCAATGTTCCACTTTCTGTTTGTGACAATCAAGCCGCTTTCTCTTTTTGGGATAATTAAATGTAGCAGTCTTTGGTCACGGAATTTGGTTGAATTAGTGCTTAAATAAGTTGATTTGTAATTAATATTAAAAATAAAGCGATGAATGGCAATTTTTATTTATACTTAAGCTTTTATTTGTCATATTAAAAAAGTATTACAAAACTATTTATTTAGACTCTTGCATTGTTTTAATAAGTTAACATTGGATTTTTTTTTCTTACGAGGCATTAAATTTTGACATACTTAGTCGAATTTAAAAAGTAAAAGCATTATATACCTTCTGAAACATTGTACCATAAATTAATGACTTAATTTCTGTTATATACCTTGTTTTATTGACTGACTCCATTGCTGTGTAACTTTTTGTTGATTAATTATTATTTTAAATAAATAACATTTTATTTTAAAAATTCTATCGTGATTTATTATTAAATAAGTATTGTATGGAATTCCGAATCTTATTGTAGCAACGTACTTCAGTTTTAACAACTAAATGATTTTCTAAGAACCAATTGCATTCCTTTGGTTTTTACTACAGAATATTTTAACGTTTCAAGACAAATAAAGCTAAAATTAACGGCTTAAATGTAGGTCTAGCTTGAACATAATAAATCTGTGTCAACGCATTACCTGCAAGTATTAGCCAAACAACAGATAACGACTGGGAACAATTATTTAATATTATTCTATGACAGCCATGCTTCTTTTTTTAAAATATTTACACTTGTTAATCAAATTAAGTGTAAATTTAAAAGATAACTGTTTCAAAAATTGGAGAATTCAGTTATGATTTACTGATTGTATATGAGTTTTGATAATAAGCACTGTATGATCCTTTGTCGTTATGACTCTTTCGACTAATCTGTAACTGATCGGTAAGAAAGGTTGATGCGATCTGGAGCTTCATTCCATTATCTCTACATTCCCCAAATCTGCACTCTTCTATATTACATTTTATTTCTCTTTTTGACAATAAAAAATACATATCATAGTTTATATTTTTTTTATCATAAACTCGACATTATTTGTTTATCTGGGGGTAAATAGTGGCTTAACAGATTAATATTCACATAGTTAACTGATTGACAATTTTACATTTCCCGGTAAAGTTTTTAACATTTATAGTAGAATATCACGCTTCATACATATGAATGTACAATTCCTAAGGCATCAGAGGATAGATACTTTAAGCATGTTATTGAGTTGAATGGTTTTACGTTAAAAATCGTATTCTTAGATTCTACAAATGTGTAATACTTACATGGCTTTTCTTCAAGAAAGGACTACATATATTTAAAAATCCGCTTTTGGCATCTGTAAGTTAAAAAACAAATAAAAATTAATAATATAATGTAGAAACATTTTATTAAATTTTATAATTATTGTTTTTGTGAATAATTAAATCAACACAAAAATATGACATCCATGTTATATGAAAAATTTAATAGAATATTGTCGTATCTAAATTAATATGGATCAAGGTCCTTGTCACGAATGTTAGAATTAGTAAGAATTTCTTTCCCTGGCTACTGAAATCACTCTTTTATGTCAACTATTTGTCTGATACGTGAACTGTATATAAACAGGTGTTATTAACGGGTTTAAGAACTCTTATGTTTTTTTATTTGTTCAATCAAAACAGTCTTTATTTTCTCACCAAAAATATATAAAATAATAAATCTATTAAAAATCATAAATTTTATCTATTAAATATGAACATTTATGCAGGTCCTTTATAATAGAACTTTTATTTCATAGTACTGTCGCTGAATTATGTCTTTCTGGCACACAAATTACAATAGCTGTAATAAGAATACTTATAATAATACTATTCATTTCATTTTCCATTAAACATTTTAAAATGATGCTGTAAAGCGTTAGTGATCAAACAATTTGTTTCAGTAAACGAACTTTTCACACGCCAACGAACTAGTAAAACTTTGTTAATTATTTGGGACCGCATTAAAACATTTGAGTTGTTTAATTATAACCTAATCGGTCCAAAACGACTCGTTTGAGTTACAAATTAGATATGTATTAAACCAGATCAAAATTTTGAATCAAGCGATATACCTGCATTTAATAATGACTTATTTTCTCACCAAAAACCATTATTAACTCATGTCAAATAATTTTAAATAACAACACTGACGAGTGGGTTATTACTTTAAAAAAAACTACGAGTTTTGTAAAATCTCATACAAAATTATGGTCGTAATACAGTAATAACGCCATGTCGGAATAATCGAAATGTTAAGCCATAACGTTAATTATGAAACACTGTATTACCAAATATATATTTTTTTAAATGTTTGTTTGTAAAAAAATGTATAAAAATTTAGAAGGCTGGAAAGATGAGCTGTGGGCAACAACGCTGAAAATTATGAATTTGTTGATATCTCTTGAACCAATCAGTAAGACGTCAACGCTTAAGCTCTAGTGTTATAAGCGTCCATTATACTGCGACAGGGTTTCCCAAAATATTTTTGACTACATTCAACTCACTCAAGCCCACATGGACAAATTATTTCCTATTTATTCAAAATACTTAACAATAGAAAAACTGATTCAAGTACAAGTTTAATATTAAGAGATAGCGATTTCGACCCTAAAAGGTCGATACTTTGGGAATCCCTGAGTTACGGTTACTGTTTTCCAGCAAGCGATTCGTATGCAAAATGGTATAAGAACGTTAAAATAATGACAAAATGTATAAGCACAAACTTATATTAAAAACTCCAGGTTTGTAGCAACTGCAAATTTTTAGAATGTAATGACAATGTCAAAAGCATGACATTGTGTCCGTATAGACATAACCTAAAGACGTATAATTGCACAACAATTTTGAAAAATTTTACGGGGAGGACGAAGCACGCAGTATCCTAGTCGAATACTAATTAGAGTTAAATTCCGCATACTGACTCGACTGTTCTTCTTTAGTTAAGCCAAGTAATGTAATTCGTCTGCAATTTCCGAAAAAAAATCTTATTTACAATTTATAATATACCTACTGGTCGTTGTTACTTTCTAAATTCTGAAATTCCGTTTGAACTTATTTACTCCGACAAGGCTATTATTAAATTAACATAAAATTAAATTGCCAATATTTAAATTGGCTTAGACGATTTAAATGGAATTATTTAGAAATAATGAAATGAAATTTTTGGCTGGTGTAATTATTTTTTAACGGAAATCACGTTACGCAGAGGTTTCAATATATTGCATATCAATAAATTAAATTAAAAAACACACCATTTTCTAGGGATCGACACTCTGCAATGGTGAAACAAATGACAAGTGTCAACAAAAACTTTATCTTGAATGTAGCCATAATTACAACACTAGTAGTCTTCGGTGCGATCGCTCAGACTCTGAACAGCACTTCACTTTTTGCACTGAACAATGCTTAAGCAATAATATGGACGTAACACGCATATTATATTCACTTAAGTAGGGTAATAGACGATTCTCGTAAAGTTTTACGAACGTAGATACGACAGGTATGTGTTTAATATTTGTAAAAGTAAAACTAGAAGTAGGAAGAATTTATTACAATTTCTTGCGCCGCTCCTTCTTTGCAACTACTAATTGGTCGATGAGGTGTTCAATTATATTTATTTATTTTTCTCATATATATTCTCCGTTATAATGATTTAAAAGAACATAAGTAAATGAGTCTATTTAAATATATATTGACTTTGACTTTCGTCAACAACAAAGGTAAACTGATGGTCCGTACACGGTATCTGATGGTAAATAGCCACCGTAAATGGAACCAATTTAGCAGTATTAAGTATTTCATAATATATTCAAATCTGATTATATTGTCAAGATGTTTCAATAATAAACCTATTTAATTTTTGAATCGAAGCTCATAATTCTTTTAAAAATTTACAAGTAAGCAATACTTACAATTTACTTTTTACCGTTGATGAAACACTGTACAACTTATAAAATACTATATACAAGATTTAAACAGTGGTTTTTTGTAAAACCAAGAAGATATTATTTTGAAAATGATATTACCACATCGCCATAGCCTTTCAATCAATCAAAAAATAATAATACATCAATCGTGTAGAAACTTGACGACCTCGTAGATATGCATTGGCCGAGCTATAAATCGATCACCATCCAAGCTTACGAACTAACTCATCTGTCACAACCGCTTAAGTATATAGGTAATTAAAATGAATGATGTCAAAGGCTTATAGAATTTGGTCCATCATGATTACTAACTAAGAAGCTACGTTAATTCACCGACTTGGAATTTCATTGATTTGAACCGAGTAATGCTGAGTTTCCATAATCTATCTGCGCAATGCTAGTTTAATTTTTACACCTCTTACACATAAATATGTTAAATAATAAGTTTATTTAGTTTTGTTCCTTGTGCTACGCTGGCAGTGCCCATAATTTTAACTTTATTACAAAGAAAATAGAATACCCTGTAGTATCCACACTAATCTTTCTGTGTACTTAAAGAAAATATTAAAAGCACGTCGCCCCTCGGGTCCTTGTGGATTTTCCTTCAATACAGATTTCTTATCAGCCGCCTTAAGATTTTACTACGCAATAAAGTTGACAGCCGTCTGCGCCAATTTAGGAAGAACCTTAGAAACAAGGATTAAAGATTTGTTTAGAAACAAGTTTGTATAGCCGGCTGGAGATCTGTACTTAACTTACTTTCAAATCACAGAAGGATTTTAGGTACGTTAAGTACTACCAACATAAATAAGGCAATCGCGCCCCTCGAAGAAAAACTTACAAAAATCAAACAACTTGTAGATTCATTATAATAGATGATGTTCATGGCATACAAACCTACTGTCTTATACTTATTGGGTGATCTATCATCTAAACCCAAGGATCCTACACTTTGTTTTCTCATAGGTCAATTTCATAATTACATATATTGATTACTGTGTTTTTTACTTTACTATCAATACCAGATTCACTTTAGTGGACCCTACTTACAAGATATGAACCCTTTTTTATCAAGCCAATAGCCCCGTCGAGTCTCCTGTGGACCCCCGGGGGTCCAACTGGACTACATTGGGAATCATTGGTCTGAACTGTAGGTGATGTGATACAATGTTCACAGGGTCAAATATTTATTGTAGAAAGCCTTAATATAGTAGTTTCTCCAATTTAGAAAGGCCTGCACCCAAGAGTGCGATTTAAGGCCCTTGATGTTGATTTCATGATGAACTCCATGTTAAAATCGCAAATAGTATCTTCCAATATATATTGGAACACCAACTTTGTAATAAGACTAATTTACTATCCTTGATGTGTGACCAACTTTACTTAATACATATAACTACATATTTTCACCAAATGTAAATATCCTTTCCATTCCATTTCATGTACATCAAAGATACTTACCGCAAAAAGTTATCTTAAGTCATATCTCGGTTCAAAAGGAACCCGTCTTAGCCGAGCCTTAGAAGACGTTTTTGATGTACTATAGGGAATTTATAATATAAGTGACAGCAAACAAAATATAGAAATTATAAAATATATTTTTAAGGTAAGTAGAACAAGTGACGTATTTCCGAATGGCATTCGCGATCTTACAGTTCCGATTTAAGGGTCAGTCTCTATTACAAAGTGGGGATTTCTTTAAAGCATATAACTCTGTTGCTATGTGGTAACTATTGTCTATATCATTCATTTTAATGTGCATTCTGAAGTGCTTCCGACATTCTGGAGACGAATAATATTAATGCCTAGCTATTACAATGCATGCTAGGCATCAACATGACTAACAGGTTTACGTACTACGATGTGTGGACTACGTCTTTCGGTACATAGACTACATTTTAACTGCACTGCGTTGGCCAAATAACAGTTCAAATACAGTAGGAGTGTTTTTTAAATGCAGCCCGTCTGTCTAGAGCCTACGACAGCCTGTTTATACGATCCGTCTTTAAGAGGGTATCAGTGAATTCTATGGAGCGGTCGTACGATATCAATGATCGCTCGTGCTCATCTCTTGAGGTTATAGTAATCCTTTTCTCTTTACGTCACACAATCTTATTGATGTCGACCATAAAATGAAATAACGTGGCGGTAAACATGTTTTGCTACTTTTATGGAATATTCCGAGAAGTGAAGTAAATATTACATAACAATATTAACTTGCTAATTCGGAGTTCCAATGATATGTACTTCAAAAGTAATCAAAGAACTTTTGCGTAGCAGTTACATTTGTTTAGCACCGACCATATTTTATTCTGGTGTGTTGAGCTAGACACCGGCCACTTAAATTATATTTGTAAAAAGATCATATTCGTAAGTACACATGAATTCCATTTTTAAATTTAAAAGTTAATAGAATTCTGATTTATTTCAAGTTCTTTTGTAACTGGTTGTCTGGGTCGTCCTAAGCAAATAATGCGTCGTTAAATAGCCTCGCATCACGATTGTTCCAAATTGCGTTTCTTTATGGCTGAACTAAAATGAAACCTACAGGTTACTTTGTTACGAAACTGCGTAACAATTTTGTAAGATAGCCTATAATTCGTTGTTCAGCGGATTTGACTGTATTGTAAATAATATACCAGTACGATAGTTTTCGGAAAAGTACGGATCGGAATACATATACAATAAATAATTTACCTGGAGTTCTTCATTTGGATATAAGGTCGATTATACCTTCCTAAAATTAAAACATTAAAAATCCTATTTTAAGTCTTAGGCTCAGAGAAGACGTAAGGCGATTCGGAACCAACTGCATTCCCTGTAAAATAAGAATAGAATAATATATCTTCATCTTTTTCTTTATTTCTTTATTTTTTCTTTCTTTATTATTTTTTTAAATAAACATAACACACTTGAATAAATGCACATTTCTAAAGAAAAACCGTTAACTACGTCCCAGTAGTTTCAAATTAAGTTGTCTAATAGAAAATTCGGAAATGTATGCTCTTTCGCAGAATAAAAACTTGATCAAAATTTTAGCTAACAATCAATTATTAATTTAAAGAATGCATATAATTAAAGCAATAAATTATGTCTCATGCTGTAGCAACTATTATTTACACATGGACTTATTGCTTATTAGAGGAACTGCTTGCAGTGCGAGTCATTTGTTTTTGATATCTCACACCCATACACAACACTAAGAGAAACAGAGAATAAATATTTATATCTTTCATTACTAAATTAAAATATGATTATATTTAAATTTAACTTATATTTTAAATTACTGCATATTATGGGAAAAAAAACCTAATGATGAGTGTTTATAAAACCTGTTTATAAAACATCCATCCACTAAATAATTTGAATATGTCAATTATCAAAAATAATACTTACCTACTGTGTTTTCGATTTTATTGTGAATGTTATTGTCGTGGTAAATTGACTTTTCCTATATTTATTACTTTTGTGGGTGTATTATTAACTGATGTAAGATACTTGGATAAAATAAATATGCCATGATCACGGTACGGAAATTTGTCAAAAGAAATTTGTATCAAAAGAACCATTATTAAGATGGAGAATAGTATAATAAACACAATTTGTGTGTTATTAGGTACTTAAGTCGAAGGTTACTTTAGTCGAAGCTTGAAGCTAATAAAAAAGTAGAAATAAAGCCAAAGAATTATTTTAAACAAAAATACTTTATTATTAAAGTTTAAAACTTGTTATAGTAATTAAAATGCTCTAAATGTTATTTAAAAATGGTAAGAGCAATCTCTTTTAGTTTTGTGTTGTCAGGATACCAACTGCGATTTTATATAATTCTTAAAATAGTGTTTCTTCTAAATTCTGTTTATTGAAAACCTATCCAATCCTGTCTTATTATGTATGAACATAAAATACTTACGTAGTTTTTTATTGGTTTTTTATAATAAAATATCATCATCGTCATCATCATATCAGCCAAGAGACGTCCAATGCTTGACATAGGCGTGCCCCAAGGATCTCTAAACCACTCAGTCCTGCGCTGACCGCATTCAGCAGCTTCCCGTGACCTTTATCAGATCGTCGGTCCATCGTGTGAGAGGTGTACCAACGCTGCGTCTCATGCTACATAGCCGCAACCCGAGGACCTTTCCGGTCCAACGGCCGTCAATCCTCCTTGCAATATGCCCTGCCCACTGCTACTTCAGGCTCGCAATTCTTTAGGCTACGTCGATGACCCTAGTCCTCTTACAGATCACATCGTTTCTGATTCGATCATGCAAAATTTTAACCGTGAAAAACAATTTTAGCCGTCTCATAATTTGTAATTGCATCAAAAATGTAGGCAGTGACTATTTATATTTTGGAAAGTAAATATAAAATTGTTGTATCCCAAAATTCGATCAAACATATAAATTAAAGCATAACTTACTCGTAAGGGAAGTGCGCGTCATATTCAGTACACTTCAATTACAACATAACAATGCATACCAATAAAAAAATATTCTGAATGGTTTTCTGAAGTTGATATACACTTTGACGGCTCTTTTAAGTCTAGGTCTATCAAAAGAAATGATTTTGATAGTCTATTTATACATTCCTCTGCTTACACGAGCTTATATATACTGTATGTAATTTGCTTTAGAATATAATAGAATAGAATATATCTTTATTGTACATCAGTCAATTCAAGAAGAGAATTACATTAATATATTTCTCTTCTTGAACTCTACTTGATATTGGAAAATATATTTTTGTCAATTTAGTAAATCAACCGGAATGCAACACGCATTCCTTGATCAGTTTTTAATATTTAATATTTATTTTTAATCAAGGCTTTCTCGTGATTTTTCTATACAATAGACTCAAATTTTAAGGCCAAGCTCATTCTGTAGCCTAACAGGAAATGAAATTGAAGTGATAATTACATAAGCCCCATAGTTAATTAATCCCCTTCCCCTTCCGTTCCTTCCCCCTTCTTTCATTTTTAACCTATTATAGGTACTTAAAATTAATTTTGCTAAAAAAACACGAAGAGCTACGACGCCAAATACCAAAAAAATGTTGTATATTTTCGTTGTCTCTTGTAGGTACAATTTTTAGATTTCAGGAGGTAAGAAATATTATTTAAAAATACGATGATTAATCAGACCACAATCAAACAAATACGTTACTTATTCTACCTTCGATATTAACCTTATATTTGCTAAAGAAAAATGTGTTCACTATTTTCATGATAAAACTTTCCTTAACAAAATAAATAATGTTTAAAACAGCACTTCATCTAAATTTTATTTCTTTCATAAATCAAGTTTTAGTAGTAAATTTTCAACGTTTTCATGTGTGAAACTCAATAGAGATTTTTTCGCGAACGCTTTCTTGTAGAACGTTTTTAAGATATAATTCTCTATATAATCAAACTATGTTGCTCGTAATACCGAATTTATGTACGGCTTCGAAACGTGAGCCCTGACAGTGGAACTGCAGCCGTCTAAAGGTATAATAAAAGGCCTATTTTAGCAACAAAAGCCACAATCCACCCTCATGATGACCTATAATGATTTTGTTATTTGATAAGGGTCGAAACAAACGTGAGCAGGTACCGTACGTAACTTTAGAGGTTCGTAGTAACTAAAGCACTACTCACGTGTTCTCTGCCTTGTAAGAATTAAGAGAAGTAAATATGTTGATGGTAATTTTTTTATATGGTAGACAAGCAAACAAGTTGCTTGTCTGTAAAAATCAAGAAAACACTATATTTACAACATAGGAGACAAACCCTAATCCCAATGTAACATTTCTGAATAGATTCTAGGAAGGATCAATCCAAAACCACAAAAAGATTTATATTTTATGTATTATTTTCAAGTTTATGTAATTTTTCCAACAATCTCTTTTTTGTTTTTCCAGGATTAGCCTGATATAGGCTTACGAAACTGACCAATTAAGAGAGCAGATTTATTACCAAGTCAGGAGCAATTTAGGCCGTAGATGAATTAATTATGTAGCCCTCAAAGAATAACACTTTGCTGTAAAATTGTTTTGTACATTTTTCATTTTCCTCGAATCGAATTCTGTAATCACTATCCTATTTTGGATCCATGCCAATGGCAGGTCGCAAAGAGCAAGATTTTAGGGCAGATACATTAAAAATTGTATATCATATTATAATATATGAAAATAATTATCGTAGGTCTCTTTGATCAGAATGTGTCAACGGCAAAAGTTCCTGGCATAAGTAAAAACAAATTGACTTTCAAACAAAATTGAATTAATTCTATTTTATAACATTAATTATCTTTTCAACCGTCGGTTTATCAACACAATCCATCAGAGTGAGCCCATACTAATATTAATAATATTTTGATAAAAACGATAGTTTTTTTTATATAAATGTCGTAGAATATTATTTTCTACGCGCATTTCCGTCAATTGTTTCGTATGTCACGGGTCACCAGATAGTAAGACTGTTGGCGACAAACTGGCATGATGAAACCCTCTTTTTTGACTAAACATTTTTGAAATCAAAAACAATATTAGAAACAACGACAAACGATTACAAGACGACAGATTTTTTTAAGAATCACAAATGTCAATGATTATAAAATACACTGATATAGTATATTTTTCAGTGTAAAATACACTAATATAGTGTATTTTTCAGTGTAAAATACACTAATATACACACACAGATTTATAAGGTTGTTCTACAGTTATTAAATTATATTACGTGTTAAGCTACAATATTGAATACGTATATTTGGGAGAAATGTCTTCTGATTTATTATTATGATAGCGATCATCTTTAAGACACAAAATCACATGAGATTATTCTCACAACTTACATAATATTAGTATCGGTTCAGATATTAGTTCTATCGAAATTAATAGAGCCAAAACTAATAAACTATCTCATAAATATCGTATTAGTCAGGATAATGTACATTGTTACAATACAATTATTACAGTATCGATAAAACGGGATATCGTCAATGTATTATTTATAAACAACCCTGTTCGGTAATTTGATTTTATTGCGTGCACATTACAATAATGAAAATCTTTTCTGTGTAAAAAGAGTCGATTGAAATAATAATATAATTTGAATCACAGTACAAATTACCATAATTGAAAACTTAATTTCAAAATAATTTAAGATACCATATTTGTATGATTATAAGAAATTATATTCGACAATACTCCTCACTTGATTTGTTATAATGAGATTCATAAACAGCTTAATAACATCCTGCAGAATGAATATGATAAATCAATATCTTTCGTCATCATATAAGATCGCCCACCACGAGAATAAATGTTGCATATATCTAAAGTATATCCCATTGCATTATACACATGTTTGTGCAAAGTAGGGATACTGACGCGGATTTACAGATCGATCACAGTTTCTCGAATTTAATTTTTGTGATCGTGAATTCTAAAAGGTGTTTCTGATATCCTTTATAGAAACTGCTGCAAAAAATCTAGAATATTCTTATTCATATAACTAACAATAACTATATATAAAAAAGTGTATAGTCATCACTAAATATGCCTCGACTGAATCAAATAAAGTTTATTATACTCTAAGTACAAGTAAATATATTGTGGTACGAAAAAGCTATTTTTGGAAACCACCCTTATCACTACTGATTAAGGTGATCTTAAAGCGAGAACCACTAATACACATCCAATTCATTAGGCTTAGTATTCAAAATAGTTCTGTAGATGCAAACATTAATTTAATTAGACATCAGACGTAATGAATGGTTCGTTAGTAAAAGGGATAGATTTGGCCAAGTTACGTATAATACATAATGTACAGTCAGCAGGAGTAAGTATTTTTGATAAATCACATTTCCAGAAGTTTCATATATATCAATAGTGTCCATTACATATAATGCATAGGTTTGTCCAGACTTTTAAGGTTAACAATATCCCTTCTCTTTGCACCATTATTCTAATTCGTAACGTTTAATTCGTAGATCTTTAAAATAGCATTTTAAATAGAAACAAAGTAATAAACGTAAATTATTAGTAATATTACTAAACAAAGTCTGTGTATATTTACAAATTATTAATATTAATACCAGTTTTTGTCACTAGATGGCTCTGCACTGTTTTACATGGCAATAACGAGTTTTGTCCATATTATGTATTAAGTTTAATTTGTTATGTGTTTCAATTACTCACTCTTAGCACAAGTTATTTGGTTTTCTTTCTAAATGTCTACTACGTGGATTTTCTACTAGGTGGGCCATTGAAAAATTACAAAAAATCATTTTAAATAAATATAAGTAATGTCATGACTGAAGGCGGTATAAGTTCCAAGGTATTATACACTCTAAGTGACGTTTATCAGGAGTTTGGAAAATAATAAATTGTAGTGTTTTGTTTTCGTTTATATTTTAGGGTACCAAACACAAAATGGTTCATTTAAACATCGATACCAGAAGTGAAAGCATAAATAGGGTCAGTTGTGGTAGTTTGTGAAGGTAATACAAAGTTAACCAGGTCAACTTGTTATTTAATGAATTCATTCTAGTTTAGTAATGCACACGTTTACATTAATTTCTCCTTCAATGTAACGTTCATATCGTATAAACAATATCTGGACCTATAATATTGTTATTATCGGTCCTCCCCATTTATAACATTTTTTTTATCCATCCTAAATATCAGAATAATTATCCAAACGTCCAATGAAAATATAGATTTATTTTAAATTATGTTTGTAACCTTTTTCAGCAATTGACAGCTCGCATCACGCAGATTATAGATAATTTGTAATTATTTATTAGGCGCTACGTTCTTCGTAGGGTCAGATTATTATTAGTCAATTAACTTCACCACTAGCTACATAATTTATATATATCTATACTCTTTTATTCTTTCCATTTTATAATTATTAGTAACTCGATCGCGCTATACATTGTTAACTGAAATTGAGCAATAATAACATAGATATTGATCCATCGTAATAGATACCGTATTTTTTCAAGCCACGGTTTTAAATTGATTGGAGTAATCCTAATACTTTTAAAACTGAATATTTATATATTCACATTCCGCACTATAACTTTTATGCTTTATTCGGATACCGTACATTTCAACTTAGTTCAAAAAAGAATGCCACATTCGCATTCGTTTCCATTTTTAAAACAACAATACAACATCAAGTATATAAAAAAACTATAATATTTGTGTGCATAAATAAATTTTTGTGTGCATAAATAAATTAAATAAATAAACAGGTAACTTATTGCACTAGTTTTATTGTACTCTTTTCGGCTTAAGCAAAAATATTGTACCTCGGCAAAACTTCGCTCCTATTTCGTAATTTCCCAAAGGGTTTAAAAGTCCGAGGACTCCAAGTAGCTACTATCAGTCAAGATATAAACTAAAGTGTAATTTTACTATGTTGTTCACAAATCACAACAAGTTTAAGAATAATAAATAAGCCAACTACAAATTCAAATTAGCTTAAGCTCATTACTTCCAGAAGTAATACTTTTTAAGTTAGTTTATTCCACTCTTTAATAATGCCAAAGCTTATCTCCATCTTACTTAAGGTGACATTTTGTATGTACAGAATTCATTTATAATAAAACCTCACTGGATTTAACTTTTAACCTTAAGATAAAAGTTTTATTTTGTTTGTTGCGACGAAAGATAGATTATTGTTGTTATAAACTTTCATCACTTTATTTAAAACTTATATAGGGCAATGACCCTCGTTATCATCATCAACTGGACTCTGGGCTGTTAACATGGTAGTGAAACATATCATAATACCACCCCGCTGGTCCAATGTAGCTTGGTGGGTGAAAGCTGTTTCCGTATCCACTCAGACGAGCAACTCATTAAAGTCCATAATTAAAAAATACACATTGAAATAAGTACAATAAGATGAGAGGTATATAAACTTTAAATATACTCAAAGTTCAGTTCCAAACATCCCCATTCTAAGCATGATAATAAAAACATCTCACGTTTTCCATAAAAGTTTTATGTCCGTACACAGAAATAAAAATCCTTGTCAGAAACACTAAGAACAATTTCCATTAAAAGTTCAGTTAACGCTTTCTGATATTTCATCTTTGTGCTTCTGCTTCATAAGTAAGATCAGGCCACGTTGGACTGACCGATTTTATTTCCGAGAAGCTTAATTCTCCATGCTGAGTGAAATATTCAAAGGACCCACGTTCTTAGAAAAATTGGCACACGTGATGTGCCAATTTATCAGCCAACCTATTTTTGGCTTTAACTTGAATTCTCTGAAGGTATGCGTATGATTAAAGGCTGTATCTACTTTCAATCCAGATAAAACTTATTAAAAAAGGAAATATTTTACCCATACCTATAGAAAACTAATAATTTAAAAGTTTGTATTGTATTGTATAATATATAAGCGTAGCAGCCAGAGCATGGAATTTATACGGAGAGAATACGTGTGCCGACACGCAATCTCTCCTTCATACAACATGGGTTCCTTCAAAAGAGGCGAAGAGGTGAAAAGGTTTTTGAGCTGATAAGGTGGAGGAGACTAGGGCAGAATGTCACATGCTGCATATGCGGTAAAATGTCGCACCTTCACATATGGACTTCTTCTACTGCTTACCAGCAGGCGGTGTCGAGTCAATTGCTGTCCTTTTTATTAAAAAAAATATGAAAAAAATGTTGCCGTTTAAAAATATACTCAAGAACATTCTCACAAATAGCCCTCTCATACCTATTTACTCTTTTAATTGATAAATTTATGTAATTGCATGTTTTGTGATAATCATGAGTAAATATGATGTCGAAGAGCGGTGTCATCTAGTACAGGCATAAATATGAATTCTAACAAACGAATCGCCTGTCGAAGAGTTGCAGCCTATTTAAAAGCTATACCACCAAAAAAAGATTTGACAGGCATCGTAATAACACGTGAGTATTTAAATGACACTTATACACAAATGTCACAGTGCTTGTACAATACAAGATACTATTACAGGCTCATACACACACTGATACACACAAGTATGGCTCAAAAAAAAGTCAGTTTTCAATAAAACTAGAAACGGACTCAAAAACATTAAAAACTGTGAAAAAAAATCAATATAAGAAGTTAACTAATGTCAAATTTTTTTTGGAGTCGTTGCTACACTATTTATTGTTTCTGGAAACAAGTTACCATCAACTCCAAAAAATACTTTCAGTTTGGATAGCTTCTTAATTTGAATTATTTGTGTTTAGAAGTCGATTTTACCAACTTACAATACTTACTACTCAAAATTGAGATTGAGTTGTAAGTTTCAAAGTTAGATGGGCATCAGTATTGCCATTAAAATACTTGAATCACATTAGAAAACCATAAAAATATAAAACATCTATGTGTCGTGTCTATAAAATTTAAACCTGTCAATAAAATTTTGAACTTTACCATCAGTTCTTGACTTGTTGACAATGGAATCACTTTAGGTGTAAACTTTATCGAATAAGTAAAATAATTTGGATAATCGATTAACATTTGACAGAGAAGTCCAGTAGATATATTTAAAAAAATACGTAGACTGGAACATAGAACCTCCTTTTTCCTCCTTTAAAAATAATTTATTCAATAGGTTTGAATTTAGCTAATCTCTGTTGAGAATGAACCTAAGCGGGCCTCGTTCTACTTTATAAGCCTAAAAGATCATTTTCTTAGTTGAGAATAAAAGCTAACTAGCTTATGTGTTGCGAATAAACGAATATTGTATATACAGTATTTGTGTTTCTGTATAGTATAGTTTATTCAGAAGTATCACTCGCATGTTAGCGACCCAGAGAATTCTTTATACCCTTTTCGACGAACACCATACTGTACTCCTTTGAACAAGCCTCCACAGTGAGCTTATCCCACAATTTGAACGAATGTGGAAGAAAGTGTCGCTAAAATCGTACAGTACGTGATAATCTATTTATGAGAAGAGATGCTAGAAAAATTTATTCTCACTTAAATGATTAAAGTGTACATGTTTAATGTTTCAAAAGCTCAAGCAACTAATTAACTAGATTATCGATACAAAAACCTTTACTAAGTATACATACATTAGGAATTAATTGATCCTAATGAGTGTTCACAAAGACTTTTTAAATACTGAACTTAAATCCTCAACTCAGAAACCACAGAGAGTCATGAATAGAAATGGTTTGTGTGTACTCCAGATTTGTACCAATTTTATATTGTAGTAAGTTATACAGTGAATTCAAATAGCAGTGGAATCAGAACCTCCTTAAAAATTAAACAGATACAAAGTACGAGAACCACTTCTATTATTAACGGAGGAAATCTAATCTTTAGGTCATACTTTGATGTTTGATTTTCTGTCTACTATATATACAACAACAAAACAACTGTACATCTTCTAACTACTTCTTCTTATATATAAAATATAAAACTTAGTTCGTTCGTTAGTGTCGCTAAAATTCAAAAATAGCTTGACAGAGTTTCCTATATTTTGTTTGCTTCAATTGAGGGGAGGTTTATAAACAATAATACTAAAAAAAGCCTGTAGGGAAAATCCAAAATAATGAATAATTTGAATAATTAGGAATTTAGTATCGAAAATCATCTGATTGACATGACGTGCTATTCAAAATTTGACATTTCTTCAAGCTACTTCGTATTAGTTTACAAAGATGGCCTTCTTGATATGCAGGTAATACAAAGTTCACTGGGTCTAACTAGTTAGCAATAAAAGAAATGTTTTGTATTTAAACTAACTACCGTAATTTCGACTGAATAAAACTTTCACGAGCACTACTTGGTTAGATAAGTTTTATTTTTAAAGAAACTAGCTAATCATTACGAGGAAAATTACACTTTTTTTTACAAATCATGCATATCCCACTGGGTTCTTCTGTAGTTGGCGGCATCATAGTTGTAGTAGTAGGTTTTATTGACAGCTTCGGACATAGAGGCTTGCTATGACTGAAATGGTACGAATGAGGTTCCTCTGGGAAATTTGGGTAGGTGAAAAAAGGTTCATCGTCGTAGTATAGGAACGAAGACACATCTGAAAAATCATATTAAAAACAGTATATATCTTTATATGGATATTACATATTCCTATATATATATAAAATTACATACTGTGCTATAACTTTTGTTCAAATTGAAAATATCCTTAGAACAAATGTGACAAAGCACTGTATAACTATATAAACTTCATACAATGGTTATTAGAAAGGTCTTTGGTGTATAGTTATCTGTACAGAGAGATAAATAAAATATACTTTATGGTAAACCATGAATTACAAACACAGAGTACTTTGCAGATGCTACATAACACAAGTACGGTTTTATCGCTAATTAGCGATTTCTTCCTTACAACCTTAGGATGAACAGGGTACATAAGAAAACGATAGATAAGTAAAGTCGTATGTCTACCATATAATTCTATTAAAATAGTTGATAAATTTATTTGTCATGAAATTACATAAATTTAAAATATAAACGTAGAAACTAATAATTATAAAAAAACTAAAAATGAATATTTATTATGTATATTTATATAATAATGTCTTTTTAAAGCGCTATTTTAAAAAGAAAAACCTCATAAAAAACTTTCTTTTTCCCAAATAAGCAAGCAACTTAATAGGTATTTCAATTATATAATAAAAAAAATGTTTTTCCTGAAACATGCTTGGAAATTTCAGCATTATTTTGACAACTTTCCTCGAGATAAATCTAAATTGCTGTATTGCCCAAATTCATGCGAGCAGCGGCCGGCAAAAGTTATATGAAAATCCACATCTGTCGTATAAATTAAAATGGAATGATCTCTTACTCCAAAAAATGGTGACCAAGGGGTAATTAACGGTTTTATTTAAATTTCGAACTGGCTTACAAATAGAAAGCTGTCCGATTACTGTTCTAAAACCTTATGACTATTTATTGTATACAATGCGGAATTATTTTGATAAGATTAAAATACATTATATTGTCATTAATTATTTTTTACCTTACAGGCAATCTATCCAATCATTTGTTTATGATCTGGACGTCAAATATCATAACAAAGGTAAGTACAAATTAACACTAAACAATACGGACAGCAGTGCCATGAGAATAAATTAATCTTACCCTCGTCAGATCGCCGCGGTGAACAGTATAGGGGGCAAATCTTAAAACAGAAAAAATACGGCTCGTTTTTTCCTGAAACAAAGAGAATTTTCGTATAAAAGAAACGAAAATGCAATGTCCCTCGTCTAGATTCGATAAAAATAAAATGTGACTGGGGATCCATTAGGATATTACGCGAGAAGGAAATCAGTTGAAGTACGGATAATTATTTGATTTAATACAAACTATTTGATACGCAGATTGATTTAACTGATAGTACTTTTCCCTTAAAAAGGTGAAATCTGACCCCAGCTTTTCGAGACCTTTTCCTGACGCTCAACGTTGAACTTCGACAATAGTCAAGAAAAAGATTGATTTACGAGAAAAAACGCCATATTTCACTTTTCAACGATACACGATATAGAACGATAGTTTTCTATTGTATGAGAGAGCTAGAGGACTAGTAAAATCAAAAAGAGCAGGTTTGTTTTAAACATACGGCCTTCCATATAGTGGTACTAGCTTATATTATATATAACGATTTCATATTTATATATTTAATATTGATAGCAATATCTTTTAGTTTGATATTCATCGTTGTAATAATAAGTATAACTGTGGCAACGGTGTTTACTAATGCAACTTTGAATTGACACTAAATGTCAAATCTTCCAAATTTCAATGGCTGCTACTATGAATTATGCCGACCATTTACAATTTACGCTTTGTTTTTTAAATTCAAGTTCAAGATAATTAATTTAGCAATATTGAAAGCAAATTGTAAGCCATCCCTTCGTTAATCTGCCGTTCTGTCTATATCTCAGAAGAATGTATCTGACATTCAGTGAGGATTATCTCTCCTTTTACACGTAATTAAAACTTGTTTAAAAATATTGTTTTTTGTGACGTTGTCGTGATAGTGAGTCGCGATAGTCATGATTGTATTATAATATCGATTTTTTAATTATAACATCTTAAAAGAATAGAATCAAAACTTACCTGCTAATAAAAAAAATGATTTAGCACCAATAAAACAATACGACAGCAGAACCCAAAGGAAACAAATCATTGTCTTAGTAGATATTTTACACTCAATACTTTGTTATTTTGTGACTGACTTCCACGTGCAGTGCCTCTAAGCTCTATGTTTGTGCAAAGAGTTTTCTTTCAATTCTCAACAACCTTTATATGTATGCAGAGACAAGTTCGTTACGTGTCAGTATGGAAATTAGCACTGAGATCTACAAGAAATAGTAATTGCGTTTATCTTCGGGAATCTGTAAAAAGTTGTTACACAAGGAAACGAGGTGAGTGTTTATATAAATGGCCGTATTACTGGATTTCATTTGATAAAGATAGAAATATTTAGCAATTAATATGATAAAATATTATTGGCAACTAAATCTTATTAAACCGGTTGAACTGCAACACCACTTGGTCATCTATATATTATTTTTTATACAAAAATTAATCATATTAAACACTATAGTAGATTCTATTTCCTATTCAAATACGTAGTAAAGGACTACAAAACTAAACTTGGAAAATACTCCATGAAGCTGACTAGGTAATAGTTCCTTGTCAAGGAAATAAAACAGAATTTTATTGGCAAAAAGAGAAATAGACAATGCCATACTTTCTTAGAGCGACCGTATGCAGTCGTAATAAGAGTGGTATGAAAATGCAATTGTTTCACGTTATGTGGTGTTGACTGTACATGTCATATGCTAGTACTCATAAAATATTTTCGCTTGTATTGTAAGACTTACTCGTTTGAACAATTTATTAATAATGTAACGAAACAAAAATAACTTAGAACTGTATAAAGGTTTACTCACACCTGCACGTTATTTTCTACCGTTAAGCGTAGAAGGAAATATTACGGGGAACGATACAAAGCGGAACTTGTATTAACTTGTATTGGCGTAATAAGCGAAAAAAAAGTTTTTCGACTTATAGCCGCAGCAAACTCCGCATTGGTGAAGTAAATGTTTCGTTTTGCCTAACCACTCGAATTTGGCTAGCCACAGAGCGCTAGTTTATAACGTGCCGGTCTGAATAGGGCTTATGGTGGGTAAGTGCTTTATTTATCAACTAGTTTTTGCCCATACCTAAACTTATTGCAGATGGAAATAAGATGCCTATATTCCGAGTACTGATTTATACATATAATTTAGCCATTCTTTCCTGGGCCTACTAATATAAGATAGGTTATCAACGAAGCAATTTTTACTAATATTTAACAATTTGCCCAATATCGGTCTCCAATATTGGATAAATACTTCAGAAAGGAAGGTCAACAGAATTTATTCATTACTTAGCGGATAATGAAACATTTCTAAGGTTTTTAATTAATATGAATTGATTACTTAATAATTAAGTTTATTTTATTGCTACGTTTTTGGCAAAATTGATTTTGCTCATGTCTATGACGTCATAATATGCTGACGGCTTCATTCTATCTTATTTTGACCGCATGTAAGCAATTGTGTCCAATATTGTTGAAATTGGCCATTCGTTTGAGTCACATAAACTCACAGTATTTGATAAACTTTTTAAATTATATTAATCTAAAAACTGTTGTCCACTGTATGGTAATCATGAGTCATCCTTATGCGATAGATCGATGTGCTATAAAGTACCTATTGGCGCAAACTTTTCAATATAGCCCACAAGTACTTAGAGCTCTAGACCAAAAATGGAATCCACGTATCTCACGAAGGACCAAAAATTATTGACACGAGGTTTTATTTGATTGTATTTTCATAAATGCTTTGGTTGTTGGTCTTGCATGGAGTTTTAATAACTGTCAATAGTATTGCACATTAATGTAGCATAGAGAACAGTGGTCTCTTTGTAAAGGTGTATGAAAACTCAAAGAGAGACTTCTCCGAAAAATTGTGTACTATATTTTGATAAAATAAACAATTTCTAATAAAAAAAAGACAAGATCAAACTAAAAATCCTAAAAGACTTGAAGTTTTTTAATAAGTCCCTTGTGAATAGATCCCGTGTTGGTGATACACGTGCTTCCGTGGGAGGTCCCTGTAACAGATAAAACCTTTAAAATATATAAGTATTTAAGTCAATAAGCATGCATCCTAAGCGACTTTAAAAATAGGAAGAGGTTCACAATACAGAGGTTGTATGTTTGCTTGTTTTTTATGTTTTACCTCAGAACTCCGACATTTATAAAACGATTTTAGAATTTTTTTATTTACAAGGATCTACTTTCGGATTGATCCCTTAAAAATCGTTTAGAACTGATGAAGGTCTAGGTAAAAAATAAACTTCTCGATAAACGATTTTTTTTTGTTTTCCCTTGAGATGAATAAATTAAATTTTTTTGAGATGGTACGTTTTTGTTTCCAGAAACTATACAGTGTGAAGCACCTTTATCTTTGACTTGTGAACATGGGCTTAAATTGCTAATTTGTTTGCTTTGAAGTCTATTTTTAGTTTTGATTAAAACTTAAATCTATCTCAGTATTAATATTAAATAATAATCTCAATAAAGATCGATACGTTATCCGCATAACAATAATACTGTTTGTATAACAGATTATTTGTATAACGATCACAAAAATTTGGTACAAATACGAAAGCAGTCAATTCCTATTAAGTTCATATTTTTTCATCCAACCCTCTGAGACGTGAAAGGACCATTAAATTATCGCATTGGAATAGTTATTTATGGTGAATTTCTATATAATTCAAATGTCTTCTAACTTTCTGTTTTATTCTTCCGTAAACGAATACAACAAAATGATATATTTATTATTAAATCCTATGTGTGTAATTGTTAACTATAGCCAATCTCACTTTCAAATTCAAAATGTTTATTATGTTTTATATAAATGTTTTATCACATTCGAAAGCAAAAGATGCACGAATGTGATAAAACATTGTGCTTTAAAACAATATGACAATTATATACACGCAAATGTGAGTTATTGGTTCGTCTATTTAATAATCTTGAATAAATTACCAAACCGATTTGGATAAAATTGGCATGATTACATTCTGTGTAATCATGCCAAATAATAGCACAATTTAACATGTAATTTTAACACGTGACTTTCTGTTCAAAAAATAAAAATCAGTCTGGCGCATCCCTAGTTCGTATTGTTGCAATACAATACAAATATTATTATACAAAAGAATATTTTAGCACAGCCAATAAGCTTTAAAATATAGCTGCAATCTCTAGCTTTTCAATGTTGTACCAAGTAAACAAGTAACCAGTGTTTTGTTAGTAAAGTTTTAAATTATATAAATTTAATTATTAAATAGACAAATATTAAAACTAAACCTACGTAATAGCTTATCCGTATTTTATATGAAAATTCAGGAAATTTTTGTTTTTAAAATTATTTACATTAAATAACAGTATATAGGTACATTTTGTATGAAAACTTTCTGCCATCTTATAGGTAAAAACATGATCCCGTTGCTGTAGAAATTTTGAACTTCTTATTAATAAAACGCAACAAGTAGTTTTTTGTCAGTCCTCTCTAGATGTTAACCTGATACTGCCTGAAGAATTCTGAAGAGACCGAATCAAGTAGAAATCTGAAGGTGCAAGGTCAGGGCTATATGGTGGATGCATTAACAACTCTCTTGATTTTTGCTGAGTGGCTAAAGATGTGTGTGATCTAGCGTTATATTGATGAAAGACTACACCCTTTTTATTAATCATTTCCGGCCGCTTTCCCTCAACTTCTTGCTTAAATCTCATCAGTTGTTGGCAGTAGAGATCTAAATCGATGTTTTTGTCTGGCGGTATAAGCTCATAATGAACAATGCCCTTCTAATCCCACCATAACACAGAATCACCTTATTGCGAGTTTTACTACAGTCTATGAAGCCTGACCGACATTTTTCGCACGTTCGTCATACGTTATCCACTTTTCATCATCAGTTATGAATCTCTTCAAAAACGGTTCGTTTTCATTACGTCTTTCAATGAGCTCATGTGGAACTCTATATGAGTTGTTTCTGTCTCTATATGAGTCGAGTTTTTTGTAGACCACAAATGGGTCAAAACTGTTTTGGTCAATTCCCAGTTCTTCAGCAATGTCGTAACTTCTGACATGCTGATCTGGCTCAACTTTTTTTTTTTTTAAATTTACATTTTATCCAAGTTTATACATATTGAATACAAGTTTGTATAATACATACTACATGCGAAAAGACTTTTTCCCCGACCCAATATTACAAAACTACATTGTAAAACACAGCAATGTATAGAAATAAAACTCCAGATTAAGCTCATTATCAATAGACTTACATAATTATGGTGCTAGCTTAATTCTGACGCTATCTGTATCTGCCTTTATTAACTAAAATAAGCCTCATTTAGCAGTCTTACCAAAATTCAGGTTCATAGAA
Organism: Acentria ephemerella; assembly: GCA_943193645.1. NCBI lineage: Eukaryota > Metazoa > Arthropoda > Insecta > Lepidoptera > Crambidae > Acentria > Acentria ephemerella. The sequence continues at coordinate 7,999,113 of OW971891.1, forward strand.
TAATATTAACTCCTAAAATGTATGTGTGCAGATCATGGACGTATGTATGTGTATATATATGCAGCACGTCACCCGCATGTTGATGATCGCAAAAATACTTTACAGAAGTGGCCGCCATCTTGCATCGAAAAAAGAAAGTGGCAGATGATTACAAATGGGGGTAGACGTAACTTTCCTTGGTAGCGAACAGTCGGTCAGCCGAGACAGTCTGTTTTCGTTCGACATAGATATTGTATCGTTTGGCCTCAGGGTAAGTATTTTAATAATTTGTTTGCCTTATTTTTTGAATAAATGAGAATTTTTTTGAATGTTCAATCAATTGATTAAGAAGCATTAAATAAATTTTTTAATTTTTTAATACACACAAGGATATTTTTTTTACTGAAATGACATTTTGAAATGAAATTTCGGCACATATTAAATACTGGTAAAGTATTAAACATGAGCGATTGTAGCATATAGTATTTAATATTAAAAACTGGTAAAGTCGTAAAAAAACATTAAACAATTTTCTTTTTGTATTCAAATTAGATAATTTTATTCAGTAAAGTTTTACCTTATACATCTGTATATTCGGATTGATTTGTTGAAGATTTGGAAACTGATGTACAAGTCGATGTAGAGCCTCTACAATTGCAACGAACAGTTAGGTCACGGAGCACCTCGTGTTAGCTGCATCGTGGAGATAACGAGGGTCACAACACCTTTATTAGGACAAACGTGCCGGACGTATTAGAATTTATTTTAATGAACCTATTTTTATTGGTATATATAGGCATATATGAATATTTGTACAGCCCACTTGCCTTTGAACAATAGTCTCGTTAGTTAGAAACCAACACAAGATGTTCAGGCGAATTCCTTCTGTAGAAGCAAAGTCACTTCCGCGAAGGCTAATCCATTAGCTTATCCAGTTACCGAGGAGATTTAGTGGGTATTCCCAGTCCAGTGGGTATAGACAGTGACCGTCGCTGAGTGAACCCCACATGCTCGCAGCTTATCCATTATTTATAATCCTATTATATTTTAATAGGCTTATATTGTTGTGTTCGGCTCACACTGAGAACATCAATGTTTCAATGTTGGTGAAACTAACGAACCTTCTTTAGAACTTAAAGCCATAAAAGTCAACAGCCCTCACTAAACAAAAACATTTAGTATTGAATTTGTGGGATGAACATGAAAAATTTTACTTACGACTCAAAATTTTCATAGCCTTGTTTATTTCTAATAACAATTTTTGCGAAGACCCGGTCTACACGTTTCTCTCCTCCACAACATAACTCGCCTGAGCCGAGGTCCGAGGGGTGGGGACGTGCTGTTTTTAGAGACTCTAAAAGACAGCGGTACACCTCCCCTGGAGGTGATACCTATCGTTTAGAAATCTTCCAGAGGCAAATCGCCCCTTAAAGCTTGAGGACTCTCCAAGGTTCTCGCCTCCTTAAAACTCCTGTAACGCGGAAAAGGCCATCTGCGGCCAACAGCATGTCATTAAAAAAATCTCCGCCCTTTAATGGTTCCGGTTGTCACTGCAACTACTCCCAACTACCACCGGATTAGACCAGTATGGTTACGTTAAGGGTCAAAAGTGCTCATTTGTTTCAATAATGTAAAGAAACCAATGACACACCTATTATATACCTCAAATTAAGCATATCAAGAGTTTTGTCATAGATATTATATTTATTTAAATATCAGAAATATACTAAATAAACATCTATGATTTGTGAACAAACCCGGGACCTAGACGTACGTCAATATTTTTACCTCGTAATGGCTTTAAAAAGGTCCCAGTATAATGTTTCTTCAACTTTTACTAAATATTCTATATCAAGCTTATCCATTGTTTGCGTTAAAATTAACAATTATTCAATGCCATTGTCCAGTCACGGAACGTAAAAGCTTTTGTCGCAAGTTAAACCAGGAATATGATCTGTGGTGGCGATTACAATCTGACCAAGAGAAATGCAAGAAAGTAAACAAACTGTGTAAAATTCTGAATATTTTATTTTGTTGAGCAAACAAATAAAATACAATGAAAAAGATTCATTGATATATTCCAAACTCGACAGAAGCAAGGACTTCCTGCGACGTAAATTGCAGGAAGACCTGCCTCGACATGAACTCACAAGAATGTGAACGTGTTTTACATTCTTCGTTCAAATATTTAAAATGCTTTCATGTAAATTTAATATTTGATACACAAGTGGCCTCCTTAACTCCAAATGTGGAGAATTGAACTGACTGAAATAGGTTTGTTAAATATATATTTTTTTTCTTTTTATTAGGACAACCAACAAGATAAACACTTGTACAAGAAAAATTATAGGAATAAACACACTTAAAAGTTAGTGCCATCTTAATTATAGGCTACCACGACATGCAATGTGGTCTAGAATTTACTAAATATTAAATAACAATGAATTATGATAACTACAAAAAAGTATTAAATACTAAATTACTTTGGGTTATTATAAATTGATCAATTAATTGTAGGTCCTTCCAATACCGGGCTAACGTAAACATCAAGAAAAGAATACATAAGTAAAAGTAAAATTAACTTAAATATTTATTAGGTAGGGGGAAGTCTTATTTCATATAATATGTATAAAGTTCTAATAAAATATCTTTGGCTGTACTATTTGTATGGTTTTCGTGACATTAAAAAGGCGTCATTTAAAAAAAAACTTATTTCCCACTATTTTTCATTTATATTATATTTGTGCCATTATTTTGTAAATTTGAGGCATTTAAAAGAATATGGCAAAGCCTTTTGATTTATACAAATGAGAAATTAGAAAAGTAGGATGTCTTTATCATTATTCATGTTTTTTTTATCTGATATAAGATAATGCAAAATTACAAAGAAATCTTCACAATACAGTCTGATACATTAATATGGGACAGTGAGACAAGAGGAGCTGTTCGATCTTTTATAATAATAATGAAAGAAATCTATATTTAATGTTGTTCAATAAAGATGAAGTGATAAGAAAATGTATGTAACCAGAAGATTTCCATAAATGTTGGTTTACGCACCGATACTAATAAAATGTCCGATATTTAATCATTCTTATTTCTGGAAAGTGACTGAATTAAATTCCACTATATGAACATCTAAAAGAAAGTCATCTTTTTCTATGAAATTTAATACCACATCAAATATATTTTGTATTGAGTGTGAGCAAGTTGATAAGGTGTGATAATTTCATTCCTCTTATTAAGGAACTCCTTTGCTTAACATTAATTATCATTACAAAATAATAATCACCAACCCTTAATATAAAGTAGGACTTAACAATCGATGTTGGCATGAGAATTCCACACGCACGACCCCAGTCAAAGTGAAGATAGAGTGTGTGAAAGTAATTATGTGCCTTTGGAACATAATTGATGGATTTTATATCACATTCATCAAATAAAAGAAAAAAATATGTTACCGACCTTCTTCATAGCAGAATTTTGCAAGATAAAGTAAAATAAATCTTTGATAATTTTTACGCAAAAAGCAATTGCAATATATTAACATTCTTAGGTCATGACAATAGTCCTCATTTTGTATATATCTGTGTTAGCTCTTTAATATATTCTTGTCATTTCTGCTTAACATGTAAATATTTCTATTTAAAATAAATGTACGTCAAATTAAGAGGTCGTTAGACTGAAATTACCGTTCAATAGTCTCGAATAGGTATTGAAAATTAGTTTAATTTTTCTATATAAAAACTTAGAGGATTTGATTATTTTCATATTAGGTTGCATACGCAGCTAACGCAGGCTCTCCTTCAAGACACGACTTGCCTGAGCCGAAGTCTTAGCCTATAGAGGCACCCTCAAGTTTGTCGCTCCCTCATAGCTCGAGCGCCCTGGAGACTCTAAGAGACTGCGGGTCACCTCCCTTCGAGGTGATTCCTATCGATTAGAAATCCTCCAAAGGCGAATCGCAGCTTAAGGTTTGATATTTATCCAAGGTTCTCGCCTCCTTAAAACCCCGGTAACGCTGTAAAGGCCAACTGCGGTCAACAGCATTAATCATTGAACAAAAAAAACTAAGGCAGGTAATACAAAATTTGTATTGGTTACAATACTAAATTTGTATTTCTGGCTAATAGTTTGGTATACTAATTTTTCATTAAGTATTTGTTAGCGATACTACAATTTTCTGTGCATTTTAGTATACTTTATTTTTGTAAAAGTTTTACTTTAATCTTTCTTAGGGTGTAATTTCACGCAGAATTTTGTGGAGACAAAGATAGTCACGTTCACAGGAAGGACGCTGCGTGTCATTATGTCTGGGGACTTGGAAACCTTCTGCCCTTTGAACCAAATTCAAATCTGAAGGAATAACGGAACACATTACTCTGAAACACAATGTCCTTAAATAGGTAAAAGAATATAACGCTTGTTTTGAGATAGCAGGATTGCTTAGTTGCTCCAGAGACGACTGGAAGTTGGAAATTTGAATATTTTCAAAAATTATAATAATTTTTAACTGCATGAATGTAAATAAATTGCAAATATATACGAGCTCTAGTTACTTGCTTATTTTTGATATAAATTAGTGTGATATGGTTGAGTTGCAAACCCACGTATCTTCTTTAGCCTTTTATCGGTATTTTTTCTTGATAAATAATAGGTTTAAGTATACCTTAACTCATTTTGAATATTAAAATGCAAGATGCTATGGCGCTAATATCGCTAATACAAAAAAAACTATAAGTAACGTAAAAGGTGCGTACTCCGAAATCCTCAGTAGTTCAATAATGAGGCTTCAAATTATAAAACTAGACACAAAAATTCTAATATTAAATTTTTTACAAACAATTGTTTCCAATTAAAAAACAAAAACTCCACCAGTTTAAATCAGCTGTTGTTCGAAGTTTATATTAAAGTTAATCCATGTATTATTGTTCCAATATTTTCACATTTTGCAATTCGTGCATACGACTGAAATTCGTTGATAAGTGATTTTATATATTGTTCTGATAATACACAATTGGTATTTCACTGTCTAGTGTCCGTACATCTGTATTGTATTTCCACCACAATTGGGACATCCTTTTCAATAATTCACATTTTATACAAAAATTCACACTGAATTAATCGGGACACCGGGGGTTATAAGTACGGCATTTGAATTTAAAAATTAATTAAGTGAGAGTTAGACAAAAGCTACGATAATTTTATAATTAATAACTTAGAACAACAAAGAACGTTCTATCAAACTTAATTCCAATAAAACTTCAAATAATTTTAAGAAATCTTATTAAATAACGAAAGGTAAAACAATTAGTAGCTTTTGGCTACAGGCACAGCCCGTATAACTATGATTGATATGCTTTTTCATTCGTGTCTGTATAATATTATTATTAAAATATTCGAGATTTTGATAACAATAGTTTACCCTTGCAGGTGGAGGCTTTTCAAGAAATTATTATTTAACAAATTTTATAAAATCTCAAATGATTATACGTCAACCGTAACTCAATGCTAATTTGAATCTAATCATGCCGGTTCATGAATAAATTCTCTTCGTAATTCGTAACTTCGGAAAAACAATGGTGCAGTCAATCGATAACACTCACACACGCAAACAACTCTATTTTAGAAACAGATGAAATGACTGTACAGCTTCCCTTAAGGGAAAAAAAGGGAAAAAATTAATTTAAGGGAACTCAAAAATAACTTCATTACTTAATCATACTTAAATACCTTTCAACTGATTGACACAGAAAAAAATTGTCATGCCTTTATTCATTAAGCGATCAAGGCATGGGCACGGGGAATACCCACTAAAACCCCCCGGTAACTCCACTGCCATTCATAGGGGTGACCTGGGTACTGCCGAAGCAATTCGCCAGGCCTAAGTGTATTGAAACCTAGACAAAATGTAAAGTTGTAGATGTTTATTTTTATTAAATAAGTTTATATAGGTAGAATAGTACAAAAACAACGTAATCAATTTGTAATATGTCCAAATTTCAAGTGGTAATTCACACATTATTAAATTATGTTTATCAGTAAACTCCACTGACGCCATGGTTTACGAACGGTATTAGTAACGATCCCATCAGTGAAGTAATCAATTAGAAATTTTCAATCCAATAAAATTCAAATTCAGAATCTCATAAAATAATATTCCTATAAGCTTCAACCCAAAGGAATTATCTGAACGCAGCAAGCCGTTCAGATACACAACACATTATATAGGATACAACCCCGTCTCAGTAAATTATTCTCACATTCTTCATTCTCAAACCAATTTCACTGTCTCCGTCGCGTCGACTAACATATAATTTGAATGCCTCTCGAAGCATGAAATGGAAATTAATATAAACGTCAATGAATCTAAACCAAATGTTTTCCAGTATATAATCAATGGAGATTTAAACATAATTATACTTGATTGTTTACCATTTCTGCCAATGAAATAAGAAAAAAACCTATTTTTGTACAGGTTATTTCTTATCTGTGATTCAGTAATTGTATATACCAAAATGACACAAGTTCGATAAGCAGCTAGCCGAGTTGTAAGGTCCTGGATTCCAACCCCAGCTGGAAAGTTATATATTTGTTCTTAAGTAATGGTTATGTATAAAATTACGTGTGTTTACTTCTTACATACTTACATTTTATACTTGCTGACCAGGCAATTAAAAAGAAATATAGAGAGCGTCAACCTTATCACTTACGGGTTTGTTACCTACGACCAATTCTTAGACTTACCAATAACATCGAAAATTTCATTAAAATCGGAGAAGCCGTTTCGGAGGAATTCGATAACAAACGCTGTCACACGAGATTTTTATATATTAGAATCAAAAATGGTTGTTTTCGTTATCCAGTATTGATAATTTAAATCATGTTTTATTTACTCTGGATAATGTGTAAGCGCAAGAATATGTGTCATTATTAATTTTCAATGAAAAATCTTTTTAACTGTCCACGTATTTACTTCATAAAATTGTAAACATGGTTTTTGTATTAATAGCTATAATAATATAAAAAATGTGTACAGTATTAATATACTAAATGGAATACTAAGATGAACTAAAACGCTTGAAAAATAATGAAACTATTAATAGAGAAAATCCTAAAAATTTAAGCGATAAGAATATAAAAAAGCACGTGAATTCCGTTTAAAATTTTCTATCCTAATCTTAAATTTACAAGGACCTCATTTTAATTGAAATAATAAATTTTCCAACAGTAGGTAAGCATCTAATGAGACTGGATTTGTCCTGAAGATAAAGGCACAGTTTAATCTATACTACATAATTTTACTAAAGGTTAACTATAATAAAGGTAGTTCTGAATAAAATAAGGCTCAAGTTGTGAACGACATCGAGTTATATATAAAATTAGATGCCACCATAAATTTTTACAACGGCCAAAAATAATCCTACAAATTCTATACCTAAAAAGTAAATATTTAGCGAGATGGCAAAGAAAATGTTTAAACCGCTCAAAAAAGAAAGTCGTCAAGAATCTGCTCTAAAAATAGTAAGACTTATATATCACTCACACAATTCTAAAGAAACTCTACTCACACAACACACGCACACGTGTTTAAATTTAGATTTCAGTTTTTGTTTTATATACATTTATTATATCATAATATGGACACAAGCAATATCATGCTTAAAACTAGCCACTATAGAATTTATTATGTAATTTTTTTTATTGTAAGTATTTTTAATATTGTTTTTTTTAGTATTATTTTTTATTACTTGCAACGATTTTTCATTGTTTTTCTGAATTACTACTTTTATCATGTTCGGCCGAATATTTATACATATACATAGATAAAGTACAATACTCTTGAAAATGTATATAATATTCACCGCAAAGATAATATATTTGCTGTATTTGCTCTCCTTTAGATTTTAACAAAATATGATTCCATTATTGCTTTGTCGAAAGCGAAGCTATGAAAGGGTGTTGAAAACCTTTGTATAGATCACGAAATTGCAATTTCTACTTTATGAAGTTGTATTAATCAGATATTATGATCTCCTAGAACAATGACTTTAAGATATCCAATTAATGATAACATTATTTATAGAAAGACAAAGAAACCAAACGTGTACAAAATAGAAATATAATTGACCAAAATTGTCCTGGATAAAGTGTTATTTTATTGGTCAAATGGAAAGGCAGATTATTTGGAAGATTTCCTGGTTTCTCCCAAATTTATTGTTAATTGTTTGCTCCAAAGCGATTTATTGCAACTGCTCTCTAATTAGGTAAAGTTTGATTACAATTTAATTTTAGAATTGAAAACTTCATTAAAAGTTTAAAATAAACCAGTTTCAAAAGACACAAACTCATTTCTCTCATTTAACTGCAAAACAAAAACAAGGAAGTAAACTTTCAAAGGAAACTTTTCTATTTTGCTGTATATATTGTAATATCGGTATTTAAGATTCGATTTTAATACTTCGGATAGGTTTAAGATAGTCCTGTGGATGTTTTCTTTAAAAAGTATACCAATAACACTACAATAATTTTCTGAGTCGGTGGTTTGCGGTGATTCATAGCAATGTTGTGTAAATAAAGTATATGTATATTAATTGAATGTCAACCATAGTCAAAACTTTTAATTAAATTGCTAAATACAGTTTAACTATTTTGCAAATAATTCAAACAAAAAAAGTTATTGGAATTTTTAATGGAGATCATTTATTTTAAACTTGCTTCATTTGTTTTTAGAGTAAATCAAAGCTAACAACAGAATAAATAATCAATAGTAAGAAACCGCATTTTTTGGAATGAAACACCAGATAATTTTCTTCGCTTTGTAAAGCTATTTGATTTATTAGATATAAATCATTTTCCTCCTACATATATTACAAGGCTGTGAACTCTGTGAGTGGCATATGACATTAAATTATAACGCTCTCTAGGGAGGCTACTGAACTTTGCTGTAACGACAATTTACGTAATACAAGTCTCTACCGACAGATGGCAGTTTATACATAATCATCGTGTAGTTTGTAATTGACTCTTAGCAACTTGGGTACTTCTCACGCTCGCGTTACTTCTTTAAAATAAAACAAAACGTATTTATGAATTTTTAACTTGCTTTATGAAAAAAAACTTACCTTTAGCTTAGTTACGATTTATTTTTAATCATGTTATCTATTATAACAGGTATAAATCACCAATTAATTTAATAATTGCAGGTTTTTTCTCAAAATAAAACAAATGAAGACTTAATACAGCAAACTGTTAGCAGATTTTTTTCAATCTGAATATCTATTTTTCTAAACTCGAGTTTTTAGGTCGAGTTTTTTAAAACAGATTTAATAACTTTTTTTAAAGAAAAAAAAAAAGTTAAAAAAAGTTATTAAATCTGTTTTAAAGTTACGTGTTTTTAAATCCACTTCAAACATGCCCCATGTTGCGTTCCCAATATTGCTTCAACGGGACACCTCGTTACAAGTGGATGGCACAGGTGATACAACCAAAATCGCCATCCAGTCATCAAATTAAAATTATTGTCCTGCTTTAACTAGACGCATAATTGAAAACCAGATTGTATGTAAGATTAAATAGAAGGCGATTTTAGTAAGATACATATAAAGAAACTTGATTTAAAAGAAAGATATAAGGAAGGTATTATGTTGAATATATAACGGTATTCAAGAGCAATAAAGTCTAATACCGAGAAGATATCATGGCAATAAAAAGGTTAAGGAAATGTCGACAAATCATTGAAACGACCAAGCAATTTACTTTGTGATGATATTTTCTAAGCGAGATTATGGGTAAAAATCCATCATGTTCTTTCTTCATGTAACAAACATAGACTTTATGCATACTTGAAATAAAAATTACTCTAACATTGAACTCAGTAAATGTTAAGTTTCTCTATATAATCCGATTATTGTCATAATTCTGACTGCTTCGAAATTATTGATTCGAAATCATCTAAAGTATGCCTTCTACCCCAACATGTTTTCAGCTGCAGGTCTTGTATAGACAAAAAATAGAAAATAAATGGAATATCAATTAATTAGAAATCGATAATTGAAGTATCCTGTACATATTGATCGACTAACATAATTATGTTTAACTTTTTGTACTTGCTCAGAAAAAAATTGTGTTGCTTAACTTATATAAGTAAATTTATATTTATATGGTTACTTAAGGCTGAGCTACAAAACTTATGGTAAATAATAACCGATTTGCTGCTGCTCAAGTAAGCTATGTACCAGCAATTCAAAGGTTCTATCTAATCAAGCAATAGCTTCTACCGATCTTCTTTACCCACAGATGCACGTAATCACTAAAATGTATCAATCTAATAGGTTGTTGAAAAAGATTTTTCGCATTTTATATGAATGTATTCATATAAAATATGTATTTTATATTCATGTATTTAATATGTATTTTTGTATATATTTTTTTTATTCATGTATTTTTTCGAAGTTAATTTACATTTAATTACAGTATATATGTGCCATTTTGTTCGTAGACTCTCTGCCATTTTGTAGGTAGAGATATGATTCCGCTGCTGTAGAAATTTTGGGACTTCTGATCAAAAGAACGGTGGCCTTGCGGTGAAAGCTCATAATGAACAATGCCCTTCCAATCCCACCATAGACATAGCATCACCTTATTAAGGGATTTAACCCAGGTTCTGCCACAGTCTGTGAAGCCTGATCGACCTTTGACCACGACCTTTTTTTCAACCTTTCTTCACTTATGGTGAACTTCGAGGTCATTACATTGAAGTAGGATTCACTTGGAATTAGCATCTCAGGAATGCAGAGCAGGTTCTTTGTTCAATTCCAAGCCATCTGTCATACCTACCTGTCATAATGAAATAGTTTTGTACTGAGTTGTGAAGGGAGCTCGGCACTCGTAGCAGTCCGAATCCAGACAGATATTAACTATTTTTGATAAGATCTAAGAAAATATAAATAAAATATTATTTGTGAAAAAACTAACAGTCTGTAATTAGACAAAGTTTAATGTTAGATACGAAACTTCTTCTTGTGTAACTAAATTCGAAAAATTGTAGATGCCACTTTACCAATCATTTGTCTCGTAAAATATTACACTGACAATAGATCTATTATCAGTTTTCAATTTATAACATACTGCTCACAATTTCACTCATTACTTTTCGGTATATTATAATCTATAGATGTAAAACTGCTAAATCACAATCTGCCGCGTGTTAAATAATCAATTGTCTCAAGGTTGTTCCTTATGGGTCAGTAAAGTTTTTGTGCTATTTTCAACTCTAAATTAATTTACAATCACCAAAACACTATGTTTACATTAGACAATAAACGAGTTAACAAATAAATATGGTGGGGCTTATGACGTTCAACAAATCAGCGCACCAGGAGCCTACCTTCGCATTTTACAATTTACAGTTTAAAATTAAAGACAACGGTTTCTCTATAATCTATAAAAAAATTTAATGAATTAAATTGTTTACGATTTACTTACAAATTTTCGACAGTATACAATCTCTCTAAATAGTTTATAATCTAACGGTATTTTATATATAATCTAACGTAATTTATATTTCCGAATGTCATAACCATTTAATTTTATACATTTATATTAAATAATCTTTATATAATTTTATCTGTTTACCATGTTACTTTTGTGCTTGTGAGTGAGATGAAATACGACAGCACACTTCCTAGAAAATCGACTTTAAGTTATTTTCGGCATAAGTCTTAATACTGTTGGCAAGGTTGAAAAATGTTGCAAAAAATTGTGCTAAATTAATTAATTAAATTCCATGGAAAAGCTTATTACTAGCTCCAAAGTAAAAACATATTGCCATAATTATAACGTTCATAATAAGATTATTATGATAAAATAAAAAAAGGATTTAGTGTTTCTTCCAAAAAACACATTTACACGCGTACACGGGCAAAGGCTGTTATTTAAAGAAAAATATATTAATAGTAATTCTGAACTAAACAATGCGGTATATGTAACAAAACAGTACAATAAACAATAACTAATAGTTTGCTACTAACACGAACCAAATTAGCTCAAAGTTCAGATAACTTTGTTTAACATATTTTTTTATAACAACTAGCTTCCGCTTTTTTTTTGTTTTTTTTACGAGTAGGAATCCAATTACGGACCTACCCGCCACTGCCTAAGTGACGGGCGTGTGTGGGGCTCACTCAGTACCTTAATAGAGCGGCACTGAGAATACCCACTAAAACTCCCCGGTAACTGCGTTGCCCTTCACGGGGATAATCTGGGTTCTGCACGAGCAATTCACCAGGTCACCTCCAGAACAAGCTTCCGCCTGCGACATCGCCCGCGTGGAAAGCGCTAAAGTTATATAACCTGTAACCTTCCACGATATATAGACTATCTGACACAAAAATAAATTGTCATTTCCAACCAGTACTTTTATAGATTAGTGCGGTCAACCAAACAAACTGTTCAGCTATGTAATATTATAGATACATAATTGTTTGGATTATCCACTGTTTTTACAAGTACTTGTAAGTGTATGTACGATTAATTGTAACATCTATTGCACATAAAATATTTTTTTTTCCATTTAATATTTTACAGACTATGTAAGTCGGAAATCAGAGCCCATATGGAAGTACTGATGTTACCTGTAGACCTTGCACATTTTTGAAAAAAAATCCAACTAGTCGAGCACTTTTGTAGAAAGAAGCTCATATTAATTTAGCATAAAAGGTTATTTTAATAAATATTATTTAATTATAAATATTAGGTTATTCTAGGCAATAAATCAAGAACAGCATGAATGTGTATTAAATTTTACAAAGACTAACGCCTCCTTTTATCGTAGTATCTAATTGTAAAAAACACAGGTATTGACATGGCAACGCCTGATGGTTACTATTAAGAGAATCAATACGAGAAGAGCTTGTATGTCTTACGGGACATACAACCGTGGCCATCTTCACCTTGCCGATGTACAAGATGTAATGTTTCAGAGTATCATTATTCGTAGGCTATCTTGTTTAGTCATTTCTAGTGATTTATGAACAACGTAATCACCTTTTCAGTGGGTTAAATTTAGTAGAATATTTATGGATGCGTTAATTCTGGTGTAGCATACGACATGCCTAACTAACATAACTAACGACTGCCATAACCATCTCCTGAAACTCTCCAGACAAAAAAGTGCAATTACACGCCTCTTGTAGAAATCCATTTTGTATGAATTATAAGTTAATACTTAAAGCATGATGTCTTTGTACGTAATGTGTGAATTTTTAACTAACAACTTTTTATAACGAATAATGTATCTCTTTTTGACAATCAATCACATTTTAATCGCAGTATGTTTAATCTGTGGTTTAATTTATTCCTTCTCGATAGAAGGAATAAATTAAGTTTTTGGCGCGTAATGGCTAGATCGGTTGGGTACCGTATATTTTATTACATATATTGTGTTGTAGTGTTGTTTTTGCCATGAAATTGGTGTAGTTTTATGACAAAAAGGATCTTTACATCTTGCAATATATGGAATACATCATTTAGCGTTAATTAGTGGCTTACGTGTGATTTTTCAGTGTTTCATTTCCATTTATTCGTTTGTAGGGTTAGTTCATTTATTTAACAAAATTTTAGGATATCATTCTCATTTATATATCATTTCATTATCATAAGATTCCATTTCATCGTATCATTATACCATAATCGCTTACATTGCATTCCATTTTCAAAAAATTATCGTAAGTCATTAACAAAATAGTGGGGCCTACTATTAGTTGCCAAAAACTCCATGGAGCAAAGGGCTACATTGCACCACTATTCTGGAGACATAAATAAAGATAAAAACTACGTTAATGAAGAAATGGCTCATTAGTCTTAGTTGCCAGGCCAAATAATTGGAAATGCTAATATGCCCATCTCTACTCTTATACTAAAATGGAAATTCACCTTTACCTTAAGACAGATGCAAGACACAACTTTGTATCAGATTATTGGATATCCCACAATGTGCATGCAGCGTGTGTTAACCGGGTGATACATATGACGTTACATATGACGCAGTATATTGCGGACAGCTCGTATCCCGGACTACCTATACATAAGGCTGTATTGATTTTTACATTTTACATAGATATAGGTAGATACTATCGCTTTTCCATGAACTGTTGGGTTTCAGCGCAAAACGGTAGAAGCTCACTGCAAAAAGAGCTTAAATAAGTCGATAACAGAATTTAAAGTTTATTAAAAACCTATACAGGTAACAAAGAAGGCACTTTAAAATTGTTCATTTAGTTTCCCTCAACAAAGATAACTTTGAGATAATAATTTAAAGTTAATAATAGTGTGTTAATTTGTTGTTAATTGGTATTCTTATTGTTAAATTGTCTTAACCCTTATTTTAGTTTTTAATCAAAATTATATTTTATTAATATAATCTAGCATACTACATAATTTTACATGACATAAGTATCAACTCTTCAAACGTCGTCATGTTAAATAATATTCTTCTTCATTTGTAATTCACTAATGTTTTTCTAACGATTCATTGATAAGTGTCAGTTTATACGTATTTCAGCGCGCGGACTAATTTTACGAATCGAATGAAGCTTAAATTCATTATTCAGCAAACAAAACTAAAGTAATATGGACAATGAAGCCCACTTGATAACTGTGCCTGTGAATTTAAGTATGTATCGAAGAGAACGAAGAAGTTATCTTATTTCTACGATAACATAATGATAATAAAAAAATATTTTATTTTTATGCAATTATGTGACATGTTATAATTAAATATTCTGAAATACTTAATTATACCATGTCACATAATTGAATAAATATAATATATATTTTTAATTGTCATTATGTTATCGTTTTACCAAAATTTACCAAGGATTTCGAACAAAGTATTAACTTCGGTGGAACGTTATTGGACTTTAAGGCTTTAGAACGCCCCGGAGAGCGCTTTATATAGGAGCTATCGATAAGGTAATTAGTCGACGTCGGCACCTTGAGACGAGCTTGCGGATCACCTGAGCGCGGCAGATGCAACACAGCTGCCGGGACGGCCGGCCGCTACCCCCGCCCCCGCTCGAGCCGCGCAATCGCGACTAACAGTTTTATTTCCCCGAATAAACTTTATCAAACAAAGCGTGCGTGCCCCGCGCCCTGCATCTGCTCTCCCAGCTGTTACTGCAGCTGGCCTATTCGTCCCGTTTTCGCGCTCGCTCCCCCGGTTGCTAGAGCGAGACAGCAGCTTGTTGTAATCCTACGAGGCCCTTCAATTCCCTGTGCACAGACCATTCGCAGTTTGCATCCCGGCGACGGCGGGCAACTGATCATGACAAACAAGCGTCCTCACGACAGCGACTTCGAACGGCGGGCTAAGCGTCGCCGCAAGCGTTCTAACAGCGAGCCACCATATGACACTGATAATCCTGAGAAGCGGCAGGCACTCAATCGACTGTTTGGGCGGGTTTGTTTGTTGGCTCTTGATGAAAAACGCAAGAAGGAGCCAATCGTGAAGAGCTACGAGAACGACGATCCACTCTTAGAATCGGTGCCTGTGGACATGGACCCGGAGCAGCTGGGATTCCTGGTATGCGCGCAGGAGACGCTCCGCTTCCTGCATCGCCGTGGCATCCCACCGGAGCACCCGGTGTTCGTCCGTCTGCGCTCACGCCTCATCCAAGGCATCGACGAGATGGCTGTAGCCTGAGCAATGCTCGGACCAGAACCCGCCCGAAAGTGAAACCCCCCTTGTGCCTCCTCTTCTAAAGAATCCAGTGTATTTTCCGAGTGTATTTATTTATCAAACAAGAGTCTATCTTCTCATTCTTCCGGGTTCTGGTTATAACTTAAGATATTCAGTGTATGGTTGATAATTGTAGTGTATTTACGCAACAACTGCCCGGTGGGGCATTCTAGTCACTATCTTCTAGTCAAAGTTAATATTATATTTGTTGAAATACGTTCTATTGATGTGATTGAAATAAAATAAATCAAATATAATGGTATGTTTATTTATTCCCTTTTATGCATTTCTGATACGTGACAAACAATGGTAGGTATTATTTATCATACTCAAACTAATAGGTATTAATTTGTTTAGTCTGTCTGTCATAATTTTTGCGTGAACAAGGAGAATTATAACTAAAAATTATTTATTAGAAGTACAAGGAATTGTACTTCTAATAAATATTAATTGAGAAAGAAAAGTCAGGGTTGAAAGAAATTTCTGAAAACTTTCGTTATAATTCTCTTTGTTCACGCAAAAATTATGTTTATTTTAATTTGATAATAAAATGATTCATATTACAATTTTTTTATATCTGTGTCAACACAGTCAACACTACCCCAAACACAAGAAGACAGGGCTGCTGACGCAAAGCGTACGTAGTAAGTACATCCTGGAAGTATTCCAGGACAGCAGACATTAGGATAAAGTAGGCACAAAAGATCACGTCGGTTTGAAGTGCTCCGGGAGTTAATCATGACCCTCAACTAAGATAAGATAAGATAGGTAGGTAAGTAAATGATATTTATTTTATCCCATACCTTATTAAATTATCCTTGTTCTGTTTGTGTACGACCGAATATCTAGTGTAACACGGCAACAGAACAATGACACTTATTGCAACGGAGGCACCCACAAATTTGAATGCAAGACCGGCAATGCCTTAATATGACTTGAGTCTATAATGTTCTTAATAACTGTGAATTTAAAGATAATTTTCGAAGGAAGGCAGTGTTATAGTGGTCATATTAGAGTGTAATATATATAGTGTAATGGTATATCCCCAAGGATCTTCAAACCGCTCGCTCCTGTGCTGACCACACCCAGCGGCTCCCCGCAACCTTTATCAGATCGTCAGTCCACCTTGTGAGAGGCCTATCAACGCTGCGTCTCCCGGTACTTGGCCGCCACTCGAGGACCTTTCCGCCCCAACGGGGCGCCAACAATTCCTCCTTGCAATATGCCCTGCCCACCACCACGTCAGACTCACAATTCTTTGGCCTACATCGATGACTCTAGTTCTCTAGTTCTTGCGGATCTCATCGTTTCATTTGATCACACAAAAAGATTCCAAGCATAGCCCTAGAAGATTGAATAATATAATTATAATGTATGTATATTTATTAGCTTAATATTAATAATAAAAGTTAAAATGAAACCATTCAAAAACCTTCCAGCAAATTGTACTATATTTAGCAGTTAATTAAATTAGGACTTTATGTACCTATACACAAATTATTCTAAGGAAGAATAATTTAACAGCCATTTAGCAGATTTATTTTATTTGCTACAGTGCGAAACAGCAGTCGATATAGTTAAAATGTGATACTTAAATATAATATTTTATTTTGATTGAAGTATACATAAAGAAAACATTAGTGGACTAGAACCCGTTACCGGCACCTGTTCACAGGCATAATAATTATAATTACGATATAATTGTTTAGTACACATGTATCGAATATTAGACTTCGATACAATGTACAGCATCCAAATGACACGTACTGAGACAAAACTCCGTTACAATATATATCTTATAATCTATATCACAAATCTTTTTATTTAAATATACTCAAAGTTCTAATTGAATGTGTTCTTTAAAAAAACTTATCTGGTTTTACGGTAGAAAGTATCTAATCCTTCTATAAAAGAGTAACGTAAATCCAAAATCTATTTATTTTTAAATGTATCTGCTATTTTGACAAATACTTATTACAAATGCCTGGGCTATTAGCTCTCTATCCATGTAATACAGAAAAATACAGTTTACACTTGATAAAGTATCAATTTTTATTAATTTGCACAGAAGTGCCTGTCAGAACTAAGTATCAGCCAAATACTTTTATTGTAAACAATATCGATATCAAGAGTTTTATAGAGCAAAATGTTACAACGCCCAAATATTCTCAGTCAAGGACTACCGAACCCACTCAAAGAATCAAGAACCACTTCAATAAGGTTCTGTCCAATATAACGAGATAATTAGGATTTTCTTGGAGATCCGTCTTGAACAACCTTCTTTGAATATCAAGACAAATAACGTTGCAATTTTTAACATTTTAATGAACATAATGTAAACTTTCTCTCGCTAGTTTTTACTGAAATTGAACTTTTTTTAAAAAAAATCCACAGATTATATTTTATATCTATTTGCAATTAATAAGATGATGAAGATACAAATACTGTATTTCTTGATTTTGTAAGTTTATCGCCCAATGAGGTTTAATAAGATTTAATTTACAACTACATTCATAGTTTTATCTAACATTCATTGTTCTAGAAGTACAGTTACTAGCACATTTCATCAATCTCTTAGAAACTGACATTAAATGTTTTCTTTGCTCGAATGCTAGTAACATTTTTGTAGATAGATGATACGTATTAATGCTTTCTAATTAAATGCTTTCCGTTTGTTTTACAAATATAACAGGTAGGCGGGAAAATTTATTCGTAAATAAGTCTATACATTTTTTTAAAAGTTAATCTCCATTTAATTACAGTAGAGATGTGGCATTACGTTCGTAGACTTTCTGCCATCTTGTAAGTAGAGACATGATCGCTTTGATGTAGGAATTTTTGGATTTCTGATCAAAAAACTCAACAAGTAATTTTGGCAGTCCTCTCTTGATATTAACCTGACACTGCCTAAACAATTCTGAAGAGACCGAAACAGGTGTAAATCTGAAGGTGCAAGGTCAGGGCAATATGACGGATGCATTAACACTTTGGGAAGTCTCCAAAGTCTCTTAATTTTTGCTGAGTGGCTAATGATGTATTTGGTCTAGCATTATCGTAATGACAGACCACACCCTTTCCATTAATCAATTCTGGCCGCCGACTTCTTGCCTTAATCACATCTGTTGTTCGCAGTAGAGATCCTTTTCCCCGAAGACTTTTTCCCCGACCTAATATTTATAATAAATTAAATATTGAATTATATTAAAATAAAAAATTCTATTGAACGTTTATTACTTGATGGTTTTAATAAAGCCTGTTTGGCTATGTCTGATAACTTATTATTTTGTTTTGATACTAGCTTATTAATATTGATTATTTAATTTTGTACAGTGTTATCTTTGGTTATCTCAATACTTTTTCTTTCCCATGGCCATTCTTTTATACGAATTCTTTACTGACAGACATTCTCGATAACCTTTGCTAAAAATCTAGTTAAAATTCCCAACTTATGATTGTTATAATTAAATCATATAATGATTAAATTTAGAACGATGACTTATAAAAGTAATCTTATGATTCACAGTTGGGAAACTAAGTACACCTTACAAAACATTCTAGTCAAATAAACTACACGCTGTAGTACTCCTGTGGCGATTTACCATCGCCAAAGCTAACCAATAAGATCGCAAGAATTCCCCTTGTGACTCATTTGTAATATTTGTAAATATAAAGGTATAGATAAAATTAATTTCATTATTTAAATTTAGCACCATATTTTTAAATACTTGCTAAAAACTATTAATATTTGTCAAACAATGGAAATGGTTTTCCACGAAAATTTCTCTTAAATGTTAAAAGGTAATAAAACTTTAAGTGAATTAAACTATTTCCTCTGTATACAAAAATATTTATTCGTCTAATAATATATTTTTATGTGACTAGTCTACATTTGGTAGGAAAATGGCATTTAATTTTTACCTTATAAAATTAACTAAGTATAAAAACATATACTAATGCTTCTATATTAATACAAAAGAAAAAGTAAACATATAAAATCATTGTTTATGAAATAATATTAAAATAAATTCGCATGTTACTTTTATAGTCGACAGCGAGAATACATGTTCAAAACTTTGAATTATCTGCTTTTTTGTGGCGTATCTTAGATACTTTACAACTTGTAAATTATCTAAGATACGCCAAATAAATATATGCTTTATATTTTAAATTAATAATATATAGTATTTAATAGATATATTGCAAAATCGTAATTCACACAATGAGTGACATATTATTTTAACTTCATAAATAAGGTTATATAATCTATGGAGTCTATTTATAATTCTTATAATAAGATTGCTTTAATTTAATTATCTTATAATGAGTATTTGAGATGAGTGTCAAGTGAATTGAAACAAAAAATGTTTTTGTATGTCAAAGAACAGGACAGGACTCACACATAAGATACTTAGAATTTTGTATCATTATTTTTACCATAACGTCAAGATACCTACTAAAGATTCGATAATTTGAAAGTAATTTTAACTAAATTCGGTACCGGTATTCGGTATTATTACCTACTTACTATCTTAAGTAGGTAATTATACCTAAAAAACTTTCATTATTTTAGGTGATACTAAAAATAATAATACCAATTGTGCCGGATTGTACAAATTCGGTCAAGAATATTCAGGCTTATGCAGCTAGTTATAGCAAAAATACACTCAATTGATATTCAGATACGTAGCATAGGTAGGTATAGTAGCCTAGGTAGTAATATCAATCCCCTGGGTAGTCCAGTGAATTGCTTCAACAGATCCAAGATAGTTCCTACAAAGGTCACAAGAGCTGCCAGAAAGTTTTAGAGGGTATTACCAGTTCCAACACGTTCAGGCGCTAGGTGAGTTCCACACACGTCAGTCCGCACATCTCACACATCCTACACAGTGATCACACATATCACTGAGAGACCTGGGAGTAATATTGTCAGTCGGCCTATATAGATAGTGACTATATAGGTCACCAATCAGTTCCTAATTATTCCTAAAGAAGTGCCTTATTTCCTGTGATACAATAATTGTAACTGTGTTTGGTTGCTTACCTCCATTTAATTTGTATCAAAGATTAAGATGACCATATTACCCCCCTGTCCTCTTAGATTGATTAGTTAGCTTAATTGACTTTTTGTATTAAAAAGTTTTTAATTGACTTTTCTTTGACATACAAAAACCTAATTAAGTACAAATATTTTGTTCATTATACTAAATCCTCTACTCCGCTTCTAAATCGCTGACTATCTATCAGACCATCTCCACCGTCTGTCTCACATGTGCACCTTTAAAAGCGTAATCTAACAAAACCCTGTCCAATTGTTCTGGTGTCAAGCCTTCAATTTTTAAATTTCTAGCAAGAAACTCCTTCTTCAGAGTCTTGTATAGAATGTACGCTGTTATCTTCTGTCTAGGCACCTCTTCATCTTTGGTAACTTCTGGCATGGCGTCTGGGATCATTCTGAAAGGAGAGAGAAATTTGATTAATTAGAATATATTGATTCTCAAATACACTATCCACATTAGTCTCTATAAAGTTCGCAAATATAAAGCTAAGTGTAAAAGCTAATTATAACGATGGGAAAATTTATGTAGAATATAGTATTATAATAATATAGTATTATTATAATAATATAGTACATTTTCTTTTTCTTTTTTTCTATCCTCCTGATGGAAAGCTGTTACCGTAACCTATGAACGTTATCAACACCAGTACCCCTGGTGTAAGTTTCAATCAACTTGAAGCGTTCCAATCATGTTTGTCATCAGCTGTCAAATTGTATGGAAGCAACAGCAACGCCTATGTTGTGAAGTGTTCGATTTTTTGTATATACCATAATCAGCTAAACGAGAATACAATCGAAACGCCTCGATATGTTTAAAAGTCACTCTAAGGGTACATGAGTATTAAGATATGGAAATTACAAGAGTTTTTGTAAGGATATTGTTGTGATTCAACATCATTTCATATTATTTAGTTTCATGTGTGTAATAAATAGTTCTAGAGACTCACTTTACATTATTATTAAATTATTTTACTTATCCCTTGGCCAGTAACTTATGTAGATACTTATTTATGTAATTAGTGATTTTTTTAAAATATTATTTAATTTTAAGATCATAAAAACATAAACCTAGTCATAACCAACCTTTTCTTTGTCTTTCGTGAACAATTCAGTTTCTCATCAAAGACGAGCATCATTAAATTTTAATGAAAAGTGTGAACAAACGGATAAAGCTGATAAACGGCTATCAGTCTATTATCTTCACTCTATAAAACACTGTCTCATTCCTAGCAAATCAGAGATTACCGTTGCATTGTACAATAAAGGAAAAGGATAGTGGCAATCTTAGCTGCTTAAAAGAAAAACATAGAAAAAGAAAAAAGTATTAAAGTGGTAGGGAAGTCAATGGCTCTAATCTATTCTTTCCAGAAAAAAAGACTACAATAGAATAATAACCCGGAAAGCAATATAATATCATAAAAATATGATAAAAAAAATATAGTAAATAGTTATAGTTTTCTATAGTGACCGTTATTTAATTTTAAAAAGTCTCATTTATATCATGATTCCAGACTCAGTGTAACGATAAGTTTACATGTCTTCGCGATAAATTGAGATTTAATTACCTTTCTAAATGATAATTTTAAAACCATTTAATCATCACTATTTCATTATTTCGAATATCAGTCAAGAAATCATCACGATCTCTTTTCTTTGTTTATTACAATAATATCTTTAATAAGTTGTATTACTTCCAACTTTTTCAAAGCTTAGAAGTATATGTCTTTAAAATATTTTCTTAATTTTTTCGTAACAAACAAACATTGTAACTTCAAAAAATTTAGGTGTTCCATATTCAAATTTTCCTTGTAAAAATTAAATTTTATGTATTTATATGTAGTATTACTTTTATATATCTAGAGACTAACGAACTGCTATATATTTATATATATATAAGATTTTTAATAGTTTGAAACATGTCTTGTTAAAAATATTTAAAAAATTGTATAGTCTCTTGCGCTATGCTTGAAGATTCGGCAATCGAACCTTTAACACTAACCCAACAATAATTTATATTGTTGATACAATTTTATATCATTTTCATCGTGTAAGATGATAATCAATAATTAAGTACGTAACTTATAATTAATAACTATAAAAATATTAGTGTCATAACTTATCTAGTAAATAAGCGTTCCAAAAATGTAACAAATATTCATATTCAATGTTCGAAAATGGCCGACAAACGATGTTGTTTACATTTTCTTGCAATGACAGCTGTTAAACATGTAACATTGACCCACTGTCTCGGGACTACATCAATGAATGAGTCACTTGCTCACAGATGTTCTGCAAAAAAGTAAAGAAAAAAAATTACATACCTTGCGGTGCCCCTGCTTCTTTACTGACACGTTTCGTTTCACACACTTCAACTTTGGCTTACGAACACATACTGTCAGCCACACAGCTACCAGCAGTTAACATTCTCATTCACGACTTTTTTTATAGACATTAATAAAAAATGCACTAACAACCTAAACTGAACCGTTTTAGAAAGACGTAGATGTGACTTTCGGATGTGTTTTGTTACGAAGAGGTGGCCGTATGTGATTTACCCTAACATTTGGCTCAATGCCCTCAACGTAGTAAGCGCAACATTGCAATAACATTTTAAAATTGAACTCGTATTGTAACTCATTTTATCAGCTTTTACCTAACTAGAAACTCATCTGTTTCAGAATTGTGTAATGTTAAAAACATGATAAAAGTTAATTTATTCCGAGTTAAGAAGACGTTTCAGTGTAAATAAAAATATTGAATATAAAAATGAAATATGTTTATTTTCGAAAATTTTAAAGGTTTTTATTCTCCACCGGTCAGGCTTTAAATTAACTGTCTCAAGATTACCGAGACTATATTGCTGCTCAACAAAAAAGGTTTAATTAAAAACCTATTATTTGTCGTCATTATTGTCATTACCGACATAAAAGTTAAATGAAATTCTTACAGATTTCTTACTTTACTTAGACTTATTTTAATTAGAGAATGCTATAAATGTAAAATGATTTTTGTTACTGTTTTTGCAATAATTAAATTAAAATTATTAAAAAACACCAATTTATAATAAATAGTGGAGTCTCACGTCCAGGAACCGATCGATCGAGCTGAACGAGGTTATCGAGAGCCGTTTGTAATCTGATTTTACATTTTGAGTTCTTTGTCCTATGTTCTATTGAAAAACATATAATCCAGTCTTTACATACATAAGCACGTTCATTCGGTAAATTGGTCATTAATTTTGGTACCTTTACTTTGACAATTGACAAGAGTCTCAAGTGGAACAGTTGCATTCGAAAATCGTTCCTATTATTACGGGTTTTGATTCAGTATTGAAATGAATTTCATATATACACCACAATTAAGTTATTTACAGCCAGTGTAGCACACTGTAACTCATTGTAATAAGATTATTTTTTGTAGTAGCTCGTCAAAGTGATGTCATGGTCTCTTTGTAAATAATCTTATATACTTTGATATAATAAATTCTAAATGAAAATGTAATGCATTGTTTGTAAATTTTGCAGACTGCATTTAACGGAATGAAAGGAGTAGTAATTAAAAATCTAAAAATTCTAACAGTAAATACGGTGCTAGAATTTTTACGGTGAATTAGTTAATAAAAATCAAAATATTTTATTCAAGTTTGGTACGTACACTTATTGAACGACAATCTAAGTCATCTGTTCGCTCGTCACACAAGTATCAAAAAAAAACAATTTATATACAAAAAAATCATCAGAATTTTATTATAAAGACACAAAATATTCATTTAATTGTGATATCATTTAAGGATCTTACTTAATTAAATATTTGATTATGATATCATTTATTAAAACTACTTTTTATCACATGACGTTATTGATTCATTAATAATTCAAGTTTGTTTCGTTGTATTCTAAATACTCTTTGACGGAGTACAAATTCTTTACAAATTCGGTAAATCTTCTCTCGCTTTATAGAGCACTTCATATTGTAGCGGGACTCCTTGGCTTAAGGACAATATTGCTTTAAAACTTTAAAAACAATAAATAAAATTCTATTCTGGAGAAGATACATATCCTGAGAAGGGATGCGAACCCGCTACTTTAGATAATCCTAATTTACTGCTTGGTTGAATCAGAAGTATAAAAATATAGCACTACTACATTACATCTTTAATCTTTTCATCGCCTCGTCTAAAATTAATAGAGTTTCTCTTTATAAAATATCTTTCAAAATTCTTTTATATTTTAATTACATTTAAGAAAATAATTTAAAATGGAGGGCATCTGTAAACATAATAAACATTTATGACGCGTTTTAATTAGTTTTATTTATCAGCTATTCTTACGCGTCACAAACCGGTCCTGTACGTCTACTTTTAATTAAATGATGGAACATAATCCATATTTAAACCTTGGTATGATAAAACGAGACAATAAAATAAAACAACAGTCTTATCGTTTCATGTGATGTCAACCTTTACAATGTTCGACTTAAGCTAAGTCTACACTACAAAAGATTACAAAATACTTTTATTATTTATACGTCGTGGCTTAAGCAACATAATACCTATACTAGAAGATCAGGTCTTTATTATTAGTTTTTAAATTTTTAATTTTAAACTTTTGATTTTAGAAATTTAAAAATCAATATTGTAAATTTTGGTTTTTTAAATCTTTTTATTAACCTTGTAAAAACTTGAATGTGTCATTATAATATATAACCCGAGTCTTGCTACCAACATAATATCTTGTTATGTAAAACAATGGCGTACAAGCAGTAGCGAAACCTAAAATGGCAAAATCTCTTAATATTGCAGGGACGCTGACATTCTGACGACAAGAGTTGTTAATTACTCCCATTTTTTCTTGACAAAAAAATTATAGCGGTTATCGTAATTCATGATATTTAATTATTTTAAATTAATTTTTAAATTATCAATTTTATTTAAAACATTATAATAATATGCTTTGAATATCGACTAACCATCAACATTATGTTATAATTTTATACTACGTTTATACGATTTAAACGTATATAAATACGTTTAAACCATGCCACTCATATGCACTTTGCCTAACGTAACGATAGATCCACGCCGCACTAATAACATGGCAAGTGGCAACCACCGAATGTATCGGCAACGCATACGTTTGTGAATTGCGCGCGCGCACAGCCGTTTTATCGCGTTGATTATTTTACTATTCTTAGGTGCGCGCACGGAGAATTATGTGAAAAGTCAATAACCATTGATAAAATGAAGATTGTGAAATCTTGTGTGAATTTTCACCTTGAATTGTGGATTTTCCTTAAGGAAACCGAAGGACAGACGTATAAATGTATGTTTGGATATTTTTGTCATTAATATGCAAATCATTTACATAATAATAATAAGAAGTTTAAAATTGTGTATATCTGGACACAATGAAAGTTGACGGGCCGATTCTGGTTTATTTTATTTAGTAGATATGCCAGGAAAAAAAAGTTTAAATTGAAAATAAAACATATTTAAACTTAAAAAAAATGGATCTAGTAATATTTTTGAGGTACTTCCCCTGCTAAAATTTAAATTATAATCATTCATCTTCGACCACTTTAACCTCACATACAGTATAAATTCTATTGGTTTTCATATGAGAACAATTCACTGAAAACTGTATTGCAAGCCCATGTTCATATCACTGCCTAATTTTACACAATGTTTCCTTAAGTTTATTATCAGTATGTTTTACTTACTCGGTGTTCGCTATCTTTAAATTTTAAGTTTGAATCCACGGATCAAAGTGTAAAAAAGTAAGTTTTTACTCTACCACGGGTTATATTTGAGTTTATTTTCAAAAATTTCACAAACAAAATTCTCAACATAGCATACCTTATAAAAAAACTGAACACTATAACACTCGGAAATCTTCTTAGTTATCTTCTATATGAAAACCACTGTCTAATAATTACGAAACGAAATAATATTAGTTGTTTAATTCCAACTATAAAAACATTATATCAAAATGTTTAACAAACAAAACAATTAAATATGGTATCTAATGAAATTGAAATGTTATATGTATTTTTAAATTAGCAACTACTCTCCTAAAATACTCAAAGTACTTCCTAAGGTTGGAAGTAACAGGTTGGAATGACATAGTTTATCTTTCCTAACGATAGAATGCAAATTCGCTTCTTGATTGGAGCGCTCACAGGCTATTTTGGATCTAATAACATGCTCCACAGATTCTACTTTTCACAGCACAACTTTGCTGAGCGAGTGATAAGTAATAGGAATCAATGGACCACTTTTAATGAAGGTGTGTCCTGGCTAAAACCAGCACGAGGTTAAGTCAAAATATTTCATTCAACTTTGGTACAAATATGTACTATGATTGAACGTTTTATCATGCCATCTGTTGGTAAATCTAAACGGGGTTTTGACCTGAGAAGAACAGGTATGAAACTCGATATTTGTTACACGTAAGATTACACGGCATTAAGTCTTTTGAAAGAGACATGTCCAAGGCCGTTACCTGATATATACACAGTAGCATCTTGATCAAGAGCACTTTGGGATATTTGGTTAAAGTCAAAAGAAAAAGAAAAGAAACAAAATGACTACTTGGTTTGGCTTTAAATATGCTTCCATGATACTTTTTCTCATATGCAATGAAATCATTTATGAGCAAAAATTGTTATATAATCATGAATTTCATAAAACGTAAATATCACTATTTTATATTTGTGATTTTACGCTTGTCTGGTAACTGTAACAATGGCACTTTGGAAAGCGTGACTACATCAGCAACGTTATAACATTGTCGAACAAGCTGATGCAGTGACGATCAATTTTTCATTATAATAGCTCTCATTCGTTCATGCGCCCGTTTTGCTCCCGGTACAATTTGTAATTAGCATCAGTAATAAATTCCTCGAGAATAACAGTCTACTTGACTGACAGACCGCTAATCAATAGTTTACTTTGAAAACTAAACTAAACTTTAGTTCTATATAACGATTTCAACAATAATAAAGTCTGTCAAATAATGATTTATTCTAAGCTGAATTATTTGATTAATTTAATTATTTTACACGAAAATAAAATTAAAAACTAAATTGTAGCTTTACGTGATTATTTTTCCAGCAATATTATGAGTTATTATTTTCCCCGAATTATCTCAAGTCACCATTTGTCTGACTTGTGTGGGAACTATATGATCAGAAACTGTTATTTTCGTATACTGAGCTTAGATAATATATATTCGCAGAGTTTTGCTTACTTGGCGAATTTTTATATATTATCTAGTCATGTGAAAATCAACGCCTCGTAAGCAAACCCGTTCCTAGATACAATATTGTAAGTCAGCATTTGACATTAAAAAATCACACTTTTCCAATCTACTACCTAAAATCTACAATTTTTATTTTATTTTGAATTATGTTCATTTTATCATTAAATATTTAATGGAATATATTTCTTGCAAATAAAAAGTTCAGTTTCAGAAGGTACACTTTATATATTTACGATCAACAAAATCTTCTATGTATAGAGTAGTTCGATTTTTTCCACTGTTATTGCAATAGGTAGGCATCAATTGTTATTTATCGAGCGGCTTGATCGATAGATTGAAGATTGTTACATTTTGATCAAGTCTTATTGATATTTAGTCGTTTTTTTTTTGATAGCACGAATCAGTCAACAAACAAAAAACGTAGATTATGTTAAGATACGTCTTTACTAGATTGCTTTATATAAGACAGTTATTTCACATAACATATTTGTTAACATAGATCATATTAAACGTATTTTATTTAGGCTAAATAATTGAAAAAAAGTTATACAATTTTTATTTTAGCAATTATTTTAAGTATACAATACCTGTATTGTTCTGTGTGGATTGTTCAGCTATATTAAATTAATAAGTTTAACCATAAAAATACAGCTCTGTATATAACTATACAAGACTGTTTATCTTGGTTATAACAGTTTTGTTTTGGAATTAAATATGTTTACCCGTTTCGAGAAACACGACACGTTGTGCGAAAACATATAGGTTTAAAAACATTTATTCGCTAAAGTTATTTAGTACATATATCGATTTATATTTTGTTTTAGAACATAAAAGACTAATAAAGACAAGAAAAGACTTAACTTGATATACTTATAAACTTACCTTAATGCTTACTTTAATTTATTCCTTAAGACCTACTGTTCGGTTGTCTATTTTCATCTGTATTTAAAATATTATATTCCAGTTATAACAAGATAAAACTTATTAAGACAAGTTCGTTTCTTTTCAGAATTCCAAATAAGCTGTGTTGACACAAATGTGGACTTATTCAAGCGTCGAAATACCGGGGAGCCGCATTAGCCGGGCAGACAGAGTTAAAATATACCTATCGGAATGTATCGTCTGTTTTTGTATTGTGTTCTTCATCATCTGTGTCGGCTTACTCCTGTATTTGTTCTTCCATTTGTATAGCACAGTGACTACAGCTGGAAAACTGGCAAACACACCGGCCGAGAGTTGAATCTTCTTTTGAAAATGCTAAATTTCTCATTAGAAATAAGTTATAAAGAATAAAGATGATAGTGTATAAATTATGTTACTTAAGAAAATTTTCTGTGATGTTATTAACGTATTTATATTACATAATATATTTTTATAAATAATAAATCTAATATGGCATCGTTTCATTAACATTTCTGCAAAATGTATTACTTTACACTAGAAAATATAATGAACGCTCAAGTATATTAGATAGAGCAAAATAAATAAGTTGTTTGTAATGTAAATTCAGTCTTCTTTTATCAGAACAAAGGAAATATTTGAACTTGAATTAGCATACAACTCGACTTATTACACTGCATACTTCCTATGCACACAAGCCAAGTCAGGCTATGTGATTTGAAATTTCCCAGTTTATTACTTCTAGAGAACTGGGCTCAGTTTCAGTTTTATACTGAAGGAAGCATTAAATGACATTTTGATTTCATATTCTAATAATAGTTAATATTTTTTTTACTATAGAATAAAAACAAAACAACAGTAATATCTGTAACCAATAGCTACTTAAATAAAACAATAATATTTGAGGAGCTGTTATAAGAAAAAAATTATATAGAAAACATTGAGAACAAAGGGAAGTAATTAATGGTGTTACGCTAGTTAGCTCGGGGAGCCTGTGGACTGTTTTTCGGAGAGAATTGGGAAAACAAGGAAACCACATCTTGACTCGTCACCGGTATATTGACAACCACAACAAAATATATAAAACAATCTAGTATCAAAATATATTAAAAAGTAAACTGACATATAAACAAAACAGGCTTTATATAAACTATCAGTAACAAATGGTATCATTGTAATTTTTACACTTACATGCATAGAACAGAGTTCACGAATAGTAGGTACAAAAGTATCAACATTTTTTTCCATTCAAAGTTTTTAAACTCTTACAGAAGTCATAAAACATGAAATAGCGCCAAACATTTTTCAATGTTTCACGATACTGTTTGATTGATTCAAAGCAAACAATTGGCAAGCGAAATAAAAACTCGCCAAAAACTTGAATCCGGATTACACATACAGTTCGATTGATTCCGATACAGTCTTTAAAAGTAATCTGTTATTCGATTAAGTCGATAGCTGGCGCGATTTAATAACCGTAGTTTTAAAGGCCCGCCCGAAAGCTAATTACAGAATAAAAAAACGCTCCATTAATCGATGAAGATCAGAAATACCGGAATTTTGGAACTGTTGGCGTGGTGCCTAAATTGACTCCTGATTGATACATTTTTTGATATGACTCATTATGACAAAAGGGGTATAAATATTTATAGGTTTATTGAGACTGATTAATTATGTAATTAATTACTTATGATCTAAATCAAGGACCCCGTAGCACAAACTCCCAAAGCACAATTACTTTATAATACTATTCTCTAGTTTTCCTATTGTAACAAATTACTTATATAATAACTTTTTTAAATGTTAATTCAAAAAAGTTATCACTTTTCGATTATGTTGACCCTTGGGAAACCGAATAAGAACTCAAGGAGTCGATATCACTTCGGGGTCCACTTATTTGACTCATATTGTGCTCTATAATCCCTTGTTAAATATATTTGAAGTATGCAAAACTACTAAAACCTCTTTGTAATTGCATCTAAATAAGTTACGTTATTATTACTTGAATTTATAATTACTTTAATTTTTAATCACTTACAATATTGGAGTTTAAATTTGTAAAAGTGAAGTGTCAAATTAATAATTTAATATTATGTTTTTTTTTTCAATAAATATACGAGTAGCAGCAGCAGAATTACGAATTTTGGTTTATAATTTAAAGATTATTAAACGATCATTTTATAATTGTTCGAGACTCGATCTCCAAGGAGAATAAGGGCGAATTGTCTTTAAATCCTTTAAAGACAATGCGCCCTTAAGGCATGAGGAGACACCTAGGGTCTCGCTTCCTTATATGTAACGTCGTAAAGACCATCTGCGAACTGCATGACGCGTTCCAAAAAAAATTGAAAAAAAAAGTTTATATCCAATGAAAGAATACACATATATGTGTGTGTATAGCTTGACACACACATGACAATTTATATGATAACATTAATCAACCGTCACAAATCCTTTGTTTACTAATGCTTAACTTTAATTCTTATATGTAATTATAAAATGGCTGTCTACAGACACAAGTTTATTAACTTAATAATTGATTCAAGAATAATAGATTTAACGAGAAACGGCCTCGAATGATTACAGTATCCAGTGACAGTCGTTGACTCTCAATTAGATAAATACTTACCTTAATATTCTGATGTTAATAATGTCACTGTGTTTGATATTTCATAAAATTTCCTTAATTTTATGTCCTTATTTTCCTGCGATTAGTCTAAGTTATGATTTACTTGTATAAGAGGTTATGAATTTTAGTATTTACTCGTAAGAAATGGGACATGTTTATTGATATTTCAATCTTCATCAACCTTGATGCCATCTTTTTTATCTTATGAAAGCATTAAAGTACTTTACAAAAAGATTATTGCAAATGTATTCGGGTTCCTTCTGATTTTCAGGTTCTGTTGTAGGTATCATTATCACCATGGAAAACATGAAATGGCACCAACGATAATAATAGTAATCAAATAAAATCTTTATTAATTGCACACACAATTCTAAGTAGTTATCTATCACTTGGTTATATATATTTTTTAAATTTAGAATTCTTTCATTAACTGAAGTCATTGGCAAATGTTACTTCGTACTATTGTATTTTGGTCCCAACAAACCGTAGCACCCAAATATTAATTATTTTATCGTGAGTCCTACCAGCATTATGGCGGGCCGCTGGGCAATTGGCAGTTAGTATTATTGAAGACCACCTAGCCAGGTGGTCAGTACAGTTAAAGTATTTTTGAAATAACGTTTGCAGATCAATGGCCATGAGCATCTGTTTCCATTGACTTGATTCGCTAGATTGCGGCCATTTGTGCGTACAATATTTTAATCTTTGTTAGGTCCTTGAATGTTCAAGATAAACAGTTTTACACTTTTCAGCTACGATACATTGTTACCGTCCTTTCATGCAAATTACTCGGTGATGTACCATTGGATTTCCTTTTAAAATACAAAACCGTGAGACTTAAAAGAATATATTGTTACTCGCTACAATAAATGCGTATCCTATCGTATCTTGTAAACAGTTTCACCTGTGTATAGTATTGTACAGTAGTGGAAAAAAAATCATCGCCAAATTGAGGTTAACATGGTTAAAAAGTAAACCAATCATTCTAACCTAACAAACAAAAATGGCTCACAAAATTAATTTTGTATATAATTTGTACTATTTTGGTGACTCTATAAATGCTTCGAAAGTAATTATTTATCTATCGTACAGCTTCGGCGGGTAATATACAAGTAAATACTTGTTTTCTCTAAAAGGTGGAAGCTTCTAATATTAAGGAAGATTATTGTCTTTTTGAGTGACGTTATCTTCATAGAGTATAAGGCAAAGTGTGACATCAAATCATTTTCAATGACTAAAAAAGTTAATTGATGGAATAAATTAAGTAAATGACACCATAATCAATTTAGTTAATACTACACTAATACTAAATATACTAATACGAATAATGGTAATGAAAGCTAATGTACATATATTAGGTTATGGATAGTAAAAAAAATCATATAATTCCGATTATGAATTCACCTAGAATTCGGCTGTCAATTACACCAATACACCGTAACGATCAGTTAGTGGAATCTGATAGCTTTTTAACTACATAAGTAATAAGTCGTTACGATGGGTTGTAACGAGCGGTTATACGACTTCCTTTCCGTATGAAGTAAAGAGAACCTCAGTATTTATACTTATGTAATAGTAATTTTAGCAGCAGAGGAAAGTCTTATTAAAGAATTTTCCGCTCAAAGGAGACCGTGGTGAATACAGGAAATTGCATTAAAATAGGTTCCTTTGATGCAAATTTGCTTTAGTAAAATTGCTTGAGCTCTTAGACCGGTATCTTTATATTGGCATCGAGAGGACTTGTCACCTACTAATTTTATATTTCTCGGACCAATATTCTTGTCAATAAAATCGTTTACAATTACATTTACACTTCACTTAGGTTGGAGTTCACCAACACTTATACAGTCGGATGATATTCAAGCGACGGTTTTGCATTTACTGTGATGAAGAAATGTCAAAACTGGTGATTAATTTTTAATCATTTGTTTTGCTTGAGTGGACGTTTCTAGGCTGATATGATGATGATGATGATAGCATATACAGCCACACACGAAATCATACTGGTAATTTAAAACTCCCTTTTCGGTTGAAAATCAAACACATTTAGCCTCCTAAATAAATAAACATTTTTACTTTTAAAATAACAAAATAATAATGACTACCCACTTACAAATAAATGTTTATTCTGTTTGTTCATTAGAAGCCTACGAAACAGATTTAGAATTCTCGGTAAAATTCATTATCAGGTTTCCGAGCTAATGGCGGAAGATTATAACGGCAACCTGTTAGATTTTGTTAAATTATCAAACGAGGGAATAATAAACTCTCCTACAACAATCTTATTTTAGAAAGCTTTATTCTAAATAAGGTTGATTAAATTCGGATGAATGGTGAATATTAATTTATATTATTTAGATGGTTTGGTTTTTGGAAGTTCTTTTATTTGTTTAGTGCTGAGACTACCTTAGATCTGGATATTTCAGCACCGGTCACAAAGGGTCACAGTCAGCTAGTCTAGGATAACTACGGCGGTAAATATGCACTGTATATATTCTTGGAACACAGTACTTACGAAGTTTATGGTGACGATCGCAAGGTCGAAATATCTTCGGTAGTCTTTAGGACATCAACACGATTAACACGAAGCCCCTCGTGTACAGATAGAGCAATATTGCAACGGAACCGTACACCGAAATACGGATAAATTCGTACACGGGTCCAGGCTTCGATTCTCACAGTGGCAATATTGGCAGAAAATTTTCTGCTAGGGTTTTCTAAGACCTCCTGGCTAACATCTACCATCTTACCTAATTCTGTCTCCTTAACAGTAATTTTAACAGCACTATTTGGTTCCAGGAGTTGTAGGTACCATAACCACTTCTTCTATGGTTGAAGAATTCGAGTACACTCAGAAAGGAGATACAGCTCGCTTCAATCTTCAGCATTCTCGTCAGTCTCCAACAGGTGATATGAACGAAGAGCTACTTCGTTAAGTATAAAAAGATATATGAAGTAAGAAGGTGAATCAAGCATATGTCCCACCTCAGTGTTAGTCATCACAATACATGTTAATTATGTAATTAATATTCACTATTTGCAATATCAAGAAATCGTTTAATAATTTAGCTACTTATAATAAATGCGTCATATAGTCTAGATATAATTTTATGGTAAATCAAGTTATTAGAAGCTAAGCCAGCAAGCTGGTGAAAGGTCACAGAATTTTTTTAAAGAACTTTTTGAAGAATAAAAATACCAGAGTGGGTACATAAAGCAGATATAGTATACCAATAGTATATATTACAAGAATATATGCAATGAATTTATAAATATTTTTCGATCGTATTCGAATATGCTAACCTTAAGAAAATTTCATAAGAAGTTTTATATTTGGAGTATCTACATTAGTATTATCGATCCACGAACGTCGCAGTTTAAAAAGAGTAAATCAGTTGTTTTTCTTAAGTCGACCAACCGATTTGGAAAAGATTTTTATTATAATGTTGTATAAAAATATTGGCAGATAGGTACTTTCAAACTAGCTACAATTTTATCTTACATCGTCGTTCCAGCACCATATACTTCTTAATGCGGTCACCAAGTATATATCATTTAAAAGCTATGTACACGAGACAGTGTACTCGGCCCGACGCTCTCCTTTATTTATATCAACGATTTGACGGAAATGCAACTGAATTATGGACCTGTCTTCTCGTATGCAGATGATACTATTCTTTTATTTAATGTTGCTAGTTGGCAGGAAGTATTTACTAATACCAATTATGGTTGTCAAGAGTCACAGAGCAGTTGCTAATAAATTTATTAACTTTCAATATTAATAAAACTTTTTTCATATCTTTAAGTATTAATTCGCTTATCTCGGTCGACAGCTTACTTAAATCCCACATAAATGTAGTATTGACAAGATAAAACTGTACTTGTCTTGAATATTGAAATTGGAATTAGTGCTATATCTAAAGATTATAATAGGTAAAAATCTGTCATGCTATCCTCAACTTCAATAAGAAAGAAAATCGAGAAAATAGTGAGGGTAACACTCACAAATTAAAATGTATAAGTATCGAGCGAGCAGATAAAGTTATTTTAAAGTTAATATTAACGAAAGTTACTAATGAAGTACATCCTTATGATATACATCCTTATATAACGAAGCATATGTTCTGGCTGGTCGGTAATCTGGATAATTGGATCTGGATAATAATGTAGATTATTTTCACTTTCGGCATTATCTTCACCATCAACGTGAAATGAAGGCCAAGAACTAACCCTTGAAGAATAAAATCAATATAAAGTAGTTAAAAAAATTAAGAAAGATCGACATTTGCATGTAAACAGGTCACATAACATAATAAATAGCAAATCAAATATATACACACATATACACACACTGAAATTAATTCAAAATGTAAGAAAATTGTAGGAAATTGGCTAATACCACTTCCGTATGAAAAACCCGAAAAGTACTCTATCACGCCTCTTTTAAAGGAATCCATGTTCTTATAGTGTTTATATATAATATATAAACTGTGTTGTAATTAACTCCTAAAATATAATTTATTTAAAAAAAAAATTATTTATATACAATTTAATAAAATATATTATAAATAGAGAGAATGTACAAGGGTAATATTTATTCCTAATTAAATCTGAGGGCTCACTCATATGTACATCTATGTATATTGAAATATATTTAGCATTATTTATTATTTTCTAAGGCTTTGCATACAACAAAACTTATCTTATCTAAAAACTATTCATTGTATAAGAAATAAAAAAATTAAGCATTTTAAAACTACGCCTTACGGTTTATTGCGGCAATGTAGTTACTAACTGATTTGCAATGATTGCCATCACATTCACTTAAAGATAATTAGTTGTCTCAAACGAAACGGCTGCCATAATAATTATCTCGTTTACAAATTTATATTTTAGCTTCCATTGTCGAATCTATTTCATGCATATTTAATTTATTCCAATAATGAGAAGGTAATGGCAACCAATCCTGGCAATTGAAAACTCTTATCGCTTTTCAATGTGTACGAAAGTTCCAAATTTAAAATTTAGGTTGGTATAAATATTCTTTCGTTTATAAAGTTTATTGTAATAACTTTTTCCCTAATCTTTTTAATTAATTAATATTCTCCCATACTAACATAATATGTAAGGTGTTTCAGTTATGATTATTTTACCTCTACTGCCACAATTTCTCGCCAATGTTAACGCAAAGCTTTTCCCTAGAGACTTTGCTCATTGAAATGGAATTTCATGTCTCTACAACTCTGTGTTGTTATATTCCTCATGTTGACTACTTATATGTTGTAAGTAGGTATGTTCAATGTTATTGCAAAAAAATGCATATTAAAAAGCTGTATAATGTTAGATAAGATGCGCATATTTTATAAATATAAGTAAGATTACCTACCTAAGATTACTTACCTAAGTAATATTTACCTATGATGTGATTCTCATCTGTAGATTATTATTATTATTTAAAAATCTATTAACAACTCTTCCCGTGGGAATCCCCCTCGGTAGACGAGGCCAGACGGCCGAGGGTCAGGATGACAGGGAGGAATCGGTGGACAATCCTAGAGCTATCTAGCGAGACCGCCCGCTGAAGCCTCGCAATCGTTGGAGTCAGTCACCACCCAGTCCCAACCTCTTCAGATGGCTCGAAGTTAAGACGAGGCTATTGGTTGAGACTATGACTGGTATGATCTCAGTGGATCATCTTATCTCCACATATCGGTAACCTCCTGTGACAGGTTCAGATACTCGATCTTTTTATCCGATTTTTTATTATTACCACGTGATGTGCTCACGATACTGGCAGTAAGTTAAAAAGAATGTTCGTAATGATCCTGACAGATTGTCTTACTGTAAGTAAGTCTCCAATTATTTAATTGATAGAAATATAAATACAATAACCTACATTTATCAGACTGGCAAATTTCATTCAAAACCAATTATTAGATATCGTTTTATTTGCAAAATATGAAAGTAATTTTAAATAAAGTAGTTTAAATAAAACAACACCAATGTAAGTTACATTGTATAAACGTTGTTGATTAAATCGCATTCTATAAATAATGGAAGCCGAAATTAAATCCTGCTTTAATGAATTTCCAAAACATATTGTTAAGAGCAGGAGAATGTACCACAGCAGAACTCTGTAGATTGGTACATATTTATAAGAATTAATACTATTTGTGAGAATAAAGTAGGTTTGCCTGCAGTTCTTAACAAAACGCAATACCCGTCACGTAATTCGGAAAAACTAAAACTTCTACATTTGAAAAATAAAGCTTTCCAATACATCAATATTGATTCCCTTCCATTACTAATTGGTTTATATTGTCATGCTTAGAAAAAGAAGAGCAATATCAACATGTTTGAGTTTTAAGCTGTTTCTTACACAAGAACAAAGGCCGCGTAACTCCACGTAATACACTGGTCGTTTTTTTGCGTTCTACCAGATCATTCACCCGTCCAAGCTGTGGATTGACGTACCAAAAATATCGTCTGACTTGTTAAAGCTTCGACACTCGGTTGGCGACCGGCGACCGAGACTGGAATAGTAGTTTTTGTTCATGAGTTTTTTATAACTAGACATAAAGCTAACTTATAATTGTATTTAGTCCAGACAGCCCGGCGGTATTCGCCACTAGACCACAGCGATGGTTGAAGTTTGCCTACGTTCTGTTCAGGAATTCCGAAGATTTGTGGTCGTTTTCTTGATCGCCTACTTATAGATAAAGTTTTTTGCACACAACAAAAATTTAATATACAATTTTGAAGCGTAATTTAAATGCACTTTACATATGCTGCCTGTTTAACATCCTAGCCACTTCGCATAGTGCATTTACGATTTTTAGACAGAAGCATAAATTTAACATAACTTGCATAAGTGGAACTTTTCATAAATTTATTTCGATTTGACATTCATTTATTAAGTTCTACCAACTACATACCATGATTTTGACAAGGCGAAGAAGTCTGAAATCACTTATAAGGGCTTGGTTTCTACTTATGAAATATTATATCATCTCATTGAATGGGGTTTTCCTTTTTAATATTTATTTCCAATACATATGCAATATACAAAAACTAAAAGCTGGCGGAATATCGAGTAGCATTAATATTAAATTACAAAATTAATATCCTGCACAATATATCATTGTTTCCCGTTTCCCATTTAAACTGTTGTTGATGTTTGCAATACCT
This sequence comes from Acentria ephemerella, assembly GCA_943193645.1. Lineage (NCBI taxonomy): Eukaryota > Metazoa > Arthropoda > Insecta > Lepidoptera > Crambidae > Acentria > Acentria ephemerella. The sequence continues at coordinate 8,037,863 of OW971891.1, forward strand.
ACTATTCCGAAAATTGGAATAACATTTAAGAATTCAAATTGAACCAACAGCAATGAATGTAGTGTATTTAAAATATCGGAAAATTCAAATAGGTCAAGCCTTCATTCAGTTTCATGTTTGATTAATTACAGCATTTCAATATTTTAAAAGCGCTTATGTAATTTTGGCTGCATACGTTTAGGTAGTTTTTTTTAATAAAGTAGCGATGAATTGATTTCGTAAAAGTACAGCGACAGGAAAATGACTGAATCTTGAAATGTGGTTCTTAACAGATTAAACTAACTACTACTATCAGAGGTCTTTTATTATTTTTGCCCAGCCGTAGACCACAGCCAGCAGCCCCTTACGCCAATACCATCTTTGTCGTAACCAAAACTAACTAATATTGTGTAACTACAATAACGTTTGTGATCACATTCAATTCGATATTATTATTGTTACAATATGTACCTCTATAACAATTTTCTATTAAAAATCGGCGATGGACTTATCTAATATATAAAAATATCGCTACACAGTATTTGTTGTCGAACTCCGCCGCAATGGTTTAACCGATTTAATTTTTAATTCAAATTCAAACACTAATTCGGTACGTTTGAGAATAGGTAGTAGGCTATTTTATATACTGTTGATAAGGATTCCTCGTTATCACCTCACCACGGTCAGCAAGTCCCTATACTAATAGAAATAAAGGCGCTTCTAAACGGGAAATATTTTTACTGAAACAGGTATTGACTTAGACGGACAATAGGTTTTTATTTAGCCAACTTATATTGTAGTCGACTATTACAGCAAAAAATTGTTCGTTTATCCCTTAAAGTAGAAAACATTTAAAATATATTACTTTTTATTTATATTTGTCTATATTACTTAACTCTTTATTGCATGAGATAAGTAATATGGACTGACAAGCAAATGTTTAATCTAGCCGCATATTGTATTAAAAATCCATATGTTGGCCACCTTTTGTTGGCTCATTCATAAACTGAGATAATACTTACCTAATAATTTCTAGTGACATCTGTTCGTAATATCTGCCTATTACAGTCCTTTTTAATGAGCATCATTAGCCTCATTATTACAGATAAAATCTAAAACTTGTGTATTTTTCTAAACTATCATTAATGACATGTTTTAGCCTAGATCTGATTCTATGTAATACTCACAAAAGCCAGATTTTGGAATAATATCTCTTTCTCTCTTTAAAGAAACGTAAAGGACAACTGCTTAATAACAATATATATAATAATGTACCTATACCTACTTCATGCATGGGTAGCAATCATATCAATGCGTCTTACTGCTATCAAAAAAATTAGGTAATAATGAAAATTTTTAAACTTTAAAAAAAAAATTAAAAAATTAAATTTTATTAAATTATTAAATTTTAAATTATTTTTTTTCTCTTAATAAACTTGAAAAAATAGATTTTGTAAAATAATCGAACCCAATATCAACTAAAAGCATCTTATATCATATCATTATTGATGTTGTCTTATATCATATCATTATTGATGTTGTTTTGTATGTGCGAAAATACGTAAATAGCAAAAGATTATTGCACCATACAAAAAAAACCAAAAGTAAAAACTATCAGAAAGTGGAAAAAGCTGGTAACTAGAAAAATGGGTTTATTATTATCGAAAATATTTTTATTATATAAAAAGACTATGACTCGATACCGCCTGACGGTAATCAGCAGAAAGAAGTATTTCTGCGATGAAAGCAGCATACGGCATACTGCCCAAGTTACCTCCACCAAGCCGGACCATAGGTTGCGCTTTCAAACTTACTACGTACCACCATTAAAATATAAGTAGATGAAAATATTAGTTAATTGGTCCTGAAATATTATGACAAACGCCTACTCTTGAATTTTGACAATTTGGTCTTAAGAGTTTGTCAGGGCTCCCGCATCAGTCATTGAGTCAAATACAATATTTTACTGTACCCAGGTTTACCTATAACCTACAGTTGCTGGCAACATTAAAGTTAAATGTTTTATAATTTCGTAACATTATATAAATGACAACAATTTGCCCTTGTTCCGCCTGCAAAGTGATTGTGTTTCACATTTAAAGTGTCGTGCTAACCAATTATTCTAATAAACCCAACATTCTGTGATTTCGGCATTTTACTTGAATATCCATCGTAAACCTACTGGTAGGAATATAATCCTTACTTTTTTCTTTGTTAACATCGATACTTATTAAATCACTAGAATCGGCAATCGTTTGGGAATATTCAAACTGTAGAACTTTTTAGGTTAAGTAAGTGGTTTTATTTCTTAATAATGCTTAAGTTGTATCTGTGCAAAATTCTATGGAGAACATGATCTACCACCAGACATGAAAGAGATATTAGCACTGCGTTTAGTATATTTGATTCTTTTTTCGGATTCGGACCAAGAAACTTTCCTTGATCATTTTCATCATAGTTTCTTTACTATACCACATAGCATGCTAAAACTGGTTTTAAAGGTTTATGAAAGAACTTCCTAATTTGTATTTTGTAGATTGCTAGTAATCTGTAGTTGTTCATGTGATCTCTTGTTATTCAATAATGTTACCGGTAAAAATAAATTATCTTCAAAATGATAACCTCATTCAGACTTTCATAATTAGAATGATATCTTAATTTCCGTAAATGCACTAATTAATTTATTAAAGGTTAAACAATGAAGTTATTATACTTCCTTTGCATGCATTCCATGCTTACTTGGAATTAATTAATTTCATTATATGACAAATTATGTCTCATTTAGAGCTGTATCTAAATGGAGTTTTATTTTTATAAACGATTAGCCAAACTCATTAGCCTAATTTAACTCGTTTGTCACACGGACAGAAATATGTAAGTTTTCGCTCCACTGGAGACATTAAGTTGATTAATTTAAAGTTCATAGAGACGCGAAATTGAATAGACTATCTATCCATATACTCCAAAACCATTAAATAAATAAGGCAGTAAAGGAAATAAGTACTCAATCAATATCGGCTTAATATCATTGAACATGAAATTCTGTGTACAGCCACCGATGCTCATGTCAGAATTATGTACTGAGAGACATCAAACAAAAATATTAATCTTAAGGTAAACTCTGTTTTTCCTTGCGATATGTTTTTTTATTAATAACCTCTTTGTAACGCTTATTTCTACTGATATGAAAATCAAAACATACAGGTTGACCTTATATATGTTAACATAGATATTTGAAATTTCGTATTACCTGAAAATCATTAATCTAAGGTAAACAAACATTATATTTTGCAGTTACAATTAAGGGGATTGAATTTAGCGTAAATCGTAAGATTTATTTTTACTACAACAAATTATGAATGAAACAGCTAGTTCGTAACCTTATACGGAAACCTCGGTACGAGTACAAATTAGTACCAAAAGTAACGTCCATTGTAAGAGTTCTCTATGCGGTCAAAATAGGAATACGTTAGAATTGTTAGGGAGGTCTAACGTTTCTGTAATACTGTCTCTAAAACTTAAAGAATACTCCAGCATTACTTCTTAGACCTTCCTCACAACAACAGCCAAAAATATATAAAATACACGTATCAAAACATACTATGAAATTTTATTTCACTTAAATAACTTTTCCTGGGGTTTTCTAAAAACATTATGCACGTTATAGTTAATCTTAATTTAAAAAACATGTTTTTTATTTACTTAAAGCATGAATATCTTTACTTATTCAAATAATAAATATCATATTCAAAATAAGGTATCAGCAATGGATTTTGGTTCAACTTTCTTTGGAGTAAAGTTTATCAGCAATGCGTTATATTCTTATATTAATCGCATAGGAATTTTATTTTTAAATAAAAAGTTTTGAATTGTAATAAGATATCACATTTTTTTAATTAGGATTTTAAGACCTAAAATAGGAGAAATTAAAGTGATCCGTATAACATACATTATTCAAAAAATGGCGCACGTAGAGCAAAATAGATTAACCTTATTTTCATCAACAATGGTAGTTTATTCCACACCACTGGCTAACAGACTGCCTGTAACTAAATTTCTAGAATTATACAGCTCGTAGCTATCGTGTACATGAAAGGATAATTTGGTAAACAACAACAAATGGAGCCAGTAATAATCGGAATTGAATCGAAAATGTATTGAATTTCAAAATATAAATATTTAGCCTGTACAACTAATGAATAAGTCTTGTCTTATTCACAATAAATAATTCTTATTAAGAACACATATAAAGTAGTATTTATTATAATAAAATATAATATTAAATAGAAAAATATTTCGTATTTCATAAAATCCTATTTATATTATTTTGTTAAAGGATTTTTATGGCAGTGTTTAATCTAAAGTACCTTTTAGACACTACAGATTTTCAATTTATTGCTTGTTGTATTTGTTTTAACATTCGCAGTACTTTGTGTTTTAGGGTTCCTTAAAAGGATGAGTAGGAATTCCTCATGTCATTCATGGATGGATTCACGTCATCTGTGAGCTTTCTTGGAAGAGAGAATTTCCTCTGTGAAAATTTTCCAAGTTCAATATATCGGTAAGAATAAACGAAAGCTTCCAATCAGGCAATATTTAATTCAACTTAAAATGAATTATTTCAATGTAATCAGTATGAATTCTTACGATGGTTAAGTTTATCAAACCAACCTCACGACTTACAGCTCAAATCTTGTGATACCCACCTTCACCATGTTGTGGTACTGACTTAGACTTACTTAAAAAAGTTATTGTGTTTATTAAGAAAAAATACTGGAAAAACCACAGTTAGCTATTATCCTAATAAATATTTTCTAAAATCATTATTTATTTTGTACTAAAAATCCTCATCCTTAGAAAACACTTGACAAAATGTAATTTTTGTAATAATATAACAATTAAATGTAATAAATTAAATCATGTAAAATGGGCCGTTACTTACCTACTACATCCTTCGAGTAAATTTTAAACGTAGTTTGTACATAGGTTATTAGTCCATGCAAACTGTTACAGTCATCTAAACCTAATAGTAATCAGTTTCATACCCATTTGACAAATTATACTTGAATGACCAGTCAGATTAACAAACGAAGCCCATTCGAATTATATTCATCTCGTAAATACACACTCACTCAATTATATATAGGACTACAGTCCTATATATAATTGAGTGAGTTACAGGCGCAAATAGGGATGTCATCCGACCGGAATGTATACGATCATTCAAAGTCAAAAATTAAAAATCAATCCATGGCTTCGACCACTGGTACTAAAGACTTAATTAATTTGAAGGGTGATTTCTATGTGAAGTAACCACCAGAACAGCGTTTTTGGGGTATTTTACTGTGAAACTTTTTAAGGTACACTGCCGACTTCACTCATCTATCGTATTCTTGTATATGTCTGGAAATGATCGCTAATAAGTGATAAGACCGTTTGTTGAGAATGAAACTCTCAGGCAGCTTTGTGAGCGTATAATTTTCAAACTGATAGTAAAACAAAATGTATATAAAAACAAAGAAAAATATAAAAATACAAATATCAAATATAGAATTATACGAAAACTAGCCAGTCCGCAACACCGTACTTATACAAACGTAAAATTGTTTGTATGTAACTATTATCATTAATATCAAGATAATAACTCTTTACTTTTCAGTATTATAATTATTTTCTTCAATCTTCAGTTACATTTATAGGTACATTACATATTTACTTATGAGTATGTATATACGTAGACCGAATAAATGTATTTTGACTTTGACTTTGACCTATAAGTCGGTGCAGGTTTAAACAGGTTTAAAAAGTTTGTGCGGTAGAGCGTAGAGGGCGCGTCAAGCAAAAGAATTTGCCTATTAGTAAGTAGGTAGGATTTTCTAAGGTATACTACCTTATGAAACTGATATATTTATGTCAATTTCCTTTATGAAATTTGCAAATTATACAAGACCTGCTCCAAAGCAATCGATAATAGAGTATAGAGTATCAAACAGAAGGGGATACGAAAAATATAGTGTACAAAGAAATACAATAATCTAATTAACTAGTAAATTGTCTAGATCGTCTTTGTCGATTGTATAGCGATAAAAAATTTTTATATAATTTCATGTAGGCCACCCGGACGAAGCTAGTAGTAAATAATATTACTAAAGGCTATGGAGAATAAATAAATAAGAAATTACTAAAAAACAAATTACTAAGCATTATTAAAAATTGTATAATTTTGCTTTGATCATCATCATATCAGCAAAAATTCGTCTGTTGATGAACAGAGATTTTCAAAACGGTGCATCCTGCCTACCTGCATTCAGATTCTTCCCGCTTTCTACGAACTTTACAATATCGTCGGTCTACCTTATCGGCCTACCTGCTTTTCCCGGTAAGCGGCCGCCGATGAGGATTCCGTCCAAATTGCCGTCATATTCCTCCTTGTTTTCTCCTTACACTCACCATTTAAAGTGACTGACATAGCCCATAGAATTACGAGGATGAATTGGTTGTAAACAATGCTCATTGCAAGCTGTTGATTGTAGAACATAATTCAAACCTTCAATCAAAACTAATTGGATCCTAATTCAACTGCATCGAATTAACTGCCAGTTTCGGAAAATCAATACAGTATTACGTATTATATACCTACACTGTATATATTACTTAAACTCTGTATGATCAAGGTACAGCTTACAGTATTAATTTCCAGTTTTGCTGGATAAACTGAAAATGTTCTGCGGTTTAATTGAAACGTAAGTTGGTAAGTTAAAACTGCAAAATCAAAATCACGCTGTTCGCATACAACTTACATGTGAAATACTGGCTTTTGTTTAAAGTTGTTCAGTTAGTCTACTTTTAAAGGAACTAACTTGGTCTTCTGTTTAGATTAGAATTATTAAAAATAGTACAGACTAAAAATAGACATTGACTGAGTGTAAATATTGTAGTTTTTGACAAAATATATCCGTCATGATCAGCAACAGTCTATAGGCTTTCGTACATTGCACGCTGGCACCATGAGAATCGATGGGCGAAAGCGGTTTAACAACCGGGAGCAAGAGCATCTTGACGTGCCTTCAAAAGCACGAAGTAAACAAATTTTAATTAACACATTCAGGAACCAACCATGGCGAAAGAAAGTTGCTTCGTTTTCATTAACGCCTTTATCCAAAACTCTAACGAACTCCTCAATAAATTTAAAATATATACATTGTAAATAAATCCGTAAAGGATAGTAAATATTAAGCGATAGAAATGGAAGTGAAAGTGGAATTTGGAATTGGTGTACAGATGCCAATATTTTAACTTAACTTGTAACTACGATCAACACGAGTCGGTTCAATTGAAACTCACACTAGGGGTACTGAACTTCATGTTCCATAGCGGGAAGCATTCATATTCACTGTTATGGTGACGTAATTCGCCGTTCACAAGATTTAATCAACTCATAAGCTACTGAATCGTATGTCAATGACTATTTTATATAAAAGTTAAACCTTTACCACTCAGGATTCTTATAACGCTGTACGCCTTGGGATTAATGAGCGATAAATCCTCCGACGTTCAATGTTTGTGAACATTACATTTCATTTCATTAATACCCTTGGTGTTTAAACGATAACGTAGCGATTCTTGATTGTAACAAAAAAATATTTTACATATATTGAAGTAACTGCCTATCTGTTATCAGGTGACATTTGTTTTTATCATGCTAACGAAGCTGTTTTAATTATATCTTAAGAATTTGGTATTTGTTCCGGCGTAATCTGTGGCAGCATGTCTAATTAAACTGTTAAAACACAGAGAAGATAAACAAAAGTAAAATCAAAAATAAACTCTTTATTTCAATAAGATAAATAATTAGAGGTACGTTACTAGAACGAAATAAGCAATGCTGGCATACATTGTTAATAATCTTCAATCGTTTTTTTTCTTTACCTTCATCTCACCTGATGGTAAGTGAAGATAAGGCCGAAGATGGAAACGAACTGCTCCCGGATTCCTCATCCACAAAGGCAATTGGCGATCTTACCTCCAATTGCCGCAACGCAACAATGCTGTTAACATTATCGTTATGGCGGCAGACTTAGATAATATGGTAGCTGGCCTGGTGGAATTGGAAAAAGCTCTTGTACCAAAACTTCATTAGTAAAAGATTTTTTGAATGGAGACTGATTATTATATAAATATGATAGATGAAATATTCATAAATATAATACGTTCAATTTTCCCTTGACGTTTCAATAAATATTTGGAGATAAATAGAAATATGTTTAAAAAAAATTGTTAATTGTTGCTGGTGATCTTTATACATTTAATACATAAATAAGCATTGAGATTTATTAAAACATAGTGTGTTTTAATAATAAATTAAAATTAATTTATAAATTTAAATTAACTTTTTCTTTTATTGCTTTAGATATCTATTTTATTAAAATTACTTTGAGATTATTTATAAATAAAAAGTTAATCAACTAAGTTCTATTTTAAAATATATAATATTCAATTGTTTCAATATTCAATTCTTCATTGCACAAAAGCAGAATTGGCAAACTTTATGCCTAAGGCATTCTCTACCAGAAAAGAAATAATAAAAAGGCATGTATAGCGATTAAAGGTAAGAGAAAAATAATATCATAATTAAATCAAAGAAATACGACACGTTAACACTAAATACACCAATGAAATAAATATATATTTACTACACATAAAAGTCTAATTACTTATATACCTATAATGACATGATACATAATAGTAGTAAGTGTTACTAGTTAGTAAGTGTACTAATATAATAATTCATTAACTTACTGTAATTATTGATATATATAATATATATATATATATATATATATATATATATATATATATATATAATAATCGATGAAATAACTGTGATGTCAGTAAAGCTTACGTTTCACGTGGTATTGATTATGCCCTCAAGCCTTACACCGCTGCATGTCGTAAATTTGAAAATTTTATCACAGCAAAATGAAATTTTGCATTTTCAACTTAAATATTCTTTAATCACTGCACATAAATACTCTTCGCGTAAAATAACCTTACAGCAAGTGAAATATAAAAAGCTACTTAACAAATAATTTTTTCTATTTTTTGTTTTATTTGTTTAGTAATAAACATTTGAAGACACACGTTTGCTCGTGCATAGAATACGTATATCAATTCCAAATCTACTATATACATAACTCTTCACAACTCTTATCTCATGTCTATTAAACTAACAAAGTAAATTCTTCATGAATGTTACAGGAAATTATTTAAAGGGAAAATTTGTTTGCGATTTCCATCAAAACAACATACTTTGCCTGTAAAGAAGCAATCAAAAGAATCGTCGACTTAATATTCGAAGACTTATGTGACAATTTTGCAGCGTTAGTGTTTGTTTGGATTGCTGTCAATATTACCAGCGAAATGAAACGCATTTCATAAACAGCAATAAGAGCGTACCAGGCAGAAATGCCGCGAATTCGTTATCACTATCTGTATCAATGAGGAGATGCGCTAGCGCATAATACCACGCGGCTTTCTACGTCAGTCCAACGGCAGCCGCGACAGGTATCGCGTGTACTTATTGTGTGCTCTCAGAAAATCCTTGTAGTTCCGTTCGGCCTCAATTAATATGGTGAGTGTCCTGTGTTTTCTTATTATCAGTGGTTAAAAACACAAAGTGAGTTATTTGTCATTCCTGAGTGTTAATAATCTAATAATAATTTTACGATAAATACAGTAGTTATGTGGTAAAAATGTTTAGTAATTAGTAACGTGTGTCCTAAAGAAATTGTGCATGTATGACAAAAAGCGTGATATCGTTAAACAAATTGCTACGTTCATAAGTGTAATAATTATATTTTTGTATGGTATGTTAATAATGTAGGTATATTTGTTTAAAGTTAAAGACCACGTAGAGATTTGTCGATGCAGTTATTATCGTTGACTTAAGTCAAAATTTTCAAAACTTTACTTAATTTACATTTCGAACTGACAATCTATAGTAGGGGCCATAGTTTATTGGATGTATTGTAAAAAATAATCCAAAGATTATTTTTTATATTATATAGATATATATTATCCAAGGTACAACGTTATCTTATCAACGAAATAAATTTGAATAGGATCATGACAAAAAGTAAATAATTATTAACACACACAAATCGTAAAAATCTAATAAAACGATAGCTAGTTCATCCTTTACTCATCATTTAACAGCATCTTTTACTCAATCGTTGACATAGATTGCATTTTCTACGAGAGTAGTATCAAAGTAAAATTTTTATTGCTCACTCATTTTTATCAATCACACAAAGTAATCGACTTAAGAGACTAATATTCTTTGTTTTCAAATTTAATTAGAAATTAAACCACTTTATACTCGTATATGTTTACCTAAAATAGTGATCGGTTGTATATAGAACATCGAGCCCGGGTTTACCCGGATCGAAAAATCCTGGGTTCTCCCAGTTCTGAGGATTACAAAAAAACCCGGGGTTGATTTTTAAAATTCGGGTTTTTTAAATACTTTGTTGTATTAAAAACCCGAGTTTGAGTCTTTTAGATACAACGATCTGCTATCAAAAGTACGAAATGTGGTAAAAATCTTCAAGAACTCTCCGACAAAAAACGATGACATCCTTCAAAAACATGTCAGACCTGATTTTGGACAGGAGTACTCCGTGCTGTTAGATGGGAAATCGCGCTGGAGTAGCATTTCTGCCATGTTAGGTCGATTTCTGAAATTGAAAATATATATTACAAAAGCTATAATTGATATAAAAACAGACATTTACTGGTGATGACTGAAAAAACTTAACTCTTTTTTCTAAAGTGGTCAACAATTGTTTAAATAATGTGTTAAATGCATAACTACTTTTCACTTAGTATTTTAGTTAATTACATAAAGAACTGATTATTAACCAAACGACTGCAATTTAAATTATATTAGAATAGAAGACTAGAACTGTTTGTTACTTAATTGTTAATGCGAAGAAGAGTTTTATTAATGTTAAAATTATTTGTGATACTACAAAAATGTCTTTTGAAGATATTATTTTAAATACAATAAGTGAATGTTACCCAAATAATTAATTTAATTTTAAAACTAATCTCTGCAAGTCTGTGATTTACAAAAGACTGGATTACTTACTAAGTTGTGAGATATTCTGAAGAAAAATTTGCAATGCCGATCAAAATAATCTTAAATCATGTAAATTTTAAGTATTAAACAAAAGACCAAACGCAAAAAAGACCACAACACAACCTGTGAAATACCGTAATGCATTTTAAACTCGTCACTAGTAACTTATTGTACCCAGTTGCTCAAACTATTAACTGAAGTTTAGTAGTATTAATTAAAGTGGCGTATTCTTCATAACGAAACAATCAAAATTGAATAATTATATAAAAGTTTATTTAGTACAAAAATACCACGAAAAGGTCGATAAAAAATATACAATGTTGGCTTAGGCCGAGGCACAGACTGCTTCGACGCTGGTATTTTGCAAATACAAAAATATTACTGCGGATACCATAACGTTATTCCAACGGGTAGCGTTAAGTAAAGCACAAAAATTTCTCGTTTTCTACTCAATTTCAGTGTGAATAAATAAATACAAAAATACCATAATTGTATAAAAATACCATAAACTTATCTACTAAAGGCTTGCATACTATAATATATATAGGTATAGTATAAATAGGTAATGTCAGGTTCTCTATTCGTGTGAAGGTGCTACATCCTTCGATTTAATATCCATTGTTTTATATACCCCTATCGGCCAGCGTGGTAGTGTAACAAACTTTTTGCGTATACTATATATTTCAAATGAGTTTTAAATAGCCGCACTTTGGGCGTCTTTGAATCTTCCTTAACCAATGCATTTCATCCAGTAATTTGGCATGCTTTGGACTAAAATTGTAATAACAATTAAATTTGCATGAAAACGTTGAGTAATCTGATAACAATGCCTGACTGCTACTCCGTATGAAATCTTCATAATACTGATTCTACGCTTAATTATATCGTAGACTACTAAATCAAGAAATGTAATCGTACAATATTAATAAACATGCTAAATAAGAATTTTACATTCAGGTTTTATAGCTGAATGCTCAAATATTTGACGTTTGGTCATATCAATTTCAGAAACTTTTAGTTTAAGGCTATAAGACAAAAGAAAACTTTTTTTTTATTTAGTATGATAATACTGTTTATTGAAATGACGGACAAGTCATCAAGCACACATATTTTTTAACTTTTAAACCTTTTTCCGCTTACCAAGATCACCATTTTGTGGGTTCAATAATCAATGCAATAAAATTTTAGCAAAACGGTAAAAATTATCACTGATTTTACAACCTTCCAAGTAAATCGTCTGAAGCTTACGGAACTATGGCGTGGGCATATTTAAGTTCTATTACTACTTTGAACTTTTATTGTTTAAAAAATGTTTTGAATATCTCACTCAAAAAGTAACAAGTGATTTAATTTGCAATGGTTTACTTGAGAAAATAGCATTACAAGTCTGAATTTTTAATAGTACTAATTGGTTTTACACACTAGATTAATTTTACTTCGATACGATTGATTTACATTTTTAAGTGACTTTTCCCCGCGTTCATCCTCTACGCGCGTCAATACTCGCGCCCCGCCCCTGTCAGTAACTAAGACGCTTGAGCAAGAGTGACGCAGTAGTTTTCTATTTTTACTTTATTAATATTTTAATTGAGTTATTATAATCCAAAAGAGTATAATTTATTACCAAAAGTTTGTATTTTTTTATCTTTTGGTTAGTCCATGTTTTCATATCGTAAGTACCTAAGTGATTAAATTAATATTATCCTTATTAAAGATAAAATATGATATGTACGATAACAACAACATCTACAACGTTATTTACGTTGGTATTGATTTGATAATAAGTGCTACTAAAATAATAACAAAGATAAATATTTTTTTTATAAAACAAAATACAACGCAAGTTTAACAAAAGAAGTCCGAGGTACGTTTGTACCTACTTATTAAAATTATATTTTTATCTATATTATCAGTCGTTAGTGAATAAATGATGTAATGAAATAACAAAGTAATACAATATTATATGAAAAATCTATTATTTTCAAACAATCTTTTATCAATTCACTGTTTTTGATCTAAAATATAAAATGAAATCTTAATGTATCTTATTTGTTTATTAGTGTTTTATTAATGTACAAAGCTTCTAAATAATATAATTAATCAAAATAAGCTTTCGTGATAAGAACTGCAAATAAGCTCTGATTGATTTGCAATTTAGTATCGAATTGAGCACATTTTTAAAGTATAGATGGGCATAATATAAAGGAATTATAAGAATATCATAATACAGAAATAACAAACGTCATTTACAAAATGTATTTCATTCGTAACTAAACGTATAATAATTACCAAATGTGTATCTTTATAATTAAATTACATAAAAGTAACGATTAAACAAGATGTCAAGATAAAAAAATGGTAGTTTGTCTGTTATCACGCCCTCCTTATATTTCAGATAAGACAGCTTGCTTAGTTGTCTTTTTGGAGGATATGATGTCACTTATATGATTAAAATTACATAAAAATTAGTCTTTATCCATATTAAAACACAGAACCTTTTGAATAGCAATAATATTGTATTTGACACATATAATTGCTGAGCGGAGCAATTAGGATTTTTTGCGGTGTGCTTAGCAAATTAATATGCAAATTATTGTTTGATACATAGATTATTATTTTCAGTCAATATCCTTGGTTTTTAAAATCTAAGCATGTAGAGTCTTATTGGTTATTCAAATTATTTTATTTGTTTTTATAAAAAACTCAGTAAATGGCCCGACAACACTTGGTGATAAGCCACCTCCACCTTGCCGGCTCAAAAAGTGCTTTTTCACGACTCTTAAAGGAACCCATTTTGTGCGACAGAGAAAGGAGTCACGAAATCTCTTTGTGCGCAAAGTAGATGTTGTAGTAATTATTTTTGTAAGTGGGTATCTTATGCCTATTCATACATTCTAAAATTGTACAATTTTTGCATTGGAGGGGTGAGTAATTATTGATCAAACGAACTTACTGAAGTGAAGTTCGATCACAATTATGTGAGCAACTTCATTCAAAGCGATAATTCTTCCATCTGTTTTAACAGCATAAGTTTTTATTACTGATTATTAACTTTAACCTTATTAAATAAGTGTGGGAAGCCTAAACGTTGCTGAGTTTTTTGCCCATTATTCTCAGAACAAGACTCTCCGATAGATTTACCAACAGATGGCCTATAAATATCATTCAATTAGTGTCCACATCAGTACCAATTAAACTGAAACATTTTTACTTACATTTAGTAAGTGGTAGTTAGTATTATTGATATCAAATAGAAAACTACTTTATTACTTCCAAAATGTAGCGCTACTTATTTAGGTACTATCGGAAAATACGCTTGCAAACATCGTATTATAGGTTTGTCTTCTATACTATTTGGAAGCCACAATATGGATTTAACGAGCTATGAGTCCAATCATTAAAATTATAATAATCTAATTTAGATCGGATTTTGTGTTTAAAGTCATTTTCTAGGCGCCCGCCATGATCAGGCGCTGTGCGAGTCCCATATGTGCTCGCCGGTTAGCCATAGACGGGTAAGTCTGTAAACGGATTTTTCCGCGCTCCGTAAAGAACAAATAGACAGATTTTTTTTAACTAATTAATTCTGTTGGTACTAAAATCATTATCAAAATATAGCGTCGTATCATGAAAGCAATTTTACATAAACCTACTTACAATTTTTTAAAGAAATTTTTTTTGTATACCACGACCTTGTCGGGCACATAAAAAAGTGATCCACTTGGGAGGCCAAATAGGAGGAAAATCTATGACTGCTTTTAGAGTCATTCAGTGATGTTTAAGAACTTAACCTGCCAAAACCATCATCATATTGTTAAACTACAACATAATTAGTCATTCTGTTTTATTCATATATATTTATAACATTCACTAAAATAACGTATCTTATCACAAAACTTTTCATTCCATTATGAATTCTTTTTTTAAAAACGGATTCTATCGACGAATATAGGTATAGAAATCTTAAATCTTTCAATTAATTAATCTTGGTATTGAATAAACTGAAAAATCTTTACTACCTCTTGACGCCGTATAAATACTTTTTCACTTGAAAATTAATTATCACAATATTCTCTAAAGTCTAAGTAAAATATTTAAAGTTTCATAAACAATTTCTATGAATTTATACCTATCAAATTATTGATATTCACTATGGCTTCAATCTAATTAACGTTTTACGAGCTAAAAACCGCTAAAATACGGTGTAAGAAAATTAAATCTTTTACTTTGTAGAACCGACAAGAAAACGTCTACTTCTTTATCGTTCTCTACGACATTACTCTTAGCTAACGCTACACTTTTTGACTCTACTGTTGGAACCTTTTTGGTACGGAACCATTAATAGTTTATCTACAAACCACTAACTTAATATCCAACGCTTAGATATAACCACAACACGACATGACAAGTATCAATGCTTGCTATTAATTTGTTGTAATTGAGTATTGAATTGTAGTTTATCACCTTCTGCATAAATTAAATATTACGTCGAAGACGATAAAATACACATGTGGTGTCAGTTGACGTAATTAATTTACCTTGTAATTAATTAAATAATTAGGCAATGATGCGCCCGCACAATATTTAGAATTTTGGAATAACATAAGTATTAAAGGTTATCAGTGTAAGTGATATATAGCTCCTTGTAACATACAACTACGAAGTAGTGCAATAGAGATTTTTGCTTTACACATAAAGCAAAACTTTTTTGCTTTTTAAATCAATAATCCAAAAAATATATTATTATCGTTATTTTTTTTGTATTCATTGTTTTTTTTATTTTGTATATTATATTGAATATTATTTATTATTAATTTTTATAATCGCTAATTTAACTTTCTCAACTCATTACTTCAATTGCTTGGACTCAACTCATAAACTATTGACTGGTAGAGAATGCCTAATGGATAATAATAGTCCGAAAATTGTACCTTAATATGTAAAATAATGTTTAAATAAATTACTTATATGTATTAATAAATGTAATATCTAACTATATTTTGTATAACTAAAGTGGAATATAAACCCTTTAAATTTCAAGAAGAAGCGTCTTGTTTATGTTCATACCATTGAAGATCTTCCTGCTCGAACATCATAGAATACTCTTATTTGATTCAATAGTAGATGTAAAGCTTTCTTATTCTAGACTTGTCTTCAGGAAGAATACCATGGGCCTCTCTTTATTTTAAACCAACCAAGTTTTAGAAACTTGGTTTAAAATTAAGAGAGAATGGTTGGTTTAAAACGTAAATTCATTATAATAACGACGTCATTTCAAAATTGATTCTTAATGCTAAGTGTAGAATGTTCGACTTGATGTGCAGCCCTGTGTTATGTCTGTGTATACTAATTTACCTTGGAGACGGGGCAGTCCCAAACGCACGATTTCTTATACATTTTCCTCTTTTGCAATCTTGGATATGGAGTTTACATGACTTCATTTAATCAACGTAAGCAACAGTTTATATTCGTCCCACTGTTGGGCACTAGCTTTTCTAGATGGGAGAAACACCTCTACGCATGACCAATGCTAGAGGTTCTTGCCCTCCTAAGCACGGAGGAGCTCGAGCTGGATTTTATATGACCCATCAAAGTACCAACCATGAGGAAATTTGCTTTCTTATTATTAAAATTACTGCTTTTAAAAGCCTTTTTGAAGTCATGCGATAAAAGTAAATCCAAAACAAATTAAAAATGGTATCAATTCAAATTAATGTAGATACCTGTTTATATTCAAATTTAATTTGGGTAAACATTTCTTGAGCTTTAATTATTAATTAGTATCTAATAATAATATTAACGCATGTACAATTTTAATTTATTTATGTATATTAATTTGACCTTAATAGAAGTTGGCCTTCGAACATTTATAATGAAAATGAAATGATTTATCATATTTTTTTATTTCCTTATACTCGTAGATTGACATAAGTACCAGAAATATAGCACTATTATCGAATTTTTATGAGCAGAATTGAGAAACAAAGCAGAGGGTTCCCCGTGCGGATGCAGTTCTGTCAATATGACAGTTCCGCATTATCTCGAACAGGAGTTCCAAACAGTATATTGAACCAAGCTGTTTTTACAGTTAAGTATTAAACGGTCCCACCGTTTTAAGTGTGGTAAAAATATGCATGTCTACGCTCCAACCATTAATGACGAATAAAGTGTCAATTGAATATGCCGATCAGTCTGTCGTAGCTACCTTCGGTATTTTCCGAACACTTTTGCTACTCTAATTCAGTCTAGATCAGATATTAAAACGCCGTCCATTTGACTAATATTACAAGGTACAATTACATTTCTCATTGTTCCTTTGACGTTTGCGTTAAAGGACCGCAGGAGCAGAGAACGTGCATTGCGATTTCATCTGACTCTTGACAGAACCTACATACCGCGTCCTGCTTTATACCGGTTTGAAACAAATGTTTATTTAATTTGCAGTGGCTCGTAAGGATTCTTGTCACTATGCAGGTTGTGTGTATTTTGTGTTGTAAAAACTCTCTAAACACTTACCGGTGAATCCTTTTATTAGGGCTTTCGAATATTTTTGCCCTTTTACAGAGTCCCACAATTCGATTGCTTTGTTCTTTCCCGTGTTAATAATAAGCAGAGAATAGGCTTCCCTTTTTATGATTCCACAAAATGGTTCTAGACCGACCAGGGGAGTGTCTGCTCCTTTCATAGCAAATTCACCTGCTTCCTCGTTTCCGGCGATGTCGGAATGCCCGGGTACACATCTACATAAGTATAACTTTATTGGAGTTTGCTAAGGCGTTAAGATTATTATTGCAGTCCTGGGTTAGTTTGGAGTAACAAATTCATAGATCATATGGTATATATACATAATAACAACATAATAAAATATATTTAATATATTATTAATATAAATAATACATATATCATTATGGGACATATATATTTTGTTTTTTTTATCTACTATAAAAGTGTGCGATGCCCTTATTTATTTATTTTATAAGCGCCAAGCTTTAAACGATTTCCGAATCTTTGGACAAGTTTTACATAATCTTATAAGAGTGCTTTTCGTAACTTATAACCTTCTTTGCTGATAGGCCATTAAAAACAATTGATCGTTTTCGGAATATGCTGCGTACAGTACATCCGTGGTTGATTGTGCTCTGAAAATAGTGAAGGAAATCTTAGGTGATCATAGGTTTATCTTTTACGTCATATCAAGTTATTACTAATTTGGTTTACAACTCAAAATAGAAAGATTTTGGAAACACTGCAATTTTGTAGTAATCTTCATAAGTATGATTATAAAAATTCAGTTAAATTTAAATATCCCGGTGTTTTGAATAAACTGTGAGACTAACCGTTTCTGTCAGCGAAATAATGATATGTTATTTATGAATTCCTTAAACACTTAATTGCACAAAAAAGAGCGCTTACAAAATAAAAATAAATCATGAAAATTGCTCACATCACACGTTAGTGTAATTTTAGAAGCGTTTGTTTAAATTATTTTCCTGTTAAATCAATTTTGGGTAATTTTCATTTGAGATAAGAATCGCTTTATATTTACACATCAATTTGTGCCTAAATACGTCCCACAGGGCACAGAAATAGCAGAAAATATTGGGGAAAAACATAAGAGAGTTTGGGCCATAGCACTATCACGCTCAATCTATGCGGTTTTATGAGTGGAAGCTGTTGCAGTAACAACTGGAACAAACTGCTTAGCGTGCCTTCTAAATCATGGAGAAGCAAGAGATAGCAAAACTTCTTCAAGATAGTAATATTTATTTTCTATCGGATTCAGAGCACTGTTTTGAGGAACTGGCTTGCTCGCAAGTTCCTATTATTACCATACGTATTGGTTGGTAACATAATCATACTTATCTTATCCTGTTTCGTTTTGGAACCCCGTTTTTAGTTCAGATGAATTCCCTAGATTACTGAGAAGAAAGGTGTAATGGTAACTAGAAGCTACTTAATATTTTTTTAGGTTTTAGTACATAATGCACATCATTTTTATCTTTCTATTCCACGAAACAGTATAATAAAAAAATACTATTTCGGTTTAGATCTTTTTCCTTAATATCCTATTATTTTCTTAAATAATTTATATATTTATTTTATTAGCACCACGTGCCTCTCTTAATAACTTATTTATCACTCGTTTCCTTATCATCGAACCATCACATTTTTTGTAAGACTAGACAACTGTATTACTGTATTATTATCCTCAATCAAATAAATACGCAGTAATGTAACCTTTACTTAATAAATATACAACTCCATGAGTGTACATGTCAAGGATAGATTAGTACAGTCGAAAGCAAGTGTGGTTTGTTAGTTTTAAAGATTTATGACTTGAAATTGATGCCCTCTCCTCGACCTCCAGAAGATTAGAAATTAGCTCCTAATTTAACATCAGTTAAGTAAATAATTACTTAACTGACGTTAAATTATATAAAGTTTCCTTATTATATAATAATACGGATATGTTTATATCGTAACAAAGTGATTCAATATCAGTTTAGTTATGTGATATGTATCAATTGATATTTATTTTTGTTGTCTAACTCGTACGTAGAATTACATACCTGCGTACTAAAATAATGATATAGAATTTGAAATTAATAAACTTACAGTAGTATAACTATAGATTATACAATTATATTGTAAAGACTATATTTTTCACTAATAAAATTTTTAGAGCGATACACAGAAAAATAAACATTGGAACCATTTGCTTCTTAATATATCAATTTCGTTATAAATCTTCAAAATATACAGTTCAACAAGCCGAAGTAAGTTCCCGAACACACCAACCGACAAAAAATTATGAACATTGTAAAAAGTTCAGTACCTCCTCCCAAAACCAGTCGGCAAGTATTCCATTGAAGCGCGGAGCATTTTTTACCAAGTGGCAACCCAGCCGTCAAGACTACAAGCAAGGTACACTTAATAAGATCGACCTCGTCTGTTCGCCCAATGACTCTGTGAAGAGAGCAAATTATACCTATAAACAAACAATTTAACCATTATTAAAACTGTAGGAAAATATGAACCTTGTGACATTTGTGGCTTAATATTATGAATCCCCTTTTCTATATATTTTTAAAATTCAGTGTTTCGTTTAAATCGATACTATCTTATTCCATAGATCATATATAGGAGTGTTGTATATGAATATTCACTTTATGTACGTAATATTTCATTTTATTTATTATAATAGGTTGGGGAAAAAGTTTCTTCGCATTTTATATGAAAATACAGGAATTTTTTTCAAAGTTAATTTACAATTAATTACAATATATCTAGTAGGTATAGATATGATTCCGTTGATATAGTAATTTTGGGTCTTCTAATCAAAAAAACGCAACAAGTAGTTTTGGCAGTCCTCCCTTGATGTTAACCTGACACTGCGTAAAAAATTCTGAAGAGACCGAAACAGGTGGAAATCTGAAGGTGCAATATCATGGCTATATGGCAGATGCATTAAAACCTTTTTTGTAATAAAAATTTAAAATATATCTTATTTCTTCATTTCATTCAAAAATAGTGGGAACAAAATTTTCCTAATTTCATTCATTTTTTAAATGTCAACTTTTTTATGTGACGACAACCAGCCAGATACAAATAAACAGCCAAAGATATTTTACTACAAGTTTATACATACTATATGTGAAAAGACTTGTTCCCCGACCTAATATTTATTGCATACAGAAGGTAGTAAGTCTTGTTATTAATAAATAAAACGATTTTCGTAGATAATATGACAGCTGTTAAAACTATACATCATTTAGAAATCTTATCATTGATCATGTGGTACAAATAATTTTAAGTAATTTTTCATAAGATGCGATTTTTAACGCCTCATGCCATTAAAACAATGAGTCAATTATTTATATTTCATTAATTTAAAAAAATAAACTTATTAGTCAATCTTATTTAAATTAATAAATTTCATCTCTATACCAATTTTATACAATCAAGTGGTATTACATCAACTATTACGCTTACTCTGTCCTTGCTAAGAATAAGTCGTAAGGTGTAATTAATTCGTGCCACGTTTTGATTATTCAAGTTACTATTTAGTTTAGCATGCAATTTTCCTCCAATCACTTATCATTAGATCTTGAGTCACTTAAAATGCGAAGTGATATTTAGGAAGTCGTCAGTCTTAGATATGAATGATTATAATCTTTACCTGACGTCATTAACTCGTGGGTGAATAGGAAATATTTTTATAATTAGACATCTTATTTTACTCGCGTACAACTACAGCATTATTTTGCAAGATGTTAGTCATTGTTTCGTTACAGAATTAGCAGATAGTTTTTTGTAATTCATTGTATATTTGTATGTATTATTAGTTATGTTAACAACTATTACTTTATATATAAAAGACTACCATTTATAATTTAAAAGGTGCAATACTAATCGTAAGCCTTAACACTAGATATACCAGCGATTTGAATATATGTCAACAACAAAAATTATATTTGTTACTAATGTATATTGAATAACATTAAGTTTATAAAACGTACTCTCTAATTATAGCTACAAAAGTCATAACATCATTTTTGAAAAAAAAATGTGTAATATAATAGAAATTTTGAATTGAAATTGCACGACCAGTCTAAATGACTGGTCTGGTAAATCTAGTGTTAAAAAAATATAAAATAATAATGATAAAATAAAAATCTCAATCTGCAATAGGAATGACATATTTTCATCGTCTTTACCGGGTTTGCAGAAGAGGGTAATACTGAAGATATTTTCTACTCTGGTAAAATCCCGACTCTACGTCTGTCATACACCCTGTGTCATTATTACCCCCAATTACTCTAAAAAAAATTTACATCGCCTATTGAAATCTGATGGATGGCCATGTACGTAAAACATATGATTATCATAACATCCAATAATTAGCGTTTTATACAGACATTCGATTTTTCAATTCTCATTAAGTAAATACAGATTTATGAAAGTATTGAGAAATAATATGACTTTAGTAAACACGAGGCGTGGACAATTCATCACATACATAATATCCCAAACTGGTTTGCGGAATTTATCACAAATTTCAAATAATTTACTTTCACTGAATTCATTAGCAAAATTAACAAACTGGACATTGATATGGATAACAATATTTTAGTAGATTTTATGAAGTATCTACCTGAGATTAAGAGCAATATCAGTTGCCTAAACAAGGAGAGTCATTTAGCTTGCATCAGAAGGGAGATCAAATCGGAGCGATGCAACAAAACTTCTATGAATGTTGATCATTTTTGCTAATAATCGCTACCTTATATAAAAGTAAGATCTAAAACAAGAAAAGCTTCATATTTTTTGAAAATAAGGTTTAATTTAACTTCAAAATTTATCTATTATAATAACAATATTTCAGTGCAATTAGGTCATTATTATAAGAAACTAATCGCTGTTGTTTCACCAAAATATAATAAGATAACGTAATGTAGATGTTATTCAAATAGCCATGATAAAAAAAATGCGTTAATAGTTATAAAATTTTCTTACCAAACAGGTACATTACGTATTAGAATTAGTAGACTTTAGGACTAGACATATCGTGGTAAATATTGACGACTATATACTATATAATATCACACTAAAACTTCGATAAGTACTAATGAAATTGTTGACGTCTTTTGACAATTCTACAATGGTGGCTTTTAAGCATACTGCTTTATTTTGAAATGGATCTTAAACGACCAAGGAGTTCCAAAACTTTTCTTACCTATATTTTTCAACTGCATTTAGCATCTATGCTTGAGCAATTATTTTTACTATTAGTAAGATGTATGAAGGTAATATCAATGGCATTATTTTTTATTTACTTAGTAATAAATAGTGTAACATTCATAGCCACCGCAAAAGTTGATTAATTATTATGTGGCTCACATTGGCTAGACGGAAGGACTTATGCAACTTCAATAAGGACACCATCGTGACATGGCTCCATTTATATATGATTAATATAGATACAATCTCCCGCAATTATTGATCGTTTATATAAACAGCTGTGAATATTAAATACCGATCTACCTACCGTAGTTCCTGATGAAATGCCTATTTATTTTCTGCGTCAGAATATTATTTTACGAAACTTTTTTTCAGTAACCACTTTTCATCACTATCAATTATCTAATTAAAATCTCTTCATTATTTTGTTGGTTGAGCAATGTAACATAGCAGTAGATGCGTGTTGAAGCTTTTTTACTTTCCCGATTTGCTTCAAGTGGATTAAAACAGTTTTACCACTCACACCAAAGCCTGCAGCTAACTCTGAAGCGTTTCCAAATGTACCAGCTAAATGGATTTATAAATTTGAATTTGGAAATTAGAAGTTTGGAATTCGACGAATTCGAATTGGAGTAAAACAAAACGCCAAATTCATATGTAAGGATCTTATATTAAATGAAAGCAATGTCTGCTAGTTGACGTCTGATAAAGTATATCGTAACTATTCGATATACATTTTATAAAAACAAATTCGCAAGAACACAAATTCTATGTTCAAAAATCAATAGTCGGATGAAAGCTAACTGGAAGCTTTTTGTATTTTGATTGAAGCTTCATGTGATCAAATATATGTTTCAAACATTTGCAATGTAGGTTTAATGGCTTCTATCCAAAAATTGTTTGCAGACTGTGTCGTTGCGTTTTGTAGTTGTTTTGCATATCCATTTACATACATGCAGATTGAGTATTTATGAATGATTTCAATTTAGTTTGAAATATTTTGCAATAATTTTATGTACATGTAATTCACAACACGGATTACTCTGGTAGAAGGAAACGTAAAACGATGTAGCGAACCAAGTTAATATAATCGGAAGACTGCAATATTAGATTTGAATCAAGTCGAGTGTTCTAGCTCAATAACAGAAAAAAAAACAGTTCTTAACGGAAATTTTAGGTTATATGTACAGATAGTATACAATCTTATTATTAACTATATTCATATCAGATATATTCCAAAACTGAACTTATTTATTTGACTAAACTAAACTGTGTATGTAGATTTTTTTATTAATTCTGACCGGTTTTCTGTGATGTCATAGGTCTATTTATATTTTTGAATGTATATTTATAATATTGTAATAAAAAGACATGTTTATTATTAATTATGTGATCTGTTATTTAGAAACATAACACAAGCTGTTAATGATGTTGACTTGGGGCTTGATAATAGATGTGAATGTAAGAATATTATATTTTTGTGTGAGGCAGGATTGTTTTACTTAACAGGGTAAATACAGTATAGAACTCGATAATTATAAAATAACAATTTCATTCACAAGATTATAGAAGTAGGAAAAAACATTTTTGTTTTAATTTTGATGCACGTATAAAAGGATCTGATAATTAGGCTGTTACCTGTTTGTGGAGTCCGAAGATTGAACTCATACCAAATAATTAAGCAAAGATATAAACATATAAATAAAGGTATAAACTAAACTTTATATTTATTATCGAATTCCTAACTTTACGAATCATAATATATCGGATCGAAATACTTGGTACTGTTAAAGCTATGTATATATATATATTTGTTTATTGGAAAGTTAATACCAAAATATTTCGATACAAAGTTAATTTAAATGCATTTTCTTCACTGGTAAATTGATACAGTCCTACTGTACTGGGTTAATCGTTATATCACAAGCAATTTACCATCTCTGTTTAAAGCATAGCAAATAATATGGTTTATCCATTGGAACAACAAACAAACTAGAAAAGTGTCACAGTTTTGAACTGAAAACAGCTTGCACGATAAAATAGATAGGGATTTGAGATACCTATGTAAAATCATTTTATTTCCTAGAAGGGTTTCATTTAGTTTGCACATAAATGGATACACTTTATTCGTTCACGAATTGAATTTACATGTTTATTTACTACCTAGTTCGAGCCGTATTGTTAGATCGTTTGCCGAATCTGTCTCTATTCCCAAGTTTACATAAAAGGTAAACAAATTTTTCGTTTCGTTAGTTTCTTCATACTAAAATAATACATGACAATAATATATATATTTTTAAACTGACACCTAATATCAAGCCTTAAGTAAGAAAAATTAAAAGCTTGCGAAATGGATACTAGATAACGGTAAATTTTATTGAAAATTTTCAAAGTAAGTTACTAAATAATATCCATAACACTAATTCTTAATAACGCTTAATCTGGACTAGATAGATATAAGTATGTGAAATAATATAGCTAGCTTGAACTTATAGGGAGGGCAGGACTCCCTCAACAAACTAATATTTAAGTATATAAATAATATGACTATAAATTTTAGTTATTATATATTCCCCACATAGACTAAATGCAAGCTGTTTCATTTTCATACTAGAAATATTAATACCATTGAATTTCGAAATGAATCTACAACGTAGTCTACCTCGAACTTCTACAGTGTATCTGTTACGTCGCCTCTACACTAATTATAAAGCTGCTTTGAAACTCTAACGACACAAGCTTTGACGTCGAAATCAGTTTCAAAATAGTTAATATAAGTCATTTTAACTTGATAACTCAGTACCTACATATTACAATTTGTACCGACTGAGACTTGCCGAGTATAATATGCAGCGAAAATATTGAACATTTTCAAAGTCAAAGTCAAAATAACTTTATTTAAATAGACTCATTTACTAAGTTCTTTTAAATCGTCACAACAGGGAATATGTATGAGAAAAACAAATAAATGTAATTAAAGGCGATAGTGATAACTTGAAGTGGGTATCAACCGGGCATTTACAAATTGTCCCAGTCAAAGAATTTAAATATGTACTAAATAAATTGTACACGTTTCCCCAATTAACCCTACTACCGCTTCGACGAATTAGTAGCTGCAGAGAAGAAATGGCGCAAGTAACTCTCAGCATTTAGTATTTATAATGACATTTACAAATCAATTATGTCATTATGTATTATTATTACAACATTAGAATTGCATAACTATGAATATAATATCTAGTAGATATTGTAACATTTACAACATGTTTTTGAAAAGTTGATTGGTGGTAAGGATTTTCCTAAATCCACCTGGCTAGCTACCTCTATCTTACCTAAGTCTGCGGCCACAGCAGTAAAGTTAACAAAATTGTTGTGTTCCGGTAGTTAGAGGTAAGATAGTCAGTTCCTCTGTGGTTGAGGTATCCGGATGTTATTCACTTCCATCTTCGACCTTATTTCACTTACCATCAAGTTAGAAATATTATTATTGTATTACCATCAAGTGAGATGATGACCAAGATACATCTTCTCCGCGTGATTAATAAAAATTAATAAATATAATTATTTACATTTTTGTCTGAAGTAATTTTTAGATGAGTATTAATATAAAATTGATGAGTGACTAATATGTCCAATTAGTTTTAAAAAAATTCCACGTTATACTGTTTAACATAAGAACTGTTACGATGAATTGGAATAGGTATTGACCTTTATTTTGAAGACGGATTAAAAACTGGATAAAATCAATTCTACCAACTGTATGATACCAGTAATACCGCCAAGACTTGTCGAAATATGAAGGAAATACTATTATATTGATTTCAATAGGCACCTAGAGCACATGAGTAAAAGAACGACCTAAAGGTATAAATTGTGGTTCAACTAACACCTTACTTTCACTGCTAAAAACCTGTTTCCTATGATTGCCCTGTAAAGACTTATTAGGAATATTGGTCAATCCTGCTTCATGACTTGCAATTACCTATACTTCTAATAAATTCTTAAAAAGAGAATATATGAACTTCATGTTCAAAAATCTACGGTAATAAAAATTAAAGGACAGATTTGCTTAATTTTTTAGAGAGTCGCCATACTTACCAAAGCAAAGTTTCAGATATAAATAATCTCAGAAAAAAAATAAGTATCTCGTAATTCAAAAACAAATAAAATTTTGAAAAAGCACATACTAGAAAGAAACTTAGTAAGGCACACTGAATAAAATTTGTATAAAAAGTAAAATATACATAATTGCAAATATTCATATAACCGTAACCGTATCGTACCAAATTAGTTTTTATGGCGTGTTCATTGAAGCTGTGGTCCTGCAGTTTGTGTTGAATACATTCATTCATGTACGAATATAAGCAAATAGCCCAGCCAAGTGTTGCTGCTTCTGCTTCGTGGGTACGAAGTCGCGAATACAGCTTATAACTAAAAAATACTATCCAACCATTCAATAGAACGTATCACCGTACCGCTTACTAATTAAAATTTCAAAGTTAAAATCACTTGCATTCAAGAAAGAGTGGACAATAAAATGGATCCTCATAAATTGTGCAACCATTCATTCTTTTCAAATATTTTTTACTGTCATTATAAACAGTTTCGGAGAATTGAAAAACGGAGGTGTGAATGACAAAATACTTGGCGCCATAACGTATCCTATGCCTTTTGTTCGTTTGAGAACTTACTACACCGCAATTTTTTGTGTATTTCTTTGGATTTACCAGGAAACTGCAAAACTAATATTACTCATTTACATATTTTAAAAAAGAATGCACTGTTCAAGAATCATTTTAGTATTAATAAATATTATTTCAATCAGTATATAATTCACATCCCACCCAATTTCTATACCCTGATTCCACAAAGCACATGCGTGGTCTGTGGATGATCTTTAATAGAGACTGATAAATTACTCCATCCAAGTCTTTATACCTTATAAAAGATGGACAGGAGACGTAAAGGATTGGAATGCCTACCATTTTAAATGCCTCTGGTAATAAAACTAAGTCAAAGTCAAAGAACTCTCGTTCATTAGTGCAGATTTATACAGGAATCTTATATTTTGACCGACAACAGTGTAAAGATGTAAATCGGATCAGAAGTCTCGGTGTAATCGGTATACATATATAAGTTTATTTATTTTTCACTCCAAGAGGATTGACAAATTTCTATAAAATAAACTATAGAATAGAATAGAATAAAAGCTTTATTGTACATCAGCCAATTCAAAAAGAGAAATATGCTAAGCTAAACAAACTATGTTGTGTTGCTCTGAAAACCAAGTTTATTTTTCTTAGTTATTATAATACAAGGTTACTATTATTATACAATAATAATTACACAATATGTTTGTAAAGTAATAACCTGAAAACCAAGAAACGACATTCAAAATTTATACTTAAATAGGTTTGTCAATTCTCACATTTAACTTCCAATTTATATTTTACTTTAATGTAAGCAATCTTTTAACTTAAACCTTATACTTTTTATAACCTCTCATATACATGTCACGCTTCTTAACTCATACACCGCAACGCGGGAATTTTAAAATTAAGACAGCATACAACTCTTTTTGTAGGTAAAAGAATGAATGAAACTATAAAATGAAACCTCTTTACCGACACCTTATGGCCAGTTAAGAAATACAAAACAATTTCTTTACACATATATTAAAAAATATACACCAACCGAATTGTGAAACTCACCATGAAAAAGAAGTCGGTTAAAAAAAGGCATTATAATTTACATTGATTTAACTTTGTATGATTTATACAAAATACATTATATTAACGGATACATTGAATACACTCAGAAGTTGGAACGAGACTCAATATTTTCACATAAACATATTTATTGCGTTTTTATTAATTATGCTTCGCTCATGGACTTGTCTTACTCAATAACGTATGATAACTACATTATTATCAGATAGATTAGAGTCATCGTTAGTTATTCTTTTTATTGAAAAAATATGGAAGTAAAAGTAGTGAACCTTAACTTTTTGTATTGTGTTTCTGCTTTAAAGACTAAATTAATCTAATTTATTGTTTAAAATAATTTTTAACTCTTTATTTTCAGAATTTACTCCGATTAACGGCCTTTTTGGTCGTAGTGGCCTTCTCAACGAGTTCAGTGGTAAAATCTCCAAGCAACAAAGGTACTTTTGAGCTGCTCATCTTACACAACAATGATATGCATGCGAGGTTCGAGCAGACCTCACAGCTGAGCGGAACCTGCACCACCGTGGATAGGGAGGCTGGGAAGTGCTACGGGGGATTCCCGAGAGTTGCCCACGTGTGAGTACATGAGTACAAGAAAAAATACGATTAATAAATCGTATTTTTTCTTTATTGAAACCTGCACCAAACCTGCAATATACTAATGCAATAATCTCAACTCAATATCGCTCTATTTTTACATGTTTCAAGCACAAACATTCCAGACACAGGTGGTTTTTTAATTGTTCTCAATAAACACGATGAAGAAGTTTGCTCATTTACATTGCTACAATTAAATAAGAATAAAATCTTAGTGAAATTAATCTGTGAAGCACTTATATATTTGATGCTCACAGACTTGGTGCTCCATGAAGGAGTACCTTCAGCTTCTCCGAAACTTGGCGAACACATTCATTAGGTTTCTGATCTCGTCTTTCCGCTGAAAATGATATCAACTCCATGATCTAGTCCCATCAATACTTTCTTGATCCAGTTACTATAAAGAATTTCTTAAAGACTTTTGGTTGCTTGTGAAAATTAAATGCAACTGTTCACGAAAGCGAAGTTTTAATACCAACCGTATCACATTCCAGGGTCAAAGAGGCGCGAAAAGCTGCATCTTCAGGCGAAGGTCCACCAGTGTTGTACCTAAACGCGGGCGACACATACACAGGCACTGCCTGGTTCACTATTTACAAATGGAAGATCGCTGCTGAATTTCTCAACGCTCTGCAGCCGGACGCTGTTGTAAGAATATATTCTTTCTTGTTCCCCTGGTGTAAGTTTCAGACATAACGAGGATATCGAAACGTTAAGATCTTAGTTGCGTCAGCTAAGAATCGCATGAATAAAAATAGTTTCATACGATTTGATAGTTGGCTACAACCACGATCGAGACGATTGTATTGATTGAATCTTACACTAGGAGTACTGATAAATACACGATTTAAATATTTGACAAATTACATATTTTGTTCTTATGCAAGGTAAATATGACGCACTAAAGACTGAGTTTGAATGGTGACCGGTATAACTAAAAGTTGACTTTTTAATAATGTAACTAGTATACATTTCTAAATGTCTTTTCATCTTAACATAACTTTATTTAATTATGAATTATGATGACAATTACAATGTCAAAGAATATATAGAGTTGCTATGGCCATCATTGCTCTTTCAACATAAAAAGGCTTTATATAATATTTAAAATATAGTATGTTCGTTCGTTTTTCAATTTCCACCGTCAAGTCAAGTCAGAATGATAATGCAACAGATTCTCTTGATGTTGCAAATCGTTGCCAGTTATTATCAGGTGTTTATCACTTAATTACAAAGCTGAAACATTAGTCATCTTATATGAGCTCTTTGAATTTTCACTTCCTTCTGTCAAATGATAGAATTCGAAAAATATTACATTCTACAAAAGGCAATCTTTAAACTACTATTTTGTTAATGTAGAAGCGATTTTTCTTCATTTTCTTACACTAAATAAACATACTATGCGTTACTATGGAAGCGCTGCCTTCAACTGATTATAAGTAACGTAGTTTCACAGAAAAATATATAGAAGGTTCGTTCCATATCAACTGAGCTTATAAAACGATTAATGTCAGCGTATATATGGTGTTTTACATACAACCATGAAATTAATGTTGTTGAGTTTTTTTATACCACTAAGGTGGCAATTTGTCCACCTGCTGGAAAGTGGTTAACATAGCCAGGAATATTGATCACGCGTTGCCGAGCCTGTGAAATTTTTGATTGAATGACATCTTGCATGAAAATTACCGGAGATTTACAGGAGGACACAGTCGTATTTGATCTTAAGTTAAGATAAAGTAGGCGAAGCAGGAAAACAGAAGCCAAAAGCCTCGTTTTTGGCTTCATATAAGGTGTTTCTACATACATTCGTTCTTGACCTTATTATTTTATGTGTAGATTAGATTCTTTAGTGCGTCATTATCTAACCAATATTAGAATATTTTAATTTAATTTGGAATATTAATTTCACATCTGAATATACACCGCATTACTGAGGTTATGTATTTATTTCGGCATATTGTTTAGACCATTACATTTGTAATTTTTTACTAAGGATACTTTTATTAATTGTTTTCTTAAAAAGGAATTACTGTTTAGCTTAGTTGGCAACATCGCATTATGATTGAAAATTAAGTTAACATAAACTATTCGAATCTTTTCTTGAAGTAAATATATTTCTTGATATCAACCTAATGATGAGAAGAATAAATCGAACTCAAACCGAATTAGGATTTCTTTTCTCCTAAACGTAACAAATCTGAAAAATTTTTATAAAAAATATTACGTATAATAAAACTTCGGTAACTATAACAACAACTAACACAGTTCAGAAAATTATCTACAAAATCCTTTAATTTATTTATTTATCTGACCTGAATGCAAAACGGCTTGAGGGATGAAAATGACAACTATCATACAAGAGACCCTCACTGTCCAGAATTTTTCTTTGAGTAACAAAAAAAAGAAAAAGAAAGTGATAGATAAAACTCATTACATGACACAAAATGAATTTAACTTGGTTATTTTGTATAAACAAAATTTACTTTACATTGCGACATGAAATGCAGAGTTTGCTGTTTTGGTTGCACTAAGTGGCAACCTCTCATAGATAAAGACTCTTTCTCATTGCACAATACTTTAATAGTGTTAGTTAAACTTAAATTACCAATAACTTAAAAACTACCTACCACTTATACCTCTTTTTTACGATATTTTTAATAAGACCTACAGAAATATTATGCAAAGTTAATAATATATAACCTCAGGAACACGGAATATATGTATATTTGATTATTTAGGTTTCTATAACTGAAGGTAATATTACATATGATTAGACACTAGATTAAACCTATAATCGTATTATATCTGCTATTACTATAATCTTTGTCCGTCTATGGATGTGCTTACTGTGAAATTGTGTATTCTGCCCTATATTGAGGATTTACGTTAAACAAAACACTGTCACTTATTTTCGATCACGATAGTCTATGAATATAATTGCTCTCTATTTACGTACTGTCGCACTTTGCCTCATCAACAATGACAAATTAAAAAGTCATAAATCATTAGTTAATTATAACAATCATTATAACTTGTATGTTACTTACATTACATAACATAGTATACAGGCAACCTTTTTTTCCTCAGTAAGTATTAAATCTAAAAAACTGTCGTATATTTCTGAAATTCTTTTATTTATATCATCTTTCATTCGCTATTGTATAGTGAGCCTAATGCCTCTCGAAGATTGTGCACCCTACGAAAAATTCGATAAACTTTCAAGAAATTGTTTTAAATCTTTTGTGTATTTGGAACTGATTAAAAGGAATTTATTATAAATTCTACAAACGATGATCCTCATTGAAATTTAAAACGTAAGTCATATTTAATTTTGATTTTACTAACAAATTACCTAAATAATAAATCAATTAATACTTACTAACATAATTCTACTTATAATAATATTTAATTTAGCTAAGTACACTTAGCTTAATTACTAATTACTAATAATTACTAAATTCAGTTAATAATTACTAATTTTATATAGCTAATATTCTCTTCCACTGAATTGAATTAAGATCCCTTTCAATAAATAATTTTACAAAATGAAAATTTGCAAATATAACGAAAAATAAATATCACATTCATAATTCCATACAAGTTTTCTAAAATCAACTTTATTCATCATATGTATATGTGTAGGATATTTTGCTAAACTTCTAAGCTTTTTATACGAAGTTTTGGTGGAAAAGCTTAAAATTTGTGTACTCATAAGAAAATATTCTTGTATATGCTGTGTGTGTGTGTTTACAATTGTAAAGTTTCAAATGTGGCTTGACGTTTGTCTGATCGTTTATTATATATATTCGAATGTGCCACATGTAACAATAATAAGCTTATTACATGACAGCTTGATCTTAAAATCGAATATAGAAAAACACCTAATATTTGTACAAATTAACCTATATTTTATGTTAATTTACTAACTTATTTGCTTTACATAATAGGTTGGGGAAAATTTGAAATTTGATTCTTTGATTCTTAATTTGATTCTTCCTAATTTGTTTCTTTTTTTGAAAAATTTCCTTTTTTATGTCATGAAAACCAGCCAATTACAAATAGTACAGGCAAAGATATTTTATTACAAGTTTATACATACTATATGCAAAAAGGCTTTTTCCCCGACCAAATATATAATATTAAAACTAACAAAACCCTTTTAAAATCTTTTGCAAACTATTAATGCTGCTGTTTTTCTTTTTCAGTCCCTGGGAAATAGTGACCTTGACAAGCGATCTGCAAACGCATCCTCTATTCTAAATAATTTAGATGCTCCGATTATAGCAACAAATGTAATTATCAACAATAATGATATTAACAGGAATATTGTTAAATCCCTTATTATTGACATTGAAGGGACGAAAGTCGGCTTAGTTGGATACCTCACTCCTGAAAATAATATTCTCAATAACCCTGGTGATATTGAATATATTGATGAGCTGGTTGCCCTAAAAGATGAAGTAGATAAACTTAAAGGTTTTAATGTAAATATTATAATAGCACTAGGGCATTCCGATTCTAACAAAGATATGGAAATAGCAAGATATGTTGATGGCCTAGATTTAATAATCAGTGGACACAAAAATAAATTTTACTGGACCGGTGTCAATGTGGATCCCGAATTGCCTAAAATTATGAAACCTTATTCAGTTACTCAAGCCTCTGGTAGAATTGTTCTCGTAGCTCATTCCTTTTCATATGATAAATATCTTGGACAATTGAAAGTTAACTTTGATAACAATGGAGAAATTGTTGACTTTAATTCTAGTCCCGTTTTACTTGATTATTCCAGTCCCCAAGATAAAGATTCTGTGGAGATCGTAAATAAAATGAACGCCGAAATATCAAGAACATTAAGTGAGGTAGTTGGAAGTACTGCTGTTGTTCTCGATGGTGGTTCCTGTAAGACAGCAGAATGTAACCTTGGTAATTTAATAACTGACGCTATAGCATACCATCACGCTTTGCAATCCAACGACGTGTGGACCAACGCTCCCATAGCAATAATCCATGCAGGTGCAATATTTTCATCTATCGCGCCAACTGACCGCCCAGCAACTATAACGAAAGGCAACTTAATGGAAGTATTACCTACAGAAAGTAATTTGGTTACTGTAACCATGGATGGAACAATACTTAAACAGGTTCTAGAACATGCAGTTGCCGATGACAAGCATATGGATCGATTTCTACAGTTTTCAGGTATAAGAGTGGTTTACAATTTGAATCACGAGGCCGGGTCCAGGGTGACTAATGCAGTGGCACGTTCGAGTGGCTTTGTCCCAGAATACTATTTAATCGAAGACAATCTAAATTATACCGTATTAATGCCAGCATCTTTAGCAAATGGGGAATTTGGATACTCAATGCTTCATGAATTAGAAAAGACTGAATTACCTTATGACGAAATCACGTGTCTTGCAGATTATATTCAACAACGTTCGCCGGTGTATCCTGAAGTGGCCAGTCGGATTGTATTTAAAAACTCGAGCAGTTTTAATTTTGGAACCAATACCAAAATTGTTGTTATTTTACTAAGCTTAATGCAGTTTTTCTTTAAATAATTTTAAATGGTTCCATAAATACTTATTTTGTAAATATACTTTTGATACGTTATTTTAATAATGTATAAATTGATGGTTCATTATGATTTTTTTTTGCAACCCTTATATTTTTTTAAAGTGAAGTGAAAGATTAGACAGAAAATATACTTAAATAGGTAAGCTTTAAGTACACATATTGAATTTCAAGCATGAATGCCATACCTACTTATAATTTAACCTACTTATAAATTTTTTACCGATACAATAAACAAATATTTTATATTTTTTCAAATCTTTAAAACATGAGCATGTATATGATAGCTCAATTTTAACTTTTTAATCGAAGGTGATGTTTTTCTCGAAAATAAATTGCAATGCTTTCTGTCTGTTATTTACTTACATATGCATTGTAATTAGGCACTTAAATAATTCAGCTGGTACATACAATTTTAACTTGAACTAATAAAGAGTCAACTTTTATGGAATGTTA
This sequence comes from Acentria ephemerella, assembly GCA_943193645.1. Taxonomy (NCBI): domain Eukaryota; kingdom Metazoa; phylum Arthropoda; class Insecta; order Lepidoptera; family Crambidae; genus Acentria; species Acentria ephemerella. The sequence goes on from OW971891.1 coordinate 8,073,083, forward strand.
CAACATTTATATGGTATTGTAGTCTAAAAATGATCAAAAACATATAAGTCGGCAAATAATTACGTTTTAAAAAAGATCTCTACTTTCTTAAAAAATAAAAAAAGATAACCGAATGTATACCAATATATATCACATACATACAGGGCAATTTATACTAATATTACTAATAAAAACCTTATGATACTAATTCTAACCTTTAAAAATATTAACTTGATTCTAAATGGTATCATCAAATGTGAATTTTGTATAATGGTATGTTACACTAATAGTTAATTCAATAGTGGGTCAATCCATTCAGTTTGAAACGGGCTTTTGCTTCTTGGTTATGGTTAATTTCCTTCAATACATTATTGCAACTTGAAAACAATGCATGTATTTTGAATTGTCATTGCAATGCATAACATTTGTGTTTTAGTTAATATGCTATAATTTATTTTGTTTCAGTCACTTGGTAACCACGAATTTGATAACGGAGTATCAGGATTAACACCCTTCATCGAGAACTTGACTTTTCCTGTACTTGCGACTAATCTGATACTCACCAAAGTTCCCGAGCTAGAAGCTGAACATAATTTAATGAAGTCAGTCGTCTTTGACATAAATGGTACAAAAGTTGGTGTCATCGGTTACTTAACACCAGAAACTAAAGTATTAGCTGTCAGAAATGACGTTGATTACATTGAAGAAGTTGACGCAATCAAAGAAGAAGCGGCTAATCTAAAGGCCCGTGGAATAAAAATAATAATAGCTCTAGGACATTCTGGATTTACTAAAGACTTAGAAATTGCAAAAGAAGTTGAGGATATCGATTTAGTAATTGGCGGGCATACAAACACATTTCTATGGAATGGTACTAGCCCTGACGTAGAGAAACCTGAAGGTCCCTATCCAATGCTTGTAAAACAATCTACGGGTAAATTGGTTCCTGCAGTGCAAGCCTATGCATATACAAAATATTTGGGAAAATTACACCTAGTTTTTAATTCAAATGGCGAACTCATTCGTTTTGATGGTAACCCTGTGCTCTTGGATGAAAATATACCACAGGATCCTGAAGTCTTAAGTATTGTCGATCGATACAGCGGAGATATTAAAAATATCACGGAATTAGTAGTAGGAAAAACATCTGTGATATTAGATGGCTCATGTCGTCTTCGTGAATGTAACATGGGAAATTTGATTTCAGATGCTATGGTTTACAGATATGCTTCGGAATATAAAGGAGTAGGCTGGACCGATGCACCAATATCGGTTATGCAAGGCGGTGGCATTAGAGCTTCTATAATCAATAGAAACTTGCCGGCCAACATAACAAAAGGCAATCTTTTGATTGTAATGCCTTTCGACGGAAATATGGTAGTTGTGAAATTAAATGGGTCTGTGATTTTGGAAATGCTGGAACATTCAGTATCAAGATATAACACCCAACGCCCACTGGGGCAATTTTTGCAGATGTCTGGTATAAAAGTAGAATACGACTTTTCTAGAAAACCGTGGCAAAGAGTAATAAAAGCTTCAGTGCGCTGCGGTTTATGTATTATGCCTTCATACTCCCTGCTTAATAGATCTGAATCTTATAAAGTATTAATGACAACATTCTTGTCTATGGGAGGTGATGGATTCTCCATGTTGAATAATAAACCATCAATAACGTTAGATTATGATGAATTAGATGCCACCACCAAATACATACAATCGCATAGTACGATATACCCAGGAATAGAAAAAAGAATAATAATTAATAATTATGATAAATTACTAACAAATTTCGCAAAACCTACAAAAATATCGCTGCAATTTTTATTTGTAATGATCATGATAACATATTTTGGCATGCCTCAACTTTAAAGACAACGAATTATAATTATTATTATAGAACATAGAACCAAAATGCATTGCCCCTTGGGTATCAAACAACCGGCAGACTAGTTATGTAACTGCAATAAAAATGTGTAATAGGGTTCAATTGGAATTACGGATTAAATTATTCATTACTATACATTAAAAATTAGACGCCATAACTTCTTTCCTTCAACATTGCTAAAATAAACCGTCGATTCTAAATTTGAAATGGGAGTATATAAGACCCCCTCGGTTTGATGCTGGATGTGGCAGACTTCGCATAGAATAATAAACATATTTACTTGCCTTCAGAAATGTGAAAATTTGCTAGGTTCTGAATATTGGTTCCTCCATAGATAAAGCTCGATGATTTCGCTGCTGCTATTGAGACTGACGAACCACCTTTGGTGTCTAGCACGCTTAGAGATATCAGTTAATCCATAAAGAGTTATGCTGATTATCAAGAGTGTGTGCTTTTCATCACATGATTATTATGAGGCAGTGTGAATAATAGTTTGCTTTGTCTTTTAAAAAAAACAAAAAGTCTTTTTAATATGTACAGACATATTAAAAAGACTTTTTGTTTACTGACTACAAGTATGCATTACCTACTAACTTCTTTTTTTTTGTTTTTTTTAATTAATGAGTACAGTCTCCGGACTCTTTGGTCCACACTTTTTTGTTTGAAAAATTAGTATGTTAAATCTGTTCTGTTTTCGTTCCTACTACATGCTTTGGTTAATTGAAGCCGAATGCGCACATTCTGAGCAATTAATTCTAATGTTAACTAATATTAAAACTTATTCCTAAACTATAATTGTTCGGCAGATCCACAACTAGTCTGCCGTTTATATTGACACCATAGGACTCCTAACCCTTCTAATTCTGTAATTTTTAGTTTCTCTGGTAATCGAAATTAATTAATGATCACTGTACTTAATGAAATGTCACAAATTTTCATATAATTATTTAATACTAAAATGATTATATTATTGTAAATAATGTTAATTAACTATATAATATATAAGTAGATAGGGACCAAGAAATAAATTAAATATAAAAGTGCCCAAAATGTGTTAACGTTTACTCAAAAAGATGAAAATAACGGATTTACTATCGTCAATAACTTGCTATTCAACTAAAAACATAATAAAAGTTATTTTATAGACCAAATGACTTCTATCATACTTGCTAAATTATAGAATTTACAGTAGTTATATTATAACGTAGTGATTATTTGCACAATGAATTAAATACTTCTGTTATATCATTCAAGCTTTTTGAATGATTATCAAAACGTATTTAAAACCTGAAACTGTGTTTTATTTTAGTATTTAGAGTGCAATGAATCAATTATAATCTTTTTAAGTCAGTCATGACACATTTTGGGCGTTTCTATAAGTGCCATATATTATATATCATTGATACGTAAATTAAGAAGATCCTGTAACTGTTTTGCGGTCAATAATGTTTTTTGTTTTTTAAAACCAATTCGAAAATGGAATTAGTATGAAACCAATCTTCTAAAGTCATGTATTTTGGACTTCGATTAAAAATATTATTTAAAAGCTATTATTAGTGACCCTCTTAAGACTTTTTCATAGTTGTATTGAAAAATAAAACGAATCCTCAATTGTACGAAAAGAGCACTCATTACGGGTCTAGATATCTTATAAACAATATGTTTGCCTCAGAATTGTATGATTAATATTGCGAACTAGTTCCGATACATAGTAGATATTTATTTCAGAAATCAGGTAATGAAAGATGAAGTGATAGAAGTAAAAGTGAAGTGATAGTGTATCCTCAACATCAAAAATAAACACCTTACATTAATATTAACCTCGATTTATTTTAGAACAGCATATCCATACTCGGAAGAATATTTAACTACAGTATAATCAATAATATGTCTTAACATTTATTTCACAAAAGCGAATAAAATAATTATTTGTTTCAGTCTCTCGGCAATCATGAATTTGACAACAATGTGCAAGGACTCACACCCTTCATAGAAAATTTAAAATCACCAGTACTAGCTGCTAATCTTTTATTAAATAAGGTTCCAGAACTAGAAAACCAAACTAATCTTAAGAAATCTATTACTTTTAACATATCGGGAACTAAAGTAGGTGTAATAGGATATTTAACACCAGATACTAAATTTTTGGCAAAAAGCAATGATGTTGAATATATAGATGAAATACTTGCTTTGAATAAAGAGGTAGCTAATCTCCAAAAGGAGGGAATTAAAATTATAATAGCTTTAGGACATTCGGGGTATCTTAGAGACCTACAAATAGCAAAAGGGGTAGAGGGTCTTGACTTAGTAATAGGTGGTCACAGCAACACTTTTCTTTGGAATGGTACCGTTCCAGATATCGAGGAATCACAAGGTCCATATCCCACATACGTAAAGCAAGCATCGGGAAGAACCGTCTTAGTCGTTCAAGCACATGCATACACGAAATATTTAGGTAAACTACATATTTTGTTTGATTCTAATGGAGAAATAATCCGTGCTGATGGTCAACCTATATTGTTAGACAAAAATATACCTCAAGACCCTGAGATATTATCCATAGTATCAAAATACAGGGAAAAATTAAAAAATCTGACAGAAGGTTTTGTAGGTGAAACATCAACTATATTAGATGGTTTAAGTTGTCAACATAAAGAATGCAATTTAGGAAATTTAATATCAGATGCTATATTCTACACATATACTAACAATTACACAGGGAAATATTGGACAGACGTTAATGTAGCAATCATACAAGGAGGAGGTATAAGAGCATCGGTAGACCATGCCGAAAGAACCATATCTAAAGGAGACCTATTAACTGTTATGCCGTTTGAAGGTAATATAGCAAAATTAAATTTGGATGGTAGTATTTTATTACAAATGCTAGAGCATTCAGTCAGTAATTATGATCTTATTGACACTCCTGGGGAATTTTTACATTTTTCTGGTTTGAAAGTAGTTTATGACTTAAGAAAACCGGTGGGTCAAAGAGTCCTCAATGCAAAGATAAGATGTTCCTCATGCAAAATACCAGAGTATTTTGACTTAGACCTTAAAAAACAATATACGATACTAACCCCACTGTTTTTAGCTAAAGGTGGAGATGGTTATTCAATGTTAACTAATATACAGCATGAAAAACAAGGTTATGATGAACTTTATTGCACTGAGAACTTTATTAGGCGTCACAGTCCAATTTCTCCAGAGGTGGAGGGAAGAATCGTACTACTCACAGACCAATCACCAAATAAGTCCTCATTTTTAATTGCACCATCACTAGCTTTTATTTTATTAGGCTCAACAAAACTATTTTAATTGTTTTTTTTAAATAAAATTTAAAGTACAAAAAAAATAAATGACTCAAAATTTTCATAATGTTTTTTTACACCTTAACAATCAAAAATATACCAAATTCAACCAAAAAAACTCATGTTTAAAAATAATATTTCTTTTGTGTGTTGTTACAAAATTGTATCTAGATGTAATTACATTATGATATGAATTGCAAATATCCAACGATTAAGAAAATCAATTTGTACAGCTGAACTTATTTCTGTAAATATTAATTAATTTAGAGTAATTATCATAAGTATCATAGAAAAAAAATTGTTTATTTCTTTAACATCATTCCTGTTGGCATTACTGTCATTAAATGTTTATGAATAAAAAAAATGTCATTTTTAATTAATATTCGTTGATAGTTTGTATTATTATTAAGTAAAGAAAAACATAATATTAACTATATTTTATATGATTTTCAGTTCAGTACATAGTGTCCTGTGCTAGTTGTAAGTAAGTACTAGAATAAATAAATAATAATAAACATGTCAGCAGAAGCTTGTATTCTCCCGTCGATTGAAGTGATGAGAAGTAACAGGTTGATATAACTGTTTCTATATACAAGATATGTCTATGACTCATATATACGAGACATGGTTATCTTTGCCTATGTTATGTAACTATAATTGATAATTTCTTCTTCTATCGTACGGTCGGTTTTCGCAAATCTACGTCTGTTGTTTTGGGTTGAGTAATTATATGACATTATTTAGTAATATTGCTTTCGCAAGTTTAGTCCTGATGGTGGAAATTGCACTAGATAAATATGTAAAAGATATTACATTAATAAATTTAGGTAAAAACCATTTCTATGAAAATAATTAATGGTAGGCAAAAAATTTTTATTAAGTAATCATTTAATTATATAGTTTACGTTGACTTTGAATTAGTAAACCGATTATTAAGAAGTAAGTATATTTCTCGTCTGAATGTCTAAAGCAATGAAGTAAGCAAATTATGAACTAATCGAACTTACTGTTGCTTGTACGCGTTTACTGTATGTTACGCGTTTCAGTGTGTCTAATTTAATTGAAGAACCAAGGTTTTAAGTAACTACAGACATTTTTAAACGGCATCTCGGATGACATTTTCTATAACTTGCGTTGTATGATAATTAAGGTCGCAAATTGAACACACCTGCATAAATTTCTCGTGATATGACTTCTTGCTGTCCTTTTTGCATTCGTACTAAAAATCGAGACGCTTGAAAGAATGCGGATTTAGGTGCTTAGGTCAGAATCATTATCAGCTAAAAGCTTCCAATCCAAATGATCTATTAAATGCTTTTTATATATACCGTTTATATCTAAGCCGTATAAGTCCCCAGCCACTGTTCCCTCTATATCATGTTTTTCAATTGCTTAGAGATGCTGGTTTTATTTCTCCCCTTTTAGAGGGACAAATAAAATAGGCAAGTACCAGTTTCGTTAACTGTAAGGTTTAAGATTTTCGCAACCCAGTGGCTCAAAAACATCTCTATGCATATAAATTTAATAAATAATATGCAGAGTTCCAATCTCTTATCTTGGTAGTAGAAGCCTAGCACATTCTTAGGCAACCTTCAGGTGGCTTTGTGATCTAGTTTAAATATTATTATTAATGTAAGTGGTCGAAAATAAGTGCAACGTGAAAATAAATTTGTAAAATAAGAAAACTACTAATTAATACCCAACATAAATTATATGACAATAATATCTTATCATTTATTAATAAACATAGGTAGTATCTAAAAGTACTTTATACCTATGTTTAAATAGAATATTTTCTATTTCAGTCTCTTGGAAACCACGAATTCGATGAGGGAATATATGGTTTAATACCCTTTTTGAGAAACCTAACTACACCGACTCTAGCAGCCAATCTTATATTGGATGATGTACCAGAATTGGCAAATGAGCCAAATCTTCAAAAATCTATCATATTACAAATAGACAACACCAAGATTGGAGTAATTGGATATTTAACACCTCAAACACAATATCTTGCACCTAAGAATAAAGTAAGATATGAAGACGAAGTTTCAGCAATACAGCGTGAAGTAGATGTATTAAAGAAACAAAACGTTAATATTCTGATAGCTCTTGGACATTCTGGATTTATAGAAGATTTAAATATAGCAAAAAAGGTAACAGATTTAGATCTAGTCATTGGAGGGCACTCTAACACTTTTTTGTGGAATAGTCACAAAACTGATGAAAAACCAGAATATCCACAAGGCATGTATCCCACTATTGTAAAACAAGCTTCTGGTAGGAAGGTGCTAGTAGTCCAAGCATATGCGTACACAAAATACATGGGGAATTTGCATTTAGTTTTCAATTCAATGGGCGAAATAATAAAATACGATGGACAACCTTTATTACTAGACCAACAAGTTCCAGAAGACTCTGAATTATTGAAAAAAGTTGAGCAATATAGTGAAATCATTGGTGAAATAAACAATGAAAACATTGGAGAATCTTTAGTCATGTTGAACGGTGATTGTCGGTTAATAGAGTGTAATTTAGGTAACCTAATTGTCGATGCTATTCTAAATTATTCAAAACGATACCATCGCGAATATTCAGATGTTAACATAGCCGTGATTCAAGGTGGTAGAATAAGAACATCAATAAATCGTCTCCAGAAACCAATTGAGATATCAAGGGGTGATGTGATGGCGGTTCTGCCCTTTACAGATATGTTAACTATAGTAACTATGAACGGAACAGTATTGAAACAAACTCTTGAACATTCTGTTTCGACTTGGCGTAAAATTGATAGTACAGGTCAATTTCTACAAATGTCTGGCATAAAGGTCACGTATGATTTAGCTCGCCCTCCTGGATCGCGTGTCGTGGAAGCAAAGGCTGTATGTTCTAACTGTGGAAACTATGAATTGGCGGAGGTCAAAGAAAGCTATGATTATAAAATATTCATGCCTCTATTCTTAGCAGACGGTGGAGATGGCTTTGACATATTTGTACATCTTCCAAAAGAAATTGTCTCTTTTAATGAGATCGATTGTGTTATAGACTATCTAAAGCAATACAGCCCAGTGCAACCGAATTTAAATGGCCGTATAACTATGTTACATGGTGAAAAAGTTAGTGCTCAAACAGTCTTTGTTAACAATTTAGCCAATCCAAGACATCCATTTACCCTTCTTGTAACATTATGTATAATATTCTTATTTATACGCCCATAAATCGAAAATTGTATAAATTATATTATAGTTAATATTAATTAGCGAATTTAGCAGAATTTTATACGACTTAACATATTTGTTATTAATTTACAATAAATCAATTATCATATATTAAATATGCGATTATTTCATGTAAAAATTGTACTGCAAGACTTTTATGTACTGCTTAAATTAAGTTGAGTATATAAGCAGTTTTAATTGAATTCGGCTCGTTGAAAATCACACTAGGTTAGTGGTGTAATTGATATTCGATACTTACTATATATGGCCAGTGACTATCAGTCAATTATCACAAACCACTTACTCTTGGTAACTGCGCGTGCGTTCGCACAAAATTTACCTTAGTAGAAAAATCACCTTACGTAAGTAAATAGTTAAACAATGAAGGTTGGTGCAATATGGTTTGCCATGCCTTTTAAATAGTTATGGCTTTTTATTTTATTCGTTTATTTTCTTTAAATAAATGTTATTATACCTGCCCTGGAACTAAAAAGTAGGTAATCTGGTACTCAGCTCTACTACCGTCCATTTCGCGAAAGTCAATCCAAACTATAATTTACAAAACTTACCAAATCTATAATAATTGAAAAGATAATGTAAATTAGGTTATAATGATAACAATGGACAAAAGGATTATCATCGTCACGTTATACTATTTTTATAAATTGTACACCGTTCGAAAAAATATGTTAGTTTTATTACAATTTAGTATAAAATACTAATCCATTTTATAAAATCATATTTATTTAAATCTTGTTAGGAAAAATTTCTGCAATGGATGTCAACAAATAATCGTTACTAGAGGCAACTTCCAATGAAAAAAATCCAACCGTTTTCACGTATCGATTAATTTAAAAAACTAATTCTTGCAATACCAAGGGGAATGTTTATTTTTCATCCCTTTTCTATTTGCGACGAAACTCGGTTTTGTTTCAAAAGCTCACATATTTTAGTTATTCGAAAGTTTTGAGATAGTTAGTAGTTTGTGACACCAAGAGAGATAAAGGTCTAAATAAAAAGGGTGCAAGTGTGCCAGATATTATTGTGCTGTATTAATTATTTAGCCTTTTTGTTATGAAGTTTTATAAAAAATATTAATGGAATAATTATAACTACGTCTTCGTTTACTTTCAAATTGTAATATAATCACAAACTTTCACCAATGATAAAGATTCACAGTAAACATAATTTTACAAAAATAATACGCTTACGGCTTTTATTAAGTTTAAAATTATCACAATGATGATGCTGATGATGAGCCTATTTCATGCTAATACCATTTCCTATAGTCCATAAGCATATTTTTGAATACCCTTTGAACCCTAGTGTAGTATTGTGAGAACACCATAAAAACTTCTGTTTTAAATGCTAAAGTTCTTAAACGGGCCTACCCGTTTCTATTATTATTTTATTATTCTTTTTAAAGTGAGTGATTATTAATAAATAAAAATAAATTTCAAATAATTGTTTTATTTAGGAATAAAAATATACATATAAAAAACTTATCTAAAATTTGTGAGTTATTTTTATAAGACAAATTTTAATTATAGCTTGATTAGGAATTAAAGAAAAAAATAAAAACAGATTAATTAGCTTCTGATTAACGTTAAAGTAAAGTTTAGTTATAAAATGACTTAGTTTTGCGGTTATCTTAATGTACAGACATTATTAATAAGTAATATTAGATTAATATATACGTGAAGTTTTTTATGAAAAGCAAATAACTCGACACCGCTTGATTGAAAATAGCTATTGCAGCATGCGAGATACTGCCCTAGCCAGCCAGCCTTGTCAGCCTTGCCTTGCCTTTGTGCAGTGCCTTTACACGCCGCTATTGAAGGAACCATGTTGTATGAAGTGGTAATATTAGTTGTTACCATGTTGTATGAACGGAAGGAACATAATATTATTGTTGTTATGTTGTTATTTATGAGTGAACTTTTAACAAGTTTATAAGTGCCTCAAAATAAGCTACCTCTTATTCAGGACTGTTTCCTAAAAACTGTAATATCTAGTCCAAGGAGATATTTATAATTACCTTTAAATACTAGACTCCTAAAAAAAATATTACTTTACAAATATACTAGATAATTACAATATTTCAAATACGAGCAAATGATTATGAAATTGTTTTGTTACTTTAGTGTTTTCTTAAATTATTATAAAAATTGTGCAAATTAACAACGCCAATTTGAATCTTTACTAAATTATTTATAATAAAAGTATGAATTAGTAACAAATTTTGTAAAAAAGATTAGATTAGACCAAACTTACACACTAGATAAACGGCAATATTATCCTTACAACTAATGAAATATATAAACTGTCTTTGGTAAAGCTTACAATCAGGGACTTTAATTTTAGCTTTATAATAAACTCTATATCAAGGACATAAATAAATTATGTAAAAATTTAAACAAGCATTAAACTGAATGGGATTCTCATTTTTTATTACCCCCAGAAAACAACAATAAAAATCCCTCATAATGCGAACTAATAGTTTGTCAAATTTAAAGATTACTCTTATTTTGATCTTGCTTTACACTGAGCTTCATATTTCTGTATATATATTCTTGTCAATTGAGTCAAATCTGAGTCGATATTCCGAAACTTTGGACTGTCAATAAGCAAACTGTTACCGCCCGTGAATGATGATTTGCAAACTTATTTCCATATATTTCTGCGTGCTCAACCGTTTCATTACTACACAGTGCGTGCACGCAAGATGTGCGTTAACTTCGGTTCAGAGTATACACCCTGTAACGATACTTAAGCTGAGCCCATACTATCGCACAGTCGAATTCACTTCAACTCGCGTCATGTCCTGTTTTTAGTTAAATTTAAATTTATTCACTATACAGTAACAAACAAATTCGGTACACATTGCAATTTGGAAAACCAAATTTACCCAAATTTGCCGCGTTGATACACGCGCATAAAAGCACGACGCTCTTTTCATCAGAATAGAGGATATAGTTTTACTTAAACAAACCGTGAAGCTACATTTCGACTGTGCGACAGTGGGACTTGAGCCTTATACCTCGTTTTTACAATGCTTCATAATTTCTGAAGTTCATCTAAAGAGATTTGCAATGTATGATTTAAATTTTATTACAGAATAGCGCAGTGGTCATTAGATACAGACCAACCTCTATATTCGTCAATTATATAAAAATATATTTCGATAAAATTTAAAATAGAAAAAATATATCCTAGGCTGCGATGTGAATGCAATCCCATCACTTTTTATTTACCAAGCGACTACTCTAACCAGTGAGCTATAGAGAATATGGAAGAAACATACAAAACGTATTACAGATTTTTGATTTTCCTTCATAAAGGCAGACAAAGACAGCTGTAGGTATTTCAGAAACTAACTAACTAAAAAACCAGTTTAATAAATGTATTCTATTTTGCATGTTTCATTTGTCTAATGAAACACCATTATGTGTTAATAAACAGTTGCACGAACACACAGCTTAATCAAAATATATTGATTCGAAACTTCGTAAAACGTTTCGTAATAGGGCTGTTAGATTAATTCTCTTGAATTTAACAACTCAATATGTATTTTTACAAACTTGAGTTGTCATGTGGAAACTGTAACAACTTCGACATAGCGAATGTTTTACAGCCTAGAAAGAATGGGCCTTACTAACAACAATTATATAAGCTGTGTCATTTTAAATTTTTAATTGGAAAAGAAGGTATAAAACTAATGAAATAGTTATTCGCAAAGGCAACCTTGTATTTAGGGTTCTTCCAAACTCTCTGTGGCTTTGCATTCTAGCCTAGGAAATGTATTTTTCCAATTCGAACAATTTTTAATATACACTACAAATCGTGGACGGTTCTAATTTGGCAGTCTCATCGCAATAGTTTCGAATAGGCACCTGTAACATCCAAAGTTAATAGTACTAATACTTTATATAATAGGCAATAAAGAGATTCAAAATGTCAATTTTGCATAACAATAATTCTCTATAGTTACTCTATAAACACTACATCCAATTTTATATATATTTTATTGTAAAATAATAAAATGTAACAATAACAGAACACACAACACTGTTATACACATACACATAAAGATAAAAGCCAAAAATTTGTTTGAAATAGAACCCTCAACTATGTAAAGGCTGAGAGTTTCTTGCGCCGCTTCTTCTCTGCAGCTACTAATTCGTCGAAGCGGTAGTAGGGTTGATTGGGAATATGCATACTGGTGTTATTTTTAATTTTAAAATAAGTATTATTTTAAAATTAAAAATAACAATTTATTTAGGACATATTGAAATACTATAAATGGGACAATTAGTAAATGCCCGGTTGATACCCAGTAAAATTATGACTATTGCCTTTATAATTATATTTATTTATTTTCTTATACATATTCCCTGTTGTGACGATTTAAAAGAGCTTAGTAAATAAGTCTATTTAAATAAAGTTATTTTTGACTTTGACTTTGACTTTGTAATTTGAGCTCAAATTACTATGTAGGCTTTCAGTCGGCCTATTCACTAAACTATTATTAACCACGAACTAATTATTAATTTCTAGGCTGATCTGTAAATAATTTACTACTTTAGCTCTCAAACATAATTTAGACAATAGACCCGCTAACAATCGGTAAACTATATTGAAAAACAAGAATTAAACATGAACACAAACAAATAATATAACATAGATACCATAGTACTTTCTAAAAATGACGTCAAAATTTACATAATCGTCTAAGACCTGCCATGATAATAAAATGAAGTCAGGTCTAATAAAGGACTAGATAAATGGCTGTGTTGAACACCATCTTCATAGTTCTAGTCTTGTGTGTTCTGTGATGACAATTAATTTTGTCAACTCTTAATTGATTAACTTTCTAAACTTTAAACTATAAAGTAAATACTGCGTTTTTCTTCTCGTATAAAATATAAAAAATTTATATTTTATAAGTTATGATTTAAATTACATTAAAATGACAAGGTGTACATAGATGTGTATTGAATGCGAGATATATTTTTTGTAAAGTAACAAGAAAAAATCAATTTTTACTTTTTACAGTAACACTGTGATAGATTACTAACATCCATTTTCAAATTTAATTTAATTTTTTATATTAAAAATTAGCTATCATTTAACTCCCGTTGTAACTCCCATGATTCATTGGACATTTGCTCAAATCCTATAAACGACAAAGCCATTTAAAAAAAGAAGAAGAATGTTTGGTATCATCTCGCATCAATATGCACCATACACACACAGTCAAAAATATATCTACTATACTAAATAAATCTACTAGTCTCAGATATTGATCTTGCAAAAATAAACCAAACTTAGATCTTTTAAGACTACGCCTATACAGGTTCAATCAAGAATAAAAGAATTTCCCCATGGAGTACACTTCAATAAAATTTACGAGACTTTTAAATTTATTTTCTAAGAGATAGCTCTTAGAAAATAAATAAACATCACTATTCCAGATCTCCTCTACAAAATTACATTTAAATTACCTTTTTTTATTAAATCAGAATAACTCTTTTAATAGAATTATCAAAAGCTTTTCTTCACAAGAAATACCTTAATGAATTACAATGTGGGCGGCTTAGCACTCCATTTTACTTCCTGACTGTAGCCACAAGGCACTAAGCCCTCAAAAATCTGTAAGCATTGCTTCAGAGACTCTTGACAATCTGCTAATTCTACACATGGCCCATATGGCTCCAATTTTTCAGCAAGTCCACATAACAACTTGTACACACCCTCAGCAGTTTTTTTATCTCCTTTCTGCAGTTTTTCAATGACATTTGAGTTCAAAATCCTCTCTTTGAATGCTCTTAAATTTGCTGGAACATATCCTGTCGATCCCATAGTCATAGATATATACATGGGCCAGTTATCAACACATGCCTCGCATAAGCATGTGAACTTGTATTGAAATTTGAGATGTTGTTGACGTGAGATGCGATCAGCAAGAGCATGATGAGGCCTGTAAGAAGATTAAAATGCTTTATTATTAGTAAGCAAGCATATAATAACAATTTTAATGTCTTCCATTTCAGTTAGTGAAATTTCTATATTCAATTTTCAGCTTGTAATTATTGTTCTTATACCATCTCTGAATTAAAGCAAACAGTAGAGGAGTCCATATGTGTGTGTGTCCATATGTGTTTTATATTTAAAGAAAGAAAAAGAAAATTATAATTATAAGAACTTTATAAAAATGAACTACTTATATAGAAATAACCTTAACCTGAGAACAAATCTTCTAATTCACCTCCTCTTGTATATAGGGCTACGCCATGCGGCCAGCTGGTTGTCAAGTGTTATGAAGTATTTTAGTTAATACAGAAACAATTAAACTTTTACATAGATTTTATGATTTGACAGTATAAAAATTTTAAATTCCCTTTAAAGGATATATATAAAATAATTTTCTGACTGACAAAAATTATTTCAAGAACTTACCCATAATTATCAAATATCTGCTGTCCTTTCTTGATTGGTCTCAATGAAAGAAGAGACATCTGCCCTGTGCCTAACTTATTAAACCTTACCACATTGGGGGCACATGAATGGTTGAGAAGACTGTGAAACGGATATGCAGCACTTGCTATACTTAGTTCATCAACATAATTGCCATTATCAGATTGTATGTTGGAACTTATCCCATGCATGTTAGTGGGACTTGTCATAATATGATGAAGCAATGTTCCAGCCACACATTTCTTAATATTTTCCTTTTCTCCCTCATCATTACTATTTAAAAAGTCAGTCTTTTTCATCAATAACCATAAAAAAACAGCAGCTGTGACAGATTTTTGAAATATATCAGATATAGATCGCTTTTCAACATTTGATTCCAGTGTATGAATTGATGCATAATATTTTGAATCATACACCCATTCATTATCTATTTTAACATGACCTTGGTATTCAGAATTCATACGACTTTCTGCCTCTTCTATGCATTTAAACAAGGCATTCCAATTAGAATGATCATTACGAGCCTTGATTACAGTTCTTAGAGCTAAATGCTCCAATTTTGTAAACTCCATATCTATGATTGTAGCAATTAGTGAACATTCAATGCTGTGATAATCTCTTTGTGCGTTTTTTTTACAATTATCACTACAGTATAGAACAAAGCAACAATTTGGACATGGCTGTAGATTTAAAGATCTAGAAAGACAGTAGCCACATGCAAATAGATATTGTGACTTTAATAGAAGCTTGAAGTAAGGTTCTTCTTGCACTAAAACTTCACCAACTTTAATGTCACATTTAGCAACCACATGTCGCCCCATTTCTTGAGTATAAACTACTTCTAGTTTAGAACTTGCACATGAGAATCTAGGGGCTTGGGAGTCTTTCAGTGTTAAATCAATACAACAGTCATTATCATTTATTGAAATAGTTTTAATAGACAGATGCATAGCACAATCTTCTTTCCTTTTATTTAATTTATGTTTCAATTTTTCAGGGTAATTCATGGTAAATATTTTTTCTATATCATTCAAACATGCAGTATATTTTTCTAAAGAAAAAAATACTGCAGATCGGTTAGCTAAAGCTACAATAAAACTTTCTGATTCCAAAGGAGCATAGAGTAAAGATAGATTATAGTACTGCCATGCCCTATAATCATCTGATTTCTTAAAACACTTGTTACCAAGGTTACGGTAGTGTATAGACACATTGTTACTTTTATTAACTTCCAGAATACTTGGGAAAGCATTTAAGTTTTCAATCAATTTATAAACATATAAAACTCGTTCATCATTATTTTTAATGGAACGTATTTGATTGGACATTGCAACTATTTCGCCTTGTTTAGTCAGTGTGGCGATGAGGCCTTCATAAAGTGAATCAATAATCATCTTGAAGATTTTGGAATTGTCGTAATTGTGTATACTTTTGTGTTAAATTATGTCTCACTTTGCGACTCCTTTTATAGTTGTTAATTTAGGATGTGAGATGATTTATGTCATCGACCAGAGGCTAAAAGCGCAGAATATTAGCTCAGACAAATCTGAAAGAGGTTAGAAATATAAATATCTTAAAAACCCGTCATTAACTGCTATAAAACCGAATCTGCAGATTTATTAGATAAATAATTGTTACATTTCAGTACTCACGGACGTAGTAACGGTGCTGCTTCACCCCAAACTCCTGGATGAATTATTTATACCACAGCCGGTTGCCACTCACGTAGTTATCAAGCAATTACTACAGGATATTTCGGCCACGTCTATTATGAAACTAGACGACTACTCCATGTCAAAATTATGGGACTTAATGACTATGATCTTCAAGTGGCAGCTGTTTGTTGCAACAAACCAAAATATTTTTGACATTAGCCGCCGACATTTAAGAAATGTAGCCATAATAATGCCTCAAAATTTCCCTAAAACCATTATCGAGCAAGCAATGAACAAATTCGAATTATTAGCTCAAAGATTTACTGATGACGACTATAAATCACTGAGTAACACATTGATTCTATGGTTTTCGGAATATCACATCAAAATATCAGTTTTACTCAGACTTGGCCTGCAGAAGAAAGACGGTATGTTTAGTTTACCTTCGACAATAAATCCAAGAATATTACAAAACTTGGGCGAGAATATTTACATTTATGATCAGAAGAAAAACCCAGTTGATGAGTATGAAAGTAGATGTGCTGATACTAACGAAATCAGCTGCCTACTGGGTTCTATTGATCAAACGCCATTAAGTGAAAATATTATTCATTTACCAATTGAATTTGGCAAGCAAACGACAAAGAAGACATTGATAATTTCTAGAGATACACAATTTGAAACTATTAACACTAATATCAAAATTAGACGCACAGATCTATTATATAGCCCAGAGATACCAAAATCTACCCAAGAGGACCTTTTGGATATGTTACAAGATATAGAATAGGTAAGCCACCATAAAATAGCATTAATTTACCAGACTATATCCCGATCTTTTGGGTATCAAGCTGATACAAAATGGCAACCCTAAACCAGGACTTTCCACTAGTGCCAACGTTTGTTATAAGTAGAAGCACTAGTGGAAAGTCCTTTAGGAATTATCGATATTAAATGCAAATGATGTACTATGTTAACCATTTAGAAGAAGATTCGTAGCGAGATTCTTCTTATGAAGAGTATAACTATCTATATAAGTATCGAGTGTGAGACAAATAACAATTTTTTTTATTTCATTTGAAATGAAACAATTTTTCCAGTTTGAACTTACGGTAATGATGACATAACAGCTTTTCTCTTTGTGGCTTATTAAAATATTTTAGTAAACTTTTGTACCTTACAAGCGCACTATCGTGAGCTTGGTGTCAGCTCAAAAGAAGAAAATTGGCCCACTGGAATTGAATATTGGAAATATCTTTTTGGGCATGTGTTGCATAGATTAATATATTATATAAATTTACGGTTACAGGCTATCGATAGTCGCCTATCAGGCACAACATTAATGTTCACACGCCGCATAAAAGTAATTTAACTGTTTATACAACTAATTTACTTTGTAGTCAATATTTTGTTTGTATTACACTTCCTCTAGGTTCCTTTCTAAGATACGTGATATAAATAATTGTGTGCAAAGCACATACGTAACCCACGCGCGTTACAAAGTAAAGTTCATAAATTAGGTACTGTATTTGTATTCGCCGAATAGGTAGGTTCGGTGGCACGTTTTGATATTAAACAAAGAAATCTACTCTTTCTGCCTGCGATAAAGGAATTAATACTAAAAACTGTTCAAGTTTTTATGTAAATAAACAATGCCTATTATTGGAACGAAAATAATGAAATATCAACAACGACGATGAATACTTACTACTTTCGTAATTATTGATTTGAGTATTCTTGGTATTTTATTTCCAAAAAATATCTTGCTCTTAACAGTTAGCTAAGAAAAATATATGGCAAAATAAATTTTAATGTTAATCCCACTGTTCAGTTTCATGGTGTAATTCCTCTTAAATATTATTGGTAGTTTTTCACTGTTAAAGATAAAGCAGCATTCGAAACTCCTTCAAACACTTTATACGGATACACTACGCTATTGTTTTTCGGCCAGTACGTAACATTTATTTAATTAAAGGAATACCTTATGGAAACATCTTTTGAATTATTCAATTTAATGCTTTAAAGGGCTCATTGACAGCTTGGGTCAGCATTGACATAAACAAAAATTGTTTTACAAAAATATTTATTTTCAATATTACCTTCTTAATACTTCTTGGTCGCGAACTCAATTAATTGTTCAATTCATTTCTTTATATCATTAATTCAAGAGATTATTTAATATTAGTTTGTACTTTGCTGAATGTAAAACAGCTGTTTTAGGTATATGTAACGATAAATATTATTTGAATTCGCGATCTTAATAACAAACGGTTAATTATAATTATAACATATACAAATCACAAACTTATATAATAAGTACGACCCTCATCACATTTATCATATCGCATAATGCATTTAAAAATTTAATGTATTCACTTTCTATTCGATAACTATAACGTACTTCCTGATTTTCGTATAAAACAGGCATAGTTTTGTAATGAAAACTATACCTACAATAAAACTATAAGTGCCTATTAACAAGCAGGCAGCAATGTTCATAGTACGTTATCATTATTTAGAATTTTCTGTCAACATTTATTTTTAAATGTAATATATATGATGAAAATAAGAATAGAACTGCACCAATGACTAACTTCAATCCAACAAAAGTGACTGAATTAACAATAAAAAACATTGTCAAAGTTTTCATTTAAAAAAATCGTAAATTGAATTATTTTTGGCTTTTTAATGTTTTTTACAATTTGTTCTTTACAATTTTGAGTGACAAGTTTCTAAGGTCAAAGTTAGATGGGTGACCGTCAGCATTATAAACTCGAAAAAATATTCGAATATACTTAAAACATACCTATAAAATTTCCCATCATCCGATTCTGGCTTGATGAAAAATGGACCACCTCAGTTGTATTCAGTTGTATTTAATTAAAAAAGAACGTTGGAAACCGGTGAACATACATACAAAGAAAATACATTCAGTGGAACATAGAACATCTTCCTTTTTAAAGTCGGTTAAAAATCAGATAGTTCATAATTAATTTAAATTTAATGCTAAGATTTTGGCAAAACGCATACAAACTTTTCTTATTTTGGCCGAATAGTATAATCTTTTTTACTTGCTTTACTAAGTTGAATCCATTTAAGAAATTCAATAATGTTATTTCTTCAAATTTATTAATGAGTCGTAAATAATCTGTATTATTATATAAAACGAATTCGTTTTGAATTCCCAAAACATTCAGGTTTTATAGAGACCGACTGTAGCAATGTAAGGATAGATTTTTTATTATTATTTAGGAAACCTTCTTTGGTTACAACATGCTTTGCTTATTTTCAGGTCAGGTTTTTCACAATTTTTAACATTTCACAGTGAGTGTCAAACGTCTTTAATGTAAAATCTCATTTTTAAGTGTAATTTTAAACTTATTACATATATCTTTGCTCAAAAACAATTTATGGTGACACTAATTTGACTGTCTTCATATAATAATATTAGCAAGGAGTATATTTTATAAGTTACTTAATTTTAAAACAATATTAATACAACACAATGAATAAAATCCTTTTTAAATTGTTAAACAGTCAGCGAATAAAGTAGTTTTTATTCGTATCTATTACTAACTTTAATTTAGGGTATACACAAAAGACATGGCAAAGGTTACAGTCATCGTTTTAAGAATCCTTAGTGGTTTGCCAGTTTTTCTACTACCACTCCATCACACTATGAGAGATTCGAATAAACGTGGCGATGTATTTGATATAAATATTCAAATTTTGTTTCTTTTGAAGTAGATATCCAGTAACACACACAAACACACACGTCGTCTTTAAAGTCTGTTAAAAACAAAAAACCTTTTATCCATACATCCATAGACTAGATAAAAATACTTTAATTCTAATCAATCTAAACATATGAGACATAAAACTAACAATCTGTTGTAATACAACCAAAACCATTCTTAACACGAATGGCACGTATCGTGTGACATGTCACAAGACTTAAGAAATAAGCAAAGTATGTATCAAATATACATGAAAATTTAAGCATAATAAATTATAAGAAAGTACTATGTTTAATATAAAAAGACGACTCCAAAGTATCTGATCTCTTTGGCTGCCTTATTTCTATATTATTAGTAAAACACAAACTGTCAAAGACTAAGATATGCAGGAAAAATTTACATTTTTAATAACAGCCTTACAGTATTTGACTCACTACACAATGTCCCAACGGAATTAATTATTCACATTCTTCAAAAATGTATTGCAGGAATGAAAAATATTGAAAACCAGATTAAAATTAATATTATAAATGCTACATTAATTGTAAGATAAAGGAAGAAATCAGGATTTTCGCGAAATTACATATAACACCAAAACATTTTCTTTCTATATTGAATTTTAAAGAACATCAAAAATAACGTTTATTCCTGCACAATTTCAAATTTAATTTTTGCCTAAGCCTAGTAAATTATATTAGCTGTTACCATACGTGGAAAATAACAATGTCACTAAAAGTTCCATACATCTTTGTGAATAACAAGGAACGGATTTCCGGATAAATGCATAAAATATTAAATAATAGGTTTATTCGTAAACGGGAAATGATTAATATTTATGATAAATACTTATATTTCAGATATAAGAAAAGTATCCTACAAACATATTACCGTCCCCACTTGATAGAGAGTGTTATGGGAAGCCTATGTACACTTGCAACTTTTGTCGTATTATATATTGTAACTTAACATCGTCAAGTTTATCATGTTACTTTGTTACTTGCTTGCTTGCTTCTCGATGTACAACATTTTTCGATTAAATAAAAACCATTACAAATTAATACAAATATAAAAAAAAACAGTTTCTGTATTATCCTCTAATCACTAATTGCTTTCGATCTTTCACCAAAACTCTGTTTTACTATTATAATTAAGTCACAAACACAGTTTAGTCATATTTTAACAAAATCGGTCAATATTCATTCACTCACTACTATAGAAATCTTGAATGCATTCTCGTTGAATTTGGGGTGAAACTACTGTCTGGTAGCATACTAGCGTCGCCGTAAACTGGCGATGAAGGCCCGTTGGAGGCATACGGACTCCTTGAGAACGTCCTAGATCGGTTGAAAGGAGTTGTCATTTCTGTAGCTGGTAGCACAGTTTGAACTGGTTCTATCGGCATGCGGATTGGTGCTTTCTGTTGCAGTTTTGATTGGACTGAAATATAAACAAGAATTTATAACAGGATACGGGAGTGTACTACATAATGTGGATTCTTATAAACAAACAAACGACTGAGTGCGTTATTTCGTCATAATTTAATATAACCTGGGAACTGAGTTACTTGTTGTGATATATTTATAAAACTCTTCTCTTGATATCTAATTATGTAGGATAATGCTTTAAGATCTAAAACTAAAGGTGAGGTGCATTTCGTTGTATCAATATAATTGCACAAAGGTCAGCTAGCTCATATCACGTGACTTTTAAAAAGGAGTCTTCAATTTTCGACCTTAATGAACGGTATAACAATTATGTAGGTTATTTGATTGTTCGGCATTTTTATTTTATATAGAATAAATTGAGATTTACATAATTTCCACTTCAGAAATAAATTACTACAATTTTCGAGTATGTATGCTTTCAAACGTAACTATTTTGTCTATAAGACATTCATTTATACTTACTATACGTATAAGCAGCTGCAACCCCAATAATAGTGAACAACGTCGGCAGATAAGGCTTCAACAGTGAAAACAAAGCCCCAAGTAAAGTTCCACAAGGCACATCACATTCCCTTTCCACTTCGACACGTATTTCTTGTGCCGTCAACTTAGAACGCACGTTCACCCACCCTAAGCCACAAGTAGGTGCTTCATTTTTCACTGAAACTATTATTTCACTGTCTCTGTGATTAATATCCAATTTCAATCCTGGCGATGAGGTGATCTTCACTAATTTCAAAGCTCGTGGATGGCCGTTCACCGTGAAGACTGTAGGTGGGTTCAGTATGGAGACCTTGGAAGCAGAAACTTCTATTTGTGGTAAGAGTAGAACTTTGGTGCAAGTGCGAGCGACGCCCCACTCTGCGCATAGTTCTACTTCAGATGGTTCCGTGATAGGGGAAGAAGGTATGATGGCGCAACCTAGTTGACCTGGAAAATAATTATAGTCTTTAAGTTTAAGAAAAGGAATTTCGTTTAATTAAACTGATTTTTTACATTGATTTTAATATAAACCTGTTAAGCCGTCTCAAGTTTCCCAGTAGACAGTCACAATATATATTTTGTTAATTAGATGTAAATAAAAAAATACAGACCATCCCACGGCTACGTCTATATGAATGTATCATAATTGTAGATATTCAATTTTACTAAAAGAGAATTCATTTTGATGTTAAAATTAATAATTAATACATTCAAAGATGCTTCAATAAAAGCCTGTCGGAACCGGGAATCGACCGGGAATACAATAAAGGTCATCTAAATCTAGCTCCTCTATGCTTCTAAGGCACACTAAGCCATTGGGCCCAGCTGTAGACAACTGTTTTCACCAACAAACCCGTCTTGGACCAGCTTATTGGTGGTATGGATCAAATTAATAAGTGTCTCTCCCATTTAAAAATGTTTATGCTCGGCAGTAAGATGTAATATAGTTATTACGATAAAGTATTTAATTATCGCTGCTTATTATGTGAATAAATGTAAATACGTTTTGTTGCACACAAACAAAATTACGTTAAATTATGTTTAGATTTCACAAACAATACAGGCAAATATTTGTGGACCGGCGAAAAACACCTAATTTTACTAAAAGCGCTACCCTCTACAATATGATCGCTGTATATTTGTCGCCCTCATTTCCATAGATCTGGCAAATAAGTGGACAATATAACACATTTCTCATAATCTTTCTCTTTATCTCACCATTCATAATATCAAGCACCGCCTTAGCTGTTAGCGGGGTTTTCGTTCTGCAAGAGAATGGCAGTTCCACTTCAACACCTTCCAACGCATACTTCTGGTCCTCGGTACACAGCACTGGGCCCGTGGTAAGGCTCGCAGCTTGGATGGTCAGCGGGACCATAGACGAGGGCCATTCACCGGGCATAAACTCCATCTGTTATATTTATCTAAGTGTTAAATTAGTAGAAAAAGATTGCAACTTAAGAGATTTACATAGGATTCTCCTAATAAAAAGGAAGGCAAAGGAGTCGAGCCCATACAACCATGTTTTGTAAATTCTTTGTTTTTCAGTAATATAATTCAAATGAGATTATTACATAGAATTAATAACGTACGTATACATACATACTTGCAATATACGTAAAAGTTACATTATAATCAATCTATAGGACTAGATCAATAAATCGGATCTGGAACCTCAATTTTACCTTATCAAGTGGTATTTGTCGCACTGTATGCGCTAGAGGAGGCCTATCCAGCTTCAAGACGTGTTGCGCAGAAATGTCGCGTATTAGTACCGCCAACGAGACTCCACTGCCGGCATATATAGCGACACTTGGAGGAGACCGCCAACCAACACCTTCTAAGCATATCGCCCAGCCGCTAGTTGCTATGCAAATCAAGATTATATTTTCTTAACTCTTTCATCAAATGTTTTAGGGTTTTGCCATATTTTGTATGTCCGTGTACAAAATATGGCAAAACATTTTACAATATTTAGCTTTGAAATATTTAGATGAGAAAATGTAATATTGAGATATCACATGTATATTGTACTTGACATACAGAGGGTAAAAGAAATGTGCACTAATACTTAGTGGGAAGAACTAGAATGTCAATATGGTACCATCATTGCAATGTTTAAAAATGGTCACGACAGTTCTGCAAAAACCATAACGACAATGAAGATATAGGAATATTATGTACACCTTTAACGATAAAAAAATATAAAAACTAAAAACATATATTAAATAACCATTATTGTAGCTTATATTCGGTAAAAGTAAATATACATATTCGTACATCATCATTATTCGATTTTTTTTCTCTCAATATGAATAAGTTGGCGGATAAATTAAATTGTCATTCGTATTGAATTATCACACGACGGCCTATTAAGGAATTTACCTAACTAAATGTCAATTCTATATTCATATTTAAATTGAAACAAGGCTATATAGTCTTCAAAAACATTGCCATTAGATTCAAATTTAGTTGCATACATACCAATGACTCTATCAGCTCGCACATCACTCCCAGTGACCCAGACTTCGTCTTTCACTGTAACACCAGCTGCGGTGCTTTGAAAACTCATGAAGGTGCCCGTTGAGTCTAGGTTTGGAATCATCAATTCGTTGCCAAGAGCGCTACGAAAGGAATATTTAATTTATGACTTGTTTATTTATAATAGGATAACTTAATTGGGGGAGCTCATTGGCAAAGAGATGAATTTCGCTATGGTTGATCCCTGCCTCTGAGGTCCTCCGTGCTTCGTAAAGCACAGTTAACCTACTAACCCGCATTGGGCCAGTGTGGTAGTGTTAAGGACCCAAGGCCTCATGAATGTATTACATGTATAAAGGCCTATGCCCATCGGTGGGCATATGATGGCTATTAATGCTCAATTTTGTTTGTCAAAGCATGCCTAATAAGCAGATGCAAACCTGATACAACCTGATGGTGATAGGTATACATGCATTATCAAAAAATATATAAATATGTTGTCATAATATGTTGCTGGTCACTGATGCATCTCATCATTATCTATACGAATATAATAGTTAGTAATTTAAATATAGTATTTAAATATTTTAATTAGACCTGGATGGAAAAACATACCGAACGCGTACTTAAATTTAAGATTGCAATACCCGTGGCCTGCGTAAAATCCAGCTGTGGAACGGTAGATTCTACTTTACTTGGAAATGGGGCATCCGACGTAGAAACAAGATCATTGAGTAGGTAGGTAGTATTTAAGAAATATACAAAATAAACATAGAAAGACGAGACGTTCATTTGAGTCAATATAGTTTCATACTCTCACTGTAGACCAAACGCTGTGTTTGTACGTATCAAATTAAAAAATAATCTCACCTCTCGGCTGCCCGCCTCATATGCGCAAGCATAGGCGTTAGTGCTGTGACGTTAGCGTCAGGGGCGAGTAACTCCCGTCCTATGGAGTTGCGCATCACTAGACGTAGTGCCGTCTCATCTGCGTCTCCGGTCGGCTCCGCTGTGCAGTAGTGAGGCACGGCTACCTCTACGTGTATTGCCTAGATATTAGATGTTTTTTTAGAAATTCACTGGTCGAATAAACAACTACAAAATTTCAATTAATTTAATTTCCATTCGTCAGATATCAATATGCGTAAAATACAATTTTTTGGTTCTAACATAATTTAATATGTCCACAAATTTAAGAATCATTTGAGTTTTCAGCTGTTTAATGATAATGGTTATTTCTCATGTAATATTATTTCTAAAAAATTTTTTTAACATCTTCATCGTTTTAAGTTTCAAAGAAATTTGTCCTGATCAACACTCTATATAAATTCCACTAACGGGCATAGGCCTTCCTACATGTGGTTATAACACACCGGCCCAAAGCCGGTTAATAGGTAACCCTTGGAAAAAATAAGAGACCATATATTTTATTCGACATAATATCTAATTTTGGGCTACATAAGGTCATTACTTCTTCAAATTCAAACTTATTAGGTGTTTACATATCTAACGATTAAATCTTTAGAATTTTTTTTTGGAGACAAAGATTATTTTGAATAAAAAAAAGGCTAACACTTTTTCAATGGCAAATTCATGCATATAATGTACGGACACAAATTTTTCTTAAGTAAGCACACCAGTACTTACCGATTCCCTATAAATGTTATTCCTTTCGTCACTATGCTGAGCTATAATGACACCATGGCCAGGCGCTATGGCCTTCAACTCCCCTTTCGAGTTAATCTCAAAGGCGCCTTCTCCATAGGCCTTCCAAGAACTCTTCGGCAAAGATTTCAGTTTGATTGAAGAGCCGACGGCAAGAGATATACGGTCACCGGATTTAACTTCTTTGGACAGTCCTTCTAAAGAAGTCCGTATGTCCGAAATACCTAGGACTTCGATTGTACTATCCCAGGAACGTGTTTCTGCTGCCTGTTAACAATGCTGATGTTAAATTAGTTGTTCTTTATCAATTGATGTATAAAGAAATACTCAGTCAAACTCAAGTTTACGATTAATGTAATCGATTACAGTCATCACGATTTTTGACAGTATTTGTTCGTAAAAAAATTAAATTATCTCTTCCGGCATTTCCTTGGTGTTTTTGTAATCGATACTCAAAAACTTAAACTTTTGCAACCAACCTCTTTTAACACTCCTTCGAGATTCTTAATCAAAAATATACAAAAATATAAAACCATTTTTAATATCATAAGCATACCAACAATCTTTTTTACTAGTATTCATCTTTTGTACAGTTCTAACATATCCTTAAAATTGTACTTATTAGTGTTATCTTCCTTCTTTTATTAAAGAATGTTATCTTAAACTTACTTGTCCCATATTCCGTACTCTAACATCAACTGTGATAACTCCTGCCTTCAAAGGCACCACCCTTACCGATAGTCCTTCAGCTACCGACCTCTCTAAGTAATCTGTAATGTGAGATTTTTATACATACACAAAACTTATAACAAGTCTTTGGACCGTCAGTATCAAATAATACATTAGGGAATGCACTGAGTTAAAAATTGAATAGAAACATATTGGACAATATTGACAAACACAGACATTGATACATTATTCACCACCGAGCACCTAATTGATTGACACTGAATATCATCATCTTAAAGGCTATATTTACTATATTTTGACTTATACCTGCAACTGAATGCCACAGATACTAAAATATGTCATACATGGATGTATGGGCTTCACCCCTTTGCCCTACTTTTTATGTGAAAGATTTTCTTGCCATCTATCAATCAACAGTCCGTCAATGGCTAAATGAATGAAATAATGAAAATGCAATAAGGTCCACTATTTATCTTAAATTGTTTTGTATACCCTACTCAAAACAAATAAAGATTGTTTTCTCGCAGAAAGTTGCAACCCTTATGATACGAGTTATTGCTCGCTAAACATATAAAATTTAAACAAACAAAATATAATCACCATCAGCATGCGTGGTATAAAGTCGCGCTGTTGTCGGATCGCGTACGGTCCAAGTGAGACGCGGCGGCGGTTGTAACGTCGCTAGAGCGGACGCGGGTAGGGAACCCGCTTCAACCCACACTGGACCAGGCGAACCCACTAACAGGATTTGAGTTGCTGCTCGTACACGCAGACCTGATATGGGTATTACCTGTTTGAGAATAAAACAATAATGTTTCATAATATATTTTTAGTAATTAATATAAATAATAGCTGTATGGAATATATTTCTACTGTCAAATTTTAACCGTTACATGATGTGGTTATTATCATCATATCATTCTCATTATAACATATAGTGCTTTTGAAGAAAATATTCATTGTGCATTTTTTTATTTTACTTTCATGTATTCATGTAAAAGTATATATGATAATGAGTATGATAATGAGTTACTTTTATGTATATATGACAATGAGACACTAAAAAATCTCAGGTAAGACGCTAATCTATGCTAAATTCTATTATGCGCGATGAAACTTCACCAACTTCGATTAAATACCTACTTGGTTGCCATGTTTCGCAGTACAAGATCTTTAGATTTTTTAATTATACGGCAGGTGAAAAAACATAAAACTTACTTCGACTTCAGCGTCGGCGCTCGCCATTTCAACACCAGTGATGTCAGTGGCGACTAGCTTGATTCGCATCGTGCCGATGTTAATACCATGGACCGATCCTGTTGGAGATACCTGAAATAAAGTAAAATCTAATTAAATTATCAAATTAATATTTTACTTACAATGACCGGCTACATATGAAGGTTTACTGTGTTTTCGTTTGGTCATGAAACAAATTTGAAGAAAGAATAATATGATATTCCAAAACCTTGGCAACAAAATCAAACTTATTTTTAATGAAATATATTTCTTATTGAAATAAAAATGTCTTTGATCTTGCTTTGTTCTGTGAAGTTCGTCACTGGGCTCTATTCTTATTTTGACTGCGTAGTAAGTGATTTATTACCTCGGCATGGTCTTGTCGGCCGACTGGTCTGTATTGCAGCGTCGCCAAGTGCGGTGGAGGTCCTCCCTGATTACGTAACTGAAGTCGGGCTCCGGGGGGCAAGCGAGCCTTCTCCGGTATGATGCGAAGCGGTGGGAACACTAGGACCTAAAAAAAGGTTTTTTTTATACTTTGCGAGAACTTGCCAAATATACTTTTTATAATAAAATTCCTTTCCGATGAAAAACTGTTTGCATCAATAATTCAAACTAAATCTTAGAAAACTACGCACGATATGAATACAACAAACGAATGAGTTAATTAAATTATTGTAAAAATAAAGTTATTATGGCGATAATATGGCTGTAAATATAGTTATTATGGCGCTCGAATATGAGCCTTATTCTATACGGCGTAAGCACAGCTTTTGTTTGAACTGCTATTCATCATATTACTAGGATACTACCAAAAATAGACTTGTCTATTCTCGTACCGTAACCGTATTATATATTAGTTAATACAACTTACCTCAACCTCAGAACTCCATACTCCCCCAATCGAGGCCCGCACTCGTCCCGTTCCCTCGTTAAGGCCGCAAATTGTTCCGTCTCTCACTACCACGTCACCGTTGAACCGCCACTCGGGGGCATGGCTGGTTGCTAGGTAACGGTGCGAGACGCCTTTAACGAACGCGCTGATGGGTACACAGCCTCCAATGCAAACCGCTCGGGACGTTGACACTTCTACACTTAGGATTTCTTCTATGAGGAGCTACATAAATTAATAATTTATTTAAGTAATCGAAAACATAAACACCATTTTTGCATCATTAATAATTTAATTTATAAAATCATACTATTTTTTAAATTTTAGATGTAATAGAAATGTTTCAAACATCATTCGTCTATAAAACAGATATTTGTTTATTACGATTATAACGTCACCAACTAAAGTAGGATATCATCTTTTCATCAACAAAAATTGAAACGCACAATATAAATATTTTTAAGACATATAATTTCCAATATTTAGGAAATTAACCTTAGTGTTAGGATGTATTCTCCAGGTTAACTTTAAATGTCATGAATAAATTGTCAAATTTCTCTACATTTTCCAGCTTACCTCAACAACCTGTTTTTCCCCAGGCACACACAGATCTGTGACCACCAGATCATAGGAGCCAGGACCAGGCACGCTGACGCTGAGCTTCCCTTCGGATACTGAGGCGGAGACACCTTTAGGAGATTCCACGGTGTAACGTCCACTTCCACCTGATACTGACACTACGTTGTTCACGTTCTCGCCTTCCCAAGCTAAATTTACCTACAAAATATATCATTAATAAATTCTATTCCTAATTTTATCAGTCATTGAACACCTCAAAATAACTAACTGTTAGTTTTGTTCAATTCAAGACTAGAAGGAACATTCTAGCACAAAATATACAAGTAGTGTGCTGTTGTATACAAGGTCGGTTTTAGAAAAGCTATAAAGCAACTGTTAAATCTTTCCTCATTTTTATATGAAATCGCCGTACATTTCGAATGTTATTGTATAAAAAATCGATATAAATATTGATGTTCATTGTTGATTGATTAAAATGTTATTGCCTAACATTGTTTATTAATTGACTAAAAATTACCATTGCAGGCCTATCGCTAACTGCAGCTAGAATATTGGAAGCTTCCGGTTAGGAAGATTCTTCCTGCACTGAAAGTGCAATTTCACGAGTTTACTACAATCTTAAGAGTTATACAATGCTAAGGGAAAGATATTTTTATGGCATATGTAAACATTCGCTCCTAAATTGAGTTAGTGATTTTCGTCTTTTATAATTTCGAATTACCTTCATCGGATCACATTTTAAAGGCCCCACAACGCGCGCATTAATACTGGCTGTTGCTTCTGGTATAGTCACTGTTAAAGCACCACTCCAGCCTATTGCTTGCTTATCGACTGATACAACCTGAAACGAAAGTTCATTTTTTTTTTTTAGATGCATTTAGGAAGTATGATTTGAAATCAAACCAATTGTTAGATTTCAAAAATATGAAATAGAACTCGCGTAAACAAAACACTCGTAATAATTCACCTCACCTGATAATACTTATATGGCACTGGGACTGGAGCGTAGTCTGGATGGGTCTCTACCAACAATCTGTCCATTGATTTGTACTCTATTGCGGGGTAATGAGGTTCAATGTGCCATGACGCTTTAGGACCACGTTCATCTAGTAACTCCCTACCGACGGCGTCTAGCAGCGTTACTTTGACTATCACTTCATGTCCTGGTCGAAGCCAAACCCTGTTGCAACCGACGGATTAAAAAAATAGTTCCTTTAACTTCAATCTAAGAGCATCATATAATCATATATTTAGACTAGACTAGAAATTTCAGTTAATTTTCTTTACAAATCTTTCTAATAAGTGACAAACCTTGGACCCCCCGAGCAATTTCCGAGGGTTTCTGCGGGCTCCAGTCTTATCCTGGATACGTGCGGTGCACACGCAGCCTCAAATTCTACTGATTCACGCTCTTCATCTGTGTGCGAGATCAGTTCTAAGCGAGAATCACCTTTCTGTCAATAATGTAAAATGTGTAATGTGTATTTTAATAGTATTTTTTAAAAACTAGTATAATATACATTAAAACATACCCTACGACATTTTAATGTAAACAGTTGTATATCAGGGTATCGATGAGGTGGTGGTCCGTCTCGACTCGCTAGATCCGCTATCCGTGGTTCACTTGACAGGGGAATTAGAGCTTCGCCTTCTGCTAATACCTACAAGAAATAAACAAGATTAACTGTATAATTAAAAAAACTGCCAAACATTATGCAGCATGAAATGTACCGATTAGTAAATTTCATCATTTTAAATAATACTACAATGTAGAATAAACAATGTTGTCATTGATTTACAGATGATAAATAATTTGTCCCTACCGACTTATTTTCCGTACCAACATAAAAACTACCAAGGATAAAAATATCGATTGCCAAATTTCCATTTGGTAATCCGGTCCTTATTTAGTTTTTAGACTTTTTTGTCACATTTCCTAGTAGTGGTTGAATAATACATACTGGTAGCGTAGCTCCGACTAAGGCGGCGGCGTTCTGCGGCCAAATAAGCGTAGGCGCAGCGCGCACTGCTACTCTGGTGGTGTCCCCGGCGCGTCCCCGCGATACGCGCACAGTGGACACGCCGCGGGAGCTCCATACACACTCGAGGACGCAGCAAGCGCCCTCTATGATAAAGAGGGTACATGTTATGAACCGTTATAAACAGTTACGTATATTATAAACTGAAGCTAATCTATTTATTAACTTTTTTATTTTGCAAGTTTACACATTGTTATTGTGTATACAGAACAGAATACCTAAATTATTAAGTATATTTTAATGACAGTAAAATTGAAATAGCTATTTGCTTTTTAAGGTCGCTAAAGGCCTTTACTAATTCTTAATAAATATAATATTTACATTGATTATGAAAATACACATACCAACTGGCTGCGCCCATGTAGCAGAAGTAACATTATGAGGCTCTGGACCTTCCAGGAGTGATACGGCAAATGATCCACAATTACATCTGAAATGGACCATCAAACATACAACCCTGGAAACTATAGAAACTTATTAAAAGTATGTTAAAATGAAGTTGTAGCCATTGACCACACTTTTTTTAAATATAAAACGCTCAGCCAAATGACTCGACACCACCTGATGATAAGCAGCAGAGGAGTCTATATATGAAGATTCCTCACCTTGCCGGCCCAAAAAGTGCTTTTTGATGCCTCTTTTAAAGGAAATCTTATATAATATGTTTACTAACTTATGAATAGTTTTTTTACCTAAAACAATCTGAAATACTTACATATGAAAATTGTAATATTCTCCAGTAACAGGATGGGTAGTGGTGAGCGCTACATGTAAGTGATGAGGTCGGCCAACACGGGCGTAACCAGAGCTCGACAGTTGTATCAGGTCTGGTGCGATGGAATGTATTCTATGCAACAAAATTAAATGTTAGTTGAACCACATAACAATATACCAAAGATGTTTGTTTTATCAATCCGAAACCTACCCATGTTCACACAGACATATCAATACTATCGTGATATCAAAAATTCAAAATACTGTAATTTTTTTACAAAACTCTTCATAAATATATTACGATCAGTAAAATCAAAAATGTATGGGAAATTTCAAAATAATTTGCCAATTTTTTATGTCACTATGGTACTTATATGACTACGTTAATTAACATTGATAAGTTTCGGCTTAGTAGGGTATGTACCTACGCTTTAAATAGTTTAAAAATTATTTTCTAAAGCCATTGATACTTAGAAACGAGGCAACTTTTTTGCCTTTTTGATTAGCTTATTTAAGGCAATATTCTTTGTTACATATTTACATGAAAATAGTAATGAATACATTTCATTACTATTTTCATGTAAATATGTACACAGAGTTCAATCTATTATTGAAATGTGATATAGTGCTTTTTCCAGATGGCCGGCAAGAATTTTCCATCGCTATTTTATTTTGGTATTGTTTATATTGGCTGTCTATTGTTTGTACTGTTTACAAATAAGTTATATCGAAGGTTTATATAAGGGCCACTTAAGGAATAAATATAAAAACAAGCAGTTTTTCACTGCCTTGATATTATACAGGCTGTTTGTTCTTCAGTTCTTAACATCAGTTTTGGCATTCACTCACCAAAATGGTAAGTGAAGACTGAAAATGGATGCGAACTACACCCGAATTCCTCAACCACAGAGGAACCTCTAACTGTCGGCACACAACAATGCTGTTAACATTATTGTTATGGCGGACACTTAAATAAGATAGTAGTATCTTGCGAAGTGGACTGGGAATTGGAGTAATCGGAGGAGGTTATAGCCACTAAACTGCAGAGACGGTTAGTATTATAATAGTTAACATAAAAGTGATCTTTATGTTTTTTTATGTGAGACAATATAAAACAAGAAAGATTGTCAACCCGATAGGAAGAATCACCGAATGATGATATACTAGCTTGATGTAAATTAAGCATTAAAATGGTACAAAATGGTCCCTATCCTTATATTTTCTAAAAGCTAAATGAAAATAATAATATCTTACTTTCCATGAGCTTGAACATGAGAATACTTTTTTAACTGCACTCTCACTTCCATTTCACCAATGCCTCTGACAGTCACTACACCATTGGGCGCGAGAGAGAGAGCTTTATGTGATGTGTCACTTACAGACCATACAACTGGCTCGTCACCACCACCAGTATGTTTCAAGGGTATGTCTCTGAAAAACAATAATTTTGTAATTTACAATGATTAAATACATCCAAATAGAAATTACCAACAAAATATCAAGGAAAAGCTTTTCAATAAAATTATTTCAATATATAAGAATATATCGATTTAAATTTTAAGTAAAAAAATTCCTTATCAAATATAACTCATAAGAAAATAAAATAAATTATGCTTACATTATATTGTCTGTCCATGCCACATAAAGCTCTGGTGGAACAACTTTCAAAGGATCTACTACCACAGCTGAAATCTCTCCTTCAACCTATAAAACACAGAACTTATTATAAGTGTATAACATGCTATATATTTAACTGTCATAGTTATCCAGTTATCCATACTCACTTTATTCTGTACTATTTTCCCAGCAATTGAATGAAGTCTTGCAGTAACAGTGAAGACACCTGCATTATGAGCAACAGCATCTGTCAATGTCCCATTTTCTGTAGACATTATCAAGTCTACATTAGCTTCACCTTCTACTGATAGTCTAATTAAAATATCTTCACCAGCTGTCAAAGTGTGACCATCTTTATCAAGTAAGGTAGAATGGATCACAAAGTTCTCTTTGCGGATAAGAAAGTTTGAAGGACGTAAAGCCACTCTTATGCTGTGCGGTTCTGCTACCGTAAGTGTGGCAGTGGCTACTTCTGTAGGTCCCGACATGAGAAAAACTGATGTTGTGCCTATTTTGGAAGCACGAACTCGACTCACAGTATCTTCCAAAATTGAAATACCAGTGTCAGGCACTTTTATAGTATAAAGAGTTTCTGCTACATCTTGAATTGTAAGACGACCTGCACGAGCTCTAACCACTCTGCAATAACATTAGATAGATTAATTAATATAATTTCTAAAGAACAGAGTGGACAATAAATAATATTTAAATTGGTAATTTTACCTGTATTTCAAGACATCCCCAGGTGCTACAGTTGCCACTGCTGGTGTCAACACAACACTTGCAACAACATACAGGTTGACGTCGGCACAGATATCTTGTAAGCACACGCTGACGCGGCATTGACCCATTGCCTGCCCATATAACAGTACTGAGTATGATCTAAGACCCGATGATTCAAGCTCAGCAATGCTCCGTGGTGACTCATAATCTGTATCTCGCCACCTTACTAGACTGAAATGATGAAACAGAACATAGCAACTGATTTTATTATAATACATGCTGTGTACATTATTAAAAGATCTTGAGATGACTTCAATTAATTTAAAATATTTACACATGTGACAGACATATGTACACCAAAAGTATCATAAGACATCACCACATAGTGGTATCATCTTCATGATAAGAAGAGAGAAGATAGAGAAAAATGTAGGAGTATGAAGTTAGAGAGTATTAGATGAGAGTAGTAATTTTAACAAAGATAAAAAAATGAGAAATAATAAGGGTTTACAAATTAATTTAATTAATTATTACTCTAGTTCAACTTACGTAACTATAGGATCTTCCCCTACATTATTGCCTAAGTTTTCTACAGACCATGTTAAGGTTACTCCTTCCAATGTGGAAAACTTGTTGCCTATGAAAGAACATTTATATTAATATGTTTATTTTATTTAAAAACATTAATGTCGTTAACAACAAAAAAGACCTAAAAATAGAAACAACTATTATAAGCAATTTTTAACCACTACACAGTGCAGTAATTTGGTAAAATAAAAAATTAAAATGCTCAGCCAAAGGCTCTCAAATTTTTATATAAGCCACATACAAATTTAGTTTCACATAAACATTGACAAGAATTTCTTTAGTGAATTTTTTTATAAAAGATTGACGTTTGATTTTGTATTTGTGTTTTTAGAAAATCATATTACATATCATTTAAGTGTATTAATCATCATATTCTTATGATGACCACATAGTATACTACACTATTGTAGTTGCATCAATTATTATACTGGTATTTAAAAACATATATGTAAAAAAAATTTATCCCAAATTAAAATCATAACAATTTTAATGTTTTTTATGAAAAAAGCAACTACCTTGATTATCATATGCCACAACTTCAAAAGCTTCAGGTGCCTCTTCTAAATATAATTTCCATGTTGTGCTCATTACTTTCAATGAACTAATTTTGTTAATATCAACATCTCCACGCAAAATCTATAACAGAATTGTTTATAAAAATATATAATTATACTAATTTTGTTATAATGAAAGCCATAGTTTAAGTAGAATAGTAAAAAAATTGAAATCAAAATTAACCTGTTAACCAGGTTAAGAATATACAATTGAATATTCTTTCTTAGAATTCTTGGTAGGTAATATAGCAATAAAATATAGGTAATAAAGCAAAATTGATTAACATCTCTTATTATTGCTGATACATAAGAGTTACTGTCGTCTTACCTTTCTATACTAGTCATATTAGTTAGAACCCGGACAGGCAGATATAATTATTCTAGTTCAATATGAATAGTTGAAAAACTATTTAAACGAGTACTATTGTACTCGGTTAAACTTAGTAAAACAATGACTGTTACTTTAAATCTACCAAATAATAAAAATTGATACCTCGCCAGAGTTAACTTCCTCAGCCAGAATAATAACTGAACCAGGTGGTACACAGGTTCTGGAGACTGATACACGCGCAGCACGAGAACAATGACCCCAGGTGTCCTCGTACACTGGTTCAAGATCTATGATGTCATCGCGAGACAAAGTCCTAAAATATCAATATAAAAATGAGTACAACATATTTAAATTTAGATGCTTTAAAACCATACATTAGTTTTACTTCTTAAGAGTTTAACATACCAAGTATAACAACCCCCCTCGATGATTTCAAAGGTGAAATTAACAGTCAAGTTTTCAAACCATGGCAACAATACTCTCGGAGTATTAATTTTTGCACATTCAAATGAGCTTGCACAAAAAATTAAAGTAAGTACCAAAGCTATTATTTCCAATAGCAATTCCATTGCGTTTTTAGGAATATTACATAGGAAATTATAAAATTATTTCATATCAAACAAAACTATAACCTGAAAACCGCCTTAACTCGCGGAGCGGATTTCAAAATTTGACACTGATTTATGACTGACACTTGACAGTAAAGATTTTAAAGAATTTTTTAAATACAGGAGAAGGCAAAAAATTTTTATTAATTATGGTTATATCCCATTCAATATAGATAGACTCGTTTGAAGATTGAGAAGTGATTGATTGTTTTTATGATGAAGAGAAGTGATTGTTTTTATTTGATTTTAAATGATAGTCGGATGATGAAGAATCATTGCATCTTTTCATTCTCATTTTCATATAATTTCATCGTTATCGTTATTTTAACGTTTTTGAACGTTGCATTCCATTTTCATTCTCGTCAGTCAATAACTAAATGGTAGTACCTGCCATTAGCCGTCAAAAACTCCACGGAGCAAAGGGATACTTTATAACGATATCCTGC
Source organism: Acentria ephemerella (assembly GCA_943193645.1). Taxonomy (NCBI): domain Eukaryota; kingdom Metazoa; phylum Arthropoda; class Insecta; order Lepidoptera; family Crambidae; genus Acentria; species Acentria ephemerella. Next base: position 8,110,436 of record OW971891.1, read on the forward strand.
TAATATATAAGAAATTAAACCATGCTGTATGGGCTAAAGTTCCATTTGCCTTCTCTGTAATAGGGAGAATTTAACTGAAAAAATAACAAGATTTCCCTATAATAGGGAGAATCAAACAAAAAAATGGTTTATGACGCGTAAAAGTGGGGACGTTTCGGGGCTGTATATTTAATTTCTTATATTGTGGAGTAGTGATATTTTTGTTATGATATTGGTGTAATCATGCCAAAAAGTTAGTTAAATCGTGCAATATATGAAATACATCATACAGTGTTCATTAGTGATTAACGTGATATTTTTCAATGTTAAATCTCCATTCATTCATTTAGGGTTGATTCACTTATTTATCATCATCGTTGCATTTCATTGTCATTTGGGTATAATTTAATCATTATCACCACATTGCATTTTATTTTTAAAAAAAATCTCGTATATCATCAAAGAATTGGCGGGGCCCCCGATTAGTTGCCAAAAACTCTTTGAGGAAAATGGAAACACTACACTGGTATTCAGAACCTGAAATAAAGAAATGGCTGTATAGGTTTTAGCTCCCTTTGTCTTCCCTGCAATAGGGAGAAAAAACCAAAAAATATACAAAAAAAGTAATATGTCAAAGAATCAAAAATGGCTGCTTGTGTTCGACCTATTTGTCTCGTATTTTACGTGAATTTTGTAAATAAAACTAAAAATGGAGACGTATTATGAATAGATTTCTTTTATAGGTGTTTTCCAAAAGATACATTAAGCCATTCTGTTGATTAAGGAGAAATTAACATGTCGTCGGACAAGGCTACGGAATTAAAAGGCAACGAGATCGATAAAAGCAAACGTCGTAATAAAACTGACGACACTGTGGTTGCGACAGTAGCAATGAGTGGTGGTGAAAATACATTTCAATATCCGAAGATGGATAACGCTGATAACGTGGGGAAACCTACGGAGTTGTGTTTACAAGGCAACTCACACTTGATGTCAAGTACCACTAGTAGTCTGGCTGATACACCCGGAGATTCTGGTGTTCTATGTTTAGATAGTGAAGCTTCCGAGGCAACCAGTCAAGCTCTTATGTCTCACAGTCTCATTGGAGCTGAAGAATTGACCTGTGATAGCCAATATGATGCCCCTCCTTCAGGTTCCCAAGACATGATCAAAAGTACGACAAGCAGTGTAATGACACGCAGTGACATAGATAATCAAAATATTGGAATTCCTGATGACATGGTTCCTGAACTTCTAGTTGAAACACATCAAAAACAGTATGAAAACTTGCCAGATGTAGTTTTAAAAGCTTTAGAAAGTGAGAATATTTGTATAGACGAGGTCAAGAAAACTGTATTAAGGACAAGTGAACCTAAAAAGTCCTTATCGGAAGATATTGTATACAGAAGGAGATGTAGGAAAAAATCTCAAAGTGGGCCAAGTTCACAGAAAAAGAGAGTTTCATTTCATGAAGATATTTTAAATAATACTAAAACTGACAATATTCATATAGAGAGAGGTTTTATTTCATATGGTCCAGATAGTGGTTATTGTGACAGGTTTAGACAAAAAAACAATATTACTACTACTGATAGGTTTTCGTGGTGTGCATCTGGAGACAGAAGTCCTAAATATGCAGCTGATGTTGCTCAACAAACAATGTCTGATATCTTAACTTATGGAGACTCCAAAAATGATAAAAGTGGCATATTTGAATATTGTCAAAACTTTGACCAAGACAATAATGATAAAGAAAATAATAATGCTAAACCCACTGGTAAACTTTATGGGTGTGATTCTACTAGCTCTGATTCCAACTTTAGTTGTGATTCAGAATCATCATCAAGTGATTCTTCTTCTTCCCATACTAATTCAAATAAAACTGAAGCAACACTTTTACCCAGAAAATGTGATAAAACCCAAAAATCTTATTCTTGTGATGGTTTTGATAATAATGGCCATGTTGCTTTTATGAGAAAAACCTATTTTTCTGAAGCTGATATTGATAAAACCCATGACCGCATGAATATACCTCTAGAAGTATCACAGAGTCCGAATACTGTCAAATCTGTGCTAAAAAAGAAACGTTACATACCAACCAATATTGTAGAAGAAAGGAAACAGAATAGAAAAGGTTTGCATATATTGGATGCCAACAATATAATTGATTCTTTGAAAAATTTCTATAAAAACTTTAATTTTAATTTTGCTCCTGAAAAAGGCTTGCCTGAGTCCAGTTTAGAATTAAATAATGTTGTGGAAGCTTTACCTTCTGATGTAAATCAAAATAAAAATTTGTCCAAAAGCTTGGACTCTGGTATTCAAGCTGAAGATGAAGATGATTTTGTTGAAATCAACCTAAATGGGCAACCTTTAGAATCAGGAAAACCGAATGATATTACACTATCTAAATCTAATATAGTTGGCGAAAAAACCTCAAATGAGGGATCCCCTCGCCACAAATTGACATTGAACATGAAGACTCAACTAGATAAAAAAGCAAACAAAGCTGAAGTCTTCCCACCACTTAATAAATATGTTGTGAATTGTGAGAGCACTGTTTATGAACACAAAGGAGTATCCTACAGTTATGTGCATGATACATTCCAAACTGCTTTTGATGCACCAAAGGAGACTTTTGTTCCTATACCAGAGTCTACTCCAGTTAAGGAACTTGTAACTAGTAGTAGCAAAACAGACTTAAGCACAAAAGTATCTGATATTGAGACATCTAGTAGGACATCTACACCAAAAAGACAATTTAATAAAAATGTTCAAGATGAGGCAGACCAGAAAAATGGGATTCCTAAACATTTATCATCACCAAAGAAACAAAATGTGAATAGATACAGTAGAAAATCTGCATCAACAGTTCAAAAAGTAACCAATGAAACTGTACAAGGCAACAGTGACAACTGCTCAAACACTGACAATTCAACCTTGAAAGGGGCTGATGATTTTAATGAGGAGTACTTTGATAGTCCTGCTAATCAAAAATTGCTCTCAAACAAATCAGTCTTATTGAATAGATATTTAAAAAATGTCTGCCAGAGAAAAGATCTTGAACTTAAAATAAAGAATAACAAATTCTTTCAATTTAAATTGAGAATGGAGAAACATTTTCCAAGCATTATATTTCCATTCAAAGATGTTTCTGACACATTTCAAGTTTCTGCTAAGAGAATGTCCCGATTGATAGACAAGGAAGTGATAGAAAACAAAAGACTTTCAGTGCGGCTACTCACAGCTGATGAGCCATCATACTTTGACAGCTTTGAAGATAATGTTGCCATAGAATGCAACGAGAAACTGAGGTTGAAAATATTCTCATATCCAAATGAAAAATTAAATAGGGTAATTATTTCTTTATTTCTCAATTACAATAGCAATATTGTAAAAAAAGTTCATTCTAATTATTTATTTTAGATGATGAAAGTTCAATCTCCTTATGATATGGAGGATGGGTCATGGTCACCTTTACTGGTTTTTATAACAGATTATGCTCTATATGTGGCCAGTCTGTCACATGGTGGAACTGAATATGAGATATTGTGCCGGCTACCTCACAATGAACTTGATGCAATTGCTGTGAGTATAATTGTCCTTTATTTTTTGTTAAATAATTCGTATTTTTGAAATGAATTGATTACACCATTGCACTGTTCTCTTGGTTATGAAGGTCAATACTACATTTCACTGAGGCAATCATTAAAATAATTCATGCTCTACTTATCATTTTACTCATTCAAATTATAATAATGTTCATCTTAATAATATAATAATGTTTAGATTTGATACTGCTATTGATTTATCATTAAATCATTCTGAGCAAATTGAGGTTTGTACAAAGTTTGTAATATTTAATACATAATATAATCAGTACTAAATTGTTAATAATATGCGTTGACTTTTGGACTGTTTTATGATTGTTGTAAAAAATAACTTTGATAATGAAAAGTATATTGAACTATTTTATAACAAATGCAAATAAAATAACAATCAATACAACAATTAGTAGATATCTTTGTCATTAGTGGTTTTCATCTACATAATATCATCCCAAAAGGTCGCTAGTAACGATATTCTTGGTTGAAGTCTCGCCCAATCTTAATACCAAATTAAAGAGTGGATATATGTCACACACAAATAGACCATTGTCGGTAGACAACACAACAAGTCCGATTCACGCGCAATGGTCAAAGAATAATGAGACAGTACAATGAGACATTGTACTGTCTCAGTTCAAAAACGAGGCTACTCTTTCAAATTTTTCAATTCGTGTCCTACCCAAGACTATAGTTGGGACTTGACGCCTACGCTTTTACCAAAACAAGTCAAAACAGCTTAGAGCGAGATGCAGTTTTACTGGGAATGTCTTAGATGTTTTAAAAGGACTGATTTCATTACCTATCTAGTAATAAAAATATAGGTACTTTATCGTTTAGCTCATAACTTTTTACTTGCACGGGATAGAAAATTACTGCCATACAAACAGAATAAGTATTTAGAAGACTTTTCATTTAAGATAGAGCCCAACGTGTTACAACACTTGGGACGACACCCGTCATTCTCCATTTATCAGATAAAATATTTTTTTTGTTTCTTACCAGGCCTCTGGTACTCACATACAATAAAAAACAATAGTTTTTAATATGTGGGTACTTGACAGATTTAGTTTCAAAATAGTATATATAGATGTAACTTTGTCAAAGTTTGGAAAAAGGCATGATTGAGAAAGTTAGCAATCAAAATATATGTTACAATCACTTGCTATGTTACGATAGCAGTTACAGACACTGTACAAAAGTTCTTAATTGGACAATCTTTACCAAACTGGAATTCATAAATTGTCCTCAGGTGGGCCCCGAAGCTCAGTATATCCAAATAATAGATATAGCAGGGAACTTAGCATGTTCTGTGGTTACTGGCGAGTCTTCTCTGGGTGCACGATTAGCTTCGTCTCTGGAATGGAGCGCACGAACGTCCCCATTGAGAATACCGCGACCACCAGCAATGCTGCCGTTGGATTGTCGTCAAATTGTTTCTGCAGTTGCCAGGCAACGGCGAGAGAGACGGGTAAGTGTTACTGGTCCCTAAAATTCACCTGTAGAGTCAATTTAAGTAATTATGTTTGTTATGGTAAACGTTTATATAAAAACATAAGTCGGTTTTTAAAAAATATTATTTGGACGTTAGTCGCAGACGTCTAACAACTATATGCGCACAAGTACAAACATGGAGCTTCAAAACATACTGATACTTTATTTTACTTGATAGTGGGGGTATTTCTCGTAGGCATCTTCAGATGCCTTTGATTATCTACCATATTAATAGATTATTAATGAAAAATAAAAATAATTTTTATAGTAGAGGATAGTCTATAAATTGTAACATTGAGAAAAAATTACCTAAAGATTTTTTAATAAAAAGTTTTTGTAATATGTAAAATGTCTATGTTTATATTTTGAGATACATATTTTTTTATACATATTATGACGAAATAAAAATATATGTATATTTACGTCAATGACAAAATAATTAAAATCGTAAGTAACATTTTCCCAGAGCATAAATCTGAAGTAAGTATTTTAATACATGAGATATGGGTATATTTTGTTAAACATATTTTGTTTATAAGATGAACATTTACGTCATAATTAACTCAAAAACATTATGCCAAATACAGGAAATAATAATTATATGATGTACACATATCAAATAAAATTTATGTAAATTCCCTATTGAATGTATTGTGTCCTGTGAATCACCACTGTTATTTTTTACATGTGCATCCTGTATAGTCTGTTACTATTCAAGACAATATTTTATTGATGCATTATTGTAATTTCTCATAGTTATTCAAATGAGATAATAATTATTACTCCAAAGAATTAAACTAATATGACAATTATATGAAACTTGTAAACAGTGCGGTTTAAATACCGATGTATATCGCACTGCTTATAAGTTCACTAGAACATTAGCACTACCATTTTTTCTAGGCTCTACTCTCTGGTTGTCTTGTAGAGAATGCCTAACAAGTCCGCATTTGTACCTTTATATGTGCAATAAAGTTTAAAAAAATAATTAGTTAACATCAAGCACGTCATTTATAATCAAATTTAATAAATTTAGCTGTCCATATTAACATGCATGTGAAAAGCTGATTTTAATGAATTGAATGGTCTAAAACATGATATTTGTAAAACTATTTCTTTTAGGATATTGGCAATGCAATAAATTTGATGTGTTTCGCCATTTTTTGTATTTAATCAATCAGTAAAGCAAGCAACATCAACTATCGACTAACATTTTAGACAAAGATGGTAACGACAACGTTAGTAACGTAACGTTTTTGAGTACCGTTTACATTTCAAATTCGGAAATATAATTAGACCCCATTGGATCTAATTTTATTTCCTAATCCTAATGCCAACTGACCTTCTTGTTATCATACTGTTACAACGAGATGCAATGCAAATCAGTTTTAAAGATCAAACCACTACCCCTATACTCGTATTTACATTTATTTCTATGTAAAATGAAATTTTTTTTACCAGGTACCCGAAATACTGTTCTATGGTCGAGTGTGCTCCGGTGATGCGGGGGACACGCTAATCGAAGCACCGGGAGCCTTCGCTCCTCCGCTGGAAGGCTATCTCATGTGCAGAACAGACAAAAGCCGCCGTTTCGAACCTTGTTACTTTTTACTGAGGTATTTGAATCCGCTAACTTTATTAGGTTAATGTTCACAATAATTGTGTTAATGTTACAAAAAGCCTACCAATACCACTTACTTCTGATCTAGATGCCTAGAAGCTTCTAGATCTGAAGTTGGTGGTCTCAGCTACTCGACCATAAAGGCGGTTAAAATAAGAATCCAACAAATAAAAGACTATTAAAATCTATATAGCTGTTCTTAAGTTTTAAAATGGACGTATCAGCATATGTTCGATTGTATTGTACAGAGCGGGGGTGTTGCACTGGGGTCCGCATTCTTCAGACGGAACAAGTCCGCTGCCTCACAACATCGCACTGCGGTCTGTGGTCGGAGTGCGGCGTCACGTTGACTCTTCGCGTCGACCTCATTGCTTCGAGATAGCACTCGCCGACGGAAGTCGCCTGCATTTAGCAGCGCCCGACGATGCCACCGCTTCGTCTTGGTTGCAGTCCTTGTTATTACATGCTGCTCAGGTAAGAAACCTTTCGTTTTTACGCAAACTATTAATTTAAGAATAATTGAATTAAAAATTGTTCCCAAAATTTCCAATCTTCAAGTAAAACAGAAACCTAAGAGTTAAGACCATCTTTGTAAGTAAAATCTGTATGTCCCTATAATCTATATAATCGGATTTATTTCTAGAAACCCAAGGTAAAAGTAAATATAATCTAACCACTCCCACCAACTTAAGCTTAAAAATTGTTTTTATTTACTCTTTTTATTCATTGTGTTATATAAAAATGGACTTGCCTAGCGAACTTTAAATGACCATAAAGCCAATTACTCATAAGATATCGAAGTTATTGTTCTTTCATAATGTTTTTTATCTGTGTTTTGATATGATAATAAATAAGTTTTTATTTATTATCTTACATTTAAAGATGATGTTTTAATGGTCTATAGATTTATTGAACGATCAAGATCACAACCTAAGAGATTGGTAATTCGTGACTGATCTATCAGAATCTAGGTTATAATAAAATCAGCAGAGAATTTTTTCGTTTATTTTATTTAATTATTGTAAAGTAGAATAATATTAGATTTAATTTCGAACAGGCATTGGAAGAAAAAGATGGTGTGAAAAAGACAGATCCTCGAGCCGGATGCCCTCCAGCGGCTTGTACGGTGCTGGTGACTCCAACGGAGGTGATAAGTCTACGAGATTCCTTGGACATGGCATTTGTAGCCGGAGCTGCGGCGTTCCTCAAGGACAGGGGCTCCGAAAGCTTGCTAAGAGGTATCATTGAAAAGTAATCGATAGATGGATAAAATATGATTTATTGTACACCATTAATTACAAACAAAGATAATTTTATAGATGCTACATTGTACAAGGTCGATATTATCGCTAATTAGTGATCTCTTCTAAACAAGACAGGGTACAATCTATTTTTATATTTGGTCCAATATTCAATCTTGTAGCCAATTGATTACTTTTAGCTATCAAATCTATAATCAGTGACTAGGGTTGCATTCTTGTCGCTATATCGACCAAACTTTTTGCCGATATGTCGTCAACATGCGCGATACTTTTACTGCTAACAAAACGATACTTTTCAATTTTTACTCTTTAAAAAGTACCGTAATCGCACATTTTGTATAGTCACGCCTATGTCTCGTTCGCTAGTTTGTTGGCCTCGCATATCCCAATTAACTAAACACTTACTGTCACGCGTTTTCATACTATTTTTGTAATTATAAATCCTTACACAACTTTTACTTAATTAATTTTATCTTATTTAAATCCACTCAGCCTGTCGGCATCACTGTCGCCGATATTTTTTTAAGTATCGGTATCATATCGGTAAAAAATATATATCGATGCATTTCTAGGAGGTACTGTTACATTTGATATTTTACAAGATGATAAAATGGCCTTTATTCTGAAGGCACTCCAAAATCTAATTTCACTTAATCCCATTCTATGGTTGTGTCCAGGATAGGTTAGAAAAGATTACACATCAAGTATTAATTAAATAAATTTTTAAATCAATAAACAGTGAACAACAGTGTTACAGTCGCAATGAGCAAGCAGTTTTGTTATATTATAAACAGTACACCTAAGTCTGTTTTTACACGGTAGATTGGTTCCAGAAGAAGCCGTGTAAAAAAAGACATTGATCTTATACAAAAATGGGTGATTTGTTCCTAATCTCTAAAACCTATTAAAATTAGAGAAAAACAAGAATTTTTAAGAACAAGAATTCATGTTTATTTTATTAAATCAAATATATAATGCTTATTTTCACAAGCATAGTAATTAATGATAAAAAAGATATGCACTCTAATCTTAAAAGTAATATAAATTAAATGTATGGCAAGTTCAGGAACTAAAAAACTATGTTGTGAACGAAAAGAATAGGTTATTCAATTTTTAAGGTAAAAAATAAAATAAAATAGAATAAGTGATAATCATAAATACAACAACATAAATTTAATTGCTGTCGTCATCAGTTACATATTCAATTTTCAAACCGTGTTATATCAAAACCGTGTACAAAAAGACCGTGTAAAAACAGACTTAGGTGTACGTGCATTTTCTTAATGTGATATTGTCTATAAAAATCCGTGACCGCTCTAATCTAAAATAGATTTATTGTTATTGACCGCTAGTAGTAGAAGTAATAACTATTTATATAACACGTTAGACGTTTTCCATACTAAATAATCGATTTGAAAGAAAGCATTTTTTTTAAAACAAGTTTTAATTTATATAAGTATCTAGTTATAATATGTGCATTACATAAGCCGCCACGTCTAGGCGGTTGTGTAATGCGTGCTCACATATTATACCGGTTGTAAGGCTAGGCTGCATGGAGGTGACCTGGTGAATATCTCGGCAGAACCCAGGTTACCCCGTGAAGGGCAGTAACCAGGGTGTTTTAGTCGATATTCTGAGTGCCGCTAGAATTAGTCACTGGGTGAGCCCCAAATACGCCCGCCGCTTAGCCAGTGGCGTGTAGGGCTAAACGGATTCCTCGTAAAAACAAGATATAATATGTGAGCGTAACATTTTAAACTAGATATATATTTCTGTAATGTTTCGTTCGTAATCTAAGTCGAGACCGCTTGCCCTGATAAAGTTCATTAACTAATTATAAAAGAAAAACAACTATGCAAATAGGTATCAAATTAATTTTTATGAAATAAAATGTCATGATTAAAGGGGTCACAGATTATGCCACCTCAATGTCACTTCATAATTATGAAAGTTACGTAAGGTTATCGCTTATTTATTGTGTCCAGATAAGTTTATTCAATTTTCGACCTTAGTAACCTCGATGAAATTATTGCTATGCATCTATTAATGTGTATCCAATATTGTCTAGCATTTCAATGTAAATTAAATAAATTAATGTAAATTAACAGTTCTGATGTTTTCTATCCTTTTATATTCATATTGATAGAACGAGATTTCATGTAAGTCGATAAGTCAAAATCGAAGCCCAATAGACTGTTAATTTGTCAAGAACTCTATAACTTATAGACATCTAAAATATTCTACAAAATTCGTTACTTTAATGAAACATTATTTACTTCTTACACAGAATACATAGAAGAAATGAAGTCAGACGTCGAGATCTTGGCGTGCGGTTCTATCAAGAATTTGACGGCTTTTAAAATTCCTGACACCGACGAAAATTGGTGTTGCTTGGTAAGAACTTGGTCTTATTATACTATAATCAATAATAATAAATAAACGAGACACTTTCTTATTGTAATTTCTTTTCTATGTAGAGAGAAATCTCTTAAACAAACTTACAATAAAATAAAATTATAGTAACATTGATTTAAAAAAAAATTGTAATAATTTTTCTCAACATTTTGGTCAGTTGAAAAATCGACCAGATTATTATCTGTATATGTATAATAGCCGGTTAATATAATTGTGGCTCTGTTTGGGCGGTGAACTGACTGGGCGATTGGGATGCCCATGATTCGTTGATTAGTCGACACCTGCGTACTCGTATGCAATGATTGCATACCCCCCACTACGAGATATGCCTAAAACTTTTCATAAGGGCGGTCATCCACCAGTTGGGACTTGACGAGAAATGCCAAGACGCATGGCCTCGTGATCTGTATATTTTAAGGAACGGAAATGTGCGGAGACGACCGGCATTGCGTGCAAAGCGAAAGTGTGATCGATGCAAAGCTCTTTCTTTAATTTTTTGTGGAAGAGTTAACCGTGGTCGACGCATACTCGCACCGCACATCTCTTCTCCACGTATTTTTTATTAAAACGCCGCAGTATCGTCGCTCTGCTTAACCGCTTCGAGTAAAGTGTGGAGATGAGATGTGTAAATAACGAAAGTCTATTCTACAGTAGAAAGTTTATTCTAATTTTTATTGTAAGTATTATAATAGTTACAAGTAACGTTACTGACTATCGTTATTGGCACTAGGCATATGTTTTTGTTTGGTTAGGAGTGGAGTGTGTGCGAAGCGCGCGAGCGAGGCGCCGGGCTGGCGCTGGTGTTGGCGAGCGGTGGAGAGCTTGAGAGGTTCATTGCGGCCGTCGAAGAAGCTTACGGTGCTCTGACTGTAAGTACATACAATTCGTTATATGTTTTCAAATTAAGAAAAGGAACACTTTACTTCACTCATTGGCAGTTGGAAAAATTCGTTGGCGAATTTATATAAAATAAATATTAATAAAAATGCGGATTTTCCAAAAACCGATACTTTAATAAACTTAATTTGAAAAACTTCCTTTTTCATTGAAACCTTGTATTTTATTTAATACAAATAAGTAAGTACTTTCCCAAAGTATCAACATTGAATTTTGTGTTGACAGCTGACGCCAAAAACTATCTATACAGTTAATGCGACAAACACGATTGAGACGGCTCTCAAGTTTACGCCTATAGTGTGACAACCTTTTATAGTATGTAAAATTAAAACATAAAGTAGAATTAAATTTATTCAACTTTGTGAATTCTACTAATTTATTTTAGCTTGGATCAGTTCTGAACATATAGGACTATAATTTATAAAAATATACCATAGGATTTATTTCATGTACACCAAATCTACAGCAAAGAAGTTTTAAATGCACCAAGAAATATAAGAAGCTTTGAGTTTTACATAGTATAGTATTTCATTTCCATTTTCTAAACTATCCATTCTCTTTCACAGCGAGACCCATTCCCATTAAGTGTGGTTGAAGGCAGCAAGTCGGCTTGCAGCACCGCTCACTCCAAATATGAAATGGCGTGGAGTCACATGCTTCCAGCGCAACAGTAAACAATATTATGATAAAACCGTGCTAAAAAAACTACTAGAATGGTAGTATTTTAGAATCAATAATTGTTTTTGATTGGCAGCACATATTAATCATAAAGTTAGGGCCTGGTTCTACAAACTCAAAGTTTAATGCAGAACATTAATTTCAAGGAAAACTGTCTTGCTACATTATATTTGGAAAGGTGTGTTTTCATATAAAGAAGGTTTTATAACATTTGTTCATATGTTTAACATTTTGACATTTCTAATTTTTTTATCCTTAAAAACTTAATGTTCCAGAATCAGGTGCAGGTTTCTAAAAAAGTTTATTGTAATTGGAAAATCAACATCGTTACTTATAAAGTTACTTGGCTGTTTATATTTTCCAACAGTACTTAATTTGTGTTCCATGATTAATTCATTTATAGATTTATGTTTATAACATAATTCTTATTTGAACACAGCAAGCGTCTTCTAATATAATGTAATAATTTCGTTGTTGTAATCGTGTAAAGAGATCTTAAAATCTCTTTAATATAATGATTGTACAGACGTGGATATTAATTGTTACGCACTTATGATTTAAGCATTTGTCATATTGTTATTTTTCAATTGATTCAATTATTATTGCTATTGAATGGTTTAATTTGTCAAGTCTCTACAATAGTATATTAATAGGCGTGGTTTATTTTAAATGTTTTCGTAATTGAAACAATGAAAGGACCGATAGCACAAGCTAGTTAAATTTTATAAATCAGGACAAACTTTAAAATACTTGTATTTCAATCTACCATTGAAATACAAGTATTTTAAAATATAAGTATGTGTGTAAAGTTTAAAGTTTTCGTTAATTTTGACGAGAACTCGTAGTCAAGCGTGTCCGTGCGTTGCAAATAATTCATTAATGAATTTAGGAGATTTAGCAATTACTATTGTAAGTAGGTTTCAATATTTTTCTAGTAGATAATTAGGTCACAAGTACTCGATATTTATAAATACTCGTATCTTTAACAAACTGCTTATATCCTTCAAGTCATATCCACATTGTTGTAAGACAGTTAAATTGTATGGTGATTGAGGTTAATATTACTCTTGTACTATAAAAGAGGGTAGTAGCAATATTTTTTTTATTTATTTAAAAGTGATCTACATTTGTAGTGGTAGATTCTAAGAATATTCTATATAGTTTTAAACAGTACTCAAGATGTGTTTATCTATCACAATGTTAAATATTATATATTTTTACAGTTATATACACTTTCAAAAATAATGGCTTTATATTGGTAACAACAATATGGATATAACAACATAGATATGTATATTGTATGCGAACCTTAACTCATCTAAATAATCTTATATTCAATCGGTAATTATTAAAAATACTATGCAGCTATAATCAGAAAAATAAGTAACTAGTCCGTATAAACAATGTTTCACTGTAATTTGTTACGAGGAATGTATTTATTTTTCTGTTTTATTTATCCTAAATATTATTAATAATAAATAGACATAAGAGCCGGCATATTTATTGAATTCTATATTGCACTAGCTTTGAAGATATTTGTAAAAAATATGCAGTTCATTCTTCTCAAAACCATTAGGTAATGAGACAGTAAATTGTAATCTTCCTAATAATATATTCAAAAGATTGTAAGCTTTTGATTTGATTGATTAAAAGCGTAAAATTTTGTAATCAATGCATAAAATATACTGATGGGGATTTATTAATATTAATTATTGTTTTTGACAGTTATCTGTATAATTCCTAACGAAGCCTTATTGAAATACATCGATTAAATACTGTGTTGGCTCTTAGTCTATTTATAGCTGCTATTACTTTATTTATTTTATCGTAATATATGTTCAAATCCATGTAGTTGTTGCGAGGCACAGTCGCCGAGGCTTGGCTTTTGTAGTTTGTGTGAGAAAGCTATTCTGAAACTTGCTAAAATGTCCGTACATTGTGCCGATGTTTTGTTCGTAGTAAATGTCGTCACAAAGTTATATTAACGGTGGAATTTTTCACGCAAGTTTCATTGAATAAGGCTGAACTGACATTAGTATTAAATAGATTTTTTACGGATTCAAATTTGGTAGGAACCTTTAACTAGCTTTGATTAATTTAAAGCTATTTTCAATGGTTTTAGTCAGTTTTAAATTGCTCTCTTTTGATTGGTTGGATGTATTGTTTTGATTTATTTATTGTTATACTGAAATTTTACCATATCTTATACTATTATTATTTCTAAATAATATATTTTTAATCGTCTCTAACTAATGTTGGGCTGCTTGTTATACAATAAATATTCCAAATGGTTGTCTTTTAGCTGTTACCAAATATATCAGTGTATTATAAATGTAACTGCATAATATTTGTATTAGGCCGCTGTAATGGCCGTGTGATATTAATGTATGTTAGGTTAGTCTGTAGGTGATTTGTCGTAAAACAAATGTCAAACGCGTCTACACTAAACACTTCATGGTGTAACGTAACGGAACACGTTTTACATTTGGAATATCACAATAAATAGTGTAATATTGATGAAGTTGTATAGTTTTACGACTTAATTCCGCATCTCAGTGATTTTATTTTTATTTTAGCAATGAATTATTTAGACATATATGTCTCAAAGGATGTTGATATATGAATTGTATAGATGCTTTATTATAAGTTGTGTTGGGAGATTAAGAAGATTTGAAATTATCGTTTTTATGAATTACAAAAAAGTATGATAAAATTTTGTAATGCCAAAAATATTTATTTTCTATTTAGTACTATTATGGACTGCTTTGTTTTAGTATTTTGAATTTCCTATAGAAAAATATGCATTGTCGTCACAGAGACAAGATTACCAGAGATTTTTTGTCAAACATTAAAACAATAAAAAAAAATTAGGCTTCACGTGATGTGATGCGATAATGTGATGAAATTCTTGGATTATTACTTTTTATCGAGTATCCCCTCTCCAATGGATACTGAATCTATTATCTAAGTATCTCAATATATGGTATTTTTTCTAATATTTTATAAGTTGCATGTAATAAATACAAATTGAATATGTTCTATAAATCTTTACAATAATACGGTATTGGTTATTAACACCTTAATCGATGAGAACTCTCGTGGTTCGATAAATCCCATATAACGATATGGTAGTGAGCATAGATTCGAAGTTGATATCGCCTCGTGTCTCGTGTAGTCGTATGGCAAGGCGCAGAATAACAAGTTAAAAGTTAATGATAATAGAAGTGAATAAGTAAAATATTTTGAGAAAAATCAAATTGGGATATTATTATAATGGCATATTCGATTCTCAAGCTTATTGTGTTAGTGTTAACGCCTTGACTAACTTGTTACGTATCTGTGATTTGTGTTATAAAAAGTTAATTTTTGTTATTGCATAATATTAAGATCGATGTTTTAGATTGTGATGTGTTTACTTCCAGATCAATTGAAATTAATTTTAGTAAATTTAACAATATTATTATATTGACAATTAATTCAAATTTGCATATGTATGTAGTCGGTTTTGTTTTTGATCTTAATTTTGACGATAAAGGTAATTTGCATACAAAAACGAAACTTAAATTAGTCTTAAAATATCATCATTACTTATGATTGTTATTATTCATAGTCAAATTGCTTCTTGCCTTATCTTGGAACCTGATAACGTTAAAATTATTGGCTATACCAAAATTATTTATTTCTAGTAACGTATGACAATACCTTCCGTTTTGTCTGTGACAGCTATGAAGTATTAGTAAAACAATAATAATATTAATATCTTGCTGTAAAATGTAGACGCTGCGTTTTTAAAATTATCGTAATATTTCAATGTAACTCTCTCCATACTTTACACATCTAGATTGTGTCTTTGAAGTTAATGCTTGTCTATAAAATATATTATTACTTTTTTAATGATCAGATGGTGAGATTCATACAGTCAAACTTAGAATGGAATGTTAATATTATTTTAAGCAAATTTCTCAAACAAAAGCATAACTTTCATGGAGACAAGCTAGTATCATTACCATTATAGTATACACAAGTTTCTGGCCTCAACTGATCTCAAATACAATGTTCTAGAAACATACTCAGTACTGCTTGACGTCATTATTCGTATAAAGGATTAAAATAAATAATTACGGAAGAGATTCATTGCTTTTATTTTAAAACCAATTGACCCGGTGAACCTACAAACACCACGAAAAGAAATCCCTTCGGATTTATTTTAAAAAATGGCGTGGATGGAAGAAATGACAGTTTTATTGCATTTAACGACAGTTTTCCATACCAAACTACCGAGCTTGAATTATTTGATTTTTAGGCTCTTTCGAGAGCGAACGAAACTAAAAAATATACATTAAAATTGGTCCCGCCGTTTTGAAGTTTTAGCGAGACTAACGAAGAGCTATTTTTACATATCAAGAGAATAATAAAACACTAAAATCTTTCACAGAACATCTTTTGGATTCCGCCCAGTCTGCGATATAAATATATATATATACATATATATTTTTCCACTAGAAGAGTAAGTTAAAATATTTATAAGCTGACATATTTACCTGTATCTGTTTGGTATACAATAATGACGACAAAGCATAGAAAGTCGGCCTGCGAAGGCTGTAATTCGTACACCACATCCGAATCCGAAGTCGTGAACATTAATTTTTAAGACATAATCAGTGTCTGTTCCAAGCCGGTTATCCGTCTGATCGGAATGTCTCTTGAATAATGTATAAATATATCTAGCTAACTGTTTGACTGCAAAGGTCATAAACTGCCCCAAAGAAGTGGGTATATACTCACTACAACACTCGAGTGCATTTTTGAACCAGTTTAAGTTAATTTGCATACCGGAGCCACACCTTCAATGCTGTCACATATGGCTATAAAGATATATAAGCTATAAAGATAATCTTTTATGCTAATTAACATAGAAATGAAATTATAAAACCGTTTAATTATAATCAAACTGGGAAATAAAAGAATATAATAATTATAAATAGCACTATTTATTATTATTATATAATAATTATTAATTATAATTATATAACAAATAGCGTAGTTTTTGTCTGTCGCAAATTTTATATAGCAGGTATGTGTTACATTCCTTTCTCGATAAATGGACTAGTCAGCACAAAAATATTTTTTCAATTCTAACCAGGAGTTCCAGAGATTATATTAGTATCACTCACAAGCCGTGAGGTTTATTAGTAGATATAAATGTAAATATGTTTTGGTTGAAATTCCATTGATGCGCATGTACGTACGGTATTAAATTAACATAATTGTAAATGACTCAATAAGATGCTTATTGCGCATAATAACATGTGTGGTAGGTACTTTGTTTTACAGGACCCAGAAAAATTCCACTCGATCTGGTTAGTTGTAAGTCTATTTCTCAATCTGCCTAGTTAGTTGCCAGTATCTTACCTAATTTGATCGCCATAACAATCATGTTAACAGCAATGTTGTGTTCTTTCTTATATAAAAACTGCAAATGAGTCGACAACGCCTGATGGTATGGTATAACCATTTAAAAGAACTTAGAAAATGAGTCTATTTAAATAAAGATATTTTAACTTTGACTTTGGTAAGCAGTCCATATGCATCAGGCAATCGTAGGGATGGTAGCCTGTTCCTCTATGGTGGAGGAATCAATGACCTTGTCATCAATTACCAATCTTACCATCATGTGACATGGAAACCGAGAACGCCTTTAAGAAAAAATAAAATAAACATTTTAAGTGTTGTTTGTGTTACCTAAGGTCTGGAAGGGTTTACTAATTAAATAAGACCGCCCTAGAACAATGAAGTACCTGCAAAAACGTTTGTATATGTATTATATAAAGCATATTCTATTTGTATGTCTATTTCTGAGTTCAATATATTTGTACAAAAGAACTGAACTTGTTGGAATCGTCTCGTTGTTAAATGACAACATGATTCCACTCAACAGACAATTACATATTTTAGAAATTTATTCTGGATGAAAGGCACGTAAGTTCCGGCTGGTAATGCCAAAGAAAATAGTTGCCGCAACCGAGTTTCAAACTCGCACTTTTGCTCACCAAGTCGTTTACATGGAAATTTTTTACTTTAAAAAACAGACAGAAGCTTTCAAACAAAAACTGATCACTTGCAAGTAGGTACCTAATATTTTAGTACGCAGTTCTGAAAAATATCGAAATTACCGTACGGGAACTCGAAATTTAAATAAATTGGTTCAAGTATACTCGTACCTAAATCAAACAATGTTGTTTACGAATATTGATAACTTAGCTTAATTATCTTATAAATATCGTAATATTATGTCAAGCGACAAACAAGTAGTATTTACATACCAGTCAAGACAACTAGACGGCCACTAGTCAAGAGAACGTGAGCAGTTTGGACCCAGCACAGTTGTGGGATCATCGTGTTGTTTAATCAAAATGTCGGAATTAAAGGTAACTTTAGTTATTTCTAAGTTCATAATTAAAATAAGTTTTCATACTTGACGAAAGGAAAAACCAAAATTAAAGCAGATTACGCGGTAGAAGTTTTACCTATTATAAAATTTAAAGTTCTTTCTATTCAAATAACAACCGTTCAAATATTCAAAGAACAAGCGGAAAATTGAAAATTTTTCAACTTTTTAATTTGTCTTCGCCATTTGCTTATCTTCATCTTCACATCTTCGCCCATCTACGCTCGAAATTGAATACTATTGCGACGAATGTCCGTAATTTAAGGATCTGAATACCTTGCATTGAGCCGTTAAAAAAAAGTTCCGAAACTATCTTCTATAAATTAGTTTTACATAATGTATTGTATATACAATGTTACAGCTTCTGTATATAAAATTATGCAATGGGGAGACCTCATGGATTTCACCAATCATTGTCTTACTGTTTATTAGTATCTGAGTGGCTTCGGATCAGAGTTCTCATCGGAGGACCCCCGCAGACCGGGTGCACTTCCTGAGGGCCAAAACTCTCCCCAACGCTGCCCATACGGGTTGTACGCTGAGCAACTCTCCGGCAGCGCCTTCACTGCTCCCAGAACAGAAAACCAAAGGTCTTGGCTGTACAGGTAAATATGATATACCTACTTAAAGTAAGTAACCCATTAAGTATTAATTAAGAACGAGTGGTTTACAGAACACCTATTTTTCATGACTGTCAAATATGTATCTCATCCTGCTGGAGTTACCTTGTTACAGTCAACGAACAGCTGTTGTAATTCTGTATAAATTAGGAGAAAGAAAAAAAAATAGAAGCAAAATGTGCACCCAAACGCGCCCGGTTCCTGTAAATTATTAAAAGAACAAAAAATCGGTTATGTGTAATAAATCACATAACGTAATGTAAAATTTACATACCTGTCTACAATTACCGTTCTTTAATAGAGCTACTTAAGTTTATAAATACTTGATTGTTAATTATATTATTCCCTAGGATCCGCCCGTCGGTGGTACATAAACCGTTCAAAAGGTTGAACGTTAAATACCTTACGCACAACTGGAATGAGCAAGAACCGGATCCGAACCAGGTACCTACGCTAAAGTTTGATATATATAATAAAAAATGAAAACATGTGCTTAGGTATCTGCTTGATTTTTCCGCTACAAACTAAAGTATAATTTAATAACAAGCCAATACAACCTCTAATACAAATACTATAAACTGGCTCATAACCTGATAGAAATCAGTTATAAATCTACTAGGTATATTGTGATGAAAAGAATAAATCAGTTTGACATTCAATTGTACCGAGAAGTAAGCATCCACTTATTTCATTTAAATCTTAAATCACCACTATTAACCCTACCATTGCTGCGAAAAATACTTAAAATGTGGAAAAGAAGCAGCTAAATATACTCCTCCGGCTTTCAAACTACTGTGATTAAAAGTTAGTCACGCTATTGTTTCAATATTATATTTCATATTTTCGTCACACACAAAATATCGTTGCAAATCTTCTTAAAGTCTGTTTATTGAAAATCTCTTACAAGTAATATTTATTAAATCATAATGATAATACCAAAAGAGTTAACTCAGTCAGCTGAATATACAGCATCTGATCCATTAAGTTTTCATCAGTTACGTTGGATGCCATTCGACATGCCTAGCTCCGGTCAGCACGTGGACTTCGTGTCCGGCCTCCACACCGTGTGCGGCGCCGGTGACGCGAGGGCCCGGCATGGCATTGCTGTACACGTCTACCTTTGCAACGTTTCTATGGACAAGAGCGCTTTTTATAGTAGTGATGGCGATATGCTTATAGGTATGAGTAATATATTAACATTTCATAAGCTCTTACTTGAAGGTGAAGCGAGCTTACCCAGAAGGTGCCTGTATACTTTCCAAAAACCCAGGCAAACCACAAAATATCTCACAGTATGGAACACGAATAAAATTAAATGTACCTTAGAAAATTATTCGTTAAATAGTTTATACATCAGACGATCTGCAGTACCATTGGCGATTGAACACGTCGTATTCAACAAAACTGATTCATCAAATATTTTAAACCTCTAAACAAACTGTAAAAAACTGTACTGTACTGTAAATAAACTTGTTTATTTAAAGTTCAATATATTATACAAGTTAACTACCCAAACTGGTTAACACTACAATATTCTTATTTTAAGCACATATCTCTATTTTAGTGCCCCAACATGGAGTTTTAAAAATTACCACGGAATTTGGAAAAATGGAAGTAGCGCCCAATGAAATCGCAGTTATCCAGCTCGGGATGAGGTTTGCGGTGAACCTGGATGGACCAGCCAGGTAGATCAATTTACCGATGCCACAGGCCCCACAGTAAACGAGCTTTGCAACTCGTACAAGTGTAATGCATAGTATGTTGAGAGGACACAATTTTTAAGTTAATTTTTAACCTCTGTTGTGTCCTAAATATTATTAAACTCCAATAAGGTGCTGTAACTCCATAGAGATTAATTTTTGCTTTTACTGTTGCTTAAATGATTACTTTTCGAATTGATTTTCGGAAAACAGTACCCGAAATTTCGGATTTGAAAATCTCTGAACACACTGCGGGGGTATTATGGCGGGCCTAAGGGTAGTGCTTCCTTATGCCGCTCCATAATGCCGGTGGGCGGTTGCGGTACCGTGACCGATTTCTGTGAGTATATTCCCGCGTCCAAAATGCTCCCGGTACCGCCTCAGATCAGTGTTCTTATCCTTAGAGAGTAGTAATCTCTCTATGTTGACAGAGGATACATCCTTGAGGTGTTCAATGGTCACTTCAAATTGCCCGATCTGGGCCCGATCGGCGCCAACGGCTTGGCCAACCCTCGGGACTTCTTCACTCCGGTGGCCCACTACGTAGATGAGGAAATACCTGGTAACTCAATATTATTAGACAATCCAATCGCAATAATTACGTAGAACCGCAATCCCATGCAAACGACTGATTGGTTGACTAGTCAGTCATACTCCAGAGGTCCTGGGATAAATGTTTTCTGTAATAGACTCATTGTTTCTAACTCAAATACTCATATTGAGTATATTTCTAAAATTAGTACTTACCTATAACTCGGATAAATAACTTTTGAACTAATTATTTTAATTTGGTGGCACTTTGCATCTATCCATGTGACAACAGATCATAGAAAAGTAAAGCAGCATTATACCAACCCTCGTACATATTGTTTGCATAGTAGGTAAGTAGGTGTTCTAATTTTGAAAACCGTAAACATAACTAAAACAGTTAAGGTCGGATTATCGATGAATTTATGATATTACAGCTTAAGACACTTGAAACGACTGTTATTACGCTTTATCAAGTGCATTGAATTATTTTCTTTGTATTTCTTTTTCTATACATTTTTTGTTTAAAGTTGATTATCGAAGCTATTTATGTCGACTCATCCGTTACAATCGAAAATCATTTCGTTTCTATTTTAACTTTCAAATTACGTTTTTCTTTCAGAATTTAACATTATCAGCAAATATCAAGGAGCTCTGTTCGTGGCGACGCAGGACCACTCCCCGTTCGACGTGGTGGCGTGGCACGGGAACTACGTGCCCTACAAATATGATTTAAGCAAATTTATGGTCATCAACTCAGTTTCATTTGACCATTGCGTGAGTAATAAATATGATACCTACCTGGAATCTTTGTAATAATTATTTAACAGATAACAGATCTTATTACCTAATACTTTTTTAATTGTATAAAACTGCTATTATAACTACATCTAACTAAATAAAATCACACAAAATGATATTCATTTGAATAAACGAAGTTATATTTTTAAATAAGATTGTTAAAAAAAATATTTCACCCCGAACCGACTCAACAAACACGCGTGTTAGTAAAAATATATAATCTAATTATTAAAATTTAACATTTTCATTTGCTTGTGAGGGTTTCGAAATCCGTGATTACTGATTAACAGTTTCATAAATCCAAAACTAAACAACAACCAAAAAATAACGTTCTTAATACATATTTATATGCCACTAATACAGGTCTTATAACGAAATAATGTAATCAAATTCTTGCTGCATTCATTATCTAACCTTAGTACTCCATTTGACAAATAACTAATATATATCAAACCCAAATTATTACAGTAAGTATCGTATGTCTACTTTATATGACGTCATAAACTGTATTTAGTAATATTATAAAGAATTAAGGTGACCTCTTTGATTGGATAAGTTCAGTTAATTAGTACGCGCTTTTTAAGTAACTGTATTTTCCGTAAAATGTAATTAGCATAAAATAAGCTTGTGCTATGGATAGATATACTAGATATGTACCTAAATAAACGAGTACAATGTTATGTTAATAAATAATATACATTTTAATATATTTTACTAAATATATGTTCATTCTTACTGTAGGTAAGGGAAACATGTTCTGAATATACTAACGTATTTCTTCTCCAGGACCCGTCAATCTTCACAGTATTGACTTGCCTCTCGCCGAGACCCGGGGTGGCTATTGCCGACTTCGTGATATTTCCTCCGCGGTGGTCAGTGCAAGAGCATACTTTCAGACCACCCTATTATCACAGTACGTAAACACAATAAGTAATGTCAAAAATACCCTTCCCAATATATTCGTGTAAGTTGTTGCGATTGTGATTAAGAATAAAATCATGCAAAAAATACTACTAGATATAAATCGCTTAATGAAGTTAAGTCTAGAAACATACAACCTGAAAAATTTAACAGAGGCCTCAAAGCCGGGATGTCGAGTTTGATTCGATAGATCAAACAAATTTTATTTTTCTAAAAAACTTAGGCCACTAACAATCTAAGTTTACTAAAATAAAGACATTCATGCCTAGATCTATTTGGGCGTTTAGGGCTTACATCAGGATATAATTAAATAAATATTTTATTGTATGCGATCTCTTTTCTATACAATGAACTCTATTAATATGATAATAAGTTCAACAAATCATAATACAGTATGTTCAATGTTTTATTTTAAAAAAAATGAGAATAAAAATAAATAAATAGGTGTGCAAGACCCACTTGGGTTGATCACTAAATCGAGATCAAGATATTGGGAATAATCTATGACTAAAGTTCATTTCCATTAACATTAACTTGTTCAATGCTTCTTAAATATCCAGGAAACTGCATGAGCGAGTTCATGGGGCTGATCCGGGGAGCGTACGAAGCTAAAGAGGGCGGGTTCCTGCCTGGCGGAGCCTCACTTCATTCCATGATGACACCGCACGGCCCTGACGTCACTTGCTTCACCACAGCCTCCAACGCAGAGTTGAAGCCTCAAAAAATAGGGATTGATCAACAGGTTTGTAGGTTAAACGCAGCAGAACGATGCCACGGATTTGTCTCGTTACTTAGTATTTTTAATATATACAACTAATAATCTCGTTGCTGTAGGTTCCAGCTGGTTTAGATTTCGAAAACGAAGCAACTTTCGCCATGGTTTTTCCCTGGATGGGTAAATCAAAATTATTATTTTTATCTCGAGCTCTTCCATGCACATTAATTACATATATAGGCTGTAAATAATATTGAATAATAATTATCTCCTGACCGATTTAGTTCACAGCAGGGTATAATAATTTTACCAGTTTAATATTTTCAGTTATACTATAGTTAGTTCAATTTCACACACAGACTGCTTGTGTGATGGATAAAAGCAATAAATGAAGGAAAATAAAAAATTGTTGCAGGCGTTTATGTTCGAATCTTCCCTAAGTATGGCTATCACGAAATGGGGTGCAGAAACATGTCAGAAATTAGATCCTACATATTACGAGTGCTGGCAGAAACTACCCAAGATGTTTTCGGACAAGATCAATCTTTGATTTACCCTGTATTTTAAAATTGTTTTTAATATTTTAATATTATTTTTGGTTTAAGGCGTATTAATCCTAATTATTAGATAAAATGTTTAATAAAAATCAATAATTGTTTAATTAGTATTACTTACACTTATTATTAGTTAAAAAGAATTGATAAAATAATAGTTCATTAAAATTATAAAACAATATTATAAAATAATTTCATTATTAATTAATATTACTTATAAAATATTTTTATTATTTTTCCTTATTAATTTAATAAAATATAATTTAATATTGTTAATTTTTATGAGTTACCATTCAAAATAATGCAATGACCTTTTAAACTATATGTATGTCAAGGCACAGATCGGTTTTATTATGAAACTAGGCTATTTACCTCAATAGTATCAGATTACTTTAGAGGCTGTATTAGGCAAGCACCAAAAAATCTAATAGCAAGCCAACTAGTTGTAAAATATATGAACATAAAAATTGAAAATTCTTCCTGTCAAAAATTCTTATGTGAGAACAGGATAGTTTAGTATATATAAAAACTACGCACTAATATCACCCTTACAGATAGAAGTAAAACATGTTATAACAAATTAATATTTATGTCATAGTATTATATATTAGGTCGCTTATAGTATGTATAAGCTTGTAATAATATATCTTTCTCTTTATCTATGTCTGGTTTTCATGACATTGAAAAGGTGACATTTCAAAAAAAGAATCCAATCAGGAATATTTCTTTTCTCTCTATTTTTATTACAAATAAGCCGTACCCTTGCACTCATTTGTTTTGTAACCAATATTTGACATTATAAACATTTATGTGTACATAAATAATAATAAAAATAAATAACTAATTTATTAAACAACAAATTTAAAATAACCTAAACAAAGTGCTTGACACATAAAAACAAAACAATAAAACGATAAAATTCGTTCGGCAGAATTACGTCTAAAAGAATTTTGAGCGTAAGATTGCAATACGCCGCATTTAATCTCCTTCTTAAAAAAAGATGTATCTGGAGATACGCGGATCATGTAACATGTCATCGTCGGCGTAACCTGTATTGACGTTCCCTTAGCTTCAAGAGCGTCTACTACTGTAGAGTTAGTGACCGTTATTGTCGTTATTGAATTATTAGCCCCAGACTCAGTATGCACTTGGGTTACATTCACGACTGAAGTAGAAACTGTATTTTTAGATAATCCCTGCTGATTGCTTTGAATTTCCGAATCCCAAATGAAGCTTGACATAAGCCTGCAGTCAA
Source organism: Acentria ephemerella (assembly GCA_943193645.1). NCBI lineage: Eukaryota > Metazoa > Arthropoda > Insecta > Lepidoptera > Crambidae > Acentria > Acentria ephemerella. The sequence goes on from OW971891.1 coordinate 8,135,929, forward strand.
CGCGCGTTTCTTCGTAATCGCCGTTGCTTCTAAGTATTCCTAACTTGCATATCTCTCCCGGCGTACCGACGTAATTCCTATGCTCGTTGTAATGAGGATGGTGACTCGCTGACATCCTGCCCAGGTTGTACAAAGCCAAGCCCGTTAGTAAATTATCAAATCTGCTTCCAGAATCTCTGTATTGATACACGTATACGGGTGGCTGGGAGTGGTACACGGGGTAACTGACCGAGCCGTAACTCACTCGCTGTGGAGGACTGTAATGGTAATGATGATGAACTTCCGTTTTTTGTCCATGGACTACATTTTTCTGATACGTCACTTGCTGCTTCTGAAAGTTATTATTTCCAGAAATACCTGTAGATTGAGGGTACGAATGTCCACCCCCAAATTGAACGGTGTTTCCTGGTTGAGGGTAAGTATGCACACCTCCAGATTGCACTGTGTTTCCTGGCTGTGGATACGTTTGTGCACCGGTCGGGTGGCCGTTTCCAGATAACCCTGACTGGGTATAGCTATGACCGACAGTGTGTGTACCAGAAAGGCCTGTAGAAGACGGGTATGAATGAGAGCCTCCTTGACTGCTATGAGAATATCTGCCATAACCTCCTCCGCCAGAAGATTTTTTCGCACCAGTAGACGCAGTTAGCAGTAAAACAATAAACAACCAATTGTTTAAAACGCGAGTGCTTAATCGCACAAAATCGACGGGCGTATTCGCCATGGCTATTGAGAGAACTATTCCCCCAAACGAAGGCGACAGTGAGGCGACACAATATCATTAACGTGACGTCATGGGGTGTGGAATGCAGGACCGCCAACAGGGACGCTAGCCAATCCCAGCGACTTCCCGCCGCCTGGAGGGTGAGGGACTATTCTAAGTTAACACGCAATGTAAGGAAAAGGCCATATGAAAACTAATACTTATTTAGGTCGCTACACAGAATGAGGTCAAGTATTAATTTAAAAATTTTGGAACAATTTCTTTTAAACACTCATTTTTATACAAAACACTTTATCTTATTTGTGCAAATAAAACAATCACATAATTAAATTAATCATCACATATAAACATTTATTTGTTTTTAATTCGTGGGTATGTTAAAAAATATTATTATTTTATAAGTAATGAATTTACGAAAGGGATAAGATATTTTTTTAAACAATGGAAAATTAATAAAAAACGATCTAATTACTATAGCTTTATTCATATTCACTTATTTGCGAGAGCGATTTCAAGGTTCCAAATGAATGTAGAAGTGCTTAAAATTACATTCCATTGCTGAGTTAGAGTTAAAAATACCCATTGTCAGGCGCATTCGCATCCCTAGACATTAGGTAGTTCAGATAACTGAGATTTGTCACAGAACAGTAGTAAAATCTGAACTAAATTTCATTCTCCTTGAGACTTCGGAACCGAAATAAATAACATAATACTAGGGTTCAATTTTTAAATTCTCAATGGCTTTACGAATTACCACTTTAATACACAGACAATACAAAATAACATTTAGTGGCGGTCTACATGCATATTCTATTATTCTAATAAAAATATTACTTTTGGGTAAAAAAATATACAAAGTTTTAGAAATTTACATACAACACAATGACTCTTGTAAAAATGCATGTAAACCATTTAACATATTACAAGGACTGGTTTGTAATAATAATAATAAGGCGACATAAACCTTTGATTGTACATAGAAAACTTATCTATGTAACAACTCAAGTAGTGGTGTTAATTTGAGATCTTATCGAGATTTTTATACACGAAATCGATAAATATTATGTATGTTTTTATATCATATTTTCGTAAATTATGGTACTTATCGTTGTAACACCAAATTAACACTCACTTATTAAACATCTTAATTGCTAGTCTGATCACCCAACTCGCGTGCTCGCCTCCTATGATTGTTATATTACTTAGTTTCTACATTTCAATTGTAATATTCGAACTACTTTTCAAATAAAAAACGAAATTCAAAATCGCTTTCAATTAGCCGCAGTCGCATTAATTATCAGTCAATATTAAATCAGAATTAAATACTATATATTTAATTCCTACTGTTAATAACTTTGAATATTTATGCAGAGTGATGATATGCCATAAACTATATTGGTCACAATCAAAACTGGTCAAAACTTACAAACATAAATGTTAAAAATTATTATTTAAAAAAAATATATAAAATCAGCTCAGCGAACGTGTATAGGAATTATACACGTTGTGTATAGGATGAATGCTAGAGCATTCGGTTAATTAAGAACTATTGTTGGCTATTGCTGCCTGTGATAAAAACCATTTTGAATCTCATTCGTTATTCGTCTGATAATCTCTAATTTGAGCTTTATAAGAGATTTAAACAAATACTTGTAATTGTGTGTCATGTTTATAATCACAAAAAGATATTAGGACTGGTGTGCCCTTTAAACCGGCGATGATTATTTAACTCGATGACAATATTAGTTAACAAATGCCTGTTCAAGTGTTGGGAAACACTAGCCTAAAATGGCTAGCACAAAAAGTATGACGATGAAAAATCAATCTTACTGGAAATTATGCCATTTCTATCTACAGATAGAGACAGATTGAAGGAAGCTACCTAATGTAATTATTTAAAATAAAACAAGAGGGTGTTTTTCGTAACAAAACTGTGATAGGTCTATTCCTATCTGTTGATAGAAAATTGGAACCAGCTGTTAGAGTATAAACTTGATAAGATTAATCATAGCAGTAAGACAGAAAATTTGGCAACTATAAAAAAACCGAAAAAGGGTTATCAAGACACTAAACCTATCACTGCGGTCAATAGTAGATTCCCATTGCAATGAATTTAGTTACACTTGCAATATAATAACTTGGTAGCCAAAATAAGACTGAAAATTTTATTAAGCAAAGAATACTTACATATTTGTGCTAGCCATGCAACCTGTTCTGTATCAAAAGATACTATGTAATATTATGATCAATTGCAATGATTTTTGCATTTTTCATATAGAATAAATAGTCCAAAGATTACACAAAATACACACTATTGGATGAAGAGAACGTTCCAATTGCACTGGTTAAAAATATCGTTGAGTAAAGTATAATTGTAATCAGTGAGAATATCTAAGTCATAGAGTAAGTTTGAAATATTCTCAACAAAACTGAGTTTATCACACAAATAGGGATAAAGATTATGTATTGTTTAAAATATATATGAAATTAAGCTCTTTAGAAAGATTCATAGAGCATAAATATAATATAATAAAAAAGGGAGAAACAGTTTTCTGTTTTACACTTAATAAGTTGCACACTTTTCACATTTTGGCAGAGAAATTGACCAAATAAAGACTAAGTGGCAGTTCAGTTGATGGGAGAATAATCACACACACACTTGTTTACTTAAAATATTTTGTATATTCATTCGCAAGAAAACATATTGCTTTCACAACAATTTATGTAATAATTAAGACATGTTTAGTTGCTTCTTCTCGAGTATTTCAATTAAAGCATAAAGGACTAACAGTTCTCCAACTTAAATTTATGATGCAGTTCAAAAATTAAAATAGATATTATCTCAAACTACTCGTCTTTCAAAACATAATATCGTACGAATGTATACAAAACAGTACCTAGCAATGAAGTATAGCATGTGATTATCCGCAAGGCGGATACGGAGGCGGAGGCGGAGGCGTGGCGTGCCGGCTGCAACGCCTGCTCTAGCCGTGGTTAACATTGACGCCCGACTCCAGCTCCGACGCGGGAGTCTCAGGTTCTTCGTCGTTGTAGATGTTCTCTGCCATCTGCCACACCTGGGTAAGAAATTATGGGTAAGTGGTAACCCAGCTTTATGTATGTAAATATTTGTTATTCAATATATGTATATTGATGACTGGCTGGCAGAGTAACCCTACAGGCTATTTGGCCAGGGATCCCAGGCTGATATTTGTGTAAAATAATATGAATATTTGTTCTCGCGTCATGGTTGTTTATGTGTTTATGTATGTTAATAGTTTTATATTCTTATATAAAAATATAAATAATATTAAGTGTGTGTTCAATCTAAATACTAAATATGTTATCTCTCTCCATAAGACAAGCTCATAACGATGCTTACTTAGATAATTAAAATATTTTTATATTATGAATATTATCATCGTATCAATATACTGCTGGACACAGGCCTTTCTACATGGGAGAAACACATGAGGAGTCAGGACCGTAACACCAACTTTATAGTCTACTGCAGATTGGAATTGAAAGAGCAAACTGAACTGTAGAGTATTTACATCAGAATTAGTGAATGAAAATGTAATTCATGAATTTGCTTTAGAGAAAATGCTTCAATTTTTGGGATTCCACAGGAAGGATCTAGTCCAATGGAGATTAAATAATATTTTTGATTCTAGTTGGTTCTTTTTTTCTAAACTTATTTTCATTTCCACTATATATAAAATCAAGTCAAGGCGCAGAAAATCACTTTTTATACAAAAAAAAAACATTAGATAACAAAAGAAACCCTGACATAAAAAAAGATAATAAAATAATAAAATCAAAAAGTGGTTACCTGCATTATGTTATCCTCAGACACAGAACATATGACCCAGGGCTCGTTAGGATTCCAGGAGAAGTCTGATATCTTTGCGGTGTGACCACCGTGGATGAACAGCAGCTCAGGTGGACCATCCTCAGCGTCTTCCGCCGTCTGCTCCTCGCCGATCTTCGACAGATCCCAGACGTGCAATCTAAAAATGGAAACTGATAAAGAGCTCTGATACAACACAACTGAATCTACTTTCATTATGACTAGATAAGAACAGATGGCAGATGTGACAGTATATTTATACAGAAGCAATTTTACAGCATGCCTTGTTACAATGGTGTACGGAACTTCTTTCTCCCTCCTACTAAATGTTTTATATTAGAAATAAAACATTACTTAACTTAAGATTAGGCATGTGCAGTTTATATGCAGTGAGAATGAGTGACATGGTAGTTGTGACCAACTTTCTGTACTGTGTAAGTGTGGTGAGTTTCTCCTTAGCACCAAATTGCTAACTGCCTTTATCTAAAAATATCAAATCTGCTAGGGCACTTACTTCACCTTTTTGATTAAATAATACATCCATTAAATAAATAAATCCGTTAGATAAATACTATTAAATGGAATTAAAGACACCTTGATTCATGAAATTTAAAAACCACTATTTTTATAATTAATCCTTCAAATAAATAAGTAATTCACATTGGGTGTGTGCTCTAATTTTGAATAGCTATTGTCTACCAAAATTCAATTCACCTTCTGTCAGTTCCACTGCTGGCTAGGATTGTCTCATTATGTGGCGACCACTGCACTTGGAAGATTTCATCTTTGTGTGACTCAAATGAATGCAGTTTTAGCTTGAGATTCCTCAGATCCCAAAGGGCCACCTATCATACAGAACAGTATTTATTTATAAATTAATTAATACTTCTTTAAATAAATGTCTCTTCCCCATTTAAGATAAATTTATGTTCTAATTATGAATCTACGAATATCACTTGATAAAACAGTTATGTCCATTCATACTTTTATACATTGGATTCTCCAGTATTAGATGAATGCATTGTTTCTGTATAAGTGGTTATGGCCAAGAATAATATAATATACATATCAATAATTGTACAATCATTGATAGGCCAAAAAAATCCATCTTAAATGTTAGAGGCATGATAATCACAAGTCAAGTCCAATCAGGATGAGGTTAGTCTACTTTATGTATATATCATTAATTGGTTGTGCATGTATGTGAAGGATCCACTAGTCTAGACAACATAATTAATTACTCCTATTGTACTCAATGTTGTTATTATATTAAGTATCATAACATTCTTCAATTGGCTGTTCATTTAAGGATGCTGCAGAAATCTTGCATTATTTATGCTAATTTTTTGTTCAATGAACCAATAAATTATCCAAAAATTATACAAGTTATTATATTTGAAAGAACATATATGATTAAGACAGTTTGAATTTTACCAACTACTTACTTATAACTATTGTATAAGCTTTGTGTTTTTAATTGAAACATATTATTTTGTATGAAAAGGAATGTTAAAAAACATAATAATAATAAACACTTATAATGGTTATAACTAATATAAATAAAACTAAATCTGAATGAGTTGAATCAAACAGATCAATAACTATAATATGACACTACTATAATATATTGACTTACAGTTTTATCAGCACTGCCTGTAGCAAGGATGAACTCTGAATACGGATTAAAACTGAGGCAGTTCACCTCTGCTGTATGCGCATCCACAGTGTGAGATGGCTTGGAAGTATTGTTACATCTGACAAAGAATATTTATGTCTTTAAGAACAGAATCATTTAACTAGATTACTCTAATTAATTTTTCAACAATTAATCTAGGCGTTTAGCACTTTAGCTAATGCAATTTGTAAAGGTTCTTATAGATTACCTGGTATCCCAAATCATAAGCTTCTGATCATCAGCCACAGATCCAAAGAGTGACTCATGTAGTAAGTGCCAGGCAACATCCTCTACCACTGCTGTGTGGCCGGTAAACACTGACTTAGCCTCAATCACGCGACCCTCCTTAGGTGTAGCATTTATATCCCAAAGACAAATTGTGTGGTCATCACTATAAGAATTATTACATAATATCATTTACAAATTAAATAATTTATGTTTTAATTTACAAATTATACATTTAGACATACAGTGTAAGAAATTCCAATATATTTGTCTTTGAATTATTTTAACAAGCATGAGCATAGAAATAAGGCATAAATACTTTATACCCCTATGGCTAACAAGAAAAACGTGACTTGTCAAATTATATCATCTGCCCTGTGTCTGCAATTCAATCAACAAATAAAACTTAAATTAACTTTGGATTTGGTTAGTGTGGAGTTACAAGGCGCTGGTGAAAACTTATTCATCAAAAAATGTTTGAATTTAAAGAAGTTTACCTGGCTGATAGAAGATAACCATTAAGGTTGGGATTCCATGATAATCCATAACCTTCTTTTTGATGTCCACGAAGCCTATGAATAAAAACCAAATTATTGTTTCATTATTTTCTTCGTTAACATATTGCAATAATCGGTCATAATTTACTCACCTAAGATCCGGATGGCACTCGCCTGATGGTTCTGGCTTAGATGGGTGTTTAGTGTAATCAAAAACAAGTACATCAGAAGATGGAGTCTTAGTTGCTATGACACAAGGGTTTTGAGGCATATACCGAGCCCTGTTCACTTCACCTTCATGGTTGATTTTGATTTCAATATCAATTTTCCCTGACACTGACCCAAATCCACCAAATTCTGGAAAAAAAAAACGAAATATAGTTATTTCATTTGTGTTTAAGTCATGTAATAAGTTTACTATGAGAGCTCAACACCTACATGAAGGACCAGACCAGTAAATATGTTAGTATGTTATTTCTTATAAAATTATTTGAAATCTTTTAACAAGGCCTAAATATAATCACTTAAAAACTAAATTAGTTAACAAGCTTACATTTAAGCCCTTTTGTGTTAAAGGGAGGTAATATTATTAATATAACATTAAAATAACAAAAAATCAACTTACCACCCTTATCATTATCATAATGGCTAGCATCAAACTGTGCATCTTCATTAGGTAATTGGACACTAGCAATAAGTAAGTGATTTTGTTCATCTGATGTGTGTGTTCCTAAGATCAATCTATAAAAAATAAAAAAATATATATTGAATCAGTTTGTTCTATCGTATTTTGTGGTCATAATTTTGTGAGGACTTGACGAAAAATAAATTTTCATAAGTTTACTCACCTGTGCACCGAGTAGTCTTTTCCTTCAGGTCTAGTCACGTCTGGCAACCACTGAGCTGTTAGTGAGGGCCATTCCAAAGCATGGGTCATCACCAAATCATACAAAAATGGGGTATTCTTTTTCCATATCTTGTATTCTTCATTGATAACTCTCTCTTCAACCGCATCATCGAAAGTTTCTAAAAAGTGTTAAATAAACTCAAATTTAACAATAGTGTAGCGCTAACCAATAAATACAAGGGAGCTGTCACTTAATGAACATGAACAGTTCTGCCCCGTCTCCACAATGGAGAAGTTTCACTGTGATAGAAAATATAATTTACCTCCATCGCCTTTGTCACCCATTTCAGTAAACTAATTACAATTTTTTCTTTGTTGTCTATAAAATTAATGTATAAAATCAAGATAATATACAACCGCCCGGCCTCAAAAGGCGCCAAACAACAAAAACCCACGGCGTTCCTGTTCGGCAGATAGCATGCAAACTTCCGGTTTGGAAATAATATCTTACTTTTAAATTAAAAATATGTTATTATTCAAAACGTATATATTTTTTATAAAATATAATTAATAATAAGTTCAGAAACATTTAATAATTATTATTTGACAACATTTTTTCATTAACTAGTATAAAAGGATAAAATATGTTCCGGATATGACAATTACTAGAATATCTGTTTAAACTGTGGGTTGGGAAAGCAAGAAGAATTAAAGCTCATACAGCCTGCTTTAATTTGTTGCTTATAGCTTCGGGTACTAGTGTAATTTATCCCGTTTTGTTAACTATTTGTAGGCGCTGTCATTTTATTACGGCTTACGGTGAAAGTCAAAGTCCAACTATCTTTATTTAAATAGACTCATTTACTAAGTTCTTTTAAATCGTCATAACAGCCAATATGTATCAGAAAAATAAATATATATCATTAAAGGTAATAGTGATAGCTTTAAGTGGTTATTAACAACTTAAAGCTATTAATTATACTACACTATACTAGCATTATAAATTATTTAAAAATTAAAACTAACACTAGTATGTATATTACCAATTAATCCTAACACCGCTTCGACGAATTAGTAGCTGCAGAGAAGAAGTAGCGCAAGAAATTCTCAGCCTTTAGAATTTATAATGACATTTACAAATTATCTATGGTATTATGTATTCGTATTCCAAACATATTTTTTATTTTACAGTGCAATATTGTATACATCGGTACGGATCGTCATTTCTGGTTTGGTTGAGTTTCAATTCAGTTTGATGAAAACACCTGAGACAAGTCGCAGAAGTGCCAACTAACTTAAATTCAATTTAGTTCATGCATAACGGAAATGGGGACATCTAAATTAATTTAATGAACAAAATTAAAATATAAACTGTTTGAGCTTTTGCTTATTTCTAACCGAATATTTTTTTTTAAATAAAAATATCCGTATATGTTTGTGACTTTTTTGTTATACACTGTAAAAAACTTCTTTAGTTGTGATATGCCATAAAATTGGATACTGGAGAATTCGTACATAGGAGAAGCATCAAAGTTTAAAGCAAATCGCATCAAAAACACGCCAAAAGCGATGGATCTTCTGTCAACTTGACATTCTTCAAAGTATATCCTTTTCATATTAGATTAGAATGAAACAGAGGCAAATAACTAAATTTTAGTTTAGTATATGAGAATGCACGCAGAATCGCCACAAATATTTTTTTTCTGTCATTGTCAGTAGTCATTCCCAGTAATTTCTATTGTCAATTACGTTAGCTTCTCTATACAGTTTGTGACAATTTGTCAATCAAAAAATGAACATGGCTGATGCTGTTGCTCGTCGTGAAGCTCGAATAAAGAAAATATTACAGAATTCTGAAAATAGACTTCAATTTATATCCGGAAAATGCAGCGAAAATGCTATTAAAGGTAAAAAAAACATAAATGATACATATATGTACGATTCTGATGAACTAATAAAAATATTGTTTCTTTCCAGAATCCACTATTGTTTCTCCTATACCTCATCACTATGAGAACACTATTGAAACTATTACAACAGAAAGTAGTACATCTAAATATTCTGTCGCTAATGGCGAACTCGAAGCTGAAACAATCTCTTTTGAAACACTGCTATCGCGACATGACATTGCAGCGGGAGATAGCCAGATATCTGCTGACTTGATATCCCAACCCTCGCCTAATCAACAGTTTCAATCGCCACTGTGGAAAACTGTGATTACATACAAATATGATGTAGTATTGTTATCATTAGTTTTACAACTTTTATATTCTCTATCTACTAATATAATTCAAAATACTTATTTATTTGTTCCTCTTATCATATATGGTGTAACTAAAAAGATTTGGCTCCCTGAGCAATATAATTCTAGTATTACCAATGTCTTAATGCTTCTAAATGGGATGTCACCAAATATACATAAGGTTCTAAATATTTTGAATTGGATTAGTGTTTTAGGTCAAGATGCCTGTGTATATCTTTTCACCACAATTTGTACTCAATCATTTTTAAACTTTATAAGGGACAATTTTGTTACATAGTGATAAATCATATCTCTCACTTGAGTAGATCCTCTGAAGTTTGTTTCTGTAGGAGGCTAGCAACTACAAGAATGTTCCATAATTTTTATTGCTTGTGCCTTTTTACATAAGTGAGAAGTTTGAAATATGTACGTTTTAGATACATATGGCCATTTTAGTTTAAAATATTGTAATTAACAACCAATATAGTTTCTGCACAATTCTTGCTCTATATTATATGCATACAAATAACATAAGTACTGTCATGTGCATTATATTATAGTCTTTTATGATTTTTATTACAAACAAATATTACCTTTGCATTTACAATTCAGAACTTCTTTGATATTGCATTTGAATTGATAATAACTTAAGTACAATTTTGAATTCAATAGACCTCACTGACATATTGTGTTACCATATGATGTAGAATATTAATAATGATATAGTTAATATTTTATGTAAAAAATAATTAGGTAAGGCTTAATAGCTTATAGAAATTTGCCTTTTTGCAACGAGATTCCACTGTTAGAGAGAAAATACTTTTATATAATATCTGTGTATTTTGAGTTATCAAAGTGGTCTGTTGAATAAAAATGTTATATTTGCACTTTTATAATAACACTATGATATGCCAAATTAATTATATACACCATTAAACTATTTACCTCTATTTATATATAAAAGTTTGATACTTATTGATATAAAATCTGCAAAAATATATGGGATTAATTATGTAGATTTTTCCAGGATAAATTTATCGACTAGATTTCAATTATAGTTGGTAAATAATGAAGAATGGGATAAATTAATTAATATAGAGAAAATTAAATGTATATTTACAGGATTAATTACCAACAGTTAGTTACTTTTTCAATGACTATTAATTGCTATTAATTGACCAATTGTAACTGTCAACTTATTGTGTGTAAATAAAGGCCAGTAAATTGTAAATAAAAGAAGTTTATTGTAGATAGTTATTTTTTGTAACATTTTAAATAAAGAATTATTTTATAAAAAATGTTTTCATTTCCAACCATTTATAATTTGAAGGATGTTGAGTCTGTCTGTAATAAAATTTAATTAGATTATAATTTTTATGAAATAATCAAAATATTACATTATACAAACTTGTTTTAAATAAATAGGAGTGGAAAGAATGCAAAAAATGATATAAGAAAATAATTACCTTAAAAATATTACATTTTGCTGTACTACACTATTAAGCTGCAAATGTAACAGTCCAAAAGAAATGAGAACTAAAATTTGAATAAGCTTTTGATACTACCTAATAAAGTCTTACTTTTCCTTTCATTATCTGCATTAGGGTCATTTTCGGATTCATTCTTTTTGGTATTTTTCTGTTCACCCGTGCTCTGAGTTTCTTCTGACTTTGATTTAATTATATAGTTATTTACAAGTTTTTCTTTTCTGTTGAGTGGCAACTTGAGACAAGTGGAAATACTAGGATTAATTCCTTCAGTTTCATAGACACAGTTATCTTTCTTATAATTAAGATCTGCATTAGAGTCAGTAAGATCTTCAGAGCACCCGAGTCCCTATTGTTTTGTTTTTTCAGCTTTTGGTTTTTTCACTCTTAAAGGTTTAGCACGGACTAAATCAGAGCGACCAATGTCAATCATTTTGAGTTCCCAAGCTTCTATATCTTTCCTGTAAGAGAAAAAAATATTTTTTAGTCTATTTATATTGCATGTTGAATGTTTTTTGATAAAAAATGCTGTTTATTGTCCCAGTATTAATTTTGTTACAAACATCAGATGTATTTTTTACAAAAGATAGGCAATCATAATGATATTACAATTGTTATTTAGATTTTGCTTAAAAGGTTGAATAGATGTATCTGTGAAGTACCCATAAACCAAAGGGTCCAAAATATTATTAATACTTATACATACTTATACTTGTTCATTAAATCTTGAGCTTGCTTTTCAAATTTGTTCCTTTCTCCCTCTGATAGTTTCGCCCATGCAGTTCTAACAGCTTCTTGAAATTCTTTGATCTGTTTTCCATTAAATAAATCCTTTTTTGTTTGTGTAAAAAGGAAATAAGATGACATAGGCTTCTTAGGTCTGCCTAATTCTTTATATTCCTGAAAATCATTTAAAAATATATTTAGGAGCTAATCTAGACTAAAGCTGGCAATATAATAATAACATTAATAATGACATTCGTTTATTCGAGTCTGGGTTTTCAAGTACTGTCAAAGAAAAGATGTATAAGGAATTGAAACATTGAGCATTCCCAAAACATTTAAAAATAGATTTTATTCTACCATTATTCACTCAGACTATAAAATACATGGGTTCTGTTTTTTTATGTTTATGTAAAAAGATATAATTGCATCTTACAGCCCTTAATTTTCTTTTTTCTTTAGCTTCAGCTAATTCTCCTTTTAATCTTTTAATATCTGCTTTTTGTTCTTCTGTCAAGGACTTTTCATATAATTCTTTGATTTTTTTATAGTCTTCAAAATCTTTTTCATATTCTTTTACCATCTGAGTTTTAGTCTGAAATTCAAATCAAGATTGTTATTGAATTATCATTTTGAAATGAAAATAAGAAAGACAATTAAAATATATATACAATATATGGTTTATTATTATAATAATGAGGCTCCCACTGTTGGACATAAGCCACTCAGAAAGATTCTGGTATTTTTAAGTATAATCAAGGATTAAGGTTTATACAATATAGAACATATAACAAACATTTTCTAATTAAAAGTTATATGCCTATAAATCTAGACATTAAACTAGGCCTAGGCATCAAATTAGAAGTAGAAGGAGGAGAGAAATTCAAGTCTAGTCTAATTTTATTACACAAATAATAATATTTTTGGCTTCCTGATGATTCTTTGGAAAAATAATGTGTTTCTCTAATTGGCTTGTGTCTTGTTTATTGTATTATATTCTGTGTGTGTAGAAAATTGCTGTTGAAACAGTGTTAAGATAAATAAATAAATATGGTAGCAATAATTAAAATCTTAATTCACCTCTGAGTCAAGCTGTTGCCAGTGTTTAGAACTCCATGCTATAGCCTCCTTTGAGGTGATACCAGGATTTTTAGCAAGTAAAGCTGGCCTCATTTGATTCATAAACTTAAAAAATGGTGTTAATGGCCTTTTAGGTTTTTCTATACCTAATCTTTCTTCTGCTGATTTTCCTGTGTAACAACATACTTGTTGTTGCATCCAGTTACTTCTGTTTAAAAATACAAAGAATATTATTTACCAGACATGTATAAGAATAAAACAGTACATCTTTCTATTTGAAGTGGGACTTGCAGCCACATAACTGTCTGCTCTGCTCCCACTCAATTATAATGGTTAATCATGATATGTGGTTACATCCAATGATATACTTTAAGTTGTACTGCAGAGATTAGTATTAAAGACGTTTCCAGTCTAATTGTAACTATTTTTCCAGGGTTCAGTTTCTAACTATGGCATTCAAATTTCCAGCAGGATACCAGCGTCGAAGCAATCTGTGCCTAGGCACTGAGGAGGGACCTATTTGGTTTACAAACTAATTGTGTAATTTCTTCTTTGTCGATCTGTTTTGTTGTATTTATATACTAAATAAATTAAATAATTCATTCAATCAATTTAATAAATAATTCATTCAATTCATCAAATAATTGATATATGAACTTATTTATTATGGAGTTGAATATATTTAAAATCTATGTAAATGTAAACAACGACTAAGCGTCCCTAGGGCAACCGTACACTACATCATAACCTCAAGTTTACCTTCCATGTAATATTGACTTATAGCTCCCCGAGACAAAATTACTCAAACGAAATAACTGATTAAAAGAAGACATTTTCTATAAATCTTCCCTTATAAATTCTTTATTTCTTAATATTTACACCGATCTCGCTTATTTAATGTTAAACTTGGTGCGAAAAAAATTATAGCTGTACATATTTGTCAAAATTGTCTATTTCTTGATTAATTATCTCTATTATAGGGAAGGCAAAGGGAACTAAAGCCAGTCATACAGCCATGTTTTAAGTTGTTATTTCTTGCTCCGGAATATCGAGGTAATGTATCCCTTTGTCCCGAGGAGTTTTTGGCGACTAATGGTTGGCCCGCCATTATGTTAATGAATATCAGAAAAAAAAATTGAAAATAGAATGCAAATGAAAATTAAATGATACGATGATGTAAATGTAAAAAATTAACATACCCTAGAAACAAATGAATGAAAATGAAACACTGAATCATCGCCGAATGATGCGTTCCATATATTGATTGTTAAGCTATCTTTTTTGGTATGTAACTACACCAATTACTCAATAAAATACAATATATGAGGTTAGGGAAAAAGTTTCATCACATATTATAATAAAATTCAAGATTTTTTTTCAAAGTTTATTTACCTTTAATTGCAGTATGTATATATGTGCCATTTTCGTCGTAGACTTACTGCCATCTTGTAGGTAGAGACACGATCCCGCTGTTGTAGAAATTTTGGGACTTCTAATAAAAAAAACGCAACAAGTATCTTTAGCAGTTCTCACTTGATTTTAACGTAAATTTCTAGTAATCAATTCCGGCCGCTTTCTTTCAACTTCTTGCTTTAATGTCATCAGTTGTTGGCAGTGGAGATCTGAATTGAAAATTCTGTTCCGCGGTAAAAGCTCATAATGTACAATGCCTTTCCAATCTCACCATAGACACAGCATCACCTTATTGCGAGTTAATCCAGGTTTTGCCACAGTCTGGTTGAGGCGGTCAGTCCGATCCTTAAGCAGTGAAATGGGGAATGAAAACAGAACAAAGGAAACAGGGAAAGAAACAAAAATGGATCGACTTATTATTTTTATTTGAATGTTTAATTTGGACAAGACATTTGCATTAAAAATTGAACAAATAGGTACCTAGTCTTTATTCTGTTATTTGAAAATGATTTATTACCATCATTTATGGGTTTCATATTTCATATGTATAATATGTCATAATTCTACTAAGCAAAACCATTCCTAGAAAGATTATAGAAACACAGAATTCAAACTAAATAAAGAACTAATGCATATAAGTAGTAAGGTATAGGTATAAAACAAATTTAAATAGCTTCAATGTTTACATTTTAGTTCAGTTACTTAATTTAAAATAACAACTTTGTCTGTGATATTTACTTAATAATATATTTACAAAAATATCATTTGTCCCTATTTACGAATACTATTTTGGCAGGCGGTAATCCATCATATACAGTAGTTCTGTGTTGTGGATAATATTATACATCAGATATTAGTAAATAAAGTTTATTACAAAGATAATATAATTCCAAGATAATTTTCAATCTAGCAACAGATAAGTATGTACAATATTTGTTAATTGTCCTTTATTAACCATTTAATTTATTTTTGGAATATCATGGAATTATTTGAATAATTATAAGAATAACGCACAAGTTAAAATAAAGTAATTAAAGGTTTATAAAAATTTGTATTTGATTTGAACCAAAATATCCGGTCTTGATCTATTTTATCAACGTTCATGTATATAGGGAAGATATGTAATTTTTTGCGGGTACTAAATTTCTTTTTTATTAACATATAAATCCCCAAGAAATTACTTTAGGTAATTAATAATACTTCGGATTTTAAAAGTGCCCATAGGTATAGTCGACTTGAGAAGTAGCACTTTATGTTCCTTTTCCTTGGTACTATGTAAACCCAACCATTGAGTATGCTGTAATAGTTGCAAAAATACTAATAAACGAAATATTTATTGTGACATGGTACGAAAGTGTTAATCTATTTCTAAGGCTGACTATAAATACAAGAGAAATCATATTTATCCATGGCAAATAATATACACTTCTGAGTAAGCAAGAATAGTATGAAGTTACATGCCGGTTTATTTCGTAGCACATTCAATAAAGTATGGGCTTTGTTTGAACTTATAACCTATCTATTGCTAGATTTACACATTTAATAAGGTTTTAATAAGACAGTAGTTGTTGTTTTACTATAATCTATAGTACCCCACCCCTAGTGTGAGATTCAATCGTATCGAGTCGTTTGCGATTGTATTTTCATTCTTCTGATAAACGCTTATATAAAAAATCGTTGCTAATACTTCACAACAGCGCCGCTGCTGTCGCTTCCATTTCACAACTGACGACAAATACGAAACGTTTCAATTCGATTGAAACTCACACTAGGGATCCAAATAAAAATCTTGCTATATTCATGAGTTATAAACTCTAGGCGGGTAGTTAATCAAACTAAATTCACTTGAGATTCTCAATCTTAAATGCCATTTATTTCTAAATGCTAAAGAGCATTTGTTAAAACGCACTTGATTTCAGTTTAAAGTCCGATCTCAAAAGTTTAGTAAAAAATTCATTAGTAATCAACATTATTAGCCATAACTCAAAAATGGACATGATTATTATTAATTTATCGAACGTTCTGTCTGTTATATTATAGTTTAACAAATAATCGTATAATTCACAGTGTATCTATGTAGGATTTGCGTTCTGCATATATTTTATTTTAGTATTTTCAACATAACTGAATCGCTCGATTTGGGAATGTCGCAGTAAAATACATAGAAGAAACTTTTGAAATACTGTGATAATATAGACAATACTGTTGAAGTGGCACTTACGAGTACGAGCGCAGGTACTTATAACAGCATTCAAAATTATTTATCCATCACATAATGTACCTAGATAGGTCATTATGCATGTGCTGGTATCCAATTAAAAGATTTTTGTAGCACTGAGCGATACTTAAAATTTTCTATTCAAGTGTAAAACGTTCCCTTGTATTATATTTACAATATCTTAAAACTAAATATGTACATTATTTTATAGTCACTTATTATACTGTACATAACGTATTTACAAACAAATTTATGAAAAAATTATATTTTAAATAAGTAACATTAATAGTACTTTAGCGCAGAGGTTAGTCTAGACAAATCGTTAATTGACCTTATTTAGATCATACCTGCTCGTATAAGATCTAGATTTTAGACATACACTCAAGGTAAGGCCTATATGTATAGGTACATTTACATGATTTATTATAATATTATCCGTAGGTCATAAACTATTGATATAAATAATGGCACTTATAAAACTTACTACATATTGTCTTTACTCAACTTTCATCAAACCATTACATCTATAAATGCAAATCAAAGGCAACTCTCAGACTATAATAATAATAATATGCACGTAAACTAAAAATGTCTTTATAAAATTGAGCAGTCAGGTCACTTTATAGTTGGTCACAGGATTGTCTCGCCCGCCGAGTAGTGGTAATGCCTTGGTTTTCTATACGAATGCTGTTGCGGAGGCCTATACGTTGCATACTTATGCATCTGTCTCGACATAGTGTGTGTATGTGCCGCGTAACAATGCAGGGTCAACGGGGTAGGAGGTGGACCTGATGGACATTTCGACATAGGTTGTTTTCGAGGTCCTGTTATTTTGCGCCACAGAGATTTCAGCCGAGGCGTGGCTATCCAAACAGCAACCATCACTCCAAGGATCTGGGTTGCGAAAATCCTAAATAGGAAGACCCAGAAAGCTGGACGCGGCTGGACGGTGGGTTTTGCAGATGGTTCCGGTGCCGCGAGCCAGTCATCTCTCCATGCATACTCGTACACCCACGTGGCTAGGATGCAGGTCGAAGGCACAGCGTACAAAACTGCGAAAGCACCTAGCCTCAGAAGACTTTGGTTGGTGATTGGCTGTGGGGGAGCATTCAGGAGAGCAGAAGGAGCGGGCACAGGAGCCGGGCGTCGCAGAATAGCACGAAGCCCTGAGGCAAGGAACACCGTGCCAAGGAGAAGACAAATCGCTTCAGGTATAATGACTAGCGCCAAAAGTGATTTACTGGACTGATTTCCGACGAAACATGTACCTGAAAAAAAGGAAAAAGAATTTAGAATGGATTTAGGTAAATGAACCTGACTTGGGTTTGACCGACGGGCTTAGCGGATACGGATTCTTTCTTTCCATTTATCACGTTGAATAACATTCCGATTTCAACTTAAGCGTGTCTTAAAGCGAACACCTACACAAACATACGGCGAGAAAAAAGGCTTGCATTAATAAGGCAGTAGTGGTTTAAGGGGCCGATTTAAATTGAAATATGAGCGTGCGAGGAGGAAAGGTGTCGTATTTAACGGCTCGAATAATGGTCGCGCATTTCGTTCGGCCGCCATAATGGAAGTGGAAATAATAAAATAAAAGCACAATACTCGTAGCATGATTGAAACTGCAATATGCCTGAGAAACGAACGGAGCGGCACTTCGCTCACACTTCGCATAATGCGATAAAAATAAAGAGATTTTTATATGCGTGCTTTTTATATGAAATTTTTAAACAACAGCTTCAGAAAACCCACCCTAACAATCTAATAAATTATGTATTAAATATACCTTCGTTTAAATATACGACAAACAATTAACATGGCAAAAGAGTATACTGACAAGTCAAAATACCGAATTAAAAACTATGATAATTATTTTAATTTGATAATTTGTAGTAGTCAAATACGCCTCGATGCATATTGACTTTACGAGTATCCCTATTGTAAATTCCAATCGTATCGGGACGTTTTGATCGTAGTAGCGTTTATCTAAAAATGCATATATAAAAATAAGTTTATGATACTTGTTTAAAATGTATTCTTTAGCTAATAAAAATGTGATGATAATAATGTTGTTTTGTAACATATTCGTTTTAATAATTTGTACCAGGGTCGCAGTGTTTTATTTTATCTATTTTAATTCCGCTACTTATAGTGTGTGAAGTATACCGCTTTTTTTTTATCAGCGCGGTAATTCTTATAGGTTTACCTGAAGTCAACTGGTCGGTATAGCTTAAGTACAAAATGTAATCCCAGTTTAGATATTATGATAAGAAGTTTACTTCGATAAGTAAATGTTTGTATCATAAAAGCCGCATTTTAGTTAGCTACTGTTTAAATGTGTATACAAGCTTTCTTTGTCTTCGCCGCATTAAAAAATAATTTCTCAACAAAGTACTTAGTTTTATAAAAACTTTAGTAAGTAAATGATGACATACCTATGTGTATAGCTATCATTTTGTATATTGGATTGAAATCATTTGTGGTATAACCATTACATTTGAATAAAATACTCAAATGTGTCATATAGGCGTCCGTAAACTCTGACCATAGAATTATGATATTTTATTTTATTCTCAAAGGGGTAGTTCTTGTCTTTCATCTCAGTTGATGGTAAGTTTTGATAAGGCTGAAGATGGTAGCGAGCTACACCCAGGTTACTCGACTACAGTCCACAGACCAACTGATTATCTAACCTTCAACTGCCGGAACACAACAATTCTAATCACTTTACTTAGGTGAGATGGGGTGGCTACCTAGGCGGGCTAAAAATGCACTTCCACCAACCTAAATAAGCATAAGAATCTTCTATTGGTACGGATTATTAATAGTACACACGTCCCGTCTGTGGATAATGCTCTTATTGTTATTTTAATATTAATGTTATTTTAATCGTTCGATTTGAACTTTAAATAATATTGTTTAAGCTCGTCGTCTTTCTCAAGTCATATTTCTTAAGGATTTTATCGGCAGCATTTGCGAGCACAATATAATATTTCTAAACAAAATACTCAATACATTATCGTATGAATGCGTGCTTCTGCGCACTCATACCAGATTTAAACGCTTTGAAAAAGCCGCCGATTAAACAATCGGCGTTGGTCTTCAATCGAGAATTGCTATACCATTGTGGTTGAACGTCGTGGCTTAGAACTTATTGATTGCGGTCTTGTCTGCGACCGGAAACTTTAAGTATAAAGCTTTTCATAAATGAATATTTTTTTAAAAAGGTTGTGTAACTTCCTATCCTTAATAAGGGTAATTAATTACTTTAAAGAAATAGTGTTAAGGTATTATTGTGACATGACATTTTTTTATGTAGATTTGTTGATGTCTAGTGATTTTAGTTTTATTACGAAAAAAGCTTTATTCCTAAATTAAGGCGATAGTAGCAATGGCTAATAAATCTTAAATTAAATAGTTATTGATTAAATTCATTACAGTTCTGGTCAGCCACTTATACGGCGTACTGTTCAGCCTTTAATGGCGTATAGGTGCAGCCTCCTTATAAAGCGTTGAACTCGCAACTTCGCAGAATGAAAAAGTTGCAGGCATTGCGGAGACTTCTTATGTAAACTGCCTGTTTTATGTGGTAAGGTTATAGACTTATAAATAATTGTTCCGCATCCAAGCAGCCCTTAAAGTGAAACGAGGTGGTACAAAAAAGAACTTGTCGGTCGACTATGTCCTAGGTATGCCTTTAATTGAAAACAAATACAGTAAACCATTAAATTTTATATCTGAAATTTTATTTCTTTAATTTACTATTTTTATTTTAGTTTTCTGTATCTGTTTGTACATCCATTCATTTTATTTTTTAATTTATAGGAAAAGATTGCTATTCAGTATTTTACCTAGCAATTATTTATCAAGGGTACAAGACGATATTTAAGTCGATATGTAAGACGATATTTTGAAAGGTGGGTTTTTTCAAGTTAAATTCTGAGTTTTACTTAATTATATGAAATGATGTTTATTTCGCTACATTTTTAAGATAAAGGTCTAAGCAATAAAAAAACAACAGAAAGGCTCATATTGTGAAAAAGTGTATAGACATGCTTATATCTAGTATGTCTTACATATTATACGAAAAAATGGATTTGAGTCTTTAGTAGCAGAAACTAGTATAGCTAGTAGATATATAGTAATACATTATTATTAAAGCACTTTCATACTGCCGTCAAAATACTGCTTTGTATATAACTCTTTTTATTTCTCTAGCCTAAGTATCTCAAAAAATAAATAAATGGTCAATTCAACTTACCAGTAAGTTCGTCAGCGTCTACATCCCTGGTAACGAGGACGGCTGCTGCAAGCGCCGCAGGGACGCCCCATGCTGCTAGCTGGAGTAGCGAGGAGTGACGGTCAGTGCGCGTGCTGGGGCCTGGTGCCGACGGAGGCCGAAGTACGCTTGATCGCCACGCACCTGCTACTACCACCCACCTGTAATGTCAAAGAACATCATTGAATTGTGTCTCGAATGCGGATGCGAAAGAGGTTATGCTATTTGGCGTATACTCATAGGCAAAGGTTGGGTTTATTACGCTAACGACCATAGCATATTTATATTGAGGTTTGGCAATTCCACATTCAACTGCAGTAACAAAAAAGCACTTGCTGAGTTCGGTTCCGGATCGAAAATGCTAGCTTTAGCGACTTAGTATCTGGTTTAACTGGCTTCTGCCACTGGAATCAGAATGTGTGCACAAGTTAACGTCATTCGCTGTGTTGAGTATTTTCATTGCAGCGACTAGATTAACAACGATAGCTGTATCGTTGTTTTAGGAGTACGGTGGAGATACAGTCAACAAATTAATACAATATCTGTTCGCTGCATCCCGCTGCAACAGTCAATCGCCTATACCAAAGAAGCTTTTTTTCTAGGGCTCTTAGCACAAAATAAGTACTAGGAAGATACGATAAAATTATAAGCACATTATAACCGTTAATAGGTCAGCTTCGTGTCAATTAAAGTAATTAAACAGTCAATATGCACGGCGTTTAATCTAAATGTGTTTAACAGCTGTTCGGGGCAGGTGCCAGAAAATAATAAAATAAAGAATAAAATGGTCAGTCAGGTTAATTTGTATCTTTTACATTAAAGTAAAGATGGCCCCCCTTATAGATATTTATACATTGCTATTAAACCGTTACCCCGTAGTTGGTATTTATAATGAATTCCATTCGTAAATAATAGAATCTCGGAGGTATACCAGTTTGTAGTATTATAATTTCCATTTGGTATTAAATCTTAACAAAAATAATGATAGAAAAGTCGATGTGTTTCTAGAATTTATTTAACTCATGTAAAAGTGTTTGTTGAACTTTGGTTTGAAGTAAATTATAGCCTTTGTCAACCCTTACTTAGCTCGTTAAAAGCTGACAGGTAAATCCTTTCCACCGAGAAAGGTGTCGCCTTATTTTGTACAGCGGCTAGCATTTAAAGACCTCTGGTTCGTGAACAAAACTAAGAGACATACGGGTAATTCAAACGGCCCGAGAGAATGTAACGTTAGGTAAAGGTGGTCGCAGTGGCGTGTCACTGGCACTTGATCAAATAAAAGCCCTGTTTGAACAGAACCAAAAGTGGTGATAGACCAAACAGCGGTGTTTGCTAGCGCGCCGGTGTTTGATCCGGCCTCCGAGCCGCCCGGGACATGTTGGCTAACATTTTACTAATGTTTGCACGATTTGCATTGTGATAATTAGGTGTTCTCTCTTTAAATACCTGCTGTAATGAGGCTGGCCAATGCCAACGTTTTGAATTAATGGAATTAATTGCATTGAGATATGCAATTAAATATTACGTGAATTTTTCAATATGATTACCATAAATATCGTCGATAAAGCAAAAGTCCTCATCCATATAAGATTGCCAATAGTTTATTCGATCTACAGACCAATAAAAATGTCTTCGGTAACGACTGTTTCGAAGTTGTATGCAATCCTAAGTAAATGCAAATGATATGATGTGAGAGGCGCGAACAGACATACACTTTTAAAGTTCTTTTTATTTCTTGTGATGTGGAATCGACCGCAGCTAGTGGCCATTAAGCGATAATTTTATCTCATTGCAAATTGTCGGTTTCACGTCGTAAAATAATGGTTTTAAGACATGATCCATATTCACTTAGTATATTCCTTCTCAGTAACTGTTAATGTCTCCAACGATTAACACGTTGTGTCAGTGATATTTTCAGTTAATTAAAATGGTATAGTGTAAAGAAAAATTATTTCCACATCATTTGTAACTTAAAAATAACAGTAAAACACAGTACAGTGTAAAGGTTTACTATCGAATCAAAAAAAGTAATCTCCTGGTAGATGCCTGTAAGAAGCTATTTCTGGTAGCAGATTTCGGCTATGGCTAGTCACCACTCATCATCTTGAGCTTCACTGCTTAACGGCTCGTGGTTTCGATTCTAAATGCGTTGTAATTTTTGTTGCCGTTTACGAGGACTGATGCTAATACGACTACTGATGCATAAACACATGTTCCGCCCATATAATTTGAGAAAGTCTGGCATGTAGTAAAAATCTCCATGCCATCCAATATGAATATGAAGAAGTTAATCGCAGACGTCGCTTGCAACACATTATTCCATATCTTTCAAATCACTTAGTTGATATTTGTTTCATGGAATATCCATTAAATATATATACTGAGTTGGTTTTTATGATACTACAAATCTCATTGCGGTTAAGACTGTCCCACGTCACTCAAAGGGATCGCTCGGTCGAGCTGAAATAATGTGTTATTTGATATTTTGGACTGTAGCCCCTTCCCTCTGACTGCTTTACGAGGCCACACACATTGGCTATTACAGTTGTATTCTTATTTCAAACGTGTCCGGGTCGGGCTTTTGTCGTAAATGTCAAGTCTATAAGACGTAAGAAGATTGAAAAATCAGTTACGATATTACTGGTCATTACAAATTTTCCATATTTATTAAATGTATGAAGTATTCTGTACCAAACCTGTTTATTTTTCGGTATCTGTAAACTTTTTATACTTATTTTTAATTTATAAAGTTTACGGTAACATCCTAAAGAGAATTCAACACAAATTTTTGGTATTACCTACAAGAAAGTTTTACGTGATATACTTTAAACGACTATTGACTATTGAACCCATTGCTGCAAATGTTACAGTAGTTATCTTAACCTAGGCTTTCCAAATATTCATAATAATGTAATCCTTAAGTCCAGTGAAATATGAATGCAGCCATCTATTTCAAAACGGAACAGTTGTACTCAGCCTCTAAACCCTGACCAGATCCTGCTCAGGTCGTCTTGTAGTAGGCAGACCTTTGCGCTTTCCAGTACGTTGTAGTGTAGCCCAATTGACTGCCCACTCCGCGTGGTATATGGCTGCCATAAAATTTTTCATTTCTATCTCGTAAGAAAATACCTATCTCAGGTAATTGAGAGTCTGTAAACTTGTTTAGAAGGCCTTAAATAAGCGAGAACGTTTCACTGACCAAAAAGTGGCAATATATACTGACCATACCCTGATTTGTCTCTGAAGCACGAAGGTATTACACGCACCTATAATTATCTTTCATTCAATATCCACATCTGTGAGCTGAAGATAAAAATAAAAATCCAGTAAATCTCTGCCAGCCCTCTTTTAAATGCCTAACTAAGACGCGATGCTCGAGTTCACAAAAGACTTAATTTACAGAGGATATGCATTGCACCTTTGGTAATCCTCTTAAAAAATATTAAGAGGAAAAATATCCTTAAGTTTGTTTTAAACCCGTCGCTTAGCGGATAACTATCATAAATAAGAGGTTTATATTGCATATTTTCCAATACTTACTTTAAATAAAAAAAGAAAATTGATTTATATCGTATATTATTTATAAAATATACTTATGTCATTACTTAGAACAGATTTTTGCAATGTTGCATAAAGTTAATAGTAATATGTTAATGCCATATACCTTATGCTATGCCTAAAGCACACCAGCAAAGTGTCTATAATGCCCAAAGTACAGAAATTTTGGAAGTCAATAGGAATACAAAAAGGTCTAATGGAAACTAACGACAAGAATACGGGACACAAACAACGTTCTCATTAAAGCAAACGCTGCAGAATACAAAAATAAACATACTGCAATTTAGGAGAACTACCTAATTAATTTTACACGCTTTTTGTACTGGTTTCTAAGAAAAGCTTCGTCATTGCAATAATAATATATGGTGTACAATAAAGCACATTCTGTCTTTCTAGTTATATTATTATTAAAAATGTTGTCAATATTAGACGAATGTCACATAAATATTTCGAATACTTGGCGTGAGTTTGACGTTGAGACACTTTGGAGGCCTTTGGTTTTTAATTGACTTAATACGGAGTATAGATTCACTCAGTCTTATTCTGTCTTTTTCTTTGATTGATATAAAAATATACACAGCGTAATATCGTGAACGTGTAATGAGTATTAAATTTCAATATCAAAACACCAATATTCGCCAAGACCAATTGAGATGACTGACCAAAATTAGTGATACTTTAATTCTTACAGAAATTTCTTTTCCTTGCAGTTTATTTTAGAGCTTATCACATTTGTAATCGCATGATGGTGTTATGATCCAAACCAGTCTCATTTACTTTGTTAATTTTGTGTTTGAGCAAAAGGAATATTGATTTAAACTTGTGTGCTACGCGTAATACCTGATTGTAATAAATGGGAGATCAAATGTGTCTCATTAGCTTTTATAGATATGATGGTAAACGAGATATGTAGATATATTGTGTTACAAAATGTTGTCATTCTTGTTACAACAATAAGAAAATGGCAGAGTCAGGCTCTTTAAGGAAGCCCTAACAACAATATCCAACCAACACCCACTGCACTATTTGGGTGAATGTACCCATTTATTGCGTAGAAGCGACGTCTTTCCTTTTCATATTGGCGGTTTCGAATCGTGAGATTGGATAAAGACAGCATAAGATATTCATACCTAATTACCTAAAGAAAATTTAATTATTTTTAAAGGCGGAAGAATTGCCATATTACCTTTAACTTTTAATAACTTACGAAAGATTGTGTTCTCTATGATAGTGTCAGTTTTATTTTAATCACAATTAGAGATAATTTAATTGGTATCAGTAGCAAACTAAGACCGCCGATGATGCATGTTGTGAGTCAGTTTATTTCGGGAACTCGTAAAATCGATTACCCGAATGTTGTGCGCGACCGGGCGTCTGCGCACCAAACAGGATGCACTATTTCTGTGCGTTTGCGCCTCATGACAAAAACACACCTAAATAATGTGCTGATACCCTTTATGAACTGAGAGTTAGATCTCTGAAGACTAGTAGATAAGACTTATTGATTTAACTAAGCTTATTTGACTTAATTAAGTGTTTTGAATCCTAAAATAGGTATGACACTAAAGATAAAATCTATAACCTAATTTCCTATTATGAGGTAGATGGAGACTTATTTATTAGTATATAAGCATCTATGTGTGTATTTATTTTTATTTTTGACCACTTTATGATTCAAAAGTAATTGAGGACACCGAGTGCCAAATCGAATAAAAAATATATTGCTTCTCCCGATATTATCTTAATATAAAGAAGTCTTATAACAGAAGTGACTACAAATCTTTATGGCTAAAACGGATAGGTCCTACTTTAACTTACAAAAGAAAAAGCGCATTATTCTTTACATGGAAAATTGTAACCAAAGTTAGTTATAGGCAAAACCTTTGATCTACTACTCAGAACCGGGAACAAGATCACAGCAGGTGACTAAATATGGACGCTGTTCAGTTAAAGACGCCGTCCATACATTGGCAAGCATATCCTGGACCCACCATAGTCCTTGATTAAAGGAACAATCGAAGTGAAAAACAGGGATAATGGACTGGCAAGGCTCTATCAAAACTGGCCCCCTTATGCAAGCGAGTGATTGAATCGATATTCGAACAGCGTTGAGATCGCTTATGATTGATGTTTTTCGTAAAGAAAATAAATGAGAACGTTCCATCGTCGGCTGTGAACACACATGACTCTTGCCAATTGACGTCATTACTTATTTACGTTGCAATTCCATTTTTAAGTTGTTTTATATTGTAATTATAACTGTTTCCCGTCTGTAATAAAAGCGCTTTACAGAGGAACTTACTAATGGCATTTATTTATTCAAATGTTTCAGTGCAATGCAAAATGCAATCATGCATTAATTAGTAGAGATTTGTGATCTCCGCTACCTCTAAGGATGCTAATGTGCCCAGTTTTTAACTCAAGCACTATACATATTTAATCCAAGCACTCGATAAATATGCGTTGCGTTGTTTTGAATCCATAATGCAGTAGATAGATACTTAGTTACCGATAGTCTATAACTACTTCATTCCTCATTTCAAAGAAAATCAATAAAAACTCTTGATTGCAGCCGATCATATCTTCGACTTCCATCTCGTTAACTCACAACGTGTAATTACCGTCTTCTTCTTATATGTTATTCTTTTAACTAATAAATATTGATCGACCAGTTTACGAGGAACTTTAACATGGCTTTAGGGCTGCCTGCTGTCAAAACTGTTCGAATGAACTAGGATTGATTTTGTAATAAAATAAATATGTTCAGTAACGCCTTTGAATTAAAAAGTTATTTGCGAGTATTGGCTTAACCGTTGTTCTTAGTACGACAGTACCGATAACACTATTACTAAAAACTAGATAACTACTATACAATGCCTAGTTATGCATGTTACACAATTTTTCAACAGTTTTTTATAGAAAACCTTTTAAGATACCTACTTATCAGAAATTACTATTCCCACGATAATAAAAGAAAAGATGAATAAAATTCGCATGGTAAAATTGTGCTCATTTCAAATATATGGAAAACATAACTTGAAACGGATGAGTAAAAGTGAAATCAGAAAATTATAAATAATATTGACGTTTTATGAAACTAACATCATGCATAGTATTGAGTAACAACCCTATATCTTAGCAAAGAACCAGTTGCGTGCCCCGTACCTCGTTATTCAGTGTACAAAGCTCGATCGTCTTTTATGATGAGGTGTTCAATTGATCGAGTGTACTTTATGATGGCAAATTGCGAACATCGTCTACGACACAACTTGGAAGATTTCTTATTACAGTCAACAGAATAGAATTACAAATTTTATTAGTGATCCTGGAAAATCGCAAACACATTTTAGATTTGGCCGAATAATGGTCCATAGACCATTATTCGACCATTATACGAGTACAAGTATTAAATATTATATAGTTACTAACAACATTTTATAGATGGCACATTTCTGTTCAAAGCCAGTTAATTTTTGTCAAACCACAAAAAAATTAGTGTAGTGTTCAAAATCGAAATATCGTTAATCGATATTGATACGTATTTGAAAATATACCGTGGTGTCTTGAACTGAGAAGAACAGGTGGGAACAGCAAAATTTATCCCTCTCTTACACATCTCATTAAAAATTCTCCGTTTATGGAACAATAATAAATGCTAAGGGATGTACTGGAATTTCCGAATATTGTATCTTATTTACATTCATGAATGCAATGAACGCTTTGACTTTGATAAGTGAAAGATATTTCAAAGAATTTATTTATATAAATGACGTTTTTTGATAGCTTTCAGATGTTTTATCTAAATTGTTTCATACAAATAAAACTAAGTATTAACTAATTGGAAACTTTTTATGCCTTTCGGTCCATTTGTTACTTGTGATTTTTATTCCACGTTCTACTTTTAAATTTCCAAACGGGCTCTCAGGAGCTCTCAAATTAAGCGTCAAATCATAACAAACGTTCGTCAGAGTTAAATTTTCAAAAGCACTTAAATCGTGTTCAAAAAGCGAACATAACTAGGGTGTAAAGTTCCGAGTTGAATGACAGCCGGAGGATGACGAGGCTGGTTTATTGTGTTGGCGGAGCTGATTCAAAGAGATTTTCGAAAGCGCTTGCGTCTCGTTGGATTGGTAAGGCTGAGTATACACTTTGACTGACGAGTGACATTGCTAAACCATGAACATGCAGTGGTTATCATAATTTAATTTAGTTACATCATGATTTAGCTAACAAGGTTTTATTTATGTGTAGCTCATGGCTTTAATTTGATGGTAAGTGAAGATAAGGATTAAGATGGAAGCAAGATACACACCGGCTATCTTTTCTCCACCTGCCGATACACAACAATGCCGTTAACATTATCTTTATGACGGCAGACTTAGGTAAGATGGTGTTAGCTGTCCCGGAAAACTTAGAAAAAGCCCTACCATCAACCAAACCGAGTAGAAAAATGGCCACCACTGGGAATTAAACTCCAGACCTACCGATCTGAAGTAGTTGGTCACAGCCACTAGACCACAGAAAGCGGTTAAAAATGGAGGTTGTTGTATAAAAGTTTTATTTCATCTAGGAATATTTAGGTTTCTCCAAAGATGCTATAAACCTGCCATAGAGACGTGGCGTCATTATCATCGTATTGACATTTTATTATCAGAAGTCAATGAGCATGCTTGAACTGTTGTCATCTCATCTAACCATGACATGTGACTGCTGAACAGAAAAAAGTTTTGTTAAATTTAATTGTTTTTGTATTTTGTGTTTAAACAAGCCATCACTACATTGTGTGAACTACGCCTAACAGTCAAGTTAGTTTGGAAAGGTGATTATCAGTTTGACGGATTGAAGCGCTGAACGCGAAGCAATCGCCTAAATTGTTATAAGTAATGGCTCCGGTAATACCGGCCGTAAGTTATTTCACCACAACAAACATTACTTACACAATAAGTTACGTTTTGATGGCCAGTTTTACCGTAACATTAAATTAGGAAGCATATTCGTTTGATTTATAGTTTTCCTAACTCGAATTTCGCACTCTATCTTACAGAATTGTTTTTCCGACGCTCAATGGTAACTATATCCTTACAGTAATATCATTGAAGAAATCAATTGATCAAGCAAAAGTCTCGACATACGTGAGCCAAGAGATGGTAATACCTCCATTTCACAACCTGCTTCAAATCAAAATCGGTACTGGACTGAACAGCGATAAATGGAAATGCAACATAACTTCGAAAAAATATTGGTTAGTTTAGATTAGAACTGTGAACAGTAAGATAAAAAAGAATGGCGATTTTGTCAATGTCGAAGCTAAGTCTTGTCGCAGTAGTGTTTATCATCTTACTTACCATCAAACAAACAGACAAAATAAGCAGAGGGGTAACAAAGGTTTGGTGGCTTTTTTAAAATAAGATGTCACATGTTTAATTAATGACAGAAGGGTTCGTATTACTTTTTAAATTAAAAATTTGCTAAGTTGCAAAAAAATACTACAAAGAAATTACAACAGTACCAAGATATATAAAATATTTTACATATGTGAAGTTATATGAAAGGTAAAAAGAATTGAATCAAGAAACGCATCCAATCTTATTTTCAATATAATATTTGTTCTGTTAAAGACCAAAGGGACGTGATATCGATACAAATAATCGGATAGAGTATCGGCTGCCTCCGATCGTGTAACGAGGCAATCGAAGCTCGTTTTCCTCTGAAATGCCACTTTTTACTCGTGTTTCTTATTTTTGTTGGACTGGGCGCGGGATCAATGCCTCCGCTGTCATAATGGTAGCCATCGATTCGATATTATGTGGATATCGATTAAAATATACACTTATATTTTTACGTTTGAGATGAAGAAGCTAATTTTTTGACGCATGTATGTTTTCAGAAAATCTACATCATAAGAATAATTTTAATTGATCTATCGATCAATTAAATTTATCATTATAATCCGACATAGCTTTTATTTCTTTCAAATATTGAAATAAGAACTCAAAAGAACGGTTTTTGCCGAATTTTAATGTTCGATTATGCTCAGCGATAGATCTTCGTAGTTCTCAAAAAAATATTACGTTAATATTTTTCGTTAAACTTTAACCTTTGACATTTACAATAAAGTTTGAAAAATAAACTAAATATAAATTTAGAAAAAATGCTTGATTAATTTAAACAACTATTTGTAAAATTAATAACACAGATACTTTTATCCTGATCAATATATCGAAAATGGAGTACGTAAGAAAGCAGGACAACATGAATGTGTGAAAGAGACGTAATATTGCATCAGTTGCAGGTGTGAAGAGGACACGCGCGGAATATACCTAGCAAACCTGCCATTGGTTTCCAAAGTAAACATTGTTTAATTTAATGTATAGTTCAATTATCTCTATTGATTATTTATTCGACGTGCTTGGTGTTAATTACCGTTAATATAACAATTATACACAATAAAAGTGTTATACACGATCTTTCATTAAAACATTATGTATTCAATTCCAGAACGCAACAATGCATACATGAATTATATTTAGCAAGGCGTCAATTCCACTCAATGGTATTCTTTAAAAATGTTAATTACAATTCGTGAAGAATTTTACTTTTATAAGTAAACTTTGGCACTTCTCATATTGAATTTCTTAATCAAGAAATTGTTATTTAACCCAAAAAAGCAGGGCCAGTTTATGTAACATTGTTATGAAATTTTAGTACCTATTTACTAGAAATTGAAATATTTTTAAAGTAGTAGAAGTTGTTTTTTTATCTTAAAATTCTAAATAATTGAGTTTGAGTAAATCAATTAGATTTTTCACAGTTCACTATATCACAAACAGTGGAAAACAATTTATTTTCAATAAATTCACTTAATAAATCATTCGTGGTAAAGTTTGAGTACCTCATGGAACCTCGTGCTTTCCATCGCTTCTCGTTAAAAGCTTTTAACGAGTCGACCTTGCCCTAACGACTAGACTGAGACAGAATACACGCTCATACTAAAAACGATACGAGTGACAGGAACGAACGATCATACCACCAACAATACGTTTACTAACAAGATAAAACCGCTCACTGGAAAAATGCCTTAAGCGCCATAATCACACATTGAATTATGTAACGTATTTTTATTATAATCAAGCTTCCATTTACATAAACAAACATTGGTGCTTGTTTGACAGCTGCCGACACTGGTTAATCGACTAACGAGAATGACTCAGGCGGAGAGATTTAGTAGTTTTTCTAATATGTATCTTTTAAACAGGCTTTAGAGGTTAAATTGGAAAAAATTGTGTCATAAATGGCTTTATGAAATTTATTCAAATTAGTTTTCGCTGTGAAGAAAGATAACTTTGAAGCTATAAACAATATAACGACGCATTATATTATATTGTTTAGTGCAGTTATAATCATAGTGCGTTTTGTGATTGTACATTTTTGTTTAATAGTAAAACAAAAATAATTCTCCAGAGGATATTTATTATTTTTGACTTGAATCACTAGTTTTATTTTCATAGAAAAGACATCAACGTGGTAAATTGTTTTCTATCACGGAAAATTCAAATATAGACCGATTCATTAATAATTATTAGAATAAATTAGAAATCGTTACACACATTATTTAAACTAAAAGTATATATAAAAATTGTTAAAAACCGTATTATTTCGTAATTGCTATAAAATCTGTTACTTACGATTTTTTATCGCTTTAAGCACTGTTTTAGTAAAATTAGTCCCCAGATCTGATACGAAATTGATCAACCTTAACTATTGAACTAACCGTTGGCTATTAAAATGATATTAGATGTACTTAGAAACAAAAGCCTGGCTGTCAAAATGAAACAACCAATATAAAATGTGAAATAATTTACAAAACACTTTAACCGTTACTACGATAAATTTGAGATAGGTAAGTTTGTTGGTAATAAACATATATAAATAAACAGTTTTGAATATAATTAAAAAATTGTAGACAGTAGATTTAGTTAGTTTATTGTTTTTGAAAGTAGCGTGTAATTGGTATTAGTATCTGTATTAGTGTCACTGCCAATAAAATATATGTTGCCTGTTTTTGAAACCTGAGGAGGTTTTACCAAACAAGAAGGTATTGTTTTTTTTAAGGTTCGGCAACGTGCGAGTGATACCTCTAGTGCTACAAGCGTCCATAGGCTTCTTGTATAGGAATAAACCTGCCGCTTGACATTTTAATTGCGTTTGAAGCCTTTGCCATCGCTTACTCATTTTGTTTTGTCAAATTGATTATCCATTTCTAAGCCGCAAGGTAAGTATCACAATGAAATTTTAAAATTATATTTGTAGTCTATCATCAGGCCAGCACTTTACATATATACGGTTTATTTTGTATATCATTTTGTACTTATTTCCTTTTTATATTCACGAATAAAATTGTTGTTTTGAAATTATCTACACTGACGAACACAACTTTACCGATATCTTTATCGGTGTATCGGTTTTATTTATTTTAGTAATTATCAATTTACTAGTTTTTGACATATTTGACAATGCGTAAATTTACTCGGAGAATATATCGAATATATTTTCTTTTAATAATGAACAAAAATACATATGTTTAACTGTTTATAGTTAGTTACGTTATGGCCATAAAACCACAATAAAATAAGGCGTATAAATGAATATTCAAAATAAAAAATATTTGGATAATTGAAGTTAGTATTTTATTGTTGTTAGTTTTTTTTTAGTAAGTCATATTTTTCATTAGCTAGATGCCTGAGTTGTGGAAGTTTAAGAAGACACAAGGCGGATCACGTCCAACCTTATTACGGGATAAGCCATTACTCAACAGACGAAAAATGGATATGAAAAACCTGGGGACTTAAAACGGCGCTCAAAACCCGAATCGAATGGTACGGTATGGTATGCACTAGTGTAAAGATTTGAAATAGCTATAATGCCCACGTTGTTGTTTGTTATTGATTAATTGATTTAATAATATTTTTTTAAACCAATTAAGTTCTATTAATTAATTAAAGTTTTTACCGATAGTGTACCATCAAAGCTTTTCCTAGCCTTTACATAGCTTTGCCTAATTTGTTTTAAAAATATAGGAAATTGTTGACTTCATTAATAAATCAATGATCTTCCGAAATCTTTTTATTTCTCGGTTACACGATGTCCATTTGTCTCTGTAGCACTAGCGTAACTACTACAAAACCTTTATACTATTGGTGCATGCCAGTGTAATTACAGAGGCATCGTTTCTAGTATGTCAACCAGAAACGAGGTCCCTGTAATTAATTACACTGGCTACGTATATGCCTGTTCTTCTAACTTATTAGAACTTGTATATTTCAATTAAAATGACACTTTCACAAGGTTTTTGTTGTTGTTTATGCAAGCTACATTTTAGGTGCCTCCTAATAACATGTGCTCAGAATGTCAGTCCATCGAACGATTACTCCTTTGAAGGCGCCGCCCGATCGGATGCAAAATAGAGTTCAATCTCGCCGACACATTGCCATGCTACGTGTTTTGAAACTGTAGTTAGTATGGTTAGCCACTTTTGCACTTGCACTGGTTCTTACGGTTCCCTATGAAATTATTTTTAAAATGAAAGTACCTAAATTATATAACTTGGTAATAACAATAATTTGGCATATTGAACACATCAACATTGTTATCAACAACATAATTTATATTAACTATCATACAGTTGATTCGGACATTGAATTTCATAGAACAAGAAGTTATTTATGTTAAAAATAAAAATTAAGTGATTACATAGCTACGCCACAAAACAACATGCAGTATTAATTAAAACAAATCAAGCCTTATATGATTTATAATTTTTTTTGTAATATATTAAGGTTTGAGGTAGATCCAAGAAAAATTACAAATCTAAAATTAAAATAAGTTGAAATAAAAAAAGTAAAGTAAGTAAATAAAAATAAGTTTTTATAAAATGAGAAACAAAATATCGAATAAAATAAAAACACGAAAATTAACCACGTGACAAGATAAACTTGATTATTGATTAGTTTCGGAAAAGCATAAGCGCTAAAGGTCTTCCTTAGGAGAGATAAAGGCAGTAAAATCATAAGACTATTTACCTTATTGTATTTAAGGGTCGGCGCTAATATTCACTTCAGGTAATATTCAGCGCAGATTTCATAACAACTCATCTGTTGAAAACAGTACTAATCTATGATTCTTAGGGTTATTCAAATATAATTTGCAATAATAATAATGGTAATAATGGTCATCTAATCTTGGATGACCAAACAAGATTTTCAACTGGTAGAAAAAACAAAATGTTAACACTATTTATATGGGGCAGGCTTACGTAAGATGGTGGCTGGCCAAGCGGACTTAGAAAAAGTCCTAGCACTAGCAATTAGGAATTGAACCCACCAGATCTGAAGTAGGTGGTTTCTGCCACTAGACTCCAGATCACGATGTATATTCAGTTAAAGAAAAATTTAATATCTACGTGATTGTCTGCAATTCAATCAAAATCATACTGTCCCGGTGATTCACAAATCCGAACAGAAACACCGTTCGCCACGCAGTATAATTTCACGCTCCTCACCACTCACGCCATACTTTACGGCTCATTGTTAGTCATACTGAGATAATTGAATTGAGCTTGTCTCATTGTATTATTGGGCTTGTGTAGATTGAAGTTTAAATATCTATCCAGCAAAACTTTTCAATGTTGATATAATTTACCATAATCTGATGTATTTACGATTACTTAAAAAGGCTACTTAAAAAGGATAAATGCCAATCCGACTCGAAGGACCATTTTTGGAGCCTTTCCAGAAATCAAAATGGACTGTGAATACGATGGTGTTTGAAGAATGAAACATAATGTTAATATAATTTTTTTTATAATTATATACCACATACTACTATAAACTTTAAAAAGTTCCATATTCATTATCAGCCAATCTAGTCTAATCTTAATTCGTATAATATAGCTTTAAAATAAATGTTAAATTAATAGAAGCATATATCACGCTTATCTCTGACATGGCGCGAGTCTCAGAGTTCCAAGATAAAAATACAATCATTTATATTGGGCAACAAAATAAATTGCTGTGAAATGGTAATGGCGTTTAGGTTACGGGAGGGGGAGGGGGGGTTCCAATCTTGCGCCTGCGCTGCCTATGTAAACCTGATCTCGTTATAACCAAGTTTATGGTTCATTTATGACCGCGATGTTTTACATACAATTGGGCTTCGTTTCTTATATGATTTAAATAAACTGGTTATCGTATTTTCCTTTGTTGTTCTGATGGGGTAACTTGTATAAATGGATAAGAATGTCGTCCTATCGGATGCTGGTTTGCAGAGACTGATATTACAAGCTATATTCTGGATGCATAGATAAATAAAAAATAAGAATCATGAACATCCTCGAATGGTAAATGGATATGCCTTGTTTTTTCTGCGCTCGCTGGTCCTATTAAAGTACCATAATATCACACTATAAAACAAATTAAATTAGCAAATAAACATAGCAACTAACAGGTATTTGCGTGAAATTTGGTTCCTATAAAGTCAAATCTCTAGAAGGAATAAACTAAAGGTAATATAAGTATCTATTAAAAAAGGGTTGTTTATGGGTTGTATTATGGACCACGAGATAAACCAAAAAGTTTTAAAAAGTCCATCTATAATACACAACATTTCAAACAAAACTAAACTTGAAAGACGTAAAAATAAACGTAACATTAATATGTTCCGTTCTTCCAGCACGCATTCCATACCGTAATATGGAACAGAGCTGCAATAAAATAATTTGTAGAACTCGTTCACTATCTCTTGTGCTCTAGCAAGAATTAAGGGGGGAGTGAAAGAGACGGATATGGCCGTAAAAGGATAGATATCGAGGATACAGGTACCCCATGGAGCGGGCGTATGCATCTGCTTAGCGAGTGCTGCGGCTAATATATGGAATAGGACTAGAGACGCATCAAGTGGGCAACATAAAATTCAGATATAAATATTTTAAGGTGGTATCCATAGATATTGAAAAATATTTTAAATATATTTTGTCCTCTACTTCTGGTTGTAAAGAACACATAAAAAAAGAGTTAAGAGGAAACACAAGGACATTTTTTTCATTCAAACGTCGTCCCGTTTTTTCCCTGGATAATGCAATATTCACTATGTTATCATTTTACCCATAAATTCATTAGTTAAAAGTCAAAATCTAAATACATTTATTCAGATTAGGTATATTACTTACTCTTATGAAAGTTAAGAATGAAGAATATAATTAAAATACTGTAAAGTATTGAATTATTAAATTTTTGCTGCATTCAGGCGTCCAGTCAGCAAATTTGAGATTATTTTTAAAAAAAAGCAAAACGAACAAGAGTAATATTTTTTAATATTAAATGAAGAAATAAATTTTTTTAAATATATATTCGATAAGTTCTGTCAGACTGATATATTATTTATCATCGCAATGTAGAACAATCAAAAGTCAAACGACTCTACGCATTCCTTTGTTAGAAATTTCTCCCAAAATGTTTCGGGTCGTTTTTTAGTTGCGTGTTTAAATTACGACTGTCGGGATTTCTCCTTACGATCAATAAATCAATAAATATATATGGCTGTGTGTCTGCCTGACCGTCCGTCTGTTGGGCTTGGGTATTAATGGAAATCGTTGTTTGTTTAGGACACGCGATCCTTGTGCTTGCGCTGCATTATTATCACATAGAAGCCATTTGCGTTTCACTTCCTACAGTATTTTTAATTTCAACTTGCTCGTTTGTAAGTTTTCCATGACTTTCGTATAGTAAAATTTATAATTCGTTTGGTTGTCGTACTGTGAGTTTCAATCGTAATCGTAAGTTAGCGAGCGTAGTTGCGTTTAACTGATAATATCATATACAAAAAATCTTTTCCAATACTTCACATCAGAGGCGCTGCTGTCGATTCTTTACAATTTGACTGCTGGCGACAAAAACGATTCAAAATCAAACTAGGAGTACTGTACTCCTAGTACGAGTTTCAATAGTATCGAAACGTTACTATCATAGTTGCATTTAGCTGAAAATTATGTAAAAGTAGCTATCGATACGACTGAGGCGCTGCTGTTGTTTCATAGAAGTAGACAGCTGACGACAAACTAGAAGCCGATAGACTAGTGAATAGTCTAGAATTTTGACTGTGGGGCAAGTATCATTATTTCAGTTCGATATCAGTATCTGCTCTTTAGAATAGCACTGTGCCTTGTGTTCGTGTATAGAAAAGTCACTGCTTTATACTTATACTACTACATACTTACTTTGACCTACCTAGTTACGTTCATGTTAATGGCGGATATTTCTTACCGATAACCGATAAAGGATTATTTTATGATATCATCACATCTCTAGCAATCAATACAATTTATCTTTTTACTTACAGAAATGTTAGACATAAATATAGAAAAGGTAATCGCGCTAGAAAGGTTTAATTTACGTCATATAACTAATGAATAAATTGGTAAATAAATATAAAAAATTAAAGTAACTGTTTCTTTTGCCAAAGGTTCAGCCGAACTACTGTTTAAACTTTAAACAGCCGGCGACTATAAATTATTTATTTTTTTAAGACGCTCAGCTCAGGACCCTTGAAAAAAAATCTACCTGGTTTGGGGGCACACAATGGCGATCCCCATTTACTTCGTCGAACGTCGTAACATTTCGTATTCGTGAAAAAAAGCAACAGATTTACACAATAAAGAATTTTCGATTTTCTGCGAACGTTGTGTCCTTGGTTTTAAAGTTCCAAAATGATAATGTATAGACACAACCATTTAAAAACGATTTGTATAAAGGTTGATTTGCTACACTATTTTACTATTTTCGTACAACCTGCTCAAAAATTCTATGTCAAGTAAACTCAAATTAAAGTAAGACATTCTAACTCTTTACAAGACGGAGAGAATGTTGTACTGAATATAATTATATCCCTAGGTATAGAATAAATTTGAATTTGGAACACAGAAATATTGCATTAATAATAGCGGCTAAAGCTTACTTGTTGACCCCAAAAGTCGAGGAAAATTTTAATACAGCACTCAAACTTGTGTATAAAACGGACTAATTTTTATCAATGGTATGAAAATTGAGCGTGAATGCTTTTAACGTGGTAAGACAAGAGTGGCGAAGTGATCTGACTGGCTCGTTTATGAGAGCGGGTGCTAAACGGGCGGCGTATGCGCACATCCGTTGTAACTTGTAGGGGGACCATGATACTTATATATTGGGATGAATAGA
Source organism: Acentria ephemerella (assembly GCA_943193645.1). Classification (NCBI taxonomy): domain Eukaryota; kingdom Metazoa; phylum Arthropoda; class Insecta; order Lepidoptera; family Crambidae; genus Acentria; species Acentria ephemerella. The sequence goes on from OW971891.1 coordinate 8,174,996, forward strand.
AACATAATGAAGTTCAAAATCTATGAGTCCGTCAATCCCAAAGTGATAACATGATCTAAGTAGTATTGAAAACTAAGTAAGGGAATTCTGTATTTTTTCATAACAATAATTAATTCTGTAAAAAGTTTTATCTATAGCTTGTTAATAATTTAACATTAAGTTTTCCTGGTATATTTGGCATTAATTTGCTGAGCTCGTAGCTAAAATGATGAGAACCGATCACATTGTGACCACTGTGTCAGCATTCTCGGACACACACTCAGATAGAAGTCGTATCGTGTAACACGCATAGCCAATGCACGATATGCAGCGATAACAATACATAGATTGATTTATGGTGGGACAACAACTAACGATTTAATAGAAACCAATTAGGTTTTTAATCGAAATAACTTATGCTAAATTTGATAACAACGGATCTTTTACATTGACTTCGATTATATTGGGTTGGCCGGTATATTAATTAATTTTAATTGACTTATGGAATTGCACCAAATTACCAATTAATTACTCTTTTTTAATAACTATGATAAATGCTGGTACATCGATGGTATAAAATATTAGTTTTTGAAAATGGCAATTAAAGATTTTATACTACGTAAATTTTTTTTTCTGTTATTGGCAGGGAGACGTAATTATTACTTCATGTAGAAAAATACAATTATAAAATTCTATCTGCACGCACTAAAGGATAGGGCCCATGTTAGCGCCGAGGCCGGCTAAATACTCTTAATATGAAAAACCTAGTACCTAATTAAAACTTACATGGCTGGAATATAACTAGTTGATAACAACCTCTTAAATTACGATCTGATAACAACCATCTTATTACCATAACCAACTATGTAGAAATTAAAGACAATTTTAAAATTCCTGTCAAGCGGAGTCATGGGGCGGGGCTGTAATCGGCCTTAATTATATAGTTATCCATCATCAAAAACCAACAGACTTACGGTTTTGGAAACAAGCGGCCACCCGCGCCGAGTCGGCCATGATCGACCTCGCAGCAACCGAGCCGGGGTCATTGGAAGCTTATGCTCTTTTGTATCCCTATGCAAGTTTTAGCGCATGCATGCTTTGAATTAACAAAATTAACTCCAATTTCATCAAAGAGTATTTAAATTTGATTGTAAGAAATAACTTCTAAACTTCATCGTGAATTTTAATCGGGGTGGACTTAATATAAGTGCTTCTAGCATAATAGTATTCATCGTACCTAGGAACTTTGTTCAAGAACCTATTGTAAAGTGCATATGATCAGGATTTGAATAAAATGTTAAAGTAAAGCATATTGATTAAGTCGGCATTTCAATTATGAACATATATAAATTGAACTGACTAATTTTCAATTACTTACAAGCCAATTTATTATTTACGTACTCGCTAATTTCTTATTAGGGTTACTACGATTAACGAAAGCATTAATATAAATGTTGTTCTTTATAAAAAGGCAGAAAAATAACAGAAAATTCTTTCATTGTTACTTTATATTTTTGTCTTTACTCAGGTCAGTAGAACGTGGTCCATTAAAAATATTATACATACGTATTCTTAAGTGTATACGGCTATCTGTGCGTTGTTCTGCGAGTACAAAGAGACGCCGAGGGTCGAGAATCGGTATCTGAGGCGGATCGCAGCGCGGGCGCAGATCGTATCGGCCGTCTCGTTATTGGAACACGCTTTGTTGGTACTGTTCGAAGAATCGAGGAGATTGAGAAAATAGAAGTAAAACAAGAGCATACGAACTCATTATGGCCGAGCCGCCGTGTTTGCACGTGATAGTCGTGATTAAGGTTAAAGTAAATTATGATTAAATTATTAGAGTATAATTGGATAGTTAGTGTCTTTTACTTCCAACGCTCACCTGTAGATTGCCAAAATAATTCATCAAATTTTAAAATGGGTTTTCGCCGGATGGATCCAACTCAAGTAAACTTGAGATCCGCCATACTTCGGCAGCCTCGTAATCGTATGGCAATTGGTTGCATGTTGGGGTTATGGCGTAAACTTCTCATATGGTTTCCTGTGTAGGAAGGCTTGGCTGTGTTCAGCAGGGATGTAAAAAGTATATACTGATTATGAAGCGAATGAGAAAATTTGGCCCAGACCACCACCATCACCAACACGATGCCCAATGCGGGTTAGTTGGTAAAACAAGTTGTAGTAACAACCTGGACCAACAACAACTTAACATGCCTTAGGCCGAAGCAACAATTTTTTTGGACTCATCCCTCGGACGATGAGATGGATGCTCTGGCAACCATGGCGAAAGTAGCTTTGATTTCGTAATCAAAACCAAAGCTCGAATATGTTAATAGAAACCAGATAATGAGATAACCTGCACATAGCTGTTGTTGATTTTGCCCTTTGGCTAATAGTAGACATAGGGACAAACACGAGCGGCGCACAATGCAGCTTGTCCGAAGCACAGAACGATGAACTCCGCGTGATACACCCACTCTACGTCAGCGCATGACTGTGCTATGGATTTGTAACTCCGATTGGAAGGGTATTGTAATGAAATATGAACTGATTGATATCAATAAAATGTATTTTTCATTTAGTGATTGTTTCTCATACCTACTACAGGGAATTATATACAATGTTTAATTTAATGTAGGTATGTAGATATATTGGGTCGAACATATTGGTGGTATCTGGACGCTGTGTCTATTAACACTTACTTACAGAAATAGGTCATATATTCTTTAGTTGAAAAAACATTTTTTAATAAAAAAATGCAAAGCCCTTTTTATTTGTTTTTCTGGTGTTGTAATTGTAAACCTACAGAATGTAAACCTACTTGCTCATTTACACTAGCTGCACTAATACAATACGCGATTTATCTAAACCTTTATTGGGTGGATAGGTCGTTAAAAATGAAAATTATTCTGCCAGCGCAAACCACGGTTATTACATATCAGGCGGTTCTCGCCCGCAGGGATCGCGCCTCGCTTATTGCCAGATGATTGAGGAGCCCGCCACTTCCAAAGCGGACTCGCTGGCGTGCGAGAGAGTCAGTGTACGTCATCCCACATGAGGGAAGGAGATGAAAACAGTTCAGCATCTGATTAGCATCCCAATTACGGCGCGGGCGCAGGAGGTTTGAATCTTCGGCTATAGTGACGCTATAAATATGATATAGTCGATATTTAAAGGTGATATTTACAATGGTGTTTATAATTAACAAATTTTAACTACAAAATAGAATCCAAAGTACTGTAATTTAAAAAAAGTACTTTTATATTTTTGTTACTAGCTATGGTAACCTGCCGAGCTAAGAATCAGACAGAGGTTCGAAAGACGACTTCAAAACTATGACATGTATTTGTTGGTTCTCTGTAATTAAATTAAAAAAAGTTATTTTAAAAAAAATAATTATTGTTCCATAAATACGAATAAAACAGGCTTTTAATCTGTGAATGTGAACTATCTATAAATCATACCTATTAATCATATCAGACACAATAAACTTTCGAACCACGTGTAGGCGACCGATTCAATAGCGGACGAAAATTTAATGTTATTGTAATAATAGTTATTATGCGTATTTTGGCAAATTAGGCTTGAGGGATAAGACAAAATATTCTTCAACTATTTAAGAATATTTGGCTAAAATATTTTCAGAATATGAAACTTATCGATAATCTATATTATGAGTTTCTGGCAGCCCTGCTAACAAGGATGCCGGGCTCTGTAAGGCGGGGCGCGCGTGTTGAGATTACATCGGCAGCGGCAAGGAAATTTTAAATAAACAAGAAATTATGAGCCGACCCCAAGATTATACACCTTGATCGAGTCGGTAACTAGGGAAAATTACGACATGACCAATTTGTTAGCTTTTGGTTCGACGACGTGAATTAACTTTACGATGTCAGAAATGTGCAGAAAAATTATTCTTGTATTTATGCTTTTTATTAATTTCAACAAATTAACACTATTTTCTGTTAAAACTGGAATATATATCTAGAATATCTAAACATAAACATATTAGTAAGGGAAATTCATCTTTTTAACAAATAAAAAGGAAATAATGGAAAAGAATATATAGGCACATAATCCGCAATACACCGATTACTTACGATTAAGAATTACTATAATAACCGGTCGCATAATAAAGCATATATATATCGTATCTTCATATCTCAAATGGGTAGTTAACTATTTTTGAAAATACGAAGTGTGAAATTGATAAAGCGGTACTAACGAAACTATGAAATCACCATACAAATGTTTAAAAATAATTTATTCCTAATTTTTTATTACGAGCTAAGAATTAGATTTCTTAACCAACCTTGTATTCTGTGAGGAGATAATCTAGGCAAGTTTTAAAAATATCCAATTTTAGAAACCTGGTAATAAAATCTTCACGACAAAAATAAGTTACGTTGAAACAATCTACTAACACGAAGATCCTGTTCAGGAACTGTGGTTTTGGTGTCAATGACTCACACAGAAAATGTAGTAAAAGTATACAGGAACTGATATGATTGTACATAATAAATTAAGAAGTATAATGTACAATTTACAGAACAGCAGATGGAAGATGTACCGAAACATTGTGGCGGTATGTCTAACTGAATTTAAAAAAGTTATTTACTCATGGCATTAAAGATCGGAAATCGAATGAAAATATATACCAATTGATGTAAAAAGAGTTTACATATCTATTAAATTGAATAACAATAACTCTAATATGGGGATGATAGTATTCCCAAAGAAGTAATATTTTGAAGAAAACACAATTTTGTGTTGTATCCCATAAAGGTACGAACCTTCCAGGGAGGATACGTAGGTAGAGACTAGTGGAACTGTTTTATATACACTGTAGTTTTATGAAATGAAAATTTTATTTAAACATTTTGTAAGTTACACCTCTCTGTAATTTACAAAAATTGTTACGGAAGTTTTAAACATAAGTTATTTGAAAGACTTCCCTTAGATATCCTGTCATCTATCAGCTAATACAATGTATCTCAAGTAATCTTAAGACACATCGAGACGAGAAAACATCTCTGCGTTCCACGGCCAGCGCGAGCACCGAACATGAATACAAAACCAATTTGACGTCGCTCATTACGCCGACCACAATATGCGCGCGGCTAACTAGTTCCGTGCGCAGGCGCACCGATCTGTTATTATGTTAATAGAGCTAGTTTGGACAGCCCGGTATGATTCAAAGCTTATAGAAAAAAGCGCTTAAGAATACAAATACAGAGTTCAAAAATATATGAATAATTCCGTCAAAAACTGTCCTGCCTGTCTTTAGAAAGTTATGCAGGAGGTTTTACATATATTGCTACAATTATACGGTGTTTTACGAACAAATATATATTTAGGACAGTAGTTATTAAAAGGTAAAATTTTAAAAGCGTCTCTTATTGACTTCATGGTGTGTTACGGTATTATGTGGCTCAAACTTTTCTGAAGACAAGTATGTCTTAAGATTAGACAATAGAAGATCTATCAGGTTCAATGTATATGTGTACTTGGTACTAATGGAGCAAGTACAAATAAATTAGCTTTAAGTGAAATGAATAGAAAGATAAGTATTATTATCATCGAGGTCTTAGGAACAAACAAGCACATTAAAAATTCTACTGAGTCAACTCATCATTTCGTTTTTATCCAATGGACTTTTAATTCGGCCTTCTCATGTAACAATGAAACAATAACTGCCCGTAATCAGTATGATATTATCTAGAGTATTAGGCAATGATGCGAGAAGTTATTGCGAGTCGAAATTACAATAACCGTTTTAGGAATATTAAGCTAACACCGAAGCACAGGAACCTTCTGTTTTGTCCGTATATAAGTTGTCTATATCAAAGTAGATTTATTTCTTCACCCTCGCCCCTGCTAAGATAATATACACTGAAAAGAAGCGAACCCATCCAAGGTTTTAACACAATTAATATTAAGGTATTATAAAATAGATTTAGATCTAGAGAGTATGAGTGCTGAACGCTAGCTAGGGACAAATAGTTAAGGATACAGATGAATGTTTCAATCTTGAATAGAATTTTTAATAGAATTAGAACAGAATTGATTGAAGTAGGAAAAAAAAGAAAACCAGAGTTTTTTGTAAATATTTATGCATGATATTTTAATAAAATGCAAGATCTTACATTAGTTGCTTTAAATTAATAATTATTAATATGTTAAGACTTCGGATAAAATTACTTTTTTAAACCCAGCCAGTACAAAGAAGCCACAGTTCACGGAATACAAACAGCCAACAGTGGACACGCTAGATACTAATCAAGTATATTAATATCTGTCAGAGTGGGAGCATTATCAAAGCGAACCGCTATCACATAAATCCATTTAAAATTATCATAACGAGTCGGTTTTGTAACAATTTGGGCTTTCTAAGAAATTTATAACGTCAGTCATAAAAACAGATTTACTACTATACGCGGCATAGCGGACACATACGATCTTCCACACCACAGATATAAACCTACCAATGAAATAATTAGGTGTTATTCGATAATCTCGCTGAATATTATACCAATAAACGTATCATGGATGTGATTAAAAGTTTAATCACCTTCATAAAAGAATCGCGATTCGAGACCAAAATAAAAACTTCAGACACAGCCATCCGTAGGCCGAACATAAATAGTTATGGCCCCTGTTAGAGTTGTTAGTCTTGTGTGCTATTTTGGGTTTTATGTCGCTATTACCGGAGACTAAAGCATATTATACGATTAGTTGCAAGGGACTTATGAAATAACTACACAGGTAATTACAAAGCGAAGCATAATGTCGCCGCATTTATTTCAGCGGCAAGAAATAAAACTTGGAATATTTTAGGCAATTATTTAATTGCAAAAGGATGATATTTCAAACAAATTTGTTTAATTAGGCGAGAAACGATCTAATTGTCTTTAAAGGTTTATTTCCGATAGTAGTAATTTTATAATTTCTGCTTTCGCTCGTTTCTGAATCTTCACGACAGCGGCTGAAACTGGATTGCGTTGATTGGCGCGAACACACAACAGAAACTCTAAAAACAAGTGGTGTTCAATTATTTTTATCATGATATTATTTCGACGGCCACTTGATCGAGTGGTACCCCTGTCTAATTAGCCGGAGGATATTTGTATGATGAGTATTTGACACGAATATTTGACCATAAGAATGTTTGTATGTTTATTTAGTATATTACTAATATTTATTTAAATATTACTATCCTCAATTTCTCCGTTATTTAGTTTATATAACACAAGCTCCTAATGATCTTATTTTGCTAGATAATAGATGTGAGTGTTAAAAATATTATTTTTATTTTTTATTTCATTACCTGTCATCTAGTAGTTTTAGTTACTCCTTAAAAGTTTCAAAACCACTATAAAAGCTGATGAAGTACTTCAATGAATAGTATTTATAAATTCAATACAATTATTAATTTCAACCAAATCATTACAAACTTATTGTAATGATTTGATTACCCATGCCATAATTTGTCAAATTATGTATGGAGATTACCTGCAACGTCACTCTATAGAATCCAAAGAATTAAATAAAGTGTCGGTTAAATGAGAATGAAATGTTTTGTGTATAAAGTGATCAATTAACAGAAAATCCAAAGAATGAAAAGCTGACGCACATCGCGCCAATATGATTTCGAGAAATGTCTTCTTTAGAGCGTTGGTGTCGTTGACAAAAACTAAAACGATTCAAATTGCACGAATAGCTCATTAAATGCGAAATGAATAGTGCTATTAAAGGCTTGTTAAAATTATTTATGATAGCAGGATTTTGTTTCATTACCATAAGCAGTTTTATTACTAGATCGGCGAGAGGTTGTATCACTTATTAATTTATAACTCAACAAAAAATTACTTCGTTTATTATGTAAATAGTATTAGGTAGGTTACCTTTAATAATACACCAGATATTAATTACGAAGTAGATACCGGGAATTTTTTTTTATCAACGGGTATGAATTTCGTTATTGTAATGACAAAGCCGCGTTCCCAATTATATAAAATATTTTGCAGTTCCATTATTACTTAAGATGTATTTATTTACATCTTCACGGATGGGATTTTATGCATACCATTTAATTTTATATGAAATGAATAATCCCAAAAGTGAGAAGCTGATGCTTAGTTTAAAAACTTAGTTGCCAGTCCTGAAGCCATCGATAAATTTAAAGGTTTAGGAAATTACAAATAGGTAACAATGAAAGAGAACTATAAACCAAAATACAAACATTTTCAGTGTGACATCATAATGGAGTGTGCATGATAAGACATCTGATTAGTATATATAAATATTTGTATCTATGCGAGTGCCAAATCCCATATACAATACTTGTGGACTTTATCTAGCACAGACTGGCTTAAACTATTTTTCCTAATTTTTAGGGAAAATGTTAAGTTGCTGTAAAATGCTGAAACGGTTATTGGCTCAATTTTTACTTAAACTATTCAAAGCTGTCAGTTTATTCTTGTATGTTTATTGCGGTAAGATTACTTTGTCTATGGTTATTGCATATTTTGACAGAATGTTGGAAACAAGACTAAATTTTCGATAAACGTTGAAGTTTTGTAGCTCCGGGTTCGAATAGTCGAAGTCTCCTTCAAATTAAATATTTATGTAGAAATGTGAAAATCAACTTTTTCGTCTTTGATCCACATTGTGAATAAAATTCCGCACTAAATTCGTGGAATTTTAAACTTTAACGCAGTGATTTAAGGTTCAAATTTTTTGGATAACTCAACGGACTGTTTCGAGTTGAAGAGCTAGTTTTTCTTGCATCCCATCAACAACGTGTATTTTGTTACAAACAGAAGTTTTACAGCTGCTTCGTATTACATTTTTTGTGCGCCATATCTCATTTTCTATGCAATAAAAACTGTCACTTGGTATAATTAATGATGAAATATTCTGAGAAAACCTTAACTATACTGTGTTTAGTCCCAATTTAAAGTTATAAAAGATTGTAAATAGTATTTAGGAACTATTTATTATTCTAAATATTTTAAGGTAAAAAGAATAAGAGATCGTCTTAAATATAAAGTATTCTGTCAAACTAAATTTACAAATATTATAATGATAATGTAACTGCAAAGACTGTAATTGTTATTCTACGTCAATTATAACTAATCAACGCAATGCAACAGCGGGGCATGATAATTCTACAAGCGCGCAGGCGGCACCGATCGTCACCTAGCCCGTGATTTATTGGACCTCGTTTATTTTATTTCCCAATTCGTTTCGCTTTGTAGCTCGAACATCTCATAATTTTTTAAACTATTTTATGTATTCTGCTGGATTTCTAGTATAGAAGGGAAACAATAATTGATTTTATAAGTTAATTTCCATGTTTACAAAGCGTCAATTGGTACATACATCGATTTGAACTAAAAATGCTACGGTAGCGGTTAAAGGAATTTGTCGCTGTCCGTTCAGCACGTAGATAATACTATTGTGTTAACTCTCTGACCGCGACTAGAAACAAAACTAATTATTACCTATTTTGTATGACAATATCTCAGAAATGTATGCAGTTTGTTTAGTCATGACTTACCAACCTACCGGTACCTACTTCTCCCCTGACGAACAGCTTTCGAAACTTTTTGTTATAGTGCATTGTCATTCCGAGCAAATCACAAAACGCGCTCGGAGAACAAGTGACAAAACATAATTGATCGGTGACAAAGTTAAACCCCGGAACATCCGTGACAATAGCTGCAGGTACAGTAATCTGGGTACAAAATCGGAGAATCTATTGTGATCGGGTGTGAAGAGGTGTAAAACTGCAATTTTTTGTAAAAACGTTTGTCTCAAAAAATTGAATTGTGTTGAATTTGAGTAAGGTTATAAAATGGAATGAGGTAAATTATTTCTAAATACTCACCAGACCGAAGCTGCCAGGCCAAAGTAGTAGAGCAGTAGGAAGACAACAGCACAATTGGGATTAGCGAGCCCATCATGGGCTAGGAGCATGCGGCTTGGGGCGGTGGAGTCCTTGGCGCAACCAGCAGCAGTACGTCCGGCGGCGGCGCGCACTCCCCAACCGGCTGCGGCTGCACAGCGGCACAGGGCCACCAACACCAACGCGCGCTCGCCGGCGCCACCACCATCACCACATGCCAGCTGAGCTCCGACAGCCGCCAGTGTACACGCGAAGCTTAGTGCCGCCCAAGTCGTCAGCCACACCTCGGCAGCACTTTGTTCGCCGGCTTCCCATAACACCTCTGCCTCGCAATACTGCGCGCAACGCCCGTTTCCTCGCACGTATACCCAGCTGTTGGGTTTGATGAGGCGCTGGCAAGCTTTACGAAGAACTGTATTTGCCGTATCCAGAAGCACTGTACCGACTGGCGCAGTACGCTCGCCCGGCCCTTCCATACACATGTGTTCGTGATTGTTCTCAGCGGGAAACAGCGAGCAGTCTAACTCCGCGGGCCATGGAAAACCAAATTCACTAAGAACCGGATAGCACCTCTCATAAACGCTTTCGCACAAACCACGGCAAGGTCCGATTGGTAGGGCGACTTTATCAGTACACATTGGTACATACACGGAACACAAAAACAGATCCAACTGGGAGGAGCACCCGTACTGGACGAGGGGGCTGAAAGTCTGGAGCGTGACGTCTGCGTCGGCCTGGAGAGTGTTCCTCGCCAGGTTAGGCATTCCGGTCTGATTGTACCCGATGTTCTTGCACATAGCCACTTTGATGGGTTCACATGTTCGCACAGACGCCTCAGAGGCGGCACTGGTCACGAGGATCACGGCAATAAGAACGGTAACTAAGCACTTCATTTTGAATACGATATCCGACGGTTTAGATGAAAGGTGTCATTGTAGTCGATAATGTTTACGCGCGAGCGTCGACACGGGCCGGCGACGTACGAGCATGCGTACTGAAGCGCGTCTCAAGACGTTGTGTAAGCATGCGCTCGCGAGCTGTCGCGCGCGGGGGGAGCTACACAAACAAAAAAAAGGTACAACACAGGTATGCGCTACACTGTAGCCGAGGGAAAGGGAAAGAGATTGGTGATGCGGGCGAGGGCGGCGGCCGGGGCTCTGCTCGATATCCCGAAGCTCGTTAGCCACGACTGTCCTCGAGCTCTTGTTATCACGCGTTATCGTTGTCCCGGTTTCACGGGTGACGCGCATTACTGCGATCCATTTTATCGATTTACAGATAGCAGTGATAAACTTGACGCTACGTTGTTTTTTTTTATTTTTGGATTATATTTTTTACTATCGCTTACCTACTGTGTTAAGAACCATGTATAATTTTACATGTATAGTTAATACCCAATTCTTTATTCCCAAAACAAACATCCCAACATTTAGCAAAATTTAAAAATTAATTTTATAGTTTTATTCTTCATATGTCTTACATAAGTAATTCTTGAAATAACAATGCCAATGAAATTTGGAAATAAATTTATTGTACATAATTTACTACAATATTTAAGCAGTACTGTATAAATTTTATTAAACTTGATGAGACCTTTGTTTGATTTGAAGTATAAAAATTGGACCGAAACGTGGTAAGATCGCGCGATCATAGCTATTATAAACTGCAACATTGTCTGTTCAGAAGCACAGACAATGACAAAGGAGTTTTAACTTGACTAAAAAGTTGTGCGAAATCTTCAGGAGTCTCGAGTGATTAAGTTGTTCTGATTTACATCGTCCCTAAGTTATATATTTGCGATCAAGACACCTTAATATTATGAGCCAGAACCCTACACTTGTTGCACTATACCTGGTAAAGACACGACACGACTCATCTAAGCCGAGGTCCAAACCTTTAGATGCACTCACCTCTCATGTCGATCGATCTCATGGTTTGAACGCTCTAAGAAGTAAATGATTACCTCCCTTCTCCTCCTAGTAGTGATACTTTTTGCGAATCGCCCCCAGTTTAACCACGGTTCTGGCATCTTTAAAACCAAGTAACGCTGTAAAGGCCATCTGCGGCCAGAACATGTCAGTCCCGATGATAAAAGAGAGGACAGCTGGGCTGTACATAAGTTTGGTCATTCAGGATATTATATTTTCACACAACAAAAAAGTACTTATTGGATAAACAATAAATTCCTTTAGTATATCATTAAAATTTAAAAGTAAGGTTCGATAGCTTAAATCGCGCGATACGAATCAAACTTTAATACAATGAGTATGGGTAAATGGATCAAGTAAAACTAAACTGTATTTACACTACAAAAGGTAGACTGCATCAGGAGACAAATATTCTTAAGTATACGACTAAAATAAAAGATAAATACATCTTATACAATACAGGCTGATCTCAGACGTTACCAATACTTAACATTTTAATATATTAACGTGTTTACAACATCCGACATTCTCTTGTTCCGTATGTAGCACATATTTTTCCACAACGTAGCCTGTCTAAGATCTTACTCTTTTGTACATTCCCTAACACTTTTTATACAACATTCACATATTTTAACAAGACTTTACGATGTTAGGTACATTTTTTATTTTACAATAACTATAAAATTGCAAAGCAAATTATTTTTGGAATGCTATTCTTTGCCAAGCAACATAAGCGTTATTTGCTACGAATAAATATAAGTTCATAATCATTAAAATAATTTCAACATTGAACATTTACTGCCAACGCTATAAGGCTTATAAGGTAAATGAGACAATCACAAAATTACAACTTCATGCGTGAGATGTTTGTAAAATATTTTGTTTTTGTGAATAATGAGTCTTAAGTGTAATGAGGAAAGGATTAAAATAATTAGCACAACCACTCATCATACTGAAAAATAAACAAGAATCTTAAGCAAAGATTGCTTTGCACATTTATAACTTTTACATGATCTAGTAATATACAGTTATCGAACGATAACAATGACGCCGATTCTACACACTTTTATTAACAAAACTCTAGTTAAAGTACTGCTATCTCTTTCTAATTATGCAGAGTAAAATGAGACAGCATTACGTTATATTTGAATTGGAAAAAATTTAGAATCGACGCTAATACATCTAAAACTTATCACGTTACACAAACACAAGTACCGAACGTAATTTTAATTAAATTTATAAAATATACAAAACCAATCTTTCATGGCATCATTAATGACTCATATTTCATTTAGTTTTGTATAAAGTAGGAATACTTCTAGCGACCCATAGCTTACATACAGTGTGTGTGTGGGAGATGAGTAAAAATCAACTTTGTTTTTTACATCAGTATGCCACACATTTATGACATATTTATTTGACCGCGTCGTATGTCGTGACGTAAAATCGGCAAAAGAATTTCATTGTTTTTTTCATTGATGGAAGCAAAATGAAACAAATATTTTGAATACCTATATGTAGCATACGAACGTTAAGGGCTGTTGGTATAATCACTAACAAAAATAAGATCTTTAATTTCGCTTCTTCGATGCTAACTTTTGCAAGATGCCCGCCTGTATACGTAGCGATAAATGCACGCGCGGATTATTGCGCGTCGCGTCTTCTCCCAAAGGTTGTTGCAATTTTGTTCAGTTTGCACGTTGATATAAAGTTTATTTTGCTAAACGCTGTTCAGTTGCTATTCAGTATATTGAATATCGATCATTGTTTACGCTATTCTCATATAAGTATGCTGCGTATTGTGCAGATCTGCAATAAATACTTTTTGAAGTACAAAAACACCAAAATTATAACTGTTAACATTTCATGACTCTTACAATAATACTAAATTGTTGATTTTGTTTAGTATTCAATTATTTCTTTAAAATTTTACTTTCCTATTTGAATATTTGTTTGAAAAATATCTAGGGAAAAATTCTAAATAAAAAGTCCGAAAGGCGGGAATATTGATTAGTAGGGATATTTTCAGCATTCAATTAATTCTAATTTTACGGATCGCTATCAAACAAAAATGAAAAGTTTTAAAGAGACATAGAATGATTATATAATTGATGAAAATTAAATTTTTCAATATTTTAAAGGACACCGTGTTTCAACTGGAGCTTAATATAAAAGTTACAAGCCTATTACATCTTTTTATATATTTATTCTATAAAAAATCGAAGTGAAATAAAAATAAAACAACAAATTGATGTTTATTTTGCATTAAATTGTTACTTTCTATGATTGTTCTTAGGAATTGCTTGTAAGCTTTTATTTTATGCGGTCTTGTGCAAATAAACATTTGAGAGGGCCTGTACAAAAACATTAGTTTTTTATTTATTGAGAAAAAATAAAGTACCATCGAATTTTAATATTTATTACAATCGGGTACTTTATAAAAGAAGTAAGAACACTTTGAAATTTTAATTACAGCGTCAATATATAAAAATACCTCTATATATTCTTTATAACTTAGTGGTTTTCATTTTATTTAAATATTTGAATCGGTTCTCGATATTATTTTAATTTTGTATATCATTCAAAAACTGCTCTAAAATTTCTTTTGATTTTCAGAGTACAAGAATACAACGACCATTCAATTTGGACAACATACAAATTCATTTTAAGTGCATAAAAATTTAACAAGTAAAAGTGATCAAAAACGCCAGCAAGCCGTCAATTCAAAACGATTGAGTGACAAATTTATATTGTCAATGTAGATCAAAGGTTTTTGAAGTTATTTACGAGGTGAACCATTTTTAAGCAAAATATCTTCTATTACTATCTCCATCTATTTTATGTTGACTGTGGTCCAATCTCTCTGTCTAATACTTGTGTTAGAACGAAAGGTCCGACCAATAAGAGAGGCATAATTTTGCTTCAGACAGGTATTGGGTGTTTGCTCCTAATTACATATACATTCATGGCCTAAACATTTCATATAATGTTCACCGCAAAGTCAACTATCAAAGAACGATAAAATTTTAAGCCACAAGACACAAGTCATTCCTTCTTACTAAATGAAAGAAATACTTACCTAAAGTTTTTTAATAACAATTTTATAGCCATTTTTGGAATCTAATTAAAATTATGAAGGTAACAAATGTATATATAAAGCACGCATCGCGCATGATATGGACATTAATGATTCTAAAACAATAATTATTTCCGCGAGTATAAAGGTATGTTCTTTTAAAACAAACAACTCAAATAACATAATTAGCAATTGTATTTATTTTTGCACAGAGAAAATGTTGGCGGTAGACGAGTTGTATAGAGATAAATATACAAAGAGGAAATAATGTTAAATAGACGTTGCTAAAAAATTAGACCTCATTTATTATTTCTGTCCCGTAAATATTAGAACTTATAAACCGGAATTTAGAAGTCTAATGCTGGGTTTCAATAACCTATCTACGAATGGTTTTGCTTACAATGCGTTAAACTTTGTCATATATCATATAAATAATATGTCAACGGCTCGTCCTCCATCCAAAGCAGACAAGTTTTTGCTAGATAATGAAAGGAATTGTACACACAGGCGTGTGTACAATTCCTTTCATCACACAGATCTGTAGGCACAGATCTCATGACAAAAACCGAGTTTGAAGGTACCGCGATCCGTTGTTTTATGTCATTTTTCATGTCAATTGACATATCATCTGCAAGAAAAGACATATTCATGAACGTACTATAATGTGGACGTTATGGTTTTTACGTATAATGATAAAATATATAACAAACATTTGTTTTTTATTCGACACAAATAATCGAAATCGTATAAATTTCATGGCAGCATTGAAAACAAGTTCATTACAAGTAATTACAATAAAATCAAAAATGTCAGTTCAGTAATGATTTTCGCAAGAGCATGTATAGATTAAAATAAAAAATTTAAAATGTTTAGTCTATGGTAATTTTACAGATTAATTCGAGCATACGAATATTAGTTTGACAAGTTATGAAATTAAAACAATCATTGAAGTTATATTAGTATTTGTATCATTGCAATTCCTTATTTTTATTATTACAGTAGCAATAGTGCTACATAGGTTTAACGTATGAGCAGTACGCAATTGGAAGATGGTAGTTTGAAAAAAAGTATATATATTATATTTCTGGTCCACCGTCAACAGATTCCATGTATAAAAAAGTTAGCGGTTAATAATATATAGTAGGACTAGAGCGGGGGTGGATTATTATGTAGACGCACAGCTAACGCTTGTCGCTCACGCTGAACGTCCGCTAGCTCAGCGCCTAATGCGCGGCAAACGCGATGCAGTACCGCGTTTTGTTCCTGCAATGCTCGTACATCCGGTTCCGCCTCGCAAGAAGCTTCGCGAGACGGTTTCCTGTACACCTCGAAGGCCCCGTGCATCTTTGGCGCGTCTTCCCGATTGTACCCGAAGCCTTCTCCTTCGTATTCGCGCGGTACGAACGCGTCTGGGGGAAACGCTGGCTCGCCTTCGCTGCGCTGGTTGACGAGTGTTCGGCGGGCGGGGGGTGAAGCCCCAGGAGGGGAGCACCGCGGTGGAGGCTGCGGTGGGGGCGCTGGACCGCCTTTAAACCTAAAAAATTTCAAAAGAAATCATTAATGAGTCTATATAAATCTACTAACAACCAGGGAAGCTATTCACTAACTTATTTTGGCAGCTAAAGTGTGTCGCAGACACTAACGCCCACCTCCAGTAAAAAGAAAACAGAGTCCCAGCATCAAAGTTTGCACAATTAACAAACAACTTATGAGAAAACATAAAATAACAATAGTAAGTGTAAGAGTGAGCCTGTGGTACTGGAGTATGGAGTGTGTGTGTGTGTGTGTGTGTGTGTGTGTGTGTGTGTGTGTGTGTGTGTGTGTGTGTGTGTGTGTGTGTGTGTGTGTGTGTGTGTGTGTGTGTGTGTGTGTGTGTGTGTGTGTGTGTGTGTGTGTGTGTGTGTGTGTGTGTGTGTGTGTGTGTGTGTGTGTGTGTGTGTGTGTGTGTGTGTGTGTGTGTGTGTGTGTAAAATACTTTATAAGCAACTACTGAAAAACTCTTCAGTATCATTGTAGGTCAAACCTTTAAGCCAATCCGCAGTGTGAGATTTACAGTCACGTAATGTCATTATCAAATGGATTAACTATCTTTATTTTGATCACAATTTGATAGTATTTTTAATAAATAAAAAGTTCAACATCAACAGCCTTAAAACGTCCTATAACTGATCACAGCCCTTCCGATATGTGAAAATAAATGAGGAGATTGAGTCATAATACCACGGTGAGTCAATATGGGTAGGCAGCATCCGTAACAACTAGGACCAATGGTTTAGCGTGAACAACCAAGCACGGAGGTGCTCAAAATAACAAATATTGTTGGCCCATCGAATAGTTGGATAACCGCATTTTCCTAACCTTAACAAGAGTTCTAATCACACTCATCGATTAAATATCGTAGTAAAATTATTTAAGTGTTATATAACAGCTCTCAATCAGAATCTTCACCTAGATATAGAAATTCAAGGTCTTTATAACACTGCTCGAGTTTTCGTCAAAATGTGGTCCGTACTTAACTTCTTACTTACTTAAGTCGTCATACCATTTTTTGTTTAATTCACGATGTAGTTTTATCTAATATCACGAGAGCAGTACACGATAAGTAATGAACTAAAAAACAGTAATAATTCTCACACTCACGCCTATTATCTAGCTAGCCCAAAGTAAGCACCATTAAGAGTTTTATGTATAGTAGATAACAGAGAAATAAAGATAATAATGATATGATATTAATGTCAAAAATATACTAATTAAACATACAAACATCGCTGACTCGCAGACAAATATTCGTATTCATCGTACGAATATTTGACCTTACCGGGATTCGAACCCGAGGCCTCTAGCTAAATATACAGGAGTTCTGACCATTCGACTAGACGGCCGTCAAAATGTATCATGTAACTGAATACTGAAAACGTTCTTAAAATTTTAAGAATAACAATATTTCAAATGTTTGATACTGCTTTATGAATAATAATTCAAAAACATCGACATTGAAGTCATTACTTGACAACACTTAAAATATTTAAGACTACTTCAGATATACATAGATAATAACTTACATTTGTTGCTTAGTTTAAAACTTAAGAATGGTTGAACTGCTTCAGATAATATCTTTCTAGAAATATTCTCGAAGTCCAAAGAAGGTGCTTATGAAGAGAAAAATGGAGTGTACAAAATTTATTTTGTTTTCTTTTGACAGAATGTCGTCTCTTATATAAATATCAAATGTATTAAAAATTATGTCTGATTCATGTTGGGAGATCTAATATAAATAATCGTGCCAATTCTGTAGCCATTCTCAAAAATCAATTCACCTGCCCATCTTTCGTTCTACTTAAATAAGGAACTGATAGTACAGGTTTTAGAAATGTCCCTTTAGTTGGCATTTAAGCAAATAATACACTTTCACTTTTTTTAATCAGCATATTTTCAGATACACAAGACAAAGAGACAAAAAGTCAAATGCAGTGACTGGCTATGTGTTTTTTCTGGTTTGTTTAATAAAAGAGTAGAACTTGTATTTCTTTGTTATATTATAGTCACCTGTTCAGATCGAGTGAACTGGAGCGCGCGTGGTTCCTCAAGGGTCGTGGCGGCGGAGGCGGCGGCGGCTCCTTCTTGGGCGCGTACTGCAGCGACTGCGGCCCGTCGTCCGCGTGCGTGGGCTCGCGCGCCGGCGCGGGCGGCGGAGGCAGCACGCCCGCGCTCTTCAGCGGCTTCTTGGGCTGCGGCCGCTGGATTGATTTGATTTCCTGCCCGTTACCCTCAGACAGCTGGCTGTTCAAGCGCTTCGGACTCGCCAAATCAAACGCATGCCCGAAGTCGTCACGGCGCGGCGACGTACTCGAGCGCACGTCTCCCTCCCCGTGCGGTAACGCATTCGCATCAGGCGTCACCCTTAACGCTACCGGATGGAATATCTTAGGATCGCGCTCTACTGCCGCCTTATGAAAATCAAAGTTCACCGGCTTCGGGCCTGGGCTGGAAACGCTCGACGTTGGCGAGTCCACAAATTTCGTCCACTCCTTGTTGTTGGCTTGAGGCTCCGCTTTCGGCGGCGATAACGATGGTTGGCCATCTTCCGTCTTTTTCGCCGGTTTACTCTCGTAGGGATCTGTCGCTTCGGATTTATGGACGAAGCTGAAGTCTGCAGAAGATCCCGAGCTGAACATATCAGCTCCGAGATCCACCAAGTCTGTAGTAACAGCCTGCTGTGAGAAGCGCGAATCCACTTTGGGCACTAAACAAGCTGGTAGTTCGTCCGGTACAGGTATGTTGTTTCGCCTAAGAACTATTAGATGCATAGCTATGCTGAATTCCTCTAGTGTCAGCATTCCGTCTTTGGTTATATCAGAGAGTTGCCAAATCTTTCGCAGATCAGGGACAGGCAGGCGCGACTTTTCGAAGAACAATCTGAAACAAATATTTTTTTATGATTAAAAAAGAATCTGTTAAACATCAATCACCAGAACTGGATATTGCAATTGTTAAGGGGGGTTTCAGTTGTCGCTTACTTGCTATCAGGTGGAATGTTTACTTTGATATTCATTTATATATAAAAAACCTACCTGGCAGTTTGTCCTGATAGTAAGCCGCCTTCTGGCCTCAACTGTGCGAACTGAGCGGCGTAGTGGCTGGCCTGCGCGTCACTTAGTGCCCATACTTCAGCCCCCGCTTCAGGCTCACCCTCATCTTCTGAGGAATGCCTGTCCGAGGATTCTTCTTCTGTACCTTGAAAATATAACGGAAACTAATTTAATAACATACGTATGGCGATGAAAAAGTCAACCTCATTTAAATTACAATCGCAAACTAAAAACCTACATGCTAACGGAAAAATATTATATTGTGTGAAACACTTCATTTCAACTATAATAAAACAATTAAAAATCAAAATATGGAGTCCCTAATAACTCAACATCTCTCATTCCTACATAATAAGAATGACAGCTAGACGAAAATATTTTCAAACTACACGTGCATATTTGTTAAAAGGCTAATCTATCCTTTAAATAAATTATACATCAAATGCGTTTAAAATGGTAGATTTTGACTTAAGGATATTTTATCTTAATAGGTTTAATTAAGATTTCTTTATCAAACGATTATTTATTGCAGTCATTAACTACAGTAGAATAAAATCAAAACAAATGGATAAATAAGAAAATGGTGGAAAGAGAAAAGTAGTTTTATAACTTTTTTCAAGCATTCCAATTAAGTATAAGTAATGGCCTCTGCACACTACACCATGTCTTATAGTCGTATCATACACTACGTTTGAAGATTTAAAACAAGCAGCATAATATATATTATCTGATGGCATAAAGAAATGCGAATTTAAATGCTTGTATAAGCAAACTCCCCTTTGCTTGTATATGGATGATAGATATACTGGGCTTGTACTGTGCAACAAACTTGTGTCAACGTGTGCTAAGGCACACCTTCTTTTTTATTTTAACTTCTAAATATCATCACACATAAAAATGAATGACTAGTGAGAAGTAAGAATATAGAATGTTAAAAATTGACCCATTTTACCGTAGCACAAAATAGTCCCGTAGTACATTTTACTGTATGTATTTCAGTAATAGAAAGAATGAAGAACATACAAAATATATCTGAGAATAATTAAGTAAACCTATTTTGAATTACATTTTTTCATTTGTGGACATGGAAATATAGTCTCCAGCCTTTCTTGTATTATGCCACCAGAGGAACCACTTTCTTTCAAAAATCTATGGCCACTATTGCAATGTTCCTATGATTTTTTTTTCATAAATTCTTTGTTATTATTAGAGACATGAAATTTCAAAACCTAAAATACTTAAAGTTTGATTTTCTGCCAGTTCTGACATTCAACAGTGTAAACAACAGATGGATTATTTGAATAATGCAAAATGGTAGTGTTTATTTAATTTCTAATGAAGAAGTAATGAATTCGGTTAAGTTTTGGAGGAGGAAACAAAGGACTACGAAACATTGTTTTTGTACACTTTTCGTAGGTATTTTCGGTCAGAGCTGTAGTTGTCCTCATCATGCTCAATTGTTTATTTGTTGCCACACAGCATGACAATAATATATTTTCTAATTATTATTAATTTATTTACCTAATAGTCTTGTATGTTCCTCCCCTGTGTTGGTAGGCCACACTCCCCGCCCAGTAGCACTATGTTCCCACACAGGATGTATTCTTTCTGCTACACTATTTGTTGGCGTGGGACTTTCACTTGCCGTACTCCATGGTGAACCATTTTTTCCTCTCCTCTATATAAAATGTTAAATATTATTAATGATGTGCATTTATATCAGTTATTGCGACTACATCTTTTTTAAAACTAATGATTCATATAGCATTAATATAATTATTTAATATAACTTTGTTTGAGTTTCAATAGGGGATTCCAATAAATTACATATATAGTGTGGTACTTACATAATATGATAATAATATATAATATAAGTAAAATCATGTTAAAGAGGGCAACCTGGTATTTCTATGGTAAAATCTAAGAATAATATTACAATTTATTTTCAAGAGTGACCTTACCTTACCATAGTTATTTGTTCTAATAATTCATATAATCATATAATACAATATATTATTTAATGTTAGAAATATACCAAATAAATATATAAACATGTCTGATGAAGAAATATTCATTCACATCATACAAATATCTGCTTATACCAGGATTCAATTCTAATAATAGAGTGGTCTGTATATCTAATACTAATAATTTAATAAGTAGAATAGCCCTTTTTATTGTTTATTCTTATCAATTTTGGTTTCCATATATAGTTTTAATAAACAAAAATAAAAATATATGGAAATAATATTAAGCTTATAAAATTCTAGAATAATATATATTATTCCAAATAGAAACTAATTAAGATTTTTTAAAATCATACACAGAATCTTATTCCTTTTTAGACTTACAATTTTCTCATAACTATACATTTATCAAATGAATAAATTGTCTGTTGGTATAAAAAAGTAATAAGCACACAGACTCAATAAAATTCTCAGCAAGGTCAGGACCCTACTGATAATTTTATTCAAAGTGAGAAATAATGACATGCTTGTGTACACAAATTGATAAATTATTAATTTCAAAGTTCTTAATACAATAGGTGTATGTTACTATAACTGATATCCTTATGTTTTTCTAAAATCATTATAGCTCTTATTTTCAAAAATTAGTACATAAGCTGTTTTGGAGCATGGGAAATTTGGTTAAGCAAGCCCTATAAATGTTAATAATAATCTTAACATCTTTATTTTGTAGCCAATAAACTTAATCTTCCTTTATTATTAACAGCCAACACAACTAATACAACATTATATTAAATGCATAAATCTCACATTGGTACTAGTGTGTTCATACAACAAAATGAAAAGAATGGTAAGCAGGTCGTAAAGATACTGGGAGGACACCAGTATAGCTGGATATGACTAGATTAAGCAGGCTTTGAACAGAGAATCATGGAAGGAAACAATTCAAGCATCAACCATATTAGAAATTAAGGAATTTAGATTTTTATACTAGCATTATAATAAATTACTTCCTTATATTAATAGTACATTAACATTAATAACTGTTAATAATATGGTAAAGGCAATTTTTTTTTAACTTTATTTACAACTTTCTCTACTTAAAACATTGCATTAATTTATAATAGCTAATTAATTAATTTTTAGTAAAAATAAACTTGTAAACGTACCCCATGTGATCCTGACCTTTGGGACATTGTTTCTGATTCCATTTCTGAGTCTGTACTAAGGGCTTCTGTAGTATCATGAGATAAAGCTTGTGGAGCATCACTATCAGATAAATTTGATGCAAGGTGGATTGGTTCATATGAACCTAAGTTCCCACCAAAATTCCGTTCTCTTTTTAAAATATGTTGCTCTTTTGGTGAATTCGATAATTGTATTAAATCAACATTGGCTTCAGAGTTCAAAGCCCACGTAAACCTTGGCAGAGGAAGGTCTAAGGGTGTTAATAACAAGTCTGGTTTCAATGATATATTTGTTTGATGTGCGGCTATTAATTTCAGGGCAGAGTAAAATTGTTTTCTATTCATATGATTCAACGAAGCACAGTTATTAGGCGCAACACTGATGTCCATAATCTGAAAGAGAAAAATATAAGTTTTATTGACATACTAAAAATTTCCCTAAATAAAGTATTCTTTTAAACTTAACTTACTTGTTTAAGGGCGTCATTTGATATATTAGACGATCTAAATAATTCAGTTGCTTTTAAAATAGGTATTTTCCCGTTCGATTCTTCGTCACAGCATAAAAACAAATCACCGAAATATCTCATTTCGGTTTCTGTCAAGTTCAGATCCTCCATTATAAGGTATAAACACAATTATATAGGGTTTCACTGAGTTTTAATGGTACACAGTAAAAAAAGCAAAAAAAATATCCATTATCTATTAATGTACACCATTATTCATTGATGAAATAGACGGAATTGTAACTAGAACATCACAAAATTTACACGAAGCAAACGAAATGTCACTGACAGCTGCCTGCGAAAAACTCAGCCATTACTATTTAGTGCTGTCTCTGTCAGTCTAAATTAGTTCTTAGACAAATAAATATCGGTTTCTTTTTAAAATCCATTGCTTAGTTTTACGAAAGGAATGCTATTCTTATTTTACCTTTTTAATTTATTAAGTAAAATATACACACAACCGAATTTCTATTCTATTACCTGCAAAGTACAATAGTAATAAGACGAACTATAACATTTATGCACCGGTTTTCAAATCCAATTCGTAACAATGTATATTTTACGTTGGTTAATTCTCCTTATTATAGGGAAGGCTAAAAAAACTAAAACCCATACAGCCAAATTAAGGTAGTAAAGTATTTCTATTGGCTGACACACAGTGGGCTAGATAAATGTCGGTAATTGTCAAAAGTGTAGATATATTACTACGGTATATAATTTTTATTGTAGGGCTCAGAACTTTTTTGGAAATTTTGTATCGAGGTGGCTAGTAAAGAAGTCACATCTCCGCTCTCGCTTAGTTGGCTCTACTTATTTCTTAGTTAGATAATCTTATTCAATTTTATTTGTTTACTACTTTTCTTTCTTTCTCTTGTAAAATGTTTGTTTCATTATATATATCCCACTAGGAACTGTACCTCTCAGTTGCTTTTTATAGGCTTTTCCTTATCATCGATTTAAGAAACGAGATTGCATTGCCGGGCCTTGCTCTTAACAAGTCCCCTCGGCAAATTTATATCTATAATGACTGTAATTTTGACATGCTCCTTCAGATCAAGTTCAACAGTAGTGTTACTGTGGGCTAAGATATTATGCATTATCTTCGCCTGTACCATGGGCTAAGATATTATGCATTATCTTCGCCTACTCAGTTCTTGTCATTTTATTCTTATGTAGCGTGCGCACATGAACTTAATTTTTTCCTCACTGAGATTTGATGATGTGACGGTGGCCTTTACAGAACGAGAACGTACCTTAATACAAACAGTGAAACTTCTAATCGCGTTAGATATTTTGAATCACGACTTAACGACATAATAGTTAAAAAAAAATAGGAGACTTATATTTCAAAACTTATTCAAATATCAAAACATCTTAAAGAAAAAGTCTGTTTATTTTTGGTCGGTGTATTATACGACTGTACATATAGGTAACTAAATTTACCTTAGTTTTAATCGACATAATAGTCGAAGAATGACACTGCTGGGATAACACACACGTCAATTATCGTATTACACTTGATGTTTGAACAAACGAGTATGAAAATAAATTATTTACTCATGTGGTGAATATATAATACAAAAAATACATATATGGAAGTTAGTACTGTATTAAGCTCAAAAATAATAATACATAAGAATTACTGTTGCTTACTAATGCAAATTGTACTAAAAAAGTTTAAAACTGATATGTTTAGATTTTATTATATCCCTGATCAATAAATTTAAATGGAAGGATCAATAAAATTAAATAATTGATTAATTATTCATTTAATTCAGTTGTTACACTTACACATACATGGTTTATTGTTTTTTCAGTGTTACATTCTTTATAGAACATCAAACGATAAATTACGTCATGCATAATACTACTATCAAAGTAGTTAATAATTTATTTGTTATAACATCTATCATTAAAACTTAAAATTTAAGCATCAATAATCTCAACAAATCTTCATCACATTCATAACATTACTGGTGCAATTTAGTCCTTGGACTGGATGAATTTGATAAGATCAATGACTCGGCTGGAATATCCATACTCATTATCATACCAGCTGATGAGCTTGACGAAGTTGTCGTTCAGGGAAATACCAGCAGCAGCATCAAAGATGGATGAATGAGTGTCTCCAACAAAGTCAGTGGATACAACTTGATCTTCAGTGTATCCAAGGATGCCTTTCAGGGGGCCTTCAGCCGCCTCCTTGACCTTCTGCTTGATGGCATCGTAGGAAGCGGGTTTGCCAAGTCTGACAGTGAGGTCAACGACAGACACGTTGGGAACAGGCACACGGAAGGCCATGCCTGTCAGTTTACCATTAAGAGCAGGAATAACTTTGCCGACAGCTTTGGCAGCACCAGTGGATGCGGGAATGATATTTTGTTGAGCACCACGTCCATCGCGCCACAGTTTGCCAGACGGTCCATCGACAGTCTTTTGAGTAGCAGTGGTGGCATGAACAGTGGTCATCAGACCTTCAATAATCTCGAAGTTATCATGGATTACCTTAGCAAGGGGGGCGAGACAGTTAGTGGTGCAGGAGGCATTGGAAATTACCTTAGCAGAAGGATCGTAAGAGTCCAGATTAACACCAACTACATACATGGGTGCATCAGCACTGGGAGCAGAGATGATGACCTTCTTAGCTCCACCTTCCAAGTGAGCAGACGCCTTTTCAATGGTGGTGAATACTCCAGTAGACTCTACAACATATTCAGCTCCAGCCTTGCCCCATGGGATACTTTTAGGATCCCTCTCTGAGAAAACTGTGATTTTGTTGCCATTGACAATGAGGGCACCATCTTTAGTTTCTACTGTGCCCTTGAAGCGACCGTGTGTGGAGTCATATTTGAATAAATATACCATGTAATCCAAACCAATAAAAGGATCATTGATGGCAACAACTTGAGCACCCTTCTCTATAGAGGCGCGGAGAACTAAACGCCCAATGCGGCCAAATCCATTGATGCCAATCTTAGACATTGTATCTGAAATTAAAATAATAATAAGTTAATAAAAATATTTTACAATGTGTTGTTTTTCCTATATTTTATTTTTATCGTTATATTGTTATAATTTAAACAACAAAAGCTACCTCAATTACAATACAAGGTAAGGGTGAAGCTAACAACATATTGTATTTTATATCCTACTTTAAACAACATGTTTAAGTTTTTTTTTTCTAGTTCAAATAAATAATATTATTTCACAATAAACAGTTAACATATATTCAGTTTATTCTAATTTACTTAATTGTGGTGGAAAACCTTTAGACTAAAAAGTTCTTTCAAGCAAAAAATATCTCCTTTAATTAAATTACATTTCACATTCACATGAAAAATGATTTTATTTATTTTGACATAGTACTTTGAAGTTAAGAAATCAAATTTAATAAGAAAAATTCAATTAAAACTTCTAAACCATTGCAGTCTTTTTTTAAAGTAGTACTTCCGTACTTCCTATACTTAACCAATTCCATTTACAAACACATTTTGTTAGTTTCAGATTGATAAAATAAGATAAGATTAGACACCAGTAGTTATTAAGAGATCTAGGTAGGTACTTCAGTTAAATATTTTATGATTATTTATTGTAATAACATAATTTTTAATAATACAACCAAGTGAAGATGAAGATAAATTCAATCAAGCAGGTAAAATAAAAACCATGAAACAGGAAATATAAAATGATTTCCTGATGGTAATGTTTTAATGAAAGAATGAAATATCTTGTTTTCTTATAACAAGAAGTAACATTTGAAAATTATTGTTACTAAAGCTAAATCGATGAAAAGGAACATCTAAGCAGTAACACCAAATGGGCGAAACATTTTACAATAATACCACTGTTTATTATATTGCAATCATAACTCAAAAAACATGATTATAGAATGCTAAAAATTCATAACATCTATTATATTAATCTAATTCACTTAACGTTGCTGAAATTAAAGTGAAAATATGTAGGGTAAAATATGCCGGCGTGTGGAGGTCATGTAGAGGTCGAGCGGAGTAGCGGTAAAATATTAAACAATCAGACTCATAAATTTTAATATTAATATACAGAAAACTATATTTCATAATATATTAGATGTTCCAAAGTTCCAAGACAATAAATTACAATCAATTCATAATATCGTTGAAAAATTTGATACGTAATACGTGGTGACAAATAACTTAACTAATTACAAGAAATAACGCTGCTTACGACTTAGCAACTATGTAATTAAGTGAACAAAATAATTCAATTTGCATTTTAATAATTAAGTAGACACTTACCGAAGGAATTTATTAATATATGTCCAAATAATTCCCGCACGATCGTCACCCTCGAGATGGTGTTACGAAATGTCACCGGTCGGTTGAAGGACATACACAGAGAGGATCGCCCTATAAAAGCATAGACATTCTAGAAGATCAATGTTTCATAGAATACTTATTAATTAACAGACTGTTCACTCGATATAAAGATTTGAGCGATTATTTTGGGGATAAACGTCCTTGTGTTAACAGGGCAATCTTGGTATAATTACTTTATTCTTCCGAGCTTGTTAATGAACAAAAATATTATTCTGTGTAAATATTTTCAAAATAAATTGTTGTAGATTTTGAAAATAAATTAATAAACTTTTAACTAACTATAATAAATTTAAAAATTATAATTTTAAAGCTTGACATATTTTTGTGTCAATTTCTATGCACGAAAAAGTTATGAGGAATTTCTATGACAAATTTTGTCGATCGATAGATCGAAAGAGCTGCGTGTGAAACAATTTCAGTCATCACTTTATACCACTATCGTAGCGATCTAGCATATGGCCCACCTAATAGCAAGGGGTTATCATAAATTTACAAAACCTGAATGATTGCTTACAACACATAATTTTTTGAAAAAGTTTTATAATTGTAGCACAAATGCCCCGGAACAATATTATCATCACTAAAAAAGTGATAAAATATAACAGAAAAAAAGAAGAAAAGATATAATATCATAATAAAAAAGTAAATAGGTGATGAAATGTGATTTATTTTGTGATATTGATAGTGATTTTGCTATTTGCCTTAATTAGAAAGTTAAATTATTTTCTATTTTGGAAACAAAAAAAGCATAAAATGATATATTTTTTTTTAAATAGTTGTAATGCAACAAACAGTAATAGTTTAGCTTACTTTTTCATTTTCACTCCTTGCATTAGGTTGATTATTTTATAGCCCATTATCAAATCCTCCCAGCATGATATTGAATAATAAAAATTATGAACGTAACAGCAGTATAACAGCAGTAAAATACAATCTACTTACAAATTAATTAGTTCACGGTACTTATAGTATTACAAATACGGCCGGTAGAATTGAGTAGGAGGAGGAAGTTTTGACCTATGTCGTTGCACAGACCGCGCTACGGTAAGGGACACAAAAAGTATCTACCGTGATTTCACGGTAGACACTTTTTGTATATTATATATTATAGACCATGTATATTTATACAGTGTTTTGTTGTTTGTTCAAATAACATTTTGGATTTGGAAAAAGCGATAAACACATGTGTCACTATATATGGCATATACACAGGTAATTATTTAAATTAATTTAAAAATGAATATTGAATTATATTATGTAGGCAATAACATTTATTTGTTACACAATTGCCTTTCTTCAAATTGTTATCTATGAAAATTGGTGTATCGTTTATGGTCTGTAAAAAATAGTGGCATTAAAAAAACACTAGTGATGCACTAAACCGATAAAGTCGAATAAGTATTCAACACGCATATTAATTTATCAATAAAATTATGATATATGTTATTTTAACGCAATTAAACTTCTTTTTCCAGGATGTCTAGCACTCTTAGATTAGATTTTTTTCGTTAATTTCTTGTTGTGAAACAATAAACGCAATAAAATTGCTTTATATAAAAAGTATGGGAATTGATATAAGCCCTACAAATTGTCAAATCCATCCAACATTTTTGATTTATCCATAATTGCGATTAAAAATAAGATAAAATTTGATTGGACACGTTAAAAGAAACTTGACGTTAGAGGGAGCACAAATGCAAGTTACCTTATGATATTAAAGTTCGTATTCGTACATTTTAAATTTAGTTTACATAAATGTACTAATTGTTCATAATTTTTATAAGTAAATTTCTGTATATGTAATGCGTGTGTGTATGAGTGTCAGTATGGTACATATATTGTACTCATCTGTAATAGTAATTGTAATGATCTTAAGCTCATTTTACGTGGTCTATGTATGTTCTTTATGAGTAAAATAAATTCTCCGAATCTTAATAAGTTAGATAATTTTAAATGCACCTTTTTAGGCCCTGTGTTGCATACTTTCTAATCTTTGCCGTGAAATAAATAGCAACACTGTACACGCGGGCAGTTTAAAATGTCACTATGTAATGTTATTTTTTTGAAAATCTATAAATTATAAGTTTAATAATCGGAAATGATACAATTAGGAATAAATGGATTCGGTCGCATTGGACGAGTGGTATTAAGAGCTTGTCTTCAAAAGTCAGACTTGGAGGTTACCTACTCTTCTCATTATTTAAACACCGGCTAATGTTTATGAAATTGAATTTTGCTTTTGTTTTCAGATAACCGCGATCAATGACCCGGCTATAGATGTCGAATATATTTGTTACTTGATAAAGTTTGATTCAACACACGGAAAATATAATGGCTCTGTAGGGTACAGTAAGGACGAAATTTTAGTTAATGGTGAATTTATTTTCATTTAATAAAAGTCAGGTATTTAGTACTTTCACATTGCACAATTATTACCACAATGATCAAATATTTTCGATACTTCGCTAAGTAGATACTTTTTTGATGATTTAGTAGGTAAGTTACCTCATAAGGCAAATAGACAACCTATTTTATATGTATTTATACCTTTAGAGTAAGTTTCGTACTAATTGAACCGTATCGATTGTGTTTGCGTTCAGCTGACAAATCGTATGAAAACGACAGCGGCACCTCTGATATGAAGTATTGGAACTTTTATAATACACTTGACAGCAGAATGCAAACCGGATCGAAATGGTTCCATTCGTTGGGCTTCAAAAATACGCTGTAGAAATTCGATCCCTCCTACTGAATGTTTGCGCAAACAAGACTCGTTTTACTGTTTTTTAATTATGTTGCGTCATAGTAATGATCGTGCCCGCCCACCCGGACTTCGGTAAATGTTATTATTATTAGTATGAGTTTTCATATCAAAACAAATCTTCTTTAAACAAGTCTTGTAATATGTACCTACAAAATTACTTTTTGTGTTACTTACCTACATATAACTTCCAATGGAGTCCTAGTTTTGCAAATTTGGGCTAAAAGACCAACTCACTGGCTGTGGTTTGTAGATGAATCCAACTAATAGTGATTTGTAGGAGAACGGTCCCAACAGCCAGACCCTATTTTAAGTGTTTTGTAGAAAAATATTAGTAAAGAAACAAATAATATTTCAGATTTTGATAACCTTGATAAGCAAGGTGTGTCAAAGTCAAATTTCGCCTTTTCAGATAAACGAATCAAAGTGTTTCATGAAAAGCTCCCAGCTCAAATACCATGGCAGACAGCTGGAGTCCAATACGTCGTGGAATCGTCAGGAATGTTTACTAACTTGGAGAAAGCAGCAGTAAGTTAAAATAATATAGTCCCTAATCTTAGAAGAAGTAGCAAAAAACCACCTAAAAATTAAATTAGCCTAACCAATCCATCAATAATACCATCTTGGATAGAACTAAATTAAGTAGGTTGATTGTTAAAAATATTCTTAAGAGTGAACCAGGCTGTTACATTTTGATTTTGTGATACGTTCTTCTCTCACGGTTTAGCCGTGCTACAGAGGAGAAATGTATGGCAAGGCTCGAAGGACCAAGGTTACATTCTCCAAGTACACTTTTGATACATAATCTTTAAGAAGTTTTTCCTTCGAGTCGAATCAAGATATTTTTTGTTAGTATTTTAGTATCCCGTTTTAACGAAAACTCCATTCAGACAAGACGGTGATCCTATTTTACCAATCTTATAAAGGAAATATTTATAATTGTATTAAACTACATAGGTAAGTAGTGGTGGGAAAGTAGTAGATTTTTACGGCACACTACGTGCCATTTATTATCATCTATTGCCAACGTACTTAATACTTTAATACTATTACATCGCTTTATTTATTATAAAGTTTGACCTCTTGTTGCTTGGGTACGATAATTAACTGCTTTAATAGAACTAACAATATTATTATCATTGTTTTTAAATTAAACTAAATAATAAGATAAAAATAATCTTAAGCAATACTATTCGCTATATGAGTACAAATGAACGTACGAAAAGTTCAAACAAATGAACTGGGTGTGGCCCTCGTAGTGAAGTTAAGAAAAAACACCATAACATTTTTTATTATATTGTTATTTGTTTATATGGCATAAAATTTGCGTTTTATCAATAGAATTATTTAATATAATTCAACTGTTTATTTTATATAAGGGACACCTGGCTAGCGAGAGTGTGAAACGTGTTTTAGTAACAGCACCTAGCATCGATGCCCCTATGATCATTCTGGGAGTGAACGACAATGAATTCCTCTCTGGTAACTTTTGTTTATATTCCCACAAAATACGCATGTAAACATGTCACGTACACGTTTATGACCATTTGAGATATTCACTTCATAATTACGACACAATAACATTAAACGCGTAAACAAATAATAGCGATTCAAATTTGAATTTTCACTGGCTTTCAAACCTCTTTGTTCAAAACTTCCCAATCAAAACTAACCACTTTTTATTCAATCAAAAATGTAAATTGTGACAGACCTATTAGAGACAATATGATCTAGGTTGCTCTATTATTTATTTATTTTAATTTTAACAGCCTTCATCTCTTCTGATGATAGTAAGATTGAAGAAGACTAAAGGTAGACTTTAGTAAGATTGGGAATTAATATCAGGATCCCTAGATTTTAATAACTACACCAAAGAGACGGTTAAATTGGTTTAGGTGTAATGGGAACGGTATCCAACGTAATGACGGCATTGATGACGTTAACATCGCTTCTCTCAATAATGTCAACATACCTTCAGTATCAAGTGGGTATATACGATGGTAACCACAAACCAGGACCATTTGCTAGCTTGACATTCTAACATTAACATACAAATATATTGAGTGTCGACAGACCGGATGAACATTGTGGTATCATACCAATAGCTATGTCAGATTATTTACGAACACCTAATTACCTAATAGAAACACTACGATGTGTTGCTATCACACAAAATATTACAAGCTTTCTTTAGAAAAATTTAAATACTTTTGAATCTCCCGACTGTCGTTTATTGAGGAGTACCGTTCTATATCCCCAGAGGATTTCGTAAAATCTTTATATATGAATATACGTAGAACAGAGTTATCCTAGGTGGATTTACAAAGGAAAAAAAATCAATTTGTTATAGATCATAAGGTAATATCCTGTGCATCAAGTACGCTTTACTGCTTGGCGCCTATCATCAAGGTTCTGGAAGACAACTTTGGAGTAGCCGAAGGGTTTGTCACTAGCATACACGCAATGACACCATCGCTGAAACCACTTGATGGACTATGCTTAAGGGGGAGGGTGAGATATATATACATATATTTGTTGTCAGACCACTGCAAAGTAAAAAAAAACACAAGCCCATATATTACATACAAAATTCTTAGAGCTGAGTCCAATATTCTATCCGCAGATAGCGATAGGCCTACGACGGTTTAGTTACCACGCAACCCTTGTTTTATTTATTAAATCAATAGAAAAATGCTAGGCAAGAACTACTTCTGCGTTGTTAATTATTTTAAGTTATAACCATGTTATAAATTTATATGAGGAATAATTGAGCACTCATTAAACCTTAGCAATTCTTATTATACTTAGCTTAAGACGTTTGAGAATTAATAATCTGGAATGTTTATAGTTAGACGATAGCATAAAATAGGAAAACAATACTTCCCCTTAACAGCAACTTAAAGAAATAATATTATGGCTTACCAGCAGATAATCAGTTTAAAATTTATAAAAAAAACTTCTCTATATGCAAACCAATCACAATAGTTATTCTACTTCACGTCCAATAACATACTCATACTTATTATTAAAATAAAATACATTATTCTATCTATTGTTGAGCGTCTCTGCCATTATTTCCTTTATTTATAAAGGATAATTTTATAGAACATTAGTTGATTAACAGCATTGGCGCGACCACAGGAGCATCCATCAGAACATCATACCAGCAGCCACGGGTGCGTGTAAAGCCCTTGGAAAAATTATACCACGGGTCAAAGACAGGCTTGCTGGAATCGCGTTCAGAGTGCCTATTGTGAACGTTTCTGTCCTAGACCTCACCATACGGTAATTTAATTATTCATTGCAATAGAACACGCCAATATAATTATGCAATTTGGTCAAGGAACGGGCAGAGATAATTATTTCCTTATAAATGAATTAATTTTAATTAGAACTTCATATGGTTTATTCATCCTAAAACACGATGTTATCCGAACGCCGCTAGTCCAAAAGCAGTACTTACTTATTGACCTATAATTAGGATGTTTCATTGAAAAATATATAATTATTAACAATTTTTAACAATAGGTTAGGTTCCAACACTACAATAAAGGAAATCATTGAAAAGGTAGAAAAAGCAAGTACATCGGTATTGAAGAACATAATAAAAATATCCAAGGATGATGCAGTATCGTCTGATTTTTTGGGAGAGACATGTTCGTGTGTATTAGATGCGGATTTTAGTCTTCAGTTGAAATCGAACTATTTCAAACTTGTATGTTGGTATGAGAATGAATATTCTTATGCATGTCGGGTTATAGATTCAATTTATTTATCTGAAAACAAGTTCTCTTTTACATACATAACAATGTCACCAAAGAGAAATGATAGTGTACAGCAAACTGAATGTTCTCGTAAAGATATATTGAGCAGCGTTTCCCAAGATACTGGACTGAAGTTTAAAACGCAGTCACGAAATATGTTGCTAAAGAAGCCTTTGTCAATACATCCACCAGGAGCTGCAGAAGCTAACACGGACAAAAAAAATTCAAACAAAAAGATAGAGATGTTTAAAATTTGGAACGACGAAAAAGAGAAACCGAAGGCGATGCTACGGCAAAATAAAAATTCATCATTTCACAGCTGTGTTGCGATATCTCCACAAACCACGGAAGAAATTGACTGTGCAAAAGCTCAGGAGCGCCTTCAAATTCTTAAGAGCGAATTATCAAAACTAGTTAATATTACAGAAAATTTACTGAAGAAATCTTATGCTAGTAATTTACACACGAAATCAGAAGATAGATCAGAGGACAATACAAATAAAAACGTTTCAAAAGATAAATCTTTTGAGAATCATTCCGAAATACTTGCAGAGGGTTGCAATGAATTAGAAAACAGTTGCGTGGGAGACACCACGTCTGGTACTTATTCATACAAGAGCAAATCATTAAGCAGCAAAGAGAAGGATAAAAAACTTGAAGAAATTATACCCCAATTTAATATGAAAATAAAGAAAGATCATATTGAACTTCCTAATATAGATCATAATAGATATAAAACCGAAAAAATTAAAGATCATATTCAAAAAACAGAAAATAACAGTGCAAGCGAAACATCACCAAAATCAAGTTTTCCATCCCAACTAACGACTGAAACGTTGACGCCAGCTAAGGATATACATAATCAAATCACGTCTCAAGAGCAATCAAAGTTTTCCGACATTAAATCATTAACAAGCTATTTATTGTCAAATGTACAAGTACAATATTTTAATAATCATAAAATTGATAGAGATGACGTAGAAAAGAACATAGACAATAAATTTTTCGGCAGGGAGGTTTACTCCAAAATAAAAAACAATTTATTTTGTAATACTAAGTCCAATTATAAAAGCGATGTTCCAAAGAATAACAATGATAATACAAAAAATATAACTGAATTGATAACTGAAAATAAAGATGTAATTGCAACCAAAGCTGATCTCAACAAAGAAAAAGTTTTGACGAAAAAAGAAATAAAAGAAGAAATTAATGTGGCAAATTCTGTGAGTGAAATTCAAAATACTAATAAGAATTCTACGAAATGTGAAAATAGTCCAACGTTGTCTGTAAAGTCTTACAATGATAACCCCAGTACGTCAATGATAGATGGTCATAGAATATCGCCGGAACGTATTTCGTTATTTTCTGACGGCACATCAAAATATGGCAGCCCCAATAGCCCTAGTTTAATGAGCCATATGGAGGTGTATAAACACAAGGACATTTACGATAAATTAGACAGCATTAGCGGTACAGATTCAGATAATTCATTTCAAATAGATGAAAGAAAATCACAAGTTATTAATATTACTGACTTGACCAGTTCTTTAGAGGATCTAGCAAGGTTGGATAAAATATGTAAGATTATTGAAATATCTGATGACTTGTCTAATAAATTATTCGCATCTCTGCAAAATTCAGAGGGGATTGATATAAAAAAGAAAAAGTGGTCGTTCAAAGATTTATGTGAAAAGATCAAGTTAGACGATTTTTGCGAAAGTTTATTTGGAAAATGAAAGTATTGAGCAAGACTTAAAATATTATGTTATGTACAGAATTAAAACTTTGTAACTGGTGGATAAATCTCTTTTATTGCTTTAAGTCTTTAAAAAAATAAAAAAAGTTAAATAACAATATGAATAAGGCACTTTAAGACACTATTGAACTTATTTTATCATTTAAAAAATATCACAGATAACGAATTAAAAAGTATCTGTTATTAGGTAGGTATATAAAAGGCAGGTACTATTTTCTGTTCTTATTAATAAGTGAGTATTGGTGTGATTCAAGTTATTTACAAAAAAGAGTCGCCATTCAACTAAAGAGACATATGGAGGTGTGTATATATTTTGTAACTTATAAAATGTTTGTGCGTTTTAATTTTTTCATTTAAGGAAATTCACGTATCCTTAAATCTAATTATAGAAATTTATAAAAACATTTTTTAACTTTAACTAATTTTGAATGTACCGACTGAACGCATTTCACTGCTAAATCCAAGCTAAAGTATATTTGGCGTACTGGACCAGTATAGGTACAGTGCGTCTAATATATGTTCGCGTTAATTTTCTCTACATATAATCCACATCATATTTTATTTCTATATGTATCGACATATAAACAATCATTATATTTCAAAAGCGGTAATTGAATTAAACTTTGCTAAATGTAAACAGAATCGAATCCTGCATAATGCTTCAGGTTAATTGTTCTAAATTTACCCTGGATAATGGTATATTGTGTCCCTACTCCTCAAAAGTTTAGAATTCAGTTCTATAATAGTTCTAGGGAATATTGCATCGTTTAGATCCACGAAGTCCGCTATGACTACGTTGACGGGAGCTCGTGGAGTATCTTGGGCTAGAGGTGGGCCCGGGGAGAATTCTCTAAGTTTTGGTAAAACTTCATTATTTACAGGAACTGCACATTTATCACGAAGGTTTGACCTCCATCTGAAATAATTTATAGAAATAATTATTATAAGCCACTAGTTAGGTCAGGTGAAGAATAAAATCTGGATCTATTTAATTATGTAATAATCACCAGGATCGTAAGTAAATATAGGTAAAAAAAAATAGAATAAGAATATATAGGTAGTTAAGTTACTCAAATGTAAGTACAATTCTCTAATATTCTGTTGTGTCCTTTTAAATGTCTTTGTGTGTACATAAATTGTTAAATTAATAAGATGGCATGTTACGATTGAAATGTCTGACGCTGTTGACGGCTTCGGGTAGACACGAGGTTAAGCCGAGGTAGACTAATCTATGTATCAACATGTCATGTGTAAAAATTGCATAAACTTCCTTTTTTTACAAAAATTAACGTCATCGTATGAAACCAGTTAATTTCAGTAACTATTTTCTTGCACGTTTTATCAGCTCTCATTGAGTTTAGTGTCTATACTTCTAATTTTCCTATACAATTAACTTTTTATGCACAGCCATAAAATTAATTCTGTAGCGGGAACTGCCTTTCAATATTAAATATTAAAGCTTTCTTAATTTCATCATATTTAAAATTTTAATTTCATCTTTTGAGCCACGACATACTTCTAGGATAGCCGAGACAATTTAAAATTTATTTTTGCCAGACAAAAATAAATTTAAATTTTCTCTGCTTGTACGGCTTAATTGGTTAATAAAACTCGACATAATTGACGAATTTTTAATATTTATTAGTTATCATCTAATATAAAACAGGTTGGAACCACTGTTCAATTAAATAGTATGTAATTAAATCCTACACACTCAATAGTCTTCTAAGTTTAATTGTAATTTTAAAAAAAAAGCACTAGAAATTCATACCATTTTCCTTTGCAAAAAAGGGCTGTAAGAGCTATATATTTGATCTTACAACTTGATCTTTGGTATTAACTCAGAGAAGTAGGTCAAGGAGGTCAACATTCTAGCTGTACCATCGTAATATATATTAGAACATCTAATGCAGCAAAATTTAATGTATTATGATATAATTATAATGTGATTTGAAGGAAAAAACATAATCTTGTTGGACACACTACTCATCTCCACATAATATTACAATTCTTTTATGGGACGATGTCTACTCTTACACAACAAGCTTAAAATTTATATAAGAGAATAACCTAAAAACAAATTTCAAACTGCGATAAAAGCGAAACTGTGCAAGGATGCTTACTATAAAATAATACTAAAGTTTGGGAGTGAATTGCTCAATGATGAATAATCAGAAATAAAAATTGTATTAATATTCATAAGTAATGGCATTGTGATTATAATTTGTAAAAGTCAATACAAATAATTAAAATCTGAAGGTTTTTTGCGCCGCTCCTCCAAAGCTAAAGTAAAAAAAAGCGTCAAGCAAAGTCAAGCAGTCGTCAAAGCGTCGAATAATGACGAGCAAAAAAATAATGACGATTTCAAAGAACTTAGTAATTGGGTCCACTTAAAGAAAGAGCTTTTTGAATTTGATGTCTACTTGTTGACACTACTTACTACTTGAATATTCTTGGAATGCTATGACAATTAGAATGACTCACCTGAACACTATAAACTGTGGTGTAGGTGTAAGTATGACTTGGTGAACGAAGCCCATGCCTGGGTGGCGTTTGACGTTCTCAAGGAAGGCGAGCAAGCCGGTAGGGCGCTCTTGCTGCGGCCAAGGGGATGGCATCATCTGGGGCTGCCAGAATTGGCTCGTAGCGTATACTGATTGGTGACGGTATACCACCACTACCTTAAAAGTTTAAATGGTAATAATAAACATTCAATTCAACAGTATGTATTGAACTAACAACTAATTTCAGAAGGAATTTGTGTGTGTGTGCGAGTATATGAATATATGAAATACATAACTAAAAAAATGTGGATCAAATTATTAAAGAAACTACTTACTTGTTGCCTTAATCTACTGAGAGTATTAAGAGTAATACTACGAAGATCTATTTGCCTTGGCACTAGCCTGTGACGAAATATATTAAGCAGCTGCCTCATTAGTTTTTGGTGATCTTCAGGAGTAAAGGCATAAAAGTGTTGAAAATCTAATATTACTACCTGAAAGAGAAAAATTTCTTAAAAAAAAATATTCTACAATTTTTGATCATTCACAGATTGTTGTTGATTTTCAATTGCCATGACAATAAAGTATAATTCTACAAGGTCCTTAATGACTTAAAATACTTATTACTTACTTCACCAGGGTGTGAGTCCACAAAATCCTTAACATGATTCAAATGTTGAGATATTTCATCAGCATATAAGCCGTGAGTAAAGTAGAAATCACTGGCATCCGGTTTGGTAGCAAGTCTGAGATCAAAGTATCTGAAAAAATTAAGTAATAGTTATATAACAATATTGACTTCTAGTACTTTGCTATCCACCCAGATAACTCAGTCTGAATTAGGGTAGTCTCTAATGCAGTCTCTTAGTCAAACTCAGTTCTAACTAACCTCACTTATCTGATTAATAAGGGGTTTGGTCTTTAGAAATAAATATTTTCTTCACAATAGAATTGTTATGAAATAAAACTAATATCCCATAGTAGAAAGTAGAGTCAAAGATTGGATATTAAAGTAAGTTAAATACCAACCCAAAGGCTTCTTGCCTTTGGTTTGGTATCCTATACTTACATATAATCTTTCACCCTTCTGTCCCAGAAATATTTAATTATTACAATACACTATACAATAGTTTCGATACCAAGTCTTAAGAAAGAGTTCATTGAAAAGGAAAAGCAATTGAAATTTTTGGAATATACCTAATGCCTATAAGGAGTTGTTGCACAGTATCTAGAGCTTGAGTTACTGTCCAGCGTATGAGCGTACCTCGGAACAATGGGTACAGTCTGTGAAGTATTGGTTCTGCATCAGGAGCAAGTTCACTTGACCTATTGATGCCAAAAGTCATTGAATCATGACTACCTGAAATTGCAATAATTATCAGAAGGTAAAACAATCAGATAGATTAGTCTAATAATTATAATTTTCAAAAGTAAAAAATAACTTTATTTAAATAGACTTATTTACTAAGCTCTTTTAATTCATCACAACAGGGAATATGTATAAGAAAATAAATAAATATAATTATAAAGGCAATAGTCATAATTTTACTGGGTATCAACCGGGCATTTTTTTTCTATCTCACTATACTTTGCCTATCTCACTATATTTTGCCTATCTCACCAATAATATATTTTAATGCAAAAATCAGACTTACCAGGAATGGCTAAATAAATAAATGGAATGTCCTTCAGTTGCTCTGGTAAATTTCCCATCCAGTGTTCCAAATTTACAATTTGTGCAATGCTATTTTCTCCCATTACTACTGCTGCTAAAACGTAACTTATTAACTTTACAAATACAAAATACTAGCATACACGGTATATATCGGTATTTGATATGAAATGCTTGGGCAGTAGTTAGCAGAGAAGTAACACAAAGAATAATGGATTAACTGAACCTTTTATGTCATGAAAGTATTATTTTAACTTTTCTAGCCCTATAAATAACCACTCCATATAGATTATTATGCCACATAATCCTCGGAATTAAATATACTGAATTGAAACATTTTTTTTCTGCATTTTTACAATGATACTAATTCATACATTTAAGTATCTAGATATGAACGAAAAATTATTTCTTCCGGGACATTACAATTGGTTTAAAACCACAGTAATCTAATTATAGCGTAAACCTAATTAATAATGTCAATTATGACAGCTACGTTTAGTTTCTTATTTGCAAGTTTATTTATTTGCGTGTTGTTCACTTTTATTCGCAATCTTCCATTTGCCTTAAACTACTACTGTCTTTAAAATGCAACGAGTAGACTTAAATAAAAACAGTGATAATGTTATCTCCTTTGTAACGTATTCTTTATTCATTTACTTACGTATTGTGGCTTATCCATCCAACTATTTATTATATTAGGTCTATTAGCATATAGTATCTATAAACTTGTAACAAAATATCTTTCGCTACTATTTGTATCTGGATGGTTTTCATGACATTAAAAAGGAAACATTATTAAAGATTTTTTATTTGTTTTTTTCTGTCAAAATGAGTGAATCGAATGAAGAAATTCGATACGTTTTGAAAATTTTATTACACAAAAGGAAAAAATAGCACGCCGCGACAAAAATTGTGACATTAATGGACCTAATACAGTGTCAGTAAGAGTAGCACAAAGTTGGTTTGAGCGATTCTAATCCGGGAATTTTGATGACAAAGATGCACCTCGCTCTGGTCGCCCTATTACAGATAAAATAGACGCTATTTTTGGCAATAAGGTAATGCTGGGTTAAATCGAAATAAGGGCATTGTTTCAACCATCGATTCGGATCTCTTACTAACAACTTATAGGCCAGAACCACCAGAAAGTAGCCGGCAATGTTTAATAGAAAAGGTGTGGTCTTTCATCACTAGACCACGTTCATCTTTAGCCACTCAGTGAAAATTTAGAGTTTGGCTGGGAGTTAATGTATCCGCCCTATAGCCTTGACCTTGGACCTTCAGATTTCCTTTTACGGTCTCTTAAGAATTCTTTAGACAGTGTCAGTTTAACAACAAGAGAAAACTGCTACAACTACTTGTTGCGTTTTTTTGATCAGAAGTTCCAAAATTTCTGCAGCAACGGGATCATGTCTCAACCTACAAGATGGCATAAAGTCTACGAATACTATGGCATATATAGACTGTAATTAAATGTAAATTAACTTGAATTTTCATATAAAATTCCAAGAAACATTTCCCCCATCCTATTATTCGGGTTTTCGGGAAGTAATGAAAAAGCTGTCAACCCCGGAATATTTTTTATGTTGCTTCCATAGTGATTTATTTTCCAAAATTCAAAATTATGACCTCAATAAAGTACTGAATACCAACTAGTTTATTTTCAGTATTGTATAAGAAATATACATAAGACGTCAATGAAAAATGCCATATTAGGTATGTTTTCAACCAAGCCTGGCAATTCGATTTATTATATGTCTTATGAATGATCGTTGTATTTTTGCGGTTTATAGCTTCTAAGAAATTAACTCAGGACATTCGGTAAGGGTCTTATTTCCACTCATTTCACAACGACAAACATATTCAACTAATTATTAATGTTCTATCTATATTTATAAGGATTAGGTGAGTATAAGGCAATGAGGACTCTGGATCCGGTTTTGAAAACAAAGCAACTTTCACCATGATTGGTCTCGAATGGGTAGAAGAAAGCACGTTTAACCTTTGTTATCGGTTGTTCCCTCAATTGCTTAAACCAATCAATTCTTATTGGACCAGCATGGTCATCCCCATTTGTTTTTTCCATATCATGTCGAAGGCCTCTGCCCAGTACGTGGGACGGTAATAGGCTGATGTTGATGAATGCTATAAGTTATCTATGAGATTAAAATTATATTTTTTTTTCTTGGAAGTTATCTAAGACACTTACCTAATATCAATGAAAATTAGTCATTTATTAATAATAAAATATCAATGTTTTCATAAATTTTTGTATCTATAATGATAATAATGGCTTTATTCTAATAATGAAAAAAACAATCTTACCCATAATAATCAAATAAACAATTGAAGGCATTTTTTCCGACACGAAAAAAGTATAGGCACTGGACTTTCACTGGCTACTTTTCATCTACCCGCTTTTGACACTTCACCTAATTACCCGTTATTCAAATGCATAATAAAAACTACTTATTGTAATTGAGATTGCCGCAAAGTGGCGTATGATCGCTATTGCGAGATGTAAACTAATGATCTTATCATGCAGCTGAGGCAAATTTAATCACTTGCACGTTGTTAATAAATGCAGAAAAGGAACATGAAGACCGATTGCTTTGTTTCAAATCTTAAGACTGTCGGATTAGGCGAAAGGTGGCGATAAGGCTCTTAGTTAGTTTTACGGAAAGTGTCACTACAATGCGTTAATTTTATCTTTGACCTTGACTTTTTGCTTAGTTTTCCATAACACCAGCTCGACTATAAGAAACAAGATATAGCTGGTATAGAAGTTTATAAAAAGTTTTTGCTTTTTGCGTCTTATTATCAAAAGTATAAAATCTTTGTTAGCTAGAAGCTACCTACATACTCGAGACAAGGAAAACTATGTTGGGCAACTTCATAATGATTACTCTCCTAACAATGTGTGTTATGCTTATAAGACCTATTATCTTACAATATTTTGCAAGGTTCAACTCTAAATCGCACAAAAAAGAATCTTATTTTGATTACGTTTATTTCCAAGGCATGGTCATTGACACCAGTCTTTGTTTGGAACATAGCTAGATACTTGTACCGAATTTTAATTCCGAAGTACCTTTAGTTTAGCAGACACATCGCACAGAACAAAGATTTTCTTGTGACTGTATCTTATTCGCTGGTAATTTGAAATATTTTACCTCTATCTCATTGTGATTTTGTGGTGGTATATAGTATTCACCAATAAACTTAGATGAAATCTCAGGCCCCAAATGCGAAATAGCTATGCCAGTTTGTCGTTTTTTGAATAGGACCAACTGTGTTTATCTGTGAAGCTCGGCCACAAACTAGATTCAATAGATATTTTATCGGACTGGTAAAGGATAAACTTCCTAACATTTCTTCGTAATTATAAGATTACAGCAGAGGTCAGTTACTCTGAAAGTTTTACGGTTTAGAAATTATCCAATTGAATATTATTTTATATTACTGAATTTTTTGATCCCGGAAAGAAGTCAGAACTTACTCCAAAAAATAATTTCAAGTTTTGAATCATTTTTGCTTCTTTAGTGATTTGAAGTCGGTGTTCAGTTTTGTTTAAAACTTTTTTTTCTCATTTTTGAAAACTTGTCTGTAAAATTACTTGAATTGCTTTAGAAAAAAGAATTTTGAAAATCGGTTCATAAGATAAACATACTAGTTATGACATTATACGAAATATTCATGAACAGATCGACTAATTTTAAAAATTTGTATAAAATTAAGCACTTGAATTATTATAATGCAAATCTACTAAAGATTTGCATTATAATATTTTCGTGCTAAGCTAACCGACCATGACTAAAGAGGTCATGAATTTGCAGTACCTACAGGCAACACTTTAAGATAAATACACACAATGTAAGTAATATGCACATTATCTGATAAGCTGCTTGATGTTTTAAAAGGCATAAAATATAGGTGCCTATTTAAAAATAATAAACATATTTAAATAGGTAATAGTGATTTAAAAGGACATTAATGAATCATAGTTCATTAAAGTCTATTTTTGGTATTCAGTTTGGAAATTTCATATTCTAACAACTATTCTATGCAAAGTTAGACATTTACAGTACATAAGCAGAGAAGAGCTTTTTTCGCCGGTTGCACCACTACCTTGCTTCGTAACCGCCCACCGCCCAGACTACGCAGTCTGGCTCCGTTGGATAATCGCTTCGAACCTACCTGTTCCAAGCAATTTGTATTTAACCCTTCGTTCATTTAATGAAGTAATTACTAACTGTACCTGTTCCTCAGAGTCTTAGCAGATTGGTGGAATTAATAGCTAGTCAACTTATTTTGTCAGTCTATGGCGCAGCTAATGGTTAGGAATGACTTATTGCGACAGCGCAATAAGTCATTCCTAACCATTATAGTGGGAAATGGTAAAAAAATAAGAAATATCTCAGCTGTAGATACGCATTTAAAGTTTCGTAAAAACCCGCCTGCGCACACACACTAATGTCTGACATTATCACTTCATTGGTATATCAAATAAAACTGCTAAAAAACCCGATCTAAATAAAATATACTAACCCACCGGTCACTTAAATAAAATAAGTTACCTATGGATTTTTAGAAGTCATAATTAAGATTACTAAAAAAAATTTATACTTGTCCATTTTTAGCGGATCTAATAATAAAATATTTCACAAGAAAAACGGTCTTATATTTTCTAATCAACCGTACAGTAATTCGGGTTAATATAATTTTATTTAATTATTCATAACTTTATTGAGTACATAAAGCACACAGACTCTTTCAAAATATCTCTTCCAAGTTGTTGGTTAAATCATTTTTTTATTATTTTCTATACATTTATATTCTTGTTACATCTACGCTTTTTATGTAGTGACATAGATATTTTATTTGCCAAATCAAATGCTTGCAGAAATGCA
Organism: Acentria ephemerella; assembly: GCA_943193645.1. NCBI lineage: Eukaryota > Metazoa > Arthropoda > Insecta > Lepidoptera > Crambidae > Acentria > Acentria ephemerella. Next base: position 8,219,866 of record OW971891.1, read on the forward strand.
AAAGCTCATACTTGTCTTTAAAATTTTGTTTTTAACTCAAAAATAAATAATCAAAACTTGTGAAACATCTTCGGATACGAGCTTGCAAGATTGGGATCACTGATATTGGAGATGGAAATTATGTTATTTATAAGGGCAAGTCGTTTGCCGTTGTTTACGTAATAGGATACTGTGGAAACATTGATATTATTTTACGATGTTGTTCATAACCTCTTTTTCGTTGTCCATTGTTTCGTTGTCCGTTGTCTTTAACATTTCAATATCAGAATATGTAATCAGTTGAATATGGAAATCAGAATATGTCACTGTATGCCTTTGGTACTAATTGAAATGTAATTTATTAAGATATGTTGAAGCAAGTTGACATGTGACATCTTTGAATCTGAGAGACACCCTGAATCTGCAATGCGCAGCGTGTCGTATTAGTAGCGTTGTCAGACGAAACTTGCCGAGCGAGAATCGATGTCACCCGACGATTGCATGGGAGCTCGAGGCCCGACCGACTCCCTACTACCATTTTATCGTGTGTGCCGCTTTCGCCACGCTACAAACACCACACCATTCCACATTATCGTTAATATTCTACGTGTTTTGTTGCACCGTATAAACAAAGCTCAAATCTAATACATCAACACAGAGGGACACTCAAAACTAATTGTGAGTTTTTGTAACTAAAATGAACAAAATAAGATCCGGAGTGAAGTAAACAAACATTCAGTTAATTTGGACTATTTGTGTTGGAAGGCAAAAATAAGACTACCAATCTGTATAACTACTGTGTGACATTCCCAGTGCGATGCTGGGGGAAAGTGTTGTTTAATAAGTTGACTTTATTTGATACCTGGGACTTATTGCGAATGTGTATTGAAACGTTTATCGCTATCCACGGGCGCACTGCTATGCGCCACGATTTGGTGCATTTTATCAGACATACGTCGTCTGATCATTACTGCGAAGGAAGAATTTAGTGTAATCAGTCGGGTAAGCAACATTTCATTATGCTAATAAAATAAGAATCTATAACGCATATTAGATGTAAGTTTGAATAGAATTGTAAAAATTATAAAACTGACTAGAAAACCGGATCAGCTGGTAAATTTTATTTATTTAAATAATTTCAAACAAATATTCAAAGGAAATAATAATAATAATAATATTTTATGAAAGACAGTTTCTTTAAACAGGGGTAAATTTAGAACTAGAAGTCACGCATAGGAAAATACAATCTACTAGTAAATAAGTACTTACAGAATTTATTTCACTGACGTAGTGCACATCCAGTGAAACAAAGGAAATATTTATATACTAGATACTTGACTCGACTTGCTCATTCTTTACTGAAATATAAATAATATAGTAGTGTATATTGTAACATCATTCTTATGGTTATTAACACATCTCATAAATATTTATATGAGCAGATCTTTATTATGCGGTATAAAACTTAAATAGTCATAATACCTACACATTAGTTAATATACAGTCTCCTTTTTCACGTTAAGAATTTATGATAATATCATTAACTTTAAAATTCAATCTGATGAAGGAATTAATTGTATCAAGTCTTCAATGGTATCTCACAATTTAGACCTTTAAAAAAGAGATAGATTGAAGCCAAGAAATGGGGTGGCATTGCAGTAGCAACTAGAGTCCACAAGTTGCTAGTGCAGCAAGTAGAGACGCTCCACTCGGACCCTCTTGCGTTGAATTTAGTAATTTATGACGTAGTCTTTATTCACATTTATTCTAACTCTGCTTTTGATTGTGTCGCTTTGCATTTTATCATGTCAATTAAATATCAAACAAGATGATAATTTACTTGTTAAGTGATTAACTCTACAGCGTCTAGGTAATTACTTGATATTGTAAGCGATGGTATTCTGGAGGAGATAAGACAGGTAATTGTCTCACACTCTTTTGTTACATTATGGTACTTTTCCTTTAATACCGAAACAACTTTGTAATGCTTTATAGAATCGGAATAGCAGTGGATCAGATGCACCCTGTGAGAGAGACTACAACACAAAATAATGAGCACACATCTGGACCAGTAGCTGAACCAGTTCTAAATTTTCTAAGCTTCACAGGGTCGTCAACTCAAACGATACGCACTGTAACGTAATCTTACTTCCTTAGTTTAAGGCTGTCACGAATGCTAACAGAATAATTTCTATCAATATTTTTTTGTTCCTGCAAAATTTTGAAATATCAGGTAAGCAGACAACAAAGTATTCTCATCGCAGGAAGTCTGTGAAGGTGTCAAAAATCTTTAAAAATATTATAAATGCAATAAAGATCTGTGATTTATTTTTTGTTTTTATATCATGAACCTAATGTGAACTTGCTTTGTTGTTTGCTTTGCAAAAAAAGAAACTATTTTACGAGTATCATAATTGTTTTAGCAAATTTTTGGGACAAAGAAGTATTTTTAATGCGTTTAGTCTAATGGCAAGCGGTCACAGCATCGTAATTATTATGAGGCTTATTATAATCAAAGTTATTCCAGTTTTATCTAGCTTTGACTAATATTAGTACAACATGGAATAAAGTTGATGAACAATAAAAAGCTTTTATTCGGATGCTTATAACGTGAGTTACTGTTTGTGTAAAGCTCATTTCATGGACTGAGTCTACCACTTTTCTTCGTTTCTGTAGCAATTAGCGGTTGATCAATTAATAATTTTGCAAAATTATTAAATATTAAGATTTTAGTTCCAAGTTCTAATATAACCCAAGTTAAGGTCCATTAAAAGCTTGTGCTGTATCTGAATAAATTTGAATATTTATATACTTATAGTATAGTATACAATAGTACTTACTCCCTATGTCATTTATTGGATATGTATGTTACCAAAATAATATATTCCATAAATAAGTTTTTTTTTCATATTCAAAGAGATAACATAAATAATTATATCATCGCAAAAAAGACCTTGGCCGGAAAACAACAATATTTGTCATAGAATATAGAAATGAAACTATAGTTAAAATATTTAAATTGAAGATCGCCACTAAATCTTTAATGAGGACATAATATCTAATATACCAAAATATACCCTACGTATATACGTCTATAACTGAAAATTGTCAGTCCAAGGTCCATACGATATTGTCAAATTTATAAAGAAGTGTTTCTATATTCTTACGTAAAATACTAAATAAGAATAATGGTAATTATTCTTGCTTTATAGATCAAATACTTCTACCATAGTAGTGTAATTCAGTTACTTAGATAATGCACTGATTTGAGCTTTGACAGAATAGACATCTATTCTATATGAGATTTAGTGATTCTAAGTTTTGTAGGTACTGTGAAATCAGGAGCGTGAAACCCCAATGCCCCTCCTATGTAAATGTGGAGCCCTCATCCACAAACGAAGCTTTTATCTGTGGGCACACATCATCGACCCAAACGAAATTGAAATCCTTGAAGCTGGAAAAATCCTGAAGTTTTTGGACAGAGCCCATATCAAGGAATTACTTTAACATAGGTTAAAGTAATTCCTTATAACTTTGATTATATTAAGCCTCATAAATAATTATATCATCGTCGTATAAAGGTGGTAGTCACAATAGATCTTTTAGGTCGCAGTGACAAAGCGGTTCGTAAGGAATGAATAGCCCCAAACCACAAACATAAAAAAAAATATCACAAAGGCAAAAATTGTAAACATTTAAGAGTTCCCGAAACTGAACGTCATTTAACCTCATTATCTACAGAAAGTATGAATAGTTCATATTTCTTACCAATGTCTCTGTGTAAGCACCCAAAAATGTTTGGCACGGTTTAGTTATCACGTCATTGGACGTAAAATGGAACATATCTTCTCCAAAACGACTAATGAGGAATGAACTGCTGTTCCACATGTATTTGAATAAAAATGTTATAACTGTAAAATAATGTACTATTTTTTTATTCTTATAATTATTAAAACGTATTTTTACAGTAAAAAGAAAAGTGATAGGAAAAATAAATTCCAGTTGTAACTGTATTACTCATTTTTAAATAGTAACGTTGCATGCAGCTAGAAACAATAAGAATAAGAATATAAGACTAATATAACAGCATTCAACCTTCTTCAACAAGTTATAATAATCCCTTAATGCTAGGTAGCATTAATGTCTTAAGAAGATTTTTATTTATAAAAGCTCAGCAAATGACTCGACACCACCTGATGATAAGAAGTAGAGGAGTCCACATGTAAAGATAGCAAGACAGAATATCGATGTTTGGACTATTATTTGTAACTGCAAGTATAAGTGAATTATCGTGTTAAGAAATATGAAAGTGGAATAAAAAAAAAGTATTCTGAGACTTTACATACAAATTATGGCATAAATAACACATTTGTTTTCTTTTTTTCTATTTAGTACCCTTAGCGAAAGTTTATTACCGGATACACGCTGAGTTACATTAGCAAATGGGCTAAGCGCAGTTTCTAGTGTTAAAAGTATTAAATCCCATAATTTCTCTCACTTTTAACAACAGTATGGTAACACCACGACAATATTCACGCTCAGTTTTTAAAAGGAAGCTTTGAATAAATAAGGAAACTTCTTCTAATGGTAATTTCGCTGATCTTTTGTCCTATTATAAGTGTATTATAATTGTTGTCATATTTTTACTTATTTTGAAGATGATATAAACGTATTCATTAACAGTGTAGAATAACTAGTTTACATTTACAAAGCTAATGTATCTTAAAAAATATAATGACAATTGCATTATGATATAAATTGAGTACCCTGATCCAGAAACTGCACATTACGCAAGGCGTGTTGAATTTCAATAGATAACTAGGTGGGTATACCATATTAATAAAGGATCATAGACACCTATATAGAAGTCAGAATCCTTGACCTAGTTAATTGTGCCAAAAAGATTAGAAGCAAAACAATAATTGCAACACTGTTTCATAACTAAGAATGGAAAAATACTTAAGAATGGAATTTTAATATCATCCTTATCGTTAGTAACAGATCGAAGTTCTGAAATTATATTTCTCATAACTTAATTTTAATGAAAACAATTAACACCTTTAACACCGCGGACATCTACTTTGGAAGAAGTTAGTATTGTAACAAATGTAACCAAAAAAGAAAGAAAAAAAAGAAACAAAAATTACATTTATAATCATAAATGTAATTTTTGTTTCTTTTTTTCTTAATGTATTTTCTTCAAAGTGTCTTTACACGTTGTTTGTCGTCTTTACACTTTGCTAAAATGTTAAATACATTAAAGGCTTTTTGATAAAATTAGATAAGTCTGAACTGAAATGAACTTATTTTTTTATCAGTTATGGTAGAAGCAAATTCTGTTACACAAAAATAACCAATTAAATTTGTTCATTGTGATATACTGTCAGGACTCTCGAGACAATAAACAATTTATTGTGTCTGAATTGGAACAGTTCAGCTTCTTGGTTAAGTTTTCCTAAAGCATGCCCTTGTTTTGGATAAGAACGTTTAGTATTGAAAATTAACTTAAAAGTTAATTTCAAAGCTCAAGCAAATTTAACAGGCAGTTTCATTTCACTACTTTTTGTAGTGAAATCAATCTATCAATTTTTGTGTATTCCTAAAAATGTTTTGAGTAAATTTGCATATAAAAATGAGTAGGCACATCGAAGTCACAATGACTACTACAAATATTCTATCGGTAAGGTCATAAGCAGCTTTAAGTTTTCTTTCAAAATACTACATAAGTTCTTAGCTTGAAGAGAAAATAGTCTTTAAAAGGTAAAGCGAGTAACATTTGCCCGACGCTAGAAGTGTCGCTGTCATCACTCTCAGAATTCCGTTTCCGTAACGTGTTGGCAAGAAGTAAAACAATGGCTGCTAAATATACAAAACACAAAAGATTTTATTTTGTGCTTTACATTCTGTATGGATTCTATAATACTATGTATCTTTCAGCCGAATATACATAAGCTTCTTTATTTTGAGCTCTTAAATATTCCCAATCTTGGCGAAAAATTTTATATAATATATTATATTTTTGATTACAAATATTTTCATTCTTTCGTTCAACACTTTCATAGTAAGTAAAGTAAGTAAGTATAATTTAACGTCAAGAGTATTAATTGAGCACTTCTACCAGGTTATGCAAAACATCTACCCTTACTCTACCAAAACATCTACCCCTCTGTTAGTATCGCTCTTTCATCAATGAAATACAGCCAATTATCTAGTATTACAAAAGTCGAGAATTATTATTATTGTAACGATCTAATCATTTTGACGTTCTCGTAGGAAGAATCCCTAAAGCTATAAAAATTCTCCTGTTTTCATCCGTTTAACCTATACACACAATAATTAAGAGGTAAAAACTCTTCAAAAAGAAACTTTTGTTTGGTCCACCCCTGGTTCCAACTCAATAAGGCTACAATAAGGTTCTAATTTTTGTTATTACCTAACCTTTCGTCACCTTTCTCCAACGGCAACTTTGCTACAGAAATAAATATTACATAAGTATACAAGAAATACGTAATAGAGCTAGCTTTACAACTGATTATTTTACCAGAAAAATAACATCTGATGTCATTACTTGCTCACAAAACAAAGGTATAGAATGGATAATCACAACAAATTATTATGAGTTATCTATGGTCAAACTGGTTAGTACAGTGCACAAAAAGCTCTTATACCAAATTTTCGCGATTCGCACTTCGCCAGCGACCTTCTCCTGCGCACTACCATCCATCTCTTTATTTACACTTAATTATGGTATACCTACTAGGTAATTTCTTATGGCCTTATGGTAAATCATATGGCCAAATATGCTACGTGCCAAGAAATTAGTTAGCGTAGTCACTATTATGAAATAATCTGAATTGAATTGAAGAATTGCTGAAAACGATAAGATAACATACACTTTTATTGTGATTCCGTGTACAATAAATTTTACAATTCCATACACTTTGGAAACAACAAATTGCCATTTTCGGGCGCGGAATAATAACATTGTGATTTGATTTTTTTTATTTAATTACTTTAAAGTATAATTTACTTAACATACACTACCTAATATAACAGCAAAATAAAATATTCATTTAAATTGTAAAAGCTTTATTGCAATGACTTAATATAGTATGGTCCTAGGTGATTGAATATCTTAATTCCAGTAATGTAAGTGCTTTTGTTTTGTATAACTCGAAGATTTTTCTAGAGTAAGTTTATATTTATATTGTAAACGTATATTATTCTGAATTAGTATTAGTAATTATTATTATATCTTGCTTTCGTACAAAATGGCAATTCTCTAGAATACAAATAAATGGCAAAGGCAAAGAATATTTTCAATACTAACAGTTTTTTAAGATTTATCTCTTTCAGATTATATATTATTCTAATACATTTATTGGTGAATAAAAGTACATAAAATAAAGTACATTGAATAAGTTTTCCAATAAAGATGCTTTATTATGTGTTTTAATATTATTTTGTTCAAGACAAAGAAAAATAACAATTGTATTTTGTAACTCATCAAAGTAAAGATTTACATAAATAAAAAAGTCGATGACGACAAAATAAAATTGAGGGCGTGAATAGACTACGTACGGATTCCTTTCTGTTTACGTAAAGTACTTTTGAATCAACAAACCTAAAGTGCATCGTTTGTTTCAGGTTACGATTGATGGCGTTGCTCAGCATCCAGGGCGATTGGTATATTTATTTTTGGCTTATTTACTGTAAAATCTATTCAGCCATTATATGGGTGTTCGGTAATCACTGTCACGGGGCTGATAAGGTTCACTCGGTGATAACCGCTGGAGTCGGCGTCCAGTCGCCTGGAGGCCTTCACCGAGTGCGCACGCGTCGCCGAAGACCGCAGCAGCAACACCGTTCTAAACACATTATCGCGCTAGCAAGAAGACCCTCTCTCAGAAGAATAGTGATGGCACCCGGAGCAAGCGCAGCCCACGCTATGATGGAGGACAAAGAGAAAACCCTCCACGGAGCACTTGCCGCTGCCGGTGAGTTATTTCTGTGCGTTCGAAAGTGATTGTAATTTTTGCATTGGCCTTAAATATACGTGGTTGTTTTGAAGTAGAAAAACGGAAGTTTTGTTTTGAAAGAGTATAGTAGCACTTCAGCAGCTAAATAGAACATTTGGCTTATGATTGTTAGACGAATTTATAGTGTGACTTTTTCATTCATATGTCTACGACTGATGACCAGTGTCATTGACATAGATTCCCAACCCTTCAATGCAATCTATTAAGATATTAATATAAATAAAGTCATCATTATATTGCTTGCACTTGATTCGACCCAGCCAATAAATGATAATGATGGACCATTAATTTATTTTATGCTGTTGGACAAAACAGCTCCTGAAATAGAAGAAGCTTTCTATGAATATGCCAAGTTCAATAGCATATTTTCGGATTTCTATCAATACCAATCGTGCCGTTCACTTCCGCTCTTATACTTCCTTATAATAAGAAATACTATAAGTAAGGTCAATATGAAACAAATAGGAATAGATTCTAAAAACATGTTTATTTTATTTTATTCATCAGCGTCTTAACTTAGATTTCAATAATTTGTGAAACAAAATATTTATCTCATTATATGATTAAGCATAATCATTATAATTGATATTGATATTTTTATATATAAACTTATGATATTATAATTATAACTGTTAGTCCAAATCGCATGCCGTGGCTGTCTTTAATTAAAAACTATACTTAATTTAATGTCTACGCTACAGTTAAATATTTTTTGTTGGTATGTGTTTTTGTTGATTGCCCTTAAAAAAAATAAATAAATAATTATAATTGATCACAATTTAGCAAACATCGATGGCCGCACATCAGGCGAATCTGATAACATGGAAATTAACGAATAAAAAAACCAGTGGTTTACTCATCTACGACGTGTATTTATTTGATTCTTTTCTCCAACAAACCATTATCTATAGGTTTTTCAATCAGCCTGCTTTAAGAATTAATTGTTTTGAGTTAACTACTGGTTGATCCCCGTCAAGTTGGCATCCGAATCGAGGCTGATTCGTTCCGAAAGTCGTGATCTCACCTTCAACAGTTTAGCAGAACACCAGTGGCAGTCGTCCAAAAAAATTCCTCGCCCGTATGTCTCGCAAAATTTTCCAAAGTTTTGGCTATCTTTTCCTGTCATGCGAAGAAGCCGTGATTATCATGGTATGAGTAGTTTTTTTGTATTAGTAATAATATTTTAAAGCTATATTTATGGATATGTAACAGGAATTAATAGAGTACCACTCACTGTTCACAGCTATAGTTTATAATATGCTGAATAATTGCACTGCTAGTTTTAAATAACCCCACCCGTACGGACATTAACTATCGTTATTTTATTAAAAATATCATCTACTATTCAATGTTTACAATCACAATTCTGCAGGTGCGTTGTCCATTTATACAATTACTTGAATTTTGATTTTCGCTCTTGATTGCTTTACTGTGAAATAAAAAGGATTAAAAGAATTACTCCTTAATCATCACCTAATCCAATACTTGATATTACAACTGTAAATACTACTTTTTATGACATTTAATATGCAACTCGTTGTTAACTATCTACAATCATTATGTACTTTTCCGTGGCATGAGTAGGCATGATGATACTACTTTTGATATTAAGTCAGAGATCACCTCATATCGGTAACAAGATGATGACATGTCAAACTATTGTCATTTAAAATAAAATGACTACCGTATTTAAAAAAAAAACCGTCTGGAGATGTCTGATTATTTAAACGGAAATATTAAAGTTATTCAAGAAAAATGATGAATGGTTGGAATTTTATGCAGAATGCTATGCTTATATTATAAAAAAAATGTCTCACAGGCTTGACACATTTTATTTCATAAATAAATTCTAAGAAATGTTTGTTTTTTCTTTGCTTCACTAAAATTTTTCGATATTTCTTTAAACGAAAATCATGTTTAAATGTAGTTGCTTTATATTTTTCTACAGAATGAAGGTTTTTTTAATAAGCAAAAAATATTTCATTGAATTCCGACCATTCATAAAAATATACATATTTTAGTATATTTTAATTGCCTCAAAACATTCGCAAATTTTGAAAGTAGTTATCTCCAAACTGTTTTTATTTATTTCAATGTAGATAATTGGAAGGTTTATTTCAAATGTGTAGTGCCTATTCTATAAACAAAATATAAGATAAGAATGTACAAGAGAGAAAAGTAATAAGAATATTGTCATTGCTGAGTTCTCGACCTCTGAATCAACAAATTTACCAAACAAGTTATTACTGAAGACGATAATTTTTACATCATTACTTCTATATAGGTGTGGCTTTAAGGTGTGACGGCCACGACTTTGAATATTATTATAGGAATATAGAGTTAATAATTAAATTGAAACAAAATTATGAAGTAATTTAGTGTATTACCTATATATTATATACTACGGATATTATAACACTAGATATGTGCACGAAAAACAACAACGAAATAAATCTTTCTATCCTATAGTTACATGTTTCCGTTATTAATCCGGGGTCCCACTGAAATTTTCTAATTATATTTTAGTGTTTCATTAGTGGTTAACAATGAATTTCTAAGATAACTCGTAATTTATATAAACCTGCTTTCGGCATCTCTAAACCTGTTAAGTTACATAAAGTTTTGTAAAACGTCTTTACGTTTTATATACGTTTATGCTTCACGTTGAGTTTCCTTAACAGACTACTAAGTGAACGTAAACCACTGAGGTTAAAACAATTAAGGATAAATTAAGAACATATGGTTAATATATTTCCATATCAACAGGTTAGTATAGGGACAATAGAAGTATTATTTTACAGTGGAAATACGTAATATGACGTAGAGCCACGCCCCCGACCCAAGAGGCCGTGCGCAAACGCCGCAGTTCGACAAACCTACACATTCAAACCGCCACGAGTGATAACACTATCAAATTCTGTTTTATCTATAACACTCGATAATTTAAAAGCACCCTATTTTGAAATATATTTAGCAAATTAATTGTCTAAAACATTTAGATCTAATAATTGATATACTTTATCACTTACGTTACTTTTATTTGCTATCATACCCCCTTGTAATCTGTGGGACTGTTGCTATGTAACTTATCATGTTTTAAACTAAATGTAAATATTTATATAGCCAATATAAAACAAAGGCTTTGATGAAACTTATTGTATTGTTGACCTAGCATAAGTCTGATAAACACATTTTTCTCGTTGAATGCACTGCTAACTTTTAAATATTCTAGATACGATGCAAGTACAAGGCTTCGGCGATAAATTGGTTAAGTACAAATACGTGTGAAATAAACATTGCAATTTGTTTTTGAGTGTTGTACTTTATGAATATAATACGCCCGGCGTAGAAAATCAGTAAATTTCTTTTACCATGATTATACGAAAACTGACGAGTTTCTTTGCATGTCACAATGTTCATATTTAAAGTTAACTACACATTATAGATGATTTACCGGTGGGCAATGGGAGAATATAGGAGAATTATATCAGTTCAAAATGTAATAATTTTAGGTAGATTCTATGTGAATGAATTTTATGCTTACATTTTAATTTTTTAGTAACTATATAAAAATAATTATCTAACGGATTTTAATAATATTTACAATCTCCATATCATAATATTATATGTGAAGCAATAAGTGTTCTGCGTCAAAACTTGTAATTGAAGATTGTTTAAAATCTCAATCATTTTTAGCGATATCCTTTGACGTCATTCTATAAGGCAATAAGTATATAAATGTTTATTTTTTCTTAAATAATATTGTTATAATAATTTTTATACCTACTTTGGTATATGATTGTAGGTCTAGATATATCATCATCAGATTATAATTAAACCGGAGTTAAGGGTCAATACCAAGGAAATACGTCCGTAGAAAACACATTAATTAGAAATAAGTGCGCTTTATTATAAAGACACGTTTTTAATTGATGCAACCAGTTTCTTTGATTAACGTCAAAGTGTATGCCCTAATGGAAATGATATTTCAACCTACATTATCAAGAATATCTGTACCGTTATATTTATATACCTAAATATACAAATTAATTTTAATCGTCTAATTTAAGATGATATCATTAGGCTCGCTACAGTAAAACAAACACAATTGGTCTTAAACGAAATGCACCACGCAATGTGATCTGCTAAATTAGGAATGGTCTTGTTATTTTTAAAACTCATTAAGTCTCAACAACTTTGTTTTCAATTACAAATTTTATTTTTATTTTGGGTCGTGAAACATATTTCTTTTTTAATTACAAATAAATCGGGTTGTTTTATGTCTCAAACATTTATATACAAAAATAGAACTACAAAAATATGAGTTATGAAAATATAAATTATTGAGTTATACGGGTACAGCTAAATGCAAACGCCCCAGTAAAGAAAACACTGTTTTTTAGCAAGAAATTAATGATTTTTTCCTAAAGTAACGGCATAAAAGTGATTAAACAAGGACACAAGAAAGAAGAAAATACAAAAAAGATGTGGACAAAAGGCGGCCGTATTGCTATGGTAGCTATTACTTCCAGGAATGTTGACGTTTATTTGAATTTATTAATACTTTAAATTTCAAACTTGATGTATGTTTGTCGAGTTTTATGAATACGACTAATAGAAGGGCCAGTCAGAAGGCCTTGAGTGTGTTTCTTTCAAGATTAAAGTTATTTTATAGATAAAAGATGCTCACTAGAATAGCTGTGTCTTCCTCTCAAATAAATCGATCGTTTCCTTGAGTAAACTCGCGCCGGGGTGCAAAGTCCACACGTGCCGCGTTGGCAAGACGGTCGTACGACCGAACACCCGCGCACACGCACGTTTCTTATAGACCTTGTTATAGTTACGAGTTACGACACAGTTTTAGGTTATTATATGTTTTAATATATACTTACACACCTAAAACGAAGAAACAAAATAATTATAAACAATATATTTAATCTCATAGTTTGATTAAAATTTATTAAAACAAGTTCATTGGCATTCAATGTGATTGAAAAAAAACTTTAAATATTCGTATACAGAGCTCTGTTGATGTTGAATAAGGCATAAAGAGGGCGCGCCAACGTTCGGCGATTTTTATTGGTCGTTGGGTTTCTTATTGCCTTGCCACGCCAGTTGATATGGTCGATGACGTAAATGTTTTCCAAGTCTCGACATTTAATATTCAACAACTAGTTTCATTTATCAGTAACTCGTTGGTCGGTTTTAATTTAAATCCAGAAGTGGGTGTTAAATTATGAAAGGCAATGAAAATATATTTCATCATCAGCTAAAAATGTTATTAGTTTGCACAGCTGCAAAATTTAGTCTTCAATAAGAATAAATAATTATCAATAAAATATTGAATAATGGATTACAATTGTCTAGTTTCTTGTAGAAAAAAATAACCTTGTAATTGTACTTTAGGTAGATATTACTAATTGTGTAAATAATTATCGCAAATTACTATTTATCGTAATAAATGACCCGGACAGACTTCGAAACACTATAGATAAATTTTAGAATAATTTATAGTCTGTTAGTATATGCTTAAGTACAAAACTATGAAAAGCCAATAGAATTAGAGACATTTTTCAACGTTATATGTCACGAAAATTATGATCACTTACCTTTTTCTAAAGGAAATCATGATAAAAGTTCTGTCTCTCTCTTCAACTTTTCTAAGCTTTTCGTATATGAAATAAGAAATAAATTTTATAAAACAATCAAGGTTTAACTCTAAAAAAATCTTTTTGGCCATTGCAAAAATGCAATTTAATTTATTGTAACTAGATCTAATTGAAATTAAATTCACCTGCTTAATTGCATCCACTTTTGTTGAAATATCATCCAATGTATTTATTAATTGCATTGTTAATTGATTGTGTATCTATATTTCAGTATCAATGCGTACTCGTCGCATCAGTCAGTTTGCGCCCCTTCTGATCGCTCTGGTTGGTCTACCAGCGAGAGGAAAGAGTCAACTAGCGCATCGCCTCTCAAGACACCTCAACTGGAATGGAGAAAGTACCAAAGGTATTCGTGAAGAATTACTGAATTTCAGATCTAAAAAAAAGTTGGAATAAATATTGTGACCTAGAAAATATTCATTTGTTTGCTAATCTCGAGCTCACTTATAAACGTATATATAATGACACTATACCTACATACATTTAATAAATCATCTTAGAAAATAAAGACGAAACTCACTATATCATTCATTTCCATTATGGCCTACATTGCTAATAATAAACAAAAATAGGATAATTAGTTACCTACTCTTCTTAAATAAACCTTGGTAAAGATATTTAGAATCTTGACTGACAAAATATTTGCATTCGTGACAGAATGGGAATATTAATACCTACTTTGACATAATCTTTTTAGTTCGTGAAAATGGACCGAAAATATTTGTAACTTCATGTATATAAAAGTCTCTAGAGTTGTAAATATTTGTATCATTAACTCGCACATTAAATTTCATAATTGTTGATATGCTGTTTGTCCTATTTTTTTCTATATCTAGCCGTCGTATGGCACAGTTGATTATACCTGTAACTTACATCATTGTAATTTTTATAGATACTGAGCTTCATTTATTTATTGTAATGAAAACAAGTTTCATATTTTGTTCACGGCAAGTGCAATAGCTATTAGGGCAATCTATATAAGTTAAAAAAGCTCGCGGCCATGAATCTATCCGATAGCTAAAGTAAACTCGACATTACGGCTTCAATCATAAAAATCGATAAAGAACAGGTTTCAAACGGTTTTAGTCTGTCCCGTTTGTTTTTAAGATTAAATTACCTAAAGTGATAGACTTTGTTTATCGAGGGATGTTCTTGATCTTACTACAGCGTAGACAAAACAAGAGCTTTAGCACCGCGTACTCAATAGAGAAAGTAAAGAGCTGCTTTCACTAGAAAATTTGTATAAGATGAGATCGAACTAAAATGATTTAACAGTTCTTTTAAACGGCAATTTGGGCTCTAGTGTTTCCATATAAGAAATTTATGTGATAACTTATTAAGTAACTTATTATGTATTCAAACCTTTGAGCTTCAAATATGTAATGTAAATCAATCATCCAAACACGTTCTAGGTCGTTTTTCTTAAACAAATTATTATTTCAGTGTTTGACTGTAGCGAGTACCGCCGGAGACACCTAGCCTTGTACGGTAGCCATGACATCTTCCGCGCTGACAACCTGCAGGGTTCTGCAATTAGACGACAAAGCGCCCGCGAGGCTGTTCAAGACGCTGTACTTTGGCTCAAGGAAGGGAACGGCGTAGCTGTGAGTACTTTCGACGTTTAAAAACTAGATAACTTCGATATGGCCTAGCGAAAGAAAAAAAAGTAGGATTTCACTTTCAAAAATTGATTTACTTAAGTACCTATATAAATGATTTTAGTAAACAAAATTTTAGTTAAGTTTGTCTTAAGATTATGATGTTGTAGCATAAAAAATTATAATATTACAGTACAAACATGTCTTTTAAGTAAAAACAAGTAAGATTTTTTCTGTTCGTTGATTTTGTTGGCAGTACGGCACTTTTAAATATCTTAGTCATTTTGATAATAAATTGTTTACCAATGATAATAACTCTCTTATATTTGAAGAGAGTTTTAGTTGTTATTGTAGTCAAGGGGGTAATTTAAATGAAGTACTTTGTTAAAATATACTCAATTCTTATAAGAATAACTAAGAAAAGGATTGACTGGTTGGAATATTTTATGCAAAAATAGGTAATGATGGTGATCCTACACATCGGTTATATAACGTTAGAAAACATTGTACAACACTATAACGAATGTTATATATTTTAAGCTCTTGGTTTATCATGTTGTATAACAGAGGCTACCAGGTATATTATCGGTGTTGTATATAAGTAGCATCGCAAGTAACTAAAGTTATATTTTCTATTTGGTTCCGGCCGAGGCTGCGCCCGGTTTAAGTTCAGTCTCCCACAAATGTTATATAGCATTCCCCTATAAATGGACTAAAAGGAAAATACGTAGGAGCAGCCTTAGATTTACTTTGGTATGAGAACACAGATTTTATTTACAGATATTTGATGGTACCAACATTACCAAAGAGCAACGTCGTGAACTCAACGATTACTGTCTCTCAGACATGGGCTTCAGGATTTTGTTCATCGAGTGCGTTTGCGAAGAACAAGAACTGCTCGAGAGGAACATTATAGAAATACTGCATTATTCAGCTGATTACAAGAACATGAGCGAGGATGAGGCCGTGGATGATCTTAGGATGAAGTTGGAGCACTACATGAGACAGTATGAGCCAATCGACGCTGATGTGGAAGATATCAGCTTCGTACGTGTAGAGAATATGGGTGAAACTGTGACAGCTCACAAAGTGGCTGGACAAAAAGAATCGGGCATCCTTGGATACTTATCCGGAATGAGGGTGTTACCTCAGACATTGTACTTCACCCGAGTAAGTACTTATATTTTTTTTAAAAGGTTATTCAGTTCCGTTTCGTATAGATAAAGATGTTTTCAATTTACGATCCAGTTTGAACTTTGTAGATATTGTGCATATGCAACGTGTGGAAATGTAAACAGACTATTTGCGGATCTTTATGTGCTCTAGTGTTTCCATAAAACAAACGTCTTGATTAAAATATTAAATACAGTTATGCTGTCCGAAGACGTTAAAATTAAAAATGTCGACGCACAGACGGAGACGAGTCATATTTATTTATTATGCTTTGCCTGTTAATTATTATTAGCATTTCATTATAATATAGAAGATTATGAAAGATTAGAGAAATAGGTTTCATTTGATTTAATTCGTCATTTGTATTTGGACATTGCCAACCACATTTTCACTCACTGATTTAGTAATAAAATGTGCCTTTGGATTCTTTCGATATTATAGTTCGAAGTTTATTTTATATATGACTCTAATTAGCGTTTCCAAGATCGTAATCTTGTGCCAAATGCGTCAAGGTCCCTGAAATACCTATATTAAAGTTCACTCACTGAAATCTACGGTATCGGACTCTAGTCGCCTAATTACAATTACAATTAAATAACAATATGAGATAGACTCGGTAAACCAAGACTAACTTTAAACCACGTTTTGTAATAAAGCGGTAAGTGATTATTTACGGTCTGATACCGTAGATTTCATAGCAAAATAGAAACGTATTCTCTTTAAAATACGGTTTATATTGTCAAATATTTTTAACGTTCATTTGTTATCTAAAAACGCGTTATTATTAATAGTTATCGAAATGTTCTTGAAATGTAATCTTTCAGTAAAGTTTCATCATATTTTTATCTAGATTAAAATAATTGTAATATTCAGTTAACTGGCATAAGTAATGTGGTTTTGTATATTCATTAGTTTCTTATGCTTGTATTACGCGAAGGTATTGGTCATTGTGCATAAGCTTTATTTAAATAAATTCAATTACTCGGATTTCGTTTTGTAAAAAATATTTTTATAACGAAATATTATATAATTATGTTATTAATTTATATAACCAAACAATTTATCTTTTAATTATGACACTAATTAAAACAATATTATCCATAACAAAGCTTTAATACCAACCTACTTAATTCTAGTTTTGGTAGGAGAAACTTCAAATATTATTGGAAAATTGGAAACTTTGGTACTTATATAATATAGAATAAACTATCTTCTAAAGCGACGATCTGTTGTGACGATTTAAAAGAGCTTAGTAAATAAGTCTATTTAAATAAAGTTATTTTTAACTTTGGACTTTGACTTGTGCCGCTGTAAATCGCAACGTCCTCTTTCTATAAAGCATTATAAAAATAATCAAAATGGTAGAAACCACTCCAAAAATCTGTTTCTCATTTTGATTGAATCTCCCGGTCTAGTAGCAGTATTAGCAAGAGAGGCTGAAACACAGTACACAAACGGACAGAGAATAGATGAAGTTTGCTTCAAAGAGAAACTGTTTGGTTATTTTATCTTTATTGTCTACGGGAAGCTAAGAGTGCAAAATATGGCGTTGTTATAAATTTTTTTTTATTTTAATTTAGATTAAGTTTTGAAAAATAGAATGTTTCGTCATAAAGTCTTCCTTTTCTAGCACGGTGAGAGTGAGTACAACGTACTCGGGCGCATTGGCGGTGATGCATTACTGTCTGCGCGTGGGCAACTCTATGGGCGTGCGCTCGCTGACTATATGAACGCAATAGGGACCCGCGAGGCTCTTACAGTGTGGACTTCGGAACTCAGACGCACTAAACAGACTGCTGCTGACATCAGGGCGCCAAAGAGGGCTATCAGAACACTCAACGAATTGGACGCAGTAAGTTTTTAGAGTACAACAGAGAAATAGCTCTTTATGGTTACTTCTCCGGTTTTCGACTCAAATAGGGCTTCGAAACTCCAACACAGACCAACCACGCGTCAAGCGTTAGAGTTGACCTTCAATAGGAATCTTTAAGTAAGTAGGATTTTTAGGCGGTAGAAATGTATCTGTTAAATAAGTTCAGCTGCCATTGTAATGGCAATGGTTTGTAAAACTATTTTCACCGACGTAGCCCAAAGAATTGTTAGCCTAAAGTAAAAGTGGGGAAGTTTCACGGCACATTAAAAAGTATTGACGACTGTAGGCGCGAAAAGGTACTCGCATTGTGGCCGAAGAAAATGAGATGCACGGTTGGTAGGCCTCCCAGAGCGGATGAACGTAAGGGTCGTGGAAAACCGCTGAATGGAGGCAGCGCAAGACCGATCAGTTTGGAGAATCCTGGATAATACTATGTCCTGAAGCGGGCGTTTCTCGTCTGATATGACGATGGTGATGATTTGTGTTTGACTTGAGAGGGAGTGAAAGCGTTAATAATGTGTGTTAAAGAAAAAAAACATTTGTTTTGCTGTAAGCCACCCGTGTGAAGCCTCGGGCAGCAGCTATTTTGAAATATCATAATAAATAAAAGTCATCTATACAAATGAGCGCCAAGTCAAAGTATGTCATCATTTTCAAAAGATAGATACAACTGGTAAACAAATGACTGGATCTCCAAACATATAGGTACACTCGATTGTTTATTAAGGAATATGATAATTTTACTACGGGTTATTTGAGAATGATAGACTCCGTAATTAAAAATTTAGACACGTTCATGTTAATGCCTCGTGAATAATCAATATCCACGCCGAATTAACTAATGCAGTAATTTGATGTTTGTGGTCGATTATTTATGTCATCGATTCAGTGATTAAAATAAAAACAAGTCATATAAACCTGTTTTAATTTTCCTTATAAACGGTAGAAGGTTTTCATGTTTGTAAGTTATTGATGAATATATAGGATATTGTGGATACGATTAATATTATTTTAAAGCACAGATCAAAACAAACCTAAAAATTACATTTTAATTACCTACCTATTGAAATTAAATGCCTATGTTTATGTATTATATACTTACTTACCTATAATAGAACAGTTATATTGATGTAGGTATATAAACCTACCATTAGATGATTATCGCTCTAAAACATTAGTGGCATGACTTGGTATTATGATAACTTGACTTAGAAAAAATCTATTTGGCAATCGATATAGAAAAAACTTTGTGTCACACTTAATTAATTTTATTTATTAGAATTGTGTAGATATCACACGGCAGGAATTTAAATTTTGCGAATATTGGACCGAGACTGGTTTTTAGTTTACTTGATTTAAAAAAAATGATTTCAATGTAATAAATATGATCCATTTATTGAAAGTTAAAACGTTTAACTTGTTATTTTTAAGTACCGTCTGCAAAAATATTTTTATCAACAAATTGCGAAAATAATTAAAATTATTTGCTTGCGAAAGTAATTATGTTCGCTCTTGAAAATAAATAGCCAATATTTCGTAAGTAGGTCATTAAAATTCGCTAGTATAGTACCTATAGTTACTGATTTGACCTACTGTAGTCTCAACTTACCGCCGATTCAATATCGTAATTACACGCACGGCGTTTCTAG
Source organism: Acentria ephemerella (assembly GCA_943193645.1). Taxonomy (NCBI): domain Eukaryota; kingdom Metazoa; phylum Arthropoda; class Insecta; order Lepidoptera; family Crambidae; genus Acentria; species Acentria ephemerella. The sequence continues at coordinate 8,239,846 of OW971891.1, forward strand.
AAACATCTATAACACTACGAAAAAGTTATAGTAAAGTAAAATAGACAATACAAGAATAAAATAACAATTGAAATCTCTACGTTGTGGTATCAAATTAAAATTAGTTTTGTATATAGCAATATTGAATATTTCGCTGTGCCAAAACATTTGTAATGGCAAGCCCACCGGATGACAACTGATAAGAAGTAGCCACTGCCTATATATAGACATTGGTAATGAAAAGGAGTTACATGCTCCATATAGCTGATGTGTTGACAGTCTGGTTACAGATGTTATAAATTAAAGATCATCATCATCAAAATATTAGAGATTTAGTAGTTCTTTCCAAAAATAAAGGTTATGTGATGATATTAAAATTATAAAACTCACTTGTATTGCTTTGAAATAATGTACACTATAAAGCATAGATAAGATAAACCAGTAGAGCTGAGATTAATGATAAAGTTTTATTTTAATGAATTCCGATTATGAAAAAGAAAAAGCTTGAGCAAAATGTAATAACCTAAGATTAATTCTTAGGTTAAAACTACACCATTAACTTTAGAACAGGTGAAACACTAGGTAAATAAAAACACTACACTTTTCCGTAACAGCATATTTTCTCTTCGGAAATCTTCAGAAATTCAACAGATTTCCGTTTTAAGTCTAAATTTCACCTTTTTATTGCCATCAGGGTATCTGCGAAGGTTTAACATACGAGGAAATGCAAGAACGGTTCCCTCAAGAGTTCGCATGGCGCGACCAGGACAAGCTCCGGTACCGATACCCCTGGGGGGAGTCTTACATCGACATTATGACCAGGCTGCGACCAGTGCTATCGGCTTTGGAAGACGAGCACAACGTTGTCGTTGTGGGCCATCAGGCTGTCTTGCGTTGCATGCTTGGATACTTCTTGGATGCTAAGCTCGGTAAGTAAAAAAAAACACAATTTATATTTTGTTTTGAAAATTTTTCAATTCATTTAATATACACAATACAATACATTGTAGTAGGTATGTATAAATATGGAGTGGTTATTGCAATTTCTTTTTGCAAATCGGTTAACGAAATCTGAAACAACTGAGCGAAGCCAAGACAAATCGTTATTTGTCTTGGCTTCGCTCAGTTTTAATTTATTTGCGAGTATCAAAGTTATAGAAACGGATATGACAATTGAAAGTATTTTAAACTATGAACAACTCAGGCAGTTTAATAAGAGACACAATATTATTTAAATTTTAATGGATTCGAGGTTACTGGGAGTATATCGTAGCTCAATAAGTATAGTGAATAGAAAATTCCTAAATGAACGTATTTTGGCTAGGAAAAAAGAGGTATCAAAAATGAAAACTTTTTGTTTTACTAAAATTTTTAAGGAGAGTTTGTTTCGGTGTTCCTTAAATAGTACTTATTTATCTTTGCTATTGCCATTGTTAGAATATTGAAACTGGAGTTACAGATTAAGCCCACATAATCACCACACAAGTGATGATAACAACTCACAAATAGCGTTAATTTTATTTACTCAAGTAATAACATGTGTATCTTGGAGTTACAATATCGTACAGTCCTGAAAACCAAACTAAATTTCTTTTGATGAAATACGTAACGTGTTTTTGTAGAAAAATATCACAAATACATTAAATTATCAAGATAACATGTTTGATTACATGCAGTTTTGAACTTTAGAATTCATAACAAATATTTACCACCAAAATAGCTTTCTACAATCTAATAGTTAAAATCAAAAAACAATGATAAATGGATAAAGTATTAATTGAGATTGATCGCTGTGTTTTTATTCATTATCATTGCTAAAGTCAATATAATATATAACGCATGGACTAGAAATCAAAATTTGATGACAATACTAATGTATTGTTAAAAAACACATGAGCTGAAGAACTCTACAAAGATGCATATAGATTATATCGCAAGCGTCAGACAATAGGTAACTTGTCAGTAAAAATGGAACATATAGATATTATTATAACTTTATACCTTCACTGGTAATCACCTCTAGACTCTAATAATATGACCTGTCAGAGGTACTGACAGCAAAGCGTCGTATTATCGCAAATGAACGAGCAACAAATAATCATTCTTGCCCGAAAAATATAAGATTTTAAAGACCTTTGATTAAATTTTTAAAAATCGTACGTTCTGTTAAGGTTTTTTTAATCGCAACAGATGAACTGCCCTACATGACCGTGCCTCTTCACACCATAGTGAAGCTGACATCGTACGGCTACAAGTACAAAGTGGAGATGATCAAAATGCCGGTTGACTGTGTGGACACTCACCGCGATCAGCCCAAGGTTAGCAAACATTTGATAACACGAATGTAATATTTGCCAACGTAACATACGTAATACAGATAAACAGGCTTAGCTATTAGAAAGCTTAAGTGAGAAGGTATGTTCAATTTATTTAGGTTTAAAGCAGTGTTATTTTGTATTCGTTAGTTTGTAGTTATTGGCAATATTTATCTGCATGAATAACAAGATTCTATGGAAACAATGGAAAGTCTACAAATCAATGTTCGGTTGCCATATTTGTATAATGGAAAATAAAATATTTTCCAGTTTAGAACATTTTTTTTTAAATCTTGGGCACTGAAGTTAGTTTAATGTCCAGGACGTCTCAATTTACTGATGATTCCATCCTATTTTTATTTTGACCGCCTGTATAGTAAGTAGGTTGTATCAAATACTTATCTACGAGTAAGGTAGGTAGTACACAATTTGTGATTTTGAATTTGATGCAAATACATGTTCTATTTAACGTCACTATTATTGATCACATTATTTTGGTTGTAATCTTAGCAATACAGACGTGTAACAGTATAAATTTAGATTATTTCTATGTAAACTTTCATCTGTTTACCATTTTGGCATGTCCGTTTATCACGTTTAAATTCACGTTTTCCTTGGCAGCACTCTATGGAAGATTACATTCGACAATAAATCATTTGATTTTGGAATATATGGAATCTAAGTTCGAATTTATTTAAACCATATAGTAGTAGGTATATTAAAATCATTGATTATTAAACTTTTTATTTGTATCCTTTGTGTATTCGATGCATTTGAATAAGTTGGTAATATAGCAAGTTATCTGAATATTAAAAAAACAGTTCTTGATTTTCCATTATTCTATGGGTAAATTGATATTTTTTTAAATTATGAATTCGTCAACTGTTTGCTTCAAATCTAATACATAATTAGGTACCTTTTATTGGCCCGAAAGTCAAAACAATAATATTTTTGTTGTTTTTACACATATAAATAGTTATTAATATGACGGTGTTTAAATTTTTAGAGTGTACCTATGCTATTATATGATGCAGTAGGCACAACGAGGCACTCATGATATTATTTAATATCACATACAATGTTTTTTTTACAGAACTGCTCAATCACGAGGAGCGCTTCTGACGCCCTGGTGACGGTTCCGTCTCACTATGACACGCTTCCTTCGAACTTATGGCAAAACTCCGCCGAGGCACAGGTCTAGGCGGCGTAACCGGGCCTCCTTGAGGCTCTTACCACATCAGCATTACTAGGGCTCCGCCCTCGATGAAACTATCACCCCATGGGTAATGTCCGCGGCTGTGAAACGCCACGGACCGTGACGACACCAAGACAGTTCGACACAGCAGACGACGACAGACATTGGTGTATTGTGGCATCACTTGTGCGCTAACTTAACCTCTACATTTTAAGGTGTAAATTAGTCTTAATCTGGATGAGAGTGAATACTCCCCATTGGCCACCGATTCCACGTTTAGCTCAATTGTAACTGTACAAATTTTGAAATAGCTTCCATTACGTAATAATAAGACTGAAAATGATATCTATCCATCATAAAGTCGAGTCAAATTCATTAACCACCCCAATTATTCACCCTTTAATAACTTCATTACGTTGAATTTGTGTTCTTAATTTAAGTAAGTATAAGAGATAGCTCCCTTATCGCTGACATTAATTATTAATTTTTAGATTAAGCACATTTAAATATTAATACTTAGCTACTTTAGATAAACTTTTTTTAATTAAACACTTTTGTAAAACTTTATTCTAATCGTCGCAACATTAAGTATTTTTGCTGTAGGTAACTAAAAATATGAGTTTAATTTTACTTAACTTAGAAAAGTACGTCATTACGTAGAACTAAATAACATAAGATAAAGGAAATGGCTTATTGTTAATATTTAGTGCAAATAAATCTTTTAAATTGAAATGTTAATTTTTTAAGTTAATCAATTTTCGTACATGAAAGGGTCTATGCTATCAACTTGCTTACTTATGTTTTGGTTTGATACGGCAGTATTTTGATACCGTCAATTAAGCTTAAGACTTTATTTAGTTTAAGTTATTCAATAGAATGTAGGGATAGAGACTTAATTTAGTATTTAATGTGGCTGCTAAAGTGACTCTGCAGTTTTGGAGTAGGCAGGCACGTAGTGTGTTCGTTTATAAATAAAGTAAAATCGTAGTTGTTGACACGATAGAAAATCTTACCGAATTAGAAATTGTAATCACGTTTGTGATATAATTTCTAACAATTTTGCCTTAGGGCCTTTATTGTAGCATGAAATAACAATCTCAAAGTTGCTTTTTATAATAAATAACGTTATCAATAGTTAATACCATTGTTTTATTAATTTTTTCCTCGCTGTATTTATTTTATTTTAATTTTACAATTTTAAACTGATTTATAAAAGGAACTTAAAAGAGGTCAATCACAGGCGAAGGGGTTATCGCTAATAACGTGATGATTCTTTTTTTTATTTGAATTTGATGCAAAAGATGATCAACTTGCAGAAATTCTACTTAACATCAAAACGATCGTAAAAAACCGAATGTTGTCAGTAAATTTTAACTGTAAATTATTCTAGCACCTCTTTTACTCCATATTTTTCTACATACAAAAATCCTAGAATAATATCGTCTAGAAAGTTCCATGGATCCAGTTCCATTTCAAATACGTGGCCAAAACCGAAAACAGATCAAATATCAAATCAAAAAGCTCTTTATTTAAATGGACTCAATTACTAAGTTCTTTTGAGTTAGTATTTTGTGATACAAACATGACATAATAATGAGTTTATTATGTACACTAAAGACTTTCATTCTCAAATTTTAACAAATTTTTAATGTCTTTAAATGTTTAAATTTACGATTACTGGGTGGTACTTATCTTGGAAAACTGGGAAATAATTTAAATTTCGTCTGTTCTCAGCCAGTAACAGATTTCGGAAGGAGACTTTCGTATCTTTGAAGAGATTGTTTGCCAAAAATTATGGTCATTCAACCGGAGGAGGTGATACGGTTGATTAACCATCTTTTTTAATTTTAATATGTTGTTATCATAGTTTACTGGATTGACCCGCCCGTGATGAAGAGATGACGAAACTGGTATTTTGACAATAAAGTGCTTACGTCTGATGTTGGTATATCACAGTATTCGTATATTTAGCATTCTTACTACATACTGAAAGCATTTGTCATTGAAAATACTAAGTAAATAAAAATAGAATCAACGAAAGTTAAAAGTCTGTTGATCTAGAATAGGGATAGGTATATTTTAAAACATCTGGCGTAAGATCGCGTCATTTGAAGAATATTATTTTTATGTTTCGTTGCGACCCGTGGCGTGAATAAAAATAGAAACTAGGTAGAATGACTTGCAATTTGGATGTTCCTATGAAATATTACGTCAACTGTAGATAGTAAATAACTTAAGAATAAAACACATAGTAACTGCTAAAACCCGAAGTATATGATAATTATCATTAATTTACCTTAACAAAATATTAATATCATATAATTATCATAACTTATAAAGCTGATCCAGAAAATAGTGGATCCTTTCACTAGGGACAAAAATAATTTAGGGCGAGAGCGATTGTTTGAATCCAGAGCAAAGTAAAGGATTCTGATTCCATAGCAGAATCCTAAGCGTGGCGAGGGATTCAATAACTTCGTTTGAGGTTAAATAATATTGATACCGTGTGTACACACTATGCTTTTCATCCTCCTCTATAAGAAAAAGAGCTAGTTTTAATATATACTAGTTGACCCGGTGAACTTTGTATCACCTAAAACTACGACTAACGCCATGTATTTAAAGAAACCCAAAGTAGCGATGGGACAAATGACATTTTAATTTTTATCATGTCAGTTAGATAGTTTTCCATGCTAAATAACCAATTTTCAGTTATGTATAGTAGTAGTAAAATAACTGTGAAAATTCAAAAGCTTAAAATATACAAAACTGTAGCTATGTATATTTATAAGCTTTTCTTCTGAATTTTCACAGTTATTTTTATTTTAAAACCACCCTTGTTTCAAATTCAATAAAACACGATAAAAATATTGAAATTGATTAAGCCGTTGTTGAGTTTTAGCGAGACTAACGAATCAATTCAGTTTTATATATAAGAAGAAGATGAGTTAAATAACGAAATTATAAATTATACTTCACTTTTACTGCTAAAAGTCATCTTTAATCAATTTATGGAAATCAAATTAAAATTGTCGATAAAATGTTTATAAAGTTTAAAAAAAGTTTATAAAAAACGAATAAGGAGATTTTTTTAAATTTTGCCAAAATAGTGTTCTAAATTCAAAAGTCATTTTGTCACTGTTATTAAGTGCGCCGGAATGACCCATTTTGCTTGCACTTATCGATTAACTGACTGATTTTAAAAATGATACTTATTACTAACCTTCACCCAATTATTAGAGTTGTAAATTATACGTGTAGTTCAATACATTTGAAACTTTGCCTGGATGAGAATGCTATTGTAGAATGGAATGTATTATTGAATAAAGTATTTTCTTTATTTATGATATTTGCCGTAAAATTTTTACTTTGTATTTTCCGATGGACTTTGCAGCAAGCGTGACCGAGTCAGCCTGGCGTCGTGAGTTCGTCGTCGTGGGGTCATTTGTCTGTCTCGGGGTCATTATGACGATGACTATGCTTAAACAGGACTTCGATACATCATTCGAAGGTTAACAGTTGTGTCCTAACTACCGATATAAAACATTTTGTCCTGTAACCTGTCATACAGGTCTCCTAGTACAGACACCAGTCTCTCACATAGACTGTTTTAGGTTAAGATTTAATTTATAATCGCCTTCTATGTGAGTGAAAGAAATAAAGAATTATATATAAAAATTATAATTATTATCGTTATTATTTTCAGTCACTAAAATAATGCCTTTTTAATTTAAAATAAGTTTTTTGTTTTTTTTTAGTTCTAAGCTTCACGATAAAAACTGTAGGTATTATTTACAACTTAACATTGAATAAACTACCATGTATGTTCAATTTCTGAACCAATATAGTATTTATAAATGTATAAAATAGAATGAATTTCTATTATAAGCTATTTATTTATGTATTAATACATCTAATACTATATCTTAAATAGGCATTTAAAATTGTCTAATTCGAACAAAGTATTATTTGCTGATTTCTTAAATATTTGGGCTTTTCAGTATTACATTTAAAAAGTAATTTGATTAAAAGCTTATGCATTATATTCGTATCAATAATTGATTTGGCTACTGTTGTTACGAGATAAAATATACAAAATTATTTAAAAATATAACAGCTATGATTGTCTTATGTAAAAGTATCAAAATAGTTGTATGTATTTATTTATTAAAATGGTATTAACACAAAAAAATGTAAATGAACTTTAAAAAAGTATTTGAAAAACAGACCTCAGCTTAGCTTAGAGACAGTTTGATTGGTTTCAGATATGTACTGTCGAGTTCTTAGAGTGTGCCAAATATTTCTTCACTGCTAATTAGAAAATACATTAGTAAACAAGCAATGATTTGCGGATATTGGTTTTATAATTATTCTTAAATTAGTGTCATTGCGGCTATGTTTTATTACCATAGCAACCGCTCTTATACGTTATCATTATCACACGTTAAAGCTTGATTGATTCTGATTGTATCGTAGGTGATCGACACAGCTGTCCATTGATAGGAGTCGAGTGAGAGGTTCAGCGTGACCTTGACTTACTTCATTGACGGATGGTGTTCGCAGGCTCGACTGCGACCCGCGACCCCACAGCTAAATCTGTTCTCAGACGCATTGTCATTCAAATCGTTACAACGCGCACACGCTGTTTCCGCACTGTAGTTTACCCACTATCTGATAAAAAAAATTTTGAAAGTGAAAAATTATTGCATGTTATGATGTGCTTGTGATTATTGCGTAAAAATTATACTCTACAAAAGTAAGTATTAAATACAAAATTTTATTAGAACATATTCTAAAGTTTGCTTGTTACCTACAACGTCGACCATACGTAGATAAAAACGCATTTCGTTAATTTACAGAGATATTAATAGTACTTACATATGCTATGAGAACAGCAACCTTATAAATCCTGCCATGTAAATCTTTATACAAATATATTCATTTGATCTAAAGAAATTGATAAAATTTATATGCTTATTTTTAGCAGATATTATATTCCTATATCTTAGAGTAATATATCAACCGAATAAATAATAACAATTAACTAACTATATTCAACAACTCGACTCGTGTTAAATGTAAATGTGGGCTTGAATATGCAAAATAGGAGCGTAATACCCGAGCGAGATTTGAGAAAGACTATTAAATATTAGGTAATCTATTTAACACATTCAAAAATTAATAAAAGAGCTAGTCACTGTAGTTATTTAATAATTAAATTTAGAACCCATGAATCTGATAAATTACTGTTGTTGTGATGGCGCCAGCACAATCCGCACATTTTATAAACCTAAAAAAGTTATGAACTACCATGAATCATAAATTTTTGTCTATACACATTTATAAACTTACTTACTAAGTAGTTAATATGCAATCAATTTGTCATTCAATTCAAATTCCTAAGATACTCTAAGGACCTATCATCACGCATAAACAATAGCTACTTAGATAGCTATACTATACAGATACACTAGACTGGTGATAATACAGAAACATGCGATTCATATTATTTTTCTCTGCTGGGACTCTTTACTGATACTCAAGGAAGTGATTCTTTCAGCCTTTCTTATATTTATATACATAATACTATCTATTTTTCTCCGTTATCTAGTGCCCATAACATAAGCTCTTAATTATACTTACTTAGGGCTAGATAAGATAGCGAGATAGGTGAGCAGGAGAATTATCCAATTTCTTACAAATTTTCTTGCCTTAATTAAATATTTTTTCAGTAATCTACCATTTGGTTATTATAAAATGTTCATATTATCTATGTCAGCGTCGATAATACCAAACTGTGTACAATACCAGAGCAGTTTTTTTTTTCTGAAAATAACTAACGAATAGTTGGTGTTAGATATATAATTACCACATTTTCATTGCGGTTTAGGTAGCTAGTTACGTTCTTTGCTACATTCTAATTTTACTTAACCTTTTAATCAACTAATAATGGTATTTACTATGTTTTTGTATAGCTAGAGAAACTGTGCTATGTTATATAATTAAAATACTTTATAGTTTTATAAACTACCTGATTAAATGGATCAGCAATTTAATTTTCTCAGCTTAATAGCATTACTTTCTTGACTTAAAATCAATTGGTGATGATGGTGATATTTGATTGAATTAATTTTAAGGAAAAAACAAAACATCGTGTTAATTTTTATTTGCTTATTATTTTTTCTCTCTAGACTCAGAGCAACATTTTTTATTTATATATATTATTGTATATCATTAAAATTTTCTCTTAATAGTTTCGCAATATATCACTTTTAATAAGACTAACATCACATTTGAATAATGAACGACATAAAATATCCCATGGCTCTGCGTAATTTAATGCTTCTGTATCAGTTTCTAACATAATCCAATTAACTGTGGCCGTTCGCGTTAACCTGTTAGTGATAGGTTTCACTATATGTCAGCATAATTATCTATACATGCACATAACACGAGTAAGTAAGATATTCTTAATTAAACCTCGTTACTATTGAGTGAGACGTTCGCCTTGAGAACTGGATCCCTATAAATTTTTATTTATGTGCCAACATTAGCAATTACAACTTCTCAATTATACCTTATTAGCCGAGGGTAAGGTTCAATATAAATTACATGTTACTATGTATTAATTTCCCCGTAACTATATTTGGATTAGGTGACGATGTCGATGTTAGTTCACAACATTAATGAAATATAATGATTTCCCAAGAAGGAGACCATTCATGGGAAATCACTGTAAGTTATTAGGTGAGTGCGTGGATTATATTAACTTGCAACCAATAGGTTAATCTTGTTTTTTGATCTGGGCACTGTCCATAAACTTCAGGATTTTCCCAAATTCAAGGGTGTTAATTGCATTACCGCAATTAGATTGAAGTTGAATTGGAATTTCACGCTTCTTGTCACAGTACAAACCTCAGAACCACTTAAACTCATATTGAATAAATGTCTCTTCAATGCGTTTTCCACAGTAACATTATATTAGAGGCTTTGAGTGTATCAAAGTAGTCGTCTTTAGCCATTATTCTAAGGACTCTTGCATAAGTTTGCTTTAGAGAAACAAAATAGAGTCCATTTTAGAGCCTGTAAACCATGGTTAGTTAAGTTACCTACCGTGAGATCAAAATACCTTATTATATGTCCAGAATGAATGAACAAGATATGATGGTGGCGCGCGCCCTGGCAGCCGAGTCAAGAGAAAATTCACCAGGGGGATCACCAGGGCCACTCAGGAAAACTCATCTCACTAAGGTCGCAGACAAACTAAATACATTTAGGTAAGTTGATACTAACAAGCAGTGTGTGGATATAACATTATCTTTGACGGTGGTGTAAAATGGAAATAAAGAAATGGCCTAAAGAACTTGCATCCAGGCCAGTAAAAAAAGGAAAAAAAATATATGGTAAGCTACTTATATTGTGATTTTATGACTTTAAAACATGTCAGAAATAGAATCCAGGCTCGAGTTATATGGATTCTGAAAGTGTTAGCTGATACTTATAATCTATCTTTTCATCTGTATTGTCTATATACTTTGTATAGTCTATCTCTGGGTGGCTCATAAAATATTTTAGTTACACCCATGCTTTAAATCTTCTAGAAAAGTTACTGAAACAGTTTATTGCCAAAATTAAAACAACCAATTTCCAAATATAACCATATTTATATCTTCCACACAGATCATATGGTTGTACCACGGTTGTATTAAATATCATAATATTACTCCTTCTTCCTCCTTTTTCAAACCCTTCCGCGCAAAGGTTTACTCGTCGGATAGCCACATTCTTTCTGCTCGATACGTGGTATATTTATGAATTTCAAAAAAGAACATTGACATTCACGCGCGTTTCACTACCACAGCGCCGTAATAAAAAAATTCTAATGAATTTTAATAATATTTTCAAGTGAATCATACAAATGAAGAAGGATACAAATTATGGGGCATAAAGTCTTGTATGCAATTATTTATAATTAGGTATTAAAACATTCATGTGATACTATTATTTCTGCTTTAATACCCCTCATTATACAGCAGTTGCATAAATAACTATAAATGTTTAATTTAATTTATTAAACTTCAACTTCGCAGTTTCCTCTCTGTTATTACTAATTACGCTTACTCAGTCTCACATTTTACCAATCCTTGATTATGACTTTAGTTTTACCAATATAACCAAAGAACAAATTAGCTTGAGCTACTTCAAAACATATACATACAGTGTGTACGCCTTCGCCGGCACATATTTCTTTTACTTAAACAGCTTTAAAAAACAGGTGATAATGTACTACTTATAAGGTCTCCCTTAGTACTAGTTTTTTTTTTGTTTTATCTTCTGAAAATATAATATTACAATATTGGCTGATAAATCAATATTCTATTGTAATCTATTCTAAACTAAACCTCTTATATCGAGTTCTAGATATCGTGTAAAGTGTTTTCTTCAGAATCAGGTCTTAATATATTTAGCCTCAAACTTCATCTGTTCATATTTATTTGTATTGTTGCATTTCAATGCAATTTAATAAAAATAAAAGCTTGAAATATATCAGCTTTTTTCTAAGTGCTATACCTTTGCCTTTCCTAATAGACGAATCTACTACAAATGTCATAAACTACATATTTATTTTTATTGAATTCTAACCTTAAAATAAGATGATATCGGTGCAATTTCAATTGTAATTATGGTTATAAAAAAGAAGACAATCATTCGCCACGATATTATGTGAAAATTGACATAGAAACTAGTCCATGTTAATAAAAATGTCCAGTAAAATTAAAGTAAAGTTTGCAAGCACAAGTAAAGCAAGTACAGAAGATGAGGACGAACGGTATGTCTTATAAATTTCTACTCCTAATGATTACAGTAAATTTAGCTGTTTATTTACCTGTACATTAAATCTGTAAATTATTAATAATTAAAGAATTTTCAAGTTCATACCAAAAAGGTAAAAAATATTGTTATGAATACAATTGTTTGGTAAAAGTAAGTTTATTAAATAAATTTAATGGTATAAAAGTCATAACGAAAGCTTTATTTTGATAGAGGTAATAAATATGCATCGAGTTATTGAAGGTTTTAGAAGTCTTATAGTAATAGCACCTTAACAAATCTTATAGCAATTGCTGTCTCTTGTCACACTATGGCAAATTACGGTACAGGAGCAATTACTTTTATAAATTTTATAAACCTTTTTTATCCTAGAACATGTTGATGTTCTAATATTTTAGACATCAGTATGTTATATAAGCTTAGTTAAAAATAATAAGAAATAAAATAAATTATTTAATTAATTCAATAATCAAGTAGTTTGATCAATAGTAAAAATCAAAATAAATTATAATATTTTGAAAATCTAAAAGTATTCTTCTAGTGCAAGTTGACAGTATATTAATCATATTTGATAACCATATTTGGGACCACACCTACTACAATATTCATTATTAAATTAAATACCAGGAAACAAAATTAAAAGTTGCCTTAGCTCACCCAGTATCTGGTGATATATTACAAACACCTAATAAATTTCTTGAAAATTATATTATATACTGAAGTGGTCAGGCCATAAACAAGCATGTGGGGCTTGTCTAATTGCTTAAATAGATTATCAAAACAATACATCGATGTATGAACTTTCACAGTACCTTCTATGATATATTGAAAAAATATAGATTTGAAAAAAAAACCTTAACCTCCTTAGCTTTGGTAATACCTTGTTCAGCAGCCATATAGTCAGACGCTGATGGCATTAGTAAGTGCATAGAAAAGAACAATACTTTAGAACTAATTTTTAAAACTAAATTTCTCCAGATTCTTGTTTTATTATGTTATGACTAGAAAAGGGCAGACAACCAGTATTGTCATTTCAAACATTGTTTAGTTCACTTCTCTAAAAATATCATAATAATTTACTATGTTTCACCTCTTGCCTATTTTAAAAGACATTGATGGAGATTCAGCTGACATTTTCTAAAAATATAATTAAGTTATTTGCCTCTCTTACACTCTAATTCAATGGAAGTGATGGAATGACTTTTAGGAATATAAAGTTAGATCACAATCAAAAGACCCAAGCACCTTTGACTTATTTTAGGCAGCATTTTTGAGATGCATGTTAAATTAACACATTTTGCATGAAAGTCACCAATTAAAATACAAAACAATATCACCATGAAGGAATAGAATGAACTTAAATTAAATTGAACATGCATGAACTAAATGCACAACAGCATTGGGACTTTTTGGACCATTGTCTTCCTTTTTTAAAAGTAAAGCTAGCGTTTATTTTATTTTATTATAAGATTGCCACCAGAATCAACACCAATGTCGAACAAATAACAATTTGAACACACATTAAAGTATTAATTAATTATTTCTATTAGACATAGTATATAAATAATATTAAAAAAATGTAAATAGTAAAAAATCAACATAAAGAGCAATTTGCCTCACATGAACAAACTTGGCGCACACCAAACTTGTCCATGCAAAATTATTTCATTATCATGATGCTCATAAATAATTGAATATTGAACACTTTCACACTCAATATAAGAGAAGGTTTAGTTTAGAATAGATTACAATAGAATGTTGCTTTATTGTCCATATATCAACCAATATTAGATGTTCATAAGATAAAACCAAAATAAAAAAATATTAGTACCTTATTGCTAGAAGCGATTTCTTCCATGTGTCATCTTTCAGAATAATTTATATTTAAAAAAATGATTGTATAAAAAGTGTTACATATATATGAAAAGTTGAGTTGCGTAGTTTCAAATCTTAATCTAATTTATGTATTTGTTAGTTTAGGCAAACTGTCCACGCAATCGACAGACAGTTTGTCTAAATTAACCGTAACGTAAGAAACAATGGAAACGTGATTTGCCGTATTAGTCTTCGTGCGTCGTCGTCTTGGGCCGATCCAAGTATTTATTCTAACCCTTGAGATTGACTCACGCCACGAGTAGTCGGGGCTATAAAAGTTTGTACGATGCCTTTTGACATAATTAGTTACTCCGACGACGACGGCCACGCCTATTCCGCATTTTCGTCTTATTATCCTTTTATGTCATTTATAGGACTTACTCTTTATTTAACCAATATATTTTTTAATTTGAAAACATTAAAAAATGTAGAGATGTATTGAACTACAAGCTACGAAAACGGCCATCATCAATAGATTGTATGTTAGTAAGTAGGAGTGAACACAAGGTGAATAAACATCAGGAAGGATCAAACAATACTTCTTTAATTTAGCATTCACGACTATATTTATTGCCTGTTGTATTGTTCAAATAAAATTACAGCAATAAAATGTTGAATAATGAAATAAACGTATTTTATAGTGTGCAATAAAAATGATCACGATACGACCACTCGATGCACCGATCAATAAAGGGCAGGTATGCCGAACTGATAAATACTGAGGTATTTGATCTTTATCGGCCCGGTCCTTGTGCAATCCTTATATGAAAAAGACTAGTGTAGTTATTTGGTTGCAAATTTCCTAGATTCTATACTATTGCTTTAAAAATATAAGAGATATTTTCTATTTCAATTCTAATTTATTTCGTCTTAAAATTAAATATAGTTAGGCGCGTCTGACCATATCACGTTATTCAGGATCTTAATAATTAACGTATATTGCACTTTATTAGTGGTCTCGAATGTATGTCATGTGATTTGAGCCAACAAGATAGGAGTCGAAGGGAAGTGAAGACTAAATAAATTTTAAAGACATAAGTACGAGATAATTTCTTGGATGGTCTCAATATTATATTTTCTTGTGGCTGAAATTAAAGTTTTCAAAATCTATTTGCGTTACGTTAAATATTTCTAGCTTTACAAAGAATAAAAACTACAAAATTTGGTATGTTAAAATTAATCTTAAATATCTTTAAACCGCAATCATATTCTTTAATTATAAACTCTATATTCATATTATATACCAATTTTATTTAACCGGTTGACCTATTTTTGCCAACATGTCCTTGCAGTTTGGTGAGAGATAACTATAAGTAAATGTATATCTATAGTAACACTCTATAAAATAATTACAAATGTTGACCAACCCTAGTCAGAGTGAAGTGACCTGCGATAACGGCGCGTCCAGACAGCTTTTGTTTGCGATTTCGTGTTTTGCTTTCCGATCTAGCCGGCTTCGTGTTTCGCTTTGCGTACTCTTCGTTGGTCTTCAGCAGTCAGTCCGGCGCTTCACGCGCGCTCTCACGTACGCTCGCCTGCGGCTGGCTCGCAACTAAGGCGTTTTGGGTTTCCTTATAACTCAAAAGTTCACTAACTGCAATTATTTTATCCTCGTGATACGCAATTATCAAGTTGAACAGGCTTCGTGTGTCAATTTTGCAACGTGATTTCGCGCCTAGAAAACCATACCTAAATTTCGAGCGTTTTGAAACTAAACGCTTCAACTTATTGTATCCCTTGGCGTTTAATATATTGTGTGAGCCGATCGGTATTTTAACCTGTTGACGAGTGATGTACTGAGTTCTCTGTGACAATGCTGTCAATGGAATCGTTGTGGTCAAGTTCCGAAAAAGACTTGACGTCGTTGAGGCTTTGCAAAAATACAGCCGAGAGGTCCGAGTACCGGTTGTGCAGACGCAAGCTCTCCAAGAGCCTGATCCCGCAGGGCCTGTTGCACGCGCTACCGGAGCCGCAGCCCAAGGCCAACAGGCGCAGAAGATCTGGCACATGGCCGTAAGTGTAACCATACTCCTCAAAACAATCTCGAACATTACTTCAATTGTGTATATTATTACAATACATTATAATTATACTCCAATTCTTGTATTTGAACGGTCTTTGATAGCAGAATGGTGTGATTATTTTTTTGTATTACGCAAAATTACAATAATTCAATGAGTATACGAGATATTCTGTAATTGATGTGATATCTCAATGAGGCTTAAACATTAGCAGAATAAATATACTTAAAAATATGTAGTATTAATTATATAAAGTATATAGTATACAAAGTAAAATAACAGTTCTATTTTATGACGTTCCCAAGCCTGCGGTCTAGAGGATGTTATGCTCTAATTACTATGATAACAAATATTGTGTCAGTGGTTTAGTGACCTTACGATATGTGATACATGGGACGAAATTATTTCGTGAAATTGATTCTTTGGATTGCAATGAAACAAAACTTTTATAGAGATTGTATTGATAAATACAATCTCTATAAAAGTTTTGTAAAGTATTAAATTTATAGGTTTAACCCATGTATTTAATCACAATATAACATCGCCAATTAACAATAAAGATAACGTTTTACTTTACAAATAATTACTGATTAGGTGATTAAAAGCTGATGTCGTGAATAATATCACGAATACGCTTGCCAATTGTGTTTAATTTTCAAAAGGAAATGAAATACTAAAAATAGAAATCTAGGGAAAAAAAGCTGTTTTACTGGACGGCAAAGATTACAGAGATTTTCCTAGGACTATAAAAATTATAAAATATCACCTTTACACACGCAATACCGTTAATGCCCTTCCAGTTTCAGTAACATGGTTAAGCAACTTGTAGCCAGCTAGTCAGTTCTAAGTTACAATCAAGTATTTTGAATTAGAAACCATAAACAGTGAACGATATTTGATAATCATAATCAGTGCTCCCTTCGAAGGCAACAATAGAGAATTAAACTGCTTTATTTAAGAGATTTTAGAAGTTTTTATTTGTATTTTTGCACCTAGTGTCATATTTTTTTCTCCATAACATTTTTTTTTAGTTTTCGTAACTTTGAATAAGTCCATATAAATGCACTTCCACTTTAAATTATATTTTTATTACAAAGTTAACCTCAAAATATGTCGAATTCTCATTACACTTCTACAGAAAGTAGAAAAACTAAATGCAAGAATAACTTGAAATCAAACAAAACCACATAGTAACCATTAGGATTCATGTGGTTTTTTAAAGTTTCAGCTACACAATATGATTCTACATTGCGTGCACTTATTAAAAAAATAGGAAACTGCTTAATTTTATCGATTGAGAACATGTTAAAATATTTCAAATATAAAAAATCCCAAATTTCGAGATGCCTACATAACAATAGTGCGTAACCCGTACGCCTTTACGTACCGCTTTTTAACAGTTGATAGAAAATATTGTGATTAAGATAATGACATGGCATTTTTACTACTAGATAACTAATACGATGTATAGAGTAATTGTTACAAAATATTAAGATAAATAGCGAACTTTGTTAAAACAAAGTCGTAAATTTAGATTGATAGCAGGATTTAACTTTTAAAAGAACCAGTCATTATTTTCAATCATTATAAAGTTTATTCCATGTAATTGTCCATTTAATTAAAAAGACACTTAATATTTTTTTTACACGATGGTAAAGATAGGGAACAAAATTTTAAAAATTTCAATGACCTTTAGGATGACCTCTATTAGGTCTCGCCCCCATTTGTTTTTATCAATAATTAATTAAACTCATGATTAATAAACACTCTGAAGCAGGTTATCCAAATAATGTAAAAAATGGTAATTTGTTGGAGCAAGGTCCGGGGAGTACGGTGGATGTGACCGACATTCCAAATGCAGCTCCTCTAGCTAAGCGGCCGTCTGTTGTGCAGTGTGTGGTCTAGCGTTGACCAGCCTCAATCAGTTTGCAATTGCTGACAATGGTAACTCGTTTTTACTCGTATTTCATATTTTCCATTGAGCGATAATAAACAAATGATTTGATGTTTCCGAAAATCAAATTCGACAAAACAAATGAATTTGGAATTCTAAACTAAAGTGGAGATTTTTGATCAGTGCGTAAAACGACAATTTTATGTATAAGGACCAAATATTAAGTAAAACCTTAACGACAAATGGTGAAGCACCTTCTTGTGAGGTTTCATTGAGTTTACCCTGTTTCTCCATAAACTCATTTGAGGCGACCCAAATATCCCACGAAGCGAAACTGTAACCTTCACATCAATAGCAATTACTCTACAACGCGATGATTTCAATTTTTTTTTGCTGAACTCATAACATTGTTTAAGTAAACAATTCGTAATTTATAAAAGTAATCTTGGACGTTTTAATCCTTGTAATAAATACAACAATCGTTCTTAATACTGACTGAACGATGAAAATGTTAGATGAACGAAACTTATCCTCTAAGCACATGCCAAAGGGTTCCGAGAAACCGTTCCTGGTTTACTATCAATCGACTTTCTCACTTAGAAATGCATAGGAAAATACAGCAATTAAATGCCCTATTAGTACACGACTAGTCTATAATGCGCCCTAGAATGTGATGTGTTTCTTACTTAGTAGTTCTAAATTTCCGTCTTGAGCTTTGGCAGTAATGGTAATGAAAGACACACTTCGAGATGTGTTTTCGATTTGATTTTAATGCTAAGTTATGTTATTTATTACTTGGTATAATAATTAAACTTTTTATTAAATATATACTTATATAGACAGTTTTAATTGGGATTTATAACATGTAACATTTTGGTTTTAAATTCCCGATATTTCAGCACTGTTGCAAGCGCCGAAATATCGTGCGACGCTGTGGGATTGTTGCGAGCCTCACAAACAAAAAGGTCTATGGTATACATCCCGTTAATAACTATCTATATCTTAATCATCATGAAGGTTTAATAATATATTCTTATTCCAAATTTTTATTACTGTTCTAGTTCCAAAATGATTGCAAAAAAGACAGTTGTCCGACACATTTAGAAAGGTGCCTTAAATTTTCGATTTTATTGAAAATTAAAATGCATGTTTTAGGAAGCATCTCTCTGTATGTCTAAACTGTCTATGATATCTTTACATCTATCTAAATTTAAGTACTTTAACACTTCACACACAACTTCAAAAAGGAACCCTCCTTTTTTCCGTCGTTCTCTATGCGGTTGGTATATTTTTTTAAATGTATGTACACCAATTACGTTGAGACTTCTTATCCGTTTTACGTGATTCTTTTTTATTCGATGCGAAATAGTTGCCATTTGGTTGCATAAACATTTATTCAGTTTGGCTCAGTAGTTTTTATTAGTATTTTTGTAAGTTGAACGATTAAATTTTCACGATTTTTATCCAACGACAAAGAGATAGATCTGTTATTGGATACTTCTTTTATACGGATCCCGTGGACAAAATAGCCACTTACCTTATTCGAGTGTAAACCAGCCGGTCAGCCAGCCAATAGAATATTTATTATTACTGATTTGTGGACACTTCTCAAATGAATATTTTATGAATGACTGCATGTTAGTCGTCTGCGACAAACTCTTGGTGCGCTCATAGGAGATTTTTCTTTGCGTTCAAATTCTATCGGAATTACCAATATAATTAAAACGAAATGCCTTCGCCTTCGATTAAAACTCTTTGCAATTTGCTATTTCTATGCGATGTGCAATTTCTAAATAGCTCAGCGCGCAAACATCGTGACTAGCGTTTGCTCAATAAATATACATTCGTAATATGTAATGCAGCCATAATCGGATTTATACAAACTATGCTGTAAGTGTAATTAATACAAAGACTAGAGTTCTCTACGTAACAAGTAACATTTTACCTACACCTAACCACAAAGAATTCAACAAATTATCAAAATTGCCTAACTTTCTATTCAAATTGACAAAAATATATGATAGTATCTGCTGGATCCAAATATAACTTTCAAAATTACATCAAATTGTATAGTTACAACATGAAAAACCCATCTTCTCAGCCATTATAGAAACACTTCAATAGTATTTTCAATAAATTTACCAATACGTAAACCAATACACTCGTCAATTTATTTTGATTACTGACTTACCTAGTTTTCAACAAGATAAACCAGACGAACTCATGACATAATGAAAAGGAAATTCAAAATTGTTCGTATCCTTAGTTTTCATTTGATCGTTATCTAGTATTCGATATCTGGGAAGTGCCTTTTCCTCTAGGTAATGTTTTTTTCATTCATTTGCGTCGTTATATTATAGTAAAAATATTATTTATTAAGTCTTTTAATGTTTTTATTTATCCTTGAGTGCAATTTTAAACTTCTGCCCAATGAAACCGCAAAAAACGGAGCGCTAAAAAGACTTTATAAATTTTTAATTGTTTAATATTAATATAAATTAAGAGGCGAAAAGTCAGATATAAATAATAGGAAAAACAAAAATAAAGTTTAATATTATAGTTACTATAATATTTAAATGAATTATGATTCATAAAGTGAATAATAAATTTTAGTTCTTATGTAGTTTACCGTACAAGTTTCTTACCTATGTCTCAATATTTATATTTGATGTGTTTATATTACTTCAAATTAGTTATTCTCATTTTTACTTATCACTATTGTAAACGTTTTATATCTATAGTAATTCAGTATTTTATCTCTTTTCTTAAAATGAAAAATTTTTGGAAACCTATGCCAGCAGTGGACGTCTTTCGGCTGATATGATGATGATTATGATGAACGTGACGCACACTGTTTAACCACATAAGGTAATTGTGATTTTAAATAAATTATGATATAATTTATGTATTGACGCAATTAAAGCTGTTCCTCAACCTATTTAAGGTATTTGAAAATAATCATATTACACATTTCAATTAACTCCAGGAACTTCAAATGTTGGTAAAAACATCAGCATTTTCTGGTTTTTAAATATAAATAATTTTTTAATTTTCTGTAGGTCACAATAATAATATTATTTCCTTGATAATTTTATATTCATGTGGTGAATATAAAATTATAATATGTAAATTGTTTTTCTCATACTAATTTTTTTGTGCCGAGTAAAATCTTTGTATGTTTTAATATTTTAATTGAGTGTTAATTTTACAATTCGTTACTGTGTGCTTTAATACCGCTCTATAATGAAGTAAGTAATAACGTATAAACATTATTGCACTTTTTCATTATACAGTTAATTAGATTAATTATATTCAATATTTCTGATTAATATTTTTAGATAGGCTTTCCGGTATTCTTGACCATGTCGTGGCATGTGTATAGATGAAATATCACAGCTGTTTGTATAGGACTGTACACTTGTCCATTGTACTGTGATGAAAATGTTCCCATTTATCTATCAGGAAACAAAAACCAATTACCGTTGACTTTAGCTTCTTATCTTACGGGGTTGGTAAAGTTAAATCTCAACAATGGAATATTTATACTTATTACTTGACCACACTAACACGGTACACCATAAATTCATAGCCTCGTCTAGACAGTCGAAGTGTCTTCAAGAAAAATCAAGTTGTTGAGAATGTTTTTTTTTATAATAACGATGAACTAATCAATATATCAAAATAAATAATGACATACTACAAACACTGTTGCGTTACATTGCTCAGTGAAGAGATTTTAAATCGGATCATTACCTTTGATGAAATTTGATCCTGTAAGATAGTTGGAAGCGCTCTGCACAATGACTGAACACTAGAGAACCAGCCAAATCCTGCTCCCAGCAAAAACTTACTAAGAAAAAGTTACTTTTAACGGTTTTATCTTTTTTGTCGTTTAGTATCGGTTTTATTTGGTAATAAATTACATTAAACGTTATTTTTAGTTTTTAGGTTTATTAAATCGAAATAAGCGCGCGTTACATATAAGTATCAAGTGTATACACGAAAATCATTAAATTTGCGTAGTGACATTACTGCATAATAGTAAGTACAGTAAATTAGTTTAGAAACAGTCGATACTTTTAAATGAAATTGATTTATTTTACTTCTAAAGCTGTTTCTTGCATGAAACTGCTTTCTAAATTTAAGGCATGTCTACTTGACTAATATCTATGTTACTATAGTTTGAATGGGCACGTTTTGTAGACAGATACAAGTACTATAATTCAAACGTACTATGCAGTACTCAATATGGTATTCTATTAAATTTATATTGGCCAAGCTATCAAAAGGAATTGAATCATTGTATGTCAATGAATCGAAGCCTAGAGGGCTCATTGTCGACATATGAGGACACTAAATTGTTGCACACCTGGACTTAAGCTTCAATGACGAAGTCATTTGTGATTTTATTTGAATTTTAATGATTTTAGTCACGTATGTCTATATGTTATTAAACAAATAATATACAATCTGTTACCCTGACCTACTACAGAAATAATTTCTAGGTTTTTCAACGATTTAGATCTATTTTGTTTACGCCTTGGTTGCTATAGAGAATTTTATCGACAATTACCTTTTGTCTTCACATAAAACTAGTGTTAGCGTGGTGTAATAAAATAAAAAAAAAGGTTTGAAAAGTGGATAATTTTAATACATGTGCCAGTATTTAGAAAGAATGAGTTATTTTAAATACTTTGATGTATCGACTAGTAATTCTAACGTACCTACTCAAATAGACAGTGAAAGTCTTGTACTGTCCTAAACAGCCCGATATGAAATAAATCTCCTGCAGGCCAAAATAAACTCTAATTTCGTATTGTTTAAATTTGCAATTGTGATTTTATGGTAATGATCATAAAGTATACAGGTACACTTTCTGTGACATTCGGTTCGCCCGCGCCTTGAGAAAGTTTCGTGGTCAAGGGTTATGAAATATATTGTACCGTTTCACATTTAAGATACTCAATCATATTGAAGCCTTTGGTCTGAAATCAAATAATTTAATTAACTTTGTGGGACACTTAACTTTTCACCTCCATCTATACTTATTCTAATTATCAATAATCTATCTAAGGCTGTTTTGGCTTACGAGGCGTTGTGACGCATGAAATTACGTAATTCACATATATAATATGGCAAAGTCAACACCTCGTAATATAAGCATTCGAAGATATATTATACATACCCTCTATTATTTGAATACAATAAGTGGAATTGTCAAATTCTTTTAAATAAAATTAAACAATTTCCAAATAATGGAATCAAAAATATTTAAATTATTGGTTTATCTAACAAATAATGTTTCTTCATATCGCTCTCAATTAGATTGGCTCCATATTCGTCTATTCTTTGTGTGCAAAACAGTTTATTGTTATTATTTAAAATTCAAACATTTTGATTTCGCTATTTTACAAAGTATGAATTCCATTCGATTAACATAGATGGCTTTAAGAGATTTTCATACGAAATGCCGAACCAAAACGAACTATAGCTATTATCCATTTCCATTAATATTTATACTAGCTCATTGTGATTTTCTTCATCATCAACAGCTCATATACGTCCCCACCGGGGGCCTCGAGCCTAAGCTAAATTAGGGCGATTTTCTTATTGCCTTACAAATTATAACAAACAACTGAGCTATAAACTTGTGTGACATGAGCTGTCAAATGCAGAAAATGACGGAGTTCTAAAAATAATCCTTCATTTTTTTCCTATTCTACTATTCGGAGCGGAGACTAATCCAACAAGTAAAATATTTTAAAATCGGTCTAGTTATTCTTGAGTTATAAATGGTGTAACTAACACAACTTTATTTGTTTATGGGTATCATCAGAGGTTATCATTGTCGATAACTCGGCCTTAAACAATATGTTTATAGGACTCTCGTAATTATTATATATTCATCCTTTTTTCCGTTTACGGTCCCATATACCACTGGTTAAGCGGTGGACGTGTGTGGGGTTCGCCCAGTTACAGTCACTCGCTACGGTGACCTGGGTTCTGCCAAAGCAATTCACCAGTTCAATTTTATATTCACCCTAAATATTACGTGACTATTAATCGAATGTTATAAATAAAAACATTTATTACATACATTGATTTATACAACATTAAAACAATTTTGATTTAATGTCTGTATTTTTGGTTCTTTAATTGAGAGTTACTCTGTGGCGGTTCAAGCTGTAGTACAAGTCTACCAATATCGGTTCGACTTCCTTCATTTAGAAGTTAAGCAACTAAGACGTAACCACATACTAATTAATAAGTTAACTAACTTATAAAGGGAAAGCAATCTTTTTCTATACCTTGTCCAATTGTTATAATAAATAAACGTGTTTTAATAAAGACAAGCGTTATCACGCACCTGATAGGTAATAAACATTCTATGTTATCCAAGGCATGACTCGAACACATTCTACTCTCATGGATTGATAACATTGACAAATGAACTTTAATAGCGACTTTTTAGACATTGTGTAATACAAAGTCAAATATGTCAATTTAGAGAACTGTCTTTTGAAAAGTTATTTATTAGAATACACCAACACCATCATTAGCTAGATATACTTCGAGTTTAAGAATTTTAATTTTATGTACTTACATTATTTAATATTAATGGTTAAACGTAAAAATATACTATTTGCTTTTATAAAGCGTGTCAGTGTTATAACAAAAGAAAAAATATTGTTATTTTATCTTATGTAACACCGGATAACAGCAGTTTCCATTTGTCAAACGTGACACAATTTGTGAAATTTACTAGAAAAAAAATAAGAGTTGGCGGTATTTGCATGCTGTGCAAAATTAAAAATAGCATAAAGATACACTTGACTGGACGTAGGAAGGTTCCCCCATCGTCAATAGCTGAAGGTCCAAGAAGCAGGCGAAGGCTGTCGTAGCCGTCGGTCAGTGTTGAAATCGCGATGCGCTATGTCGGTCAATGTTGCCGAGTTGACACCTAACGCCGGCGCCGCACAGGTAATATCATACTGCAGACTTATTACTTATGAATTGCACAGAGCAGTCGCGTACAAATTTTTGAATATCAAACTAAAGATAGAATTTATACAGATAAATTAAATAACTAATTATTTTAAAAAGGGTTTTAAAGAACCCTTGTGTTACATATAATAAGACTATTAAATTTTTTAATACTACCAACAAAACAATTACATAAATGGAACTTTTGAAATTAATGTTTTCCGACGATTTCGGCTATTGCCGTTCGTTTCTAACATGGCCCCTATATCGTCAGATTATTGGGAAATTCCTTGCAAAAAACTGGTGCAAGTCAGCCAGTCGGTGAAATAAATAATAATGTATGTTCATACATTGCACTCATGTGTTGCGTGAAAGGCGTTCTCTGGCCGTATTTTGGTCAGAATTTTTGGACTTGCGCAATAGTTGTACTATAAATTCATTACGTTAGTTGTTAACTTGACTAAACCACAATTAATCCGGAAATCAATATACTTAACATTACTTAGCATAGAAGTGCAGATCATACTATTACATATCGCTAAAACTGAGAACCTAGAAAGATTTATTGCGATAATTGCAATCGTTAAATGTAAAAATGTCCCATACATTTGACATAAGCTCTCGCTTAACTATCGAGCGAAATTGTCAAATACCATACATTTTACGATTATCGAAATTCATCTTGTCTAGCAATTCTGAGCAAATTTATTTTGACTGAAAAAAATTTGGTCACAATATTAATCTAACCACCAATATTAATAATTTATCAAATGAAAATATAAATATATAAGACAATTGATAATAAGGAAATGTTCGTAGATTTGTGCAGTTTACCCACAAACAAGATAATAGATAGTAACAGTACATTTCCAATGCGTTACCTGTGCTTAGGTGTGTACATCAGGCCTTCATACATATATCGGCTATCTAGTAAGCCGGGATATTCATTAATTTAAAAGGCACCTGGGGTGTCAAAACTCATAAAGTAACTTATTGGAACAATTCTGAAGATTAATAATGAATCACCTGTGTTGAAATAAATTTACTAAAAACATTAAATAGAAAGATTTTTTTCTGTGTTATTTATTTCAAAATAATGTAAAGTATGGTTCTAATAGACATTATAAAAACAAAAACCCTCAAGCTTGGGTACTGGAAACACGCTAGAAGTCAATTAGTTGTATTATATAATATTTAAATATATTGAACCTGGAAACCAGGTCAAGCCTCTATGGTTATTAATTATGTAGGTATGGTCTTTGGCGACGGCCGCACTCTACGTTATGACATGCATAATTTGATGTTTTGATTACACTCTTATAGGTCGTCTATGCAAATATATCCATTAATAGAAATTGAATTATTTTAATATAAATATTGAAATGTGGAATTTATAAAGTTTAAGTTAGTCACAGCTAGCAGAGTTGATAAAAATCATTATCTTATATAATTTTATTTTAAATAGAATTTATTTCATTGAAATATGATTTTTTTATTTAATATTTTTTGATTTTCACATGAAAGTCGATTAACTGCTTTAATATATATAATTTAATTCAATTTTTAAAATTTGTATATGAAATCGTCTTTTAATACTGACAAATTCTTTAAAGATTAAATATATTTAATTAAAGTATTATTTACCTTCATTGTGTGTACATTTATGCCATCTCATTGGAAGGTTATTTGTGCAACTAGGGTTAGTTCCATCGAAAAGGACTAAACAAATTGTCGTCATAGCTCTACATTCTGCACAGTAGATATCAGCTGTCTTTGCTTGTCCTGATCTGAGGAATTTGTAGAGAATTACACCATGGAGTTACCACCAAACTGTTACTATCAATTTATGTGGATATGTTTCATTTTAAGGCATTCTTACGGCGTTTGACCTAGAGTTAGCTATTACGTAGTCCATTTGCAATTATTGTAGATAATAGATTTTTCGTCACATGTCACATTCTTATCCGAAATCCCTTCATATCATTTAATTTAGTCTGAAGCTTTACTTTCTATTTTGTCTCGAAAAAACTCCAAAAAATAATTTTAAATTGGATAACATTTAATTATTATTTTTGCTATTTGAGTATTTTGAAGTTAGATTTTAGTTTTCAACAAACTTCAAAAAAGTTCTCGATTCGACTATATATTTTTTGTATGTTTGTTACCCAATTTCTCTGTCATAACTAAGTCAGTTCTGTTCATCAGACCCTAAACTAAGAATAAACCAAGTTCGATTGCAAATAACCTTGGTTACCATGGAACCACCTCAGGAGTATACTCAACTAAAAAAATAATTTTAAAAATAGGTTCACAATTGACAGAGAAATCGCGTAACAAACATACAAAAGAAACAAACAGTCGAATTAAAAAAATTGTGAACATGTTTTTACTTCTATGGTTTTTTTTCTGTGGAAATAAACAGCTACGCGGCCTGTGGAATTTATGTCGGGGAAATCCCATGGAACGTTTTGGTTCATTTTGTTTTTTACTGTTCCGTTTACCTGTACTTGTACCTCATATAAGAAATGAGCTTCTCAGCTACCGTTTAAGCCACCAAAATATTATTAACAAATTTCCAGCTGGCAAGGCAGTTGAAAATTGAGAAGAAGTAGCTCGTTGAATCGCCTGAACTTTGTAAGCCGATATCGCGTCCCATTTTTGGTATTTATTCTATTGTAGTTTACAACTTGAACCACGGAATATAACAATACCACTTTTACCACAATCCTTTTATTCTCGTATTGTGTTCCTTTGACCGATGGATCTTGGACTGCTAGTTGCCTTATTGCAGAATATTTAGAAACTTTATCGTGGTTTCACAAGTATCGTCTTCTTATGTTGATAACAAGTATCAGGCACGTTCAGCGCGTCTAGATAATCTCACGCACAAGCACATCAAGGTCAGAGCTGTCACTGGTCGGCACAAGCGGAGGCTTGCGCGCGCGCAGTCAGTCGATCGCGGCTCTTCCGCGCATCCGAATAACTCTCAAGTAAAAATCAGTAATCTCATTAAATGTTTTCCTATGTTTTGTGAGAACCGTAATGATGAAACGGCTGTAGTGCGGCAAATTACAACAGTAACATTTATTGCTCTCTCAAAGGACCACGTAAAGTGATTGTGAATAAAATGTTTTGTTTGTGTTAACGGTTTTAATCATGCTTCGAAGACAGTTCTCGTGCGAGTCCGGGAAGACAGAGTTGGTCAGGGCCAAAGAAGAGTATTTTGACATGAGGAGGTATGCAAAATATAAGCAACATTACAATTCAGAACACAGGTTTTAATACTTCATCATCTTTGCTAAATTTTGAAGTATAACTTATTTGTATTATAAGTTGTAATTTACATTTTCTAAGATTAATATTTATTTTATTCTCGTGTGTGGTTAGATACAGACCGTGAACCGTAATTAAAATTTATTTTTATACCTCTCTCTCGCAAAACGAAGCTAACAACTACCTACTCTCTGGTTAAAAAAAATATAGTTTATAATGCTAAATAAACATTATAAACTTTATTAGTATATTAAGTAGGTTCATATATATTAATAAATGATTTTAATTTGGTATTATTATTATTACATCAAAATAAAACCGATTTACTAGTATAATATATCAATTCAAATACGTATTATCCCTAGAGATTCTAAATTAAGATAATGTTGATAGCTTCTGGTGCATTAGTTACTGTTTTATTATTATTTATATTTATTTTAGTTAAATATTATTGTCTACATACACTTTAATCATGACAACACCAACCCCAATCATGACAATAACAGGATCCCATGAAAATGTCCACTTTTAACATTTTTGGCAACACGCTAGTAACACTTATTGCCATTCATTTTATTGTTTACGCCCACTTTTGCTATACAATGATATTTATCAGCTAGTGCATAGAGTTTATGTGGTAGTAAAAAATAACCAGTCTTAAGAGTTCATAATACACCTCCTTGTGTTTTAAGGCATTAGATGGGCCGTGTGCTTCGGTATAAAAAAAAACACGCCAAATAATAATACAGTAGAATTTTCATATTTTTTTGTAAATAGTAAAGTTATGTGCAAGATTTAAGATATCATCTAATATAAATCGACTTATAACGATTATGTTTAACCTGATATTGACAAACTTTTGGATTTGTCTTATTTTCATTTAGGTAATTAGTATCTTCCTATCCGACTTCCTATCGGTAAAAACTATTAACTTCAAACATGCATACCTAAGTAAAACTGATTATTTTATCTTTCGACCGTATCGAAGCAGAGTGCCCACTTAAACGATAAGATTATAGTTCACTAAATGAATTCCGGCTCCATCATACTTATAATTTATTAGGATAAAATTTTACGAGTTAAACTGCTTTTAATATAATATTTCTACTAATTCCGTAACAGAAATCAAAAGGTAACGAACTGGAAAGTAAATTAGACCAATTAAAATTAACTTGGTATTCAATCGTAAACTTTTACTAATCTTTAAATAAAAATTAGGCCAAGAAAAGTAATGTATGGAACACATTACTTTTTTAAAATTAAATTTAAAACGTCATTTTCAATGTGTGAGTTTTTGAAGTAATTTTAATGAAAATTTGATTTTCTAAAATTATAATCTTACCGTTTTATTAACTAAATCCACCGTGTCTATGTTACTCAATTTAAATTATTTATTATTATATATTTGAAAATTATTTAGTAGCATTAATTATTTTATCGACTGTATCATTTAGTTTTTTTTATTTAATTGTGTTTGTGAATCCACTTTTTGCTCATTACCGACCAACAAGGTCACCAAGGTTAACATCAGGTTCTGGTTTTGTAATTGTATTTTAATTTAAGTTATACCCAGGATGATTATTTTTAAAATCGTTTTTAGTTTCAATATACATTGCCTAAAGCAAAAAAAACATAGTATATTCTATAATTAGGTATATATACGTCTTCAATTAGGTTTTACGTTTGAATAGATAAAGTGAGTACTAATTAACAAATAAATAATTGAATTGGAAAGGCGGTTACTGTTAATACTAACACTAATGCATTGAACACATTAATGGGATATGTTAGATACGTTTGTAAAATTAGCAAAATATACTACTACTAGCCTACCTCTGGATTTTCAAACCAAAACCAACCAAACTTGACCGTTATTGTTTCTTCATTAGCTTATTTGTAATAATATAATATTTCTCACACTCACACCTATTATCTATCCCGAAGTAAGCATCGTTGAGAGCTTGTGTTATGGATACTAGATAAAGGAGAAATATAAATAGTAATTTGTACATAAATATCAAAAATATACTAAATATACATACAAACATCTATGACTCGTGAACGAATATTCGTTCTCATACAAATATCTGCATCTGGATTCGAATCCGGGACTTCTAGCTAACAGGGGTTCTGGCCAGACGGCAGTCATTATACATCATATGAATACGTATATCATCATATCATATCATCGTACTACTGGACACGAGTTGCACATGGAAGTAAGGCAAGAGAAGTTTGCCAGCACAATGCGGCTATTTGGAGAAAGCGATTGCAGTAACTACCGGGACCTTAACGGGCCTTCCGTAGCACCGAGCAGCTCAAGATAACAAAAATTTTGATTGACACATCCAACGACCGATTATGGTGAAACTAGCTTTGTTTTCGTAATCAAAACCAGAGCTCTATAACCAGTATGCCAAAGAGCCCTTCAATCAATTATTGTGTGTGTATCTTTTTAAATCCAATAAGAAAGTAATCATTTAAATAGACAATTATTAAATCAAGCGATATCAATGAAATCCACTGTATAAACATTATAAATCATCCTATACATTGACATGGTACATTATAATGACGAATCAAAACAAACGCCACAATACTGCAGTATGTATCGTACAGTGAAACGGAAAACGTGCCACATGAACAGAAATATGTATTCAGGTAATTTAAACGTTATGTAAACCTTACAAAACTGTTGCCTATAAACTGTCATATTCTGTCAATAGATTGTTAATTTATTTTTAAATGCAGCCCATAATTACTTTCATCTTCATTTTAGTATTAAAGGGTATGACTGATAAGATTCCAAAATATCATCGCTTTCACTCTGGCATAATGACTCTGTGTCTGTGTACGATTTCAATGCACTAAATTCGCTTTAGCACGATGGTTGTTTTTTAAGCAAGCAGGCGAAGTTGAGCCTTAGGTACAAAAGTTAAGGTAATTCGAATATAACTTGCGAATCACGAAGAACACAAAATCCAATGTAATATAATTCGAATATAATTTGGGCGAATCACAGTGAGCGGTCATTTCCAGTTCTATAAATGTTTTCAAATTGCATGTTGGTGGAATTTACATTAGTTTATCGTACTTTGTATCATTCTATATTATTTAAATAAATTCATCTACATAAGAATACAAAGTTAAGAATTATAAAGTAAAATATTTAGTAACTTATTGTTTACTTAAAATTTTATTATTCATTCAATGTTACCTACCATTCTAAATCTAATAAATTATAGGTGTTTACGCATTAAACTTGTAGGTAACAATATTCAAATATTTTTATTGTTATAATATGTTTTTCCTGTCCCTGGATTTAATTTGTTTACCTATCTTCGTATCACTGACCATAACTTTACATTAAATTTTTAAGGAAGTGTAATTTTTTGCAAAAACCTAATTCTAGTCACAATATATTTCCTTTTTTCATAATTACTATGTGTATGTGTGTGTGTGTGTGTGTGTGTTTGCTGTATCTAATATAAATAAATTATACTTGTTATTGACATATGAAAAGCGATAGTCTCAAACAACGAAACAGAAAATGTGATTAAAATTATTATTCACACAGAACTTACAAATAATAACTATTTTCTCAGACAGCTTCATTATATATTGTTTTATATTGCTTATTTTCATATTCGCCAATACGATTTTCCATTATATACATTAAAAAAATTATTATGACTCTTCGAATATATTGAAAAATTATTTGAAAATATTTTGAAAATAAAAAATATATATCATTATATTTCTTTACGGCAAGACAAAAATAACTTTTTATTATTTATAATTAAATTATTTCTCATTTTCATTCTCATTGTTTGAAATTGTTTATTATAAAGACTGGATTACATAATTTCAGGAGGACAAGATCCCTGAATGCACCGTCTCCCATACAACAGTTTGGACCATGTGGCAGAATAATGAAGAACTCTGCTATGGTCATGTAAGTATATAGTTACCTAATTATAAACATATATTCGTATTTTTTACATTATTTAGTGAAAAAAACATGTTCAGTGTTATTCTAGAATATTGTCTCCTGTTAGTTTGATTTTTTTTAAATTTTAATCATCATCATTATAAGTACCATTGCTAGGCACGGATCTTCTTACATAGGAGAAACACATAAGCAATAACCGTATTCTTTATTCCAAAAAAGATCGATAGATAAATCGATTTCTAAACTTTCTTTAGTTTCGACTTTGTTGTCTGACCATATTTAAACGTTAAACTCATGGTTTGTAACCAACTGTTGTGTACCCGATTTTGGTCCGATACCGTTGTTATTTCCTTAGATGTTGTCGGTAAATTGCTGTTGATATAAATGTGTATAAATACAATAAATAAAGTCAATATTACGAAAAATTTCATACCTACAACCTACAGAAGTAAAAAAAAACTGATGGCGGAACATTTATAGCCTAAATTTGCTTCAATTGCAAAATATAATGAGTAATTTTTTTTCTGTCTTGTAGACTGAGGGTCTACATATAACTTCCAAACAAAAGATTCGAGCTTGTCATTTACCGTCTTATATCATTTCTGTGTGTTCTACTGTTAGATCATCATACCGTCATATCATCATATCGTTAGATCGTCTACACCTGACACTAATATTAAAGGTACCCCGGTACAAAGTTATTGTGTAATTGTTGATCGTGCGTGACCTTATAGTTTTGTGTTGCGTTGTTTTTGTGCGATAACAGTTTTTTACTAAAAATCTCATGAGTAATCATGCTGGTTTCAATCTTACTACTCCGTCGATAAAAAAATCTGATTATAGTAAGGACATTAAGATAATTACATTAAGATAACGTTATTTAATATGAATGATATAAATAATAACAAGTGCATTTTATCCGCGATTTGTTTTTTCCCACTAGATGACATTTCTAGTTGAGACACAGATTCAAAATTAAATAGGAGTATTATAGAATTTGTCACTACTGAAAACTTATAGTATACGTGTTTATTTAAGTCGAATAAGAAAAGGTAATTAGGAAATTGAGGGGTGGTATTAAAAATTACAAAAACCACCTATCCAGAGAAACATTTAATGCAGCATAGACAGTATGTTTTAGTGTAAACTTTTTGTATAATCCTTTTTAATTAAACTAAAAAAATTATAGGCAAATCCAGGACCCGGCGTCGCAGCGGCTGACATGGTACAAACCCCCGCTAACGGTGCTGGTGATCAAGAAGGTGCACGATGCTACAATTCTAGCGCCGTTTGTTCAGCTCGTACACTGGTTGGTCAACGTAAGTACCTATACAATAAAATTATGTTACAAATCAAACCTCGGCTTTAATACGGCTTTAATTACTTAATAGACATATTCATTAAGAAGGCGCACAGGGACGACTACTGATACCATCCTAGCCATCCTAGTGGCGTACACTATATACATACCTCAATAAGTGTCCACACAATGTTAGCATATCAGAACATATTAACTGCACTTTTTGTCGCTGAGGGGAAGCTGCTATTAGTTTGGGGGCGGCCTCAATCTAACCCGGTTTCTTGAAATTCTGTGGAACTCGAGCAAGGGCCCCATTCCGTGTTCAGAGCCCAAGAGGTATTAAGATGCGTCTCAGCCATATCGTATTTCTGATATTTATATCAGAGATGCCACAAGCCGCATTGCTCCCAAAATGGATTATGCCCAACACTGGGCGTTAGTCTATACTCTATAACACAAATTTTATTCATTAAATTTGTCACTTACTTACGCTGACTTCGATTTGCGTTGACAGTTGACCCAATCGGGACCATGTGGTCCCGATTGGGTCAACTTCACCAAATAATAATTTAGTGACAGATATTTAAAATATTTTGTCCAAATCGAAATGTATAGGTTATATGAATTAAAACAGCTATTAATAATATTTAAAATATTGAGCCACAGGCATTTGAATTTTATGTTAGCCGTCAGAGATCTGCAGTCAAAGTGTAGGACTCGCACGCCCCAGACATTTAAGCTGACCTTTTTTGCAGTGGCGTAGTCTCGTCATATGTCTTGCCATAATATAACACAGTAGGTACATATTAGTATTTCAGACTGCTTAGTAGTTTTTATAAGCGTATTTATTTTTGTTTTGTACCAAAGATAGAATTTCAGTTAACATTATTTTTACATTTCGTAACCGGTTGTGTCCTGTTTAATATAATTGCCCATTCAAGCAACAATCACGTTAGAAATGTTTTGAAATAATAGCGGACCCGCAAACAAATCAAAGAAGAAAAAAAAATTCCGGCCGTTGTTAATATATAAAGGTGTAACTAACCCAAATTAATTTAATTTATTCCGATTGTTCACGGATTCACGTTATTTTTAAAGGGCAGAGATCACTAATGCACAACGACGAATAATAACAGAATGAAGACATTTCTTGAACTACATTTTAGAAAAATGCCGCTGGAATAGGTACCTCGTACATGTTCCACGGCATTTATTTAGTGCCACCACACTAATAGAAATAGGAATACCATTAAATTCTAAACTAAGTTTTATAAAACACCTCTAAACATACGCACGCAATTGAATATTAAATCTGTTCTGACGTCAGCACTTTCTGACGTCGCTCTATATGCCGATACAATAACCTCATGCAATGTTAATTAGCTTTTAATTCAAAGTTTTCGATCGATATTAACATACAAGTCAAGTAGCTACCTATGTAAACGACGCTTAAACTTCAAGTGTATTCAGTGTGGAGACGTGAATAAGACGTTAAATTTACAATATTGGTCTAGTATAGCCAATATTGTAAATTTCATCTAATTTAAAGCTTAGAATGAATCAGTCATCATCATTAACAGCAGATACTCGCCCCACTGCTGGGTACAGGCCAATGACCTAGTATAGCCAATTATTGTATTGCATCTATCAAATAAATCGTATTCTTTTGATAATTTTATATATTTCTGTTAAGTAGTAGCACAGCCCATGGGCTAATTTAATGTATTGTCGTCGCTAAACTGTATGAATTAATATCGACCTATTTTTTTACTGATAAGAAACAGACAATTTACTTAAGATAGGATTTTTGGTGTTGTAAATAGTTATATCTAATATAAATAATATTCATCCACTAATATTTGTTTATGTTTTTATGAGTTATACATTTGTGGAAACTTTATTGTAATATGAATTAACCAATTTACATTATTTATAAGATAACAAAAAATATATATTTTCCTTGAAAATAAATAAATACAATGATATATCAAACAGAGGTCTGTTAAAAATTGGATGCAAAATAGATAACGCAAAATAATGCTCGAAAAGTATCTGTTTATGTTAATTCGACCCGCTTTGTTGCATATCAATTAGAAACCCAGAGTTAACATAACTTGGTGATATATCACTTGAACTCTGATAATGCTGTAAGGTATTTTGAAGGAGTTTTATATCAAATACCCACTGTTAACAAATTATCATAATGCAACAATATTTGGCTTTCGAAATCTTTCAATAATTTGTTAATGTCATACAAGTCCAAAGATAATATTGGAAATATTTTAAAGTTAAATCAATATTACGACTGCTCATTTCTGATAGAACCCGATCTTCGAATCTACGGAGTTTCTACTTGTTATAGTGTACCGTATATAAAATTGTATAATTTTATGTAAGTATCATGTACAAATGTATAAAAATCCCAAAATAAGGAAACCATTAGTATAAAATTTGGTGCATACCATAAATCAAAATTGTTAACGTCTTATTTTTTTCTTCATTAATCGTACCTATCTCATAAGTACCACTCAGCGTATGTCACGTAGGGTAAGTCGTGACGGTTTCTTCACTTAATGAAGACTGCTATAAAAATATAATTACATTTTGTAATATTGATTTTATAGCTACCTACTAACTCTAACAATACAATTCTAACTACCTACTCGACCTTTCAAAATGGTTTTCTTTCAGGACAAAAGCATGGTGGTATTTGTGGAAGCAGCAGTCTTAGATGACACGATACTAGCGGCGTACGAGAGTTTCGTGTCGGTGCGGGAACGGCTGATGACGTTCCGTGCGGGCACCGATGATCTCACGGACAAGATAGACTTTATCATCTGCTTGGGCGGTGATGGCACTCTGCTGCACGCTAGCTCACTTTTCCAGGTAAATGAACACATTCCCCGATTTTAGTCCCGGCTGGGGCAGTTGTTTGTGCAAAAAACACGCATATTTGTTCTCAAGTCGTCAATGTTTATATATTGAGGAATCAACGTTTTAACGTGCCTTCCGAAGTACAAAGGAATTAGAGATCAAATTTTAATAATTTCCGGAACCAATCTTAGCGAAAGTGTCTTTGTTTTCGTAATCAAACCAAATTCAAATCATAACGTCAGCGAGCTCCTCAAATGTTACATATTGTTACTAATCATCTTCTCATGTTTCAGCAATCGGTTCCTCCAGTCATGGCATTCCACTTAGGTTCGTTGGGATTCCTCACGCCCTTCGAGTTCAATAACTTTCAAGAGCAAGTCATGAATGTTTTAGAAGGTAAACCTCTAGATTGTTTATAGTTTACTAGTTTAAATAATAATAGATAATAGGTTTGAGTATGAGAAATATCATTTTATTTCTCCTAAAAGATTGCTAAAATACTATGGATCATTAATTGTACCTCACTTGTCGAGTCTATAAAGGAGAATTGGTCGTTTCCTATTATAGGTCACGCAGCCCTAACGTTAAGATCCCGGCTGCAGTGTGTAGTGCTCCGCAAGAGCCAAGACAACGACAAGAAGAAGCCGACGACGATCCTGGTGCTGAACGAGGTGGTGGTAGACCGGGGACCCTCGCCCTACTTGTCCAACATAGACTTGTTCCTAGACGGAAAACATATCACTTCGGTACAGGGAGATGGTAAGATTCATTTATTTGTTTTTTTTTATAATAACTATATCAATTTGAGACTTGTTAAGTGTTTTCTTTATTTGATTATTTAAAAATCCTTGTAGTTTTCAAGACCCCTGTCTACTTATCCAGAGGTCCTCATTTCAAATTCTGATAGGGTCAGATATTTGATCATGACTGATTGTATGTTTATTTAGTATATTTTTAATATTTATATTCATATTCTTGTTTATATTTTACCGGTATCTAGTATGCATAACATAAGTCGTTAACGATTTATTAAAGTGATTGTGAGACTCTAAAAATGTATGTGGTCTAGCGTTATCGTGATGAAAGACCACAACATTTCTATTAATCAATTCTCTCAACTTCTTGCTTTAATCTCATCAATTGTTTGCAGTAGATCCGAATCGATGGTTCTGACCGGCAATTAAAGCTCATTATGGACAATGACCTTCCAATCCCACCATAGACACAGCATCACCTTACCCAAGTTTTGCCACAGTCTGTGAAGCCTGACCGACCTTTGACCACGACTTTTTCGCACGTTATACGTGAACCACTTTTCATCACTAGCTATCAATATCTTCAAAAACGGTTCGGTTTAATTACGTCTCAATAAAGAATCACTAGTTTCTTTCAGTTAGCTCGTGTGGCACCCAAATATCGACCATTTTTGTGTACCCAGCTTTTTCAAAGGAGCCGAAATTGTTTTGTTTTGGTTCAATTCCTAGTTATGTCGTAACTGCTGATATGCCAATCTTGCTACACATTTTCAAAAATAAAGATGCAAAGTGCATCTTTGAAATAAAAATTCCCGGATTGAAAACGCTTTAACCAACTTTAATCCATCTTATTTCGCACTTTTTCGTTTTTTGTAATAAAATTTATACTTATTTTTTCATCCGATTCGCTAATTTAAATAGAAAGAAAAACAAATGAAAAATAGTGGGAAACAAAATTTTCGTAATTTAATTATTTTTTTTGAAATGTCACCTTTTTAATGTCATGAAACCAGCCAGATACAAATAGTACAGCCAAACATATTCTATTTCAAGTTTATACATACTATATGTGAAAAGACTTTTATATAACCGTAATATATAAATATAACAATAAAACAGTTGGTTTCTTTTACTCAAAAATACAAACCAATTTGAAAAGTACTTTAATTGGAAAAGGTGTAATAAGATATTTTTATAGAATTTATTACATGAAACTAAGTTTTAAAATATAATAAACTTATATAATTTAATTAAATATTTTTATTACCAAACTAATTTAAGAAAAATATTGATTGTTTATTTATATATGAATCGCATATCAGATAAGTTATAATTTTCTTTTTTACCATTTAGAGTAAGGTGTCTCTGTCTGAAATTGTTTAAAATTCTCCTCAATACAGTTCTTTATTTTACTGTTCCCTTTCGATACATGGTTTTAATTCTTTAACCCCTAGGTCTAATAGTGTCAACTCCAACTGGCAGTACGGCATATGCAGTAGCTGCGGGTGCGAGTATGATCCATCCGTCCGTGCCAGCTGTTATGGTCACCCCAATTTGTCCCCATTCACTGTCATTCCGGCCAATTGTTGTCCCAGCAGGTGTTGAACTTAAGGTAACTGCTTATTTTTTATTTCAAAAAGAACTTTTTCATGTTAGATCATTTAACAATCCTACTGTTGTGTGTTTTCATTTAATATTAAAATAATATGTTCGACCAGCAACTTTGAGATGTCATCGTTGTGAAGCAAAATTATATTAATTTGTCAATTATGGGTATTGGTATATTGGGTCAACGTAAAATAAATACAACAAACTATTAATAATTAAATAATATGTACAAAGGTGGATATTTTAGTAAAGCGAAAACTAAAAATGTAAAGAATTGTTATGTCATTCGTTGTATTGTACATAAATATACTTATAAAATTTATAAAACAAAGAACCTTATAAAACAATACCCTCCGATATTTACGGTATGACATTAAAAATTATATATTATATAATCGTTATAATTATTCTATTTGGAACATTGCCATAGAAATGAAGTGTGAAGTTCTAATATTATTTTAATACTAATCTAAATAGCGAATATAAATCATAGTCACCCCACTAATTACTTTTCATGTATTACGAAAATCAGACAATAAAATATTTAATAATGACTAATATACAAAAAATATTTTGTTCAAAAATTGTGAAATCTTTTCATGGTGCTGGCTTGAAAAAGGCTAAGACTATTTTGTTGAAGAGACGCCATCAGGTTTTATAACCAGGTCTTACTTTACTCCGTTTTATTATAAGGCAGTGATATTTTATTTTCGTCCAAAAAAATGGGTCATTGGCCAGAAAGCTATAATTATGAATCAATAAATAATAAGATTTTATGACCTCGTGTTTAAGCCCAAATCTTTTTTATTATTAGTGTTACATACGTAAAAGGAACTACTAAATCCTTCACATGGCAGCCATAAACACGTACAGTCAGCACCAAAATTATCGGAGCTTTCAGAGAGAGTTCAAAAATAACTAAAATTACTTAAGTAAGCAACCTGATTGAACTGAGGGCACAGAACATTAGAAATGGCTTTTACTTGTAAAAAATTTAAGTGATGCTACAGCATACGATTCTATCATTGTAGTGTCAAAGTTATTTTCAGAAACATTGATGTTTACGGTCACTCTGAGTACTAAGATGATTCTGATCCTGTCTGTCGGTATAATTTTAGATTGCACTTTCTCCGGACGCCAGAAATGCAATGTGGGTCTCCTTCGACGGCAGAAATCGTCAAGCATTACAACACGGAGATAGGTACTGCGGGTGTTCATGCCCCATCATGCATCATCATGCCGTGCATGCTTTCTTTCATGTGCTTCCAGTAGATGCTTGCCTTGTAGTTGGCTTAATATTAATGTAAATGTTTATCTATCACCTCTGTAATTAGGTATTTAATTTGTATAGTCTAGTTGAGATATTTTTCAACGACAATTGTGTCAAAACGAAATATAATTTAATCTTTGACAAGGTTGTAAGATCATAGCCTTTGCCTAATTAGTTTCACCCGTTAAACTTTTTTAAATCAACACAGGATATTATGTAAAAACGTTCATCAATAAGTAATTTGCTATTTATTTTAGACAAAAATTCAGTAAAGTAATGTAGAGTGTAGCTAAGCTTCAGAGCTTGTTTCAGATAACCCCTAGCCTAGAAGCTCGCTCGGCAGCCAGTGTGTCTTTCGACGGCCGCTCACAGTTGACGCTCAGGCCGGGTGATAGGTAACTTGCAAAATGCCGAATCATGCATAGATACAAATACTTTCATGAAATCTAGACCTTATTTGGTGTAGGTATAGAGGTGATTTTATTTTGTAGTCATCTATCATTTAACGTCATTTCGCTTCTAACATTTCCCATGCTTACGCAGTAGTAATTGCATGTTTGTTCTTTAACGAATGTTTTTTAAAACTTTGAGATGGAATTATACAGTGAGATCCTAAACTATGAGAAATAGAGTAGCTTTGAAACAAGCCCTGTTCCTTTTTTTTTAAATGGTGATGCGATGGCAGCATAGAAAACAAGTCTTCCTGCTCGCCACGTAAAGCTCATTTTACTTGATCAGGATGGGATTTAAAAACTAATTTGAGCTCTCAAAATTGGAGGTATGAATTGTTTGAAAAACTAACGGTAGTTCAGAATAATAGTGTAAAAAGTATCATTTCATCGAAACTGAATCAAACTGAATAATAGGCAGTGTATTTTTACCTCTATCTACTGGCAAGACTAATCTCTATTTCTCCATAGTGTAAGAGCGCCCAGTCTTTACTAGTGCCGCCGTTGGATTTGTACTCGTTGCAATGAATTGAAGTTGATTATTTATAAAAAATGGTAATCTGTGTTCGACTCAGGAAAAGTATTAGTTTTTTCTCTCTTGAATCTTGAAAACATTAATCATTTTTAAATTGTCAATATCATAAAAGTGGTCACTTTGCACTATAATTTCGACGCTTGTTGACAGACTGAACGCTCCTAAGGTTCCACCATATAGTCCGATCTCAAAAGCACACTGTATAACATTACTATTTATCTCCATCCACAGCCTGTACGTAACCACATCAGTGTACCCAGTGCCGTCGATATGTGCTCAAGACCAAATATCCGATTGGTTTGACTCATTAGCAGAATGCTTGCACTGGAATGTTCGAAAGAAGCAGAAACATATGGATGAGCTAAGTGACCTCACGCACTCCTCGAGCGACACCCTCGAAGAACTGGATAACAACCACCATGACGAGAGGCCAGTGGACACGTGACCATGTCTGATTCATATTCAATAGTTCAGTACACGACACATTTTACAGCATCATGAAAATCCAATTTTGACAACTAACAAAAAATATTTAAAGTATTTGACAAGTCATATAAATATAACAAATTTTCGTTATTATTACAATTTTTTTCTCACTGTCGAAACAGTCACTTATTTCTTTTATTTTAATCGACTTGAAAAATTTAGGATTTTATATGCTCCACTGTATTTCTATTTAGTAGTTTATTTGATTACTGTATTCTCCTTTGAGAGAAACACTCTTCTACTATTCGGTTAAAATAAGAATATCATTGACTCGAAACTAACTTCACTTCAGTGACTAAAAATAGCACAAAAATATTAAATGAAATTTTAATCTAATATTTTTTTAAAAAACCTTTGAAAATATTTTAACAATACAAATACGGTGAGTATTAATGTAATATGTTATGAACCTTCCTTTGTGGTGTGAAATTCGTCTGTGTAACGGTCTTATTCTTATTTTGGTCGCATAGTAAAGCATAGTAGTACTCTTTGCAATATCTTCAAACCAAATTCAACTAACGAATCAAAATTTAGTATTGAAATTAATAATAATTTATTTAATTATTGTTTTGATTCGAACAATGTGTATTAGTGGGAAAAAAAATCTTTCCAATATTTTATAAATTACACCCAAAACTTAATATTAATTTTGTTCCATAAGACTTGACTAGTTGAGGCTTTGTTAACAAACTGAATACATACATATTTAGTTGTCCTGCAAAAACAGACCTTAGTTCTACTGTCAAATGGTGTCGTCTCAAAAGTGTAACTTTTGTTATGAATTTAAAAAGCAGAGGCGAAAGATAGACAACATGACAATATTTTATCTGCCGTCTGCCATTGCAGACTTTCATTCTTATTGCGTGTGTTTTATGTTTATTCAGTAGATATTGTATATATTCGTGTATTGTAGCTTATTAAGACAATCGCGCGTGTTTTAATAATATTAATGTGATGTTTTAGGAAGTGGATAAGTATAATTTCGTTATAAATGATTTATTGTTGAGTTTATACATTCCCCTGGACAATGAATATGACATATTTGTAAATCTATCCCTATCTGGGCATTAGGCTGTTTTATTTATTTTCATTACTTAAATAAATTAATTTTACTTGTATACCAGATTTAATAATAATAATTAATTTTGGCGAACATTGGGTTTGGATTCTCTCTGAAAAAGCAATATTAATGAAAACTTTATTGACTAAAACATGGTACAAATTATATAGAAAACAAAATGTGATTGTATTATTAATTGAAACAGTTTTGTTAGCGTCAGTGGATTTGTGCGTAAGGTCAGTCTTGCATTCGGGAGGCAGCGGTTCGAACCCCGCCACGTACCAAAGTGTTTTCAATTTTTAAATTCAT
This sequence comes from Acentria ephemerella, assembly GCA_943193645.1. Lineage (NCBI taxonomy): Eukaryota > Metazoa > Arthropoda > Insecta > Lepidoptera > Crambidae > Acentria > Acentria ephemerella. Next base: position 8,282,812 of record OW971891.1, read on the forward strand.
ATGTACGTTTATTCGGCGCCTTTACGGTGAAGTAAACATCGTGAAAAAACCTGCGAAGAATATGTAGGTTCTACGTGGCCACCGTGGTTGCCTAAGTGTAGGCACGAGCCCTTGGGTGAGCTGTTGATGATGATGACAGTTTCGTTATACAAAACTACTAGACATTATTAATTTTATTTTATTTTCAGTGCATTCCGTTTTTTCAATATGATCGCAAAAAGACAACTGGCATTTCTCACGATATTTAGAAACATGTGTTAATTTTTTAAATTTTTAATACGTATAAAAATATTGTTAAAAGGCATCAAAAGCCTTCTCAAATTTTCTCAGGATTTGAAATTGCTGTACAATTTTAAATGGTTTTACAGTTCTTAATTTTGCTATCTTTTACTGTATATAATGACAGAATGGGATAAATGAACTTAAATTTACATGTAGAGAGTGCAATCAGAATCAGGCCTCTTGTGGAAACTGCAATGTTTGGTTTTAATTAAATACATAATAATATGGGTGCTACCAATAATATTTCAGTGCCAATGAATTTAAAACTAAGATTAACCGCTGGTGTTCAATGGGAGCACAAACTAAGTATAATATAAGTAGTTTTGTATTATTTTTTCGGTAATCTCTAAGTGCGGGTATCGAATTGTTCATAGATAATTAGGGACCATTCTTAAGATTGTGAATGATGTACCTAAAGCCGTCAAATATCTCTGTACATTAATGTTATATAAATCTGGCAGTTTTTTCAAAATTTTGGTGCATGTTCTTTTTTACTATTTGTCTGTTAATCGAATTAACGTTTGTTTGGTATTCACGAGTTTATGGTGAATATGTTTTAATATAAATTATACAAATATGACATTTTTTAGTGTTTTATTGCTTTTTACCGCTATACTGTAACGCAAAGTATTCGTCTACATAGTAATAATTCATGAAAATGTTTTAAAAAGTTTTAAATGAAATACTTGGATTCAACATAAATTTGATACTTGAATCTGCTATTTAAAAAAAAGGTTTTTCTTTCAATGCAAAATGAAAAGTCCTATTTCAAAAAAGTCACCTTAATACTACTGATAAATCATTTCGTACAGCACCAGTAAAAGTAGAAAAATATGGAATATATAATCTGGTGTCATATTGGTTACTTACAGGGTGAGATTTTTAATGTTCTATTTTAATTTATTCATTTGTAAGACTGTGTCCTTGTATTTATCATAATCCTATAATTTTAATGTTTCATCGTTATCATTAATATTGTATTTCATTTAATTATTTCCGTAAGCCATCGAAAAATTGGTGTCACTAACCACTAGTCATCAAAAATAAAGCTTATATGAAAAAAAGTTTGTCTGCTTTCGTGTGATAGTTCAGTGACCCATTTTCATTTCTTCGTTTGTAAGGTTGTTCATTTTATTTTATCGTTATAGCATGATTTCATTGTCATTTTCGTATTATTTCATCATTATAATTAACGTATTTAGTATACTATTGCTTTTCATTTAATTGCTCCCATCAATCATCATCATTATTAATATTATCATTCCTTGAACCTTGGTTATTGAACTTATCCCCTTGCCTAAAGGGATACGTTACACCGGTATCCAGAAGCCGGTATAAAAGAAATGAATAATATATGGCTGTATGAGATGAGATCACTTTGCCTTCCCTGCCATAAGGAGAACCATTAAAAAATAACTTATTTCGTGAATTTTTCATCCAAAACATGGTGTTGGTTGACAAATTTATTAAAATAATAGCCTGAGAATCATATATATACATAGTATCATATTACGTACTTCACTTAAAATGTCTAAATTACCAGCTTTACTATACTTTATTTCAAAACGTTGTATCTCTTTATCAGTACCTAGAGAAGGTAAGCGGAATTTTAGAAAATTTGTCGTCCCTAACAAAAGGGGTTCACGTCTTCACAAACAGAGGCAAGCTACCTCGACTCCTGAATTGGAGGTTGATAAAAGGGGTGTACGCGATATTGGGTACACCCTCAATGGTCAGTTTAAAATAGTACCCGAAATGATACCAGAACTAATTGTACCTGATCTGGAAAATTGTGATTTGAAGCCTTACGTGTCCTACAAAGCTGAAAATGTGATACAAAGCGAATTTACGTCACAACAGCTCTTTGATGCAGTCTATAGCATGAAAATTGTCACAGATTATAAATTAGGTAAATTGGATGAAGAAGGACAACCTTTAGAACCTTCAGAAGAAGAAAAATTACAACCTGAAGAAGCTGTTGCTAAAGCTAGAAGAACAGGCTCTGATATTTTTTAATTTATTTTTGTTTTGTTGTAGTTTGATAGATTTAATTTAATGTTAATAATATCTAGTGAATAAAGACTAATATGAATTATTGCTCTTATTTATGTTTCAATAAATTACAGTCTCTTAAATACATATAACATCATGGTCATGTTTTATTACCAATTTTTACATGATTAGTCAAGGATGGTCAGCCTCGGAAGTAGATTTACAAAGTACAGATTATTTGTGTGTCACTCTTGTGTTAATAATAATTTACTATTGTGTTTACAGTATGATTGCAAGCAATCCTGTTTAGCACTGATTATTTGTTTCCTTTCACAAGGTACTTAGTGTGAATCTAGTTCTTTGGCTGACAGTACTACACAAATGTTGCTTACCAAGAATGTCACCTCATAGACAATAACTTTGAAATTGGAAACTTTGTCTTAGGTGAGAATAAATTTTTTGCGAATATTCTTTCAAACTACACCAAAATTACTTTAAGCTTTAAGTTTTCTAGTTATTATCCAAACAAGCATGTACAAAAAGGTATATATTGAATCATAAACATTGCAAAAATCTGCTCTACCTACATTTGTAATAACAAATAAAAATAAATGTTCAATGTAGGCAGACTAGTCTATATAATAAATTACCGAATTTTTCAAAACTTTCTATTACAAATGAAATAGTAAGGTTCTAACAAATAGCTCCAACATTTATAAAAATTATAGGATTAGTGGACAGCTAACATAATGAGGCATTTATTGTACATTATTGCAAAGGCTGCAAAATAGGCAGTTGCAGGTAGAGTATGAGTTTGAAGACCAAGCTCTAGGCGAGCACTTCACTTATATGAGACGGGTAATTGCCATTTCCGCCAAAGATATATAGTGCATTTCTCAACAGAATGAAGGGAAACAAAACTTTATCATATTACATTTAATTTAATTAATTAATTATTAATATTTAGTTACATTAGTCATATTGGGGCAATTACTAAAAGAAAATGTTATTGATTTCCCTGGTATAATTATGTTAATTTGGAACTAGCAATGAGGTTTGCAGCTGGGCGTTTGATGTTATAGTAGTTGGCTGAATATGCTGTTTTGAGGTGGATGTTTGTGGACTTAGATGTTGGCAATTAGTTAGCAGGTGAAGTTTTATGTCCAAATTATATTGCAATGTGAAGTTTTGATTAATTTTATTATTAATATTAGTTTTATTTTCAATTGAGTGCTCAATGTAACTTTCAGCCACTTTGGTATACCAAGATTGATAAAAGAGATTCAATCAAATAGTATTTAATAACTCCAGCACTATGTTTCATACATCATTGCTGGAGGTTTGACTGTTCCATATTCTAAAGTCGCTCCAACAATGGATTGTGCCCGTAAATTCGATACTACGTGTATTCTTTTTTCGAAAATAATGACAAAATTTCCATGCTTGTTTGAGAAAAGTATATTTCTGCGGGTGCTTAATATATTAATACAAATAAATATGTCAGGTATTGGCTAGTTATTATATAATTTAAAATTAATATACCAGTCTTGACCTCAGCAGGATTTATCTAAATACCTACAAAATATTGAAAGGTCCATCCATATCAATCAAAATTTAACAATCAACAGTGACCACAGCCTAAAAAAATCATTTCAAATATAGACATCATTACGTGCGGTTGCGAAGCGCGTGCGTAGATCGAGCCTGTTATATTTTTATCTCTCTCTATCTACATAATTCAGAATGGGTGGAAACTATTCCGCTATGGATCCACTGCAAGTACCCGTGCCCGAATTAAATAAATTATTCGAACGTGATGATTATTTGAAGCCGTACGAACGTGAAATTCGACGCAGGTAAGTTTATATTATTCATATATATGCGAATTCCACTAAAGTCATGCAGTGTTATCAATAAAAGAGTTGAATTCTCGAGTAAATACTCAAGTTTGAGGTTAACTTCAGCCGTGTTTACAATATTTTTCTCCTTAAAGCTAAAAGCACTACAATATAACATTATGAGAATATAAGTATAAGGATTTTTATTTACGCGCTTAAGATTAATAAAGGCAGCAATAAGTAATAATTAAGTTTGTTCATTGAGTATTTTGATTTAATTGCTTTACAATATACAGCTGTATATTTGTTATTCTTACTACAGCCAAATAGCGCTGCAGCGCTTTTTTTCTTATAAACTTATTTTCAATGTCAAATTTAAGGTCAATTGAGTTATTCTACTGTGTACTTAAATGTAGTCTAATTCTTATATTTCGATTGTACTTGTAAATTTGTAGTAAAGTTTATCACATTAGTTAGGTAATGATATTCGTTATTCATGATACATCATAGTGATTTAGGTATAGACCTAAAAAAAAATTGAATGTTCTTATTTTAATAAATATATTTTGATTAATAATTATCAAGCGACCACCTGCTAATGTAAATTTAATGGAATAAACAAAAAACAGGTTTCAGTAAACACCTACATTATGTCACACTCTTTGGTACTAACCGTTACAAAAGAAGATTAATCTCTTGTCTTAACTTACAAACTAATGCACTGTAATAATTGGCAATGTAATTTATTTCACTTTTATTTGTTAAATACACCCAGACCAAACAATTGTTTTACTGAAATACTTATTTAAGGTATGCATGCTACAAAGACATTTGGGATCGTATTGAGTCCTGGGATGGAGGACTTGAAGCTTTCACCAAAGGCTACAAGTATTATGGTCCACAATTTCACCAAGATGGATCAGTTACGTGGCGTGAATGGGCCCCCGGAGCTCACGCCATGCATCTGCAGGGAGAGTTCAGTAAGTCGAGCAGCTAGTTATTAAAGTTCCAGTTTTCGTCTTTCTGTCTACAGCAGAGTAGCTGACTTATCGTTGCTGACACCTACTCTCTGTACTAAAGCTACAGCATCATTAATTACCCAAAAATATCTCACTATATTTTGTAATGAAAAAGACATTTACTATACTTCATACGCGGTAAAATCGTAATCTGATTCGGTTTTATTAATAACATCTTTATAGCTGACAGTAACTACACAAAAGATTTTTATTTGCCACTATCGCACGAGTCTCAGAAGTGTACCATTATTTAATATATTTCGAGTATGCTATATCACGCGCTGAGTCCGTGCATAGCGTGTGCTTGTAGTCACGCCGGTTTCAAATGAAAAGTTTTGTTTTTAATGTGTTTGATAAATATATGAAGCTCGTCAAAAGATATTTTTGTTTAACAACAATATAGCTTATATCAGAATTTGGCAGATATGAATTATTTAATATGCGTATGATGATTCTTTCATAGTTTCTTTTCATCTGCCTGTAATGTTATTTCATATAAATGAATATGGTAACATCAACGTCTCAAATTGTAAAAGTATTAGAATTTCAAAATATCAACGTAGGTAGAACGAAAACGGTAGAACGAAATTTAGTGACTTGTCACCTATCGCTCATGAATTGTCACCAACAAAATAAATAAAAAAATATTATTTTTATTGAAAACCTCAATAATATTTAACTATTCTTAGCATAAATATGGTGAATAATTAATAATATAACGTTTGTTAACCTTCCTTTGTAGAGTGAAGTTCGTCAGTGGGTGGTCCCATTATTAATTTAGCTGCACAGTACTTTAGACAAGCTTCCTATTTGTTTTCAGATGGCTGGGATTCGAAGAGTCACCCATTTAAAAAGTTAGAGTTTGGCAAATGGGAACTCCATATACCAGCCAACCCTGACGGATCCTGCCCCATGAAACATGATAGTCGCGTTCAAATTATTATCAACGAGAACCTGTACAGGATGTCACCTTGGGCTAGTTATGTAAAGCCGTTCGAAGGGTTCACTTATCAACAATTCATTTACAAGCCAGACAAGGCAAGTTCATTATAGAAATGTTATTCGTAGGTATAAGATCCGATTGTTATTGTTTATTACATAATGGTTGCGGTAGTAAATTGGTTGCATGTATACTGATGAATTTATGAGTACTAAAGTTATCTGCTTGTCGATAATAGGTCACTGGTCAAGGACTTCCCAAATTATATAAAGTTACTCAGAATCAATTCACCTATATAACAAAATATACATAAATATACTATCTTTCATAATAACTATTCCTGTCCGATAAAAAATCGTAAACGTGAATAATTTAAATCTAATTTCAAGTAAAGTAAGCTGTTTATCAATAATTAAACAATAGATCACTATGAAATGAAATGAAATAAGTTATCATATTGTGTGAATATAGGATTTATTCTTTGAGACATATAGACGCCCGCGCAAGTAGGAGGGAACAAAAGATGAAAAAGTTTGGTCGTGCGACGCTATACAATGAGGAACGCCGGTGGCTTATTTCACTCTACCTTGAGCGCCTTCCAAATTATCTCGAATATATCAAGATTAAAAATAATTAGACTGTATAGTCGTTCTTTTCAATAATTAACTAGACCTTATTATTAAAATTGGCAATATCTTCTATAATATACTTAATGAAAAGAGACTTTAATATGAAGTTTCCTTATGGTATTTATGATTAAAAATATTTTAATAGGGTACAATTTTAAATCATATCTGCCTTTACAGCCATATCAATTCAAACATAAGAAAGTAGACCGACCTGCTTCTCTCCGTATCTACGAATGCCACGTAGGCATTGCTACTTCTGAGGGAAAAGTTGGCACTTACAGCGAGTTCAAGGATAATGTACTGCCTAGGATAAAAAATCAGGGTAAGCCTAAGAAGCTCTTACCTTACTAAGCCCTAATAGCATTTATAAAATGATTAAAAGTGGGTACTTCATTTTATTTTGCCCATTGTCCTTTGGTTCATTGAATAACTCGCCGGTAAAAGTATAATAATAAAATATATTACGACAAGATTATAACAACCATCTATGATGGGCATAAGGTTCACCTTCACTATATTTGTGGTTAAACAGTAGATGAATTCCAGTTGGTATTTGGTTTCTGGTGTTACTCTACACTTCGATGAGATCATTTAAAATAAGATTAGGTAAAATCAGCGGTATATTGTAGAGATTATTGTAACGTTAAGGTGTGAGAAGAGGGTCAAGTAATAAGGCACCGTTTGACGTCACTATATATTTATTTTTACTTTACTTTTTTTTTAAGTTTACCACGCCATCTATTAGAAGTAATCCCAAGGAGCGATAAAACAAACAGTCTTCAACAGTTAGGCGATTTTCCATATTTAACTTTTCTTTAGGTTAACTTTACTTAATTTTAAACGACCCCTGAATGAACAAACCTAACAAAACACAATAAAAATAATTCCAAGGCATTTTTTACTTTAAGCGAGACTAAGGAACATCTATATTTTTTATATATAAGAAGAAGGTTTATAAACTAAAGTCGTGTTTTAGTTTAAAATGTTTACTGCCTAGAAAAAAAGAGTCCGAAATTCAAGTACAAAGTGGAAAAAACAATAGGAGCAATTCAAAATGGAAAAAATCCAAAATATTTTTTTACTACTTTGTGATATTTATTTCGTGTAATATATTTTTAGGATACAATTCAATACAACTAATGGCTATCATGGAACATGCATATTACGCCTCCTTTGGATATCAAGTCACAAGTTTCTTTGCAGCCAGCAGGTAAGCTTCTGATAGTTGTGACTTCGTGCACTACCTACTCGTATTGATTTCGATTCAATCGTACACGTGCCATTAGTAAATGCTTTTCTTCCTCTTGATCACTTATAACACCACAATCGAATTTTGACGCAAAAGCGAACGTTTTATGAAAATTAACGAAATTACAAAGGAGGTCAAAAAATATACAATCAATACTTAACAAATGAAACTCAAGGTTAAATATTTTACAAAATCATTAATTTTTGCGTTATTGATTTCAAATACAATTAGACAGACATTATACTACAAAGCATCGTCTTTGCTGGTTTGACAATACCGCAAAAATTAATGAATATCCTAATACTAAATATCCATAAGTTTAAAAACATCTATTTTATTGGAAACGAAGAAAGTGTAATTTATCGCAAAATGGTTCTTATCTGCAATTCTTGAGAGCTGTATTTTATCAGATCATAACGCTTAGCTGACGATAGGGTATTTATTACCAGCTTTCATTTACGCCAAAAGGTCACAATCAACACTGGCCTCTACTTTTAATCAATACTAGTTTCCTTCAATTAAGAAGTGTCAGCTTAGTTTTTATGAAAAAAGTATTTTATTGGTCTATCCCGAAGATTTTGTTTTAAATCAAGGAATGCTAAGCAAGCAGAGAAACTTCCTGGTGGTAAGTCCTGACTATTGCCTATATATAAGCAATATTCAGAAATTACTTTCATGCCCTGTAATTAACAGTGGTAGCAACCATCCCCTTAACACCAAAATACAGCTGCTTTACAGTCGAAGTGAAGTTCGCAAATGACTACAAACCCATTCTTATTTTGACCGCATAGAATCTACACAGGCAACCTTTTAGTCAAAGATTCGTTTTTTTCAGTCGTTACGGAACTCCATGTGAGTTAAAACAGCTGATCGACAGAGCCCATGAACTAGGTCTGTACGTACTTCTAGACGTTGTTCACTCGCACGCGTCTAAGAACACCCTAGACGGCTTGAACGAGTTCGATGGGACCAACGCGTGCTTCTTCCACGACGGTCCGCGCGGAACACACACGCTGTGGGACAGTCGACTTTTCAACTACTCTGAGTGAGTACACCCACAAATTTTAAAACAACACACAAACAATTCACATTTTAATATCAAAGCAGAACGGCAACAGCTCCAAGGTGCGGCCAATGAACGGGCAGAACGCATACACCGAGAGATATTGAGTTATCTCTTTCTTTCATACCGTATTTCACTTTTTCCATCCGCACCCCATTAGTTATACAATATTTTATTTCCATATGCATGTATTAAGATGTGCATATCTTTAATTACAATCCAACGAGAGAGCGGCTGGATGATGACGTCATGCTTCACCATTTAACATTATTTCAATTCTTATTTAAATACACCCCGATTAGAGTGTCAACTTTCAAAGTAAGTATCAGCTTTGTTTGGTCTCTAGTTAGTCAAACAAAATGTGCCACCCGGAAGAGACATTAAGCCGTTGGTCTTGGTGGTTAAGGCAACCACATTTACCCACCAACTCGCATTGAGCCAATGTGGTGGTGTTATAGAGCAAACTTCCCATGTGTTTCTCCTATGTAGGAAGGCCTGTTCTCAGCAGGGGCACATAACTGAAATAAGTGTCAGCTAACTTGATGGTTATAAAACGTATCTTTTTAATTGAAATAATAAAAATATATACATATATATGAGTTTTAGAGGTTATTTCCTTTTCAGAACGGAAGTCCTCAGATTCTTGCTGTCCAATTTAAGGTGGTATCAAGAGGAATACCAATTCGACGGTTTTAGGTGAGTTTTGAAAACATTGTGTAAAGTACTATCAGTATACTATCAAAAATTGTCAATGGTTTCAATATAACTTAATTCGAGTAATCATTTCTAAATGTTTTCTTTATTTAAATTTAGAATGTGCCTATACAATAAGACTATTTAAATTGGAATTTATTAAAAATTAAAATATTCTTCCAAAGGTTCGACGGAGTGACTTCAATGTTGTACCATAGCCGCGGCATCGGTCAAGGGTTCTCGGGTCACTACGACGAGTACTTCGGCTTAAACGTGGACACAGAGGCGCTCGTCTACTTGATGCTCGCCAATGTAATTGTGCATAAAATAGACAGCAGGGCCATCACTATCGCCGAGGTCAGTAGAATTAAGGACAAAAATACGGCTAGTAATTAATTATAATAGGGAGTATTTCGCGTAGTTTAATGTCGAGGTTTTTGATTATAAACATACCTGTTTACTTGTGAAAGACATTTTATCTTTTTGCCTTACCGTGTCGGAGTGGATATTATATCATTAAATTAGTGTATTCACTTTTATAGTTTCTTCGATGAATAATATGGAGGATCAGTGATTAATAAATGTGAAAACCTTTGAGGATTATATCATGACTATCCACTGCATTTAAGTAACACTATGGTGTTACTTATCAATCGTCAATTTTCTGCGCCGATCTATTCTAAAATGCAGTGAAAGTATAACACCTAATTGTAATTCTATAACTGAAGGAATAAAATAAAAAATATAGAGCTAAGCTGTATGGGCTAAATTCCTTTGCCTTTTCTTGTGAAGGCGAATCCAATTTTTTAGATTTTTTTTATTTTAAAGTTACTCTGATTTCAGTTAAATTTAAACCATGATATTCTTTATTCAGGACGTATCAGGTATGCCAGCATCGTGCCGACCAGTCTCCGAAGGCGGTACCGGGTTCGACTACAGGCTAGGCATGGCTATCCCGGACATGTGGATCAAGCTGCTCAAGGAGGAACGTGACGAAGACTGGAAGATGGGCCACATCGTGCACACGCTCACCAACCGCCGCTGGATGGAGGGCACCGTGGCGTACGCCGAGAGCCATGACCAGGTCCATTTTTCTTATATTAATATTTAACCATAACATTTTACCAGGGCCTTAATTGTTACTTATTATATATATCGATTATTCCATGATCATACTAAATAAATTATGTGCGATTTTATTAATTGTATCGATGTATTTTTATAATAATCAATGTAATAATTGTGGATTATAATATTAATATTACGTACAAATGAACTTAATCTAACGCCACAAATCATCCAGAAACTTAACTGAGATCTATTATACACAATAAAAATATACTTACATAAATATTTCTGCATATATATATATATTTGCTATTTATAATCATATATATATATATATATATATATATATATGATTATAAATAGCAAATATGTACTATTAGATAACAATCAATCAATAACTACTACTATGCTTTTACAATCTCAGTAGAATATTGACTTTGGAACTGTTTTTATGCGCTGACACAAAGTATTCGGAATGTTCTTCTTCTTGTCTTTCTTTCTTTAAGAGATTCTTCTGCTTATTGTTGAAAAGTGTGTCAGTTGCAATCCTATTCAGTAAAAATGTCATTAGTTGAAGCAGCTAGAGCGATGGCCCTTGCAGAAACCTATATAGACAGTGACGTTTAGGCCGTATGTCATACAACCACAATACGTTGAAGCCATCCGATGATACAGAAAAACTGGATCATATACCAGAAGACCATTTCCATATCGATTTCAACATTTCCAATGCTCTAAGAAATAGTTTCAGAAGAAATCCTCCCTAGGTTCGTAATTGTTAATTTGTAGCGCGAAATGTAAGCGTAAGCATTTCAACGAAAAGAACGCGTTTTGATCGGACTATGGGCAACTCGAGTCCCATTACCACAGGACCTAGTGCCAGTGCTACACTTAAATTTGCTGAACAGTACGAAAATTGGACCCTGAAGCGAAACTTTCTTTTTTGTCATGTGGCGAGAATGGCTTTAAGAGTGGCTCAAAGCCTCCAGCATGCATACCGATGTCACGGGGAGAGGTTTGCACAGTGTGCGCTAGTCGAAATAGTGGACTATCAAGGTGGCTCAATAATGATACGGGGTGGCAATTCGTACGAAACTCGTACGTGTGGTCTTTGGAAGAGTCAGTGTAAACGCTCAGAGATACATGGATAAGATTGTAGTACGTCATGTCATACCATTGGCCCGTTTATATGGAACAATTTCCTTGTAATTCACGACAATCCCCATGCACTCGTTGCAAGAGCAGTCACCTAGTAGCTTGAAGCCGTGGGTATATCACTACTTTCATAGCCGGCTCGCAGCCAGGATCTAAACCTATTGAGGTCCGTGAGCGAGTTCTATCTCCTACTTCCATAAATGACCTTAAAATTTGAATTAGTTGAGGAGTGGGAGAATTTTGTCAGGCGAATATTTGAACGAATTGTCTTCAAAACCGACTGGAATAGGTTATTACAGCCAGTGCAGGCTATACTAATTACAAGATTAAACTGTTAGGAAAAAGTCAACGATCATCATCATCGATCAGCAATATCGGCTTTGTGTCACTATTACGAAAAAGTGACATAACGGAGTGTTACACGGTTATGCTATTTAGGAGGGGAGGTCAATATGCGAAAAATAGTTAATGTAGCATACGACGCACTGCCGTAGCTATCGCCACCTTGCCATCCCAAAAGATGCCTTTTGAAGGAGCTCATTGTGTATGAACGACGGTATACATATAGTGCTAAAGAATTCCTAGCTTGCGGCAAAAAAACGAGTCAGATAATCTCATTGTTTGTAAAGTAGAGGTGGAGACAATGGAATTGGTGATAGTGAATATATATTAGATCCTTGATCTTCCAATTTTACTATATTTAACTTTTAGATAAAAGCTGTCTAATTAGGTGTTATTAACAAGGTACTTTATGGTTTGTGTAGGCCCTGGTCGGTGACAAGACCATAGCGTTCTGGTTGATGGACGCGGCGATGTACACGCACATGAGCACGCTGAGCGAGCCGAGCGCCGTCGTCGAGCGCGGCCTGGCGCTGCACTGCATGCTCCGGCTGATCACGCACGCGCTCGGCGGGGAAGCCTATCTCAACTTTATCGGTGAGGCTCCCAACCAACGCAGGCTACCAGTTAGGTTCACTAGCTCAACACTTACAAGGATTTTACTGGAACTAAAGAATAAACTTCGATTATTTCCTTTATTTCGAAACACAGATAAGGTATTACCTAAATACTACCTAACAAATTGTTTCATAAGCGTGCATGCCGTGAGCAGTCGGCATACTAGAAAAATACCTATAAAAAAGTATAATCATAAATTAGCTCTGGGATATATTATATCAAGAACAAAGTACAACATTATTGGAACTAAACAACCGTTAAAGTTAATGCAAAAAAGGTTATATATATTATGTAATATAATACAAATAGAAAGTCAAACCCTTCTATTTTTAAAAGATAAAGATCTTCTTATCTATCTATGAATTTTCTATTAGGTAACGAATTCGGTCACCCCGAGTGGCTGGATTTCCCGCGCGCAGGGAACAACTCATCGTACCATTACGCGCGTCGCCAATGGAACCTCGTCGACGACGACCTTCTCAAGTACAAATACCTGAACCAATTCGACAAAGACATGAACAACTTGGAAGAAAAATATCACTGGCTAAGCTCTAATCCGGTAAGATATCATATTGACATTTTTATTTACTCCCTGTAGACAGTTTTCTATCGGAGCTTGTAGCCAAGATGAATTTTACTATAGCTGAAAAATAAAAAAATACGGACTTGCATTTAAATACATGGACTAAGTTTATTTACGTCATATGACTTCACATCATGAGTTAACGTTAATATTTGAAACAATATAAACTACTGATATTTCCAGATTTATTACTATGAGATAGAAGCTAAAATTGTTAAATTGACTTTTTGAGATGTCCTTTTTTTTCAAATGTTTTTGGGTGAGCCATACCTTTAATTTTCATGAATACCATTAAGGATACCGGTGTAACGTATCCCGCTACCTTGCGGAGTCCGGTATCCTACAATATTATAGGAAACCGACTGTGTGTACGCGTTAATAATTATTATTATTCAAACTTATCGTTTATTTTTTTTATTGCAAAGCTTCTTAGTTATTCATCTAAGATAATAATGGAAGGCGTGATCATTGATTACGAATGTAGGCTGTGGCTGTAATAACCCGACTTAATCATGGACCCGCCAATATTGTGGAGTACTTTTGTTTTACTTCAGCAATCGACTTTTATTTCATGTTGCATTTTGTTCTGTTTAGGCATACGTATCATGTAAACACGAAGGCGACAAGTTAATTGCATTTGAGCGCGCTGGGCTATTGTTTGTATTCAACTTCCATCCCTACCAGAGCTTTACAGACTACAGGATCGGCGTCAACGAATCCGGAAATTATAAGGTATATCAATTGATTAACTCAATATATTAGGACAATGAATTTATTTTATTTAAAACCATATAAATGTTTTTATTATTCATAAACAATGAATTGAATGATTGACCTTCGTTTATGAAGTTCGTCAGTGGCAATATTCTTACCATTTAAAAAATAGCATTCTGTATTGCACTCAAGAAAAAAATTTGTTTATTTAACAATAATTATGAATAGAATATTCAGCAGTCGTAATCGTAATTAATGTGAAGTGGCAATTTCGATTTATATAAATAGCTTTAATTTTTTAGTGCATTTTTACACTTGAATGTGAATCTACCCTTTGTTTCAGGCTGTATTATGTTCCGATAGTAAACAATATGGTGGTTTTGGTCGTATAGAAATAAATGGTGAATCCCACATTACACAAGGTGTACCTTGGGCTAACAGGAATAATTCAATACAGGTAAAAAATAAATAGTAATAAATAAATTTTAGACTGTTATAAGTTTGATGCACTGGACATATATATTTTGTAATTTGCTTATTTTCTTTCAGATATATATTCCCTGCAGAACTGCCATTGTATTTGTACGTAGTGATTAGTTCATTGTATGTAAAATATTAAGTCCGGTTGTATGTTAAATAAACTGTACAAAAGTTTTATACTTATATAGTTCGTTACAGAGATTTATTTCAATGATACCATTGAAAAACTTGTTAAACTTGAACTGTTATTTTTATTTTTAATAAAAAACGGTTTTCATCAAAGTACAAATTATATTTATATTAAAATTAAATATATTTTTAAAACTTTTTATTATTTTAGGATGGCACTCCAACAAGCAAGTTATTTTTAGGTGTACATGTAAGAGGCTTTAATCTAGATAGAGTAACTTTATATCCATATTCTTCAGCTAAGCGTCCTCTGTCAGAGTCAATAAGAGCCATACAATAAGCTCCTCTAACAGTCAATGGATGATCTTCGTGTGTTTGATCAGCTGCATGTCCTATACACAAATATTGGTCAATATTCATACTATTAAATTTATAGCTACGTGGATATGCTAACCTGTCTGTAGAATGAAGGGATCCATAACAACAAGGACACAGTACAAACTTGGCATTTGCCTTCAAACATTTATCCAGAACTAGATCTGTTGCTATGCCACATGCATGTAATGCAACACCAACATCAAAGTCTCCTGTGAAAAAGTCTAAATTGCATTGAAAAAACAAAACATTCTTTAGGTTCATGTCTTGTACCCTTTTTCTCGCCCTTAATAGAGACTGCTCCTTATTTTCTAGTAAAATAACAGTGCATTTTGGTAATAAATGTGCAATAAGGATTCCTAAATGCCCACTGCCACTGCAGAAGTCTATAATTCTATCTCCCTCTTTTGCTATACTTATTACTGCCAAAGCCAGGTTTTCAAGCTGTTGGGACTTCCTATTAATTCTGGCATCAGGTAAGTGACCAGCTGCAGGGTTTGCACCATCAGGAATTTCATTCCAATTTAGTATCATATCATAACTATTAGCACAGACATCTAATTTCATTCCCTCGTCTAAAGTACTCAGAGCATTCTCAATGTCATTCTCTTTTGTAAATAACCTTTTCTTTGGATTGTGTCTAGTTGGGTCACATTTATAAAGACTTACACCATCAGTTACAGGTACAGTTATGTTATCTGTAAATACTGTTTTATATTCAGCTTTTTGTAGTACACTTTTAAAACTGTCTACTTCAGGAATATTATTTAAATTTGTGTACCATTTCATTGTTAAAGGTAAATAATTTTCAATGACAGAAGATCCAATAGTGTGTATCAATATAGTGTATGATGGCAGCAATATAATATCTGCTAAAGTAAGAAATGGGCCCTCTGCAAACTGGTGGCTAATATTTAAATCTTGAATTTTAGTAGAACAATCCATTTTCAAATCTTTTTTGGCATTCGACTTCCATTTTCTCTGTTTAGCTGCTCTTATTTTATCTAAATTTTTGTTTTTCGTTTCATTGTCATTATGAGTTTCAAAATTATTTATATCATTTCTGATACTCGCCTTTTTCAAGTCTTGAGCTATTTTAAATATATTATGCACCTTAGCTGGCTTACCAAGATGATTTTCAAATCTAACTAAATTTTTAGGCATCTCACTCAGCTTATCTACAGTGAGAATTTTTTTTATACTCTTAACTATGTCTACTTCACAAAACTTTGTCCAAATTGATACTTCATTTGGAGCTTGCAAGCAACTCTTACGAAACCCTAGTAAACCTTCCTCATGTTCTTTAACACTCTGGGCAACGGTTCTGTATTTTGAAATATGCCGAGCAACTGCACATAGGCCTGTTATGATGGTATTATCATACATTGCAACGGGAAACACACATGATGAAACTTGCCAAGGGATATTCTCAGAAAATACAAAAGACTTGTCAGTAAAACATATACTATCTTCATTCTCAGCATTATTCGCAAACACTACTCGTAATTTTACCTCTTCAGGAACACAATATTTGTAAACACAATAAGTGATTAACGACTCTAAAGGCATAGAAATTTTTAATGTTTTTTGATATGCTATTTCAGTAGTAAAAGTTTGTAAGTATAACTCATTTTTCAGTTCACACAGCTTGCTGTTCATGTTGAATTAAGTAAAATACAAATTATATATAAATAAAAATTTACATATGACATGACATATAACCTATCATATGTCATCAAAAACCTAACGAAGCTAAGGGATAGGTTACACTGGTATTCCAGAGCCAGAAATAAAGATAAGATATCTTCAGGCTTTAGTTCTCTTTGTTTTCCCTGTGATAGAATTTAAAAAACCACATAATAAAAGTTTTCCATCTAATAGGGAGAATTTAATAAAATAAAAAGAAAATGTCTTTGGCGAGTAATGGCGGGGGTGGTTCTGTGCTGTATATTTAATTTCGTATATTGTGTTGTAGTGAAGTTTTTGATTTGTAATTGGTGTAGTTTTATGCCAAAAAAGATCCGTATATCGTGCAATACATATATAATATATCGTTCTCGGTAACAGAATATTCTATTTTAGAATCATTTTATCGTAATCACTAACATAGCATTACAATTTTTTTAAATTTCATAAAAGTCATTAACAAAATGTCCATTAGTTGCCAAAAACTTTTTTGGGCAAAGATTACACCTGTATCCCGGAACCAGAAATAATCACAAAGAATACGGCTGTATGGGTTTTAGTTTCCTTTGTTTTTCCTATAATAAGGAGAATTAAAGAAAAAAGGATGAAAAAAAGACAAATTCACAAATGGAATCAACCATTCATTATCCTTTGCTTTGTGAATGACAGTACGAATCGCCACCTTTTGATTATGTATTGAACTGCCAGCCCAAACTGACGCATATTAATTTTAATAATATTTTTTATTAAATAATATTTATTACACTAACACCTTATTACTATCTAACAATTAATCCTAAACAAATAATTTTTAAAAATTATAAGTTAAAAAATATATCAGCCCCAGGGCTGCCGTCAGGAATGGTGCCTAAAAGGCTAGCAGCATTGCCACGTTGGATGGCAAGGCTGATCCGTTGACCAAGATAGCTGCCAGCCTTTCGGTCACCAGACACCTCGGTGAGTCTCTTGGATATTTCTTTAAAAAAGGAACGAGCACTTGGACCCCATGGGCCCATAGTTTCAACTCCAAATGGCACAAATATATAGCTCTCATTGAGAGCTGAATATTTGCGCCGCTTGGAACACTCAGCAGAAGTCGCCGCCGCACCTGCAGTAAGTGAAGTACTACCTATATGGGACGGTGCAAGTGTATCCGCACAAGTCGCGTCCCACACAAGAGGACGACCCTGCTTCCAGGGAATGAGCGTCATCCCGTCAGGTCTCCTGCCATCGTCACGGAAGATGCCGTTAGGCTCTAGGACTGATGGCACATTGACAGCGACAAGAGCTCTGCGAATGACGTCATTGATGCAAGCGTGGCGGGAAATTCGACCAGCGCTCATTTGGCATGACAGACCATGGTGTCCTAACTCACCGACGCGAGTGCCACAACGACAGAGATGAGGATGATTAGTCCTGACGCCAAGTCTGAGAGAAATTGCAAGAGACAGAGTGTTCCTGTCAAGCAGAGTCCCAATATTGGCTGAAGGAAGTGCTTGCAGCCAGTAACCAGACTCCACCTGGAAAACTGCCTGGAGGCGAGCATGCTCTGCAGGAATTTCAGAGGATGCTAAAAGATCTCTCTGAAGACGCAAACAGAGCGGCTCGTCCCACTGTCTCTGAGAGGAAAGTGACGTTGGTGGATCTGCGCTTGGGCATGCCAAAGACCAAGCATTTCTGGCTTCTGCGAGGTGAGACAGCTCCACTACACCTAAAGAAGGGCATAGTATTTTATTAAAGAGCTCGGCTGTACCATATGCAGAAGACAGGAATGCTGGAAGGGCAATATTGGAAATAAGGCGAGTGCCTAGACCACCGAAACGAACAGGAAGAGAAGCCTGCTTCCAGGCGTTGTCTGAAAATGAACAGTTTAAAATTTTTGAAAGTAATTCCCTTAGCGAACTGTCAATAATTGATAACAGCTCGGGAAAAAGAAAAAATTGTGAACTTCGCATAAAATAAATAAATTTCGGTGCAAAAGCGCAAAAACGAATTAAAAATAAAGCCATGTGAGGATTAATTTTCAAAATTTTTTCCGAATATTGATGAAATTTTGAAATTTGTTCGTTAATGAAAATAGAGAAAGCCTCATCAAAAATCGGAGAGCCTAGGAGATGGAGTGATTTATTATCAAGAATTTTTATGTTAGGAGCTAAAGCCGTAAATTGGGAGATGATGAGTTGTAACTGATCATGTGTAAATTTTGATTCTATATTTTTTTAGGTAGACTGTTACAAAAGGAAGAATTGAATCAGTATAAAAATAGAGGTTTTTTTCAAAAAATGTAAGAATTTTCGCCATACTGATTTTGAATAGCTTTGTATATTTAAAATAATGATTTGTAAATACATTAGTTAATTTATAAATTAAAATGAATACATTAAACACACTTCTGATTTTTTTTTGACATAACATAAATATACATAACATAACATACATAACATAAAAATAATTGATGGACAAAAGTAACTATGTATAAAAATTAATATGTAAATTTATGAGTCCACATATATATAATTTATATTATAATTTTGATTACGTGAATCAATCACATCTGTTAGGTATAATTTTTTTACTTGATAATCTATTTGCAGATCTAACGTCATCAGTATTACTTAATTTTTTTTTAAATGTACGTATTTAATATATATAATGTATTTTATGTATCTTTATATATTATTATTAGTTCCTTAAATTATTAAAAAATATTTTTATCAATATTGTTTTTCATTTATTTTAGTTGCCTATTCCATTACTACTCTATTGTATTCGAAATTTATTAATATACTATAATTCAGGGCTACACTATTTATAATGATAATTAAGAATCTATCGATAGATAGTTTACATCATTACTATGAACGGTGGGATGTCATTTCACTAACAATTGCTCCTTTCAAGGAGTGATTCCTATGTGTCTTTAGACATACTCTTTCTAATCTGTGTGCCCGAAATAGTTCGTCACAAATTACTATACTATAATACGAATAGAATAATAATAATATCACGTTTATGAAGCGTAAATTTTTGCCTTTCCTTCTCAGATATTTTAATAGATCTCCAAGATAAAAAATAACGTTAACAATGTTAGAGGTTATGAATGGGGTTTTGATGTTTTATTTTGTAATTTTATGTGCATTAAACGTTTTATTACCATATTTAGTGAAACCAGTGAGTTGTTTTACCTTGTGTTCTGAACATTTAAAACCTGTACAATTTGAGCTCTTATTCAAAATTCTAGTTTTCTATAGTTGTTGAAATCTTTTTGTATTTGACTCTGACCTGCAAATATAGTTTAATTAGTTTTGTTTGTAATAATTTTATGTTTAATTGAATTGAGACAAGAGATTAGTTTCCCTGAAGGTTATTCAGCTTACATGGATTTTATCAATATAAATACTACAATATATATGACAAAGTTAGCATAAAAAAGCTCCGTATAAGTTCAGTGGTATTTATCAAAATACTGTCTTTACCCTATTTTAAATGAGTTTTTTTTGTCAACTAACAAATTTCTCTGTAATTTACATAACCTAAATTCCAGATTGCTGCTTGCTTTGGTAAACCATCAAATGAAGAGAGAACTATATGGACAGAAATTACTGAACTGAAAGCTAAACAAAAAAAAATAACTATGAAGGATGAGTTTGCAGCCTATTCAAAATTGCAACGTAAAATTATTAAACTTGAAGGCCAATTGAAAAAGGATTCACAGATAAGATTGAGTAAAAGTATTGCTGTTAAAAGTTCAATTCAAATGGTGCTACAAGTTATCCTTGCTCTGATTACAATAATATCTGTTATTTGGTTTAGAAGAGAACCAATTGTAGCCTTTAAAACTAACCTATATCCATTGAACACAGTATTGAGATATCCAAGTGAAACACCCAATGCCATTTCCACTCACATGTGGGTAATTATTTCTAATGTGTCATTGAGGTCTCTGTTAAAACCAATTTTGTCATAAGTATGTCTGGGAGTTTGTTTTCATAAATAAATTGACTAAATTTTATTAATCAACTATTTATTTAAAGAACTTGATAAAAATTTATAACTCAGTCCAACTCATTTAATTTACAATGTGGTAGGGGCTTATTCTTCAATCTCTTTTCAATGTATTAATTTACTATGTGACAATTAGATTTGAGAGTGAGTTTATTTCTAATCACTTTAATAAGAAATTAAATAAATGTTATTATAAATTTGTCAAATTGAAATCCAACCAAATATGTATAATCCAAATATATACTGAATTATTTTATTTAGAATATAATATAAAATTATGAAGTTTAACCTAGTGTTATGATTACTGGAGATTGAAAAGTAAGCTCACTTTAAACTCATTCTTATTTATAAACTTTTAACATAATAATCAACACCTCAGTAGCTTAAATAATTTTAATGTACATATTAAGTTAGCAGTTTCCCATTGAAGAATGATATTTAAAATCAGACATTTTATATCAATATTAATTATTTTCTTTTAAATGTGTGATTTATGAAGCAAAGAAAACACAACTTATTAATATAAAAAGATTTGCCTAGATCATTATGTCACAAAAGTTGGACTAGGTTGTTTCAACTATTCTACTAAATAAAAAGATGAAAATTGGACTACAAAATGTCTTCCAATGCTTAGGTATTACTTGTGATTAGTTGGCACTAAATTGTTAATCCAGTTTTCAGCTTTGTAATTAGTAGGTTGGTCAGATACAAATAGCCATGTTTTCAATGCCACATTTGTGCCTCATTTAGGGATAAATATCAACTAATATATACAAGCTCTATATCACAGCTTACTACTTACTATGAGGACTTAACAACTATTAAATAATTATGTAGACAAACGTCTAAAGGGACATGGCAATCAACTGCTAATATAAAAAATAAAGCAATCTTGTGCTTAGTTTCTGGAGCCAAGTAGCTCATTTGTACAAAATACTTTATACCACAATCTTACATAACAAAGATTGTTTTTCCTCGTTTTCTTGGCGCAGATTTACTAAATTATAACTTGTAGCTGACATTGGTACCAAATAATGTATTTTATAATCTTATAGAATAAGTATAGAATATGTCCATAGATTGTATTTAACTGTGCACAATTAATTACAGGAATAATCTCACTAATTACATTTATACCATTTTCAATCTTTGTTGCTATTTAGGCCGACTATATATCTCTATTAAAATTAACAATATTGTGAATTAGTGGCACAATATAAAATACACTAATACAACATGAAAAATATCTGTGATCAATTATTTTAAGGTTTAATTTTTAGCTGGTTGTTGGCAGACGACTGTGGTGGTAGTTCTACATTGATGATTAACAACTACATCAAGTCAATTTTCCTAATGAATACATGTTATTGATATCCTTTTGATGCGTTCTCTAGTGCCAACAATGAAATCAGTGCTGTTAGTTAAAGCAGTGACATATTAAAATATACACAGAAAATGTCTAAAAATAATATGATTTGTTATTAATGACTGATAAAAAATACATTTGTAATTGTTGAGAGTGGTCATAAAAACATTAGACTAGAAATATGACTACCTGCAGACAAACAATATGTAGTACTTATATTATAACAGTCAAATGTTTTAATATTGTGTGATTCTGATATTATGGTCAAGTAGGTAAATAACTTATCTAAAATATGCAAGAAAAAGAATCAATAAAATGTTTGCTCTTTTAAGTTTGTTTTATCTAATATAAATAGCTGCAATTATTTATCATAACAGTTCAGCAAACAAAACTTTAAAATGCTATAGTATAAAGTATTACAACACTATTCAACAACTTTCTAGTGAATCAGTCATTTTCCAGTGGCGCATGTGGCAAAATGATCAGTTCACTAATTTATTCATCTTAATGCTCACTAAATAATAATAACACTACAAACAAAAAAGATTCGACTGAATTATTATTTCATTGAGAATGAATTAGGGCCCCAGTCTTCTTCACATAGTGCTCCACTGGATCACCTTAATCGATTTGCCAACTATGGACTTGATTAGTCAATACAACAATATTTCATAGTTACAACTCTTGCTGGACTTATGACTGGTTCAGTTGCTAAGTATTTTCATAAAAGGAACTATTGAAATGTGTCGTGAGGAGATATACAACAGCTTCGTACGTTGACATCATGATCGCTGTATTTGGTATTTGACGGACTAGTTGTGTTCCCAACCCCCTGTAGACATAAGAAGTAATCTGTATTACAAAAAGGCAAAATGCAAATGTTCTAAAGCGGTACCGGGACCGTTGCCGGCGCCGGACGTTTTGTAATGTTTGTGTTATCATGTCACGGAAATCGCCGCGGTTCTATAATTTCTGCTCCCGGTTCCGCCTTAGTTGGTTTTGTCCTTTAATCGGGAAAACAATGGTAGCTATCGGCATTAAGTTTTATTACTACTTAAATTTAATTGTGATAGTTTTTATTATCCCTGTTTTTATGCTATTATTTGAATCTATAAATAATAATTATGATTACTTAAATCAAGAGTACCTAAAATCTAGTTGATTATTGTTTCTCATTAAATTTTTAGTTACAGTTCCTGAATGACTAAACAATATTTCATTCATAAACAAAGTTCACAAAAAATAAATACTATGCTAATAAGATTGTTTTCCTACAGTAAAAAATAAATACAATCGGAAATATCTTTTTGATCATTACTTTTTGTTTTAATAGATTTACTACATTTACAACAATGTTGATGAGAATTTAATATTGAAACGAAAGTTATTTTGGATACTTGACATTGGCCCCAATTGTGTTGTACGCGGAAAACTATATTTAAATGCTTGTTACTTTTTCATTACAAACCTGCTAGAGAATTATGAGTAAGGACAGATTACCTATGTTATTTTACATATGTAATCTGTCCTTCTCTAGCCGGTTAAACTTAAAATAAAGCGCACAACTTAAGTTATGTCAATTAAACAGAAATCTGTGGATCATCAAAAAACGACATTTCTAAAAGTTATTTTCTTTCCCCTTTTCATATTCAATTATTTATATTAAATATTTTACTTTGAACAAGCCAATTTAGGCGCCCGGTGTTTGGGAATTTAATATTTCATTCAATGTATAAAAAAATTGGCGTGACGTGTACATTGTAAAATCAAACTGGATTGAGAACACAGAGGTCGTTGACCGTCTAGTTGTTGCTAAGCTTAGATAATTTGTATGTGTAGTGCCGGGCGATAGGCTCGCAGCGAATCTCAAAGACCTACGGTAATTATGATTGGTCTAATCATTAAGTGTTTTATTCTATAATTATATGATCCATTACCAACAATTCTGGCAATAACTACCAGTAATGTGATAATAATGTAAATAGAAATATTTTAATAATTACCTATAGACTCCACGGTAACCTTCTTCCATCCAAACAGTGTGTAGTGTTTGCCAGAACTTGCGATATTTGTCGCCTTCTTCTCTAAGTCGCGTCCTTGCCACTTCTGTAACGTTTCAAAATACTGTGTTATTTACTATTCAATTAGTTTACAAAAAGTTGCCTATAGTTTCTTTAAAGCATTCAAGATTTATTTGATACATATTTTAGCTATCCATTTCCAGTTAAAGATAGAAAGGAATATACCGAACTTCTAAGCTTAGTTACCTAATTGTTATTGACACTTGTCTATTTCTATCAGACTTAGACAGACAAATATAATATTGTTATAAAACACTTGCTAGGGAACGGTTTGTGGAAATGATCATATTTCTACTGCTAGATTCGAGTGAAGAATGTGTAGGGCCTTGGGAAATGAGCGTTTATTTATATATTTAACAATTTATGTACACAAAATAATAACAGAAAATTGTACTGCTTATTTCTATAAGAAATCATTTCCAGCAGCTCCACATAAGCGTTATTAAAGATATCTGATTTTGATTACTCTTTTCGTGATAAAATTCTAGACATCCAAACATTCAAAAGAGAACGCGCAAAATGCATAAACTTGGGAGTAGCAGCCCCTTTACTAAAACTGTTAACTGTTTTTTAATGATAATTTGTGATAAGACGATAGTTAGTATAGGACTAATGCTCTACATTTTATGTAAAGAAAGTTAAGACAATGGATGTAATAATTATCACAATGAATGATTTTAAACGAACATTGTTGATAAAAATTCTTTCACCTCTAAGATCTTATAATCTTTAGTTTAACGTCTTCTGCTGTAGATATATTAAATTCCACTACTCCTTCCAAGCAGATGAGTGTTGGTGTCACTTGGTTAAATAAGGTTAGTTGTGGGTAGTTTTGTTCCGCGAACGAATATAAAAGTGAATACGCGTGATTTTGTACTATCCATTTATTTCAGTATCTCTAACGATTTCTGTTACATATCCCACACAGCAATTTGTTAAAATATATGAGAAAATTTTATTTCAGGAATTATTAGATTGATTTCTTAAATTATTTCTGTATTCTAGTGCTAATATTTGGTCATAGGGGTTCAAATATTGGCCACAAACACTAAATTTATGGCAAGAACTCGTATGAAAAGAAAGATCAATTAACGAGGATATTTCAGAATATTTATTAGCTGTAAGTTTGTGCCGATAATGTTTTTTGGTTGTAATGACATCATCTATTGATTGAAACTTGTATTTGAAGTGTCCACATGTGAGCGAATTTTTTCCATTCTCCTTTATAGATAACACTTAAGGTAAATGTTCCATTGTAAAATATAATAATATCTTACCATGTGGATAAGCAATGCACGAAGCGACCGTCTTAGAAAAAGCTCCTGCACCCATAAACTCTAGGAAATCTCTAGGGGAACGCTGGTCACTCGGGATACCGTCCACGCTTCTGGCGGCCATGAGTCTCGCCTTCACCCCCTCGTACAGCACGAAGTGGACCACAGTTTCACTGATGCCCATGTATGAAGCTGTTATTCCCTTGTAAAAACCTTTAATACCCTGTAACGTAAAAAGAAATAATGAACATTAATTTCTACTTTTATTGGGTGTATGTAGAATTTTGTTTATTTTTTCTCATACATATTCCCTGTTACGACGATTTAAAAGAACTTAGTAAATGAGTCTATTTGAATAAAGATATTTTGATTTGACTAACCTGCTCCCAAACATTTAGCACATCTCAATAATCCTCAAGAAAACTTTTTCATGTTTATTTCCTAATAATCTATTTTCGTGTAATTGTTGCGTATATTTTGAAATGACTAAGACGGCTTTTCAATAAAATACAGCTACGATGTAGTATTTTGTGTTGAACAGATTAACAAACGTAAACATAATTATAATAACTACGCAGGCCTTTACCGTTCTAGTGTATATCCTCTTAATGCACTGCAAAGCTGTCACGTTTTGTCCGTCTAGTTGCAGTCGCGTTTTTACAAACCATATTGGATTGGTCATCGTGCATGATACAAAACCTGAAATTTCAAATTTGATTGGTTTGTTAACATTTTGGTTGGTTGGTTTTATTGGTTTTTATTTTGTTTGTTAATCTTAATAATGTTAACTTAATAAAGATTATAATAATCAATCCCATATACCTGCAGCACTGGCTGCCGATAGATGCACGATTGGTGTGTCTGGTGGTATATTTTGATTTAATATAGCCTTCGCTTGCGAATATGTACAGAAGTATATGGCTCTGGAAGGTGCTACCCCAACAAGATTTGGTCCAAGACCTTTGAACAGAGCTTTTGGACCCTCGTTTTGGACTATATGCCTGAAAGCAATGAAATTCAAGGTTATTATCCATATCACTTTAGCGCCTTGTTAACACTGAACGTAATAATAGATAACAGTAATGACGCAAATGGCCATTCGCTTTTTCCATTTCCTATGAACGATTTACTTCAATATATTCAAACATAAAACGTCCCATCTTGACGATACTGGTGAATTTTATATTTATGAAAAATATTAAAGATCTTAAGACTACCTTCTTAGTATAAAAAGACAAATGATGTACGATAAGGCAGCAATCGGGCAATTTTAGGCAAAAGTGCTAATCAGAAAATATTTGGCCAATCTTGGCTCCAGTGCAAATCCGGCACACGCGTGTTTCTCGTGATGCTCAGTGAGCGCATTTAATTTCTTATCTATTAACATATACACGATAACACTGTCAGTTATAAGCGGTTCAATCCCCTTTGTTGTTTGGTGGCATATTGTTGTTAAAGCAAATAAATGGATTTTTCAGTAGGTGCTACTTTATAAAAGTTAATAAAGCGTCTTCAAGCGCATGTAATTATTAATAAAGGTAGCATCAATTGACATGGGAACCATAACAATCGATGGGCATGTAACACGGTCACGTTTCTTCTTCACATAATAAATAGTATGGAACACGCAATGGCTCCTAGCCAAAATGTTCGTCACACTATTCTATATACAGAGAAAATGCACATGAAAGTTTTGCTACTATTAATAATACGATATGTTATGACAAAAAAATTGCAAGCATACATGTGCCGGGCACATGTTCGCATTAGTGTTCTATCTCCACTCATTCCATAGCGAGACGGGTGATAATCAAATTAGCTGGCAGTGGAATGTTAACCACGATGAAAAAATTGAACTAATCGTGTATAAAATATGGATTACTTGACTTTATTCTTTACTACACTAAAACTTGATGTTTGACGAGCGGGACTCACCTGATGCACTGTATAAGGCTCATTCTCGTTGTGGTCCTGGCGTGGCCGGCTCTCGCACACTGCTGAACCTGACAATTGTACGACATCAGCATGCGATCGGCTTGCTTGCTGTATGCGAACATCGCGCCCATCGTACGTCTGTAGCCCCATTTGGCCTCCTGCGTTATACGGCCAACGTTATTGGAAGGCACCATCGCTTGTGTCAATCTTGGATGCTTAAGTAAATTGGTACACAAGGGTAACTTGCACCGTCTACTTCAATAAATAAAATAGTTAGGGGTACACTTTAAAGACGGTACTCAAAGATTTATAGAGGTATAAAAAATTAATGAATGTCAATTGTACCTGAAGGCAAACGAATGCCATTTCAAGGCGTTCTAGGCAAATCGTGTACCGATTATAAATATATTTTTATTCAGGTCCAAGTTGTTTTTTTTTTCAATAAAGGTATAACGTGCACCGCCAATCGAATCCAAAACCATGTAGGTCATTTAAAAGGGTTCCACTGGGAGTATTTAATTGATCAGAAATATTTGTTTATATTCTCTTTTATGTATCAGCAGGTCTACGTTCTATAAATAAATATTATAAATGTATTCAACGATCTTTAATCTACATTAGTGCACTGACAAAAAAGTTATAGGCATTATGTTTACACAAGTGATGGAAATCTTTAAATATTTGAAGGGGCAAATGCTTCGATACATAGTACGGTATGATAAGTCACGATGGGCGAGATTTATGATGAACCTATATCAACTCTGATTAAGTATTTCAATTTACTTAAAAACGGTAGTATTTAAAACAAGTATAAAGATCATCTCCTGCGTAGATAAATCATAGATAATAATACTGGGTAATAATAGATACGCGACTGTTTTTTGAAACAATCGTTGATAAACGATAATAATGTCTTTAATGACCGTCTACTGCGTATGATCAATCTTAAGAAGTACTATTACTGCAAAACTATCATAAACATCATTCTGTAATATAGGTAACGTTATCAACACCCAATCAAATACAGTAGTTCTATGACATAACGTTCTACTAAGTTTAGATCGGCCTTGAAGCTTAGGTTCAACTCATCGTGACATTGCGTAAGGTCACTCAGGGAGAATTGCGACGCATAAACTTTTGCGATACCTACCTATTGATAAACATCCATTTCCAAACAGATAACTTAAAACTAAAACAATGTGTACCTATCTACTTGTGACCGAGATAATTCCAGTATGTACACTTGGTACCAAAAGTCTAGTTGAATTAGGCTTTTCTATAAGCAATTGTTATTATTCACTATTTGTGGATAAATTACAACTCTACTATTATTTTTGCATTCAACCTATGCTTATAGAAAATTGAAAGGATAATCGGTAATAGACAGAGTCATGACGAAAAAAAATCATAGTAATTTCCTAAACGTCATTAGATTCAGTACCATTTCTTTAATGTTTACAATTATTGCTTTGTTAGGTATAAGATATACATAAAAATTTCATAATTATTTTACTGATAAAACGTAGTAATGTAATCTTACATTTCGAGTAGCGAACGACCTCCACGATTGTCCACGTTTCAGATGCGTGTAATTTTATATTTAGGTATATCAATGGTAAAATAAAAAAATTAACCATTTCTTAGGAAGCTAAACTGATTTAATTATAAAATTTGTTACTATGATATACTTTGCAAAGTTCAACATGTCCATTTTGGAATCCGTATCCGGAAATATAAAAAGTAAACAAACACTCAAGCCTGTAAAAAAATGTTTAAATTTGGGTCTTTACGAAATTTGAAGTACTTACATATTCCTTTAGTTACTTTTGGTTACAAATCATTAAAGGAGTGGTTATTCTCATTACAGAACTTGCTGAGATCAATCTCAGAAAAAACCTTCAAAAACAAGAAATCTGAAGAAGACCCTGAAGGGTGTGTTCTTTGTGAAATATCGGTATGCAGTAAGAAAGGGGTTTCTATTAATAAGTAGATAGAATTATTTTGTGAACGATTCTATGAACTCATGATATTATTTCGAAATTAATATTTTTTTCAAAAAAACCTGCTCCAAAGTTAGAACATGGAGAAGCCTGGTGATTCTTATAAAAAATATCGTTCATAATGCAATTCCTACTACAGTATGTATACTTTGGTTGTCTCCTTATTAGATTTTTTCACACACACTTCGTATTCAGTTAAAACCAAAGACAAAGATACTACTACTCTCAACCCAAAGACAATTTTAGTTTTATAGAGAACCTAATACGTATTGGATTGTTGTTGTTGTTGGGGCTGTTTTATTTTGTTTATTCAATTGAGAGGGAGTGAGAATAAGCCAAGGGTAGAAGCTAGTTTGATTATAAATGTAAACAAAACAGCCAATATTTTGCGATTATGTTTAATTATAGATTTATAATTAATTAAATTTACATCCAATTTATGATGTGTTTATTAGTAAGGACAGGAAAAGAAGTAAAGTATTCGATATTCATGTAGTTGATAATATAATTTACTTAACCATTTTCGTCACTGATTATTAGTAATGTATGAAGAGTATACAGACGTGTGAAAGCCTTAGGGATTTGACACGACGTGTGTATACTCTTCTGATATTTATGTAAAACTGTAAAACTACGTTAAAAAGATTATTTTCGTCTCTATAGCTGTTAGATCAATGTTCTATCTATGCAAACTAAATTGTTTCAGTTGGACAACTGCCAATGACGGGTCACTAGCACTATGTCCATAACTCATTTACAGTCGTCTAAACTAAATTGATTTAGTTGTAAAAAGATTACATTCTAAGGGACAATTTCGTTTTTAATCTCAATTCGACGTCCTACATTCATTCTCTTTTTTATCAGTAAATAACATTGATAGTCTAGTTTAAATAAACGATCTCTTGGAATTGTTATGCATACCTACTATTTTCGTGTATCGTCTTTGCTCTAGTTTATCAATTGGACGAGCAACCGTCTTGAAAAACAACAATATGCTCCAAATATAGTAGCGAACACTATCTACATACAGATAACTTCATCTTGAAATAGTAAGTAAACTCTTAATTGAAATATCTATACATAAGAAAATAACTATACAATAGCGTGCAAGAGGCTAAAGAAAGAGTGAAATCATGAGTTAGATCAAATAATAAAACTAAATGTACATACATAAAATTTTTAACATTACTTTTAAGCAACAGTTCTTATCTTATCGATGTATATCAACAATATAATTCTCATTTCAAATTGGAATAAGTACATACTGAAGGGGTTTAAACCATATATAAGCATTAGCTTATTTATACGCTATGTTGTTAATTAGGTAATGTAATGCTAATTTCTTTCAATCGCAAAACTTCATGCCACCATAGGCCCCATTTTATTGGAGAAAAACGCTACATTGAACAAGCCATAATATTTCGAAATGAAAGTGATATGTGTGAATGAACACAGCACAAATTAATTACTTTTCATGATCGAACGGTTGACTTGACTACTGTTAAAAATAGATAGGTCTAAACTCTCCTTCATGTCAGATCTTAAGAAGAGAAAATAAGCTCTCAGTTACAGTCTTTTATTCTTTTTAATATTAATTATAAGGAGCCTTAAATAAAACTTATTTTAATATAATCTATCTATATAAATTTTGAAAGATATAATTGTAGGAGTTAAATTATTTTTCTAACTTTATTCAAGTCTTTTACTTTTGTCAACTCAAGCATTAAAATATTAAAAATTCAGTGAAATAAAGACAGTGTACTGTTTTGTTTATGAAACTTTATTATCATATCATAGATATAGTTTAACCGCTTATTACTGGCGATATATTATCACAATAATACTATGTAATATAATACTATGATAATACTAATATGCAACTGGATGCCAATCTTAGTTATGAAGTACAAAAATTGAAAAATTAAAACAATTATATGGAGTAAATAATGGAAAAATGTTTACCTGATGCTTTGGTATTTTTGAGTAAACTTTTCTAATGCCAGCTGTATTATCAGATGGTGGTGGTTTTGCTGGAGGCACTCCAACACCCTTAGATGATTGGAGACGAGTTTTCACCACTTCTAGTGGGCATGTCACTACTGCACCAGCTGTCCCCGCCACTCTTTAAAAAGTTTGTTAAAAATGATTAAGTTATATTTCAAACTCAATTTAAATAAAAAAACAAGAAGATTATATAATAACTTTTGTAAAAAATATAATTATCTTGTATCCAACAGGGATTTGCCTTGAAAATAAAGTAATTTTTCTTCACTTTTGTATGGAGTTAAAGATAATAAGTTGATAAAAATGTTGGTGGGTGATATGATAGCAAGCTGACCTTAGCTTTACATATCCATAGACAAACATACTTACAGCTTATCAATACTAAATTCAATAACATTTCCTTGTGTTTTCTAAATTCTTAGTATCGCAATCTATAATATAGGTAGTTTCATGTTACCGGCTTTACTTATAAATAATCATGAAACCTAATAAAATGAAAACACTGTTAAACATGATTTATCTTTATCATTTGACAGAAAAATCTGCCAAATATAATCAATAAAAATCTATATGCCAATTGATTTCAATTATGCCTGGAATATGGGCATATGAAAAAGACTAGAAAAATAAGATTTTAACTATAATGATCATTAAATTTTAATTTTTATTCATAATGAAATAGTGATGGCATAATATATGAGATACCAAAGAAAAATGGAGTAAGCCAATAAAAGTGTGGTATCTTTTGCCAAAAGAAGCCAAGAAAGACTGACCACTAGGTGGGAAGTAGAATTGAAATTGACAGCAGGGTTAAATTGAAGATGGGTTGTGAAAAGTGGAAGATGTTAAAGGAGTCATAACAATTGAAAATTTATTGTGTCTGATATATAGCAGTCCTAATAAGATTAGAGATAGAAAAACTTGAATGCAATGAACATAAAAACATTTATTCAAGTAATATAAAAGAATTTTTATTTGTTATTTAAGTATTCCCATTCATCATCCCTGTAATTGTTATGTAGAGCTATAAAATATTTGCATAATATATTGTTTCAGTTTTATTAAATTGCTATGATAGTGTTGTCCCAATTTAGTAGAAATTTCTAAGCAAAGTTGCTGAAAAATTTCTATTAATTACACAACAACTCTGCACACTACTACTAGAGCAACTCTGTCTGTCTATTTAGTTTTTACAACTGAAACCATGAACTGGTTTGCATGAAATTTTTAGTTGTGATAGACTACATTCTCAGATAAATGATAATTTTTTAAATATTCAAAATTAATACAAGCAGAACTGCTGTTGCGGCCAAAACATAATTTAGAATTATATTTCCAAATATCTCTTAAGGATGGGAGTTGAATCACTTTTGATATTCTATTACTATACTTGTTCAAATGTGGAAAGTGTTATAAACTGTCCAATAATCAATGTCCATTTATTTGTGGTTATAAACATCAGTGCAGAGTAACTCACTACAAAATACATTTTTGTCAAGTCAACAAGTCTTTTGTAGGTAACTTATTGAATTAATGATTTTTTTGCAGCAGCAGTAACAGAACTGCTAAAAATATCATCTATATTTGGTTTATTTAATTAGTTTATTTTTCTGATGTGAAGGCGTTTTTACCATATATATTGGAGTAAGTAGACCATTACTGAGTTTCGTAGTAAAACAGAATGTTTGCAATTTATTGTGACTTAATTCATATGTTATACCATAGGGTTTGTTAATTTAATGTCAACATTTTTGACCCTGAATAATACTTCTTGTCTGAATTGACTTGAAAAACGACTTGAAACTTACTGATTTTATGAGTCGCAATAGTAAACAACCTTTTACCACATGTGGCACTGCCTGGCAATGATAATGAATAATTGTGTAACACTCACCCGCCGGCCAGAAGGTGTATCGCTGTATCCTTCTGAGACATTTTAGCGCCACAGAAAAAATTACATGACTGCAAATTGCGACTGTCTATAAATAAACAAATGCACCACTACTGAGTATAACGATATCCACACAACTTAGCAATTTGAATCTATATTACTTCAAATACAATTCTATGACGATTTCAAAGTTCCAATGCAACACTAAACTTATTTGCACAATTTTTCATATAGATATCGTGTAAATATCGGCAAAATCCTTCATAACATAGGAGTCAAGTACAGTATACTTCGTAATAATTCAATTTACGCACACAAACTAAATTTTTTATCCGGTTTTCTCTTTCCTCGCACACAGATAAAGACAAAGTACGCGTACGTGACGTGCGCCGCGAATACAAAAACCAACTTCATTCATATCAAATGATTCCCAATACAAAATAGTCAAATGAAAAACTTTCATTTTTTTAAATAACAATATTATTAATAACATTTGTTATTTAGTTTAAAAATTATGTAAAATGTTTGCAATAAATGGCGCATTTGATTGTACAGACAACGACCGAGCCGGTTCGTTTACCGGATTCGGTTTTACGATTACCCCTTGTGCACGTTATCAACATCACATATCTTAGGGCTCGCACCAATGTGCTGGGTGTCACCTGCAGACCGTGAGGCCACCAACCATTCAAGGACATTGGTTCAGCCAAAAGTAATGATCAAGAAAAGTACCATAGCGTTGATTGGGGTTTGTTTGAGATTTCTTTTCTAGACTCTCCTCTCTCCCGTTTAGACGATTGTCTTAGCGTCTGGATGGGCTTGGAGTAAGTATTTCTAGTTTATAGTATAGAACATTGTTATATGATGATACTCCTGATTTATATATTATTATTTTCGCAGAGTTTAGAGCAGAATTTAATTTAGTTCATGCACTACGGAATCGAGGTTCAGTATATTTTTATCATATACTAAGCTAATCCGTTATAATATGAATATAAAATATGTGGGTTTCACATTTTATTGACATTAAGTTAAGACAAGTTATCATTAGGACTATTTCGGAGACATAATTAATCAATTTATTAAAAGTTTGGAGGTTTAAAATGAAAACCTTCAAATTCCATTTTCGTATTATTTCTCATACTTTGCATTCCATTTTCCAAATTTTCCTCGAAACTCCTTTACAAAATGGCTGGGCCTATCATAAGACGGTAAAAACTCCAAATGGTCAAAGAGATATGTTACATTGGTATATTGACCCCAATATAGAAGAAATAACTACATAACTGTATTAAGTATCCTTTGCTTTCTCTGTAATAAGAAGATGTAACAAAAAAAACAAAAAAATATTTAACATTGACAATTACTTGACGTTGTATTCTTTCTAATCTGTGCATTTTAAATTGCATAATTTTGCAAATTGGTGGTGAGCGCAAAAAGTTTATTGTACTATTATTATACCAACAGCAATATTTACCATCTGTTTAAGTTTTATAACACACTAAGATGTTTCTTTCCTCAAGAGTTGGTAAAGTAATGTTAGTAATTGTAAAGTATTTTACAGGTATTTATTTATTTTAAAATGATCTTATTGAAATTTCATGGTTATAATTCTTCAGGTGGGCAGCTTCACGCCAGAAGCATACCCTACCAGAGTTGCCATATGAGTACAGCGCTTTAGAGCCGGTTGTAAGTCGGGAGATTATGACCCTACATCACAGCAAACATCATGCGACTTATGTAAATAACTTGAATGCCGCTGAAGAAAAACTCTGTCAAGCCCAATCCAAAGGTTGTATGTTTTTATCTAATAGTATATAACTAAGAGACAGATTGCTATTGATTGATATGACCATAATAATATTATACATTAACTCATTAAATTAATCACAAATTTCTTTATTTATATAAAGGCTTTACTTAAAAATGATACACTTAGTTCTGTTAATCTCGCTAAACTATTCAACCTTAATTTATTTTTTCATTCATCAATATTAATCTTTTATGCATTTAAGTTTTTGCATATATAAATTAGTACAAAAATTTTGAACAAATATACTTCAGAGTTTTTCAGAAGAGGGTTTTGACTAAAGTAGGTTCATTTATGTTTATGAGGGCCCAAGATGGAAATATTAATATTCTCAATATAAAATCAAATTTTAAGAATTCAAAACATAAATAGATGTGTATTGATGAAGATTAAATTTATTGTTAACAACTTTATTACTATTTTGCTTGAGGCACAAAGCAGTGCTACAAATGATTTGGTGAAATATATTAGGTAAACATGTACTTGATTGTTGAAAGAAGATACTGTAATTGGAGCTTCTAATACTTATAAAATTACTATTGCATTGGCAGCAGCTGATACCAACACTATTATTGGCCTTCTTAGTATTATAAAATTTAATGGAGGAGGCCATGTGAATCATTCAATATTATGGAACAACTTGACACCGTGCAAGAGTGAACCATCATGTTTATTTTTCAATGCAATTGAACAGTAAATTTTCAGTTTTTACTATTTTTGATAGAATTTATTTTAGTTAATTGCATCATGTATATAGTTATTAAATTTTGTTGTACATTTATTGTGTCTACTGTAAAGATATTTTAATTTGATACTTAATTTTAATTAAACCAAAACTATTTAGAAATCATTCCATTTTAGATATAATGTACTTTTTAGAATTGGTATGCGGTTTTTTAACAAAATTTATAAGAAATAATATACTACTTTTGTCAAGTTCAAAACTACTTATTTTGACTTATAACTTATTTTTAGTTGACTGTTCATTTCCCAGTTAAAATTATCTGTGTTTTATGATTTTGTCTCGTTATATTCAGGATTTATTTTTTAAATTGATATCAACTTAGTTTCAGCTATTGCTGTGATTCAAGTCTATATTATTGTTTTACAATATTATGTACAGGTGACATCAATACCGTCATCAGTCTTGCACCAGCCCTCAAATTCAATGGAGGTGGTCACATCAATCACACAATTTTCTGGCAGAATCTGTCTCCTAATGGTGGTAAACCATCAGATACACTCATCAAAGCTATCGAGAAGTAAATAAGTTCTTATAAAATGCATCATTGCTTTTTTTTATAAGTATATTCTTTGGATCAGATTTATTTCTGAAAAGTTTACTAACCATTTATTTTTATTAGTTATTGAAGAGGCTGTATTTGGAATGCAATTATTATGGTGGCTTTTATTTCTTCTATTTTTTCAAACAGTAGTCTTTCATTGATCTGTCCTACTCTTCTGTCTAAAACAGCTATTGTGCTATTTCACTCCATTTTAGAGAGCCCATTTTCGTATGTACCTTATAGACAATTGTAACCAAATAATTTTATCGCTGTTTTGTTACTGTGGTATATAAGGTTGTCATAGCTGATTAAGGAAGTGAAGTGTGTTGGGAGCAGGAGACTTGTCTCCTTAGATTTCTCTTGTTCTTTACCATTTAACCCTGGGGTTAGCAGGATTAACCACCTCTATTAATATTGGGTTTAATTTTATAAGCTTTCCATGCATATTTCATAATCTTGTTTTAAAATTTGTTAATTTAAATTATGTTTTAGAAATAAAAGTTTTATAATCGAGATATACCTACTTTTAGATAAAGGCTCAAAATTATTAATAATTCGCTAGTAACTATTAATGGAGTGCGGTCTTTATATTCGCACGAACTGAAATATAATGTAAAGGTACAGAAAAATAAATTTTGAATAATCGGTTTTTCCTCAAACAAATTAGTTAAAAAAATCTTTTCGTTTATGACAAATAAGATTTAATAGTTACAAAATATTATTACAAAATATTATAAAATATTACAAAATATATTTAGAAAGTAATTATAATATATAGATTAGTCTTAATTTACATGACAATAATGTAGTTGGTATGAATGAATGCACCTTTATCTACCTCTTTAATGCACTCTACTATATCTATGTATGCTTAGAATCTTATACAAATAAAATAAATCTATGATTTAACTGCTGACAAATATTTGATATGATTTTCATTTTTGATACTCACTTTGTTTTCTGAAATGTTAATCATATGGCGTATTTCTTCGACAGAGACTTTGGGTCTTTGGAGAATATGAAGAATCAATTGTCAATGGCATCAGTAGGTGTGCAAGGTTCTGGTTGGGGATGGCTGGGCTACAACAAACAGACGAAGAAACTGCAAATAGCCACCTGTCAGAATCAAGACCCACTGCAAGCGACTACCGGTAATACTGCAATTAACAAGAATAACTAGAAAAATAAGATTTAGACTCAATTTTCGAAACAAACACACGAGTCAAAAATCGATTTATATAGGCAAACCCATAGATCATTACCTTAGTGTAAGTATCAACCGAATTTAACCGTCTCGATCATTTTATTTCGAAAAAAATGATCGCGACATCGTTTGCTGTTGTTGCTTCGACTGTTCGTATGAAAACGACACCGTTGGCTCTATTGTAAACTATTTATATATGGATTTGCCAACTGATTGCAACAACGTAATAATATAATAAATTATATTTCTTCGAAAGTTATTTAATTTTTAGACAAAAGAAATGATCTAGTACTATGATAATAATGTTCTGATAAAGAAGGCATCGGTAAGAGCTTATGGATACAGATAACGAAAATAAGACATTTAATGTAATGAACATTTTCATACCAGAAATATAAGAAATAAACATAAAACAACAGAGGCTCAAGACCAAATACTCAAATAATCGAATTAACTTTATTGCACACAACAATACAACAGTCTTGCTTACAGAAAGCAAATAATAGACGTCGTTATTGTTCAGCAGAAATAGCATTATTCATGTTTATTATACAAACATTTGCGAAATAAATATGATTAATTAATGTTAGGTTTCTAAAGTCTCCAGTCAAACACAAGTTAGCTATACATAAATACATAACTTTAAAGTTATGTATAGGATAAACAACGTTAATCTATCATTCAGAATGAATACGCAAAGAAGTGACCGATAAGTAATGTCGCAAACTGCCGCCAGATAGATCTTTTAAAGAAGAATGAGTTTAATTTTTTTATCATTTCGATATTATTCTTAGTATACGATATTATTTATATTACTGTAAATGTCTATAAAAAAACTTATAGCGTTAACGAACAGATCACCGTCAAATATATCTCAGGAATAAGTAAATGTCTAAATTCCAGTGTCAGGAACTGAGCCAAAATGGCTTATATTCACTGACTTCACAATGGGTTTGCTAAGTCTTTATTCCTTATTTTGCACAGAAGAATGATAAAGCATAATTGATTATAAAATCTGTATTCTCTTCAATGGATGCGCTTCGCGGTTCAGTTCGGTTCAGTTGCAGAGAATGTTGGTGTCCCGCGTAGCTCAGTTACAGAGTCACTCATTTATTGTTTCCACCTCTACTTACCACACAAACAAATTTAATGACTCCTTTCTATGTTGCACAGCTAGAGCGTAAAATTCCTTACAGGTACACGTATTCCTTCCTTTATACAATACGGGTTCCTTAAAAAAAGACGTGAAAAGGTACTTTTTAGGCCGGTACGGTGTAGGTTAGCACCTACCCACCTGCAGTATTTTGCATGCTAAACATGCTATGATTGCAAGTGAAGTCGAGTCATTTGCTGTGGCTCATGGGTCTGCCTACCTTGCGGCATACGGCCCGATTCACGGGAGAGCGCGAGGGTACTTGCATAGGGTTCTCTCCCCTTCGGCGCTGTGCTCTCTACAATTATCTTTATCCGTCCCTGAGTTGGCAACAGAAGGAGGGAGAGTTTTGGGTCGTGTCGATACAGTACGTGACTTCGGGTCGGGCTGCTCTGTGTTTTACCTGATTCCTTCAAACAAACAAACAGTAGGAACAAGTTCCCGTAAACATGCATTCTGATATTCGTAATGTAATCGCTAAATAGAAAATGTACGGGATTTGACGCATGGTAGCTAAGCAAGGGGTTATATCAAATATTATATATTTTTCACAAAGCGATTTAGTCTAGGCCCTCTGTACCTACTTAATACTGCATAATTTTTGTTTCTACTGCTCATATGCCCTTATAAATATTTCAAATGTAGGTAATACATTTTTAACCGTG
Source organism: Acentria ephemerella (assembly GCA_943193645.1). NCBI lineage: Eukaryota > Metazoa > Arthropoda > Insecta > Lepidoptera > Crambidae > Acentria > Acentria ephemerella. The sequence goes on from OW971891.1 coordinate 8,322,338, forward strand.
TTTTTAAGATAAAATGTATTTAGTGATTCTTAGATTGGATCTTTAGCTTTTACAAGCAAATATTTTTTAATATATTTTATTTTATTTCAGGTCTTATCCCACTATTCGGCATCGATGTCTGGGAGCATGCGTACTACTTACAGTACAAAAATGTACGCGCAGATTACGTTAAAGCAATCTTCGATGTTGCCAACTGGAACGACATCTCTTGTAGATATGAAAATGCCTTGAAGTAAAATAATCTCAGCATTGTTGAAAAATATAAAACCGTGCAATACCCACATATTTGTTAGATTGTGATCATAAGTTAATTATAATAACTCAAGTGGATTATTTGTTATATTTAATTTGTTTTTCATTTCAAACTTCTACGTTATTCGTATATTATTGTCGTTTATCATCCTGTCACACAATAAGGTATTATGTGAAAAACAACTGATGTTTCGTCGCTAGTTGGTTGGTAAAAGTGATGAACGATTTTTAATCGTTAGTAACAATATAAATTTTGTCAATTGAAATGGGGATAAACGGGCCTTCTTAAGGACCAAACACCTACTCTATCGTAAGGAATCTACCACAAAATACCAGAAGGTTAATAAGAAAAGTTTATTGTATATGCTGTGCTAATATGCTGGGAGTCTCAGTTTATGCAATCTATTCTGTCAAAGATAGTACGTCTAAAGTGGTAATTACTGTTATTATTTAGTTGAATTACCTTTAATTCTAAGTTGAATTAGAGGTAAATTGCAAGATATTACCATGAGTAAAACAAGTACGGGAGCTGATAACCATTTATATTTCTTCTTTATTCATGTCACAGGCAAGTAATGTTAACAAAATGAACTAAACCTACTAGTGAATAAATAAAAATGAAACACTAAAAAATTCACCAAAATTCATCAATCAATGCTTTATTATGTATTCCATATATTGCTAGATGTATGATCCTTTTTGGCATAAAACTATACCATTTCCACATTAAAAACTAAACTAAGATACAATTTACGAAACAAAATACTGACCCTGCTTTACCTGCCTTCCTGACGTTTTCAAAGTCGCTCACTGAATATGTTGCTGTGTGTATATGCTCTACAGTCGTTATTTCAAGTCGAATTCTGCATCTTTCTTTATTCCTAGGTAATGAGAATACTGCTTTGAAACTGTAGAACGGAACGTAAAGATTAACACCGAAATGTCATTGATCTGTTCTGTCAAATCAGTTGTCATTTCGGTAAAGCTTTGTTGGGCTTTTGTAGTGTTGAAAAATATTAAATAAAATAAGTTCTTAAAGCTTTCAATCGATATCCTGAACTTCTTCAACTGCGTTTTTCTGTGTACTATATGGTGAGTTTTTAAATACACCACGTTCACATACTTTTCAATAAATTAGGAAAGGCTGCTAATCGGTCATGAAGTGTTATTGATTTTTCAGAGAATGTATATTTTCTTCATATTTTGTTACAGTTTTTAAATAATATTGTAAGCTTAGTGCATACTTGTTTCTCAATTATTGTGTAAAGGAGACTGTCAAATATGTGCTGAGTGGAGTTATCGGAGTTTAAATCAGTTTCAAAGGCATTACAGACATCATATCTGAAGGTCGAAATTAATATTTTTAAATAGAACAGCGGTTATGTTTTGTGCCTTATTAGGTTCTTATTGCTTTGCTATTATTGGGTAAAAATTGTTATTTGGATTTTAATATTGTTTATTTTTTTAATAAATTCTTGACTCAAAAGAACAATTATAGGGTATACATATAATTGATTTGTTGAGTTATTTTCTAATTTTTAGTAAAATTCATTAAAGTTCCTTAAAAAAACTTTTAAATTGAATTTAAAACCAATATTCCCTCCCTCTATTTGTTCACTACATGCTGTTTCAATGAGAGTTAAGTTCTATTGCAACTTTAATAATTATAATTCTTAATTGTCCAGGAATATATCATTACATTGACTTTATATTTTGTTACAATATTGAAATAAAAGTTATTTGTTTATTTTACACAATCATATAACAGGTCATTATTTTAATTTAAGACATGAGTGATATCAAATTAAGTTTGTTTACATAAATTTATTAAACCCTAGACATTACATAATAAAAGTAAAACTTGATAATAAAATTATGTAGAGGAATTAATACATTATTAAATTTTTTTGTTACTTGTGTGGCAAAAATCAAAAGAAATGAGTGTTCCCAATTACATAATTCCATTTTTTTTACAAATCTGCCACTGCTTTTACTTCAATGTCTTTATGATAGTGCATTGTAAGTGTCACTTCTTAAACAATGACACTATTCTATCTGTAAGTCGTAAATAAATCAATAATTTAAACTAATAGGGTCCAATAATATTAATACTCTTGTAGTTATTGTTAACTTTAAATCTTGACTGTGCTATCTACTTAATATTAGATAGCACAGTATACTATGAAAAACAAAAAATAAGATGGCTACAAGTTGGGATAGGTCATAATTTGAGTAAAGGTAAAATCTTTATCCCAGATATAATTGTTTGTGGTCACCCACCACAAACAAGTATATCTGGGATAAAGATTTTTTAAATGTAGATTACACAGGTGTATGGTGACTTAAAGATTTTCAAGTTTTACCTATCAAATAGTAATTCTCAAATGAAATTGGCAGTGTTCTAGAAGAAGAACTATAAATGTATATGGAGTGGGCAAGTCCCTAAAAGTAATATAATGTTGGTTTCCTCATAACTTCGTTGGTGTATCACGGTTGGCGCCGCACGCGACTTCCACGCACGCGAGGTCCAGGGGTTATTGTGTCGCTATCCATGGAAATATATTAAATTCCCTTAATGCAAAACCGTGTCGACAGTTGGGATAGGTTATTGCACATTCACCTATAGTGGTAGTATTTTATGACTGGCAAACTTTCTATAAAGTACCAACTGAAAGAACATTATTTCTATTAAAATATAGTCTTACTTTGAAATGTCAGAGTTGAATATTATGTAAATAAAGATATTTAGAAAATTAAAAAGAATCAACACTTTTTTCGCATTGGGACTAGCGCGCATTGCGGTTGATATTTGCGTGGAGCGTTTTTAAATCCGATTAATCTAATATACGCATGGTACTTTGATTGTAGGTAATTTCAATTAATTCTCTATTCTAAACTCCTTTGCCTTCTTTTTTTCTCCTTTACATGTTTTTTTATAATATTGACTAGCCGTCATAAAATTACCGCTAAATACTCTTAAATACGTCATTGTTAAAATAGATTGTCAATGATTTATTTAATTCAACATCATATACCAATCATTCTAATTTGCTTATTTGTTGAATGAAATAATTTTTTCCTATCTATCCTTTTTTTTTACGAGGAGGAATCCATTTACGGACCTACCCGCCACTGGCTAAGCGACGGGCGTGTGTGGGGCTCACTCAGTACCTCAATAGAGCGGCACTGAGAATACCCACTAAAACTCCCCAGTAACTCCATTGCCCTTGATGGGGGTAACCTGGGTTCTGCACGAGCAATTCACCAGGTCACCTCCAGGCAGCCCAGCCTTACAACTGGGCTTCGCACCTATATGTTCTGTGGACCCTAGCAAATAACAATAAAATTAAAAACAAAAATAACTTGTAGAAGTGGTGCTATCACATATGGACTATAACTGCTTCTCTTTTATATAAATACTCGCTATCCGCGCTACTTCCATCGCGTAGATGACAGAAAATGAGATGTCGCATGTAGGTGGGTATCTTATATATGATAAGATAGTGTTTATTATTATTCTATGTACAATCGATGTTACAAAGTAATAATTTGTGTTAACAGATTGCCATTTTCGTGCGTACAGTATGGTATATATTATTTGTTTAAGTATTTAAATCAAGTTTGATTATCAAAAAAAGGTTATAGTGAGTGCACCTTAAAAGATAGACGTATATTGTAGGTAGGTAGGCTTTTTAAGAAGGCATACAGTATTAAACGTTTACACAGCGTACGCAACGAAAGCTCTGAAAAATAATATTTTTTCCCGTTTTGCAACATTTTTTTAATGCTCAGCTCCTATTAATCGTAGATGATGATATTATACAGCCTAAAGCCTTCGGGATAATTGGACTATCCAACACCAAATTTATTTACAAACAAACAAATAAACAACTCTTCAGTTTTATATTATTAGTAGATACCATTCTGCTGGTAATTCCCTTTTCTTCTCTGTGATATCCTGATTACATTAAATTTAAACTTGTTTTTCTGTAATCTATAGTATAATTTTTCGAATTTTTCTGATCATCGTTTTTGTCTTATGTACAAACCGAAAATTCAAAGAAAATACAAATTTCATTTTCATTTCAATTTCATTCAAATTCCAATTCAAGAAATGCCTTGAATATATTTTCAAATCACAAGAATTCTGTTATTTATTTGATAAACATTAAATAAAGAAGTGTCTCAAGCGAAGATAAATTCTTTATTATCCGTTGTGTTGGTGCTTTTGTTATGTTCTATAATTCAGAATTTGTTTCTTTTCATTTTTTATTCAGAACCATACATTGGTTCTGATAATTAATAATAATAATAAAAAAGTTACTAGCGAGCCAGAAACGATAGTGGAACAAGTAGTGCTATCTCAAAAAGATGTGCGTTAACACAACGTGTACATGTTGGAAGTAATTATTTAAAATACTTCATTAATAGCGATAGCTCCGGAGGGAAAAGACCAGGTGACCAGTTTTTGGAAATGAGGAGCTGTTATGGACCTATGTAGCATTTAATCACGTCATTTAAACTATACTTAATCAAAGTATTTAGCCCAAGTAAGAATTATCAATGGAGATATTGTTGTTATATTTACTACATGATGTTAGGGGTGTTAGAGTTCGTATCGCCAAGTTTATCTTTATGTTAATTTACTAGGCTATGTAAAATTGCGTATCGTATTTTGACGAAGTAGTTCCAAGCTTCCAGAAATAATATGTTTTTCTCGAGTTATTGCGATTTGATTTTTATGCTATCATAAATAGCGAGTATTGAAACTTAATTTTTAATAACCTAAAAGTCAATAAAAATGCTGTTTTTTCTCCTTCTCTTTACTTGTTTTGATTAATGTGTTGTTTCTGATACAATATGTACTTCGTGTAATTATGTAAATTCTACTGCAATAAGCAAAGTTACACAAACTTATCTTAGGCTTCAAAAACTTGACAGTTTTATTTTCTCTTGTTTATTATAAGCTTAAGGCATCGATCTGAGGTTTAAACAAGATGCCGCCTCTTTGTATATTCGATGAATAATTTTACAAAATTTAATTATTTTAATACGCATTCGTATCTGTACGTAACATCATTAAATAGGTTTATTTTTCATGAATTTATGAGAAACGCAATATTGTGTTCGAAATGTGTAATTTCAGCCTGCGTTCCACGAAATTCTCTTCAATAATGGTATTGTCTACAGGTCCTTTTGTTTCGGTGTTCTGGTGAAAATAAATGAGTTTTGTATTGTACAAAAAAAGTGTTGAGTATAATGTAAGAGTGAATACGGCGTACGAACGCGTGTTGTGAAGTATGACAATGGAGTTCGAGGTACATATGTAGCAATGCTTGACTTTATATGTACTTTCACGTGCCATATTTAGGTAAATTACTAAAAATTATTAAATTACTGTAAGTAATTACTTATGAATTGTACAGTCGACAGCCAACAATTCCCGTCACCGTGCTATGTATATGACCAGTGGTCTTATTTGTAAAGTGATTATAAGTCAAGCGTTCTAAGGCATATTATTACGATGATGTTACAGTACTAGATCTGTAATACCTCTGTGATCATCACTGTAAATATCAAATTAATTGAGAGAATAAGCCCTCAGGCAAGTTTACAGGGCATGACATCATGACTGGTCTGTGAAACTTGTGACTAAAATTTAGACAAAGTCATCGGATAATATAATATCTATAATCGGATTATAGTAATACTGTGAGGGCCAACCAAAACCTTAAAAAAATAATACTGGAAATCTGATAGTGTAATGCTATGGTGAGATTTCTGATTCCGAACAAGTAAATAGCTATTTCAGTAGTATTTTTATCTATTGTAGAATTTAAATAGTGAGGGGGGTGATGACAATATTTCGGTGTCGACTAACTCAATCAGCGTCTCAATATAAATGGATCTTTGATAGATTGAGATATTGTGCTATTCATAAACAAAAAATAATTCTATTTTCAAAATTCACTAGAAATTAGTGAATTTGCTTATTGTAGTACATTGGGTATTAAATAATAACAAATTGCCTCTTGTAATTACTTGGAAGGAGATTTTGAAAATGTTTAATTTTTTACCCTAATTGTATTTCTATTCTATAAGTATTTTGATTAATGAGTATAATAATATTGGCGTAGTGGTTCTAGCGCTCTGGTTTTGGTTATGAAAGCAAAGTAACTTTCACCATGTTTGTCCTCTGGATGGGGACTATTAAAATTTTTTATCAGAGCTACTTGGTGTTTAGGGACATTGGGTCAGTGTAGTAGTGTTATGACTTTTGGCCCAAACTCCTCAAGTGTATCTTTCATTCAGAAAAGCCTGTGCCCTGCAGCGGGATATATATTGGTCGTCGCTGACGATAAATTTATAGCACTATAAAATTAAACTGAAATCCCAGACTAAGAATTATGCTGTCATTAAATATATCACGTCCCTAGATTAAGTTAGTCTTCTTAAAGTTAAGTTTTACGACTGTTGCTTCGTTAAAATATTAAATTGACTTTGAGAAATAAATTTGTATTAGATGTAGCGGAGTAACGATGTCATTATAACTTTTATTATAACCCGCCAAAAGAATCCCTACAGACTAATAGCACCCCGGTGAGATAGCATATGATAGAAGGTCTCGTTAAAAACTGTAAGTTATCGAATTACTTAATTTTCTTAGTGTGCAATAAAGAATATTTGTATTGTATGTAAAGTAGATGAAGCAGACATATTGTCAAAATGAAGAGGACCATTTGTCCACATTGTTTCCAAGACTCCTCAATATTATAAACCATAACCATTGTTAACCACTGATGTGCGGACCATGAGCTTCAACAGTTAGTTGGACGAAACTACAGTCCAAAAAAGGTTACAAATATCTATCCATTTAAATGTAGAGGATTTGTATAATCTAATCCAAAAACGTAAGACTGTGGTATTATTTCGTATTCAGCTCTTGAATAAATCTTTATATAATAACTATGGTAAATAAATAAATAATTTTACTTTCCCGTTCGTGGAATAATAAAGCAACCACACCATATGTTATACGGGTTAAATTGATTTTATCTTTCATACATGTATAAGAATATTTTCATCAGATCAAGGTGTTTTATGAACTCATATTTCAAACGGAATTCCTCAAAGTTTTATGTTGTTTAGAACTGATGTTGTTTTAATTAGCTCCAATATTTCTTAATTAGATTCTGCTACTCCTGAGCTGCTTGGATTTAACATCGAACATAATTTTAAAACTGATAAACGGTACACATGTCAATGTGTGCCACATTGATCACTTGACTACACACCAGTTAACTTAATCTTAGTTTAACTTAATTTGTGAAGTTCATAAACGATTGTTTAAAGTTATCGAACCAATAGCGATAGCGAACAGATATACTACCATTAAATGTAGCTAAGAAACCGGCTATTAATCAACTTAGAACTAACTCCAAAAATGATTTTTAATTCTATTACTTCTTACATTGAATTATTTTTGCCTTATTGCCAAAATTGATAGAGAAATTACATACTAAACATACAAAAAAGAACTCCCTCCTTTTTTGAAGTCAGTTGAAAGTATATTTCTAGAATACTCACTAGTATTTTACTTACACAATTTAGTAGTAATTATGTCACTAATTATCACGAAGCAATTATATTCGTTTGTCTCCCGTTTACGCAACATAATAGACTACCGACCCAAAGACCTGTGGGAATAGAGGATTATCATTGTCCGAAATAAACTAATTACTGTTCTGTTTTCATTGTTATTTAGGTATACGGCCTTCATTTATATTATTTATCATAGAAACAATTTACATTTTTAAATTAAAAATATGTTATATCATCATAATCAAAGTACAATTAGATTTATTATTATTTTCTAAAATTAAAAAACGTTATGTGGTACCTGGATGGTCCCATCCAGGAGTACTCCGTTTATAGGAAAGCACGTTAAGCGTTGGTCCCGGTTGTTACCGTTGTTACCGCTTTCACGTACCAACCCGCACTGGACCAGCGTGTCGGTGTTATGACTCAAACTCTTCATGTGTTTCTTTCATGTCGAAAGACCTGTGCCCAGCTGTTTGACGTATACGTATATAGGCTGTAGATAGTGTTGATGATGGTAATAACACATTGTTTTTCATGTATACAATTTTACTTGCACGCTTTAGATTACGAGGAAAGAGATATTGCGATAAATAAATAAATTCAAAGAGTATTTGACCATAAAAGGTACAAAAAGAAACCCTTAAAAACATTTTTGTAATGTCTGTTTCTGTCAAGTTATCTCAGGAACGCGTGAAGGTTCATCGGTAGTTACTTCCCGTTGAAGTTGAATCATGAAATTTGGCAAGTTGCAGAGTATAATAATACAAGTAAAGTAAATAACCGTTTGTAGCTCATTCATGATTTCTTGCGATTAACCTTCAAATTTGTACACAAGCGCAAGTTATTTTTCTCACCATTATGCTAGGAATCTCTACTTGCAAACTAGTGTTTGTTAAAAAAAATTTTGTTAATCAGTATTTACTCATCTTAACTTACATACTTATCTTCAATATTTGGAGGGCAAGAAGTTAAGTCTGTCGTCTTTATGTTGTGGGTGTAATAGAGCTATAAAGTATGAGGAGCTACTGACTGCCGTCAGTTCGGCTCCTATTAGCAGGAAAAGTTTCACGTTAATCAAATTATTTATATTCATGTCACATTATGTCAGCGAGTGTTGTAATTCCTCCTGGCGGTCCATGCAACGCGTTATCAATTTTCCATTATACGACGGACATTCTAATATTCGACCTCTTCTTTCTTAAAAACTTTACCGTTACGTGCTGTTCTGTTTTCGTATTTATTAGTGTTTTACTCTACCTCAACGTGAATTCATCTCTATTATAGAGTAACCGGGTTGGTTTTGGCACGGATGTAGCCGGTGGAAAGTCTGAGGTGTCGTTTAGGGAGCTTACTCGGGTCGCGTTATTAGACTTGTCCTTCTTTATTGGTATATACGAGGGGCTCGAAGCCACCCTCCCCCGGCAGAGACTGCGGTGTAGTGCTGCAGCTCCCGTATATGAAGTTCGTAGTGGAAACACTATTTTAAACTAGAGCAAGGAAATAAAGTTATTATTAGTCCATTTATTAGAATAATAGTATCAGTGCTCCAAAATCGAGACGTGTTATTTATTTAAAGATTAATATGCTCATCAAAAAACAAACAGTCTTGCGAGGAAACTTGTACAAAGTTAGCGGCTTACCGGCAGTCCTACCACAGAGAAATGTTAATGAAAAGGAAGAAATTTACATAATATGTTCATATAAAATAATCATATCAATTATAAACTACATGAATAAATACTTTACTGACATCAGTCTAGTTAGGTTAGATTTCAATGTAAACAATTTCGACTGATTTTTAGTTTCAACTATCTTTTTAGTTTTCGTAATTATATGTTTTCCGAATCGTTTACATCGAAATACCAGGTTACTTTGTGAATTTTAGTGTCTTAAACGATGCATTTTACTAGCATGATAAGTTTTATATTATTATGTTTGATTCGATTATGTCTCTCTCAGTTTTAATTAAGTATGTATCAATAGTATTATAAACTTATACTTTTGAAATTGGTGCTAATTATCTATCGATATCAAATTATTTACATGTCGATCAAAAGAATTGCTGCATGCTACGAACATTCGACGCGGTGCTACGAATGTTTCGAAATTTTTGTACTATATTTTGAACATTGACTAAGCTTTTTTGGTGATCATGAATTAAAAAATAATGATATATATATTTTTTAAATTTTTGATTATTCTTATTTTTTGAGAAATCTCTGTATATAAATTAGATATGAGTTTTGGCCAAAACAGACAGCAAAGTATTAAGAAATTATTCATTTGAATTTTTAACAAGCAGTGACCGTATTATATAGGAGCAGTTAAGCCGTCGGGTGTGTTAGTAATTCCTCGATGTTTGAGTGTTGGTTCACGTGCTGCTCAGTCATAAAGAGGGTGCAGTTTGTACGAGATGCAGTTTTTACTATACAAGGATGACCCAACCTAGAAGAATAATAAAAGTAGTACCTTTGAAAGTTCTACTGTCAAACTAGCATTTTCATAGGTACTAATGTGAACCTCAGGTTTATTAATATGTTATGTAAGTTATAATGTGAGAATATATCTGTGATGTCAATTTACCGTTCAAGTAAACTTTCTATTCTATTATATGTCACAGAAATACTTTAACAAGATTTCGATAATAGATTTCGCCCCTTACCAGCACACCTTGAGCCACACACAATAGACAATTAGTGTCTGAATTATGTGGATACTTCTTAACATAGGTTAATTTTTAAATTAAATATATTCTCGTATTGAATTAAACATCTAAAATGTTTAATTGTTGGTCGGTTGTAAATTCTTTTATAAATTTCAAGATGAAAAAAATTGGTATTTGGGTAAAAATTATCAATTAATAACAATATTTTATAATTTCTTTGAATTATTATAACAGGCTTCTGACAGCCTGCTTATTACTTTCAATGATTATACGGTAAAACATAGTTTGATATTGTAAATAATTTGGAATATGTCCTGAAACCTAAATTCTTATGTTCTTGATTGTTTGTTTTGATTATTTTAACATGCTTCTGACAACCCTAGGTAAGTATTAAAATATGCCTCTGCTAGCTCTGCTGCACATTCACGTTTGTAACAACCAGTATAAAGAGCCTTTTAGATTTCTGTAACTGAATTTTATAGTTTAGTGTGTGGTAAAATAGTGGACCGTAAACTATAGAACAAGTAATAGCTACCTATGTGTTCTTCTTTAAACTTTGGAGCATGTTCTGCTCGACCGTCTCTTTTATTAAAAATGGATACTAATGGTTAGTATTATTACGTGCGTTATAAAATTTATAATATAAGGATGGTTCTTTGTGTATTGCCATTTAAATAACACCAGAGAAATCGTTCAAATTCGAAACAAGGCTTAAGTGGTGGATGCTATCATTTTGGCTTAATAAACATTTTAACACTTTACTCAATCGTTTGGCCAGTAGCATAGACCTGAGTCTCGAGTAGTCATTAGTGTGGAGGCACATTAATTTCAAGTTCCCGCCTTCCGCCCAACAATTTAGGGTGGTCCGCTAATTGCTTTTATATTACAACCACAAGATGGCGCCTAGAGCACCTGCCTCAATAAAATTATTTCGGCATGTTCTATGAGAATAATATATAAGATGTGAATAATTCTTATGACTCGTGTTGACAATGAGATTAACTTACGTCATTGGGTTAAGAGAAGTGTATAAGGTTTTTGTCCAAAGTAACCTCTTATCTTCTTTACAAGCGATATGGTGGGATGGGAGCATGCCTAATGTTGAGACGATGGACTCCGCGTCGGGTTATCATATCTTAAGATTTCTCCAGATATTTCAAGATTTTTAAGCTATTGACAGGAGTGTGGCTAGATTTTGGCATTCTCCGTAGACTTTTTACTGTCATGTTTTTTGTCTTGAAAACATCGGGCGTAACGTGAAAACACTGAACTTGAACCACACCGTACTTTATGCACTATGTGGAAAGTGCATAAATAAATAATAATCATTTTATCGCAGAGTTCCGAATATTCTATTTATGACTATTTATGGTAATCAGGCTATATTCTCAGTACTTTTCAACTTTTTCATCTGTCAACCTTAGTCTCGCGCTCGTACGTCATGTCGCGACACCCGGGCGCCACTCGCTTCTGGCTCATGCATCCACTTAAGATTCTGTTATTTTATTATTTTTTCTGATATTCATACAATAAGCGCTGGTGCCAATTATTGTAGAGCTTTTGTTCTACGCCGTGTAACGTGCCTTCTTCCGTTATGTACAACATTTAGTGGAATAATGTGGATATTTTATAAAGAATTCCAACCGATTACAAAAGAATATTTGTGAGTATCTATTACTTTATTTGTTTTATATACAACTAGTCATACTGAAATATTTAGTCACCCTATGTTGATTAACAACTGACCTTGCCCAACGAATTAGCTAGTGCCAACTTTAAATAGCTTTTTAAGTTAAAACAAAATTATTCTACAACTTCCTTGTATTGGTGTAAAACAGAATTTCTGAGTAAAATTGCTGGCATAGCGTGATTAAAGCGTGGGTTGAAAAAGTCGATACTTCATGTTGATTGGCTGTTCGACGCGACTAGCTGGCGTCTGCTGCAATCAAAGCCATAGATTGTCTTTGAATTTTAAAAACTATTATTTTCCTTTTGATAATAGGGTCCATTTTTCGATTTCAAAGATTTAAGAACTCGTTAATACGTGTTCTATTTCTATCTCGTTTAACTTTTCAATACAAGATGAAGTTTAAACCAGCCATAATTATTATGAATTATACAGAATACCTAAAAATAACTATTGCCTACCTATAACTACCTATTGCCTGCCTACCTATTATAAGAACGGATAACGAAGCGAAAACTGCTTAACTTTTATAAAAATAATAAAGTTATTAAGTATTCATTGCGAAAAGTTGTAATAAAGTACTCATTGCGAATTCTCAGTTGTACATACTATAAAATAGCTATGATTTAGAAAGAGCTATATTTCAGAATTAAAATGAATAAATAATATGACAAAGGTGGCATTTCGGCTTTCATTATGTTACCTTTATTTTTTGAAGACACTCTGAGTGAGCAATTTTTTTTCTACTTCTTATTCTTGTATACCTAAATTCGGAGATACAAAAACTTATACTGTCAATGAGCATTCATTTTTACTTTAAAATACGCTTTTCTTGACTTTACTTTTACCAACAAAAATAATATATTATTTGTTGTGTGTGTGTGTTTTTGTCATATGTTTGTGTTTCTATTTAGTGATTTCGTATTATTCGTGTTTATTATCTAACTTACAAGTTGGATAATACAATTATATACTGGTGAATTATGTATAAATTTGCTTCCTGTTTGTTGACAGTAATATATACGACATATAAATAAAATATAATAAATGTCGTCTTTGTGAGAAATTCATGTGCTTTGTTTTAATAAATACTTGCTTCAAACACAAAAATTAAGTTACACTTACATCTAAGTGTAACATAACTCTGACATCTACTGCAACCTAAGAGGTTATAGCGCTGATATAACAATTTATTTAAATTTCACCATATTCTCTACTAGCTTACTTGCTATAGTTATAGATTTTCTTATTGTCTAATGCTTTTTTTTCGAACCGGACTGTGAGCGAGTATCGCACGATAGTAAAAAAATTTATGAAAAGTTAAAAGGCATGCCTTACTTAGCTGAGTCTCCGAACAACATCACCGGCGATATTTTAAAAAATACTCATTTAGTTATCGAAATCATAAGGTTTTCCCAAGTCGTGGTTACCGTACATATACGTCTTTTTCTATTTGGAATATGTTTTGAACTTCATAACTTATGGAAGTCGAATGGAAAAAGGAGGACATCAAAACATCTTTGGCATAATTTAAATTGATACTTATCAAATAGACGGCGTTAGTTTATTACTTATATTAAACACCAATAAGACACATATGACTTGTATTTATGCATTTATCATTATGGCTTGATTTTTCTAATATATGTCAGTAAAAATGGGATATAACTGTGTAACGATGTATGTATTTGAATTGTATATTTGTATTTATATACCACTTGAGTTCAATAAGAAACGTAAAGAAAAAATCCGGAAAGGTATAATTATGGATACTGGTTACTTAACACTAGATTTACCAGACCAGTCATTTAGACTGGTCGTGCAATTTCAATTCAAAATTCCTACTATATTACACATTTTTTTTCAGAAATGATGTTATGACTTTTGTAGCTTTAATTAGAGAGTACGTTTTATAAACTTAATATTATTTTATATACATTAGTAACAAATATAATTTTTGTTGTTGACATATATTCAAATCGCTGGTATATCTAGTGTTAAGAATATTAAAAATAATATCCACCACATATTCAACATAAATATATTTTTTACAATAATTACTTATTTTGCAAAACGGTTAGTTCGAAGTCACTTCGAAGGTAAGATGTCCTAGTTCAGGGATAATTCGAAATACTATTCGATACTTGGTCCTTAACTTTATTTAAAAAAAAAGTTTAATCGACACTAAAACTAAATAAAATTAATACAAAAAATTATTGACAGACAAAAGTAAACATAAATTATTTCACTTAAGTTCTTTTGAGTTTTTCTTAATTTATGAAGATTGGCCAGCAGTTTTCAAATTATGTGTTTCATATTATTTACCTTTTATTAAGTTTAATGTTTCATATCGGTATACATGAGTTTTTAAAACAAACAATGAACATAGTTAATAGTCCTATTATGATGTAATTTTAATTAAACATGTTTCCAGGGACATTTTAACAGGGATTTATTTATAGCTAGTAACACCATAATTATATTTTACACCTTCACATAATAAAATAATCAATTATCAGTTTACAACAACCATGATCAAATATTTTATATAAAAATTACGTAAATTTATGTAGCTTCAAATAGACTACGTATTTACATTATTTGTAAGATAATTTTAGTAGCTGTCTGTTCTATCAAGGTAAAATGAATAGACTATAATTAGCAATTTTTTAATATAATCTACATTCTTTAAATCTAACGAGTATCAATCTGCCGTACCACGATAGGAACAGTGGGGCAGTGCAGTCGTTCTTGCCATTGTAGTTCATCATTATAAAGTCGAAGCAGTCCGTGACGCCATCACGGTTACAGTCCTAGAAATTGAAAAACTAAATTATTTTATTTTTTCAATAGGGTAGATAAAATAAATATGTAAATGACACCCATATTAATATTGCAAAATTTATTCTTAAATAATAAAAAAATGAGTAGTATATATAAATGATTGTATAAAAAATAACTTTTAGTAGTCACACCGTTCCTACAAAAATCGTAACCAAATTATGCGCCACTGGAGGTGATACGTCCACACGCTGGAAGGGCCGCGTGTGGACGTATCACTATTTGAGGCGGCGTGATGGGCTCCTTCCTAGATACAGACAGAACCGTTTATACCATTTTTTTTAAATAAAAATTATATAATTTATAAATTAATATGTGTATTCTAGACACCAGTATAAACAAAATCATGTTTCTATTTTTATGCTAAAGAAATTAAAAATTAATCGTTTTCGTGTCGTATTTTAAGTAGTCATTATTTAATTCAATTCTGCACTATCTATCTACAGCCAGGCTGGCTGTAGATAGTGCAGCTTATACAAGAAACCGCATTTTTTTACCAATTACGCCGCGTGTGCTCAACTATAGTACCAGTTTAGACCATTACTATTTCTTAATTTTTACGTAAATGTAATAGTGAAACTTGTTTATAAACTATATTCTTTTATTATCATTTAATTTGTTGGATTAAGAACCGTAGTCGATAACGTACCTTCCCATATTTTTCTATGTAGTTAGTTATAGTTCTCTTAGCGCATTCGTAGCTTCGAGCACAATCTTGGTATGCTGAAAAATGTTTAAAAAATTCATAATGATTATACACTCCTACTCAGTGTTACGGATTCTAGAGGAGTAATATAGATTTATAATATATATGTATGTATATCAATATTATAAAGTGCTCTTATTTGCGTCGGTCGACTTTATTTTTGATTTGATTACTAGTTGATCCGGTGAATTTTGTGTCACCTACTTTCACGAAGGCCATTTATTACAAGTAACCGAAAGAAGAAATGGCACTTAATAAAGCACATGAGTTAGTTGATTATTCTTATTTAGTTACCAATTTTTAATTAATGTTTTATTTGTATTTTTTACTGATATTTTTAAACTGCCCCTACATCAAACAAAAAAACAAAAAAACTATAATACTAATAATTCACGCTGTTTTTAGTTTTAGCCAGACTAGCAATCAGCGTTTCATTTTTATATATAAAAGAAGGAAAGATGAAGAAGAGGAAAAAGATTAGAAATTAAAGTACAATTTGCTCTGTCTGGGTCGTCGTCAGGTATAGTAGGCTTCCCTGCATGAGCCCAGTATACTCTGGATATGTAGAATGGCCCGCAGTAACCATCGCTGCAGCCTCGATGTAATTGGCAGCCGTATAGGGAGCACAAGCATTGGAAGCACGACTCATTCAAGTTTGATATATACACTCCTGTAAACAATCAAAACTTTAATTTATTATAAAATCAATACATGGTTTGAATAGTGGAAAATTGTGGTGCTTCGTCACGATACGAAAGGGATAATTATAGTAGGTTAAAAAAAAGTTATTTTATTTACACTAAAAAGTGTCTAATGGTTTCTTATGGTTTTTGGCGCCAAGTGACCTTAGACAAAACAAAATAAAAGTGTTTTGTGTGGCATCTTTTGTTTATAGTAATGATGGCATATGAAATAGGTTAGCTTTGATACCTGAATAATGTATGTAAGTTTAGTTTACCAAATTTTAAACAAGCAGAATTAATATAGATTCATGTGTTTATATAAAAATCAAGAGTAGATGACCATGGATATTGTAGAAGGGCCCCGGAAGTATAAACTTTATTGGATTCAGTTTTGTAAGACTTATTCATACTTACCAAAATAACTGTTATTAATTGTAAAACATTAAAATACTGTAACTACTAATGATTTTCCTTCCTTATTTTCCGGTACACACTCACGTGCACCAACAGCAGGCGTGCTATTCTTCAGCATAGATACCAACCACACAGATACCAACCAACCACTACAGTAGACTTTCACCGAGGCTCCTCCCCGTCATTTGATTTGAACAAAATTGCAGTAAAATTAAGACATTTATTGAACAAAAATCTGTACTTTTAATTCATGTATGTGTGTTTATATATATAACAACATACAATTAAAAACATAAACAAGGGTAAGTTTATGTCTAAAACAGACATCTTTCAGCCAACCCTAACTTTGGTAATATAATACATACAAGCGGGATTGTGTACTATATAATGGGTTATAAATATGATTATGAAATACACGAATCATATATAAAATATAGTCAAATAATACGTAAATACTGACGAGGAATTCCAAATGTAGTGCTCTTTTAATTTTAGTTTAAAAGTGTGCTCTGATGAACCCTTACGTGACTTTATTCCACAGTTGCACGCATAGTGAAGGAATTGGCGAAAAACTATTAGGATACGTTTCCATTTCTTATGAATGTTTAGAATCTATTAAATAATATAAAGCCTTATACTGTACATCCGAATTCATATAAAAGTTTAGTAATCATTAAAGTATTCAGAGCTATAAACTTCTCATGTTAATTCATATGAGAGTTTAATTACTATTACAGTATAGAGAGATTCACACTTTACATTTCAATTCATATGAAAGTTTAGTAACCATGAAAGTAAAAAAGGACGGTTAATAAATTTTCATAAGAATGTCGAGGATCTATAAATAATAGTTAACATAGAAAATAACCAGATCTAAACAATAAATAGTTTTAGTTTTAGTTTCAAGTCAAATGTATATAATTCCTAAATTTCGGCGTAAAACATCTTAATAAAATTTATATACTTCTTCTTTATACAAGGTCATTAACAAGAGGAAAATATTTATGATGATAATGATGTAATGAAATTTTATTTACAACTTACCATTTACTGCAACTAAATACAATGACAATATCAAACATAACACCCTCATGATCAGTCATTTATCAAATTTCAGAATACACGAGTGTGTTCGATCTTTTACTTATCATAAAAAAACAAAACAATGTGTATAAATTAAAATATTCAATAAACTACACAGCGATCGCTTCACACAACGTTTCCTTCTAAATTGACTAATTTACAAACTTTACTTAAAATGTATCAACAATACGAATTCCTATTATATAATGAATTATAAGGCAAAGACCTACATGGATTCATAGAGGTCACTTATTCGAGGTCTAGGTCACTGGGAATGTTGATATGCGAACTTGTATTTGATATTGATTCGAATAAGTTAATTCATACATTATTATTGCATTACATTATTATTATATTAGTTTCTTAAAATTTTGTACTCTATGCTCAGTTGAGACTCACGATTACATTTATTGCAGTAATAATATTTCACAGTGGAATATTTTTAATCTCGCATAGGTCTGAAAATCATATGGCTCTGAAATGATTACAAAAGGCGTGTCGTAGCAATGTCGAAATATGTTGTTTAAAATTAAGTAATCCGTAATAACTTTCCTTTTATAGATTTCAAAACCAAAATAGTATATGGTAGGGTAAATAGTGGGGTAATAATGGGATTTTTAGACGATTCGAAATGTGTGTGTGAAAAAAAAGTGAGTCGTTAAAGCCTTTCTATACTAATCAATAGAGCAAAAGAATAAGGGCATTTTCGCATGGCTCGGTTGACACTGTCGATTGCGCATCAAAAAAAAGGTTTTTGTGGTAAATTTTAGGTTAGTACATTGTAATGTTTTACGTTATCTAGTATTGGAATAACATTAACAACATATAAAATTAGTTTTAAATTTCTTTATATTGTTCAACGGAATGATGGCTGTTAGATAAACCGTTATTATTTTGATGTGCAGTCTGCATCATGACGTCATACCCTAAAAGGAATGGATATTAATAATGCAAACTTTTTTATTTTATTACGCTTATACATTTTGTTGTTTGCTTACGTCATGTATGGAGTTTACAGTTAAACAACTAAACTATTTTACTGTCTTTTTTCATTAATTAAAGACCGTTTCTAAGTGTGTAATAAGTCCATGCTATAAAACATATTTAATATAAATGAGTAAGCGTATTAATAGTGCCTATACCGATATATATTACGTTTATTCTGGTTAAAATGTAAACAACGTTTATTCGATTTATTTAAATGTTTATGAACTCAATTTCATGGATGATAAGCGTTAAAATATGCTTAAATGTTCGCTCATTATTGGTAAAAAAAGGAAACTGTAAATAAGTATATAGTTACCATATCCGTGAGTATATAGTTATCTATAGCGTGTATTCGTATAAATACAGCTTGGAAATAACACGCAAGGGACGTGCTCTGTTTGGGATTTATAGGCTATCCTCCAGAATTTGTGTTAAAGGGTCTATCTGCGGTTGCTCATGTATCCACTTACTCGTGGAAATGTTTTCTTTATTAATATAATATCACTAGAGAGTCAGTTGTTTTTGTTCTATTCCCGTTGTTACAAACATCGCGATTGTTTGATATTGTATTTATTTCTTTTGATTTATTTTTACCGCCAAAGTGATATCATAACAATCATTAAAATGCGCTTCTAACTATATTAGAATTGTTTTAACTAGTCTTGTTGCATGTAATAGGTTGGGGAAAATTTTTATTCAAGACATTTTTTTTTTCAAATTTAATATACAGTATTGTGTTGTGATGATTCTGTAAGACATGATCTTGTTGCTGTAGAAATTTTGAAACTTGTGATCAAAAAACGCAACAAGTAGTTTTGGAACTCCTGTCTTGATGTTACCTTGACACTGCCTAAAGAATTCTGAAGAGACCGAAACAGGTGGAAACCGAAGGTGCAAGGTCATGGCTATGTAGCGGCTGCATTAACACCTCCTAGTCAAACTCTCTTAATTTTTGTTAAGTGGCTAAAAATGTATGTGGTCTAGCATTATCGTGATGAAAGGCCACACCCTTTCGATTAATCAATTCCGGTCGCTTTCTTTCAACTTCTTGGTTTAATCTCATCACCGGTCTTATTTACCGACATTAACATTTTTTAATACTCAAAAACTACCGGTGAGTAAGAAAATGGAAAATAAAACTTACTATATGGATACAATATTGAATCAGGCCGGTAATAAATATGACCGGTCTGATATATCATGTACCGGCATATTTCATGTAAAGCCTGTGTAGTTTATATTATTAGGTCGGGGAAAAAGTCTTTTCGCATATAGTATGTGATAAAATATGTACTTTTACCTGTAATATGTAATATGTACCTGTACTATTTATATCGGGCTGGTTTTCATGATATTAAAAAGATGACATTACTAAAAAAGAATCAAATTAGGAAAATTTTGTTTCCCACTATTTTTATTTGTGTTTCCTTCTGTCAAAATTACATTATAAAATTTTATTACAATAAATGAAAAAATGTAAAGTAGCACAGAGTTGGTTGAAGCGTTTTCAATCCGGTAAAAACCATAATCCTTATAAAACTTATTACGTCCATGAAAAGTCTGACAAACCGTCAAAGTTATTCGCGAAATAAATATTTAATACTTATATATTGAATATTAAGGCTTCGTTTCCGAAATAAGCAATAGATGGCGTTTGTATTAAGTCCTCTGTCAGAGTTACCACAAAAACGTATCCACTTCAGACAAAGATCGTAGCCATAGATTCGTTAACATAGTTATGAGTGTTGCTTGTAATGTTGAGCCCACGTTATAAATATGTCTCGCGTACTTATTTAGAAAAGTGTGTTAGTAGAGTATATTTAAACGGTGACTTTATATTAACCTTCTTCTTATTTTTATTCTTGTTCTTTCTTTGTTTTCTTTCTTCTTAAAAAGTGAATAGTTCGTTTCACTCATGGGTATCTTATTACATTGGTACTCTTATTACAAAAATATAGGGGAAGAAAAGTTAAAAATTATAATAATAATAGACAGTTGGTAATTAGTATGGAAATTCTTCTAAGTAATGTGCTACAAAAGTGTCATATTTTTCATACTCACTTTGGATAACTGTAGGTGACTCAATAATAAGTAATAATTAAAAAAAACCTTATTAAATCAAATATAATCGCTTTTTATTTCAGTTTTTCGTGGCAGTGCACCCGCGCCTTTACTGATCCCTATTTATGTTACTGTCCTTATAATCACATTAGTGAATATAAAACGCAATATACCGTACGAAAATATGGCTCTTAGTAAAGTTGGCCAAACTTATGAGAAAAGTCTCATATTGTCAAAATCTGTACTAAACCATCCGCGACCTTACATTGGTGATAAACAAAATTAAATTATTTTTGCCCCAAAAATCCATAACAAATTTTCTCGAAGGGACACATCACATTATGCAACAACTGCGGCTTTTTTAACCTTTTTCAAACCATAGTGTCTGAATCTTTTTTTATATAAGGGACTTAATATTCTGGGACGTGATGCGATATTAATGTAAAACATTGCCGAGACCTTTCCCATCAATCATTTTGGCCATGCCGTAACAGACAATTATGTCGAGACTGGATTCAGCATTTGCTTTACGAACTTATGATGAAGTTTCATATGAGTTTACTAACGACTGAAATATTGATGCTAGAAGAGATACAATATGTCAGGACTATGTAGTTTAAATAGTATTTTTCTATATCTATTATATGGAAAAGATTAAATAAAAATGCTTATAGAATTCGGATTTTGGCAAAAATACGCCATTTTTGAGTAGGCATTGTGTAACCGAATGTGTATATTTTTTTATTAATTGCCTCACCACACATATAAAAGAACCATAAAATATATTATGATATAATATAAAATTATATGTAATATAATATATAATATACACATTTGCCTTATATTCCTATTCTAAAGAAGAAATGATTCAGCATAGCTTTTATTTTAATTTTATACAATAAATAGATACGTGAGCTTACTAGCTGGTCGCATGCTGGTATTATATTCTGTCGTTTTGTCGATGTTCATTCCGATTATTTGAATCAAGGTTTGTGTTGTAGGGTTATTCATTTTGTAATACTGCATCGCGTCTGTCGGAAGTGTCTGAATGTTCTTTAGATCAAAGATAAGCCGTAGTGTGGTGCTTGGGTCTGACTTTCTCAACAGCATACAGTAGCAGTTTTACATATCATTATGCATTCAACTTTAGTATTATAATTGCGGTTTAGCGCTTGACAAGGCGATAAGTTGTTCCAATGTAAAATAAGTGCGTCAGTAATGAGCCTAATATCAAAAACCTACCTTAATATTGATTTATTATAGAAACTTATAAGACTTAATTAGAATTATATAATCGATTTAAGAATACGGCTGTTATCATAAATCTATCTTCCCAAGGGCTATGCAGTCATACTTTCAGTGGGACAGATATTTTCAACCATGCATCTTGGTGTGTAACTGAAGTGAAGAAGAAGTAAACGAATCTACTTCGTTCAAAATTGGCACATAAGAGAACAATTTAAATAAATATCTCATCTCTCTAAATAAACTGTAAGCCTAAATTAAAATAATAACAAATAAACAATAATAATAAATTTTGAAACGTTTTAACATTAAAAAGAGAAAAATAATAAAATAAACAATGAGTTAGGTACTCTGTGATTATAACTGACTGTCATTTCCTGATATTCAGATTCCATCCCTGGATTCGAGGTTACAATCGATGCGGGCGGGCATATAACCACGAACAATGAAGCTGTTTTCCTGACTACTACAATATCGGAAGCTTCCTATTGTGACAAAATTTGTAGGAATTATGCGGGTGATGATCGTTAGTTTTATTACATACGTGAATTTTATTTCAAAGTATGCCTATTGTTACATACCTCCTTGAAAATAAAATTTAAAAAACTTGGACAGTATTGTAGCGTTATTTAAAAGTTTTATAATTATTGTTTCGCTATTTAAAAGTATATACATTTAAACACGAAACATGCAAGTATTTAGTCATAGACAAAAACAGCTTAAGGAGGGTATTTACAACCCGATTTATGGATATGTTCAGTATGTTTTCATTAAATTTTACTGCCATAAAAGTTAAATACCACATTTTTGACACAATAATTGCTACAATAGTGGTGCCTTTTGTCTTTGGCGTATTACATCAATACCGTTCAATTGTCGAAAAGAACAGAATATGTGTTTCCAAAATAGCTAAAAACTAAAACAACAATTGGTTTACTACTTTTCTTATTCAATGACGTATAAAAAATAATTTTTTGTCTGCCATTCATGATACCTGTTCAACAACAACACTTAAAATTTCATTCAACGTATCAATTGATATCGTATTTCTAGTATCTTATATAGTGGTAGCATACTTTCTTTGTATTGTTAATATAAAAGTATTATATTTCAGAGCTTCTCATATCTCTGACTCAAATGTTTGTGATTGATAATTGTCACTTTGTATATGTCAAGCATATATTTGTATCACTTTCTAGACGATATATATACTTCTGTATATATTACCAAGTTCAGTGACGTTTGCTTACATTTGAGTGGCCTGTCTGACGCACCGTCTGCTAACGGCCCTTGGCCTTGGGTTTTGTCAACTAATCTATGAGTATTGCTAGCTCGCTTTATACCAATTGTCAAGTTTTGTTCTTTTTGAGTTAATTAGAATATTGGTTTCATTAATTAGTTCCATCTACATTATGAAAATTATTCTATTTAACAGGGCATTAAAAAATTTAATCTACCATTGTATATTTTTCAATTTTAAAAATTATTTTTTTGTCTTTGATTATAAAGAAAAGGCTCCTCTTCGTGATTGTAATAACCTTTAAACAATAGAATGAAATGGTTTTAGATTGTTTACGCTTTAAAATTGGTATACAATTTGCTAATAAACGTTTCCACCAATCGCGTAAGAGCTGTGCCCGTGACGCATGCGCGTCCGTGGGTGACTGGTCGATAACGCACGTGACGTCACACGTGGTGACCAATGGCGCCGGCCCGTCGCTCGACAATCGATGTGACCAATTCCTCTGTTTGTATTTACTTTTTTTCTGTGATTGGCAGCAATATTGCAAAATTGCAATAAAAGGCTTTTTCACGGTCATGTGATTGAATTGTAATATCTTTCGGGTGTTTTGTAGAAAGTCTAATTAACGTAGTGTGTCTTTACAATAGAACAAAACATATAAAAACTTTTTTATATTTCGTAAGTACTTTTGTTTAATTTTAGTTTATTAAATGTTTTATATAAGCTTCTGGTATTAACTTATAAGTATTACTTTGGCAAAAATAACCTAAACGGAGAAAGGAAGGATATAACAAGTTTTATCAGAATTCCTTTATTAGATAATATGGGAAAAGGGATCACGGAACATAGCGAAATTTTCGCCGATATGACGTGTATGTATTTTATCTCATGAATCGTAATGTGTCGTATAATACAAGGGAGGGCTAGCAGCTTTCACTGCGCCCTTCACGGGACGTCCTCGATGGTCCTTCAAAGACGGAAACATTATGGTCCTAGGGAAAAGGGATGCCGATAAGAGTAAATGTAAATAAACGCGGAAGTTGCCGTGTAAATAGGTTTTGTAGCCTTGCTTTTGTTTATACAGTATGTATTGTATAAGTGAATAAAAGTTTCATTTACTCCCAGAATGTTTGTATAAGTTACTGTCCGTTCATAAATAGTACAGTTGCACTCTAGAGCCTCTGCGATTGCGTGGCGACATAACGTCGCTTAGTGCCTTTTATCGTTTGTACCACGAAGAGTGTTCTCAAAAGCTCTTTGACCTTATCCTTCCCTCTCCTTCCCTACTCTGGAGTACGCGTGCTGGTCTACGGAGTAACTCTTTCACTGTCGCCACGTCTACTTTGCACACAAAGATATTTCGTAACTCCTTTGTCTGTCGTACAGCTAGAGCGTGGAATTCATTACACGTATTCCCTCCTTCATACAAGGTTCCTTTAAAAGAGGAGTGAAAAAGCACTTCTTGATTCACCAAGGTGAGGGTGGCAAGGGCAGTTTGTCGTATGCTACACTAGCTATCTTTACATATGGACTCGTCTACTGCTTATTATCAGGTGGTGTCGATTCATTTACTGAGCTTTTTTTTATAAAAAAAAATATTAAATACTTAATGCGCTCAGTATGTGTTATACCATCGAATAATATTTTTTTGTTAAACAAAAATGGTCATTAAACAATTAATATTTAAAATGTTATTTGTCTGAACACTAGGTGTTAGTTTCACGTACAATAGGTATCTATATTTATTTATTTTCGTGCTGTTTAGAAACTTATTCTTTATTTGATTGGGTCACAGACGGCTTATCTTAAACTGATTGATAGATTGATAATCAAAGTCAGTTTTATACAGATTGACGGTTAGCGATTATAAAATATGCTAGTTGGCTACTTTTATAAGTTACGTGGCTCTTAAAATTGAATAAGGCTTTTTGAATACGTCAAATTATTGTCAAGTTGTTGTTATAAAGTAATACATAAGTACGTCGACGAAACATTCATTATGCATGAGTTAAAACTTGATCTTCGCCGAAGTAGTTGTAGGTAGTCTATATTTAGCATTAAGGTACTTACAATGAATGTTGTTTACGTAACATCTGAAGCGAGTGTGATGAAATTATGAAAACGTAGGAGAGAGTATTGATTCACGAACACAACATGGCTTTTAACGCTCAATTGATTACTTAAGGCACGTCTAAATGAATAAGACTACCATATTGAATAATAAAACGGGTATAAATATAAACACGTTTTATAGTTAAAATCAATTCCACCTTATAGAAGGTCACAAACATTACATTACATAGAACTCATGCAGCACACTTCAAAGGTGTGCATTCTTAGGCGGGTTAAGTTATTAAAGAAAATAGAGTTTTGTTTGACAAAGGTTCACATGTCTCTTAAAGTATCCATATCTTGATAATCTGCGGGCAACGTGAGAGTGGCGGCAACAGTATCCGCCCAAAAATCTTGCCATCAGACGTTCCGCAGCTATGTTTGTTTGCCATCATTTTTACATACATATCTGAATGTATACAAAATTCCTGTTGCGCTATATAAAAAACACATTAAAAAGAATACGCTGTTTTAGGATTCTTTGCGAAGAGGGTCTATTGTCGCCTGCCGATCCGAATCATCCGAATCAAATATCTTAGACCATAGACGTAGGGTTAATAAGTTTTGGGTATGTGTTATTACGTGCAACTCTCTCTGAAATATAGTAGTAATAAATATACTACCAGCCAATTTAATGACCTTGTCATAATATTGTAAGATTAACCTCTTTGTTGAGTTTGACTAAGTATTAAAGGTTTTATCGGAAACAGTATTTAAACCCATATAAATTAATAATGTTTAAAGTTCCCCTTCATACGTACACAGTAGAAATAGCTGAACCCTCGAGCTACAATACTGTATTAGGTTAAAACCAGAGACAATTTAATAAATTTTATTAATATTTTTAGGCTAGCTACGCTAAACTTCTTAAACGACATTAACAACGCGTTTATTTATGCGGTGGAGATTTTTACCAGAGTGGCGCATAAGCGTGAGCCCCATCTGATATTAAGTGATTAATTGATTTAGCCCTCTTATTATTTAAAGCCTTAGCCTAAAAATTCTTGTGTAATCAAAGGTTCTGCTACAAAAGCTTTACCTGCCCTGTAAAATAATAGGTATAAAAAGCTTAGTGTGTTGTCTGTAGCGGAGTACCCTTGCATGTTGTAATGTAAGATACTACGCACATCCATAATATTCAAGAGGTTGAAGGGATCAACATCAATTACTTTTGCGTTCCTCGCAGCTTATTTCACAACATAGAATGATAACCTGGTTTGGTGATAAAATATTAAAGGTCTATGTAGTGAACTTAAATATTTAACTAAATTGTTGTCTTGTAACAAGAACATTGTGGCTTTACTCAACACGCTACGAGTAAGTTATTACTTAAACGCATTATTGAAAGAACAGAAATAATTTTATTTTGTGATTAGATAGCTTAAGTCTACTATTTTTGTATCTACTTTTTCTGTGCAGTGGTAAGCTTTTTAAATTTAAAATCTTATAAGTGGTTTATTAGTTATATTAATTTTGTTTTAACTATATATCAGATAGTAAAGTAAAAAGAAAAGTATTCTGCAATGTGTAATCATTTTGGAAAAAGCTTATGAAGCTCTCTGAAAGTTATGGAGGTAAGTCTTTTTGACGATATGTCTCTTAACAACTGGCCTGCAGGAGACGTCCCCAATAATATATTGTATCTGTTGTCTCTGGTGTAGATTAGATAAATGTTTTTGAATGTAGTAGAATAAGCTAATGGATAAGGTAGTTTTCGATTTTAATATAGTTTTCTCTTATTCCAATGATATCAAATTTTACACCAAAATGTTTGTGTATTTTGGTGTTGTAATAACGAGATAAGCTTGATTTACTCATGTAATTAATAAAAGGCGAGTAGACGAGTCTGCTTGATAAATTAATAACATTGTCGTCGTTCTTTCGTGTTTGTTGTCAAGAAATCGACCAATTTATAATCCTATTCACCCACGGGGCGTGTGAAGGTCACCTCTGGCTTATTATTTGTATTTATAAGTAATTATTTAGACATCTTCGAATACTTATAGAAAAATTGCATAATTTCATTTCCTTTAGTTTATTTTCTCAATTTATTTTATGACACATAAAATATTATCACAGTTAACTAACTAACTGTAATATGATTTATTATGACGACAAGAAGTACATAATAATATTTGTAATATTAATATTATTTTGAATGTATAATTACAACCTTGTAATTTTGTTCTTATTTTCTTACAATTGGTACGAAAAGCAGAATGTATTCTTTGTGAAAAGAACTCTGGACTCTATTCTTACATATCTCACTTCTTTGTTACGTTCACGATTCAAATTTTCAACCGTGAAATAAATCACTGCTTTATTCCCTTGGTATGTAATCTACAAAACTGAAATGGTACTGTTAAGCTAATAAAGATTTAGCTAAGTTTCTTATATAACATCTATGAGATGATTATTACTTTTAAGGAAATCTCGTTATGTATTTCTTGTAATGTTCATTGTTATAAATTTTGAAGGGAAATTGTAAACGCTTTTATCATATTCAATTCGTGAAACTGTCTTGAATATATAACAATAAAGGAGGAGAGACATTTTTGGAAATGGTATCAATTCAATAATTTATTGCTTTCATATTGTTTACAAAAGTAGTTTATAATATAAACACTCTAAGAGTATCGAAATATACGAGCATGGAAAGGTAATATTTAAGCGCCGAAATATATGCGACCTGTAGTGAAATATTGTTGGAAATCACCATCCAGAAGATATCACAAGCGAAGTACATTAAAACAATACTTTCACCAGAAGATATTACATTTATTTTTGCATACTGACAGTAGATTCAAACCACGATACAATTCGTTTCTACTATCAAAATTTCTACTATTAAAATTAAGATTACAAACATCATAACAGTATAGAATCGACAAAAGTATATATTCGATAAAATTAAAAAAAAAGACATATTAAAAGTTATAAATATAAAATGAGAGTAAATAAATGTCAAACTAAAATAGAAAACAGAAAGTTAACAAAAAAATCTTATTAAATTTAATTTATAAATACATAGCACATTCTCATGGGCATTAGGAATACAAGTCTACATAAAGTAGTGTTATTAGCTGTGTGTTTCTCTGCAATATGTAGGTGCTTCCCGAGTAGGGAACTCTTTCTTAATTCCAGTGGAATTACCACTCTATCTGTCTAAAGACAAAGCTAAGGTCAGAAAAATTGTTTAAGGTTAATTTAGAGCAGTATTTCTCTTTTTCCCGTTCTTGGATAAAGAAAATTTTCACTAATCTGTTAAAGATTATCCAACAGTTTGAGTATTTAGTTGTATGTACAAGGACGTCACGTTGTCCGTCACTTGACTGGTGGGTGGATTTTTAATTGGATAAACATAATGTTACTCACATATATGTAGATAACGTTTTTATATTGTCACGATTTAAACAATGTTTAATTGAGGTATAAATTTAGGTAATATAAGGCTAAATTTACAAAAGTCAAGTTTCTGTAAATACAATAGTTTTGATAGCAAAAATTTTTCCTTAAAACTATAATAATGCTGAAATATCTTCTGTTCTTCTCAATGATGGCTCCAAATTTCTAAACTAACTGTAGAATAATTAATTATTGGTGACTACATCAAGCACTTTGTAAAAGTACACATAAAATTACCGTAAATAGACGGTAATATGAACGTTTCCAGTAAACTCTTCTAGAATTTCTTTTATTAGGTTAACAGTATCCAGCTACCGTTGTTACCGCCCACAACAGCGGAGATATTTCCAATTTCATTTCGTACTTAAGTGTCGTTTCAATGCGAAATTTTTGTTGGTAAATAAAGTGTTAATTTAATACAATTTCCACTTGATTGATAGGACTTAAAATCATCTAGCTTTTAACTAAAAATATTTGAATAAATAATAATGTAAAAATTTGTATAATTGCTGTTTTTCTAACAAGGCAATTCCTATTTATATACAGTGTTTTATTATTATTTGTAACTTTTATTAACGTTAATGTGTAACTTTAAGTGGTTTATACAATTATTATTAGTGAGGCCGTATAATATTCCAAAAGCAGATAGAATATTTATTTTTGTAACTTATTATTATGGACATAATGTATTATTTTCCAATCGGGTCATCATTGTGGTATTTCTATAGAACAAATTATAGTGCAGTGGCAAATAACGCCGGCAACGGGACAATTTATTAAAAGCAAGAATGTTTGGCATTCAGTTACCCTTGATCACAACAATGTTTTCAATTTACTGTGATCAAATCGGTATTGTAGAAAATTGTTGGGAATACTTTATGCGTAAATTTATTACTTTATAATTTTTTCTTAGTGCCACTAAAGATTACTATTTTAATTTACTCTTAGGCTAAGGCCCTTTACTCACTTTAAGTATTCATAAAAATACTAGAAAGCATAAGGGTATGGATTTTTTGTAGGCTATTTAGTGTATTCAGTAGCTCGTAGCATCGTAGCACTTTACTACGGTGACCTACAATCTACGTGCTACGATAAATGTAGATGGCGTTGAATTTTTTTGTCAAATCATAATCATAACTTTGTAGAAATAAAATATATAGTCATTATATTCTGTAGAATTTTACACTTTTTAATAAAGAACGTCGTGATAAAACTTAATATAAAATATGTTCCCAACACCAGCTGTTTTAATCAAAAGGCTAATAAAGTCACCAGGTGACTTTACTCTTACACAAGATTACACAAGATTATTTTCCATCACAGGATTACTTATGTTTTACATCACAAGATTATTTTCATTAAGAATGGGGTTCAATTTATTTGAAATAGTTTGGATAGTTATTGAAAGTTACATTGCATATAATTAGTACGGGTGAACTAGAATTGTCTAATATCTGTATAATCTGCTGTGACTTCGGAAATTTTCAATAAGCTACACAAAATGTACTTGGAGGTCGCCCTGACCTAACCATTAACTGCCAAACCGGACCGAGGCCACAGATATGCTCCTTTTTGAATTCTGAACGTGGACAAGGTAATGGTTAATTTGTAAGTTTCATGTGATGCGATAATATAACATAAATGAGTTATTTTATAGACATCGTTTTGTGTCAGATTTACAACTTTGCACAGAACGAATTAAATTTGTGACGTCATTTGACTAGTTAAAGATCAACGTAAGTCATTCAAAGTCTAAAGGTGCATGCCTCATTAATTTCAAACGATAACAGATGATATTGTTAGAATATAATTTTCTTCGAGTACATTTCTTAAGACATTCACATGGAAAATAATTCAACTATATGTGTAGAAAATTTATGTTGGAAAAATAAGACTCTAAACGTAATTTTTTTGATTGATAATTGTAAATATCTGTCAATCATTTAGACCTATTAATTAAGCTTGATTAACACAGTGCGGTTCACGCATTTCATTAGACATAGTTAATATGGATGCTATTAAGTCGTTACATAAAATCATTACACATTTACAATCATTACATCGAGTAAAAAAAGCAGTCCCCTTCTCTTTAGGGAAAATATTATTCAACTTAACGTAACATTATTGGTATTCTTGTGCGCCTAAATAGACGCCTGGCGTGTATACGTGATCTATTAGTACGGCACATAAATCTTTTTTCTATGACAGAGATTGCTAACGGGCATATGGCGCACTGAATGGTAATCTGTAACAATCGCCTATAGACACCAATATCGAAGAAATACTTGATATTACTGGTATATGGACATTCTAGCGAGAGATGTTATCTATCTCTTTTTAAATATTTGGATAAAACATGAAATACCTACTTTGTAATAAAACTAAAAGCTAAACTAAAGCTTAATTATAATTACCACAAAATTGCTACTAGAGATTTATAAAGTTAATTATGTAGCATCTACATATTTTGCCCATTAACTGGATGCTTTTAAAATAGTAGTACATCTCGAAAAATCAATATATCGGGAAGTGATGCATAAATATTTTTTTGATTCGGTTAAACAAATAGATTAATATAAAATTTTAGGATTTTCAGAGACATAGTGTCTTATTTTAGATATGATGCGAAGTAGAGTAGGGATAGTTGAAAGTTGTTGCATCATATTCTATGTTACGTAAAAACTGTTACGTAGTGGATAAAATAAAAGTTTTCCTCAACAATGTAACATAAGATAATAGCTATCTAGCTTTCACCATTAATTCCCACCGAACACAGTAGCCTTCCGTCTTGGACGTTGAGAAGAGTATTGATTGCGCAGTGACCTTAGTCATTTGCTCTCTAGTGCAGGACGTTGCTATGATACAAATATTTAATGAAATTCATTGTTTTATAGAGAACGCTCAGTAAATGGAACGAGAGAATTTATATTCGAAAGTGTCTCGTTCCATTTGAATTTTATTTAGCAAATGTGCAGTTAAGTCTCTTGCATCTGTAAATATAGATATTTCTAAGATTTCGAATTCAAAGCTAATAAAAACAAAAAAAATTCTACATAGCATATACCGTATTCAAACTGGATATAAAAAAAATGTAGTCATTTATGTAGTACATCATAGTAATTTAAAATTGAAACTTACTTGTGTAAGAGTCATGAGTCACCTATGCGACTCGAGCGCGATCCTGCTGTACCCTGTAATATTGAATAAGTAAACAGAACTCTCCATTGCGCACGGTAATATAATTTTCTATGATATAAGTATATATTCGTTTATTTTATGTTTATTGCATTAATGGTTTAATACAAACTAAAGTATCTTATATAATAAATAAGACTTATTTTGTAAACTTCCAATTGGACATCTAGTCAAGGAATTAAGTCTTTATAAACTTTGACAGATTGTTTTTATTTTTTTATTTCCATAAACAGTAATGAAATGTGGCATTTTACATTGAACACCAATAACTGCCAGGAGCTATCTCTTAAAAATAATGTGGAAGGAAACTAGTGACTGAAAAGAAAAATATGATTGTATTGTAAAAATGGCGTAGAGTTTCATTATAGTGCTTCTCATACATTTTAACATAACTAATGCTATAGAACCAGCTCAACGCAATAACAACGCTCGGTTTTGAATACAGCTAATGAACGCACCGTTCGTTTGTGGTTTGACTGCTTCAGTATTGAAAACTTCGACATGGAGTATGAACTACGAAGATCTGCTACTTAGGTAAATTGCGACGAATTTAAAGCAATGGTGGAAGCGGATCTATTTCAACTCATTCATACTTTAATCCCTAATAAAATTAGTTCATTTGAATTCTTCTCAGAACTCATGTTAGCGTGCTGCCGCGGATTTTGTTCAGACGGGAGAGTTCCATATTTCCCCTTTTTCCCCTAAGGAAAAGGTTTAATCCATTGTGAAATAAGAACTTTTTAGGAGGTTTATTCCAATGTGGGCTGTATTATAAATAGTTTTTCTTCTCCATTTAATTAAACAACGGAATAAATGATTATGATAGTTTTATTTGATAAAAATGATTTTTTTTTAATAGATACTCAAATTGATAACATTAATATTGTACTGGTATTATAAAACATCCACTCGATTTTTCATTTTAACACCATTTCTAAACCGTTACTTAACAAATCAGTTTATTGTAGATCTATTAGTGAACAAGTGCGCACTGTATTCGGATCTTTCACCAATTGTGCTCACTTTATGTGTAAATGTGCATAAATTTTTTTTTTCTGTTGAAGTGGGAGGAGAGTGTAATATTGGGTAAATGTGACCTTTAGTTTAGCTCTTAGACGAAAATCAAATAATAAGAGTACAATTTCTGTAAATAATCTTTTGAATTGGATCAAGTAATAATTTATGTAACCCCAATCTGAGCAAAACTAAGTTTAGAAAAGAAATGACGCAAAATTTTGGTAATAATAGCTGAAACTTAGGCGGGGTAAGTTCTCAGTTCTCTTTATTATGATCTATTACTGAGTTCCTTTTCGATAACACAATCATATAACAATGAGGTCCTATACGAACCCAGCATTTTTATCCTTTTACACTGTGGTTTTGTACTGAAATATAGGATTTAGGTTACTTTCACGACAGCGACTAACGACAGCCTCGGTACACATTCTACACTGTATATTAAAATAAAAATTACAGATGTAAACAACTACATTTAAACGGCAATGTTTAAAATTTTGAAAAGCTGTTCACACGATTGACATTTTAGTGGTACATAAAATGTCGCTGTTAATGTCGTTAGCTTATAGTCCAACTATTAATTATAATATAGCGAGTAATTGCAATAATAATAATAAT
This sequence comes from Acentria ephemerella, assembly GCA_943193645.1. NCBI lineage: Eukaryota > Metazoa > Arthropoda > Insecta > Lepidoptera > Crambidae > Acentria > Acentria ephemerella. Next base: position 8,356,154 of record OW971891.1, read on the forward strand.
ATATCTAAAAATATTCGAAATATTGTAAACATTAACACCTTTGTAAACCGTCATAGTTGAACGATATTTTTTATACATTACGTTAAAGATGCTGAATTAAATTTAGGCAACTGGCAATGACCTTTAGAAATCTGTCACTTGCGTCACAGCTTAGTAAAATTCTACTATAATTTGGCGCCAAAACAAAATTTTCGTATTTTACTACAATTTCAGACACGGAGACAAATCAGCAATTTCGGCTTTGGCGCTCCTCTTCATAAAAAATACAATCCGAATTAAAGAGTTCAGTATTTCGCAAAATTGATTATAAACTCAATCAATAATACGGTGACATTAATAATTTCGTATAAGTCGTCCTTAATATGATATGTCTATTATTTCCTTTTAAATTGCCTCAGTTTCAACTGCGACAAGCTTTTGTCCCTTCATCTGAGTAGATCCCTTTAAAGGGGCTGTTGACCTTCGTAATCGTCACATTTACACACCCAAATATCACCTCAAAGTAATCCCATTAAGTTTAAATCGTGCAAGAGCCAGCGAACTGAAACCACAGTACGATGAACTACAAGTCCTACTCAATGTTGATATAATTTTTAATTTTCTTTATTTTTAATCTACATAATATTTTTGCTTGTTTTCCTATTGAAAGAAAAACTTACTAACGATGTTAGTGCTATTTACCTAATTGTCAACGTGTCACATCAACCCTGTTAAAACTTGTTTTGGTTTTTTTCACTTATCTATTTGAAAAATAAAAGAGACCAAATGAGAATACTCTCAAGATAAGTCTCACATCCGAATAATGCAGATACTGCGGCACAGACTTGATACTACTTGCCGATCCTTTGACATCAGTGTTAAATATTCAAATATTCAGGACCCCATAGGAGGTGGCACACTCGTCACCGGCAGCTCGCGATAATACACCGCTATTTAATAAAAGTTTAGGAAAAGGATGATGGACTCCGAAATTATCAAAGCCAATGTAGGACAAATTTTCTCTTTGGTTTTTCTTTTATGTTTTTATCCATAGTATATTTAAGTTTATTGAAATTACGGGCTTAAAATCATGGTAAATGAAACATGTAAGCATAAAGGTGTAAAGCATGGATTAATTAATTAATTATTAATGAAATTAATTTAGAACAATACAATAACATTAGAAGAATTAACAACATATACATAATAGGTCGGGGAAAAAGTTTCATTTTTTAAATAATTACATTTAATTTACATTAATTACAGTATATATGTGCCATTTTGTTCGTAGATTTTCTGCCGTTTTGTATGTAGAGACATGAACCCGTTGCTGTAGAAACTTTGGGACTTCTTATAAAAAAAACGCAACAACAACTTTTGGTAGTCCTCTCTTGATGTTAACCTGACACTGCCTAAAGAATTCTGAAGGTTTGGGCTATATGACGGATGCATTACACCTCCCAGCCAAACTATCTTAATTTTTGCTGAGTGTATGTCGTAACTGCTGATATGCTGATCTTGCTCTAATTTTGCAAAAATAGCGTCCTTTTTATCAGTAACAGGGCGACCAGAGCGAGGTGCATCTTTCACATCAAAATTCCCGGGTTGAAAACACTTAAACCAACTTTGTGCTATTTTTACTGACACTGCATTAGGTACATAAACACAATTTTTTTTTCGCGGTGTTGAATTTTTTCCTTTTTTTTAATAAAATTTTAAACTGAATATAATTTCTTCATTCCATTCGCTCATTTTGAAATAGATAAAAACAAATTAAAAAATAGTTGTAAACAAAATTTTCCTAATAAACATAAAACCAGTTAGATTCAAAATCGTACAGCCAAAGATATTTTATTACAAGTTTATAGACTTAAACTTGCTTACTTACTTTAGTTAAAGACTTTTCCCCCGACCTAATACAATATATGGCTTTATTACTAGTAAGCAATCTCTTTCAGGCAACGTTGGGTGAGAGTATTAAATAAATAAGTAAAATCAGATCGGGTGCAATAATACGGAGAGATAGAATAATAATACGAATAATACAAATAATTACATATGATTAAATATATTCAAACAACTTTATAAGAACTAGGGACGTACGTGATACAAAGCTTGCCTTTAAAGGACTCCAGAGCACGAGCACTCTGATATATTCAGTCATTACTTTATTATAAATATAATTTAAATGTCATGACTAAAGATATTAAGGCTTTTTATTACAGATTAAAAAGCCTTATCAGCTCAATATCTTTAGAATTTCTCCCAAGGGTATAATGGTACAGCAGCTTGGCCTTAATACGGCCAGATGACTCGTTTGTTTCTAATTACTTTTTGTCATCGAATTAAGGTTGCTCTGGGCGATGATTAATGCCGAAAATGCTGTTATTTCTGGTTTTCGAATAGATTTTGGTATAAAAACACAGGTCCAACTGATTGCTTTTATTTTATTATTAATACAACTGAATTGTTTATGTTACATTTTTTTATCTCATTTTATTTAAAAGCTGCTATTTTAATTGGAAAATACATGATTTCTTAGTACTCTGTTTTCTTTACCTGATTAGGTAAATGTTTTGTGGCTAGCGACTGGCATTCCCTTAAACAGGCAGGTAATAGATACTAGGTAGTTTTATCTAAAGACTAAAAACCTTTTAAAGTTGAACAACCATTTCGGAGATTAAGATTTTTCTTCAACCAACTGTTTTCGGTGTCTTCTCTATTTTATAATTGGATTAAGTGTTAGATTACATGAATACTCTATTTGCTTGCAGGTAAAACTGGAGTTCATTTTGTTCAGAATAAACTCTTTAGCTAAGGTAAAGTATCGAAAAAAAATATAGGCCTTGTTAACATTTAAATTACGAATCTTTTCATATTTTATAAATTTCTTTAATTTCAAAGTTAAATTACAAAATATTTGTAGCAATTTTTTGTGTTTTGTTATGTAACTAATATTTAATATTATTTATCTTTTGCAATCCCTATTTTAATTCTTGTACTGCTCAAGAATTCTCCTCTATTCCTCCGTTTCCCTTGAGACGAGAGGGATGCGCTTTTGTAAGAACTTCAATTTCATAGCAATATTTGTTTCAAATTCTCAGGAGAATCCCCTGAGCTATTTAGATAGGTACAAAGAATGAGAAGTACTTACGTCTAATCGGTTTATAAGTTTGGGTATTTCATCAGGACCCCCCGCATGTTCGGGTAGTGATTACCCCTGTCTACTTAGTTAGAAGTCCCGGGATCGAATCCCGGTTAGGCCAGATATTTGAATGATCAGTACAGATATTCGTACTGATCATTCAAAGTCGTTTGTGTTTATTTAGTATATATATTTGATACATACGTATTACTATCTTCAGTTCTTCGTTTTCTAGTATCCATAACATAAGCTCTTAGTGATGCTTACTTTGGGCTAGATAATAGGTGTAAACGTGAGAAATATTAAAATTGAATTAATACTCTAACCACTGATTTTATATACCAATGTTAAAAATTGGCCTCCTCACAGTACCTCGTTAATAGTTTTCGGCAGACCTAGAGCTGCCCTTTGCGGTTTATATGAGTATCGTGAATTTTTTCCGATTCGTGCGTTCTGATCCCAATATGGCGCCGATACGTGCCTGAGCCACATTTAAAGGAATTTATTTAACGACATCTTTGTTTGTTATTAATTTATCTGAGTTACTTTATTATATTTGGGTTTAAAAGTTTCAAATGTGATCGTTCAGTTTTATCATATACAACCCGAGTACAAAATTGATCTGGTACACAAACTAGCTTAAGTATAATAAATAAAACCGGCTACTCAGTTTTCGTAATTATCAATCAAACAATTGTGAGTCTTAGATAGAATCTAACTGGATCGTGAATCGACTTAAAATCTGACATTATTTTGATTTAAAATGCGAAGAAACTTTTTCTCCAACCTATTATTATAGGTATTACGAAATTGATTTATAAAAGTGTCTCTAAGAATTATAGACTGTTTTATTGAGCACATTAGATTTATTTCAGTTAGCGAAATAAGCGTTGCGTGATGCGATAGCTTAGTCAACGTCAGATTAAGATTGAAGGGCCTGGGTAACCTCATTCATTTTGCGCTTGGGCTGTGGGTCGACCACCCCATCTCCACAGCTTCAGGCATCCTTTATAATGTTTTGTTTATCCTCTATAGGGAATGTATTGACTGAGGTCTAAATACACTCTTGTAGTGAGATTATTGAGACTTTATCCGAATAAACTTCTGCGTGTAGGCGCCTTTTAAGCTTTTATTACGTTTACTTTTGTGAGTCTTTGCTGTGTTATTGATATTAGAGCCTTAGTTATTAAATTGTTATACATATTAATGTTTCAGATGCTTTGAAGGTTACTAAAATATTAACATTAAAATTGATATACTGATTTAAGAAATATTATTTGTAAAAGGACAGTTGTTCTTCTGTTTTTTTAAAGGCTTCTGTACACGTTCTTCAATGAAGAAAAGTTCCATCTCAACCAAGATGTTAAACATGTATCCAAAATAGATTCATGCATGCGTAAAGATCGTGTACTTACGCAGCACTTCACCCACAAAAGGATAAATTTATGTTATAGTTTGAATAAAAATTTTAAATAAAATTATCGTAAATACTTAGGCAAGGTTGCACTTGTCTTCAAGCATTTCCTATGGTCTTGAGTAATGTTGGGGAAATCTGAAAACAGATTCCAATAATACTGCTTTATTGGTTTCGAAAAAATTGAATCCTTTTTCTAGACGTTGTTATTTAATGGTCGTGATGAATCAATATGCTTTGATAATCAAGGAGCTTGATTTGACTTGAAAAGCGAAGTCCGTGTACTACAAAATAAATTTAAAGCCTAGAAGAAGGAAATTTGAAGCCACGTGGGAAATATCAGCAGCCCTGAATGTTTCTGAAGAAACGTTAGTCAGGTGTAAATCCAACAAATTATATAGTAGTAAAAGAATAAAATTTTTAAAAAAGTTTCGCGGAAACAGATATTATAGAAAGAAATGGTAATGATCTTAATATGGTTGAGGACACGCAGTAACGTGAACAGCGTAACAAAACGTGGACTAACTTTATCGTTACTAAAATAATTAAAAATTTTTAGTAGGGTCAGGGCTAAAGTCCTGCCCGCGTGATTCACGAGGTAAATATAACATGTACTTTGTAGAACGATTATGATTCCTATATTAGAATGGTGAAGAAGCATTTAAAGAGGAGAGAGACTTAAATAATTGCAGGACTTGTTTTTGACTGGGGTAAAAAATTCGCTGTCAAATTACATAGACTTTCTCTTTAATAATAAGTAATACTAATATCAATTAAACATAATAATAGGATATTTGTGGGAAGTCTATTACTGTTGATAACTTGATATACTGAGTTTGTGGCGGTTTATAGTAGTCTATGTATTTTAAACTAATTTTACAAATTATTTAGTTGTGCGTAAAAAAGGTGACGTTGTGCAAAAAGATTGTTGTGAAAAGCTAAGAGAGAATATCCAATCAAGTAAAAAGGAAGGGCGTGCCGACCTTGAAATAGTGTGCTGTAATGGAATCCAAGCCACCGTGAGAGTGACGCAATCAATCTACGTGAGCTCATATGAAAAAACAAAATCACATTCTGTATAAAACGCTCTCACCAAATTATTTTAACTTTAATTTTAAAATTTTAATGTCGGTAAGTATACTGTCTGGCAGTGGAAGCGTAAGAAATATTGTTTAAGATGATGATGATGAGGTCATTTCCAATACCTTTTGAACCATAAGTTTCTATTTAATTTTTTCAAAAAGTCTTTTTTTTATTTACAACGGTATGTTATGATAGAATGCACTTTTTGTGTCATTGCTAGTTCTATGAATGTATAGTATATTAATGCATCAACCTACAAGGAATTATGAAATTCATTTATAATTTTCTTCTATATTTTTGTCTGAAATAAGAATTTTTTTATTTAAACCTTCTTCGCACATCTCGCTGACTGTTTCGTAAGAAATCCCATAATAATAAAACAAAATTAAAAACCGGCTTAAAAAAAAGGCAAAAATAATTCAACGTGAGAAGTTATCCAATTTAAAATTATTTTTTGGAGTAGGAGCTTAATATTTTATTGTTTCTGTAAACAAATTAGAACCAAATCAAAAAAATATTTTTTTTGCATTTTTAGTGCTTACGGTTTTTAGTTTCGTTTAAAACTGTTTTTTTTTACTATTTTAAGTGTGTTAAGTTCCTAAAGTCAAATTTAGATGGGTGACCGGCATATGGGTGACTTGGTTGTCTTTTTGTTAAATATACTCGAAAAGCTTAAGAATGACGCACGTGCCTATAAAATTTGAAGATAGCTCTTGATTTCCCTGGGATCCTTTCATCAGATCTCAACTTGGTGATAATAAGGTAGTCCTTAGGAGAAACCACTATCGAAAAGAAAGAAAATTTTGAAAATCGGTTCACTATTGACAGAGAACTCGCATAACAAACATAATAATTAGATAAAACATACTGTCGAATTGAGATACTCCTCTTATTTTAAAGTCGGTTGAAAATCATAAATAGAAAAAGTTCAAATAAGAGAACATGCTAGCCATTTGATGTGTTAGGAACTCTGAGAAATTAATGTTGGGAAAACTTTATATACCTAATTTATATTTATATAGTTATTTAGGGCTATTCTGACAACTAAACTACAAATCTATGCTCCAATGACTGAAATAATATACAATAAATTGCCATTTGAATTGCAGACAAATTATGAAATAAATATTGGTTATTCAGTATAATGGACAGATAAAGAGGGTTGTCTAAATAAGAGCGGAGAAGTTTACGGGCGACCCGCCACGTCCGGGCTCTTTCATAAAGTTGTTTTATACCACCGTTATCTTGTAATGCGTGCCCAAACGGCACTTCTTTGAACGCACCGCGGCCGATGCTATTCCTCCAATCGATGCGCCATCTCCTTTATTAATATTGCCTTCGATAGTAAGTAATAACATCTGCATCTTTTGACGATATCCTCTGAATATATATAGGTCGTATTAAGTTTCCGCAGCTCTATGGGAATATGCGTTGTAGTGAACGCTAATGCTCTACGGTATTGAGGATACCGAAGAGTATTTTGCATTGCAATATTTTATTGTACCATTTCATATTAAAGTAATAGCCTTTTACTAGAAAATATACGCTACTTTAAGTTAATACACTGCTTGTTGTTGCAAAATATGTAATGTCTTTGATGTTGTCTTACATGAAACAATACGAACATCGTATATCCATTTCAATAGCACTGAATATTTTGTACTTTTACAGGAGTAGCGAAGTTAGGTTGGCGGTGGCGTCTTTAGCAAATCAATAACTATTGAATACGTCACGCGGGACGTTAGAGTCAGAAAGTGCGTAAACTGTATAGTTCCTTGACCTAACCTTGTGTAAATGATGTCTCAAAATTGAATGGAAGTATCTAGAAAAAGTGTTTTTTTGGCTAACTGAAGATAAACTTCTATAATTCAATCACCTGTGAACCATTTTTTTGATGTTATATGTTGATTCTTTGTTCTGATCATATCAATAAGCTTGCTGGTATTTTTTTAAATATTCTTGTGTTCGAGCATAGTATTGGGAGGCTTAACCTTCTTAGTCTTACATAATAAAACAATCACTACTACATGAATTGACTTTGCCGGTAAAGCAAAATATATCGTATACAATTCTTTGAATAAGTCAAAGCTAAAACAATATTATGAATTGTAATTGTAATGAATTATTATTGTATATTTGAATAAAACAAGTAACTAAATATCTGGTTTTATTAGATATTTGTAGTTGTCATACTTACTAATAATATTTCTAATTACAAACTTATAATTAATGGAAAACAGGTATCCTACCTATTTGATCAAGATTTGAAATCAAAACGCGCGTGTCTTGAATACTCAACTGAGATGTAGTTTGCAAACGCCATAGAGGGTTTGCAAGTTATATGTTAAATAATTGTAATAAGTGTTATCATTTTTATATAGTAGGCATAATTCTGTTCTGAATTTGTACAGTAAGTAAGAAGTAAACTAGGAATGACGCAGTTAAAGGCGTGTGGGTGGTGTACACGTCGAATTATATTTCGGCTTGTGCAGCAAGTTATTGCGCATACCGATCTAAAAGAACTTCGCAGTTCATTTAAGAATATGGTAGTTTAATTCATTGACGTAGGAAGAATTAAAATGTGTTTAGGGAGTTGTCGTTCATTTGTAGCGGTCAGGTTTGAGTAGTTTGTGTTATTTGCGGTGTGGGTCGAATGCGCGTCGAGGGTCCGCGCACCGCGGCGTTAAATCGAAGGCTGTGTGGCGGCCAGGGCGCATGCTCCGCCGCGTCTACTCCGCCGCCTTCTCTGCCGGCCCGCAGTCGCACCGCGCACCCGACTGCGACGCGCCATGTCGCCAGCTGCCACTTGACGGAGCACCCAGCTCTTGGAAAACATTAGTGTTACCGCGAATCAAAGCCTTCCGTCGCGTCTGTGACATTATCCGGTAAGTTCCTAGTAAAGCGAAGGTCCCGCGCGGGGCAGCGTCAGTGCAGTGTCAAAGATTAAAGTCCGTGTGCTTTCCTGGATACCGTTAGAGATGCCTGAGGCGGAGGTTATAGGGGGCGCTAGTCGGTGTCGTGAGTCATCTCTGCGAAATGTTTTTCATGGCCGCCTCTTCGATCTCAAAACCTTGTAGGTGTCCTGTTGACGATTCCAGTGGTCGTTACGTAAGTGCGTAAAGGCAGGAGTGCAGCGGCCGTGGTGCCTGCACTTTCGACTAGACTGTGCGCCTTCATGCGCAGCCAATTACAGCACGCGAGGATTGGTTTCAGGAAAACATTCACCATTTTATACACGAACCTTGTACTAATGACTGTGAATTCAGTTTATGATTTAGTGTCGTTCATCGTCATGAGATCTAATGTCGTGTGTTCGTGCTCTGTTTCAAAATACTACGGATTTTGAGTGATTTTTACAATGGATTGTGAAAGTGGTTTAAATTGGTTTAGTTTTTATTGTGTTGCATAAGTGCTGTTTTAATCTAAAAAAAATATAGACTCGTGTCATCTCCCTGTAGGCACTCAAATGGTTTTCGACACATTATGTGATATAGTGTATACTTAAATACAAAAACAAACTAAAAACAGCTAGTTTACAAAAACCAAGCTATTTTCACGAGAAAGTTGTTTAACTAAAATATCTTAAGTTATGGCGGTAAGTTTTACGCAATTCAATTTTATAAAATTAGAGACCTTCAAAAGACACATTAAAGATTTTATATTCAGAATTTTATTTCAAAAGAATTATAGGTCTACGCATATACAGTTTCGCCATTTGCAAATTTTGCAATCTATCCATTTACACAACACTCATTGTCTCTTTTCCACGTTAATAATGATATTACCAAGACTGTCGTTAGAAACATTATCATCTCGCCAAATTGCTTTCGGGCAAACTGTAATATTTGACTCAATGGCCTACTTTAACGGCAAAAAGTAAACCAGCTGAGTACCGCACGCGCAGGCCTGCGCGGCGGACCGTGACGTGACATCAAATACTGGCCCGTTGCATTTGAAAGATCTTAGCTGTTATATTATATCCGCGTGTAACACTGGACAATGTAATTGATACAGTCCATTTACAAGCCTCTTTAGATTACTAATAAGACTACGGTTAATAATACTATAATCCGCATATGATTCATGACTGCAAAAATGAAATGATATGAATTTATTTGAAAGGGGAAGAAATTGAAAATCAAATGAAAAAAAAATGGTGAATTCAAAAATTTTAACTTGAACTGGTATTGGCTCAATGTGAGATTGAAAAAAATATTTTTGTTTTTGAGAATAGTGGAAAATATTGCTTATATAAAACAAAAAGAACATAAGAAATTTAAAGCTACCAATCAAACTAATTTGAACCTAGACGCATTGATTGTCAAATTTGGTTTTTTTATTACTGTATAATTAAAAGATCTAGATAATTACTTTTTTTTCTTTATTGAATGATTGAATAACTAGATTACATTCATACGTAAAGTAATACTTATATTAAATGACTTTCGTATATTTATATTAAATGACTTTCTGTCAATATAAAGCTTTATTTCTTCAAAAAGGTATCCCTTATGTATAAAGAAAGTTTTGTTCGAAATTGGTACATTTTATTCAAAAGTGTATCCTTAATCTTATTATTCCTAGTCCAGATTAGTTCTTCAGTCGACATTTGAAATAATTGTCACCGATTTGTATAATGGTAATTGCTTAAACAATTTTCGTGGAGGGCTTGCGACACGGTCTTATTAGCCAACTGGCTTTTTAAATGAATAAACAGAGTGTACTTTGTCTGTAAAAACTGAACGACCATTTTGGTCAAAATCCATTTTTATAAAATATGTTAATACCAATGAAGTATAAGAACAATCTTCTACCAATATGTTTGTTAGACTAATTATGAAACTTATAAATAGCGATTAATGAATTTTTATTATCATCGTAAACTGAATACATACATACGTCCCACGCCCCACCGCTGGATACAAGCTTTACTATATAAGATAGACACACAATGAGTTTATAGATATGTAAAGTTATTCACGTCGAAAATTTGATTAAGAGTTCATGGCGCAGTGGTTTGAGCGTTCAAACCACTGCGCCATGAACATCATGAACTGAACCAACTTTCGGCATGGTTTATGCTGGATGGGCACGTATTTTGGAATATGCATTAAGTCGTTTGTGCTGGTTGTGCTTGCCGCATGCTTTGACCAACCATAATTGTTCCTCAGTGAATAAATTAATTTCCTCAGTTCCTCAATAAATATCTCAATATTTATTGAAGACAGGGAATCAATTTTTACTAGACATTAAGATGGTTAACCGTTAGAATTTTCCCTGAGATGTCAACATGTTCAGTCACTTATCACAATTCTGGAATTTGTTGGAATGAGTCTATTTAGTAATTGAATGTGAAAAAATAGTACAATAGAAGTATTGTTAATTTTGAGAGCAAGTTCCAAATATTCTCCACTACGCTCCAAAGTAATTGGGTTATTAAAATGTTACCCACATAAGGCCAGCGTTGGGATACTCAACTGCATATGTGAGAGGGGGCAATATTTAGTATTTTTTTTGCTTGTATTGACATTGTCAAAAAACAAATCGAAATAGTAGCCGGCTGGCTACTCGGTCAGGGAGCTAATAAGCAATTTAGTAAGAAGGTTCTCGAACGTATCAGGCCAAGGCTACTGGATGAATGAACGATCTGAAAAAATTGGTAGGTGGTAGCTACAGGCGGAAAAGCGGGGTTTTAGCGCAGCCTTTAGGTTACTTATTAAACTTTAAACTTTTATTAAACTTTTCTAGCCTTGTTTTAAAATACATGATGTAACAAAAAATTAACAGGCATAAAAATAAATGGAAATAAAATATCCCTCCCTCCGTAAAAACTCTTGTTATATCCTGGTTAATTGGAGTGTTTTCCTCACAGGTGTAGCTGCGTGCCCGTACCGATGCTATAGAGACCCACGAGAGAACCAGCAGCAGCCATGTCGTCGGTGAAGGTGGCGGTCAGGGTCCGCCCCTTCAATTCGCGCGAGATCGCTAGGGAGTCCAAATGCATCATTGAGATGACTGGCAATACTACAAGTAAGTACAGCTTTAAAATTGGATTTGTTTTATAAATAGTAAGCCTTTACGGCATTCTCAATTACGTTGATCTTCAACATTGTTTTAATATAAAACTATAACTAATTTTTATCTTTTTGCGATTTGTTCTTCAAGATTTTAAGAAGAGAGATGAGAGATAACTTTAAAAATATTATTAGGTCTCGTAGTTATGGGATTGTACAAATTTTCTGTATTACATATGCCTAAATAACAACGTGAAATACAAACGTATACTAATTTCATTAGGGGAGCTCAAAGTTCTTTCATCAAATTGCACAGGGGATCAAAAAAATGTTACCTTTTCATCGATTTCAGATTGCCAAATTAAGCTTTTATTCAAACAAATGCTTACAATTTAACTAATTTAACTGTGTGTGTTATTCTGTGTAAAAATGTTAATAGAAATACATAAATATTATGCTTTAAATACTATTCTTATACCTACTTAGTAGATGTTATGAATAAATAACGTTGCGTCGAAAGTGTTGTATTCATATGCTTGTAGTATATATTGGAAGGTCGGTAGAGAAACCTTTCAAGTAAGCAATGTCAGGACAAATCGAACGAACCGGCCGGTCACTGTAAACTTTTATTAGCCTTCACAATATGCTGTATGTTTTAAATAACTTCACAAGGAAGGTAGGGCAGATATTAATAAAATAGTAAGTAGTTGTTTCCGAGGAATAATAAAAATTAATATATTGACGAGGATGAATTTACTTAATTCAATATAAATTTACGCCTATTCTTCTGCTAATTAAACTATAATCAAGCTTATTTTATTGCTCAATTAAAACTTTATTTCAAGCGCAGTAAATAAGAAAAGCATCAACAAAATCAAACCTAACATTATCTGTTCTTGAAACTTGTTAATTAAAAAACAAGTAAAAATTAGTTGTCTATGGATTTAACGATTGAGGGCTACATACATGAGCGTTCACAAGTTTTTACATAAATGAATATCAATTTTATGACACAAAAGTTCTGTGAATTCTGAAATTCTCTTCAATATTAAATTGCTTCTTGGAAATTTATGATACTCTCGAACCGATATACTTAGCTGATTTATAATATTTATCACACGCCACTGCTTCCAAATCGCTAGGGAACATTCTTCCCCGTCCCTTTATCACTTAAAAAAATATTTCTCTCGGATCTCGGTAGAAATTATTGTTATTTAATATTCAACTGTATCTCAAGAGTATTTTGCATCTTCATTATTGTTGAAGTTAGCAAAGAAATTAATGTACTATCCGCTAATTTGCAATATCTATTGTTAGTTAAATTATATAAGTTATATTTCGCATGAAAATTAAAATGCAAAATATTTTATCATTATATTTAGATTCATCATATTTATTATAAGTATTTATTACAAAATTATTTATTATAAAAAAAATATTATATTTATAAACACCTTTTCACATAATATGGAAACAGGTAATATAAGAAGTGTCAAAATATTTTCATGTAAGTAATTCAAATATACATTTTTCATAAATAACGCTTTAAGTAATGTTTGCACTATGACATGCATGTAGATTGATTCTAGCATATAAACAGAAGAATAGGCGTTCGTATATTGTTTAAAGTTAAATCTGCAATCATCGTCAATGTTCAATGACAAGCTATATCTATGGTAGTCTGTGTTCGACACACCCTTGTCAGTTGGCTGTCACATCCGGCCGCTTCATTTATGGGGAGTTCAGTGTAACATTGACGTCAAGTGTCCGATACAAATATTTGGTTTTGTCTAAAGTAACTACGTTATTGCCATAGTCGGTAAATGTAGCTACCAATTATTGCATGTAATGTATTCTAATAATCTCGAATATAACACACAATATGACAATTACATAAAAAGCCATTGGCAATTTATTATTTTCGACAAGTCCTTAGGATTTATTCTCTCCACAAACATTGGTACTAAACAAGTTGATATGTAAACCCTAATACCGACTAAATATTATGTTAGTGAGAGACTGGAGTCTAAAGTAGGCTGTAACTTAGAGTAACAGGCTTCTCACCCTCGGACAATCAATATCTAACTCCCTGCGTAAATATAAACATTGTTAACAGTAAGTAATTAGACACAATATTACTTGATTATACTTTCTTAGCTCTGGATTTTATATATTCTATTTACTCACACTACTAAAAATTAATATTATAAATAACACACGTGCATAATACATACAAACACATACATAAGATACATACAATGTTTTATATTTCCCTTCACACCACTGCTTAAATATACTATTATTTAATTCGACATGCTATACAGTACTGTCAGTATTAATGGCGAAGTGAAAAACAGCTCCAACGAATGCTTGGTTTAATCACCTGCCTTTACGAGACTAAAGAGGTGCTTCGTAGCCTAGCATTGGATTGATTTTGACAACCAGTAAATATTTTAATGGCTTTTAATAAGTTTATTAGATTAGATGTAATTTGTTAGTGTATAAGCCAAATCAATGAAGTGGTATATTTTGAGCTCGTATATTTTTACCGATGTAAAACTTATGCCAAGCTTCTTTATTATCACTAATAGAAAAACTTCTAAATGGGATTTTGCCGTATAGCTGGAGGATTTTTTAAACGGAGTAATCAATTAATCTAGACTTGAACACTCCAGCCATAGATGTGTAACTTCTATTGCGGGCTAACGAGTTCTGACCTCGTTAGTTTTGCACCAACATCCTTGTAATAATATATACAATTTGCTCAAAACATACAAGCGATTACAGCTCCAAATGATCTACGTTTAGTGGTGAAAGTTATAAAAAATGATACAGTTATGTTTATAACGTCCATACGTTTGTAGCGTAGAAAGTCGGTTGAGGTTTATTGCCACAATCATCTCGTGTACATTTTCGAGTAATAAGAGCTATGTATTTGTGCAATAGTTGTATTTAATAATAAATTAATTTGTATTTGTTTCCTAGACATATGTTACGGAAATGTATACTGTGCAAATAATACAAAAAAGTAAACAGACTAACCATTGTATTATATACGACTTGCTTTGCTGACTTAAGAATTTCCAATTATCAAGTTCATTGTCACGTTGATGCATGGGGTATAAACCACCCCTCGTTAACCGGTCGTGACGTCACCCGTGCGTCACATTTTCCACCCACTTGGACGTCATTAATATGCATTAAGTGGACATTGAAAGCCCTTTAAATCCTAAGCACCCGAACGGGATTTAAGTATAAAATAAAGTTTCAGTACATAAGTCATTTGGGAAAAAAGTGGAGAAGTACTATAACATTGAACCTAACTAACTAATACAAGCTTTGGTCGCTATTTGTTATCGCAAAAATTACCCTTTATAAAATACTTTTTTTGTGTAATCTTAATAATTTAAAGTTCATGATTTATCTTTTAGTTTATTAATGCGAAATCCAAATCTATTGGTGGCAGAGCTACATGTACAATTTTGAGTTTTTGATTTTACTTAATGTTGTATCAAAGATATATATAAAGATGTTGTAGAATAGTGGTAATATTATTTAGATACGTTAAAAACTAGGCTGCGTATAGTATAGTATAATAATTATAATTACTAGCCGCCTGTTTTGTAGATACTCCACATATACTCGTATAAAGCCAGGAAAAGTTTCTTCGTATTTTTTGTATCCCTTACTATCGTTCCGTACTATTTAATTTTATGTATATTTTTTTATATAATTAATATGTTTGTAAAATTGCATTTAAATTTAAATTCAAACCCGGATGACGAATGAAAAACGTTCAGTTCCTTGTGGACCGTTTATTCGCGGTGGAGCAGGGGTGACATGACCCATAAACCCCATTATGCGCTATAAACCTTGTCCATGGGACGTCCGGTGCTCATAAATCCTCTACGGTGGCCAACCATACATGATTCGCGCCGGTTAATTTCAATCATTCTGATTAAATAAGGCTGTTACGAACGGCGTTTTGAGTCCAGAAATTTTATTTGGTGTATTGTATTCTGGTTAGTTGGTTACTGAACCATACAGTTTTTTTTATTCAAAATTTCTATAACTTATGACATAAACAATTAGAATAAAAATCTTACAGTCACGATTTCAGTTATTCTGAATGATTTTGAGGCCGATATTAAGTATTTAAACCTAATATAAAATAACCGACAGCCTTAATGTTTCTTTTGTTTTGCTCTGTAAAAGAAATATAAAAAACAAGACGAGATTATTATATCCGGGTGGATATGAATTTCGACTTATTTTGCCGATAATATTCCATGGAAAAAAATAAAAATCGCAGCCATCCGGCGTTACTGGGTAAAAAGACGTGTTAACAGAGCGTGCTTGAATAAGTTGAGTCATTACACGGCCCTTGCGATTATTTTCCAAGCCATCACATCGCATTCACAGCCGCTCGTGTTAAATAGGTGTACTCTGACCTCTCTGGCTTATTGTTGCACAGTTCATTCGCTTCTGTGGTGATTTATGCTCCAAATTTTCCAATTAGTGAACCCGAACACCGTTAAAGCTTTTGTTGCTTCGTTTCTTTGCATCGGAGAATAATAAGTTTCGTTAATAGAATACATGAAAAAATTAAAACGTTTACTTTGATTGCGACTGAGGTGAGAATCCTTATCAGTTAATATTCCTAATGGTATAACCGTTTGGAATATTACTAAAATTTTACCTACCAACACTAATGAAACTCTAACTTACGACTATTCGAAATACACCTTGGTGCGAACAGTTTATTTAACGTTAGGTGTTTTAGGCAAAGTAGTTCCTTAAAAAGACGTAAATCACTTTCGAGAGCTATTCATATTACACCTAGAAATATTAATCTTTCATGCGATACGTTTAACATCATCTGTTTCATCAAAATCTTGAAAGTAGAACTAATTTTCGTAATCATAAAGTTCATACAGCACAAATTTACCTGCTTAAATTTACAAAACAAATGTTTATCGCTGTGAGATCTAAAAGGGACAACAAATATCACATTATGTTTGGCACGATGGGTGTAGTCACGCCACCTGCAAAATGTTACGTTCTATAAAAAGGCTATTACTTGGTGGAGAATTTCAAAGCTCGTAGAAAAGTCATCTTTCTGATTTTAGTACAGTCGGAAAATGTAAGAAAGTTGGAGTCAATTACAACCTTTTTTTTAATTCTTAAATTAGTTTCAATAGTAATAGAAAGAACGCCAAGAAAGATGCCAGAAATATTAGGTTTTGTCGTACTTTGATCTTTTTTTCTTAATATCTGCGCTTTGGTTAAGAATTCCAAATTCCAAACGAAAACATGAAATATACTACTATATTTACGAGACGAATTCTACCGTGGCACCAGTGAACAAGAACAAAGGGTTAACGAAGTGTATGGCGCTGGTAAAGCAAAAGAAAGCACTCTACGGTTTTGGTTCAGTTCTGGAAATTTCTTCCTTCCTCGTAATAAGTCCCCTGGACGACCAAAGTGGATAATGAACAATGAAAAGCTATCAAGGGGCGGATCCATCGCAAAACACTTCAGAGTCAGCTACAGACTTCGGTGTGAGTGGTAAAACTGTTTTAATCCTCTTGAAACAAATCGGTAAATCAAAAGAGCTCATGAGTGAATAAAATCAGCAATCACTCGTCGACTACTACTGTTTGACATTCCTCAACCGGCACATGAACATGATTTTAAAACAGATTACATTACCTGTGATAAAAAGTGGATGCTCTGATATAATCGGAAGTACTCGTCGCAATTGCTAAACCCTGGAGACTAAGCCAAAATCTGCCCCAACTGAAATATAACTTATAAAAATTTACTTATGAGTGTTTGGTGGTGTAGTATTGGTGTCGTTCACTACAGCTTTCTAAAATCTGGCCAAACGAATACGGCAGATATCTATTATCAGCAACTGTAGAGAGGTAGATAATTTTTTATTTGTTATCGAAAATAATAAAACAAAAATTCTTGTTTTTTTGATAGGTGAAATACGAGATCTAATTGACCTGCATCTTTACTGGGGTGGAATTATTAACGTTAGCAATAAATTTATTCAAATAAGCATCTGTTCCTTCCCGCCCGCCTGCTGCATAATACATCAGCGAGCGTCGAGCTCCTTGTTCGAGTTTCTCACATGACCTTCCAAAAATGTACTGTAGGGTTGCCACTTTTATAATGAAGAAAATTTTATTTATTCAATCTTATATCTTCTTTTATCTTTGCAGTATAATTTAATATTCCTGGATAGGAATCGTATTTTGGACCTCGAATCATACCTTCCACTGTTGGAAGTTCAGAAAAATTTATATAATGTATAGTAGTAGTATGCTAGTGTAGTGTGGCAGCTCGTAGGAAATATAATAAGGCTGAGTTCATTCTGGAAGCTGTAAATTTTCGACTACATTGATGCATTCGAGTTGATTACTCAGAGCGAACCTCGACCCTTGGATGCAGTGACTCAGGCGTTATAAACTGGGATGGCGAGACGTGGCAACGATCTTTATGTACCTATCTTTGTGGAATAAGTCAACATGTTAGTTGCATGATATCCTAGACAGCGGTTATTGCTGAATGTCGTAAATTTTTTATTTTGTTCTTCCTGCAATAAGGGACACTGCTCAGATTAGCGAATACTTTGATACAGATCAGATATACACTTAGGATTATTCGTATGATAACATACGTATACAATAAGTTTAATATCTTTACTTGAACTAAAATAAAAAATTATTAATTTCCGTGTCCACATGTCGTTCAACCAATCGAAACAGTAGGATTTTTTAAACTATCCACATATCTGACATATATCTCTAACATATTTTTTATTGTATGTGAATCGATACCGGGGCGGGGGTTTATATGGGAAGTGTATAAGAATATGGGGCATTTTTCTTAAAATAGTGAAACTACATAAGATTTTACTATGTGTGTAAATTCAGCACTGATGAGTAGCGACGACGCCGCGTCATTTGAGGTCGATACGGCGCGACAGCGTCGAAGCGGACAGATCGAATGAATCAGCGAACAGACGATTGGAAATTGAAACTTACCGAGATTGGGAATATTTGCCAAACATCAACCAATCCAACAAATCTGACAAAATGCACTTCCTAAAATTCTGATTTAAGATAAAAAAAAGTTAAAGGTTAAAATTGTATATATAATAATAACTTATCTTGATCACAAATTAAGTTAAGCCAGCATTATTACACACATTTTTTTATAAGTCTTGTTTCCGAATCAGCCTAATATAGTATTTCTATACTTATTACCTATTCTTTTTGTTACAGTTATAACAAATCCAAAGGCACCTCCTGGAACCAAAGATGCAGCAAAAAGCTTCAACTTTGACTTCTCATATTGGTCGCACAACGTGAGTATTTAAAATATGTCAAACTCTCGCATGACTTTTACCCAAGCTTTTACAAATTAAGATGAGCAATAGACCTGCTGATAAATTGATCAATTAGGTACAATTGTTATACCACAAACTTTCTTACTTAGGTATGAGGTAGTAAAAAAAATATTATGAATTTCTGAACCTTCCTAAATTCCTAATTCCTGGTAAATATCGACCGATGATAAGGATAGGTATTGTTTAAACGTTCTCAACTTAAATTACAAACAATAGCTCTGTTAGGGCTTCATTACTAAATGCTAGCTTAAGTAACTTATTTGTAATTCTTACCACTAAGAAACCGTACAAAATGTACGAAATCTAACTTTCTATTTCAGCATACTTTTAATTTTCAAACTGGCACTTCATAAAATTAAATAACGTATTGTAGCAAGGCAAGTAAAAATTTGTTTTGAATGCGTCGAACGAGTTTTTTGAATTAAAACTCCCCATTGATGACCATACAACTTACTCAAAGAGCAATTCTTTAATTTGAAAATTCAAGAACTTAAAGATCACAATAGAGCAACACTTCAACTAACAAAACAAAAGCCAGCTTTCTAAAATACCTACGGTTAACGTAACGGCGCATATTTAATTTCTGTTCAACTAATGACTTCTATCTAGAAGTAAGAAAAAATATCAACCCCACGAATATAAAACACAAACTTTAGTAACATCTTTGAAGGAAATTATAACACTATATAAATCTATTTTTAATATTCTAAACTGGTTGGCCTAACTGCAGTGGCTTAGTTGTGTGATCAGTCGCAACCCCGATCTGCTACGCTGGCTAGCGCGCCTAGTTTCTTAAATATTCTTGAAAATTATCTACAAGTATAGTTAATAGGGTATTTGACAACATTATGATTATATTTTATCCTGTATTCAACAACCCTTTTGTTGATGTAATTGTACGATATTATCGTAAGATGGGAAGAAGTGTCGAGCGATACATTCCTGTGTAAACCTAGGTGTTCTTTTGTTAATGTGTACATACATGATAGAAAACAAAACGTATATGTAGAGATATGTTTTAGTCGTCAGAACCAAGAATTCAGTGACCTCACGTATATCGACCTCTTCATCTTGGTATCAATAGCAAACTTGGCTAGGAACCACTCCGCTCCCTTTCTCTGAGATTTCCAGCAATAATATGTGGACAGGGAGGGGTGGAAATTTTATGAAAGCTTTTACTGGATTTGAATAATCACGCTGAAAATTTCAGTGAAGTTGAGAAGATTTCACAAATTTTTATACAAACTTTTAGAGTTTCCTTCATTGGTGTGTGTAATTATTCATTATATATTAATAATAGATTGTGGCTGTTCAATGGTTGGCGATAATAAGATTTCCCGTCAATCGCCTAGCTATCTAGCGTTTTCCGCTTGTTTTGGATAGGGGCCATATTGGATTCCGCAACACGGTTTTAATTGGATTTACTTGATAAATAAGCTGTATGGTTTCCAGAGTCTACATGTTCACAAAAATATTAATTATGTTTCAAGGTTTATATATGTATCGATTTAATGATTGCCTTAAAACGACTCGGGCAACATGTCACCGCCCGAGAATATTTCACCGAGTCGCCGTATGTACCTTCCCTTTCGGGCCCTGCATCGTTTAAAACCTGTCCGTTATTGGAATCAACAACGGGCTGCCAGTTTAGGATCCGCTGGCCTAGAAACCTTGGTGCATAAAGTGCTAGAAGTGAAAAAGGGCCTTTTGCTGGAGATTAGGCAACCACGAATCCACTAGAGGTAGTTGTTTCGTGCCCGCCCAGGGTACTCCGTCTGGATCCGTTGGTGAACCGTTAAATGCCTGAATCGACATTCCTGTTAGTAATCATATATTTTTTGAATAAAAATTTTGTCGTTTTATGTTTATTTATCTTGGTGTTTATTGCCGATAGTTTTGTTCATTTGGATTGTTCATATCCGTTCACAGATTGTGTCGTAGCCGCCAACCGCATGTTCCCTTCTCTTTGATAATTAATTTCCAATGTTCGACACCACTTCAGGCACTTCCATTTCCGAACATCGTGTTTGTTTCTATATCTGACCCTCAACAGTTTGATAAACGGTTTCATTCAAATTAATTACAATTAGGTGCCTTACTGTTGTATCCTGTTTCCATTTTAAGTGTTATTGTTCCAGAGGTTGGGTCAATATAATAACAGTTTTGCTAATTTCATATAAGCCATGTCCTGTGAATAGCATTTATTTTCTTAATTTATGAGTAGGGTAATATTGTTGTTAGAAACTGATATACACGACTTAATCAAACCAAGATTAAATAAAAAAAGAATCTAGATCGTATTTCTATATTCGAGTTTCAGTGAGAGGCTTCTCGCCATTTGTAATTTTAACGGACTGATTCCCAAAACGGCGTGATTTATTTAAATTTATTCGCACTCAGGCCTGCCTTTCGGTGTCAGATTGAATATTATGCAAATTATTATTATTTTATTAGGTGTCGTTATACAACATGGGATTGTGATGAAAAATGTAAACAAAATTAAAAATGTTTTAATTTCTACCGAGTATTATGATTTTATTTAATTGATGTTTTGTTAAATTGTAATTGCTCACAATTTATAGTTTGGGGAAATTCTAATTTCTTCTGTTCCTCTTGCTCGATAGTTAAATAACTGTTTCGAAATAACACGAATTGGTAACTGAGTTCTATTTTTAAAAAAGAGCTTTTTGACTTTTGTAAACCACCTAATATCGGCTTTCTATTTTTGTTTTTGAACGTTTAAAGTATTGTACAAGCTTCCAAATTGTATTACACAGCCTAATACAATTAATAAGAAACATCATTTTTAAATTAGTTAATGCATTGTTTATTATTTTCAGCCAAGTGATCCGCAATTCTCGTCACAAATCATGGTCTACAAAGACATCGGCGAGGAGATGTTACAGCATTCTTTTGACGGTAAATAGATTCCTTTAATTTATTTTAATAAGTAATCCAACGATGTTAAAGAAAAGTTATCCTCGTCCTATCAGCCTAAGAGGCATTGACATCTTCCGTCTCCAGAATTCCGACGGAACGGCAAAATCAAAGTTATCGTTATATCAATATTAGGTAAAACTACATTGACATACAAAGTAAACTCAGACATTTTGTCATTATATAGGAGCTACTTATTTCAGTTGTACCTCATTGTAAAGTAAATAACAGAAAAATTTCAGCATAGTTACTTGACTAACTGTCAAACCTCGTCAGGTGGGTGACGGTTGCTGGTCGGTGGTAATCGTAATTTATGAAAAGCCTTTGGGTGATAATAAGTTTGTGGTTTGTTTCAGGCTACAATATATGCATATTCGCATATGGACAAACCGGCGCGGGCAAGTCGTATACTATGATGGGACGAGGTGAGGATAGTCAGGAGGGCATTATCCCGCAGATATGCAAGGACCTCTTCAGGCGCATACGACAGACCACTAGCGAGGATCTCAAGTATTCGGTGAGTTTATTATGAAATAGGTTAAATAATTATGAATATATCTTCAATCAATTGAGTCGCTGTCTTGCCCGGTTCTTAACATACCACTTATAACCTTCTTTTTAAAAATTAGATTGAACAGGCATCTTCTAACGGCTGGTTTCTATATTCTATTTACAGATAGCGATAGGCCTACCACAGTTTAGTTATCGAGCAAACTTTTTTATTTTAAATAAATTAATAAGGAATTGGACACAAAACTTAAGTAAGCAAAACTATTACTCCTATCTGTAGTTATAATATTAGAAACGGTTGTAAGCCTACTCCACATATATTTAATTAAATATTATGTGAATATTGATTATAAACATCTTTGTTATCCTTTTTAAAAACATAGTCAAATAAGAAGGCTTTGTTTAAAAGATTGGCTTACAACTTATATTTTCTCTAACTAGGTGGAGGTATCCTACATGGAAATTTACTGCGAACGAGTACGCGATTTGCTAAACCCTAAGAACAAGGGGAACTTGCGCGTGCGCGAGCATCCAGCTCTGGGCCCGTATGTTGAGGACCTTAGCAAGCTCGCTGTCACCTCCTACCAGGACATATACGACCTCATCGATGAGGGCAACAAGGCTAGGTAGGTAGTCTTTTGCGACGGATGTATAGGCCTCAAATGTAAAAATAGATGAAAGGTTACATCATTTTGGCATATCTAATATGTTTTTTAAGCATTTTTGTTTGAATTCTTTTTGGCCAAGAATCAAATTTAAGGAGTAATTTAATTTTAGATAATACACTATATAATTGGAGCTATTACATGCCCAAGACTTCATATAATTCTTCACGTAACAGGACAGTGGCAGCGACGAACATGAACGAAACATCATCTCGGTCACACGCTGTGTTCACGATCTTCTTCACTCAGCAACGACACGATAAGACTACCGACCTTATGTCTGAAAAGGTAGGATACGCTTTATCAATGCCCCTTTGAACATTCCTTGAATATTCCATTCCGCCATTATTTAATATATTCGGTATTTTTTTATAAAAGGTTGAGATCACAAAACGACATTTAAAGTAATTGATATTTTCAAATAAATAGGCTTGATTCAATTGTATGATTTTTAAATTATTTTCCGATATTTAAATTTAATTTCGTATTGTCGTCTCCTATTTTTTGAAGCTCGTTGGAGTCAATCAACTGATTAATCTGGTTTTGATTACAAGAAAAAAGCAATATTTGCCATGGTTGTTCTATTTTAGGTCAATTTAAAAAATTGTGTTTGTCCCGGTTGTTACTGTAATCGCTTCCACGCAAAGAATCGGATTCAGCCAGTGTAAGAAGACGACCTTTGGACGGGTATAGGCAGTTTATGATGATGCTTAACAACTTTCATCAGGTCTCCAAAATATCTCTGGTGGACCTCGCTGGCTCAGAGCGCGCTGATTCCACCGGCGCCAAAGGTACCAGGCTTAAGGAAGGTGCCAATATCAACAAATCTCTCACTACCTTAGGAAAAGTCATCTCAGCATTAGCTGAAATCGTAAGTACCATTCCAACCACTGAAGATAACAACATTCCTTTTTCTAGAACTGTATTATTATTTATGGATTTATTTGTAGAAACGCTATTAACTTTATGTATGTCAGCACGTAAGCGGTCTTTGCGCATGCCTGTTGGGGAAGACATATGTCTCTATTAAATTACGTTAGGTACTGCATACCTACCACTATTGAATTCAAAATTGGTAGCCGTATATATTATGCATACTAAATCAATAAATTTATATCTTAATGTTAATATGATGCTAGTATCATGTACGAGATCACTCATATATTTCTCAACTATTTTCATTGCGTCACTCCAATCATGGATAATCGCAGTCGGTAAGTGCTGTTGACATGAACTTAATAATATTTAACGTTTACTTTAAATTTCCATCAGATTAGATCCATTACTTGTATTTATAATTTATCACTTCATTAGTAATCGGTTTCTGAATTGAGAATTTTTATTTGTAAATCGTTCCTGCATCTCCGCTGCAGTTGGAACAGGCGCTCAGTGTCTATAGTAACTGCGTATTTATAGCGCTTTGACTGTATGCAATTATTCAATTCAGAAATCGTCTTTTTTACTTTTTTACATTCCCTTAGATGTTTTATGTTTTCTACGTTCTTGTAATAGATTATCTATATTAAGAATAAAGCTATTTCGTAAGATATTTAAAAGTATTAAATAAAGTATCTTATCAAATGTAATTGTCTCAATCACCGAATAATCAAAGCGTCTTTATGAAGAGGCCTTAAATGTTTAAGAATTTTCAAAGTCAACATTTATACCTAAGGCAAAAATCTAATTAAACTCCTTGGCTAAATACTGGACACATTTGAGTGTTCAGTATTGTCTCTATTGATTAAAAATGATAAAAAATAATAATAATATGAGACGAAACAATGATTTGTTTAAGTCAATGCATGTAATATACGCCTGATGCCATAACATATATAACATCCCACGATGTGAACGTTCATAGGCGTCAAAGAGTAAGAAGTCAAAGAAGGCAGACTTCATTCCGTACCGCGACTCGGTGCTGACCTGGCTGCTGCGGGAGAACCTCGGCGGCAACTCCAAGACCGCCATGATAGCTGCGATATCGCCAGCAGACATCAACTTTGACGAAACCCTCAGCACCTTGAGGTATTGATGCTGAATTAAGTTGTAATCTAAGTTAAGAACGAAAGATTAGTATCATTTTATTAGTTAAGGTGATGATGATATTTTTTGTGTAGAAGAATTACTATGAATCCAGTGTCTGTTATGCTGGGTTTAATAACTTATTTGCAAATAGTTTTGCCTATGAGGCGCTGAATTTCGACACATTATTGTATGTCTAAATTCAACGCCTCATAAGCATAAATTTGAAACATAATATAATATAACTGATAAGACAAGTGCCTTGCATCCAGACCTACAACTGCTACAGATTTCTGTTCAAACGTGGGTACGGGGTTTTTTTCTAAATAAATAACTTATAGAAGCTGTTGCCATATTATCGTACTAAAATGAACAATGTTACAAGATAAATCATCATATACTGGCCCACCAAGAGGCTCGAGCCTACCCTAACTCAGAGCGATTATGCCTTAGTAAACTAAGCTGCTGACCAAGTGCGGGTTGGTTGTGTAAATACATATAAGTAAATATAAGTCGATATGATTTTAAGAGTAATACCATAGTATTACATCATAATGTATCGTTAGCTCCGTTGAATAAATCGGAAATTATTGATTATTATACATTGGATTTGAACTCCAATGTATAATGGCTTTGAAAGGTCTTTAATTAATGAAATTACCCTCAGATACGCCGATCGCGCTAAACAAATCGTGTGCAAGGCCGTTGTCAACGAAGACGCCAATGCCAAACTTATCCGAGAGCTCAAAGAAGAGATTTTCAAGCTCCGAGAACTGCTCAAGGCTGAAGGCATCGAAGTCGAGGAAGGTACGTATCATAATGTAAAGAAAGCTTGGCGAAGCGGTTTCGACGGTCGATCGATGACGATTTTGAGCTAATTTCCTGTAGTATTACAGTTAAAAATGCAATTTTGCCTGAGCTAAAAGTAGGTTGCAACTTTAGGTTCGCTACGACTTATGTTTGGTTAGTAAACTTCATTCAATAAATGTCATTTATCAAGTATTTCACAAGTCATTCATCTCATGTAGCATCAGTACATGATAGTTATTACAATAGTAATTTCATTATTCGAAATAATGAGAATTAGTCAACAATAGAAGACGTGAGTTGTTTTTGAAGAAATACTTGAAAGAATTAATAAAATAACCGCCACAGAGAAGATTAAATTTAATAATTTTTAGCATATTACACATAAGTGGACCATCTATCGACTTCGACCTTTTAATGTGTACAGCTGCCGAGTACAGAGTGTGTAGTCGTCATGTGACTGATAGTGTGTGTTGTGTGAGTGTGTGTATAGTCAGACACTAAGGCTAGATAAAACGCCACAGTAAATGTCAATGTCAATTCCTGATACTAAAGCTCAACTTTTGTTTCCAAAACCTACATACGAACTAGGACCAGATGGTAGAGTCGTTTACGAAAAGAAAGAACTGCCTACCTGTAAGTAATAATGAGAGTTACGAGGCTTGCGCATTATGCATCTGTACATCACACCTGTACGCTTAGCCTCCATATTCGTTTGACGTTGCCAGAATCAAAAAAAAATTAAAAAAAAATGTGATTCGGCCTTTTTATTTATCTGGCAACTCGACACATGGAAAATGATTATTTATGCAATTTATTTTGCACACTTCTCTAGCTTGTGGCGTTCGTAGGCATAGTACATCGTATTCACTTCACAATAAAAAACATATATATCGAAGTGGATCATTCATACATACATATTTCTATCTGCGCTTATATATTATATCTGTGTTGGTTTTGGTACATGACACATACTTAGAGAATATTTATTGAGGGTATTGTATTTCTTATTTAGATATTTATTGGTATATGTGCGGTATGTTTTAGTTAAGAAAACATCAGTGTGCGGTACGGTGACAGCTTAATATTCATCTGAAATCCATTCTGGCCTTGTATTTTTTAAAATACAAGTTATTAATATTTCGATTCTAATACATATAAGTTTACATAAGAAGAATCAAGAATGGATTTCTGTAATTGTTTTTATTGTTTCCATATCTGAGCATTTCATCTGCCCAGTTTATATAGGATTGCTTTTTGTTTGGATTAATAAGTCCAACTATATACTATTGCACAAAAAAACTGGTGATATTGTATTTGAAATGCTCAGTATAGTAATTGTCTATATGTATTGTATAAATTTATTTAAAAGATCCGTTCGCGTCCATGAAACTAATTTGCAGGAAATGCTTCAAAGCAATATTGCTACGATCGCGAACGGCTGTCATATAAGTATTGTATGTTATAACAAAGCTTTATAGCTTCAAAAGCCTTTGCATGTTTCCCTTATGTGGTTGTCGATTTTGATATACATATATATTGTAAACTTTAGATTAGTTAAATTTATTGATGTTCTGTCTGTATTATATAATATTAAATTCAAATTAAAATTTCTTTAAAGTGTATTTGAAAACAATTCTATCTATTGTTATTTTAAGCAAATCTGCTGAGTTTACATACGTACTATAACCACTTAAGTATATATATATATATACTATTCAAATTAAGTGCACGTTGTCACTACTCCTTTGTACGTAAAATTTAGCAAGTGGTATTTCAAAATCAAAATCCCACTTAGATTCATGTTACAACACAACTTTGGATTTTGATTGGTTGCGAGACATCTGACATTTTCACTTTAGTATTCGAAATAAAACCTACGGGAGTCAAAGTGGAGTCAACCTGCACATACGATCCAGTAAAAAATAAATAAGTTCTTTTAATTTCAATGCGTGACTCATTTCAGTTCAACTTTCTTCATATTTTTAGAAAATGCGGTCGTTTATTCACAAGATTTTTAAAATCACAAATAGCTGTGTTCTGATCGCATTTGTTAGTAAGCACAGGTTTTAGGAAATATTTAGGGATTTTGTTCATTGTGCCTATTCTACAAGATTAATGTGGTATCAGGCGATGAGAACGCGTCTCCTGCTCGCAAGAAGAGTGAGGCAGAGGTACTGTCGCCGAAGTTATCACGGGCGGCCACCACCATCGCTGAGGAGGCCGTTGACCAGCTCCAAGCTTCCGAGAAGCTCATAGCAGGTAACTTTAAGCAAAATTTTGGGATTTATTAAATCGTGAATTAGATAACTATATTTCAATACATTTTTTTGTGAAAATAAAAACAGATTCTTTAGATATAATTTTCAATGAAAATACTACTTTAATTACTTACAATGTGTCTTGCTATACAAAAATCTATGCTATACATCTTTGCAAAACCTTTTATACCTGTTTGTCAATTGTCATCTAATTTTTTCTCTTCAGGTAAAATTAAAACGATTTTCTTATATTTGTAGGTGGGTTTGCACGCTTGCAAATCATAATACATTGATATTATTGGATACTAAAGAGTCTTTTTCCATTGTATTAAGTCTTTTACTTCGAGTATATCTTTTAATACTATCAGTATGTTATATTTATAATTTTTAACGTGCAAACGGGATTAATATTGTCAAAAATAATACTCCTCAAAGTATATATTTATGCACATGTTTGGGCAATCAGAGAGAACCAAATTTCGTGGGTTATGATTGTTTATAATATGTCGTCTCTAAACCAGAGCTGAACGAAACCTGGGAAGAGAAACTAAAGCGCACTGAGGAAATAAGGCTCCAGCGTGAGGCTGTGTTCGCGGAGATGGGCGTCGCAGTGAAAGAGGGCATCACCGTCGGCGTGTACTCACCTAAGAAGACGCCGCACTTGGTTAACTTGAACGAGGACCCCAATCTCTCAGAGTGCCTCATCTATTACATAAAAGATGGTAAGGAAGTAATGTTTCTTATTCATTGATTAAAAATGCGTGTTATTTTAATTTTTTAATACTTTATTTATGGGTTGACTGCCTTCATGAAAGCCTTCTTAAATTTACTTGCAGATTTGAATAAGTGATTGTGAAAAGTCTCGAAATAAATCTTCAACTCAGGAAATTATTCTATTATAGTTTATAATTTTTCTAAACATCTTCTTATTCTGATTATTCATGTTTTATCTCGATTTTTATTTCTAGACTTTTTGTTTTGGCGTTTTCTTATTTATTTACAAATCTGTTAACATTTTCTGTGTAACGGCAAATTAGAGTATCAATTTGACTTGGTTTGAGAAAGAAGTACGCGTCTGAAATGTTAAAAATGTTAGCATAAACGCTCGTAAGGCCTTTATATATCAAAGAAAATAATTAATTATATTAATTAATCACAATATAATTAAAATATGACGGTTAATTGAAAGATGTCTTTATTGTATAAGTATTTTGACTTCTTCAAATTTCAACTATATAGGTAGGAGTTAAAGGTTTTCATTTTAATGGATGTGAGGATTTCGTTTAGAAAAAATAACTGCAAAAATAAAATAAAAAACAAAAAAACATAAAAATACCCATCATACCAATACTAATACCATATACCATAAAAATTTCACTATTTGAATGTCAGGTTCTGGTGAATTCTGCGAACATTATCTTTTTGTACTTTGAAACCACTTTGCAAACGAATGAAAATGATTTGAATTGATTTAATTGCGTAAATATTCGGCCATTCAGGTGTTACTCGCCTCGGCACGGCAGATGCGAATGTACCACAGGACATTCAACTGAACGGCTCGCATATCCTGAACGAGCACTGCATCTTCGAGAACACCGACGGAGTCATCTGTCTCATACCTCACCGTGGAGCCCTCATTTATGTCAACGGACGAGAGGTACCTTTTGTTACCTAATTAATTTTGCTTATTTGTAAGCCGTTATAACCATTCTGATCCACAAATATGATTCAGCACTGTGACCACATTTAACCTTTTAAGCAAATTATTTGAGTTTATTTAAACCTTATACATTTACTTTTGTTACATTAAACACAATCACGTTCTTTCAATATATAAATATACATGGAAAGAATGTGATATAGAGTTGCATAATTATATGTTACTATGATTATTCATGTCTACAAAAGCTATAAATATTTAAATTAATTTTTATTTAAGTACGTATAAAACTTAACGGATTTTATAATCTGATTACTGCGAACAAGAACAACACGTTCTTGTTCGCAGTAATCAGATTGATGATTTTACTATATTCCTTATAATGAAACTTTTGTGTTACTTGAATACAATAACGATAACAGCCAGGTGCCAGAGTTTACAATGCTTTTAAAATTCAATTTGTGTATCGTACTTTCTATACAATAATATTCCTTCTTATTCAGGTGGCAGAGCCTATAATTTTGAAGACGGGATCTCGTGTGATCCTGGGAAAGAACCACGTGTTCCGCTTCACGCACCCCGGACAACCACGCGAGGAACAGATAAGCAACAAGGAACAACCTCAAGATCAGGATACTGCGGTGGCTACTGACGGTATATAGCAGTTATTTTTTTAAACTTTACTTTTTAAACATATTCTATAGTGTAGCTGTCGTGTTTATGTGGTAAAAAGAGGATATATCCGTGTAGCATGATTTCCTCAGGGACTGCATATAGTTTCAGCTCGCATTACAACTATTCCGTAGACGACAGTGGAAATACTTCATTGAAATCCACTATTTTAAGTTCTACAATGCCTGTACGGAATGGAAATCGTACTTCCATTTTCCAGCATTTAGAAAAATAAATAAATCGAGTTATTCATTAGATTATATACCCCATTATTTATTACATCATCGCCCGAAAAAGTTTGATATAATTTATTTGTGCAAAAAAACCAATCCAAACAAACTGGCGAGTTTGTTTTAATTCAAACATTGTCTGATTCAATCGATGACTGGAGCACTGAATTCTTTTATTTAGATTTAAAGAAGTGAATTTGCATGTAGTTAGTTTCATAATTCTCAAAAAAAAGCAATTGTAGATCAAAATGAAAAGATATCTAAATATAATATTGTCTACAGTACCTAACGATACTGTGAATGTGGATTGGGACTACGCCCAATGCGAGCTGTTGGAGAAACAAGGCATTGACCTCAAGGCTGAGATGCAGAAGCGACTCCTGGCACTCGAGGAACAGTTCCGACGAGAAAAGGAACACGCTGACCAGCAGTTTGAGGAGCAGAGGAAGGTGAGCTTTAATTCTAAAGACATAATAACCTTTTTTAATAAGTTTTTAGTTTTATTACTAAAACTAAAAACTAAATAACTAGGAATAAAAACTGTACTTATGGTAATTTACAATGTAATGCACATAGCAATCAGTAAAGTTACCATTACCATTGCCTTAACTGACCTCTGAAAAATTTTTGCTGGGTGTTACCAAAATTGTGCTATCAAAATGAGGTGAGCAAAAGATGAAATCGTCTGGATTCATTTAAGTTTTTCTAGCTACTCTGGTTAAAACTTTTTTATCTCAATCAAGCAGATCATTGCTTTTGATAGATTTCGTCGGCAATGTGCTACGTGTTTCCGTGGTGCTACGTTGACAGATGATTCGTTTGGTTGTTGAATTATTAAGTGCCAAATATAGACTTTCATAGATTTACTTTCAACTTTTTTTTAATTTAAATAATAAAAAAAGGATTTCTTATTAAGGGCTTTAAGCATAGAAATATTAATATTTTAAAAGCCTAATTGATGGTGCTTTTAGCAGTTAAATCACTGAATACCAGTTTGACTCTGATTAGAACCTTTTCCATCATTTACCCCGTTTTGATTTAAAAGTGATTAGTTTCTGTACGCGTACCTTTAATAAGATAATCTTGTCCTAGAACTACGAAGCGCGTATTGATGCTCTTCAAAGGCAAGTGGAGGAGCAGAGCGTCACCATGTCCATGTACTCCTCATACACGCCAGAGGACTTCCACAATGACGAAGATATCTTCGGTAAGTTTTGATTTTTTTGTTGAAAATGTTTTCCGTCATATATATCATCTAGCCCAAAGTAACATCATTAAGAGCTTGTGTTATGGAGACTAGATTTCGGAAAACAATAATACAGAAAAATTTTCATGGATTTTCTGGAGAAATTTTGAATCATCAACACTATCGATCTACAATAAAACCAAAGACATTCACATATTTTTTTCTTTCCGATGAAAATCGTACGCGTAGTATTATTCAATCTCATTCAAAATAAACTTAAGTGAAATCTGCCTCTGTAGGGACTTAAAAAAAAGACACTTCTTGTAACGAGGCATTAAGTTTTGACATAATTCATATACATAGTATCTCTTAATTCAACGGCTCATAAACAATACCTCGGTAGTTTATTGAATCTTATCAATTAACTGTAATTTTACTGTCAGCCAAAAGTGGTGATGAATCATAATCACTTCTGTCCCCAGAGGTGATTATGAGCTTTCATACTGTTTCGGGCCTACTTATAATGTTAAAATTTGAAAATTCATTATGTAGCTGAGAGTCGCTGATGACATTTCTGTACTTTTTTACAATTATCAGGTACAGTTTCAATCCACTGTGATTGGATGATTTATTTCCGGTCATTGTATGATCAGTACGAACACTTAACATCATTTGTAACATGATTGTTAGTATGTTTATACATTTATTACTACCTACACATTTCTCTGTTGTTCTAATATAGATAAAACAAGCTCTTGATGGTTAGTCTGTGCTAGATAATAGGTGTCAATTAAAAAATATTATTAATGATCTGTACCTGTTGCAGTGAATCCCTTGTTCGAGACGGAGTGTTGGTCGGCGCGTGAAGTGGGACTGGCCGCGTGGGCGTTCCGCAAGTGGAAGTACCACCAGTTCACCTCGCTTCGGGATGACCTCTGGGGGAATGCTATATTCCTCAAGGTAAGCTTTCTTACTGTCGCTGTAGTAAAGAATACTAGTATATTAATTAATTGAAAAATCGCTAAAGAAAATGAAATTTAGCTAATGAAGAATTTTTCAAACGGCAAATAAAATCATAAAATTTCTCTCTATAGAAAAATATAAGAAGAATTTAGTTAAGTTATAAATGCCACTTATGTCGTGATTGTATTATTATTTTTTGACTTATTACCCTATAAGCACAAAAGATTAATTATCTTATTTTGACAGCTAGATGAGTAAGCTAATAGCGGTATGCTTAGTAAGAAAATCTCCATTTGTGTCTGCCTTTTTAAATTGATTTACTATATGGTTACACGTTCTTGGATGCTGCTAATAATATTATCTTATTTAATTATCGTTTATACTTTTTCATTATAATAAGAACGACGACATTTTTTTTCCGTGTGTTATTGAAAGGCAGAATAATGATAAAAATAAATGAAATCGTCCGATAGCCTGGTATAGCACATTTTTGGACTCACCAGAAACGGGTACTGTAGTTAAACGTGACACCGTGGTATTTTGCATGCATCGCGGAGCAACTCTGTTCGAGAGCTATTTTGAACATTATGTTTATATAAATGGTCACATAATTAAAGTTAATAGAGATCGTATGTGTTATCGGAAGATATTGATTATATTCAAACGAACACTTCTAAATTGGACTTACTCACTGGTCTTTGAATGTCTATAAAACAAATTAGACATAACCTATTAGAGTAAATGTTTGTTAAGTATGAAGCTGTAGGTTGTGGAAATGAGGCCACTAGGTGTAAGGATTTTACTATTTTTCGGCGCACTAGTAACTATGGCTAACGAAACGCGACTCAGATTTAACAACATTAATATCGTCGCATTAAAATATCATAATAATTTTTTCATTGAAACTCAGTTGAATAAAATGTAAATAAATTTAAAACTACTCAACGCTGTCGCCTACAACGTTTTTTATAGTCCTGATGTGACCTTTGTTATCTGTATTTGTTTAAAGTAATATATGATAATTAAAATTCGTCCTTTTATCTTCTTTTTTTAACCCTTTTATCTTTCCAATACAGGAAGCGAACGCGATCTCAGTGGAACTCCGCAAGAAAGTACAGTTCCAATTCACTCTGTTGACGGATACGCCATACTCGCCTCTACCCGCTGAACTTGCCCCTAGAGACGATGCCGACGACGAGTACCGACCGAGCGCTCCCACTGTCGTCGCCGTTGAAGTCACGGACACCAAGAATGGAGCAACTCATTACTGGACATTGGAGAAATTACGGTAAGCAACATAGAAATGGAATACGTATTCACTTCTTAATCATTGAAGCTCATTCTAAGACAATATAAGATATAGGAATACTATTAGGTCGAATTAAGAATAGGACCCTACCACTGACGAACCTCTCCACAAATGATCTGTCAATAAACACTCGACGAATAATATGTTTTATGAAAAACAAAAATTGAAAATCGAATAAACCAGTTGGAAGAAATCGCTTTAAAGTATAAGGTAGGCCTTTGTACAATTACTTGCTATTTTCAATTTCCATTGTATTGTATGTAATTTGACTGATTAATTTAATTTAAGATTAATTACTTAAATTAATTAAATTTTTGGTCAATACATACGGAAAGTTACTGAAATGAAGTATTGCAGACAACTCCATCGTATTTTTATTCCGATCGCATAGTAATTTAAATTTGGTTTACAATAAATATTACTTAATTATTTTGTTTTTTAAATACTAGGGAATCTTAGTATTTAAATTAGAATAAGCTAGTAAGCTAGTAAAGAAATTAAGAAAGAGACAGGTATATTGCAATTTTAATTCAAATATCACGGGAATTTGTTGCTATAATCAATATCGGTTTTCACTATGAGCTGTAAAATAAGAGTGATGGCAAAATGAAACTGTTTTTTACTTTGGAGTGGTGGTCTAGAATCGGCACTTGTTCGATCATTTTAGACGTTAATATGTGGTACAACGATAGGAGTAGTTACCTAAAATAAACGTCAGACGGGTTTGGTAACATAAACGTACTTGGAGATATGATATCATGTCTAAAAATAAGTTTATACGCAATTAAATAAAGTATTTCTATAGATAATGTAAAAAAATCCCGTCATTGTTTTTTATACTTTTAAGTTTTTCTTATCTTTCTTTGATGAATCCCTCTAAGAATTTAAATTTAATTTTTTTTCTGTTGCATTTTGTTGTCCTTTCTCGTTATTGTCATTATATTTTAATTTTTTTTTGTCAATGTATTAGGTTTCGGAAACAAAACTATTTTGCTGGTGCCATGACAGTTAAAACTGTATGCGTTGATATTATTAAAAAAAACTTTTAGACATAAAATAGGGCATTTTTATATAATGGCTGGTAAGTAAAAGTTTTAAGGTTAGATGTTATAGTTGCCGATGCTCCGACCAATAATAGTGCTTGTTTTTGTTGCCGCTTCTTTACTTACGTTTCTTATTTATTAAACTGGCTATTTTAATTACGTGTATTAAGTTTTAAATATCAAATCGTGAAGCAAATGATAAGAACGTGGTGTCATAGTATATAGGTGTGTGTCTGTGTGGTTGTTAACATTTAAATGTAATTTGCTAGTTATTGTATGTTTAATAAATAAGTTATGACTTCATTGTAACAAAAAAATTGGATTTGGTTCTCGTCATTTGCTCAGAATGGGACCCATTGAGAGGACATGCAAAAATTCTACAAACATAAAAATTTTTAGGATGTTAAAATCGCGTGTGGATTCGTTGAGTTGAGAATAGCGTTGTTATGTGCCATTGGCATGTCTTCCCATGCTCGGCTGCGTGTAGGGCGGTAGGCTACATGGCGTGTGTTGTCCGTAGCCACCGCCTGGAGCTAATGCGTCAGATTTACAACATGAACGAGAGTTCGTGCGCGGACGAAGAGGAACCGCCGGTGGTCGCGGCACCGGCGCCTGCGCCTGCGCCCGCGCAACAACAAGACATACTGCAGTGTATCTCGGCATGCGCGCAGCAGACGCGCTTGTCACTAGCAAACCTGCTACCTTCGAGGTTTGTGACCTCGCTTCTTACGGCTCTCAACGCACGCCGATACTTAAACAAAACACACAAAGGATTTAGGCACGTGTGGTTTGAAGCGAAACGGAATCGTTATGAATTCACTGCTGTCGTTAGCCTCGCTTGCTGTCTTAAGATTCTCTTCGCACGGCAAAACTATTGCAAAACACGCAATGTAAACTATTATAGAAACGGTATTGCAAAAGTTCTCTGCTATCAGTGTACGTGGCCTCGCTTGCTGATTGGACTCTTCGCTCGCCTATATTGAACCATATACATGATGAAAGAACGAGTTAAAAATTATCGGGGTTTGAAATGATTCTTTGTTCTCGGAGGCTTCGCATCCTAGTAAGTGCGAATGGTGTTACACACGCTCAAATCATATCTTAAATAAAATATGCATATGACTGTAAAAGTAAATTGGGGTTGTCAACTGTAATTGTCATAGTAGCTCAACTCCCGCGCTAGTACGTTATTTTCGCCATACGACAACATAACGTAATGCACAGATGAGACTGTGTTTACGAAGCAATCAGGTTCAAAAATAAAGCCATGTATTTAATTTTGGTTGCTTAACTTTGAAGAACTTTCTGTTCGAAATAAACCACACCTTATGTGATCTGTTTCTTATTTTAATTTCTCAGGATAATGTTTATGTGTACATTATTAAATTAAATCTTTAAATTGAAAATATTGATAATTAAGAGAGTAAACCCTAACGGATGCTCATAGTATATGTTCCGTCGTGATAATCTTAAGTAAATTAGTAGTGTTACCTACGCGTTCATCTAAAACGAAGGGCCTTTATATTGTTATAATTCGTTGCTTTAGTTTTGTCTCGTCGCACGCCAAAATAAACGGAAAATACTATTAACAGTTAACAACTGCCTTATAAAACGGAATATATTGTCTTTAGATAGAGTTTGGAAACACATTACGACATGAAATTAAAGATCAACTGTAGTTAGAATTGATTAAAATAATAAGAAACCTATATAAATTTTTAGTAAAATAACATAAAATTCATAGTTGCAAAACATAGAACATTTTAATGTATATTTAAAATTATATGTTTCTTAATGTTGTCATAATTACAAAGATTAGATGTAACTGAGAGCTTTCGATGTTGAATTAGTTAGAGCATAGAGTTAAATAAGTATATAATAGCATTTTTAAGTATTAAATTTAAAGACATGCCGACATTGCGGCCTATTTAGACTGGCGCCTTATTCACGACCACTGTGGGTAGCGAGACCCATGTGTGTTAAAGGTACTGTTCACAGTAAAACGAATATTGCTATCGCTATATGTTTGATAGTAGTTTTGTTAATTGAATTGCAGAGAGAATATGCTCGCTACTCCTGCAGCATTCGGCGGAACCTGAAAATGAAAAAATAAAAAAGTTCCTCCAAATAAGCAAAAATTACGCCAATACAGTCGAACGGTACAAGTTTTGCTTAAGTAACTGACCTCTATACAATATAGCGAGATCCGCGGGGTATTTCCTCCTGTGGCTCCCGCAGTGGTAGCTTATATCGCGCAAATCTGAATAGGTCTTCATATTAGTTATAGCAAGTTAAGTGCAACCTTGTATGTTACTGTATATTTTCTTAATAATAAATAAAGTACACTACATTTTCTTAGTAAGGTTTTAGTTTATTTTCTTAATTGGAAACTTATTTACCATGAAAATCTTTGCTTAAAGTTGTGTTTCATTGGTGTCTGATTTTATACTTTCCTTAACGGTTTGCGGTCTGCGCTTTCATTTTACGCTTACAAATGTCTGCATTATTTGTATGTACAGCATGATTGTGTAAGTGATTTTCAAGAATTTATCGTAATTAATATAGTGATCATTACCTAATTTAAATTTTTCTTCATAATATCTATATTTAATCTATTATTAGTATGTGGACGCTTGAAACTACGTATTTTTCAAAATCAATTAAGTACTTGTGTTTCATACGGCCACGTCCGTATAATAAATTCAAATCAAATCTTTTAGTCTGAATTGTGTTGCTGTAACATATAGAGTACACAATAGTTTTTTGACCGTGTCTCCGTCCGCAGACAACGTCTGGAGTTGATGCGTGAGATGTACCACAACGAGGCCGAGCTGTCTCCGACGTCTCCCGACCACAACATTGAGTCAGTCACCGGCGGTGATCCCTTCTACGATAGATTCCCCTGGTTCCGCTTGGTTGGAAGGTACGATATTTTTTTTGATTTTTTCTTTACAAATAACTATTACTTCGCGTATTCTTGTTATTCTGTCAAACCAATTAAAGTAATTTTTTGAGATATAATTATAGCTCTTGAAATATTGTTTTATAGTTCGACATAGTAAATTCTGTTGAACATTGTAGATAGATTATTAAAATATAATATTTTATTTTATAAATATTTGGTCTGCAATATATTATATAAAAAATTACAAAAATGCCATTATATGATAATTGCCTAATCTAGGATTAAGCGACTAAGTGATAGTATGCTATTTTTAAAAGATTCAATTAATAGTGAATTAGTTAATTATAATTACTCACATTAGATCCTCGATCTGTTCGAAAGATAGACTTTATAAATGTTTAGACACAATTTTCAATAGATATTTATATATTTTATATAATTTAAATATATATATATATATATATTATATAATATATATTATTTTAGAGACCAGAAGTATGCTAAAAAGATGTAAAATTTGTTTGTCAGGAGTTTCGTATACCTGTCCAACCTGCTGTACCCGGTTCCACTCATTCACAAAGTAGCGATAGTGAACGAGAAAGGAGACGTCAAGGGCTATCTGCGAGTGGCCGTTCAGGCAGTCATCGATGCCGACAAGAGTTAGTACAGAGTGTTATTTAAATAAAAAATAAATTAACTTAGTATATAATTTGAGTCCAAGAATATTTTTTTAAAAGACTGACATGTCTGTAAGCTTTAAATTAGTAAATTAGTATCTCATAGATTAAATGAAAATAGTTCTAAACTTTGTAAATAATTGTTATATTTTGGCGAACTGACACGAACTGGAAAAAAATAGAGTAAAGACATCATATACTTCAAGTAGAAATATAAAAATAATTGAAGTAGACTGCCAGGCTATTATTATTAACAAAAGGTAACAATGGGTACAATAGTATGAAATTGATAGTTGCAAAAGATTCTATTAACTGGTAAAGGCAACTATTTCATACAATGTCGTCGTGATGACGTGGTCGATTGTGGATATTGTATTTTGACAATTTTTTTTAGCACAATTTATACTTAAAATAAGTATTGTGATGTTTTTAAAGCGCCATATATGTTCTCAAAGAACGTAAAAGTGACGTATAAATATAGAAGTACTATGATGTAACCTTATACCAATTTATCTATTTGTCGTTATTACGTAGGCAATAAAGAAATAAGCTTAATATTTTTTTATTCCAAGATTTATTGTAAAATTATTAATTTTAATTTTAGATAACGCCGAATTCGTTGCGGGCGTGAAACAGTCCGCTAAAATCTCTTTCGACGATGATGTAGCACCGACCCGCTCTCGGCTCAAGGCGCTCGCTAGCGTCGAAAAGAACAACGTCATGAACCTTGAGGAACGCATCGGGGACGTGCAAGACTCCAATATCAAGATTGAAGGTTAGTTATCTCTATTAATACTGTGTTGTATGTCTCGTACATTTTTATAAATGTTATACAGGATAATGTAGATCTGGGGTTGGTGTCGTAGATTGTGTAAATTGTTAAAAAACATTAACTATGAAAATGGAACAAATAAGTATGGTATGATATTCTTAAACAATTAATATTGTCCATACAGAATTGGCAGTGGCTGAATGTGACGCAGACAGCGGTCGCGGCGACAGCTCCCTGGCCTCTGAACTGAAGGACGAAGAGTTGCCGGAGCACTTAACCCTAGGGCGCGAGTTTACGTTCCGCGTGACTGTTCTACAAGCGCACAGTGTATCCACAGACTATGCTGACGTATTCTGTCAGTTCAAGTAAGTACTCGTACTAATATCGTTAATCGCCGCCCGATACGCTTGTGCTACTAAACGGGTTAAAATTCTTGAAATAA
This sequence comes from Acentria ephemerella, assembly GCA_943193645.1. Classification (NCBI taxonomy): domain Eukaryota; kingdom Metazoa; phylum Arthropoda; class Insecta; order Lepidoptera; family Crambidae; genus Acentria; species Acentria ephemerella. Next base: position 8,396,270 of record OW971891.1, read on the forward strand.
AATAAAATAATAAACATAAATATATAAATTACATAATTAGTATTTTTGAATAATATTCATAATGAGTATATTTATTGCAGCTTTCTCCATCGCAACGAAGACGCTTTTTCCACTGAACCAGTTAAGAACGCAGGGAAGAATACTCCCCTTGGATTCTACCACGTACAAAACGTTAGTATGAAAATTAGTAATGATTTTCACCACTATTTGACTACCAACTTACTAATGTTACAAAAGATTTTCATTTCTTTGTATATAAAAAATATGTTGTAAAAAATTGGTACTTTTTTTACAGATTACAGTACCCGTAACAAAGTCATTTGTTGAATATATCAAAACACAGCCCATTGTTTTTGAGGTATTCGGACATTACCAACAACATCCTCTTCACAAGGTATGTGTGGCGATAGTTTTTAGTGAATTTTTTTTAATTTCCAATAAACACTTCAAATGTTTTTCCGATTACGGACATTAAGCAATTTGGTGTTAATGGTAGCAGTTTAATTTCTTGATATTATATGTGTATATGCAATGTAAGAATAAAATAATGTCAATATAAGAATGCCTAACCTTGGCGTTTTGTTGTAAAGATTTGACTATTTACTAACACTTTCAACTTCCCTCAATAAAACTGTAGTAAAAGCGTAAATTTAGCTATGATTATCTGTAAAATACTATTTGAACAGTTTATTTATCGGAAGAATTGGAATGAAAGTCTAAACAATATTTAAATATCAATTTCCTAAATTGTCTAATTATATTTTTTTAACTTGAAGATGAATTTATCATCTTACCAGGATGCAAAACAAGACGGTATGGTAGGCGGTCGCACGCCACCTCGTCGTATGCTGCCACCATCTATTCCCATTTCGGCGCCAGTGCGAAGCCCTAAGTGGGGTGCTGCTAGTGTAGCCCCGCCCTGCTGTTCCAGCCACTTGCACTCCAAACACGACTTGTTAGTCTGGTTTGAGATCTGTGAGCTAGCGCCTAGCGGAGAATACGTGCCAGCGGTCAGTAATCTAATTGACTATGATTTTGACGGCCCCAGTTTGGGCGCCAATCATGGCCCCAATCTCCAATAACAATGAAAATTGCTTGAATTTTAATTTACTGTAAATCAATTAAGTTAAACATATAATTGCAAAAATTAATGATATGAAAATTCCAATTTTGAACTAAAATAACAAAAAAGTAGTTTATAGAATCACCTCTGTTATAATTACTTTGTTCTACTCATTTAAATTAATAAAACAATCATAAAGACCTTAAAAATTACATTTTGTAACGTATGAACCTCACTCACAGGTGGTAGAGCACAGCGACGAGTTGCCCTGCCGCGGTCTATTTGTTCTGCATCAAGGCATTCAGCGTCGCATACGTATCACAATACTCCATGAGCCCTCGCAAGATCTACAGTGGAGTGATGTTCGGGAGCTTGTTGTTGGTACGTTTATTAATTAATTAAATATGAAACAGACAGAAACTCTACTGTAAGTTAGAATTTATCATACATAAAATAATCCCTTTATGGTTAAGATGTTTAATCTTTCTGGCTGGATACCGCGTATTCTTTTTTAATATCATACATTTTATCCACTCAGGAAGTAAATGGACATTCTCATATGTTTTAATCTCAAATATTATAAACGCCAGTGTGTTACAAAGATTTTCTTTTTTCGAAAACACATAGTACTTGTATACAAATCGACTTTAAAATTAAATGACTAGGTCGCATCCGCAACACCCCTGAGGCCAACGAAGACACGACAGACGGAGAAGAAGACGGTGCTCTTTCGCTAGGGTTGTTCCCGGGCGAGAGGCCCAATCTAGATGACAGAGCTGTTTTCAGGTAAATACATCACTTTCACTACATATCATGAAAAATAAAGTAGTAGTCATGTGTATGCGCCTGCACACACGTTAACACGAACTTTTCGATACTACAATTTAGATACGTGAACTAAAAATCTTTATAATATGATCTCGTGTTTAATGAATGAATTACATTATAAAGTGAAGGTAGTCATATTTTTTTTATTGAGCTTTATGGCTTACTGGCCTGGATGCAAGTCCTTTAGGCCATAGTCATATTTTTAGTTTAATTTGTTTTGGCTTGGTATTAAAGACCTTTGAGCCATATCTTTATTTAATATTGCGCATTCTTCTTTCTTTAATACCGGTGTCGGAATTCGATACCATATCCCGTTTCTTCAGGAAGTTTTTGACGGTAAATGATAAGCATAACCACATTTTATCGATGGCACAATTAATAAAAATAAACAAATTATAATATATTTCATTTCATATATTACACAATGTAGTTATAGTTCTCGACATGAAACTACATCATTTTCATTTTCATTCGACTAAAAACACCCGTCAAAAACTTACCCGAAGAAGTTTTAGGCCATTTTTTTAAAAAGAAACCATATAAAAATATATTCTTTTTAAACTGTAATTGTGAAAGTCCATAAAAAATGTTACTTCTACTACGAAACAGATATTAAGGGGTAACACTTTAACTGGTTGTTGTCAGGTTCGAGGCGGCTTGGGACAGTAGCTTGCATGGCTCGCCGCTGCTTAACCGGGTCAGCTCAAACGGAGAAGTCGTCTACATCACGCTTAGCGCTTATTTGGAGGTGAGAAAAGATTATTCATTTACTAATAAATATCTTCTAATGAGCATGGAAAAGCGTAGGTACATCGGAACTTGTTTTGTCTAAGTTTCTCAAGTCACATTGAATTTACAATGCCCTATAGAAATTAAATATAGCCATACAGTTAAACCAAGTTCGATGCAAATTTAACCATATACAGGCTATGTAACCTCTACAAAGCAAATTTTCGTTAATATCACACAAACACGAAAAGTAAAAAAAGTAAATAAAACGATATTCCTTTGTTTAGAACGAAAATATTATAAACATCACATATGGCAAAGAAAGTAAGTTTTTTTGAAAACATAACATTTACTGAGATAGCGATTTCATATTAGTAAATTTCCGAAGTACGCGAAGTACTTAGTCAGCGATAAGGCAGTAAAAAAGGTATAGTAGTATGCGTGTAAAATGTACGTAAAACACGTAAACACGTACGTAAATATACGTCCAATACGTGTCTTTGCAAGGAAAGTAAAGAGACGTATTGGACGAAGGCCTGGTATGGTTTGCTAGGTGGAGAATTGCGGGCGGCCAGCGATCGTCACCAAGGACCTGTCGGTGGTGGTGGTGGGGCGCGAGGCGCGCTCGGGCCGCTCGCTGCGGCGCGCGCTCTTCGGCTCGCGGGCCGCGCGCGCAGACCGCATCGCTGGCCTCTACGAGCTCAGCCTGCACCGGGCCCTGGAGCCAGGTCAGTCCTCGCCGAACACAATACTGTTCACTGACACAGATCATACGTATATAGTTGTAGTTATATAATAGATATATTTGCACTGTACTAGCTATATATATATATATATATATATATATATATATATGTTAGTCTTAAGTAAGAGTGAAGTTAACTGACACAATCTTTTGTTTTTTATTATAAAAAAACTATTTTTGGCTTGTGACGGCAGTTCAGAATGCTATTTTTAAATTCATCATACTTAAAAACATGGTATCTAAAAGTGAGATTAGTGGCTTTCTTCCCCGCTTCTATTGATCAAATATTGAAGAGACATAATTTTATAGCATTCATAAAATTATGATATATGCACGAGCAAATCTTCATTGCTGCTGCTTCATACGATAGAAACGTACGAAACGATGTTCACCGAGTCAACTAGTTATATAATAAAATTATCGGAGATACTTCGATACAGTAACATTTGATTTGTGTGCTGTTAGTTTTATTTTTTATGTTTTTATTGTACACACATAATCTTACTTTAAATTTGTACAAAGAAAACGTTTTATATGAACAAAAGTTTGAGTGAGAGTTGTTAAGATAAGTAGTGTACGTAACGAGGCGTCCGTTGTGGTTGCGCGCAGGCGTCCAGCGCCGGCAGCGCCGCGTGCTCGACACGAGCGGTACGTACGTGCGCGGCGAGGAGAACCTGCACGGCTGGCGGCCGCGCGGGGACTCGCTCATATTCGACCACCAGGTACGTAGCTACATTTCATAAAAACATTACAGATTTATTTAAAAAATACAAGGCATTTGATATTATAGGTATGTTACTCGTCATCTTCTTCTTTCGCTAAAACTCAAAAATGGCTTAACCGAATTGAATAATTTATTTGGAGTTTCTTCGTTGTGTTTGTTGGTGATACAAAGTTAACCGGATCAACTCTAAATAAAAACAACATAAATAAAAAAATCTCACGTTACATTTAATACAAATGTGTATACAGAGTGTTTGCTACATACCGTAACAAGTCTAAATCCAAATCCTTAACACAGGAGTCATAATTGTCAAAAAAATTGAATTAGAATTTTTATATCACCTATTTATATATGAAATATTATATATATATGTAAATGCCCGAAAATGGCATTTTGATTTTTAATAATGTCATGTTAATTTATCAGTGGGAGCTAGAGAAAATGACTCGTCTGGAACAAGTGAGCCGCACGCGGCACTTCCTAGCGCTTCGGGAGCGGCTACGACACGGTCACGACAACACCGTTGCCCCCAACGACTTCACCAAAACAGAGAAGGTAAACTGTACTTAATTATGTTAAATAATTTCATTAATGATGAATATGATACAATCAATGATGAATATAATATAATCAATGATGGATATGATATAATCAAAGGTGATTATGACTATCTTTGTCTTTTTGTGATCCGCAATTTTTTTGAACTTTATTTTAGCAATAAAAGAATTCAATCAAATAGCTTTTGTGTCTCTTAGGTACTGGCATGTTCTTTTAAAAACCTATTCATACAAAAAGTCGATTTTTTCATAGAAGCTATCGCTGTACTGGTTTTTAATAATGGACGATTTATTATGTTGCGATTCTACTATCGAGTAGGTATATAAAAGATTTAAGCACTACTTTGTGATTATACTACTGGTCAAATACGGTTACGATTCGATAAGTTATCTCGCTTTGATAAACCACGGTTAAAACTATATATGTATTGTTATCTATATTTGAAATTAAGTAAGCAAACAGTTGACGGTGCTATACTTAGTTCAAATTTTTCATTTCTAATTATGATAGCAATATGTTATTTCACGCAGGAGGTATCCAATATGGCGGCCAAGGCTGCAGCGGCGGCGGCGGCAGAATGTACTCACACAGCTCGCGACGAGGCCGTGTACGAGCCCTGGGATATGACGCCGCGCGAGAAAGATGTCGCCACCAAGTACATCCGCCTCATACAAGGTCGGAAACATAACGAAACCGGCTTCACTTTGTTCCCTTCATCAAAGCACGAAAGACATCTCTTTTGCGGGTTTAACAACGTGACCGTTCTGATCGCATATTATTTTTAAGTAATATAAAGATTTCACTTTTATACTTATAAATATCAATGATGTATTGTTTTAAACTTTCAATATTATTAACATGTTGATAGTTATTTACAGGATTTATTCCATGTACCTTTCCGTTTTTATATGTTGCTTGCAACAGTGCTAAAATATCAGATCTCTAATACAAAAAGGTAGACGTTATCCCGTAAATAACAATCTAATTATAAATGGTAAAAAATATATAATCATTACCATAAATTTATAAATCATTTTCCAACACAATTTTGGAATTCAAACACATGTCCTAATAATCTAGTATTCCAACATGTCACCTTGATTGAAAGCAAAAAACAGAAAAATTTGATGAAATATTGGTTGGTGTTTGTAATACGTTTAACACTCGCCTTTAAGAATTGGTAATAATATCTGCAATCAAATTTAAAGTCTAAAGCCGGTTTTTTAATTGAGTATTAAAACCACTTCACCATCTGTACTAAATGAATATATTTTATACAAAAGTTCATTTAAAGTATAGTTTGAGACTGGTTTAGCTTAATTAATAAAATGTTGAATTAATAATGGACACAATGTTCTATACTATACGGTCAGAAAAAGAAGTCCACTATGATCAACAAACATCTATGAATAGGAACTGTATTTTATTAATCATATTTAATTTTGTTGGTATGTTTTTGGCAAACCATATGCAGTCACAGAAGTGAATTTAGTTTTATGTCTGTGACAACTCACACAACATATTACAACCCATTTCAAAATAACAATGATAGTTTTACGTTGTTCAGGGCGGATAGGATCAGCGAGCAAGGAGGTGGAGACGGCCGTGTCTCCGGCCACGCCCGTGGACGAGGGTGTCTCTGCAGACATCTCCACGCCCAGCTTGCTCTCCTCCATACACAGCGCTAGCAGCTTCGAGTACGTATTTGAAAAGCGATACATTGACTAATATTTACTATGAAGATGACGTTAACAACATAAGTAGCCTAGCTGGTAGTTTTTTTTACACTATTATTTTACACAAATTACTATCTATACTTATACTTCTCATAGGTGTTCAGTGCTTGCGTATAAAATTATCTTCTTACAATTTTATTAATGCTACAAGAAATTAGTAACACGGTAAAAGACGGTTAAATTAAGTATAGTGTTAGTGAATGATTTTCATTGGAATCCTCGTATATTTTATACTTGTTTGAAGACTTGTGCCCAGCTGTGGGATGTGTATAGTTTGTTGATGATGATGGTTTTGATTTTATAAAAAGAAATAAATACCAAGCGATGATAAAATTAAAAAGGAAGTAATTATAATATATACAAGTACTAATGCTGAATAAATATAATTATAGAAAAATAAAGTACTAATTTAAATGTGTTCCTTTAGTCTTGACATTGGTAATGATTTATTCATGTCAGCTTATTCTTTAATAATCCATCTGATTCCTAGGTGCATTACTATATGATGATTTATTGATTATTTAAGTATTTTCATGTTAAAAATAGGTATAAGGTAGACGCATTACTTGAATGTCAAAAAATGCGTGGTTTTTAAGTATTAGGACATTTAGAGTGTGGTATATGTGTCACTGTTATATATGAACACCATTAGTTAATAATCTTTGTAGCTAGAGTACATACCGTAGATTTATTTAGAATTACAATTTAACGCATTATTTTCCGACAGCTTATAATTTGATTGTTTTGAACCTGACAGAGTTTTTATTGTGTTCGATTTTGTCAGCCGTAAAATTGTAATCCTTTAGATCAGTCAAAGGATATATTATCAATTAGTGCACAAGATGTGTTTTATTGAATGCCAAATATCAGTTCACATTTAACGGTTTGCAATAGCTAAATTATAAAGTATTGGAAAATAACGTTTATTATGAAGTAACGGCGTTGACAATAATACGGTGATATATATATATTAAAGGGAATCTTCCAAGATCTGGAACATGATGTACAAGCCTTATTAGTAAATTTTTTTCCTGGAAGACATTGCTCCTAAGAATTAATTATATAGCATAATGTTTTCTCTGTTCTGTTTTTGTATGCAATAAAGTATATTTGATTGTGAATTCTATTTTAGATTATGCTCGCCTGAGCGCGCTCTGCTAGAGAAGTCAATGTCCGGGTGGGGCGCCAGCATGGTGGGCGGCGGTGTCGGGGGCGGGGGCGGCGGCGGGGGCGGGGGCGGCGCGCTCTACGTGCCCGACTGCGAGGAGGTCCGCGTCAGCGCGGCCGTCGCGCGCCGCGGACACCTCAACGTGCTGCAGCACGGCACGCACGGCTGGAAGAAGAGATGGCTGGTCAGTGCACACTGCGGGCTTATTGCATACACTAGCAAACATTCAAACCTTCTATCATGGACAACATTTGCTGACGCAATCGTCTGTTACAGTAAACGTAGTGATCTATCATTATATTATTGATATCTGTGGCAGGTGGTCCGGCGGCCGTACGTGTTCATCTACCGCGACGAGCGCGATCCCATCGAGCGCGCTGTCATCAACCTGGCCAACGCGCACGTCGAGTACTCCGAGGACCAAGAACAGATGGTCCGCATGCCCAACACCTTCAGGTACAACGAATTCAACGAATACAATATTTAGACACTTCAACAATTTAACATCTTAGGTTGCTTAAGTGGTGGATCGCTTAGTACGAGTTGGTTAACTTAATCCCGTTCACACTCTAATTTAAGTTTATTGTTATTTCTATATTTGACTAAATATAAAAAAGATATTGAACCTTGAAGCTCTTAAGATGGAGTTCTAGAGAGTCGGATTGTATTTTGAGATTTAAATATCATATATATATATATATATATATCTTTGCTTATGTAGCGTGGTGAGCAAGGAACGTGGGTACCTCCTGCAGACACTCGGTGACAAGGAGGTCCACGACTGGCTTTATGCAATCAACCCCCTACTCGCCGGACAAATTAGGTGAGATCACTACTATTAATACTGTATCTATTTACTTTCATTTTAAAGCCGTGCTGTGTTTATGAGAAAACTTTGATTTGGCTAAACAATTTGGTAATTCAATTAATTTTGCAAAAAATTTGTAAATTTATTGTTTGATTGTTAATTCTTATTTTAATAAAACTTTCTATTACAATTGTCTCTAATAATCGGTATACTAAATAGTACATACTTAGTTTTCAATATAATATTAACTCAGTTTATTTGTTTTCTCTTTCATTGGTTATAAAAGAATTGATCACAAAACACCTTAGCTAACTTCACAAACTAAGCCAACTCAAATAATATAAAATAAAACATAAATTTCTAAAAAATATATAAATGAGATTTTAAGATTTTCGTTACCAGTGAAGGTTATAGTATAAGCCCACCAAGAGGCCCGACCACGTCAATATACACGTATAAAGGTGCTCGCCCACAGGTCGCGCTCGGCGCGTCGCGGCGACAAGCTGCAGCCGGCGCCGGCGCAGGCATGAGACCTCGTCATGGAGTCTATCCTCGTTTTTTAAATACGTGACCGACGGCCATCAGCGGCATGCGCACAGGGCCGTACGCAGCGCGCATCCCTTGCCAAGGTATTGAAACGATCTCTCGCTGAAGTTCCTCTAAATGTTACGGAGTGTTCTATTCTGAAAATAGAATACTCTATGTGGTCAAAATAAGAATAGGACCGAAATAAGAACGAACGCCACAAATGAAGTTAAAAAAAAAAATGTTCAATTAATATGGAAAATATTCAAATATTGATAAAACATTCAATTATTATTTACCGTATTGTTTAATGAATGATAAATCATTTTGAATTATTTCAACAACAAACAATTTATAATTGAATAATCGACGTAAGAAATTGATTTAAGCGATAAGGTCATAACTTTCACAATACTCGCTATATTAAATGTCTATTATATTGTGTTTGGCTGATGCTGAAGATAATTCAAAAATAAAGTTTAATTTTGTTGCTACGTTTTTGAATAACTATACGCAATTTCACTGAAATGAAGTTAGTATCATAACGTCATAATTAATTGGCAACACCATCCTATTCTTATTTAAACCGCATAGTAAATAGTAGTTATTTTTGGCGCCAACATCAGTCCACGTACTACGCGTGTGTTTACTGTAATTTAGGACGTATTTATATTTACTTGAGAAATAAAATTTGTCAAGATCCCTTAGAGAAGTCTAGGCGTTTTGATATTGACTATACGATTGATGTTTCACAAATATGAATATGTTCTAAAAATGATTGATTTAGAGGACTTAACGATAAATAGAAACTTGTAAAGTGATTTTATCTGTGGCTGGTTTGGTGGGAAGCTGTATCTGTGTTGTTGACACGGAACAATTTGTGGTCCATCAGTCTGAGTTTAATTCCTGTTTCTTTACACACCGGGACCACAATATAACTGAATAGCTAAATTTTAATAAAAAAACTATTCTATCATATCCACGATATTTTAGCAGTATTATTAAAAATCTGGTGCATTTAATGCGAAATACGATTTATACGTAAATTATATTTATGTTATGTATGTTGTATAGTTTACAATTGAATTCTACTTTGATTTAATATGTGAATGTGAAAGTGAAAGAGTAGGTGGGACCAAACCGGTGCACTGATTAACGGGATCGGGGTAAAGAGATGATACTATTTACAGTGAGTGTGGTTTTAACAATTTAAATAATAATGTAAGTTTTAGTTACCATTCAGCTGTTTCAATGTCTAGTAAGGAGGATGCTCGTTGTTTATAAGCTCTTTTACATTATACTTTCTAACGGTAAAAATTATACACAGCGGTCCCTGTGCCACGACGCTCTTTTAATTAGATTATAAATGTAATGTTTAAATAATATTTAATATGTTAAACAAAATAGCGACCACACGGGGAAGATCGATTGACGTATAATAATCTGATGAATTTGATTCAAAAGAGTGACTTTAAATAGTCTTCCCCATTGTTATTCATTGTCATGATTGCTTCGTCACTTCATCGCCGATGGTATGAGTTCTCGTGGTACAATGGCCGCGCAGAGTGCGGGCGGGCGCCGCTCTGCCGCGAGTCTCGCGTTTATTGTAACGACGGAAGCGGTGCGCACAAATGAACTTTGTCGGCGATGTCCGATAGACTCCAATTTGTAAAGCAAGATAATAAGAAATTTGAATTGTGGACGGACAAATTACTGAAAATAATATATAGATTTTCTTCTAATGTTGTATACATTATTAATGTAATTTACCTTGTATATACGTATGACCTGAACGGTAGAATAAATATATTTTGAGGCTCAAAGGCCAACTTGAAAATGGCGATAGTGCGTACTCGTATGACGTCATACGTAATGTTTCTTTCTCATTTTAGTATTGAATGTAAATACATAACAATAATCATAACATTGTAGTTAAATGTAGACTGCGTTGTATGAAACTCAACAGTTTTATTGCGAATTTCTCATTTATAGTAAGTTTTCTATATTTTTATGTTATAACTGTATTAGACATTTCTTTGTATAAAAATATTTAATCAAATTTCTTTCAGAGGTTTGTATAAAGTAGGTTAACGTGGATGTTACCGATTAATTGATTTTTCAAAGGTGAAACATTGCATCGGTAGGTATCTAGTCATGTACCCCCTATGTAGTACATCGTATCTGATAGATGTATAGTGGCAGAGGCTAGCTACGCCGCAAGCGTTACCGTTTAGGCTCCGTAGGTCTACGATACGTTGTACACACGCGAGTTCACAAAGTCATTAAATTGGTCCATAGAACACTATAATATTTATACAGAAATTACATTTATATCATTGTAGTTAGATAATGTATGTGACCGTAGTTTTATATGGATGATGTTTCTTTTGTCTCAAGTCTCAAGTTAATGCTTTGATAAATGTTGATATTGTCACTGTACTATCGCTTCTAGGTGACTATTTTCCCATTCGTAATAAAAAAAAAAGCAAATAGTTCTATTTGTGACAACATTTTAAGCTTAAGTGATGTAAATATCTTAATATTTGGTACTCATATTGGTTACAGTTTAAAATGTCTTGCTTCGTTGTTTTATTGAAGTCCAATCACCGGCTTACACACTGAATCGTAGATATAAATACTCGGCTAAACACTAGGAAATATCCTGATAATAATTTAGCATAGTATATTATAGTCTGTAAGATCAAAAGTATTATCCAAATTTAGGCAAGCTGTGTGTTATATTTCTTAAATTGAAATAAAAATAATTGTCGTCAGAATTATTTAATGTATTATGTCGAACGTGCTACTGTTAGTTTACTTTATAATTTTTGGCTGTTAAGGGTGGAAGTTCTGAAATATATGAATTGAATGTCCGAAAGTAGTTGTAGGTACCTTTAGTTCTCAAAATTTAGTTTTTTTTCAATCGGTGTATTTCTAATGCAACCTTGAACGAATAAATGGATCTCATATGGATATGACACAACATTACAAATGGATTACTTCTTTTCTAGTCATTTTGTTAACATTCCAAAGTCTGTTTAAGTAATGTTCAGTTTTTATTTTGAAAATAATAGGTATATTGTATTTTGCATAGCAAAATGATGTCTAAGTAGTTAATAGTGGGCAGGAATAATGAACCACAGTAAGGCGGCGGATGATGTATTATTTTTTAAATTATTTTATATTTCTATGAATTTGTTTGCAAATTATGTTTAGTTGTTATATTTTTTGTAATTTAAAAGATGAAAATTTAAATTTAGAGACTACAGCCAATGCTGGGATTATATTTTTATAGAGTATACTGATTAAGCTATACCGCTATTTTTATAGAAGGTTTTGTTTTGAGAGGTTATGTTCCCTGGTTAATGTAATTTATTTTGATGAAGGGTTATTTGTAAATGTTTTGTAAACTCTGAGCTTGTATACTTTGTTCGGCGCTTGTGCGGGCGGGGGTGCGGCCCTTGTGATGTCGATAGTGATTGTTGATTGTTGGGCGAGAATGATATTTGAGAAAATTATATATTCTATATATAATTTATGGATTTCATTCAATTTATGAAAATAAGAACAATGTAATAATTGGTAATATTACTCATTGCTCTAAATGTACTATCAAAATATATTATACACAGTGTTAAAGGTCATAAATAAAATGCTTTGAAAATTTCCACACCATTGTTTCCATTTAAACCCATTTTAGCCCCATTTACAAATAGGTTTCATAGAAATGATTAATAATGATTATAAATTCATAGAAATGAGGAAGGTATGAAAATTCGCAAAACAAGACAGAAAGTAAAAAATTTTGATTTGAAGACACTTCATAACCTGATTGAAAACTATCATGTATTCGTAAGTAGAATCAAAAAGTTCCCCCAGGGGTAATGTTTTATTAACAGCAGGTAAGTTTATTTTTAGTCAAGTTACAATAATTGTGAAGTGTAACTTAAACGAGTCAGTAGGCGTTGAACGAGAAACTGGAGAAAAGAAATTCAACAATTCGAAATGTTATTGGTCCATTTCAACGCAAAGCTTAAATACTTCGACACGAAAAAAAAAATTAGTACGGACAAAACATACTATAGTTCCTCATGCTATACATTGCTTAAAATTCGGATAGAAAGAAAATTAAGAGACGAGTGAATTGAGTAAAAAAATGTGCATCTATAAGGCGGTGATCGCAATGGCAGAGATGAAAATATAACTGCTGGAAGATATCAAACAAGTAAAAATTTTTTCTCGTTTATTTTAAATATAGCTTAATTATAACAGCAGTATAAAATTAAAATACATTTCAGTTCTTTACAAAATATGAATAAATATTCTTTTTACATACACATAACACTATGTAATAAGTTTTTTTAGACATTAAATTACTTATCTACTTAAAAACTATATTTAGGTCTATAAATATTTACCACCTGCCGGTTAAGAAACACATAAACTATTGAAAGAATGTTCTGGATTCTCAGTTGTTTCTGTAGTCGTATATAAAGTAATATAATTTATTTGATAGATTTCACTTTCTTTCAGAGTATTGTCCGGTACCATATTTGTACATAGTAAATATGAAAATACAACATCTTTGGTGTGACAGTTAGAGAAGGAAAATTGTACCAAAGAAATATGTCTAAATCGTGTAATTCATACAACAGGCCATTTAATAGTTCATATTATACTGCTTATTTCTTTTTTTATTCGATTAGGGTTATGCGCTCATGTCATTAGATATTTATGGACCGATTATAATTAATATAAATGGAATATAAATAGTTTAAAGCGCACTTACAATAAAAGACTACTATTTTAGTAAACCTGACAAATCATTTGATTTTATAGGGAGACCAATTTGCGACAGTTGTTTTATATGAAATCTTAAAAAACTCACAAAACTCACCAAACTCACTAACTCTTAAAATACTCACCTAGACTCAGGGCCTAATTCTGACGGAACACTAAAATGAAATCTTAGTTTAGTATAATTTGCTGTCAATAATTTATAGGATAGAATGACAAGTATTAGAAAGATACTTCCTAAAACGTGTATTATGGGATGTTTTTTACAGATCGAAAATTGAATACACCTTTCTTAAAGTCACGGGCTGTTACACTGTATACAGTCACGTAGTATACAAAAGTCGCAAATGTGGGCACATTTTTAATCGAACTACACAGACGACAGAATTTTAGAGTGGTTTGCGAAATGTCCATGATAACTGATGCCGAATTTCAATATTCTATCTGCGGATGGTTTTGATTACGAGGCTTTGAATTTTGTAATATTATACATATGAAATATGTCAATATTCAACGCCTCTTGAGAAAAACTATACGTTGGTAGGTTATTGAAAATACAAATAAACTAAAGAACATGTCCCAGACTGAATCTAATAACAATTCGTGTGCAATGTAACCTTAATCAAGCAGTTCAAAATAATATAGTCTATCACAAAGGCTTCCTTCAGGAGAATGGATTCAAATTTTTGTCATAGTCGTCATCTTCACCAAACGGGTTGGTCGGCTCGCTCGCCTCATCAGCGAATGGGTTTTTAGACTCGTCGTAAGTTTCCTCATCAAAAGGGTTTTTGCTTGTATCATTGGCGATGGCTGACGCTATATTTGACGATGCTGAAGGCTTCTCCTCGTCCTTCCGATTTGGTCTCGGGGACGCTAATGGCGAAGATCTTTTAAGAAAACGAGAATAAAGATTAATATTAATATAAACGTAAACATTATTTTAATGATATTTCAAAATAATAAGTATAATGCGAATCTAGTTATATCAATAGGTATATCATAATAGGCTATCTAATTAAAAAGTGTAATAAACCTTTGATTTTTGATTAAAAAAAAACCCGATACCGCAAAGCATTGCTAGTAGTAGAAGTAAGATATCGAACTTAAAACATTTATACGATTTTTTTGAATCTCACAATGCTTTATATCAGCATTGTCAAAATAATTACAAACATTAATTTCACTATCGCTGGTTTAGTGTTTTGACCGATATGGTTTCGATGGCGAAAACAGAAAATTTTTTGCTTTGATTTTTTGAATGAGTCAAAGGTTTTTTCTCGAGCTCCTCCGTGCTTCGAAGGCACGTAGGCCCGTCCTGGTTGCTATTGCAACCTCATTGCAATAAAAACCTGGACTAGGCATGGTAATGTTATGACATAAACTCCATATGCGTTCTTCCCAATTAGGGCGGCTTATGATCAGCCGTAGGATGTATGCACTGAGGCACAAACGCAACACAAATACAATGTGATAAAACGGACTAAATATAATGTTAACTCGCAGGAAGTCAAAAGCAACACGCTGTTCCTGTCAAAAGTTGGTTCCTGATAAGTGCATTTAGAAATGCACTAGAGCCTTCGCCTCTATCATTCCTCTTGTATATTTTAAATCTATATACCTGTTATTTCCGTCTATTATTTAGTCAGTTAGAGAACGGAAATTAAAGATTGATCAGTCAAGTCATAATTATATCGTTTCCGCGTCCACAACAACATACACTGGCTATTGATGATGACTCGCAAAGTTAAAAGTACTATTTAACTCAAAGATGGTTGGTAAAATAATGTTTACATTAACAAAGCATGTTTGAGAAAAAAAATTCATGTCACCTGGGGCGGTGCACTCTGGGCTCGAGTTGCGCCATGTTAGCCTCGAGGCTGGAGCTGTAGTGTTGCTGCTCTAGGACCCTCATCCGGCCCTCCGGCATCGGCACCACGCTCGACGATGGCTTATTGGAACTACTCACGAACACTGCAAAAGGAAATATAATAAATTATTATTTTTATACCCGTTTGGCTGGTATGCCGACTAAAAGTCCCATACAATTCTACTTTCTTTTGGCGAATGACTTGCCAAAAAAACTCACATGATCTCGAAAAACCAAAATTGTGACATTTATATTTTAAAAAATACCATAACCTTAATTTAAAATAAAAACGTTAATTTTAACTTTAAATATAACCTACATTGCTTGCTCTGTCCCTCTTGGAGCCTCAGCTTGGCTTCCGCCCCTGGGCCGTATGTCTGTATGGCCGGCGGCTGGACGAGCACCGGGGTGGGCGCGGGCGCGGAAGCGGACGCAGGTACGAAAGCGGACGCGGAAGCGGAACGCGTGATTTGCGCTTCCGTTACTACTGTCAGCTTATTAAATAGGCCGCGTCCATAGTATTCTGATACCACCGCGTATCTGAAAATTGATACCTTTTTATAGAGCCGTTTCTGGCACTGTAATCTTTAATTCTAGTGGAACATGGAATTATAATAATAGTGTTTATGATATGTAAAAGAAAATGAGTCTTGGGTTAGCACAAAAATATACAGATTACAGGTTTGTACGTATTTTGACAGGCATTAAAATGAAATAAAAATAAATAAATATTTGCGGTAATCACTTTTTATTACATTAATACTATTTAGGCATTACTTTCAACTTTTGTGTTTTGGTAGTTATTTAATTACTTAACACATGAGGTATTTTGGGCCAATAAGTTGTGGAGGGCAGTATGTCGCATGCTGCACTATGGACTTCTACTGCTTTAAAAATAAATTTTTCACACACTATTTTATATGATAACTTTTTGGGTATTTAGAATTTTCTCTGTAATTATTTATAACTGAGATAATATTAATAGTCCCGATTATAAAGGCCATGTACCACAGTAGAAAGCACCTGCATAAATTATCTGTCTCTTAGTATGTAAGAATATATGTAAGTACAGGAAAGGGATAGCATAAAATCGAATTGTCACATTATTTAGTTTGCGATGGCTTTTATATAAACTAGAACAGCAGGAGCTTCCTGTACTTCAATTTAATTTATTTTATAACAATAAAACAAACATGTATATACATACATACACATACACATACTTTAATGAATACACCCATCTAAATGTCAAATTATTACATAGATATCTTTTGTAATCATATTGAAAAAACACGATATACATAATACACTCAAAAGAACAGGGGTGTAAAGGTTAGGTTGTTTTTAGGGTATGTATTACAGAATCAATTTCACCGGTCGTTATGTTGCTACACAATATTCGTCAGTGTTTTTTTAACTTTCTACCTATTAAGCATCGCATTAGATGTTAAGGAAATAATTAGGTATTGGTTACATCAAATAATTAATATAATGTTAGATATTTATAAACATACGTATTTTTTAAACTAACAGATGAACCGAATATTATCATTATAAAACACAACTATAACAGCGATTAGCTAATCACACGATTATAATCTTCTTTGAATATTTAATAATATCAAACATTAATTCGTGCACACAACATAAAGAACCTCACCCATCACTAGTCTCCGTCGGGAAACACCACGAGAACGGCGGGATCATTATAGATTTGAATTTTGTTAAAATCATTACAGTGTTAATATTATTCTTATATTGAAACGAACTACACAAATCCGCGGCATCAGTCGAAACTTCGTGGTAATTAATTTTATGAGGTGCAGATAAGACGTTGTAAAGGTATCAATATGTTACGCGTGTGCCGTGGTGCGACCTCGGGTGACGTCGTGTTATGTGTCTTTGTAGATATTATTATAAACATTTATAAAAATGACAATCATTGACACATCCACAATGTATCATTAGGAGCTGTGTATTGATAATATATTCCTACTAAATTATACATAATATAATACAAATATTCGTAAATGCGAACGTGTAAATAGTACAAGAAAACATACAAACAACTGCGCCGTTATCGCTAATAAAGAAATCTTCTCCTGGTAACCTTTGATTAAAATAATTAAAGAAACAGTAAGTCAACAGATTGGATGTAAGAATATAAAGCAACCCAAGAAAATGTTTCAAAATTTAGTACTGTATCATATCAACAATTAACTAGGCATAAACACTACTTTTGAGCCGTGCATACAGTGTAATATGAATAAATATAATATAAGTTTATTACAAAAAAAATATTTAAGAGGAGCTAACGTGACGGACATGAAATTGGTGTATAACCTGGTTTTTCCAACTTTAACAAATTATACACCTCGGTATTCTTTGAAAACACACATAATGATGTAGCCAAGACTGATTTTTTAAATATTATATGTCGTTAAAAACACAATTGAGAAAAGTTCATATTTCACTAGAATTTAGAGTTCCAGAAAAGGTATACAGGTCGCATACAATACCAAATTACTTAAAGAACTATATCAAAATAAATGTGACATGATGATTTACAGAAACGATTGAATCGTATAGGTAAACGGTATACATAACCAATCTTCGTTTATAATGATGAGTACCCTCGTATTAAAGAAAAAATAAAACTACTTTAAAATCAGTAATTATCTTATTGATAAGGATACTAGTTTTATAATAGTGTTTTTATTTAAAGTTCACTTAAGTATTAAGTACTCATTCATATTCAAGATATAAGCCGAATAAAATTAATGACATATCCTATTTAATGCAAGCAGTAGAGGGTTCCTAGCGGTAGTGTTTACAGTACAGTCACCACCTGTGACAACACAACGTGGTCGGATGCGCGAGAGCATGCTCATTTTTTTCTCTCTCATGTATAAGTTTACATTTACAGTATAGCGCTCGTGTGTTTGTGGTATTCGTAGCTTGTGTATTCCATTTTATTTATATGATATTGATCAAATATGTCAACATTGATATAATTATTTTTATTGAGATGTGATGACGTTTATCGTCTGTAAAATATAAAACTATAATGAGATAAACATGGATGGTTCATTGATGTTTAAGTACACTAAAATTTAGTGAAGTTGTGGATGGAGTATCGTAATTATTTATTTAGTTATTTTTGCACTAAATTTTATGACGTTTTAATAATATATTACTAACCAAGAGCTGAAATCCACACGTTTTCGAAATGATATTTTGGCGTTTTGAACAAAGGGTCAAGAGTTCCAATTTGAAATGGTACTTTCTCGCGAGCTTAATACTCTAAATACTAAATACTTTTCATTGCGAATACGAGAGTAAATAAATATATACATTTTGACTTGGATTTAAATTTGGACTTGACCATTGAGCTTTATCTTAATTTAAAAATATCCATTCTTCTTGAATACAACTTTAGAATAGTTAAAATGAAAAATACGAAATATGTAAATGATAACCAAATGATATGAAAATGAAAAACATGGTCATATCAACAACATAAATTAATTAATGAATGAAAATCGAGCACTGAAAAATATTACAAGTCATATATATTAATGCCGAATAATTAATGCAAATATTGCATTAATTATTATCACGATGAAGACTTTGAGATTTGATGAGACATTTATCAAGAAATACACTTTTAAATATACGATATAATAAATAAAATATATATCAAACAACAAAATTCATTTCTTCATATATATTGCTTCGTAGTTTTGAATAACTAATGGAAGGCGCTGCCCTTTGTTGATGACTTATGACATTATGACTCACTAGGGAAATCCAATGTAAATGATTCCATGTTATTGTATTCATTAAAATTGAATTTATCTTTTTTAATGTATTTTTCATTATTGAGGTGATAATCTTTTTAGTTAATGAAATATATACAATATTAATTTATACATTGATGATAAAAAATGAGTTACCCTACAAGTAAATGAATAAGATGAAAAGTTTGTTAAACACACCGCAAGCCAAGAAAGATGCTGGAATGTGTATTTCATATATTCAAATTCTGGATTATATTTTATTTGCACACGATATATCAATTCTTTTCTTTTTGACATGAAACTATACTATATTCACATAAAAGGTACACGGACGGGTTGCGGTCGAATTAGTAACTCACGTGTCGTGGTGGTGGTACAGTTAGTCACGGGTCCTGGTGGTGGTACAGTTAGTCACGGGTCGTGGTGGTGGTATAGTTAGTCACGGGTCGTGGTTGTGGTACAGTTAGTCACGGGTCGTGGTTGTGGTACAGTTAGTCACGGGTCCTGGTGGTGGTACAGTTAGTCACGGGTCGTGGTGGTGGTACAGTTAGTCACGGGTCGTGGTTGTGGTACAGTTAGTCACGGGTCGTGGTTGTGGTACAGTTAGTCACGGGTCGTGGTGGTGGTACATTTAGTCACGGGTCGTGGTGGTGGTACAGTTAGTCACGGGTCGTGGTGGTGGTACAATTAGTCACGGGTCCTGGTGGTGGTACAGTTAGTCACGGGTCGTGGTGGTGGTACATTTAGTCACGGGTCGTGGTGGTGGTACAGTTAGTCACGGGTCGTGGTGGTGGTACAATTAGTCACGGGTCGTGGTTGTGGTACAGTTAGTCACGGGTCGTGGTTGTGGTACAGTTAGTCACGGGTCGTGGTGGTGGTACATTTAGTCACGGGTCGTGGTGGTGGTACAGTTAGTCACGGGTCGTGGTGGTGGTACAATTAGTCACGGGTCCTGGTGGTGGTACAGTTAGTCACGGGTCGTGGTGGTGGTACATTTAGTCACGGGTCGTGGTGGTGGTACAGTTAGTCACGGGTCGTGGTGGTGGTACAATTAGTCACGGGTCCTGGTGGTGGTACAGTTAGTCACGGGTCGTGGTGGTGGTACAGTTAGTCACGGGTCGTGGTTGTGGTACAGTTAGTTACTCACGGGTCGTGGTCGTGGTGCATCCTCGCGTGCAGTACGTCGGGCGGCGGCGCGGGTGCGGCGCGATGTCTGCCGCCGCTGGCGCACACCGGGCACTCGACCTCTGACTCGCTGTAGCTTTGGAAACAACTGAAGAAACAGAATAGTCTTGTAATAACGCTTATGACAATTTTTAACTTTGAACCGCAAATCAATAAATACTAAGTATACAACAAATCATACTTGCCTGTTAGGAAAGCAATTCGTATGGACATTTAAAATTTTACTGTTGTCGATTCTTTTGATTTTCTCTAAAAATCGCTTTCATTCTATTTTAATAATAAAAAATAAGTCCAACTACCCAGCACTTAGACCACCGATACACTTATACCTTGTTTTAAGAGTGCATTAAAATAAGAAAAAATAGTAACGCCTCTTTGTCTTATTTAAACTACTAAAACAAACATTTTAAATGACATCGTCGTTAGGAGTGTAATGAATTTCACTATCTTTGAATTATAACAGTGGCTTTCAAATTTTACAGTTTTTATTTAGTCTTCTTCTTATTAAGTTTAGGATTTAAATTCGATTGATATTGTGGGCGCTGTGTCAACAATTTTTATGTCCAGTATTGTACTGATATTATATAGATAGAAATATTATATTATATTATTAGGGGCCTTGATTTCTATTGTATCAATAATTTTTATTTCCAAGAGTGCGTTTTACAATTTATTTCTAAAAATAAATCGTTTCATTGTCATAAACATTCTTAACTTTTTTTAAAAGTTTTGTTCAACTAATTTAATTTAGTGACTCGGAGCTGATTATTAACAAATGCAATGAAGAACGATTTGATTAATGGAAGAAATGTCACTGGAATATAATAGAATGGAAATAATTAAAGTGGAGGCTGAGGATGTGTAAATTCCGACGAAAACGTACTGGAAGCCATCTGCTTAACAAATTGATGCGCTTCCGAAACTTTGCATTGGGTTCAGCTTTTCCTTAAAAGTTTGAACATGTTTCATATCACGTGAAATCAGGACTCACTGTTGGTGGAATGAATGCTGGCACAGGAAGTGTACAGTGGGTAGTTCCAGCGGCCGGTTGCAGACGGCGCAGCGAGAGCTCTGGAACGTGACCGGCTCGTGCTGTAACTTCTGGATCTGTTCCTTCATCTTCACGCTCTCTGACCGGTACTTCTCTGCGAGTTCCTGCTCGCGAGTTATTACCTCGTTCTCCGCTTTCAGCACATCCATTAGGTATCTAAGTTAGAAAAAAGGAAAAACTAAATGTAATAATTATTAACGGGCTATAAATATCACTATTACAAGGCAACATTCAGGTCTAGTACAAATTAGAAACTTACAAACATATACCTACATATTACACACGCGCCCATATACACGCGCATTTATGATTCCATTTTTGGTAGTTATCATGAATATAAGAAGTGCTTTATAAAAAAACATAAATTAAAATTAAGCGCAACTGTTTTACTTCGAGACTCCTACTCCGTTTGTAATAGAGGCGGCATTAGCAATGCATCTTAATCTTTGTAATGCATCTTAGACAAATGAGGCTTAGGCTTGAACGAGTTATCCAAAATGATAGCCGAATTATATAATTCGTACAAATTAGTACAAATTTTGTTGTACCAATATGTACGAGTTAACCAATAAATGGTCAGATATATATATTTTATCTTAAAAAAGTGCATTTTCAATTAAAATTAAGAACATATTTCCTTTGGCCAAACTTAAAAAGGTGAAGTTATTAACATATAATAAAAAAACTTACTTCCTAACATCACCCAATGTATACGTCGCTGTGCTTGCAAGACAGTCTATTACTAGAATAGGCGACAGTAACTTTTGAGTATCTGTGAACATAATCAAGTCTCATGTTAAAATGGGTTTACAGGAGGGTAGTTTTGGATTAATTTTGATCATCTTTACTAGCTGACATGGCGACCTGTGTATTGTCAAACGAATAATTACAATATATAAAATTAAGCATATAAAATCACTATTGATAAAAACCACATTAATGTGCTCAGATTCGCGAATCCACTTTTTTATGCTATGTATAGTAGTACCTTCCAATTAGGTATCATAAGAAAACCAATGTGATAGTGTTCGCCCAATTATGCTCGGACATATGCTTAGCAGATGGTTCATCAGTGACATAAATTATTACATTACATTTCTATTGTATACTTGAGGGGTTACTTTTTAAAGGAAAACTTTTTTTTATATACTTTTAGCTTTTACTTTCATCTCACTTGATGGTAAGTGAAGATAATGACTAAGATGGAATGAACTGACCCACTTACCTCCAAATGCCAGAGCACAACAATGCAATTAACATTATGGTTACGATAGCCGATTTAGGTAAGATCAAGTGGACTTCGAAAAAGTCTTGCCATCAAACTAAGACAAAAATAACTGCCCCCATTGGGAATTGAACCCCGAATCTCCAGATCTGAATCTACACCACACATGCAGTTAGTTCTTTCCATAAAGAGCCATATAATACATATAATTTATGAATAAAAGCTTTAACCTCATATAACCTGATTTAGGTAACATTAATCCTTAGATCTAAACTGTTGCAAATAAACATGACTACAGTTGCTACACTAAGTTTGTATATAAAATTGTATTTCAGCAAAAGTGTTCCTCTGGTAAATAGTTCTTACATTTCCCTAGACGAAGTTAATAAAAAATACAATGCGGTAAAATGGATTTGATATACTTATGTCCTGATATTGAGTGTGTCGGTGGGCTGGTGAGTAGAAGTGAAACTTAAATTCTTGTTACCTATAACGTGCAGTAGTTCAGGCAGACAGGCCGCGGGCGGCGGCCACCACAGTACGTCCAGCCACAGCCGCGGACAAACGCCACCACGCTTGCGACACGCTGCCAACGCTCCCTCCGCGTCGCCGTCACGCATGTGTAACGCCACTTGCGCCCGCCATCTTAGATACAAATAGTCTTTATTTCTTTGCATACTTATTATAGATAAAGATTAAGTGCCAGTGTGTTTAACTGTGTATAGGAATGTTGACTACATGTCAAATTTTAAGTATTCGAAATTTATTTCAAAATTATGAATTAGTTTATATGAAATAAGCTTTGCAGAGGATATTTCTTCGATTGAAATAAAAATAAATGAACTCGTAAAAACATTTTTGTACTTGTTACTAAATTAATTACTAAATTGCATAATTCAACTATGCGTGTAAACACAAAAATTACAAACATATCATTAATAAATTTTAATCTTGACAGCCAGGTGACGTCACCTGCTTTTTATATAGCAAGAAGTATATAGGTACTCACAATTTGTTTTCCTCATAAAGGTACATGATGCCAGGCTTAAAGTTGAGCATCTGGCAGATGACTAGGGTCTGGTCCTTGTCATAGTTGGCCTCAGGGTCTTTCAGCACTTTCATTACTTTAGTTTCATAATCCGGCTTCTCACTTTCCAGTGACTTCGCCCTAAGAGCAAAATGTGGACATTGAAAAATGGTGCTTATATTCAAAGGCAGTTAGGTTGGACTGACTGAATATACAAAGAAGTGTACTGAAGTGGCGAAGTGAAGAATACTTGTCTGTATGAGTGACGATTGTGTTTTATGTGTATATGTATGTTGCACATGATGTATCTACACTTACCAAACATGTATATAATGTTCTATAAGCGCATTGTAAATCAGCTTTGAACTAACGCCTCCTGACCCTGTCATGTGTTCCAGGAATTCTATGAGTCGTTCCGAGTTACTTAGAAACATGTGTACGTAGTCTTCGGGCGGTGCTCGGTCCAGCTCTCGAGGTAGACCCGCCAGTGAAGACTCGTCCACCAATGGCTTGTTGCGGGGTTTGTAGTCCGTGCACAATTCTAATCAAACATATAAAGGCAGCTTCAACAAGCAAATTAATAGAAGGGGCTATTTAATAAAAATAAAATTTTAATTTGTCTATAAAGTAATCTTATTATAATATTAGGTCGGGGAAAAGTCTTTTCGCATGTAGTATGTATAAACTTGTAATATAATATCTTTGGCTGTACTATTTGTATCTGGCTGGTTTTCATGGCATTAAACAGATGATATTTCAAAAAAACTAATCAAATTTTGTTTTCCACTATTTTTTTCATTTATTTATTTCTGTCAAAATGAGAGAATCGAAAGAAGAAATTGGAAACATTTTAAAATTTTATTACAAAAAATTTAAAAATGCAAAGCTAGCCGCGAAAAAAGTAAATCTGGTAGTCAAAGAGTAGTCAATCTGGGAATTTTAGTGTCAAGTATGCATCTCGGACTGGCCGCCCTGTTACGGATAAAATAGAAAGAAGATGTGTGAAGAAGTGGAGCAAGATCGGCATATCAGCAGTTACGATATAACTGAAGAACTGGGAATTGACTACAAAACAATTTTGACCAATCACAAAAAGCTTGATATTTGGATGCCACACGAAAGAAACCTAATGAACCGTGTACTCATTTGCGATTCTTAGTTGAGACGTAATGAAACCGAACCATTTTTGAAGAGATTGATGAGCTTAACTGCAGAGCAGAACTATCGATTCGGATAGAGATCCGAATCTACTGCCAACAACTGATTAGATTAATGCAAGAAATTGAGAGAAAGCGGCCGGAATTGATTAATTTATTTAGGTCTTTCATCACGATGACGCTAGATCACATACATTTTTAGCCAGTGAGCAAAAATTAAGAGTTTGGCTGGGAGGTGTTTATGCATCCACCATGCAGCCCTGACCTTGGACCTTCAGATTTCCACCTGTTTCGGTCTCTTCAGAATTCTTTAGGCAGTGTCAGGTTAACATGGTATAACCATCATGGTATGAAATTAAATTTTTAATAGATAGAGATAGCTACTCTCTTCTACTTTACGGTTCCTATTAGGGTCTGTAGTGATCGTATTTTAAAAGTGACTATACTAAGTACAAGTGAATAAAATATCACTTACGTTTCAAAAACTTGGTGCTTAGTTCTGGCTCGTGCTGTATTAAAGTGTGTCCATACTTCTTCATATAAAGCTCAGCGTGATCAAATTCTAAATCCGCCATATAGTCTAAAGCACGTGGGTACTCTTTGCGGTCCTCAACGAGCATCTTGAGGCACCAGTCGTGGCGTTTATGGATTGCTGCCAGAGACAATGCATCGTCTATGCTTACTTGGCGGACTACCTATAAACAATTATTGTCTGCATAAAAAATTTGCTGTTTAAGGCAGCATAAAGACAGTGCTCACTAGCGAAGCGACTGTTCTAATTAAGGAAACAAAGCAACCTTTATAATGGTTGATCCCGGATAGATAAAAAAAATGGTTATGTCTAGTTCCTACGTGCTTCGTGGACGGGGGTCAAGGTAGTTACTGTAACCACTTTCACCCAGTAACTCATATTGGGATAGCGTGGTGGTAGCATATAGGCTATTTCATGATGATGAAGGTAGCTGTCAAATTGTATTTTACAATATAGAGTTTAATTTACTGTTATAATTAAGGTCTTCTATTAAAAATTCATTTTAAATAATTTAGGCAATATTATATTTTATACTGCTTTCGTCACGAGTTATTTGCCTGTGCATTTTACAGAGGAAAAGAAATGACAATGACATTTAAGTAAAACGTCAGATGAAACCCATTACCGTTACCATAGATACCAATAGACAGAAAAAAGGAGTTTCAGATTTAGGCTTGCTTAATAAGGCGACTTATGTTTTGATTCTAAGAAAATGTATGAAGCATTGAGAGTTGATTTTATCTGTCATTAATTTATAACAATTTACACATAAACAATAGGATCTCTAAATTAAACAAGTCTAAGTACCTTAATAGCCACATCGACATCAAAGTCTATTGCCTTATCTTTGGAGTTGATAAAGTCTTTCAGTTTCCCCAGCTGGTCGTGCTGGTCTATCTTGACGTAACAGGTCAGAAGCAGCGTGGTGTGGTCTTCTGTCGCGTATCCTTTCTTATGAAGCTCTTCTAAGTACAGGATAAGAGGTTCCAAGTGCCTTGATTCCAGGTATTTGCGTATGACGTAAGATGTTTCTAGCCAACCTATCGTTTTGACATACTGTTCTATTGCACCTTTTAAGTCACCCTGAGGAAAAATTATGTAAGTTTATTAACCTGAACATGAATTATGTAACTTTACTTACCGTTCTACATATTTGTATTTTTTAAGCCTGGGATATTTTTAAATACTCACTTTTCCATACAAATGATCACCATATTGCTTGTAGATCTCAGTCAATCCTTCCACATCGTAATGCTGCCCGCTTGCTATCCTAATAGCGACATCATACAAATTTTTCTTGAACAGCAACGACAATTTCGACTGTAGATCTTTTTCCTCCAAATATATTACTTCTTTATCCTTCGTCAGTAGATAGATGGAGCCCCATTCGGTTATAACGGCATCTATTGCCTCGAAGGTTTTAGCGTAAACGATGAATTTGTTCTGTATATCCAAAATGGTGATTAAGTGTGATTTTGGTGGAGGTAAGGCGCTAGTGGAGGCCCTGGGTGGAGCTTCTTTGGTGGTAATGACGAGGTAGGAACGAAACCAGTTGAGGCGGACTTTTTCTCCTTCGAGAGCGTAGCAAGGTCCACGGCCCTCAGTGGTGTAGCAGTATATAGCCTAAAAAATAAATGAATAATACCAAATTATACTTTTTACATTGGCAGATAAACTGGAGAATTAATCACACTAGGTTTAAAATATGGTCATTACGGAATTAGGTACAGCAGATTATTTACTCAGACATCGTGTAATTAATAGTGATGTTCAATGCATCAGCAATAGATTTCAAATAGATTATTAAGTAAGAGTAAGATGCTGTAATAAACTTAGAATATTAGAGACTCATTGCCTTTGACCTCGATTGTTTCGATTTAAAAATGAAATTTGGCTAAATTTTACAGTCTATCGTGCTCCGGAACCTTTGAAACAGAGAATAAAATAAAATATAAGACTTATTATGGCATATTTATAGTAACAAGTGCAGTATTAGAACCCAGCGCTCCGGTTTTTATTTTCGCGGCGTTTAGTTACAAATTTAAAGCTAAGAACGTCTCAATCTTTACTTAGGCTAGGTTTCAATAATCTATATACGGATGATTTTACTTAATATGTCATAATTCAAACTTTTGTACGAATAACCATCCGTAGATAGATTGTTCAACCCCAGCATTACTGAATTCTATCATACTGCTTGTCGGAGCAAAACTTTAAAAAAAACAGACTTCATAACGCTAAAACAGCAAAATAATTCAGTTTAAGAAGTTACTCCATTTCAAATTATGTTTTGGAGGTTGGTGCTTCACTTTTACTTTAGAAACAACTTAGCACCAACTCCAAAAATATAATATATTTTTTCACAATATTGAGTGGTCAGTTTCTAAGGACAACATTAAATGGGTGACCGTCAATATTGGAATTGCTTTTGAAACAATGTATTGTTACAATTACATTAAATTACATAATCCAAGTTAACGAAATTATCAATAAAATAAAAACTTCTCAGTCAAATTCAATTAAATTTTTATGAGGCAAATATTTCGCATCGAACAAAAAAGAATCACGTAAATCGGATCAGAAGATCCGATTTATATCGACGTAATAGGTGTACACGCATAAAAAATTTACCAACTGTATTGATTATCTCCCTATTTAGAAGTCGATTGAAAATGACGTTTCTATCGTATTACGGTTAATCCACACATATCAGCGCATTGTCCGGGCGGAAAAAATATTGTTGCTTGCATTTTATATGCCTAAATGTTCAAATTCATGTTCGGATCGGGCATGTATGAAGACCAGCTTCAGTCGTTCACAATTCACACCACGGAAACGACACCTGTTTCTGAGCTGAGTTTGTGACGTTAACGTTAATATGAAGTGAAACAGAATCCATCTGCTAAGATGCATCAGCAAGTGGACACCCTATTACAAAGTTTGATGGCTTAAAGTATCTTACATCGTCGACGGCGACAGTGAGTCGGTGTTTGTCGGCGAGCACACAGCATCCGGGCGGCGCCCCGCGGCTGTCCAGCGTCACGCAACGCTCAGTGTTCAGCCAATACACCAGCACAAACGCACGAGACACCACGAACAGTTTCTCTGCGCCCCTACGAGTTGGTTGGTTAACATTAAAATAGATAAAGACACAATGGCGATTCTACTAGCATTCTTTAAACTATTATAGTTTGTCTGCCTATCTTTCATTCTATATAAATAAGAAAAGCATTTAATGGCTTATCGAAATGTCACCTTAGTTGATCCCTTTGTACTTATTTTAAGCGGCAAGGATAATTTGTTTAAAGAGCCATTTACGGGTTGGGTTGTAAAAGAGTAGCACGAACTTTAAGTACATGCACAACGGAATCGCGGCTAGTAAAAAACAAAATAAATTGCTTCTAAAATTGTAGTTTATCACTATGTGCAAGTATAATTAAAATACTTCATATTTGATCTATAGCAATATTGTATTTTTCTAGCAATATTGCAATATCTTAACTTTAATATGCGTATTAATGTAGCAGGACTAAATAAATGAATGTTGACTTTGACTTTGCTGCGAAATGTTATTAGGCTAGACAAAATGACATTCCCAATGAAGTATGCAAACAACTATAATCCAAGTTATTTATACATTCTAAGCACTAAAACTCTTCATTCTTATGTTTATGAAACAAAGTTGAAATCATTGGATATATTTCCATTTTGACCTTGTCCTTAAAAAGTTGAATAATATTTTTGCTTCAATAGCGATCAATCAAATCAGTATCAATGCCACAGTTACATGAGTATTTAAATAATAATAATCAAAAACAGTCTAAATTTTATTAATAAATTCGCTCTTTATTAATAAATCAGGCTGAGAACTAAAAACTGAAAGCTTGTAGAAAATCAAACTTACTTGAATGCGAGCCCTGTGATGGGACTGGTGCCGGAGTCGGGCAAGGTCTTCATCTTACCGCTGCGCTGCCGAGCGATGTCCCCACGGAACAGCGACACGGAGCCATCTTGGAAGCCCACCGCTAATAAGTTCTGTGCATATTTAACTTTATTGCATCAAATACAAATTACAAAAATAAATGTACAGATCCCTTCTAGTCCAGCAAGTTGCACAATTCTTTTTCATAGAAAAAAAAATAGCCATTTTTAAAAGACCTCGATTCCGTTGTGCACGAACTAAATCAAAGTTCCTTATTAATCTTTCAGTACGATACAGCCAAAAAGACATTGCCGTTTCTAAAATGGCGGCTCTTAAGCTCTTATCACTTGACGGTCCTAAAAGTCATTCTATTCTCGTTATTGAATTAGAATGAACGAGATGCGAATAACTTAAATTCAGTTAAGTCCACGTACAACGTAATTGGGGCGAATGTACATGAAAATGACACAGGATAATTAAATCTTCATTAATTATTAACCTACTAAATTAAAAGAAGAAAAAAAAACCTTATTGTCATGTATTGCAAGCGCTGTGACGGGCGTGGGCCGCATGTGCGAGGGCACAGCGCGGGATATGCGCACGCATGTTGGATTCCCATGTCGATCGTTGCGAGACCAATCCCATACTTTGATCAATGGATTCACTCCTGCTTCATCATCCTGCAAATAGTATGAGTACGGCATAGATGTATTTTCTGATCCTTAAGCTACTTCCAAACCAACTAGAGGCAATGTCAAGATATGGTATGACTCATCACTTTGCTCAATTTAGGATGGAGCACGGAAAGCCAAGTAAAAATATTGGCTATATAATTGGCTTTCATTATTTATTTGTAGGGCCTTGGAGCAACTTTTACATGCATGTCTCAATCTCCATGCTAGATATAAAATCTGTTGATTGATAATTTGCTCTATTGGCTAAATTTATATATCTATATTTACTACTAATTTTTTCGCTCTATTGGTCATTGTTTTAGTTTTTGTTGTATTAATATTCAGGCGAACTTGCTCGCTGTATGTTTCACGGTCTGTTAGCATTTTGTTGCAGTTCCTAAGAGGAGTTTACAACAACAATCAAAGGTTAGGGTTAAAAGTTAAATGGCAAATTATATTGCAGTCTTCAAAAGTTTTTTGTCATTTCACATAATATAATCTATTTTTGTATTTGCCCTCTGGTGCTAAAAATACAAAAATTTTTTAGGCCTTGGGCCTAAAAATTATTAGTATTATTTTTGGAAACACTGTTCAGAACTGTAAGATTGTAGAGGCTTAAGGCTGATTTACTAATTTGTTTCATTTCAATGATTCTAAGCCATATTAAATAAATTTGTTATGAAGAAAATTTGATTTTATATAATTGGGTGAATATACGCTATTTGAATTCCAATGGTTCATAGACAAATTTTATGTTAAACATATTATATTATTGGTTTTGTATGCTTAAACAATAAAGAATATAGTCTTTTATTTGGCCCACATAGTCTATTCATGATAATTGTTTAATTTAAGGCATTAATAGTTGAAAATAGTCATAAATGTATACTCCTCTGGCCTCCCCCATTACTAGATTATAATAATTTTATGGCCAGATACTTTAAATACGTATGCTATTATGGTTTTTTTTAATATGATCATATGCTTTAATAAACATCGAAACATATTTCATCAAAATACACTGTAAAAATATTTTTTATCATGAAAAAAAATAACTTATTTTCATGTCATGTTACAATAATGTCACTCCATCTGGCGAAACTCAAAGAAGTAAAATTTGACATAAAACCGCGAAGTTATGTTTTTGTCCTTGAACTACGCGCGTACAACAGTGTGAAGTTAGAAGCAAGCTCACGACGTTAAGCAGAAGTCCAATAATATTACGTCAGTTTTTGATTCACTGTAGGGAAGCGTGTTTGTGCCAGTCGTTAGAGTATTTCCTTTGGTAAGTATATGTTTTTGTATTTCATCGTTACGAAATCGTACATTTGCACAATGCAATGTTTATTGTGTGTAGATATCATGTATTACGTTAAACTGTGGTCAGAAAAGCAAGTGATGTTGTTTTTCGTAGGTTATGTACGATTTTGTCACTTCTCTGGCGTCACTTCTCTGGCATCTTCCATTTCAGAGGAAATACATACGCGCCAGGGAAGTGACAAAATTTTCGTTTCGTTAATATTTAATGTTTGAAGGCTTCATTTCATTTATTCTAGATACTTGAGCATAATCGGACATCATGGCGAATGTTAAAAAGAAGCAAACAAGGGAAGAGAGGTTAGAAAAAAAGCGTCAAGCTGAAAAATTACGCTACCAAAGAATTAAAAACGATCCGGTTAAAAATGCTGAATTGAAAGAAAAAGAAAAACAGCAATATAAAAAGAAAAAAGAAAAGGGACAAATCAAGAGCATAAATGATATGACTAAAAGGGAACAAAGGGCTGTTAGAAAAATATGGAGAGAGAGGACTAAAAAGCATAGAGATCGCGTAAAGCTACAATCTACCAGAAACTATCCAGTAACACCATCTGCGTTTGATAATGAAGACCAACCTCCACTTCTAAAAAACAATATTGCTCTGGCTGCTAAAAGGCAGCAAATTCAAATTCAGCGGAAACTACGAAATAAACTTATAAAAAAACAAAAATATGAAATTAAACAGTTACGTCAAAAGGTCTGTGAGTATCAAAAGAAACTACGGCGCATCGGAAAACAGAAAATGACTCCAAACTCAAAAGTGGCCGATCTTTTGCAGAATAATAGTAAAGAGAATGTAGAAGAGGTGAAAAAAAAATTACTATTTAGTGAGGTGATCCAAAATCAACTCAAAGAAAATATAAATTTGACAAAGAATGATAATGAAAAGAAGATGTTTAAGAAAGTATTAAGTGGCAAAATAGTGAAGAAGTATAAAGTGTTGAACCAAATTAATATGAAACCTATAAGACATTCATCTACTGCAAATAAAAGTTTGTTAGATATGACACGGAAAACAAGAAACGATAAAACGAATTCAAAGTTAGAGAAAATAGTCGCAGAGTTTTTTGAAGAAGATTGCAATAGTAGATTATGCCCAGGTAAAAAGGATAGCATTACAAAAGGAAAAATAAAAAAACAGAAGAGATTGTTACTGGACACCATGAAAAATCTACACACCAGATTTATAAAAACAAAAAATATAAAGTTAAGCTATACACTGTTTTGCCGCCTACGACCTTTTTGGGTTGTAACCCCAAACATCAACCAAAGAGAAACTTGTTTATGTATAACTCATGCAAACACGGAACTAACCTTGGCTTCCCTAAAACAGGCAAACATCATAGATTTTTCAAACTATCAGAGTATGCTTAATTATTTATGTTGTGACCGATACAATGAAAAATGTCTTATGCGAGAATGTCTTAACTGCAAAACACGTT
The DNA here is from genome assembly GCA_943193645.1 of Acentria ephemerella. Classification (NCBI taxonomy): domain Eukaryota; kingdom Metazoa; phylum Arthropoda; class Insecta; order Lepidoptera; family Crambidae; genus Acentria; species Acentria ephemerella. Next base: position 8,429,150 of record OW971891.1, read on the forward strand.
CTATATGTTATCATGAGTTCGACAATTCTGTTTTGATCAAATACTCTTCATGGCAATGTATTGCAGAGGACATTTTAGATACTAAAACAAAGAAAAAACGCAGGGTTCGAAAATATACCAAAATAACATTAAACTGTGCTCCAAAAGACATTGTGATGAAACTTGAAAAAAACCTTGATATTTTTTTAAAACATGAAGCAAATATAGTACATCAATATCAGACCATTAAAAGTCTAAAAGATAACTTAACTGAAAAAGATGCTGTGATTCATATGGACTTTTCCGAAAATTATAATACAAAATATTCTTCAGAAGTTCAATCGTTTCATTTTGGTGGGTCACGTACGCAAATAAGTTTGCATACTGTGGTCTTATATACCAAGGGAGAAACGAAATGTTTTGCCACAATGTCAAAAAACCTAAACCATAATGTACCTGTAATCTGGGCTCATCTAAAACCTATCATGGAACTCCTTCCGTACTCAGTAGAAAACGTTCATTTTTTAAGCGATGGCCCTGTTACTCAGTACCGTAACAAAGATATGTTTTTTTACTTACTTTGTAAATTGACTGAAACCTATCCGAATATTTGTGATTTTACCTGGAACTATCATGAAGCCGGTCATGGTAAAGGAGCTCCAGATGGTATCGGAGGGACATGTAAACGAACCGCTGACAAAATTGTAGCTTTAGGAACTGACATTGCTACGATTGACGACTTTGCTACGGAATTAAACAAATATTGTCCCGGCATTAAAATTTTTGTGATACCTGAAGAAGAAATTGATTTTCAAAAGAAGATAATGGAAGATAATCGACCAAACATCAAACCTTTTACTGGTACACTAAAAGTACATCAAGTACGAGGAAACGTTCTGAGCAATACGTTGCACATGAAGAGCCTCAGCTGCTTTTGTAGCATTTTTTGTCCTCACTTCCACATAGGTGACATTAAATACCCCCAAAATGAAAAAACCAAATTGGATGTCGATGCAGTATACACCGATTCTGAGGAAGATGTGCCAAACAAAATGGTTGCACAAACATTTACTCATCTGATTAATACTACAGACAATGCAAACACTACTATGACTGTCAAGAACGGAGATTTTGTACTTGTGGAATACCATATTAATAATAAAAAATATAGATATGCTGGTGTATGTTCGTCAGATTTTGATGAAGAAGAAGGAGAGATCAGGGTTACTTTTTTAAAGATCTCCAATAAAGATGGTACTCTTTTTAAAATAAATGACAATGACATGTCTGATGTTAAATGGGAACAGATATTGACCATATTACCAGTGCCAAATATACGTATGAAGGGTAACAGAGTATTTTACAAGTTTCCAAAGCCAGTTGATGTATTTGAAAAGTAAATTGTTGATTGTTTAGTATTTAAGTAAAAAATATTTAGTTTAGTGGAAATTATTGATTCTGGTCTTTGAAAAAAATGAAAATTTTCATTTATACTGTGCACTGATAATTTTTAAGTTTATTTGTTTAGATAGCCTCGAGACTGATAGGTGTATCATTAGATAGTACTTTTGTTTTGTATAAGAAGTTTATATTTTTGTTTCATTTAGAAATTTTATTCAGATTAAAACGCCTTAAACATGGCTTTTGAGTTTTTGAATGTTTTATGATTAAAAACTATCAAACAGTATGTACTGTGATTTTTATCTCTGATGAGACTAATAATTAGAAAATATTAATTCTGTTATTTGATACCGACAATTGAAACTTGAGCATTAACAAACCATTAATATTAAAAATAAGGTTGCATTTAGAAACTGTGAAGACTGAATGTATCTTGTATATTAAAAATATCCAAATACTATAATTTATATATGTTTCATTTAATATTAGTCCCCTTTCTTAGCTAATAATCAATGGCTTGTCACTTCCCTGCTTTAATTTGTCATTACTCTGCCAATAGTGTCTGTTCGCGAGAACCCCTTCGATAGTTCATGTGCTGATAATTCTAGGTCACTGATTTTATTCTTTCTATTGGTATATTACAGGCATTGGTTTCCCCAGTATGAAGCAAACCACTTACCTTGACACCGTCAGGTCGGGCCGATGCAGGAACCACGTGTTATCACGTGTCTTGTCTGCTAAAGTCCACCAATCTTGGAATACACTGACACTAACGTATCACATTTAGTTTATTGTCTTAAATTAATATTATAATGAGTGTTTCATGAGAAAAAAGGTTTGAAATATATAATTAAAGTTCATCTACACCGAAAAGCCGCCGTCCGAACACTTCACACACTGCCTCATCCCGAGATACTGGTCGGGGCAGCGGTCCAATACCATTGGGTCGCGGAATCGTAGTTTACCCACATAATAAAGAAAACAATGCCTGAACATCCCGCCGCCTAACCAAGCTCCGCCTTGGTTCCTATAAAACAACCGGTAACCTACATAATTTGGAAATAGGACGAATCAGAGTTCCGGTCTGCGTTCGAACCTCAGCAACCCTAATAATGCTATCTTTACCCGGGAGTAACTTCACTATACGGCCGCGTTTCCATTGAAGAGGAGTAGTGTTGTCCTCCTTTATTAAAACTAACTCGTCTAATTTAGGGGGTTCCGTAACGATGTTCCACTTATATCGTTGTTGCAAAGTATGAAGATATTCAGTTTTCCACCTATACCAGAAGTGTTGAGTCATCTTTTGAATCTGTTGGTAGCGAGACAAACGGTGCAACTTTACGTGCTCATAAGGGTACTCAGGCATAGCTACCAGAGACTGGCCGATCAAAAAATGTCCTGGAGTCAATATATCAAGATCTGCCGGATCCGTACTTAAAGGGCACAGAGGACGTGAATTCATCACTGCTTCAACTTTAGTGAAGAATGTCGTAAGTTCTTCAAACGTCAACTTAGCCTCGCCTAATACTCGCCGAGCGTGAGTTTTAGCCGACTTAACCGCTGCTTCGAATAAACCGCCGTGGTTAGGGCTAGATGGAGGGTTAAACAACCATTTGATGTTCTGTTGAACTAGTTTTCGTTCTACTTCAGGGCGATTGTCACGTAAAAATACATACAAGTCCTTGAGATAATTATTTGTACCAGTATAGTTGGTACCGCAATCCGATCTTATTAATGAAGGAAGTCCGCGCCGAGAAACAAATCTAGTTAATGTAGCCACAAAGGCTTCAACAGACAAATCCGAAACAATCTCTAAATGAACTGCTTTAGTGGACAAGCATACAAAAATACATAAATAACATTTTTGAATTTTTGAATTCCGTAACGAACTAGATTTAATATAAAAGGGGCCAGCATAGTCCGTACCGACTCCTGAAAAGGGTCGTACACCCCTTACTCTATCGGGAGGTAAATCTGCCATAAAGGGTTGTGTACATCTGGATTTCGAACGGTAACATTGAATGCAACGAAATGACACATTTCTAGTAACCCTTCGTGCTGAGACTATCCAGTAGTTTTGATAAAGAATAGCTGCTAAGGCATTCGCACCGACATGACAATAACTGCGATGGTAGTCGGTTACTAATAAATCCGTAAAATGTCCTCTACTAGGTAATAAAATTTGATGTCTTGCATTAAAGGATATATTCGCGGCTCCTATCCGTCCACCGACACGTAAAATCTGATCCTTATCTATAAATAAATTCAATCGCCGCAATGATGTTCTAATTAATCTTTTATTTTTTAAAGCTGAAATTTCATCACTAAAATAATAATTTTGAACTGACCGAATTAAATATAAAATTGCATTCCTGCGTTCTCCGATTGAGATATTCCCGACATAACGTGATAATTTATTTTTGCAATTATGAATAAATCTTAATAAATAAGCCGTTACATTAATTAATTTCTGAAAGGAGCTATATCTATCGATTAAGTCAAATTCCGATTGTAGAATTCCGATATTAGTAACTTTTACTTTAAGCCCGGGCAACATATCTTGTGGAAACTCTAAATATTCACGCGGCCAGTTAGATGGAGATTGACTCAGCCATGTTGGCTGCCACCAAAGACTATGTTGCAGCAGATCTGACGCTAAAATGCCACGGGAAGCTACATCCGCACAATTCATTTCACTCGGCACGTGTCTCCATCGAATAGAGATAGGCTGGGATATTATTTGAGATACTCTATTAGCCTCGTAGACTTGTAAAGTATGTACCGGCCGCCTCAGCCAAGATAAAACAATGGTGCTATCACACCAGCCAACAACCTGATCAAATACAATGCTGTCTCCCAAACAAGAGACAACATGATTTAACAATGTGGTTAAAAGCAAGGCACCCTCCAATTCCAGTTTAGGAATGGTTAAATTCTTTCTCAATGAGGCTACTCTAGATTTGGAAATAAGTAACCGCACGAGGGCATTCCCATCATCCAACTCCGACCGAATATAAATCGTCGCTGCGTGGCCTAGCGAGCTACCGTCGCAAAAACCGTGCAGACTGTACCGAGCTGCTCCGTCAGGCTTTAAACACCTAGGTATCCGCACTTTTCGTAAATTAGGTAAATCTGAAACAATCATATGCCATTGTCTTTCTATGTCTGCTGAAACAGGTGAGTCCCATTCAATTTTTCGAGACTTATCCTTAGAACCGAGCAATTGTTGTAAGAGAATTTTAATTTTAAAAATAACCGGGCATATCCATCCTAAGGGATCGTATAAACGGGCCGCTAACGACAGTATTTGACGACGTGTCACCGTACACTCCGATCTCAAATTTACTTGGTAAGTAAAACTATCTAAAACTGGATCCCATTGTATACCTAAAACTTTTACAAGTCCAGTACTATCGCATAAGTTGTCAAAGCTTCTAGGCGTTTCTAGATGTGTAGTTGGCAAGCCGTGTAAAAGTTCCGGAACATTAGAAGACCACTTCCGTAATTCATAACCAGCCGTATCCATAAGTGCTATCAGCTCATCACGTAACGCGCGAGCTTCCGGTAGAGACTCACCACCACCATTCAGGTCATCTACATAACTATTTTTCAATAATAATCTCGCCGCCGCCTGTGACTTAACCTTTTCGTCATGAGCAAGTTGATGTAAACACCGAATAGCTACAAAAGGGCTAGACTTCAATCCATACGTATTAGTAGTCAATTCATAAATTTGTAACGGCTCCGAAGGGGAAGGTCGCCAGAAAATAAGCTGATATCTACGATCTTCAGAATGTATCCATGTTTGACGGAACATCATTCTTACGTCCGTTGTAAATACAATTCTTGGCCACCTAAAGTTTATTAATATATCCGTAATATCTCGCTGTAATTTTTCACCCGCATACAAACAATCGTTTAGACATACACCCGTACTACTAGGAACACTGCCGTCAAAAACTACGCGAATTTTACTAACACCACCCGATTCCTTAAATACCCCATGATGTGCCAAGAAATAATGTTCTTTATTGAAGTCAAATTTTGAAACCGTCATATGACCTAAGTGAATATATTCCGTCATGAATTCTACATATTTAGACCTAAAATCAGAGTCTCGTTGCATTCGTCTTTCTACTGACAAAAAACGTTTTAACGCTGTCTGCCTTGAATCACCCAAACGCTGATGGTCAGGTAGCAACGGCAGGCGTACAGTGTACTTGCCATCGTTGCCGCGGCTAGTGGTGGAACAAAAGAACCGCTCGCATTCGATGTCTGCCGGACTTTTAAATTTATGTTGCGGCGGTTGTTCGCAGCGCCAAAATTTTTCAACCGCTTCCAATAATTGTACCGCCGAAACATTAGAAGATAGAAGATCTAAATTATCCGAGTCAGTCGTTTGACTTGGTCCGAAAACAGCAAAATCAAAAATGGTATTTAAAGCGTAGGGCCCACCAGTACCTAGGTCAAGTTTCTCTCCGTTTAAAATATGTCCTAAAACATCACATCCGAAAATTATATCTATATGTCTATGATGTGATCCGTCATCAGAAATATTTATATTTTTATTTAAAGTATTAAATTTATGAGCTAAATAAGAGGTGGGTTTCTTTAACACAACCGCCGTAACCGATAACAAAAGATTTTCCGATTTAATTGGCCTAAAATAAACTTTAACAATATAATTATTAATACTAGTATGAATACCGCCTATACCTGCAATAGGTACGTTAGAGTAATGTCGCTTTAGTCCCAAATTTGTTACAAAATCGCTTTTAATTATAGATACTTGAGAGCCGAGATCGAGTAATGCTCGAGCGTGTACAAATGAATTCTGAGACGTTTTAACTTCGATGATTACAGTGGGCAAAATAACATTGTCTATTAATTTTGGTTGAGAAGCGACATTACATGAGAGTAATTGCTATTCTGACATAGCATGCTGACGCCGTGAGTCCCTAGGACTCGCACTACGTATATCCTGTGATCCGCGACGTAATCGAGCGGCTTCTATTGAAGAAATCTCACCGCGGTCATTATCAGTATTTCGTTTATAATGCGATGAAGAAGATTGGTAAATAGGGTGCGAGCAGCTCTTAGATTCGCTGCGTACTAGTCCGCTCACTTCGCGTGGACTAGCGTTCCTACGTCGCCGTGTTGAAATAGCAAACCGGTTTGTCGAACAAGGGTGACTATTTGATAGTGACGAAGTTAAGGCGTGCCGTTGTCGAGCCTCCGACACTATGGGAGATTCTGAACGCGTAATATGCATCGTACAGAGTAACTTATTATGACCGATGTTACCGCATCGGTTACATGGCACCTTACTACTGCAGGAGACAGCATTATGCTGTCCGAGACATCTAAAACATAAACGTGAATCCTTAACATAATCTCTTCGTTCATTATTTGTCAGTTTATTGAACTTATAGCATTCAAGTATAGTGTGCCCCGTAAACTGACAATATAGACAATGTTTCGCGGCAACAGTGTTATTATGGGTGACTAGAACCGTGCGTTGTGCGCGCCGTCCACGGTCTGTATAACTGTTGTTGTTATGTAACGTACCTGACGCCGCCGTGTCTAATAGTCGACATTCGTTTTGCAAAAACTCAATCAATTGATTAAAGGTGGGCAAAGTAATCGTATTACCCCCGTATTTTTGTTCAAACCGCGACTTTAAATCCAAGGGAAGCCTTGTAAGACTAATATACAATAATAAATAACTCCAGTCATTTGTAGGAAAGCCGAGATTATTTAATGCACGGGTTGACTCCAATAAAGGATTAAGTATTTTTGTTCTTAGACCTGCAGTATTATTTAAACTTGGCAGATTTAAAATGCGTGAAATGTGAGAATCCGATAACAAACGTTTATTCTCATATCTATTTTTAAGAATGTCCATAGCCGTATCCAATGATTCATCCACCATTGGTAAATGTTTTATTAAATCCCTAGGTTCCTTTTCAAGATTAGAAAATAGATAATGGAACTTCTCCGTTTTAGAGATATCCCTCCTACTTAGAACCAGTGAATTAAACAAACTAATGAAGCTAGTCCAACCGAATATATCTCCATCAAACACGGACAAGTTTATAGTCGGTAACCGAGCATTTTGAGCACTTTCCGTAGGTTTATGAGTGCCGTCTAAGTTCGGATAAGCAGATGATATCACTTCCAATTGATAATAAATTTCCTCAGTCTTTTTAAATTGTACATCATATAAAATAATAAGCTTTTCATCCGTTAAAGAGTTTAATAATGCCTCGTATGCCTCGCTCAACAACTTGTACCTATCCTCTAACTTACGTAACCGGGCCGATATTACACTAGATGATTGACTTTTATTTGTAATAATATCATTAGTGTTTGAGAACCAATCATACTGTATTTTAAATTTATTTTCTAATACTTTGGATGCCATTTTAATAATTGTGTATTATTTGCTATCTTATTTAACCGAATAAAAATAAGAAATATATGTTTACAAAAAATATAAACAAACAATTTTTGTTACACACTAACTGTTCCTAATACCAAACTAAACTGAAAGAATTATCCGGTGAGAGGGACCAAATTTAATATGTTCGCGAGAACCCCTTCGATAGTTCATGTGCTGATAATTCTAGGTCACTGATTTTATTCTTTCTATTGGTATATTACAGGCATTGGTTTCCCCAGTATGAAGCAAACCACTTACCTTGACACCGTCAGGTCGGGCCGATGCAGGAACCACGTGTTATCACGTGTCTTGTCTGCTAAAGTCCACCAATCTTGGAATACACTGACACTAACGTATCACATTTAGTTTATTGTCTTAAATTAATATTATAATGAGTGTTTCATGAGAAAAAAGGTTTGAAATATATAATTAAAGTTCATCTACACCGAAAAGCCGCCGTCCGAACACTTCACACACTGCCTCATCCCGAGATACTGGTCGGGGCAGCGGTCCAATACCATTGGGTCGCGGAATCGTAGTTTACCCACATAATAAAGAAAACAATGCCTGAACAGTGTCACTCCCCTGGTAACACATTTTCCTCTGGTGCTTATAAAATTTAAAAAAATGGAAAAATCTTCTGGCCCTCACCATTATAAATTTGAAAATAGTGTCAAATGAAGAAATTATCAATATTGAATAGAACAGATTACATTTTCCTCAGGGACACAAAAAAATCAAATACCGTATATTCACCCAATTAGTAAAACGACTAATGATATAAAATCCAATTTTTATATCTGTAATGCACTAACATGATTCATCTTTATACAAAATTAAAATTATGTCGAGTTACTTCAAAATATACTTAAACATATAAAAAAAATATCAATTTAATAAATGTGGACCTAATCTCATGTTGTGGTTATTTTCATTATTTTTAAATAATACTAGAAGAGATAAAATTTTACTTACACCAATAGTCACCAAATATGGATCATGAGGCAACTGCTGTGCATGGGTGACTGTCAGTTCATATGCTTTGAATGAAGTAACTTCCCAAGATCTGGTTATCAAGTGAGCCCATCCTGTTACATCACAGAGAACTACATGACCATTTCCACTAGTGGATACTGTTATATGAGTGTCCTGAAATATTTAAACAGATTGAAATATATTCATATTATCGTAGTATTCATATTATCATAGTTCATGTAGCATAGCTTTTTTATGCTATGCTACAGATATGTCGTAACTGTTGATATGCTGATCTTGCTTCACTTTTTCAGAAATAGTGACCATTTTATCCAAAACATAACCACCAGATCGCTCTGGTGGTTGTGTTGTGTCAAAGAACACAACATCAATATTGGGATTGAAAATGCTTAAACTAACTTTGTGCTACTCTTACTGACACTGCATTAGGTCTATAAATGTCACATATTTTTTTGCGCAATGTGTTGTCCTTTTATACTAACGAATTATACAAATGTATCTGATTTCTTCATTCTATTCGCTCATTTGAACAAAAACAAATGAAAAATAATGGGAAACAAAATTTTCCTAATTTGATTCTTTTTTGAAATGTCACTATTTTAATGTCATGAAAACCAGCCAGATACAAATAGTATAGCCTAAGATATTTTGTTACAAGTTTATACATACTATACACGAAAAGACTTTTTTCCCAACCTAATATAGAGTCTAGGTGTTTACTAAGAATGGGAAAGTTTCGTTTAGAAAAGAATGGACAAGAAACTATGGAGTTTTTAATTGGTTTGATGCACTGCAGCAAATTGTACAAACAAGTATTAAATCCATTGAAACTTTTAATGTTAAAACCTTTCTCCAGAGAAACCAGATCCAGTGCAGATACCTATGATAGATTTGCTGATTTGCATTATCCCCAATATTATGCCAGGTCCCAATAAAATCAAGAATATTCACTAAAAAAATTTTTAGAAGTTAATTTATATACTTAAAGATAGTGTTAGCCTAGTAATACATGAAATATTAAATGATGTATACCTACCCAAAACAGAAAATAGTAATTGGAAACCTTAATTAAATATAACTAAGTGCACACTTACTTGTAAACATTCTGATATCTTCTTGTTGTCTGTGTTTCTATGAGTATCAAAGAAAAGGAAACGGCGCCACTGAAATAAACAATTTTTTAATAATACTAGTAAGTAAACTTGTTATAGAATTTTCATATCGGTAATAAATAAAATAAAATATAAAACAATGGGCGTAAGCAATTAAAGGTAAAATATATAACAACAGAAATCTGTGCAAAATTAGCCATACCTCCAAAAATGCCATTATTGGGTTGACAAATCAATTAAAATGTATAATGAGCATTTCGTTTTCACAAGTTTAGCCACATATTTTCCTCATAAACATAACAATGAAACCGAGTAGGTAGGTAATCAAAGTATGAACGTTATATATATTACAACCGAAACAAACTGATTTTCACTCGGGATATCCTAAATCTTATTTTGAGAGAAGAAAATGAGTATTTCAATTATTGTTTAAATTTATATCATAATTATTAACTATAAAACATTTATTATATCGTATTTATCGAAGTCAATGAATGATTGCAAATTACTGACATTGACAATTGACAGTCTAGCGCTTTTTTTCTTAAATTAATGAAAGGCGCAGGAAACTGAAGCTATATGTCTAACGTAGTTTATTCATTATTTATGTCTTCGTGATACCGGTGTAACGTGGAGTTTTTGGCGACTAAGGATAGGCCTTGTCATTTTGTTAATGACTTATGTTACGTTAATGACTTTCATGACAAAAACCACACTACAACACAATATACAAAATAAATTATACAACATCCCACCAGCGCTCATCATTATGCGCCAAAACTCCCTAGCGCTTTTTTTCGTCAGCACACTAAGACAGAAATCATTGTAATATTATAATAACTTAACATCTGTGGTATGTGAATACAACTCAATTTTATCGCAAAGAAATGTAATGTAATTCCTGAAAAACACCAAACATTGGTGTTTTGGACTTAATTTCAGGAGGTCATTTTAGTCGTCGCTGTCATTTGCTAAAGAGGAAGAATTATTGTTGTGGTACACAAACACAAAAGGTAGATTCTGGGTAAAATCTTGGGAAAGATAATGCTTTGATCTTTTTTTTTTGAAAAAAAGTTTCCATTTCTACACAACAGCTGATGAAAAACTCCTAGATAACATACCATTGGATAATCGCATTCGTATTCCTTAATGAAAACTGGGTTCGATAATTACACGGGATAGCTAAGAGATGCTTGGTGTCAAATCCTGTACTTTTTTCACTGTGCAATTGCTTAAGCGATTATCGAAAGGCATGTTGTCCGAGGGCCTAGAAAGCATTCATTTCGATAATAGCAATGTTTTTTTTGTCCAATTTTTTGGCCTGGTAACTAAGACCTTTAAGCCATATTTTCATTAATTTAGTTTTTATCTTTATTTATGGCTCCAGGATACTGGTGAAATGTAGCCCTTTGCCCCATGGAGTTTTTGGCAACTAATGGTAGGCTCCGTTATTAATTTAATTAACAATAATGACTTACGAGAAAATTTTTGAAAATACCATGTAATGAAAGCAATTATGATAAAATGATACGAAAATGGAATGTTATGATAATGATTACGACGAAATGATAAATAAATAAGAATGAAATCAAATAATGTTTTTAAATAAATGAACTTACCCTATAAATGAAATAATGGAAATGAAACACTGAAAAATCTCACGTAAGTCACTAATCAACGCTGACTGATGTATTCGATATATTGCATGATTTAACGATCCTTTTTGTCATAAAACTACACCAATTTCATGACAAAAACAACACTACAACACAATATATGAAATAAAATATACAGCACCAAACCGTCCCCCGTCATTTAGACATACTCTCTAATCTGTGCCCGTCATTACGCGCCAAAAACTCTAACAGCAATGTAATCACTTTGTGAAAAATAAGGGTGGGATTTGATAATAAGTTAATTTTTCCATTTAGCGATTCGATTGCGATTATCGAAATGCATTTTGTTCGGGACCATCTGAGCCCTCCTGCTTGCTTGATATTAAATTAAAATAAATCTAAGTAAAAACAGAGAAGCATTTGTAAAATAAAAGAATAGTAAAACAATAACTGTTGTTTTTAATTTTTCAATACTAAATTACTTTGTTTTGTTTGTTAGCTACTTGTGGCATGGTTCAGAAGTCTATCCCACAGTCTTTCGCTGATGGTAGCTTGGCTTTGATTAGATTCTTTGTCGAGGTCCACTTTTATTAGTGTATATAGAGGTTTTAACTCGATATTAATCAAGGTGTACGTTAGGGTAGTCAGGCCATCAAGCAAATTCAGGGGTGACGAGGTTTGAATAGTTTCATATCTGCATAAAATTAAAAGGTATTAATTATTTTTGTTACTTTTAGGCCTCGTAGGCCACTTCGATCAGAGAAATTGATCTTTTTGGCAGCGTTTTTAGAGTTTTCTGCTTAGCTCCGTTGAATCCAGAAATTTCTGGCAGTTATATATTGCAACTTCTGGGTGCACTATGTGCTTTTCCTTAAACCCCTTTTAAACATATGTTTATTTTATTTGCAGTGAGTGCCATGTAACGATTCTTGTTACTACGCAAGTTATGTGTAGTTTGAGTTGTAGCATATCTCTAGACAGTTTATTGTTGAATACATAAGGATGTAGTTTAGCAGCAATGGCTTATTAACTATATTAAGTATGCGTGTACGTTAGTATATTTAATCCTATCAAAAGTAACATAGTATTACTTGAATGTTGTCTCGTCATATGTCTCCATATAGTTTTCAATACCATTGCATAATACTACATAAACCCAATGCTAAACAATAAAAGAGTTGATGTTGTTTGTTCATACAAATTGAGTCGTCGTTTACTTAAATTTGACTTGAAGTTTCATACAATAAACTGACAATTCTTGATATTAGTATTTTACGATCATGTATCACATAAAGAGTCCCGAAGCAAAGCCCGAAGGTCCCGATAGAATAATTAAACTATTCTTACTTACTCTGCGACACTGTTGTTTTCCTTAATGGTTGCAGTTAAAAGTGTATATTTAGAAATAGTAGCATTTCTTCTAGTAATTGTAAAATTTACATTGATTAATCTGCAAGTTTAAGAAAAAACCTTGACTTCAATGATTAAGAACGTACAGCAGACTGATAATAAGGTGAATTATACACAGCTGAGAACTCTATGACTTAATAGCACAGTGATATGACCAACTGTTTCTTCGGTATAGTAGATTGAGCACCTGATTTTGATTACCAAAATGAAGGAACTTTTATGACGGTCGATCATGAAAATTTGAATAATAGAATTCTAGTTTCTCCGTGTTACGAGGGCAGTTTGAGTGACCCGCTTTAACCCACATTTAGTCACCCGTGGTGGTGTGATGATCCGGAACTCCAAACAAACCTCGAAACTTCGCAAGTCCCAATGCTTTCCGGTCGGCTTATTACATACTCAAATTAAAATACGATGGCAATTTATTTAAAGTGAAGTTATGTATAATCTATGATATATTACTATGACATACTACCCACCTTTTAAAAAGATCGGCATACACGGCCTTGTTGCGAACATAAAGATTTGAGAATCCGTTAACTTTTAAAAATACATGTGGTTTCATACCCAGGACTCCTCCGACGGAATATTCAAAAGAACTGTAAAATCAAGTATATCACAATTATAATGAGTTTATCTTTATTTTTGCAAACATTTTTTAATACAAAAAAAGCTTTAATTTGTTACAATCTGTTTCGTAGATTCTCGTTTTTAGAATTTTTATTGTTTCCTCCAAGGTTCTGTTATTAGCCCAGTAATTTACCTTGGCTCGCTCGCTGTTAAGCTCTTTGGTCGGCACTCGGGCCTTAGAGAACTAGATATAGGGCATAGTGCTATTTTTTAAATCTAATTTAGAGAGATCCAAACTTATAGAGGAACGCAGTCTGCTAACACTATCTTGTGACATAAATGTTCTCCTGCAGCAATTAGTAAGGTTCCTAAAACTCATTGAGGCAGCGATATTGTGTTAGGGAGGAGAAAAACTATTCCCTATTCTGCCTGCGATGTAGTTGTAAGCATTTCTATCTATAAGTCTTGGAATCAAACTGTGGTAAGAATAAGGAATCAATAAGGTAAAGCCCAGGCTATAACCTAAATGTGTTAACACTTTTGTATTGTCGCCATCACTTGCAGGGGGGGAGGGGGAAGTGTTCCACTATCACTTAGAGACACTAGAACATTTAAGTCATGATTATATTCATGAACAGGTGAAAACTATGTGTGATAAGTTGATAATAATACACACTTGTTTCCAGTTAGTGTTAGAACCAGTTGTTCAGGCTGCTCTTTGCACCGGTACAGGTTGCGCGAGTCAGCAGGCACCAGGTCATGCTGATGGTAAATTATGCAGTTCCATGCGCCATTTTTTTTCATCCGCTGCGCTTCAGTAAAGCCCACGTTGAACAACTTCCCCAGGTTCAAAGGTTGACTCTTATTGGCTAAAATCAAGTACGATGTAAAGAAAAAAAAGGTGTTTACCTACTGTCACAGAATTAAGATATGGTAACGGTTGATGTAATATAAAATATACTCAAAAGGCATAACCGCCTAGCAGTCTCAATTGAGATTATTTTCATAAAAAAATTACATTGAATTATATTGTCCGATACCCCAAGTTTGTGCCAGGTATATAATGACATTAGTTTACGAAAATTGTCTTGCAGAAAACGCTGATTACAATGGGAGAGTGCTTTGCAGAGCTTTTTGAACTTATACCTCACTCACCCTTCCTGCTCAGGACCATGCGTCGTCTTTAGAGTCATTTCAACATCATGAACAAAGATATTTCATACCTTATTACTTTACGACACGCCAATAACACGGTGAAATAAGTCACGTTTTAGGGCCGGCAAGGTAGAGATGGTTAGGGCACTATATCGTAGCTGCTCTAGCTCTCAGAGTTTCTCAGGACTTTTCCTTTCCTCAATCTACTATACCGTCATACGGTGTCGAGTCTTTATCAAATAAAATCAAAACTAAATTTCACTCTTTCGGTAATAGTGATAATAATATATTTGCTATAGACTGTACTGAAAGCGTACGTAACTGAAGTAGACTCTAAGAAAGTAAATGCATTACATTTTTGCTTTTAAGGTATCAACAAGATTTGATTTTGTCTTTATCATTTCCAAGCCAAGCCCAGACTTCTATTTCATTTGTCTAATTTTTTGCTGGCATGTCTATTTAACGATCAAATTGTTAACATAACATATAATAGAACTCTGGGTTGGTTTGTCAATTAGACAAATTTTCATAAATGTCTTGATAAACCTACATTTTTCTCATTTATCTTACCTTGTTCAATAACAAATATTTGATACTCCAATTGCTGCTTGATCAAAATTGGGTGTAAGGAATACAAGAACTTGGTCAGTTGACTCTTATCATCTCTATGGACAGATAAAATGGAATAAAAGAGAATAATGACTCGCCATATTGATAATAAAATTATAAATAAGCTTTGCATAATTATACAATAAATATTTCACTTTGATGCTGGATCATGCTTTGAAACATAACTTTTGTTTGATTCACAACATATTTTTCTTCTCATCTTTTCGAAAAGAGGCGCAGGGTTCCTCGTTATATTTAATATTAACACCAGAAAGAGTAAAATGAAACGCCAAATTAATGCGTTTCGTTTTTATGTAAATATAAATATTATTTACTAATAAAAGCGTCCCATATTTATTTTTCTTGTATGAAATGGGGGATGAAAAGCAGACTGTGCCCGACGGTACCACGATTATTTGACTCGAGCTTTGAAACTCTCGCTACGCTTAAATTCAAATGTGATTTGATCGTTAGGCACTTGCTCTATTTCTATAAGTAGGTATTAATATATTTCTTGGCCTTCTCACCCGTATGGCACTATAATCGCAACGATTTGTCGCGGCATACATTCACTTTCTTCGTAAATACCACCAGGTTGCAATACTGAGTACAAATTTTCTATCGCATCTAAATCAATAAAGTCATTGGGTTTTATTGGACCTGAAACCATATGGTAGATCTTGTAGGAAAGAGGTAACATTTTGTTACGCTATCGTATAAGCTAGTCGTAACCACCAGTTCTCATTCTAAAATTTGTTAATGGAAAATTCGGTTGAAAGTAAATATGTCTTCATATCAATAAGGCAACTTGCCAATGAATTTGACTAGTAGGTAATTTTAGGATTCAAATGGTAGTGGTTATTTATTTATTTCAGATTACCATAATAAGTAACAGAGTTTCTATTATATAACTTCACATTTGTATTGATTAAATGTAACTGTTATTACAATTGAAAGTAATCATAGCACGCACATTTATTAAATGACAGGTATCTATATTTTTATCTGTACTATAAAAACGACTTTAAGAGGCCTTGTGTATGTAGAAAAAAGTTTATAAACAAAGATACCTTTCCTGTATATGCTGGAAATAAACAGGACGATAGTGTCCTTTTGCGTTAAGACACAACGGCAGAGCAATTGGGACAAAGCAGTTCGTACTTATAAGGCATGATAGATAGCCGCTGCTGCTGAATTAGTTAAGTAGCTTGAGTATATATTTTTTATATCTATATTTATGGATGGTTTTCCTTATAAGGTGTTGTATTTTGACTAATAAGTTAGATTTGTCAAAATTCAACGCATATTAAGCGATACCAACTAGATACATTTTTGAAACCCATTTAATTAGGCTCAAAGCAGGTTTTTAGATCTACGCAGTACCTAAACCAGATGGTTCTTCTGCACACATATCGAGTCCTCTCCTGAGACCATTGTAGTAATATAAACTATTCGTCTCAGTACTTTGGTCGCGATAATCTATTAGCACGTCTTCCTCCACGGATCCTTCACTTTTCGCGGATTTATTATTATGATTTCCTTTTTCGCATACCAAAGAATCAGTCCACTTCACAGTCCGAGTTACAAGGCTTTTTGTGTAGAACTGCCTGAATAGGAAATAAAGATATAAATAAATAATTTATCTCAGGACAAAATATGTCAAGCAATTCATGCTTCATTTTCTGAAATAAGATTGCTTGACCAATAGTGGAAGACAGCTACACTCGGATTCCTCAAAATGCGTTCAATATTTGTTTCACATTTTCCTGTTGCAAGTCTACTGGTAGAAATTTCGTAGAAAATAACCAGTGCCTTGTTCTAAAACGTTTTAGGTAAATTTGTTGGTACTAAATATTGTTATAAAAAAAATTAATCATTAACGGAAACTCAAATGAGAAATTTGAATTTTGGTAAGCCCTGGGAACATGAATGTTATTGATCATGGGTCTGGATTTTAGCTGCGAAGCTCATCTGTTATTACAGTTAGTGTAATATCTTTCCACCTGTAATAAACTTATTAGAGTTTAGCGTCAACCCAATTCAATGAAGCAAAAGAGGTTTTTGTTCTAAGTATATTTAATGTTGTAAAATAAATTACCTCGATTTGGGCATTTTGAAACTAACGCTGACTTTAACAGCCTTGTGCGATGGAAGATCGTAAAGCAAATAGAAAAGATAATTTGTTAAACTCAGTACGGCAACGGCAAGAAAGAACATCATTATCAATCGCAGTGTCTGAGGGGACATTTTTCCAATTATAATTGACAGTAAAATATTACTAAATAAATATCGTTTAAATCTCTTTAGCTAAATTTCTGATTGACGTCCATATTGTACCCACAGATTATGACGTTTTTGCCATAATGCAATAAGGATGGTATTCTTGTACCTACATCACACTGTATTTTGTATTATAAACATCTACATTTATGACACGAATTACTACAATCTCCTTGGTATTATAGTACTCTACGGACACATCCTACTAGATACTACGTATCCTATGGACTAGCTACTGTTTTATACTAAGAGGTTTTATATAACAATATGGTATGCAAATGTCAACGTGACTGCGTGTATGGAGTTTATTTATTCAAATACATTTTCGTTCTAAAATTACCTAAGTTCGACATTCGTCGGATATTTTTCATCCTTATTAGAGATGAAGTGTTATACACAAATTTCCTTTAAGAAAATAAAAAGGAAATTTGTTCAAACAAAAAAAAAACAATTGCATTTAGGCGTTCTTAATGGCTGCATTGTAGACAAGTCCCCTGCTTCCTTCATAACGGTCCGGAGTCTTCTTCACTCAACACTGGAACAAAACAGTACAAAGTAAGTTATTGGGTGTTCTTCTGGAATGTGAATTTTCTTTCTATCACCAGCCTAACTATAAAAAAATGAGAGGAAAAATATCATCTTAATTAGTTGAGGATTGTTTGATTTAAGGCCTTCTTCAACTCGATGTAAAATTATAGTGCTGGTAGGTATCTTTAATTGACATAAAGGAGAATTAAAAATAAAATCTTATGTCATAATAGTAATGACAGTTTGGTACAGTCGTGTTTTAATGTACGTTTAATATTTTTTCCAAAATTTCTTTTGTAAAATGCCGAAATACTACAGGTTTAGAGCGACGACACCTACGCGCAAAACAAAACGATGTAGGGAGAAAGAAAAGGACGGAGAAGTAGAGAAGTAAATAGAAAATATTTTAGCGGTTTACTTGTCAAAGCCGATATGATTTGCGAAATGTGCTAGGAGTGGGTGTATATGTATTTGAGGCATACTCTACGACCGCTGAGGATGATTCAAACGCTCTACGTCGATCGCAGTTTGTACTGTAGTTGTTGTGTCCTAGCAGCTGAGCTTTCAGCAATCTGTTAAATAAGTCTGCGAATGACAAGAATGAAACTTCTACTGGGCGCCACAACCCAATTTTAGTTAGAGAAGTTAGTAGAAGTAGAAGTTTCGTTTCAGTTACACCACAGCTGCTCTAAATGTATTTCATTGATCTGATTAAAGTTTTATCCGTATAAGTAGTTAGAGATAGCTATTATTGGACTATACGCTACCCACAACACACCCACAATACACACAAGCATACATGCATAGTTTAAATGGGAAGAATGGTCTTGTTATTGTGGAGTTCAGTGATGCTGTTAAGCAATGCAAAATTACTATGATGACGTTATTATAAAACCCTATCGATTGTAACAGTAATAGAAAAAATCTATATATAAAAAGTTAATTTAACACTTAAACAACGGCCTTTTTTATTTTATACGAGCCGTATTTAAAATATCATAATATTTTTGCAGAGGCCTTTTATGACAAGTCGATATAATTAAGAAGGTCTGAGTATATTAGGCTACATAACTTTTTAAAGCCTGAGGGCCTTAGACAACATGCCTTTTGATAATTGCTAACGCTTTAGCTTAGTGAATAATGTATGGGATTTGAAAAAAGATCTCGCTTAGCTATCAAGAATATTTTTCTAATCTTGATTCGATTACGATTTTCGAAAAGTAATCTAGGGGGACTGGCTGTAACTTTGTTTGAATTATTGCGATCGTAATAATGTTTGTATACGTCACTCTCACGTCTTGATATCATGTGCATAGAAGGTCCTAAAGCCCAATTTTTTTTCTAGAGTCAAATTTATTCCTGAAAGAAATTGGTTGGATGTGACACTTGCTTGCTCACCGGCGCCATCTTGGTACTTACGACGCACTTCATGGCGAGAATGTCCACCGGTGATGGGTCTTCCTCGGGAACTTGCTGCAGGACTCAGGGCTTCGGTCCACTTAAATAATAGACCTATTTTCGTATTCAAACTTCCACAATCTGTATTGCCCCACAATATATTTCATCAGATCTGAATTGTGGCTGTCAAAATTCCCGCGTTTTAATTGTCAAAGTCGTCCACAGATAAGTTAAAGAAAAGTGAGTAATATTATATAATTTATCGTATGATCGCTTCAGATTTATCTGTTGTTTTATAAATCCATCAATTGAAGAACAAACAAATGGTCAGTAATACATTTATTTATAGAAATTGTTGATTTTCTTTTATGACAATCTATCTTAATTATATAAAATTTGAACAAACTGCTCAAAATTATAATAATATTGCTGAGCATTCGTATTCTACTTGACACAGGCTAAACGAGTAATTCGGAACGGCACGACTGCGGAATCGTTGCGTTGTGTTGTAAGATATTTCAAAATTTATTTTAAGGTGCCACATTAGATGCATTTTATTTGTTATTGTATGTAAGTAAAAATTCATCCTTACCACAAAATTAAACCACAAGATAACATGGTTTGGAGTCATAGCTGGTCAAGTAAGTTTAAAATTTAGTTCATCGAAATTTAGTCTTTATTGCTGTATAATAAGTTCAGTTTTTACACAAAAGCCTAGTATGATTATTATATAATATTCTGCAAAAGTTCACAGCAAGGTACCTAATAAAAGACTATGGTTATCTCATTTTTGACAGTAATGGCAGACTAATTATACTAGCATATAATAATCCATCTATACCATAAATTGCTATACTTATGCTGCTGACTTATGTGATAAATATTTTTCTTTTGTGTCCCTGCTCTGTGAAGAGAATTAGTTTCAGTTTGGTTGAATGAATAAGGTAAAAAGGTTGAGGGTTTAATAAAGCTAACTGTTATTAAAAAAACAAACAATTTAATTAAAAAATAATAACAATTTACACAAAGCAAAACTAAGGAATACATAAAAAGATATTTTTTCATAATTTGTCTGCTACCTAGAAATTACGAAAGGAAATTAACAACAAGCTGGTACTCATCAACACTTAAACAAGCGATTTACTTTTAAATCTAAGAAATGTCAAAAATGACGGTTAAGTTTTAATAGCTTAATTACGTGTTGGTGAACCAGGTTTATACTGACAAACCGTTTAACTTAATAGGTAGTAGTTTTCTGAATAAAAGTATATTATAAACAAAGCCATGTTAATAATAACGATAAATTGATGCGTGATGATTGCGATGTAAATAAATCCAAAATACTGATTTATACAAATTAACACAATGAAATGGTTCAATAAAACTAAATAGTTTATATTACAATTGAAGTATGGTTTTTATATCTTATAATCTCGTAAGTTAATTATCACACTTTATTTATTGATTTTGTTTGAGATATTAGACCGATTTACACAATTAGATGATTTTATAATATTCCAAATTCATTGAAAACCGATTTAAGTCAAATGTTTCAATTATTAACGGCTGGTAGGATACACTTTTACAATAATACATACTTGTTGTTATTTATATTATTCAATACAAAATAAAAATGATTGTGAAATTGGCAATCGTTTTGAAATTAAATTACGAATGAGTTTTTCGTACGAACTAAGGAACTTAAATAACGTTATCAAATTACAGAGGTCCATATTGGCTTAACAATTAACGTACTTCATTGGACCTAAACTACAACAGACTATTTTCTGTCAGAAAATGATAACGAAATTGGTCATCAGTATTTTGAAAGCTGTATAAAATGGCTACTATAATTACAATAAGAGCGTTCAGTATCTTTTGAATATGCCCCTAACAATTAAGTCTTATAGCATTCCTACATTTATATTACTTCCAAATTTTTTTCATCGGAAAAACGCGTGTTTTTTGGACACCCGTAAGGTCGTTTTTTCAATGAACGAAAGTTTGTGTTCCTATGATATAAGGGTAAGATCTAAGTATTAAATTAGATTTTAGGGCATTTACTAACAATAGGCGTATATTTATGCATTTCAAATAAAATAAAAATATCTGTGCCATGATTTCTCATATTAAGAATGATAACGATAACACTTTTTCTGAATTTACTTTGTGCTTGAGTGCTGAGTTTACTTCTATTTCATATCAAAAGCAAGTATCTAAGCTTTAAGTTACACGCGACTAGTTTGATAATAATCAATATGTACTGGTATTACCTAATCTTAAGCTAATTTGAAGTGCTATAATTTTAGTGAAATAATATGAGATAGCACCACGACAAACTTATTTTTGTTTTTAATTTTATTGTTATTTGCTTGTGGACCCTTCCACAGAACATATACCTACCAATGAAGATAAGTTGTATTGGACTGACCATTGCTGTTGGCCAAAGATGGCCTTTAAAACTTTACCGGGGGTTTAAGAAATCAAAAGCAAAAGAAATCAAAGCAAAAATCTAATGGAAACACGGAGCCGGGATCGCAATATTATATTTATACATTCGTCATCAACAATTGCAAATATTGCTTTGCTATGGTATTTGAAGTCAATGCCAGAAAACTGATCATAAACAATATGTGAACTTTATTATTTAGTCCTTGGGCAACATGGGATGTTATTTCACTCTCTCATTATGAAGAAGAGAAGGAAAATAAACATTTTAAACTGTCTAACAACTTTAATTTACTAGCTTCAAGAAGAAGAAGACCTTCGTTCACGCCTGAATTGCTCTTTGTATGTTACACAGAGACAATACCCTGAATTGCAGGTTATATTAGGGTATCTTCTCATAGACTATGAGACAGCGGGACTGAAGAAATTATATGTAATATATAATCTTAACGTGTTTAACAAGAAGCGAGCCCAAAGCCTAAGAGATATTCTTTTACTCAAGCACAAAGTCAGTGAAAGTAAGTGATAGAAAGTTGTGGATATCACTTTGTTTACAAAAAGTATTTAACAAAAAAATCACACGTTTTAACTTCTGCTTCAAAATGTTTATTTGAGCAACGGATGACGGTTATACAACGTGAATTTGTACTCCTTGAGTTATGTAATAGATGGCTGTTCTTTTAAATAACTGTTAGCTAGGGGTCGGATTTACAGATAGATGGTAAACTTATTGAATGTTCAGTTGGTAGTACAAGTAACACTTTAGTACCACGTTACATCAACGATTGAACTCATTCAACAATAGCTTTCTTTGTGTTCAGTTTTCACGCATAAATCTGCACTACAATACACTTTGATGAAATTAATCTGAGACACGTGTTATGTCCATGTGACGAAGAACATAATTTCTTTAAAAAGTTATTATATTCTTATGTTGTAATTATGTTCTATGGGATAAATCCCAAAACAACAATTCCCGATTAGGACGCGGAACTCGATTAGGTCTTTCTGCGTCAAAAGGAAACACGCGGGCTGAGAAACGGGTGAAAAGATATCTATACAAACAGTATACTACATGAAGGCTATAATTAATGTGACGTGGTACTAAACTTTTAATCTACTTCAGATTTTATTCGTGACTCTTAAATAAGAACAGACTGTCTTCAAAATTCATCTTTGCATCAGATAGCGATAAGTATTAAAATTGTACTTTGCAATTAAAGTTAAAGATCAAAGGCGCAAACGATCGGATCACTATTATTTATTATGGCACATAACGGCAAGTGGTTGAGCTTTATAAGTGACAGTTAAAACGTTTGCGATATGTTATGATATCGTTATGTTCCCGCCTTGTGATATTTAAGGCTAAACAACAATAATAAAATAATTTAAATTAAGAACTGCTAAAATATATAAAAGTATTCATATAAAAGCTGGGTTCAATGAGAATTCAGGCGTTCTTGTTTTGCTTTCGACTTTTGAGCAGTAGTAGTTTTCATTATTTTACTATTATAATAAGCTTTTGTATCACAATGTATCCCTTAATTTCTATGCCAATTGGATTATTTACAGACTAAAGATCCCAAAATTCACTTTAGGCCGGGTTACTAGTCATTTGACACGTTAAAGTTTGTTTCGCATAATGCATATTATCATGTTCATGCCAAACTGAAAAAAATGCAATCGATTTCATATGGAATGTATAAATAGAAATAATCCACAAAAAAAAATTATAATTTTAAATTAAATATATCAAATGACAAATAATCCTTTAGAATAGGTAAATAATGGTATGGTAAAATACAATATACAGCAAAACTATATAAATATATAATCGAGTTTTTAAAAGTGATTAATATTAAGATTGTTTTAACTAACAGTAAAATATTGATTCACGAATGCTATATAAAGAATGCGCATGACCTAAACAATACATTGGTATTTCCCTACCCTATCTACAAAGCATTTTAAATTTTATTATTCTCTAGTAAGTACAAGAAATCTATGAAACATTTTAACCCTTATAAATCTATTGCTTACCATATTATGTAAAAATCACGACGGTATTTTACTTACTCATATTTAATGTTTCTTATCTAAAATGACAAGAATAACGAAATAAACATACATAAAAATGGTATAAAATACAAAATATTATCTATAAGATGTTTTCATGATTTTTAGGCCGCCCAAAAAAATTTTATAATACATTTCAAAAATCAAGTAATAATAATGATGTTGTAATGTTGTAATTGATAATAACTTTTAATAACATACAACAATAAAAAAATATATAAAAATAAAACAAACTTAATTCATAATACAAGCTAAAATAAATTTCACAGTTAGCATGACTATAGTGTATTTAAAAAATATACCATAACATAACATTGTTAAAGATACACAAATCATAATTATCCGCAAAAACAAAAATTAAAAAAGAAATATATATTTATATATATATTTCAATTATATAATATTGGCTTGTATTGTCATTATCCATATCTAATCTATGTTTTATGATCGACTGTACAACTGAAATATTTTCTTACGCTAATTTTTTCTTATTTGAATATAAGAAATGTTCTAATTTTGTATTTTAAATTATCCATATAATATTTAAAAGAAAAACCTCGTATTTCAAAAATAAGCGAAGTCTTCGCAATAATTGTACTAACGACTAGCGATGGAAGTAAAAAATGATTCACTGAAATGAAACTAAGATGTGGGTTCACAAGACATACCTTGGTACAGTTTTATGTCCATTGAGTAAGTTATAATTTAGCACTTTTATAAAAACTTTAATAATATTGTCGATTTATTAAATACGGTCATTTTAATTCACTATTTGGCCTTCATTGATAAATAAATATTTCTTTGGTGCAGGACTTTATACACAATAGGTCGGTCGCGCTGACTGAAACTTGACAATTGACAGTTTGGACTAAGATGCGATAATTTTCCAATTTTATTTGGTTTTAATGAGCACGTGCACTGTAAAACTATTTCACTGCATCTTTCGTCGGAGAGATCACATGGTAACCACATTAGCGTATCACATTGTCAAAACGTTACCGTTCATCGCCAAACAAGAGTTTGGCGAAATATGTCCATCAGCTACGCTCGTCTATATTGACGAGGATGTGCGTGTACAGGTGATTGAGGGTCACTTTCACCAGATGGTACTCCAAGGTGGATAGGCCGTCTTTTTGGAACACTTTGCTGGTCTGTGACAGCAGTTGATATCTGTTAAACATGCCGAAATACTGTTTATAGAGTCAGGTTTGAATATAATTATTTGATATTATCTTATAATCGGAAGCCTTTCCACTAATAAGAATAAAGACTATGAAAGGTTGTGGTTTCACATTCCGCCATAGTATCTGCATTTTTAAGTAGGCTTCAATTTCTTATTTAATTGACATTAATTTTTCACAAAACTTTGAAACAGAGTTGACGTCAAATAATGTATGTATTTAATATAGGAGACACAATACATCTTGTGAATATACATTATTACAGAACTCATTGTTATAGAAATAAATGGTAATGGGTTATAAAAACTTAAAGACCCTTATCTAATGCTACCATAGTATTATGAAATTTAAAAGTAACTTACCTCTTTGGATTTGGCGCTGATTTTTTGTGATCCAACATAGCATAACGTGCTATAGACATTTTATATCTTGCTATGTGGTAACCTACTTTCCTCAACCTGAAATAAAAAAATAAATGTCAAAAATTTTGGTCGATTCTCTTCGTACTGGTGGATAGGATTCCCTTCATTATTTCTATAAAAAAGTGCAATAGATAATTTTTATAAGATTAAGGTAATGAAGAAATAATAAAACGGCAGTACTAGTTAAGAATATACTGATAGGTACAGTATTCAAAGCAAGTTACTCAAGGAGATATGAACCTTTTCCATATCTTACCTGTAAGACATGTCATCGTCTTCGCCACCCCAGCCCCAGTACTTGTTGGAGAAACCGTTGACCATCGAGAACTGTTCTAGCGTCATCGCTGACACGCCACCGAAGATGTCTTCGTAAGGGAGTCTATAAATAAATGCAAAAGAAGACTGATTAGTTAGATAACCTTGAAAAAGTTGTCAACATCTTCCTCGTCTGATAAAACATTTCAATCATTCTCACGTCTTGTCCAAAACCAGAATGCTACAGGCGCTCTCAACCCAGAGATATAGGTAGGTTCATGGAAGCTATATTTACAAGAAGATTAAATACAAGTACAATACAGTTAGGTACATGAAATAATTAACAGAAGCACAAAAGATCCCTATGAGCCGAAGTGCACCATGACTTAGTCGTAGCTCCAATGGAAACATAAAATAAGATAACACATTAAAATAAAAGTCTGTCCACATTAAACGACGCCAAAATCGCAAGAATATATCATTTTTTTCCGAGATATTTAAGGGGTTTTTAATTTTTTGGATATGTAAACCCCGTCGTACCTTAATGCTTGCATCGTATTAATTAATTAAAATTAGTATGATTTTTTTCGGACTGACATAGCTACCAGTTTTAAGGAGGCCTTGGGAACGATTTCTAAGCGACCGGCGTCTCATACAAGAAAGGTGTCCTGCTTTTTCTTAGAGTTTCGAAGGCGCCTGAGCCATGAGGGTCTGATTTATTATTAGCGCAAGTCTATATAATCTTTTCGCCTATGAATACTCACTTGAAGTTGAGTTTGTCTATGGAAGCAGACATATGACGGGGCTGTCGAGGACACGAATACATGTTCCTAAGGTCTAGTGGCAGCAGATCTATGTCGTGAAATATGAAGCACTGCCATCCACCTGGCTTCAATTTCTGACTTTCAACGAAACCGACGTTCATCAGCTTGGCACGGTTAAACTCACTATTACCTGAAATTTATGATACTAAAATTAATGAACAGTAAAAAACCATTTAGCTATTGATTAAAATAAATAAGTTTATTATGAGTTTATAAGTAAAACATTAACATTTAAAAGGTTTATAAGTAAAACATTAACATTAAGGCTTAAATAATCACTTAAGTGTGCGTCGATTTGGTTTCTATATGGAGCGTTAGTATAAGATCCTTGCATTTTTTTCGATCAAATATTTATTTATTTATTTTATTCAAAAACTAAAAATCAACAACGTCTTACTGAAGCGTAGATGATAAAAAATATTAGTTCAGTGTTGCGTTATCAATGTGTCTAGATTAAATTGGTAATAAAAACAGCCTATTATATAGCTATACATTATAAACGAAAAAGTATGAACTCTGACATATGGAAGGTGTGCCCTCTGGCATACTAGCGATGAGTAAGACGGTAAACCTCCGTTTAACTCTGCTTGAGTGGATATGTCTCTTGATTAACTAACTATTCAAATACCTATTTAAGTAATTACCTCAAGTTGTAATTAAAATAAAAATTATATGTAATAATTAAGTTCATGGTTTTGTAATCTTTTTAAAGTGGACACTATTTTGAAATAACGGGCCCTACGCAAATCATCGAGAGTCATTTTAGCCGCTTTGGAGTAAAATGTTTTGAAGTTTGGTTCGGTAATTTATTATTTCGATGTTATAAATTAAAAGTTCTTTTTTCAGCCGCCAAGTCCCAAGTAGACTGATCTCATAAATTATTAAGTTATAACGAAATTAAATCGATAACTAACCTTGATGTTATCGTGAAAATAACAACGCCTACGAAGACTTTCTTTTCTAATAGGTTTCTTATAACAACTACCCGATTATATGAATAGGTATTTAGATAGTTTCTAATTTCCTTTCAATCGGCTTATGCTTTAAAGTTGAATATTACAGTACCTTTGAAATAATCAAATTTATGGGACATAAATCGGTACATCCTTTATAATGTAATTAATAGGGTTCCTTAACGATTGACTTGGAATTAATGGAAATAGTATCAGCCCAAGATTAATGAGACCATTAGTTCGGTATATTAATTAGACAAAATAGTTTTGGTTGTTATCACAGTTTCTCCATGTTCATATTCAGTAATTGGTAATATTGAGTTAATGCGTCAGCGATTTGAGAGCGCATATTTGCTTTAACTTTGAAGTCAATCGAAAATTTAAATTTGACTTCAGAGGATAGGAAATTCTAATTTTTCAGTTACTGCTATCGGCTTATTTACATATTATACTCGCTACCGTGTCCTGCACACCCAAATATAACTAAACGACATTGAACTAAATGACCTTAAAGTGGTTATACCACGTAAAAATTGCAAAAAACAATAACAACGACTATCTGGTCGAGTGGTCAGTACCCCTGTCTACTTAGCCAGAGTTTCTAGTTTCGAATCCCGGTAGGGGCAGATATTTTGTGATGAGTACGAATATTTGTTCATGAGTCATGGATGTTTGTATGTTTAGTATATTTCTGATTTATAAACATATTGATATCTATATTTCTCCGTTATCTAGTATCCATAAGACAAGCTCTTATCGATTCTTAGTTTGGGCTAGAATAGCTTTTTTAGTTGACATTTATTATTATTATTGTTATTGTATACAAGTGATGAGAGAAGTCATGATCCAAATAAATAGTCCAAAATCTCCAGCGTTAACAAAAGCGATCTGTTTAAACATGTCTTAGGGGAGTCAAACTACTTTTAATTAGATTTTACTTTTACTTATTTAATTTAAAACAACAGTGATCTACATTAATCATTAACCAGGCACTCACCATCCTGTTCGACAATGAAAATCCCATATTCTATCTGCTGCTTCATCAGGAACGGGTGCATGTGATTCAGGAATATGGCTAGATGTTGCTTGCGGTCCCTAAGAACAATTTAATATACCAATTTATCATACTTCAAATAAAAAAGCAAATTAATTACTTCAAATGTTTTATAAGTTTTAGACACAAAAACTAATCAAAGTAATATTAATTAAGTTTAGAACTTATAACTCGCCTACGAAATACTATCAAAGGAAAAATATGATGGAGGTGTCAGCAAATTATGACGTCATATTAACGAACTTAATTGTAATAAAGTCTCTGTGTACGATTTGCCAAGAATATGAATCTCATATTTTTTTAAATCGTTATAAACTTTTGATTATTTATTATACAAAAAGGATCGGTAAGTATATCAATTGAATGTCCACAAAGTTCTTTTTAATTCGTATAGATTATAGGTAAACCATAACAAAATTTGATTAAATTTGTAAAAAGTAGAAACATTCGTACCTGAATGGTATAATAATGGCAACCTTATGCCTGGCTGTGCAGTTTGGCGGAATATACTGGCCCCCTAATAGTATTTCAGGGTACTGCTTTTCTACGATGTCAAGTTCCAAATCAGTTTTATTCACTTGTACTGGCCCTGGAAATAAAAATAAAAGCAATTTAAAACTTGATATCTTTTTATTTAGTAAATTTTAAAATCGAACTAATTAAATTAAACTGTATTTAACTATAGAAGGCATAATATAGAATATATTAATTGTATATTAATGTGTTGAGGAAACATAATAATAATTAAGTGTACTTTTTGACCACCTCAAAAAGAAACGTTGAAGGTATATGTATTGTAGGTAATATTTTACACTCGACAAGCGGGAATTGTATGGCAAAAAGTTGTTTACGGTTCTTTTTGAGATTGTTAGGAAGTACACAGTTTTATTCCATGAATTCTGTTTTTGCATTTAAAGTATTATATTGTACATTAAACAGCGTAACGTCTATATAAACTTCATAAAGGTAGAACAGACATGGACTTTCCGAAGTTTACACTTGAGTTTTCAATTAAGCTGCGATCAAAGGGGTAGCGATATTTAACAACTTTGCAACTCTTTGGTTTAGGTTAAGATGTTCGTAATTAATATATAAACAATCCGTTCGGTGTGAGTTTTCTATTGGAAAATGCAATAATGTACTTTGAATTAAAACTGTATTGAAAATAAGAATTGTATTGTTCATTGAAACTTAACAAGTTCTTTCACCAAGCGTATCGGTAACTGAACAGTTAAATATGTCACGCTACGATTGATGCTACGATAATACGAATAAAGGTACTTGATTCTACAGCAGTGCTACGCGAAGAGCTACGTACGACACTACGAAATTTATCTACGGGTGGCGCTACGAGAAATACTACGATCTATTAGTAAATAGTAGTGCTACGATTTTACATTCGGTGCTACGCAAGATCTACATGTGATACTCCGAGATAATCTATGGCAGATTTTACGAACTGTAGTGAACAAAGTCATCAAATGTTGGTAACTTGCAATTGGAGTGATCACAGAGGATTGTGTTAGCGATGCATTCTATTCATGGAAACTACTTATCCTAAGAATATCTTTTTGTAACATAATAAAAATAACTGTATATATTTGATTATAACAATCAAGTATTTAAATTAATTTGACAATTTAAAGTGTTTTATACTATTAGCGAACAGTTAATTCTATACTTCGCAAATAATGTGGAATCTAATTTGAAAATTAAAGTTTCAAAATAATAATAAAGTTTAAATACCGAATTATTTATTACATCTACACTGAAACTTACAATACTGCAGTTAACGTCTGGTTTTACGAAAAACATATACTTTAGTATGATTGTTTGTATGAGAGAATGTAATTTAAAAGCAGCCAAACAAAAGAGAAACTTAACGCCATGGTTAAACCAATTATAAACCGTTTTGTTGGTTTTCAATTTATACATTGAGTAACAAAATACGGCAACATTTTTCAGCTTCGCCTCTGGTAGTCAAAGAGCATCTCTACTTTACTTATGAAGCGAAAAGCTCGGAGGTTGTCATATATTCTCCATCTTTTAACATAATTTGGTTATGAGTATTTTTAAAAACTTACCTAGCTCAGGTGGTAAATCATCAAAACAAAGCGGCAATTCAGTTTCGTTCTTCTTAGGTTCAATGTTTTCAATAATCGACGTGTTTTTTATTCCAGATATAATTTTCGTGACGAGCACCGATGTAGAGTTCTCAAATACATTAAGTCTAGTCATATTTAGTGATGCTTGTGTTGTAATATTAATAAAATTAATAGTTTCGTTCTTGAATGTTGCGTTTTTTATTTCAGTTGATGGGGTTTGTTCTGCGTTTACTGGTATTCTTTTAGGCCAAGTTGATGCTAGTTTTTCACTTAATCTAAAAAAAACAATATTAGTTTAAAACTGTAACTTATAAAATTCTTTTCATTGGCAGTTATTATGTTTAAAATCATAAAGGGTTTTAATAATTTTTTTGGGCCTAACAAGGTGGTGACATGTCACATGCAGCACTGTCCACGTTTGCATATCGTTGATGATACATACACACACACACACAACACACACACACACATACTCAAAACCGCCTAATGTTAAGCAGTAGGAGAAGTCCATATGTGAAGATAGCTAGTGCAGTATGCGAATTTGTCAGCCCAACAAGTGCCTTCTCAAACCTCTTTTGAAGAGGGAACACATGTTGTATGAAGAGCAATCTAAGAAAAAAAAATAAAGAATGATGTAGTCGACAGCTTCTGACTAAGACATGGAACGAGTGAGGGCTTTTAACGCCGTCACATAGAACTTTGCTTTCATCCTTCTATCTAAACGTTGTTCAAATAATCCCTTCCAATATAAAATCACAATGTGAAAGTAAATCTGTCGACCCTTCTGCTTTTGAAATTTCGTTTGATAAGGATACATTTTATGAAGGTACTTTTTTTTTATTTCAGTAGGTTACTCAAAATTTAATCAACATCAGCATCGTTTTGAAGTTTCTTTCCTAAGCAATGAAGTACCTAATATTTTTAGTGTTTGAATGTTAAAATTTTTTTGGTGGCTGTCATTATTGGTTTGAAATATGTTTTTTCAGTCAGCGTGGCAGTGATAAACTTAAAAGGATGGCTATATCGCATTAAAGCCACTAATGTTGTTGTATGTTACTGTTAGAGTTCATAAATGTACTTAATCTAATTATGTACCTAATAGTAGGCTGTGTAGCGTTGAAAGCTGGCGTGTATAGATAGGTCCTGAGCGGCGACGCGTCCAGTATGGAACCAAAGAGATACTCGACCGCGGCGAGCGCAAGCACGAATAGCAACAGCAGGCGGAGCGCGCGCGCCCACCGCCCCCCGCCCCCGCTACTGCCCGCGCCCATCAACGCATGCGGCGCGTGCACTCACACACGCACACCTGCAACAAAAACATAAGTTGATCCAACTGAAACCTACGTGAAAGTTTACATTTATCTACCTAAAAAACTTGTGATCAAGTAAGAATTCGTAAATAATTAAACATACGTTTGAATTCTGTTACTGACTATCCATTGGACCAGCCGAATACCATTGGTTCGTTTCGTTTCAGTTTTTGATCAGTTTGTTGTCAAAAATTTTAATTTTGATCATTAATGACTGTCATATTCATTATTTCTGAAACTCTCAGCTAACAAGTGTTAAACGTACTCAATCGTACCATAAATTACGTTAAACAATCACAAAAAGTTAAGTTTCACAGTTAGGGGAGTTAATTTTATACTATTTCGATGGGTAATGACAAAGCGAAGTCAGTGCATCATTACAATGGAGGACTGCAGTTAATATGTCGAAACCATGGTAGTCTAAAGTTCAATAAAAATGTATTAGAATATTTATAAATATAATATTGTTTAAGAAGTCGAGACAAACTATTCTATTTAAAAGGAGACGCTGGCGGTAAGATACAAAATGTTGTTAGTTTACATGATAATACTCACAAATTATAATCCAAGCAATGTTTGCGTGTTTTAATCAAACGTTGGCAAACCTTTTAAATAAGTTACATACATTTGTACTGTACAGGTCCTACAGCTCCTTGCGGAGATATACGGTAACTGCGTTCCATCAGGTGGGCCGCAAGCTTATTCACCACCTTAGTGTTATAAAAACATTCAATGAATCCTTCTTATTGATAAAGAACATTATATCAGTCAGTATATAGCTAAATCGGAGTAAATATTGACACTTTGCGTTCCGCCATACCTCTAATTAGTTTTTAAATATGGTTACAATTCCAGAGCAAATTATTGTGCTTAATTACAATTCGGTAATGAGTTCTGCTGGATAATGTGGTTAAAATTTAACTGTTTCACGCTGTTTTCAGAAATGAACGATAATTTTACATTAACAGTTAACATAATTTAAGCTTATTTTGATTTGAGGTTGCTTTAAATTTTATTTGTTAACAATTAATGTATATACCAACCGAGCAGTGGATACTCACTTGGTACTATGAAAATATTACTTTAGAAAATTTTCCATTTTTACAACGCGGGTACATTATTTAACACCACATAAGACAGAAACAATTTGTAAATTGCTCCAGTTGTATTAAAATCGGAGTATAATGGTAACAAGTCATGTTTTTATCGCATTGTGCATTGTCACTTAGAGATTAAAAACTAATCAACTCTTCAAAACTTGTGACTTTACCTATAGATAGTAAGTACTCTGGATCTTCTAATATTACTTTGCAATAATTACGACCAAGTTTATGTATGTTATTTTCAACTAATTGTTAAAAAGGAGGAGATTATTAATCGACTATATATTTTATAGAGTTTGTGACCTCTAAGCTCCGTTATTAATCTTAAAGCTACAATATACAAAAAGTTCCTTGAGTTTATTCGGCTTACGTACAAATATCGCGTAACAAATGAGACTGCTTTAAATTTAACATACAAAAACTCTTTTTGATAAAAATCATTTTCAAAAATAAAAATATCTTACAAATGTATTGTTAAGTGCCTTAAATAACGCTCAATGAAGAATAACATATTCCTTAGAAATTTCATATGAAGAAATCACATGAAAATAACAAGCCTTTTAGATATGTTTTTCTTAAATAAGCGAAGTATATGCATTGAAAACCAGTCATGCATAAAAATGTAGGAATTATTTAGGAAAATTTTCATTTACTTAAAAATATTTATTAAAAAGATAGAATACAAGATGGAATAAAATATAGATATTATTGAGAAAGGAAATATTTATTTATTTATATTCACTTAAATGGTAAATAAAATGATTAATAAATATCTGAAAAAAGGTTTTTTTGTTAACAACACTGTAATTATTTAGATTAGGTTTTTAATTATCTCGAGGTTCAGGACAGAAGGTATATCGCGGCTTAGTAAATTTATTCTTTAAATTCAAGAAAACTCATTGAAATTTAAAGAGTATTCATATAGACTTTGTAGTCGTAATGTATTTTTATTATAACATCCTTTTGCTATATTTGAATCTTTTTAGATTATACGAAAAAATACTATCTGCGGTTAAAATACCTTCCGAGGACTGGTTAAGGATGGAGCTCTATGGAACTCTCCCATTCTCGTCAATGTTCACTAAGACACTGATCTCCGAAGGCTGCCATCGTTCTGTAACAAACAAAATGCATAATAGAAAAGTTGTGATTAAGAGATATGAATTACTGAGAAGGAATGATCTGATTGAGTCACAGTCTCCCAACTGATTGTGGACTGCAAATATAGACATGTTAGAATGTTTTTACATTGACTTATATAACACTTAGATCTAATATCCCACAGAAGACGTAAGGGTAAAACATTCAAAATAATAAATTTATCAGTAAATATTTTGGTATATTTTGTTTAGATTTTCATTCACACTAAGGCTAAGCTATTTAAATACATAATTAAATTAGCAAAAATTGTTACTTAAGGTCAAATACTTAAAAAAATGTGTCTAAAAACATAACCTCGATAACTGTTGTCTTTAAACTGGTTTACTAAAAAAAGTTCCCCGATCAATACTGAATGTTATACGTATATGAATTGGAAGATACAGCAGTTGCCTGTTCTACTAATCAAGAAATTATCTCATATTTTTCTTGAACAATACGTCTTATCTAGATTCTAAAGTAACTCAGAAAATGGGTCTACCCGCTTATCTATCACATATCAAGTAAGGCTTTGGATAAAGACGGATGATGTCAATTCTTGTCCCACGGGAAAGATGTTCCCGAATAAAAAATAGGAGCATTTGAGGGGCCTTTTAAATTCTGAAAAATCGGTATAGAATGGGTCTTTTATTAGATAAGTAAGTATTTTTATCAAAAAAAAAATGGAATTTTACGGGAATAAGTTCCTGTGAAAAATATGGTTGGGGAGTAAACAAAAACTTGTATCTAGTACTTCATGTCGAAAATGAAATAACCCCTAATATTTTTTGTGGTTTTTCGCCGGCTTCACACTTCATTTGTTTTACGGCCCAAAACAATGTTCGTGAAACAATAGCGGAGCAAACAACGCGCCTAAATGTTGTGAACAAACGGACTCAACAAGGAAAACATATTATGCCGCCATGTGTTTCTCAAAATTACTTAGATCAATAGGATTGGTGCGTCTATAGTGAACGAATTGTTTTCATCTGGGGAGGAATGGACATTTCATCGCATTAATAAGAAAATAATATCAGGCCTTTCTGTTATAAGATCGGTCAATAACTACGCCAGCCGGTAGACGAGATCAGCGAATAAACTCGGTTTTTGGGTTCATTTACCTCAATTTGACGGTCGCCTGGTGAGTGTTCGGTACCTTTGTCCATTAAGATAAAAGTCCCGGGTTTGAATCCCGGTAGAGGCAGATATTTGTATGATGATAACGAATATTTTTATATACATATTATAATCAATATTTATTCAATATCAAGTATGCAAAACACAAGTCCTTAATTATTTATCTTTGGTCTTGATAAAATACGTGTGAATGTGAATATATTTTATTCGCTTTTGGACAGAAACATCAAAAGTATCGTTATTGCTGAATTACTGATAAGTTATGAACACAATCAGTGGTCTAAAGTACAGCATACAGTTAAGGGTTTGGGTCATTTTCCGGATGAACGGGTCATTCGGAAGCGGTTTTTTTATGTTGCGGCTGCGTCATTTATCAATGACTGGATAATGTATAGTCTCCATGAATCCGACGCAAGTACTGAATTCAAATATCCTTTTGTGCGTAAAAAAAAATTTCATCTTACTATTTCATTATCTTTAAGGGAAAAATATAATAATATAATGTGTACATTAATTTCCGTGTGGTAGTCATTTAGAAATGGAAAATCAAACTTTTCAGTGACAATTTTGAAATTTTGTTTGAACAGAAAATATTTTCACCAGAAGCAGGATTGAATATTATATCAACATCTCTAAGCTAATGAATTGTAGCTAGAATCTTGCAGCACCTTTTTCAATTAAGATGTCTTCGAAACAATTATAATTTATTATGCGTTTACCGTTCAAATCTTGATGCTTTTCCTTGTAAATTTAACAAAAATAATAATTGAATTATTTATTTTCTGCAAAAGCCTTTTTCCAGTCGTATAAGTATGTATAACACTACCGCATATTGCAACCATTGTAATAAATTTTATTACGTCATCTGTACAATACATAAGAATTTTTCACAACGCCTTGTATTAATAGCCAAATGCTATTTATAAAATGTATCTCGATAACACCCAATATAAGTTTCAAAATGATGCGGAATTAACGTTATTAATGGCAGACGAAAATATATTTCTGAGGGCCGCGTGAGCAAAGGGCGAAGGTGCTGTGAGAGTTGAGATATATCCGAGTTAATTTAAAATAATATTTCTTTTTTATTTCATTGCTTGAACGTGACCCGTTTTTTTATAAGCCGTTAGTGCTTTTTTAGTGTATTGAAGCTATTTTTCTAGTTACACTCAATTTACATAGACGTAATATGTAATGATAAAATTATCCTTTAAAGTTCCTTCCGATTCCTCACTAACGTGTGCCTATTTATTTAAAATAATCGTGTCATTCATAAACAATGTTAAAATCATAAATATATGATAAATTACTTTCAGGTCAATAAGAATTTTAATAAAATATAGTACTTAAACATAAAACAAAATAGAACATTAAACATAACGAGAACATACTAATAATAAAACATTAACAATTAATTAAAAATTTAATAGAACATTGCATTCTGTTGTTATAAAAAAGACGATTACTAGATATGGATGAGTTCCTTCTGATTTTGACGGTTTTCTTTGGTTTGACAGAACTTTGGCAATTTTAAATTAACAGTATTTGTTCTTCTCAAAATAAATAAAATGATAATTACGTGTATTAAAGATAGTGCTCACGTCGTCACATCTCACTGTATTTTATGTATCAACAAAGAACTAATCAATAGGTATTATCGCAGGTATTTATTATCTGTTTTATCACAGTAGGTTTACGGTCACGGTAGCTATCTATTATTAATAAATTCAACTAATGCCTCATAAGTCAAAACTGTAATAAATTCGAAAATAATCAGATAAATTCGTTTTGTATAAAATCCCAAAAATAACATTTAGCAATCTATCAAACTCGATTAAGGTGCTGACATTTGAAAAGGTTTACCCAACTCAAAGTTATTAATGAAATAAAGATATTAATATTTAAATCAGATTAGATGTAAGCCTCTAACTGGACCGCGGTAATAGGCTTACATTCAAGGTCTATCCAGAAACATTTTCGTTGAAACTTTTCGATGGAATAAGTTGTCTTTAAATAAAACCTTGTGAGTGACAAGGATAGAAATAACTAATTCTAAAACTATATGTGATAGGATATGTTAGTAAAGGGTCAAATTTTCATCTCTGTTGGCTCTTACTGAACCCAGATGTAATCTTTAGGGTAATGGTACATATATCTGATTACTCTTTGTGGTCTGTAGTGAAGGCATACATAATACTATCAATGGTAATACTATTACTATTTTACTGTATTTTTCTTGCTAATAATATTTGACATCATTAGAAAGCATCATTTTAGATTACTGGGGTCGCAAACGGCTCCCCAGTGCTAAGTACCTACAATAGGCTATAAGTGCTAATAATTACCTGACTAAAGCCAATAGCTTACAAGCCCATGACCGTCAGACATACGCCATAGTCTAAAAGCTGAATTTTCGGCGCTATGTGCCCAATAGGATGAAAAAGGTTCTTTGGCATGAAGCAGGTTTCGAATATCATTTATATACAATACAATTGTATAGAAAAGATTCTCGAAAATGCCTTTGATTAAAAAATAGTATTATTATCCTTCCGTTTATCTATTTCAACTCAGAGTAACACCGTCTGAACACAGACAGTCTGAATCATCTAAGCCTGTTTATTAATTAATTTAATAATGAGTTTTTAATTGTCTTATACCAACGTGTAAAACTTTCAACATGAAACGAATTCCATGAAACTTAATATTATCTCAAATTCAACAGAGCATAGACGATAAATAATTGAAAGTTAGTAAACTCTCACCGCATTATATTTTCTGCGCTTGTCGATACCCATTTTGTCACCCGAAATTTCCCATAAATAACAAAAGGGGAAGGTTCAATAACCTGTGCAGGACAGGTGATAACTCATGCGGGGAAATGGAGGTGAACCCTAATTCCAACTTACTATCAAGTGCACTCTTTCGCCTGCTGGATATATTGTTGGATTCTGGATAGTGTAGTCATGATCTTAAAGCACATATAATAAATCTACATTTTAGTGCAAAGCATCTCGTTTATAAGATGAGTACTACGAGATATATTTACAATTTAAATTTGGTTTGAGGAAGTATTGTTTTACATATATTGTATGGAACAGGAGATTTTTTTCTAATGTCCCATAGAGATAATTCTTTAGTTTGATGATTTGATTATCTATCTTAAGTAATGCAGTTCATTGTTTTACATTCTGTATATGACTTCAACAAGTTATTGTATTTCCAAATGAAGATATAATAATTTCTGACTTTTATATACAAGCTTATTAAAACTATTTACGTTAATAATTGTTTAAACTTGTTTCGTTTCTTTGCCTCATACGTCGAATGAAAGGAATAAACGATGTCTCAGGTCTTTTTTATAAAAAGGTTTTGATGAGATTTTTAATTAAATCTGATAATTGTTTTAAAAAATGAAATAAAATCGAATAAGTAAATCCTCCTCATAATTTTGTGACTAAAATAAAACGATAACGGCCTTGTATAACAATAGAGTATTATTATTACAAATGAACTTTCCTCGTTCTATTCTTTCACTTCAACCTTACATTTGAAAGGAAATCATTTTCCTTAACTTCCCATAGAATTAAATTCGTTATTCGTGTCGGACTACGAAATTGAATTGTAACATAAATTTTATTAAGTTCTTTAAGTACTATTTTTATCAGTGTGTTATTTTACTAATTTGGCATTTGATTTTGATGATTAATGGACTATAAAGGGTATTGAATATTTAAAGAAGGCCAATCATTCTTGTCGGTATTACGAAATAGGAGGAATTAATTTGGACCTTATAACCTTTCAACACTTTGTCTCACTAAAGTTCCCATGAAGAAATTAATGTAAAGATTCAACAGTTTTTAATAAAGTTTAATTTTGATTTAACATTACGAAAAAAGAAAGGAATGTTAGTAAAAATTTGCTGAAACTCGACACGCATTTGCTGGAATATTTTAAAGTAATGAAAGGAATAAACGATGTCTCAAGTCTTTTTGATAAATAGGTTTTGATGAGCTTTTCAATTAAATCTGATAATGCTTTTAAAAAATAAAATAAAATCGAATACGTAAATTAAAAAAATCCTAATAATTTTGTGACTAAAATAAAACGATAACGGCCTTGTATAACAATAGAGTATTATTATTACAAATGAACTTTCCTCGTTCTATTCTTTCACTTCAACCTTACATTTGAAAGAAAATCATTTTCCTTAACTTCCCATAGAATTAAATTCGTTATTCGTGTCGGACTACGAAATTGAATTGTAACATAAATTTTATTAAGTTCTTT
Source organism: Acentria ephemerella (assembly GCA_943193645.1). Classification (NCBI taxonomy): domain Eukaryota; kingdom Metazoa; phylum Arthropoda; class Insecta; order Lepidoptera; family Crambidae; genus Acentria; species Acentria ephemerella. The sequence continues at coordinate 8,468,938 of OW971891.1, forward strand.
AAGTACTATTTTTTTCAGTGTGTTATTTTACTAATTTGGCATTTCATTTTGATAATTAATCGACTATGAAGGGTATTGAATATTTAAAGAAGGCCAATTGTTCTTGTCGGTATTACGAAATAGGAGGAATTAATTTGGACCTTATAATACCTTTCAACACTTTGTCTCACTCAAGTTCCCATGAAGAAATTAATGTAAAGATTCAACAGTTTTTAATAAAGTTTAATTAATTTTGATTTAACATTTTTTTTCGTGAAAAGAAAGGAATGTTAGTAAAAATTTGCTGAAACTCGACACACATATTTTAAAGTGATCTTATTTATTCGCTTTAAAAGGGTTTTCAATAGACTTCAAAAGAGGTGAGGTCTTAATTCGTTTGGATGTTTTTATTTGTTTGTTTGACACGGTTCCTCTGTAACGTGAACCATTTTAAAAAAATGATTTTTCTTTCGACAGAGTATACTCCTGACGTGGTTCTATTGCCACCAAGACAAGGATTTGATGATAGGAGCTAAGGAAAATAGTGGGCAACGTGTTTTTCTAAAATCTATTAGAGTATTTAAGCAAACAACAAACCGACAGGCATGTCGATAATATTGACGACGGTCGTCTAACTTTGAACTTAGATATTTTTGAAAAAATAGTTTTAATCAAAACTGAAAACCGACTTTAAAACGCGTAAAAAGCAATGATAATTAAATGTGAAAACTAATTCAATTTAAAAATTCTTATGTCAATGATATTTCTGATCTCATTTTTAACTCGGTAGCTGTTCAATAATCTGATAAATGATACGTTAATTTCCACCTAAATGCTTTCGAAGGTTTTACAAAAATGTGCTAAATGTAGTGAGAATTTTTGCCACGTCCGCGATTGGCTTGACGGGGCGAGTGTAACGGGGTTTCGTTTGATTAATTAGGGTAAATCGTTGATAAATTATATTTTTAAAAAGGTGACTGACGAAATATTAAATTATAATGTTCTTGTGATTAGTTAAATCCTTCTCCTTACCTGTGTAATTGTAATAAATGTTTCAATTAAATGGAATACCATTACATATTGATAAAATGAACGACTGGGCACATTTATATTTTTACATAAATATTTTTTTTTCAACCGTGAAATTGTTATATTTATCTTGATACAAAACGATTAGTCTTGATATATGTTGCCCTTTGCAGAGTAATTCGTAGTAACCCGTTCGTTCCATTTTTTATTTTGACTGCATAGAAGGAATACATAGTAACCAGCTAAGAAGAAAGAATTATGCTTAAAACTCGATCATCTAAGAGTCAAAGGCGAGATTGGATATTTACAATCGTTTCTCGTTTATATTATTTAACTATTCCCTTACTATCGTAAAGATTTTTTCATGCGTTATAGCTCTTAAAAAATTCTCGGGAGGCGAATTACCTAATCATTCAACATATTAGTAACACATGTGTTATTTCATTAAGTTGCTCGCTTCCTTAAAATATAGTTAAAATAAATTATAATAACAATTGGGTCCTAATACGATTAAAGCTATTTATATTATTAAAGATATCAAATACTTATACTTGTCAGAGTCTGTGCTCGATAATGACCGTGCTCGGTTGTACTGGGACCGGTCCATCATTACGTTTATCATTACAGGACCATTTTCGCTAACAAGATTGATATCGTACTGATGGACCGAGTAGAATCACGTGTCGTCCTAGTAGATGGAACCATTCTGTTCGATTAAAACCTCGTGAAAGCCGAATAGGATAAAAAAATTAAGTATCTGAACCTGGCACACGACGTTACCGATATGTGGAGGGATCATCGAATAAGATCAAATCAGTCGTAGTCTTAATCAATGATCTCGCCCCTACTTCTCTTCGCGACCATCTGAAGAGATTGGGACTAGGTTATGGTCCAATAATTGCGAGGCTCGAGCGGGCAGTCTTGCTCGATAACGCCAGAATTGTCTGCTGATTCCTCTTCCTGACCCACGGCCGTCTGGCCTCCTCTGCCGAGGGGTATTCTCCTGTCCCTCGAGCCGTCGAGGGACTGGGAAAAGTTATAATTTTATTTCTAAATAATAATAATTATAATAAATCAATATAATTCTTTTATCACAAACAGTCGCATGAAATACACTTAATAGTTTATCCTATTAACAATTTTACTTACTCTAGTTTGTTTAAGACTGGTATCTAAGAAGTTGTCTCTTTAAGGTATTACAATAGTAGGCCCGTGTTTAAGTATGTGAAGAGAACAACAGGTAACAAGAGTAAATTTATAGGTAACTTAGCCCGCGGCTGCGCCAGAGTATATTTCGTTCTCTAACAAATGTTTTATAGCCTATATAAGCTTCTCCGATAAATATAATAGACTATCAAACACAAAACGAATTTTTCAGTTCCAACCGGTAGTTCCCGAGATTTTCCCTACAACTTCACATACTTAACCTCTTTATAAGATTAGTATAGATTAAGTGCGAATTCAATACGATCCTAACAAGCCAATTCAAACATACAGTAATCAGCACATCAGGTCAAATAGTAAAATTTTCTCAATTGATTTTACGCTTAAGGTTGAAAATCTGTTAGAAAAACTTCTTTGGTCTGCACATTCATCTACATTTGAACTAGCTCGTCCATATTAGCATCTACATTAATTGCATGTGAAAAAATTTAGTAAATGTTATTTTAATATTTGTAAATGCTATTTTAATTCGTAAATGGTATTTTAATATTTGTTTTAAATTGTACTTTTAAATTGTGAAATTGAAACTGTTGTCAAAGTAGGGAATTATGTCATCGCACCTAATCTATGTCGATTAAACAAGACATATCAATATTCTACACAATCAAAGTTATTAAGTATTTATGATCGGACAAATGGGTCGATCTTTTATTTAACATCGTTGGAATGTGAGGGTCACCTCTTAACTCGATTTAGAACTACAGAAGGTTATTTATAGTTATATAGACAGGTAATTAGTTAAGCAATGAAGTTATTGCTGGCTAAAGAGGAGAGAACAAATCTGACAAAACACCAATAAATATTATCAGGTGAAAGCACTGCAGAATAAATCTATAGTAAAAAATGTGTAGTTTTAATGACAGTTTTTATTGGATTGATTATTGGACTCGCTTTAATACCAAATGAGAAAGTAAATTACTTTAAAGAGATACATAAAAAATAATAAAGAATATTCATACTTGCTTTATAAGTCAAAATGTATAAGTTGGTTATAATTTTTTTTGTAGTAATATTACTTATAATTTTAAAAAAATAATATTGAGGTTTTATATTTTATAAACATAAATAAAATGCAAATATCATCTCTTAATTTCTCAAAACATATCTTTTTCAAACTGAAATTAATTTTTATGACTAAAAATACTTGCATAGATTACTACAAAACGTTCACTTCTCTTTTATACCGTGACCGTTGTTAATATCTTTCAAAATTATGTTATGAATAGAATTACAACAAATTAAACAGACGTTTATGTTGCGTCCTATATTACAGCAGTCCGGACAACATACACTTGTAAAGAAATTATAAGGATGTGTGTGAAATAGACTAACCCCCACTTGACCAGCGTGGTTGACTAAGGTCTAATCGCTCTAATTTAATTTAGGATGGGCTCGGTCCCTCGGTGGGGACCAAAACTAGCTGTTAATAATGATGATGATTATCACATAAAGCGAAAAAACAGATTCAAAATTATACATACAGAATGTTTGTCTGAAAAGATGAAGATAGTTTGTTCCTATTCAAAAGTAATACTCAAATTTCCCTATATACGTGCCATATACAGGCCTACCCATCTCATTATAATCTTGACTTCTAACTGATGACTTAGACGCTCCATACACTTTTGACTTATTTTAAAGCGCATATTGCAAGATAAGCGTTAAAGTAAAGTCACCAGTTTAATAATATCAAATGAAAAAATGTGGTTTTGTGGTTGGTGTCATTTGATATTATTAAAATGGTGACTTTAATTTGACTTTGGAATGGTGACTTTTATTTTTAATTTTTTCTTAGTTTTTTCATTTTTTTGTCAAATGTCTTTTATTGGTTCGATTGTTAAGAAAGAGAAGTACTGCTCCTAAATTTTATTACGTTCGTGCACAACGGTACGAGGCCACTCTATGCTTAATGGTTAGTGTTGAATCTGCTTTTGGGCGACGACAACATATAACATACTAATAAAGAAGATTTGAAATCGGCTTCCCAATTGAATTATTTTAAATGGGACCAAACTTTAGAAAGCTCACTAGTTCATTTGCACAAAACACAAACTTGTAGATAAAGTTTGCTCCGCTCTGGATTTGGTGTCCTAGATGCGTTTGTGATATGCAATAGCGGTTTAATGACGCTGCCTCGTATAGAACGGAAATTAACGAACGAGATAGAAGATAAAGAGATCACTTATAAGTGGAAATAAAATAGCTAGGCTATAAAGTACAGCAGCGGTGTGGAATTATATTAGATTCATTTTTCATCTGTTACAGATAATGATGGTAAGACGTAAATCCTTCAAATATGAATAAATTACTAACAAAAAAATTAGTATTATGAGTATTATATCTACAACGTGATTTATTTTATATGAGTTCTTGATCAATTACCTGATTAATAAATTAAACAATTTTTTTTACTAAATTAGTTAATTAAACATGTGCTGATTCGGCTTTCTTTAAACCGTATATTCCTATTTTTATTGTTGGTAATGTACGTATTTTTGGATTGTACGATATTATTTTTTCCCAAAAATGTATTAATTTCGTACCTAAAATTTTGCTTTTGAAAACTTCAAGCTATATACAGTGTACATAATTTAATTGTGTAATTAGTGGCGGCTAATAGTCAATAACAATTACCACCCTTGTGTGGTATTTTTAATTACTTATATAGCTGATGACAAATAAGCACCTTTTAATTATACATTCAGTTATATAATCTTTTTAATGGAATTGATTACGTACTATTAGGAAAAATCTCTCCGTAATAGAAACAATGCGTTACGATGTTTTTTTACAAAATTGTACACTGTACACTGTAATATTAGCCACAAAATAATATAAAAGTATAAATTCAAACTTGATTGTTTGCCATTAACGTTGTTACAAAATAAGCTTAATGATGTCCAACATTTGCTGTGTTGGTGGCAAATATTGGCATTAATGTTAGTCAACGTTGGAACTAATGGTAGCCAACGTTAGCACTAATAGTGGCCAAAGCTGGGACTAAAGGTTGCAGTCCAATTGAGTAACTAAAGTCTCTCTTTCAAAGTCAAAGTCAAAATATATTACAGAGACTATTATGTCCAATTACGTTAATAGCACAGTGGACTTGTTCTGTTTTCATTAAGGACACATCTTTGACCTTTAAATTTAGTTGCGATACCATCAGGTAACTAGGTCAACCCTAGTTTAGTTAGTTGTTTAACAAAAATGTCACGTTTTGTTACTGCTCTGTATGCTGGCCACATTACTCACCATTGTAGTGTGTTTAGACAAGATGTGTTTAGACAGATTAAGGTCAATATCGAGGAGTTATCGCTATAATGTGAATTGTTTAATACTATATAATACTACTAAAACTCGGAGTCTGAACAAGGGTGTATCACGCCAGTTGTGTCTGTTGTACATAACTCAGGTCCGGTCTTGCGTGGAATATTGCTCGGCAAGGTGGAGATAGTTAGGGCGGTATACCACATTCTGTACTAGGTATCTTCATATATGGACTCCTTTACTGCCTGATGGTAACATCAGGTGATGTTGAGTCATTTGCTGATCTTTCCACAAAAAAAAAATTTTCAAGTTTGTAATTAGAAAAAGTCTATTTTCTAATCACAAACTTAAATATACTTTGTCAGAATTCAGTTGGATGGAAGCTAATACTTTACTAAAACGATAAAGTGTCAGTAACAAAAGTCTTAATAACTATGATAGTATATTTAAGTTAAATTATATTCTAAATAAAAATAAACATTACAAATATAAACTTCTTTACAGCTTTCATACGATTTAACTCTCTGATCTTTCCTTAACATTAAATCTACATTCATTTATATTTAAAGATTGAGGATTTGAAATAGATTCATACATTACCAAATTTCAGAAAATAATTCCTACAGTATATACCTGATCTAACGAGATAGATTATTAGCAATGTTTAACATAAGACGGTGAAATATCCAATACATATAACGACTAGAAACAGAAGAAGAGCGAGTTGAAACAATTGGACAAATAAACTCCCTGAATGGGGTGCCAGCTCCCCAGTATTCTTTAAATGTTGTTCTAAAAGTTTTCAAAAGTTCCATTCTTGAGGAAAAAGTTTTAGATTTCTTTTAAAGGTGAATGGACAAAGGTTTGTGATAATGGAATTGAAGAAATTGCAATTTGAAGACAATTCCGTTTTTGTGTGACTTTGTTCTGTGTCGTATTGTTCTAGAAAGAATCGGAAAGTTGTTGTCTTTTAATGATATTCTAATTTTAGTATATTCATACAAATTTTATTTGTAACATCTACAAAAATTTAACACTTTTTACTTTAAAAGTGTTACATTTCTGTAAGTTTAGGAAATAAAGCAAATAATAAAATGTTGTGTCTTAGAAATAAAATTCATATTATATAAGATAGAAAATTCTTACGTTTGAAAATGTCATAAAATAATAATTTATTATAAGAATGTTGCAAAGAACTCAGTCGCGCAAGCATAACTTTATACGATCCTCTCAGATCCGAAGCTTTCAAAGGAATAAAATGGTATGGAAATTACGATGATCAATTTCGATATACGACCTTTATCGTGTCGCTCCTCACGGTTTATTAAGCAGAAGGGTGGACAATTTATTTGCACCTGATAAAAATTATATCTTAATCGGCGGTTGGATACATTTAAAGAAAGTATATCTTTCCATATGCTCTGTCAATTTATTATTACCGGCCTTATGTCATTTGCTGAGTTACCTTGTGACGGTTATAGCTAGTATAATTCCTACTCCTATGAGGCATTAACACTTTCGTATATCTAGAATGTTAACACTTCTTTGTCAGGCATGCATTTCATGGCAGGTTTCAGTTGTACTTTGTGTCCATACAATTGAATCAGATGATTCAAATAGAGCTTTTCTTTATTTTTGAGTTTCCACGTATTGAAAATGGGCGTAACAAGTAGCTATACAAGCAGTTACTGCAGTAATAAGTATATGTTTGTGATTATAAATAATATTAAAGTAATATTTTTGATACATAGGTTTATTTGTCCAATAACAGTTAAAATGCAATCAAATGTAAGTGTATATTCGTCTAGCGCATTATTTGAAAAAAAACCAACAGCCTTACACTTCCATAAGACATGTATAATCAAAGACCGCACTATAAATAACTTCTTATATTCAAAACCTAAATTAAATTTTTGTAATCATGTTTACCTACGAAAATCAAACTTACGAAGATCCAAGGCGGCTCCCTAAAAATACGAGTCGGTGAAAATAATTTTACAAGATATCTGCCCCAATCTAATTTAGGAACGCTCGTGTCACAGTAAAAAAAACCTGATAAAAACCCGAGTATTTTCTGAAAGTGTACAAACCTAATAAATATGACTAAGTCAATAATTTAAACATGGTAAAAATATTTGAAAATTAGAACTGTTTGTTTTATGACAGAGACTTTACTGCGAGTTTTTGCGCAGACAAAATGCGCTTTTCGTACTTAAGAACAGTACGACTTTGGATACCGATTACACCCTAAAACTACCATATTCATTTTTTTTTAAACTTTTTTGGAGCTCTTCAATATAAATAAGTGATGTTAACTAGTACAGCTGTCTTTGAAAATGTCAAACAGAATAGTTTTACTTTATGACAATACAAAATATTTGAAAGAGAACCCTAACATGGGACAGTTCTTGCAGATTTCCAGAACTTTAAAGATTGAAGTTATTATTATAAATTAATCATCATGTATAGTCCCTGTTGTAACATGCCTGTAAACTTCTCGTAGGTACTTTATCAACAGACAGTTTGAACTTATTTCACTGTCTTAAATTTTTTTAAATAATAGTGTAATATCACTAAACGGAGGGACATTAGTGATATTACATACACTGTGACATCTACAATTTTATCGCTTGCTTGGGATCGTAATGATTTTTATCACCTGTAACCTAAATTTATAGCCTGTGATAATAGTCGGTTGCGTCCAATCTAAAGGCAGCCCGCGATCTGATTGATTTTAAGATCAGATTTACCAAATGAATTGAGAATAAAGGCCATCTGGGTGAGTTTTTCGATGAATCTATTTCACTTAAATGACGGGTGAAATATCTTTTATCATTACATCAAAGACTTAAAATATTTTCTTTTTTCTTAAAAACTCTTTCAACTTGGTTTTTATTGATTTTACCCATTGATTAAACAGCGTCGATAAGAGTTATAGAAATAATATTTACATAGAATGATTCCGCTGAAAAATAATTCTAGACCACGTGAGTAAGAAAGAATATAATAATACTACATCTCTTATATACACATCGAACAGGGAGAAATATTCATGAAAAATACCGAAAGTGAAATGGTTCAGCTAAGTTGAACGATTCACGTCTTTATTCTCATTTTGAGCCAATTCAGGGACTCCTTCGTACGAATCGTCAAGAAATTTGCGAGACAATTTCTTCCTTCATACGGCACACGGCTGAATGTAAATTTTTTATTCACCATAAATTAAAACGAAAAACGTTTTAGAAAGACTTGTTAACTTCTTATTGAGAAGTACTTCAGAATAGCAGACGAGTTGGTGGATTCTAGGGCTGTACCAAAGTAGTATACGGTGCTTCAGCAGTCTGGCGCATCTGAATGGACACTTAGAGATACAACTTAGACGCAAGATATCTCTTGCTATAAAAGTACATATTTCTAAGTGACTGTCAGTCAGTCAGTCGGACCTAGCACCAGGGTTGTGAAATGTCAGTGCTTTTTGCCAGTACATATTTTTCTTGTTTGAATATTTTTCTAGGTATTTTATTGTATCGCTATGTAATACTTTTCTCTCTCAGTCCTAATGCGTACTACTAAATGCGTAAAAACGGTAAAACTAAGTTCAATCAACACCTTATCTAAATCCTTAAGAACGAAGACATTAGGCTCGCGTATTATATAACTAATGAAAAGTCACGATATTCCATTTCAGCAGCATTTTATCTCCGCACCTCGTAAAAAGATTTTACATTCCCTTACACAGGGAGGTCAATCCAGACGCGGGATCCACGGGATTCATCTTAATCCCACCTGTCTGCGATGGGGATTTGTCCGGGATTAAGCGGAAAATGAAACGTAGCGTTAAACATATTCCCAGCTCAAATTGCTACGTATGTGGCAAGAGTTACTCAATCTGATGTTATATAATTATTTCTGGTTCGCATAGAGATATGGCCAGTTTTACAGCTTACATCACACCTCTATCAATAGTCAAAGCAAGTCTTACTAATAAGTAATATTTAACAATTAATCACCATGCAAAAGTTTCTACACCGCAAATACATAGAAAACAAGTTATATATAATATTTGACCACGTGACACCTACAAACTACCACTCACGCCATCTATGAAAAGGAACCCGAAGAAGCGATAGAAGAAATGACAGTTTTTATGTTTAACATTACTGTTAGGCGATTTTCCATACTTGATTATTTTTCTGTTATTTAATTTTAAGATTTTCTTTACGATTATTACAGTTATTTTATTTTAAAGCCACCCCTGGATTAAACCGAATAAAACACAATAAAATTATTCAAATACCGTTTTTGAGTTTAAGCTAGACTAATGGACATCAATTAATTTTTATATATAAGACGATGTTGGCACTTCACAGTTTAAATAATAAAGAAGAATTAACTTTCGAATATATTACATAGAAGATTAGCCCCTGTCACAGTTTCTGTAACGTTATACCAGGGTAATACCTTTTTAATATGACACAAGGCCTACCCTTGTTTCTTTCTGTTAAAAGGATTGCTATAATTAATTAGGCATTTGTTCGGATTTCAGAGAGGCCTTAAAGAGCCCTCATTAACACAAGCGGGAAGTTTTGAGTTCATTGGTTTTGAAACGAATATGTCTCTTGATTCACTTCTTAATCAAATACATGTTTGTATAAAGAGTCAAAATCTAATCTAATCTAACTAAAACTAAAACTAAGAAATCATACCAATCCTATACTGCTGCAATTTCTTTGAAATAGTTATATTACTTTTTACTTTTCCTTTAAAAAAAGAATGAGCGTTTTTGTGTCATTACCTTCTGTACACGCTGTATAAAATATCTCAAGTAAACGGACGAGTAGACATGACGAATACGGATTTATTGCTTTGTCAGAAAGTTACTAGTTGTATCTGCTATATATTACAACAGATTAATCAATATACAGATATATACAACAGATTAATCAATTACAAACATTTATTCATCTAAAATGTATTTAAATTTGCTGTAAAAACTGTAGATATCTATAAACTTTATTTCCGTTATTAAAACTGAGGATAAGTTTAAGTTGCGGCATTATTTAACAAAATAAAGAAAAGAGTTCAATCTGATGCACTACAATATATTCAGAAAAATATAACAACTGTTTGTGTATATCAATATATCGACTTAAAATAACATTTATATGAAATATAATGAGTATTTAACTCTAAAGTTAAATACTCTAAAGTTAAATATTCATTTTCACGTGACACATAATCGTTAGTTATTCGATAAATTATCAATCAGAACTATGAACTGAACCCTCGTAATAACTACGGCTTCTATCTCTCTCTCTCTCGGCTCTGAGAACAGAGAAAAGCAATATCTAACTGTACAAATATCCCTGTTCGTTTAATTGCTTATGTGCTTCAATTGACACGTGCGCGAATACATTGTTTCCGTTGAATGACTTGGTCTTTGTTTGCACAAGTCGCCCGGGGTAGGTAAGACGCAATCGACTCAAATTAGGAACCACTCTCTTTTACTTTGTTATTTTATCGGCCTAGAAGATCCTGATATCTCATTTAAAAAATAACTGTAGTAGGATACCTAACGATTTATACTAAAAAGAACAGTTTTTGTTTTTTTGTTTTTTAGTATTTTAATATGCAATTGTGACTATCAGAAACACTGACTAATACTTATTTCAAAAAAATAAAATAAAAATAATCTCTCTTTGATAATCTTAAAAATATTTTAAGATTATCAAAGAGTAAGGAACACTCTTTATCGATCGATTTAACTAGTAAAATGACACTATAACATCGTTGTTCACGAGCAAGCTCGCAAGGAGGCTTCGTAGCGAGAGACATGCCGCCTCCTTGAAGTATGGATGAGCGGCGTGTGGCTGTTTTAGAATAAAGCCGGCAGTTCGGCGTTTGTTTTTTGTTTCTTTTCTTCTTGTAAACTACTATTTCTTTTATTTTTTACAATAGATTGTAAATACCATATTCTAATATTATATTATATCCTACTTTAATCTATTGTATTATTATTCGCACGAACAATCATAATGATTTAGTATAACTATATAATATTTTCGGCAATATTTAAAAAGCATTTATCACTAAAATCTAACCCTTGATGTATATTGGCGATTTAATCTCTCATACATTTTATCGTAGGAGGCGCTTCTCCCTGTTATTTGTGTTCCGATGCCATTTTTACGATTTCATTGTTCAGTAACTTATTATTATGTAATTATAAACCTATAAGATCAAAGTTCATAAATTACCTACTAGGTTTTCATAAAATCGAGGCACTTATTGAACGTACCTTATTTATTGGTTGTATTTTTTGGTGTGTGGATTAGTTGTTTTTTTAATAGTACATTAACTTTTCTTTGCTGTTAGAATAAAAAATCATTTCATAAGCTTTTTATTAAGATTCCAGTGTTGAGTTTTATATTTGAAGTAGGTATTGATCAAAAATATTGAATTTTTGGTATGTTAATGTGATTTTACACTGTAAATTCCAATTTCCTAATAATATGTAACATATTGATTCTTATTGACTCTTTCAATTGACACTATAATATGAATTTCAGTTATCAAAATTCATAATATGGTGTCGATTGAAAAATGTCAAATGTTCATACAAACTGTAGTCTTCTTAATTTTTGCATGCTTCCGATTGTAGCTGGATTAGTCTAAGCAGAAATAAATGTTTAATTATAACTTTACAATGTTTAAAAACAAATATTCAAATTGAATTTTGATAAGGCGTGCCTTTACTTATAATCAATAAAAATACGTAGTTATGTAATTCGGAGTCTCGTTTCTCAATCCTCACCGACACACCGAACTCTTACGGTTTTACAAGTTAATCCAGTTGACATAATTGAGTTGTCTTAACATTTTCGAGCTTTAGTTGTAAATTCATTAAAATTTCATTTTATAAACCGAAAATGAGTTTGCGGTATATTTATTAGAAAAGTATTATTAACCTTCTACGTTATTGCGATTATACTCAAATAAAACGTCACATCTGAAAGTGTAATTTATTTTTGTAAAAACAAATTTGAAAGCTTTGAAGAGGGACGAAATAAATATGCTATCTTCGGACAAACACACGAAAGTAATTTTCCTTTTGTACATATTAGGATGGCTCAGGGTAAACAAATATCCCGATAAGAGACACAGTAACGAAAACGGATTGGTAAAAGGAAAGCAACGCATATTGTTATTTTGGTGTACACTACGTAGATTGTATGGCAAAACGCAAAACCGTACTGTAGAAGCAAAGAAATGTATAACATTGATCCTGTGTCATATGCTTCATGTTAACGAGAATTCTGGATAATAAGTAATGAGCGTTGTCACTAAGGATGTTAGAGTATATCCTGGTACTTAAGTTTCTTTATAAAATGTCAACATTGGACTGTTTTCATACACATACAATATCACGATGGCTTCTGTCTTTCGAAGGGAAATAAATGTTGTTGTAAGATATTATGAAAGGATACGATTTTTAGAACAATGTTACTACATATCATTAGCCATTAATGTACAATTAAGTAGAATATTATTTTCTAATTACCTCGAAAACAACAAAACAAATATTAAAACATTCTAAGTTGCGTAGGAAAATAGTCCATTTCACGTTCAGTAAACTTGATGAGTGAATCTGAGGAAGCCGAAGCGTGACCGAGTGGTATGTTCGAACGGCGAGGTAATTTCCCCTGACAATGACCGGAACAATGGTCGCCAATATCTTTTAGGTTTATATAGGTTAGGTTTATATTTATATAAACGGAAAACGCTTCTTCAACAGGATCAAAGCTGAAATGTCTCAACAACTCATCATCATAAATTGACCAAATGTTACCCATTACGGGTTATAATGGCACTTCTTTTGAAATACTACCTGTTATTCACTTTGATCTTTGAAAATTTGATTCTCTTTGATGCTAGTCTTTAACAAATTCAACAAGTTCTAAATATAGTTCGCTAATTAATAATTAAGCTTTTACAGTAATTAATACATTAATCGAAAATAAAGTACAGTTAGAGGAACCTTTGTCAATAGCTAGCTGTCAATTATTTTGTGGATATAACACATTTAAATTACTATTTGACGTAATTATTGGAATAATGATGCTTTAATTTTATTGAATTTACAGCTAAATATAGCTGTCCGTTTGGGGCGTTTCCATGGTAGGCATGCCCTTGCGTTTTATTACTTTTTTTTCCAATTTAGAACGTCGTCAATAAACGTGATAAAACACTGATTATCCAAGGCGGAGACAATCGTTATAAGTAAGGCCTTTATGAACAGCAGTACGCTACAGATATGTGCTACGTATTTTGCTACGGTTCGTAGCCATCATAGTATATCGTAGATATTACTATACGGAAGTTCACGAGTAAAGAACACTAACGAGTTCGACCCACTTCGATCCTACATAGTTTATTGACCGACTTCAAAAAAGGAGGATATTTCCAAAAGGGTTTTATTTTTTTATGGCCGTTAACTCATAATTTTGTAGTGGGGTGAGCTAATTTTGATGATTCGCTATATATTCTAAAGCCAGTGCTAGTTGATGATGTCCTTCTAAACTAAAGACAGACAGGCAAGTCGTCAATAGAGACGGTCATCCATCTAACGTTGATCCATCGAACTTACTACTCAATATGAAAAAAAAACCTAAAACGGCAAAAATAATTTATTACAAGAGCAGATCCAATAAAGTATATGTTGGAGTTGGTGCCAAGTTATTTCCAGAAACAATAGGAAGACGAACCTAGGCTCCAAAATTACTATTAAAATAGATAATTTCTTAAATTAATTGTTTTGCCTTTTTTGTGTCATCAAATTGAATATTATTAGTTTGTCTTTAAAAGAAAATTACTTAAAAATCGTTACTTGAATATTAATGAATTAAGTTTGATTGGATGCGAATATGAATGGATAAAATTAGGCACAGCTTACCGATTATTAACTTCTTTTCATTTAAAGTATTTAATTATCTATTTTGTTTTTATATAATATAATGTTTCAAATTGCATTTAAGCTAATGGCATTTTATTGGTACAAACTTATAAATGTAAATATATATTAAAAGGGTTAAAATGTAAAAACAATTATGAGTTACAAATATTAATTACTCAAAGTTGTAAAGTAAAAACAACTAGAAACATTACATTTGTGCTGAACTTATGTATTTTAATATTCAGTTCTATTGATCATAAATTAAAAAAAAATAGATATTTTATTATAGACGGAAAATGAGATGAAACTTCTCTAGCCATACGAAGCCTGTATAAATCTTTTCTTTTAAATCAAGTTATTACGGGTCAAAAAGTTTAATTGGTCATATCCCAAGATTTGTTAGAAACTGGGGCATGTCCAAACTTTTTAAATTGCTCTTCGTGTTACTTTGCAGGGTGACCAAGATATACAAGATACGATTATATACAGGTGTGACAAAGTAATTAGGGGGAAAGAACACTTTATAAATGGGAATTTAAAGCTGAATCATCTTATCCCCCCCTATCCTTACCTACTCGACAGTACGCGTGCCGCTCTATGGGAGTTTTTAAATTATTTTTTTCCACCTAAACATCACTTACAAAGAAACTTGTGACTCGTTTCTCTGTTGTAAAGCCAGAGAGTAGAATTCCTTAACGACAATCGTACTCCCTTCTTCATATAACATGGGTAGACACCTTTTTCGTCGGCAAGGTGGAACTCTTTAGGACGCTATGTGAAATGGTGCAACTGTCTTCCTTTCTGCTTCTTATTGCTTACCTTCAGGCAATGCCGATTCATTTGCTGTGCTTTCTATGAAAAAAAAATTGTAAAAGAGATGACATAACCAATTTTTCTCTGCTATTTCTTTTCGTTTATTTGTCACGCAGAAACAAAGAAGCTCATTAAATATCAACCGTAAATAACAAAGATTGTTTTCAAACTTTCATTATTCGCGGTTCTTTGTGAAATTTGCATAAAATGTGATGTTGCAGCTTTCTTAGTAAATCACTTTTAATGACGCAGCAATTGCTATAAGAATACCTAGCGTCTGTAGTAAACGGGATAAGTCCTTCTCTGCCAACCAAACTCTTTTTCAAGAAAAATTAATATTTTCTTTCAGAAATGTAATTCTAACACACAGTAAATAAAAGGAGGTTTATTACGTTCATTAAACTGTTCTAAGCGAGTTGTACACGGGCCTTTTAGGTTAGTTTATGGAGCAATTTGCCGTTGATTCGAATCCAGCGAACAGCTGTTACTGGCTGGATTAAACCCGCGGCTAAACGAGAAAAAAATATCATTCTGTTCATAATTTGAATTTAAATTCAGAAGGAACGCAATAAATAAAAGTAATTAAATGAGGGGTTTTTCGATTGATCAATGAATGATTCTGGAAATTAAAAATTATCCAACTTTGTTTTAAGTGTGTTTATAATTTACATCTCATTCTGATTCTGTCCAGGGGATAAATAACCATTATAAATAGCATATATAGAGATTAATCCAAAATAATGAATGTTCCATGGATTTCTGGCTTTTTCCACATATTCAGTAAATGTTGGGTAGAGTTGCATTTTGTGTGGTATGTGGTAAGTGGCAAAGTGATCTAGGAGAGCTCTGAGTAATTAACGAGCTTGTATTGTACCATTAGTACAAATGCATTTACTCCATCTTCCTAGGATTAAGAGTATACTATAACAGTAATTCTTGTAGTAGGTGATGTGCCTATAATGGTTGCACCTGTTACGTTTATATTATGATTGGATTATTATTGTAATTAGTATAAGTATTGAATAAATGAGCTACACTTCAAGATTCTTAAAAACAATGGCTTTTCCGCATTCGTTAATAAAATTTAAATTAATGTGAATCATGTTGTAGGAATATTAATCTTCTTTTTTTATTCTTAACGGAGTAGTTCTTAACTTTAATCTCACGTGAACATAAGTGAAGATAAGACCGAAGATGGAAGCGAAATACACCCGGATTCCACAACCGCTGAGGAACTGGCTATCTTACTTCCAACTGTCAGAATACAAAAATACTGTTAAACATTATTGTTATGGCGACATACTTAGGTAAACTTGCCTGATTACTATTACTAAGTATTTAATCTTTAATGTCAAGCGTGATAATTGGTAACTTACCTTCACTGTAATAATGAAACTACGTTTTCTAAAGTAACGTTACTAATATAATCCAATGTATTGTAATAGTCAGCACTTAATACCGCTTAGCTAAAAGCATTTCGTTGCGTGCTAACTGCTAACAGCTAACGATTACGGAGGCTCTTGGGGTGTAAAAATTACACATAAGGGTTATCATTCGGACACATGACATTAGCGTTAACATCTAAATATATGAATATAGTACATAATGCTAATTTTCCTCTATATACCTTCGCAGTTTTCACTTTTAAATAGGATACAGAACAATTATAAATAAATGAAAACTTTTGCTATATTTCTTATGTGATTTCAACAATTTCGTACAATCCGTAATCCATAATTATTTTAAGAGAAAAACAAATCATTTTGCTCACATCGATTTCATTTATATCCAATTGAAACATGTCATGACAAAAGGTGATAGAATGAACTGTGTTATTACTCACGGGCTTACTGCGTAAGTAATATCATTTCGTTCCATGAAATTCCTTAATGAGCTTTCTTAACCTCCTTGAAGACTCATTTAGTTGAATGACGCTTGGAAAAGCATCAAACCTTAAAATTTACAACGAGGTCATCTACTGCGATGTAATTAAAGTTCATTGTTGCTGTCCTTGTTTAATACTTAATACAAATTATTTTGGATCACAAAACATTGTTTTTAAACGATTGATCAATAAATTATCAATACTTGTTTTATATTATTTATTTCAATAAGATAAATTATTGATTGCCTACACAAATATTATAGGAAATTAACGGTATACCTCACATGCTCACTCTAGCAATTTGTAACAGATTATGTGTGTTTTGCAGCTGTACCTAAAATGCAACAAAGTCAAAGTCAAAATATCTTAATTTAAATAGACTCATTTACTAAGTTCTTTTAAATCGTCTGGCAACATTATTGGGAATTATAGTGAAATGCAGTTTTCAATGTTAGCATAATTTATATACATTAATCTGTGATCGACTTTTTTGTGGACGAAAAAATTGTTACATTTTATTGAGTAAAATAGGTCAGCAGATATGTACCCAATGTAGAATAGTTTGTATGAGTTGTGTGGCGTATCACTTGCAAATTAATTTGAACCTTATTAAGCTGTTACAAAACTCTCTATATGAACTTTAAGGAGATACTATATATCGTACAACTACACACAGACGATACGTACTAACGTATCGTACTAACGTATCGTCCATGAGCAGCTTGATACTTAATACATAGCAAGCCGAACTCACATCCTTACGTTCCAACAACATTGAAATTAGCTTATTTTTCAGTGAAGCAGCTTAGAAACTTCAAAACAACTGCGTTTATATCCAAAAATTTCAAGGTAACAATGGCCCTGGTGAACATTGGTTTTAACCCAAATTTCATCTAATTCACAGCCCGTCACGTTAATCGCGGGGGTTGATTAAAATGGGGAAATTGTATAACTTCGAAAATGAACTCCATTCGAAAAACATTGAGTAATTTTACAACGAAAGGGTTTCCCTACTCTGAAAATACATATATTTTCATTTTATCGAACGTACCTTGTAATATTAGGTCAGATTAAAACCTAGCTAAATAGTTTTAAGATATATTTTACAATGGTTTATAAAACCACATTCCTGAATAATTAACAATACGAATTTAATCGACACTGATATACATCTTCAGGAGATTAAGACAGTTGATTAAAAGTCTTCTAAAGGCTG
The DNA here is from genome assembly GCA_943193645.1 of Acentria ephemerella. Classification (NCBI taxonomy): domain Eukaryota; kingdom Metazoa; phylum Arthropoda; class Insecta; order Lepidoptera; family Crambidae; genus Acentria; species Acentria ephemerella. Next base: position 8,487,304 of record OW971891.1, read on the forward strand.
ATTGCAAAGGTTTCAGGACTTATAGATGTTCTTTCTTTCTTTGACGGTATTGCTGTAAGTTCAAGTGTGCCAACAGCCATAATAAATTATATATAAAAATAACATTATCGTTTAAAATATCTTGGCCATTATGTGACAGAGGACCTTTGCTATATGATTAAATGAATAATAATAATATCTAAATAAAATACCTATATTCTTATCTATATATTATAATCGGTAGTTATTTCGCTTACCGGGTTGTCTTTGTGGTACTTTTCTTCATTCAAACGTTTTGCAGTTAATTATGTTTGGGTGTGAATGGAAAGATAGAATTACAGACATGAGAGGCATTATGATCGTTAGTCTGCGGCATCGTCCCGGCAATATCACGGGATTCCTTGATATAACTAGTGTTAATAGGTCATAGTAATTGATGGAAAAGTATGTATTGCATGGACCCTAAGCTATATAATAAAGTTAAACTCAATTTAGAAATGATCGCAACATCTTTAAAAGCTAAATAAAAACACAATTGATTGGCGAGTGTTATTATTACGTATTTGATTTTCTTAATGAAATGTATTATAAGAATACATTTTTTTATGATTCTGAGTTTATTTATTCTCATTATATATTTTTATTTTTATATAATTGAAATTTTATTTGTACGCATTCAATATCAAGACATGTTTCGACAAATAAATTATCTTTATCTTTAACCATTTACTATTAGATGAATCAATAATAGTATCAAACGTTTCTAGACAAAAGATAAGAACAGCCGCGATAGGATAATAAATAACTCTACATTGTATATGTAGAGTTATTTATTATCCTATCGATAAAAAAATTAGAAATTTACTTAAATATTATTTAAAATGACTCAAGCAAGATCAAGCCGTGAAAAATTAGGATAACAAAATCTATAAATTTAAGGATTTAGAAACAGGATTAGGGCAAGTAATAAGATGGCGTAGCAATATTTCAATAATTTAAAATAATTTGTGGACTTGTACTTAAAGTATAAATAGATAAGATCTAAATTAGACAACTAAGCATTAAAATATAAATAACATATGTATAAAAATAAAACAAAATATAAATAAGTATCTAACGTTTCCAGATATTTCCTAGAGCGATGGGACATATTCGCGAACTCAATTTTGTGGCGTGTATTGTTACATTCAATTTTGTACAATGAAAATACATCAATTCGGTAATTACCTGTACGTTAGGCTGATACACTCTCTATAATTAACCCAGTGCCGCTCTCTTGAGGTACTGGGTGAGCCCCATACACGCCCGCCGCTTAGCCAGTGTTCATGGGTAGGTTCAAAAATGGATTACTACTCGTAAAAAAGGCACTACTGATTAAAATTAAAAAATATTTTTGTGGTAACTAATCTCTCTATCGAGGAAGGCTGGCTATATAACATCATATTTTTAAAACTTTTGAAATCCATGCGAACGAAGTCACGGGCATATATAACATCGAGAATTCTAACAAATTTTCTTCATATTCTGGTAGTTGAACGAAACCACCAGAATATGCAGACAATTTGTTAGAATATACTCGCTACTTAATATTTCTATGATCAAACGTGTAATTACTAAAATACGTTTATTACGTTTATGGATAATACGAAATAAGGTGGGAAATTCCTACTTTATCTTAACACTATAGTATTACGATATACATACAACAAGAAAATGGATTCAAAGTCATAATATAGTCATATCCAATCTTGCTATCTAAATGTCGTCACCAAAATTTGTGAAATCTATGCGGTATTTGGATATACCTAGTTATACAAGCAAGCTAACGCATTGCAGACGTACCGCAGCCTCTGCTCAGAGAAATACTAGAAGTTCCAGATTGAAATAAATTATACATTAATGTGTTGATATTAATTGATTTGCCAAAATTTGCTTATACTTAAACATATTATTTACATTTATAGCGAATAATTTAGGCCTTATATCATGAAATTAACTATAGGCGCGTTCTTAAATCATATGGAAAATTAAAGAAGATCTTGTGAAAGATTAGAAACCGCTCGACAAGAACATGAATTACTTTTGTAAGTCAAATGCATATATCTGGCATAAGTTCGTATGCCAAAGTTTTAATTATTGTTGCAACCTTTCCAGGAAGCTGTGATTCGGTGTGAAAGGTAGTAACTTATTACTTATTATTTAACACTGTATTACATCTATTCTGATGTCAGATTGTAGTAGTAATAGTTTGGAGGGGTTTCATTGGTGTTACATTCAACTTCGTTTGCCATATTATCGTTATTATACAATCCACGACAATATTTGTCAACAGTAATTTTGAGTGTCTCTACAAATTTGTGTCCCTTGTTTATCTCTGGTCAAGGTTCAATATCCCAGGTGTGGTCGAATAGTATGCAATCTGCGCCGTAATAACCATTGACTGCGATCGTTATGCCTTTCTCTAACGTGACAATTGCTTCAGTGGACTAGTAAGACGAAAACTTAGATATATTGTTACATAACTATCTATTAAGTTCATTCCTTGAAACTATGGTGTTTGAAATAAGATATTATCTTATCGATTCATATTCGGTTATATACGAAACAACTTTTCAATATGTACGGAAAAATATCCAAATATAAACCTACTTAGCTCAGCTTGTTTATGTTAATACCCTGTGGATATGTTCACAGCGTATCTCCACAATGGCTGTACGGCTGGATTATCGAGCTTCACGCACGGCTAGCTCACGTTAACAGAAGTAGGTATTAGTTTTAGAGTCGATTCAATAGCTACGGGTATTAGAAGATATGAAACAGTGAAGCTCACGTTTCGATGCGATCAATCACGTTTGACTTCATTCAGGAGGTTTAGTGAATGAATTGCTTATTTTTGTATAATCATTGTATTTTCCATTTCAATTTGATAGATTTTCTAACCCATGCAACTTCTTTCATTCCAACAAATCAGCACTGGGTAAGTAACAAGGTTATATAACAGCTAATGCTCCTAACATATAGAAATATATTTTTTTTCATATAGGAATGCTTGAACAAGGCTTTGATGGTGTTTTTTTATCTCACACTCACACCTGTTATCTAGCCCAAAGTAAGAATCATTGTCATCCTGTGTGTCACTACTTGAGAAAGACACACTAATTTTCAATAAAACTTAATAAAATCCGACTTTGAGTAAACAATTACAAATGAAGGCGGAATGTATTTCTAGCATTTTTTTATTTCGTAACAAACTTTTTTCTAATGGGGCAAGCGAGCGGTTAGTTCATTATAAAGCTTATGATTTCAAATATTAGTGATTGGTCTCTATGGTGATTGGAACTTTTACTAACAATATCCACGTTCCTAATTTAAATCATTTTTGTCCCTAAGGATTAAAACGGTATTTTAGTCCGGGAACTAAATATAGTGTTTACGTAGAAGTTAACAACATTACCTGCGTCAACGTAGAATAAACTAGCTCTTTTCAAATATAGATGCGATAAAAAATTACTCAAGTTAGTGATAAGTATTCATCAAGTATTAAGTGAAATTGTGTAATTTCAAAATAAAAACCTCTAATTGAGGCTCAATAAAGTAATCTTTAGTGGCTCTGCTGTGACGTTCTAAAATATAAATTCATTTACATCTCGACCCGTTTCATTAGAACCATTTGAGTGGATGATGGATGGTTCCTTTTATAGAAATTAGGATAACAAAACGAATTTCAAATGATGCGGACGAAGGCCTTTGGATTGATGGATCAAGATACTTAATTGTCAACGATCAAATGCATCAATTAGAAAAGGAAATTTGTTAAATTTCTAATCTTAATAAAAATAGAAAATGACTATACTAGAAAAAGTTCAGTTCAGTATCGTTTCCTCACAGTCTGCAAACGCCATTTTAACCGCTCAAGGTGGCGTGACTGTTACGCGGGAAAACGAAATCAAGTTAGGTCCTATTTCATTTAAATAAAGCACATATCTATATAATTATTAAACAAATGTAGTTTACTATATAAAATACATTTGATTTATATGTTTTTTTTATTTTATTGGAGAATAGTTATTGTATGAAAGTAAAGAAACTGAAATGAAATGATAATAAACGTGATTATGACTGTATACATTTTACATTTATAACAAATCTTTTTAGATGTAAACTTATTTAACTGTGATACACATACTTATTTTAATATTCTTTATAAATATAATGATTTATGCAAACAACTTATTGCGTAAATTGTGCAAAGCGTAAATTAAAATGACAGGTACAAAAACTTTCAGACATTAAAATCAGAATCATGACACTGACTCAAAAATATATTAAAAAATATCCTCAGAAAAGTATTCCTCGCTTTTTAATACTTCACTGTTTCTAACTACAGAATAAATTAACTTAAACAATTTTTACAATCATGTCTAGTTTACTAGAATAACAGTTCATCGAAACATGAATAAAAATAAAACGGTTTACATTTTAATACTTCATCGAACACCTTTTAATCGCTAAGTAGACCGAGTCGAAAAAATACTCATCAAATTAATATTAATTGATTATATGATGATATTTCCATTTTAATACTATTATAAGTATAATAGGAATCTAGCGTTATCGGTCTATGTTCTAAACAAACTTTAGTAACCAGTACCAACCAATGATAAAACCAATTTTACTTAAAGAACTTCTTTCAACGTATTTGGAATTGAAAAATAAAACTTAAATTTGATATAATGATTACTTTGTACTTCTGTTCCTTTTTCAAACTAGCATGGAGTTATCGCTTAATGGGTGAAATAATAACATTCATCCTTTGGCTAACGTAGGCAAAGAGAGCACTCTGTTTAGAGCCACAGAATGAAAATCTCCATGTTTCTAACCTTACTTTATTTCAACTACTATACATAGTAAGTATATCATATTGTGCATTGCGCTATTAGTTATATAGTTAATCTATTTAGATGTTATGAATTAGATGTCATTTACAATAGTAAATAGCTTAAATATAATGTCTATGCTTCTATTGAGTAACAAATTCTAGTTTAATATTAAGCTAAAACAAAATTTTAGCTTAATATTAAACTAGAATTTTTAAAACATGTTTTTTATTACACTTCGATTAAAAGCGGCCACACTTCGAAATTCTGATTGCCATATCGGTAGCAATGAATAATAATTTATGTCGGTTCTTATTTACAAAGTGAGTGTCACTTTCAACATTTCAAAAAGCGTCCGTAGCTGTTAAACAGAGATAAGAATGAAATTAAACGGAAAGAAGTCGTCATTAAGGGAGTTTGGTGAATAATCTCCGGTTGGCGGAATTTGATTCAGAACTTATTAAGTTCGTTTGAGAAAAGTTGGCGTGAAGATATATTGAACGAATATTGATTACTTATTTGACATTTAATTTGAGAGAAATGAAAATATAGAAAATTGAAAACAATCAGAATACTTATGCATTGTGATAATATTTTGCGTACTTATTAACGCATATAAAACGCATAGTTACACATAAAAAATAAAATTTATCATTTTGGTTATCGTTTATTACAATTATTGTCCATATAGCATGTCACAGTGATATGATACCTTTTCAACGTTATAATATGAAAATTGTTATTTAATATATAATATCGGTAGTTGCTTACTATATCAATGGCCTGATTCTGACGCAGATTTTACATACAAATTTAAGTGCAATGATTTTAAGTGCGGGAAGGTATTTAAGTACAGGTTTTCAGAAGCATCTCCTTAATTGTTATCAGTAAAATTGATAGTTAGTATTAAGCTGTCTACATTTTAAAGTTCTTAGACAGCTGTAATATGTATCTATCCTTTTCTTCCGTATAATGAGCGACTAAGATATATAATAAGATATACTTCAATTTAGATTAAGCGTGTCCCGTCAGAATGAAGCTCAATTTTACAATTCATTTTACAATTCATCGTCGCAATTTCATAATTAAATTATATAAAAAAATTACAGTCGTCATAAAATGGTCACCAAACTATCTATACTATATAAATATCTAACCTCTCTAAAATATGACTTTTTAATAAATTATAATATAATGATAACGAACGAGAGATTTAAGTTATTCGAGATGGTTAAATCAACCATATTGTATTTAGATTAGAATTCCGTAATTAATTTTTATTGCAAACTGAACAGTAAGGGTGAGTTTGCGAAGCAATTTCAGTGAGTATCTTAAAATATGCCGTTTAGTTTAAGACGAAAGTAAACGGGAGTAACAAGGTGTTAACTTATTTTAGTTTCTCAAAATTATTCTGTCCCTTTCCTATAAACGACAGAATAACTTAAGTAACTTATAAGTTTATTTTAAGACAATTTAATCCAGAATCCTATTCTATAGTAAGCACATTTTCTTCCTTTCGAATTGCGACAGTACTCGCATATCCCTAAGGGCTGTAAAATCTCCATTATATGCAAATCGTGGCGACATAAAAGTTCATGAATAAAGTACTTGATTACGTATAACCGATTTGCGTATAGCAAACATTTCTAAGGGTTCCTTTTGTACGCTAGTTTCCAACTGATTGAAAGTCAGCCGCATAGGCAAAATTTCGGAATAGATTTAGTATACTGTTCCTCTACAGTTTCTGAGGGTGCTATAAATGTCTGTATTTTTCAATGATATTCTACTAAGGGATAGAATAAATTTCTGAGCTTGTTGAATTAGTTTTGGTTTTGCATAGCAACAGAGGTTGGTTTTAGCTTTCAAAAGACGCCAGATTTGTCTTGTCAATTAACCCGATTCTTTGAATAATTATTCTCGTCAGACTAATGGTGACAGTTATATTCGAGTAAATTTTTTCTTAGTGTAATAAAACGAATTTGATTTATAACTATAAATCTAATAATAATTATAAATTGTGTTTATGTGAGAACTTTAAATATCTAAGATATTAAGATTTCTAGACCCGCTGCCAGTATCTCTGTTAATTACTTTAAATGTTGCGTGCTCTATGATGCTAAAAATGGTAAGTATGATAATAAGGATGCACGTTCTCTCACCTTTGACGTATTAATGTCTAAAACCAATCCAGAATTTTCATTAAATAATTAGAGGGTAGAGTAATATTAAAAACCGTTGGCTCCAGCTGTTAGGGCTACTATTTCACCAACCAAATCATTTTGTATCAAAGTGGTAGTGTTATTGCCCCAATTCCTGATCTTTTACTCGTATGTAGGAAGTACTGTATCCAACAGGGGAACGTATATAACGATATTGATAATTGATGATTGTAATGTTAAATTTAAAAGTAAAAAAGATGTTAAAGAATAGAATAGAAGTAGGGAGTTAAATTGGTTCGCAAATCGCCCAAGGACCAATTAATGTTTAATACATACTTCGAGTTAAAGGTATTACCTACAGAAATACTTTTACGATTGTACAAATCACCCAGTATGTCGTCAATATTATATATACCTATGTATGTAAAGTAAATGTTATTACGTAAGATTTTTACTCACGAGGCTCCTCAAGGAACAAAATGTTATTATTGTTATCAATCTACTATTTTTCTCCGAGAAAATATAGTAGATTTTCATTAATTTAATGTAACATGTTAAAGAAATATAATGGATCAAAAAGTTAAGAAGTTCCTCAGAATTTCAAAAGAAATGTGAAAGTAAAAATAAATGGAATCGAGGAAAAGTTACCGAGTACTTTATCCAATAGAAAAATCAATTAAGTATTCAATATTTCAAACATGTATGTTCCTATCAAAAGTTGATAGAGTGGTTACCTCGAAAAAAGTCAATTGAAACAAATATGAGAGACATTAACAATTCATGGCTTTTACTAACGGTGCAAGAGCCCCTACTATGGTTTGCGACCAATGAGTACTTTTCAATTAGCAAGCAAGATGGTTGGTAACCTCGGCTGTGAACGAGTATCTCGCATACAATTTGTAGGCAGCAGTGGCAATCACTGGCATCACTTGAATGGTAAAAAAGTAGGTAGGGTCAGCCTCAAGAGTAGCTTAACACTTTAGTAAGCCATTGTCGCGTTTTGGAATACTTAGGTAGTTATCTTACCATAGACTAGAGAAACAAAAGAAAGTTAATAAATGATTTAATAACTTGAGATAACCCTGGCTAGAAGGTTTAGGCACTTAGGTCGTGGAATCGACGATACCCAATCTGAGTAACTAATAACACTACTAATTAAACTAAATACACTAAGTAACTAAATATTGATAACACTAACAATTTAGTAATTGTAAAACCAGCTACGTCAACCAAAAATTATTTAATTTGTTAAGTGCTTATATATCAGACACGTGTTTTGTTTGTGAGCTCGAGCAGTTTCGAAGGTCCTACATATAATATTACTGTCATTCCCAAAATTGTGATTTTCGAGAGAAGAAGTCTGTTATGTTGAGAAGTCCAATGTGGTGTATTTACGTCGTAATTCATTTCATTTGTATATAATAAGTAAAAAATTAATACAACATTTGCAATAAATACATCACTCCCTCACATGTATTTCATCTGCAGTTAGAAATCATGAATTAAACTAATATTATCAGCTTTAAATGACTCGGTGCTATAACATACTCAATTATGATTATATTTAATATACTGAATTATGCCAATGCATAATCCTGCAGGCAAAGCATAACTTAAAATGTAATGTAAATATTGATTAATCTTAATTATAGCCTTTGTCCCATCAAATATAATAACATCAGATGTTGCCCAATTAAGTTATATATCAAATTACTACATAGAAGTTACGTGGTAAGAGATACGGCATCCTTTTCCGGTTGTTTGTCACTGAGCTGAGTTGACCCCCGAGACACTGAAATAGGGCTGTGCGCTTTCACAATTCATTATATCTGTATGACAAGGTAATTATGTTATACAAAAAGTCCTCGTCGACTTAATTAACTTACAATAAAACTATAAAGTGGAAATTTTATAACAAAAATTTTACGCCTTTATATCTTTCACCGTACTTTAAAGATATTTGATTTATATCAAACATTTCAACGTTTGCATCAAATTGGTGTATATTATGATAGCGAAAGTACTTATATAAGTAAGTGTTTAAGTGTCACTTAAAAGAAACCATTTAACGTATATAACTCTATACAGTATTCATGATTGTTTTGAAACTGGGTGTTGAGATTGGTTTACATAAAACCCCGTCCCGTAATGGTACCATTGTCATTCCCAAATAAATAATTTCGTCAAATTCAAAATTCATTTATATTCAGTCTATAGAAGTGCTTCTTTAAACAGTGATTGCGGAACCAACCTAGTAGGCATTTAATAGTGAAGGAGGCCACGCTCTTTCATAACTTTTTGGAATGTTTGTACTCGTGTTAAATTTAATTACATTTTTTATATATAGTTGAATTAAATTCAGTTGTGTACTTTTAGATTTTAATATAGAATACTTTTAACTGTTTTCTAATAACTAATTGTCAGTAAACATTTTGTTAGTAGTTTTGTATAATATACCTCCTTTAGATTGTCGGTCCACAAAACAAAGATATGTTTATAAAAATTAAATAACCTTACACACATTTTGAAGGAAGGTTTTGTATTTAAATTCGTTAAATGAGAAATCACAATTTACGTTCACCTGTTTTGTTTCACGGTGGATTAAATATAGATGATAACTCGTTAAAACCAAATGAAATGAATCGATTTAATAACAATCGTATCTCGATTGGGAGCAAAAGCGCTCGGGGCGTGTCGCGTGGTAATATATGATTTTCTGCCGGAAAATTGAAAATGAATCAGGTTAACTCTGATACTTTCGGCATCATTCGAACCATTAAATCAATCCTAACATTCATTTGCTTGGAGTTTTTTCAGCAAATATACAGCGAATACGTAATTTGAATTTTTTCGATGACTTGGTTCAACTTCAATCTATATTGTAGATGGATTTTATAGTAACGTATGTAGAGTACAGCCATTTAGATATTTATGTGCTGAGTGTCTTTTAAACGTTTTAGTAAAACTTATTGCGATATAAGAATAATTATTTTATCACATTAAAATGATTTGTGCCTGTTATTTTGTTTTCATACAATTAGTAACGTAACTACGTTAATTAACTCACACAGAAAGCATCCTTACATAAGAGATTACTCCTGTAATTTTACTTTTACTGTTGACATTACGGCTTGGCCTGATATAAAAAACACAAGCCTACATAATAAAGAAAATATTCCTATGATGTAGCACAGGTGTTCATTAGGAACCGTAAAATACCTAGTATAAAGATCCTGCCATGTCAAGCTGAACAATCCAAGTACCAATTTAAATTGCACAATTAAAATTGTTTTAATTGTTCTTGTTGTTGTTTGTTGTTGTTGTGTTGTTTTAATATATAGCGGCTCAAGAAATAACAAGTTCGTCGTATGAGTCTATTCTTTGTTAATATTTTTTCTTAGCTATACTATAGTTACTAGAGTGTAGTAATATTTGTGATTTTACCATGAAACTTTACAACGAAAATCTTAGTTATAATGTTAGTACAAACTCTATTAAAAATTTACCGCTCTCGCAAAACTATTTGCTTTCGCCATATCAATATTATAAATCTATAATTGAAAGGCTATTAAAATTAAATTTGAATCTTAAGTCAATTGACACAAGCACAAATCGACCGACGCTTAATTACATATAACATTGTAACTCGTTAATGGTTGGGGATTAGACCGCAAGAAGTTAATGCTATTATCAATTTTTAATTAAAGCTGTCTGTAGATAGTCCTTTAACAAACGTATTTCATTTTTATTTTATCATATTTCTTTAGATATAAAGGCGAAACATAGAAAACGCCATTTGAATATCACGAAGTTCTGTTGTTTTAAAACGAACTTTATCTTTCAACTCTTCCGATCGAATTTAACTGTGTTCTAAAAAACCAGTCAGACTTCTAACATGCGTGATATGATGATATTGAACATTTTTTGACAAAAATATATCATGGGAAAATCTTCCATCCATTAAATTTTGTAGACAAAGAAAATTTCATATAACCAATTCTGTTTATCTGTGGTAGGAATTCCTACCTCAGTAGGCAATCTCAACGGCTCAAGTCAGTCTGGATAGCTCGCAGCGTTTTGCCTAAGTAAGCAGCTATAAACATAGCTCGTGGCGCTCGCCTCGCCAAGTCAGGCATTCCAACAGGGTGTTTCGCCCATGTCATTGAGGGAGTCAAAAGTACAGGAAGTGGTTGAAGCAGCCATATGCGGTCATTACCTGTACCAAGCGGTAGGAGAGGCTGCCGTGCCGATGCCCAAATCACTCGTCCAACGACGGATGGATATCTTCGATCGTCCGGCGTCCAGTATTGGCGAGTGCCTCGACCCTTTGGCGCAGGGATTTCCGGCCTTACTTATCTCTTTAAGAATAAATATCAATGCAGGAAAATAGCTGTTATTCAGTACATAATAGCCTGGTGTTGGGTCACGGGTCATAAATGGCCGGGAATAAATTAAACGACGCGTTGCTATTGTGCCAACCTAATTTAAGGGCTGTGTAATTGTAGGTTACTTGCTTTGTTTGGACCTTTTGTAGCCATTAAATGATGTGTATATATTGCGGAAGCAGGAAGAAATATAAGGCCACAAAGTTCAATTTAATTAATCAGTTGAAATTTAATACAATGTAAATTTTAATTATTTGGGAGAAATGAAACTATCGTTGGTTATCTTATTCCAAAATATGAAATTAAAAATCACTTAGGAACATTGAATTGCCCTAGATGACTTTAAGAGATTTAGGTTCTCAAAATAGTGTGAAAAGAGTCTATATTTTTGTGTATATATATACATACAAATATATTTTTAAATTATATTTCATGATTGATAGCACCTTAGAACAAAATACAACAAGAAGTAGAAGTCAAAATATTTTATTCAACTTTGGTACATACATATACAGTTATTGAACGTCAATTTAAGCCATCGGTTCGTAAATCTTACTGTACTTAATTTTAATAAAAGGTTTTGTAAGTAGTTGTTTAGGAAAATCGAATCTGTAGTTCATAAAAAACTTTTTATGCAACGTTCTCAATTCTATTTGTTTTCTTGTGGCATGAGAAGTAGTTATTATATTTTAGCCACTATTGATTCTTTTTCTGATAAGTCAATTTAAATAAATTTAAAACATCTGAATGTTTGAACTTTTATTTCATTTGATCACAATACATGAAACAACAATATAAAAAACCGAGCCCTTAAATAATAAAAATAAAAATAAAACATTTTTCATTTCACTAAAAAAAAGTGAGGTTCGTCAAAGCTTACGACTTTCGATAAATTATTTGTCCTGATGTAATTTACTTGTGGCTACGCGGCGTAAATATCGTAATCGGCGTAAATCGTGTTGTTTTTCCCGTTTTAATTTCCACCCTTGTGTGTAAAAAGTAAACAGACCGACCTTAAATTAATTGTGTAGATAATGACCGCTTTATTAAATACTATTAAGTAATATTATTAATATTAAATTTAAGATCATGAATAGATGTTTATTTTGCTCTCATGGAAAAGTCTCTTTTGTACAGATATTTCTGTACAAAAGAGACTTTTCCATGATATTGATATTTGATATTTGACAAAGACATTTTATTATCTATCTAGATAGATATCGAAATCATTAAATGCTAAATATTGATTAATAAAATAATAGCAACATAATAAAGTTATAGCAACCAAATTATTATTTATTCTTAATTTAAAAACGACTGTCTGTACAAGCCCTTACAGCCTTATTTAAAGGAACATTTTATAACAGCTTCGTCAGTCATTAAAAGGGTGTTTGAATTTATCGAGCCGTAATAAGTTTATCCCGAGCACATCCCGAGAAAACCCGACAAAGTTCCACTTGTGGGTAACGTTGGTTCCTAATGAATGTGTGCGATTTAATTTAAAATAACATCTTCATTGGTAACTCGTGGACTGGTCACGATATATCCTTTGGAGTGTGTTCTATTACTGAGTTTGCTTTTGAAAACGCTCACATGTGGTCTCATAAACAATTCATTATCGGTATTCTTTAACATAAGGGACACCTTGAATCCTGAACGATAGCTTCTATGAAGATATTATATACATAGGTACAAGCATTGCTTCATCTTTTTGAACCGACTTCTAAAAAGGAGTAGATTCTCAATTTGATATATTTCTTTTGTTGTTGTTAATCTATTTCGCTTGTGAAACAATTTTCACAATTCTTTGTTATTTGATTGTGTATAATTCTCAGGTAGTCCCATTGTCAACAAGCCAAAATCTGATAAAGGAGACCCAGGAAAATTGTTTATAGACGTACTTCATTCAGAGCCTTTGCGATAATCTGACGATCACACATCTAACTATGATCTTATAAGCTCACGACTCAAAATTGTGAAAACAAGTTTGAAAAAATATGAATTTTATTGAAGAAGTTTTTTACAGAAACAATAGAAAATGAAGACTCCAAGAAATAATTATTAAATAGTTGTTGTGGTTATTTAGATATTTTATTATTAGCATTTGTAAAACTTTAAAAAAAACTATAAGGATTTAAATTTGATTTACTTTTTCTATTGTTTACTTTAAATAAGGTGTTTTGCAATAAAATCACTAGATGGCGCCACTTTTCTATGATTTAAAAACTTATATAGAAGCGACTTGTCAATTAACAATTAAAAAATGGAGTTGATTATAAAAGTTTAAAACGAAGAAATTAAAGAAGAGTTGGGTTTGAATATCAATGTGTTTTTTAATAAATAGTACTCTTGTGTTCGACACTTAAAACAGAGTAAACAATAGTAAAACTTCTTTCATTGAATTATTTTTGTTTTTTTTTAGTATTTTGATGAAGATTTCTAATTCTGTTTAAACCTTTTTTATATACTTGATCTAAAATATCTAAATTTCCGAGCCGTTACATAAATTAATTCGGACGGCGTCGGCCGAAGGCAACAGATGCTTTCAAGGTGACGAAGGAACTTTTCAATTTGTAAGTTTTAGGGTTGCCACATGTACAATGAACCTTAGCAGATTTATTACATCTATAAATTTTGCGAATATCGTGATTATTTCACCATGAAACGGCAATGAGTGAAATATTTTTGTAACAGTACGCCAGCTGTTAAAAAAGTATTTCTCCCAATGCTGTTTATCTAAAAAAAAGGCTGAAACATTTACGTAGTAATAAATTTTGTTGTAAGTTTATGACAAATAAACAGAATGGGAAAACGTATTCTTTAGGGTGGCGGAGTTCTAATATTTTAAGTGTCTTATAAACTTATTAATCACGTTATTACGTCAGATATATGTACAACTTTTAATTCACAATGAAACTTACACAACCACAAAGGTAGTTTAAAACTTGATCTGTTATAAACTGAGGTTGACCTCTTTTTGTTAATATAGCGTTAGATTTAAACATGCGCATTTACAAGAAAACTATCCGTATCCCTAATTTACAGTAAAATACTAATCTAATATGAATTTTAAATTTATATTAAAGTATCATGTTAAGTACCACGGTTAGTTTTGACACGAACTATAGGAACTTTATCTATTAAAGACCTGGCTATTTCATTAGACTCAGTTTAAACAAAGTGTTATAAGGTATTGTAATATATACAGTTAAATATTAAAGTCGGCACAATATAAAATATAAATACAAAGTTCAATGTTCAAAAATACTATATCCTATAAATATTTTGATAGCTCATCGTTAACATTATTCCATGGAAAATGGAATACAATAAATAACATCCAGTATAATATAAATACCTATTTCTGATACAAAAATGTCGATATTTTCTGAGATCATAACAAAGCCATTAATCAAATGTCAGTATAGGTAAGAATATTAACACATAAAAAATACATAAATAAGGCCCCCTTCGGTTTGATAAAAATAATAACACTAAAGGAACTTCACAAAGAGTGATGGAATCTCATAAAATTGTAATGTAGAAAGACACTTCGAACGTTATTACGTTAATAAGAAACCTGAACTTTAACCACCTCAGCCACTGGACGATATCTAGTGGCTGAGACCACCTTCAGATCTGGAGGTCCGGAATTCAATTACCAGTGAGGGCAGTAATTTTCTCCTCAGTTTTGTGCGTGGTAGGACTTTTTTATTGATTCATGTTACCTAAGTCTGCCACCATTACAATTATGTTGTAATTAATGTTGTACCAGTTATGTTGTAATTTTAACCCCCAACTGCCCTCAGTTACCTATAGTTGGGGAGTCAGGGTGTAGTTTGCTTCAACTTCGGCTTTATCTTCTTAGAAACGAAGGTCGAGAACTACCCCTTTAGGAATAATAAAACCTATTTGAAATAATTAAGGTACCACTATTAGTCTTTTCCCTTTATTCATATTTATGATTATAGATGCTTAGGTACGACAAAAGCACATATGATATATTTCATCAATACCGTTAGACAGTAGGAATATCTTTTACACACTTCCCTTAGTAAGAAATTTTTTGTAGTCATAGGTATTTTTGTAGGTTATAACAAAAAAAACAAAAGAGAAATAAGATAATCAGAAAAATACACATTTCCATAAAATCATATACAATCCTAAATTTTTATGTCAAATGCGTATATTATCTACTATTACTTTGTTACTCAGTAAATTTTTAAAAGTCGTAACTATTTGTGAAAACAATGAGGGCTAGCAAAGTTAAAAATCCCTTGCAATATATACAATAATATACAACATAGTTGGTGGTCCCTACCACCTGCTCCAGTGGTCCGGGGTTCAATTACCAGTGGGGCTGAAATTTCCTTTTCAAAGTGCGCCTGGCTGGCTACCATCATTTTTCATAAGTGTGCCGCCTTAATAATAAGGTTAATAGCATTGTTGTGTTCCAGCAGTTCGAGGTAAGATATCCAGTTGCTCGGTGGTTTAGGAATCTGGGCGCAACTCGCTTACGTCTTCGGCTTAATTGTCACTTAAAATAAGGTGAGATGGAGGCCCAGAGATACCTCGTTAACAAAAAAAAAATATAAAAACCAAAAGGCGACGTAAGTATAGACAATGTTTGGTTTTAATAACTTCCACTCTCCGTTTATTACGAGTCCGCTTTTATGACGACCGACCGCATTTAACGACGAAATTCCACACAAAATTGTCCTGTTACAACGACGATGAAATTTATGTGTTTATAAATAAATCATAGCTAAGAAGCTTACTCTGCCCCACCTAGCGCTTTGCCTACACGTTGAGGTTCCCAGAAGCATCCTCAGTTCTGTCGTTCTTTCATGAAACGAACGCTTTGGAGATAAAGAGAGAGATTAACTCCCCTGGAAGTCTGTCTGTCGATTAGAAATCTTCCAGAGGCTTGAGAACTTTTATCTTAAAATTCCGGCGACGCTTCAAAGGCCATCTGCAGTATAAATCAGTTCAAAAACAAGCCAGCATGTCGCTGATTGCGATCAGATTGTTTATTGTGCGGTAGTAATTTGTCGTAAGTACGTGATATCAGAGCAATTAAAGTGGTTTACAAGTAATATTTCCATATATAGATAGTTAATAAAGGGATTTATACTATATATCTTTTTTTTGAGTTATTATATATATATATATATAATATGTCGATATTTCGGCACTTGCAAGCGCCTTGATCATTGAGGTAACTGACGATTTTGCGGGTGAGATGTTACAGGCAGAAATATCGATCCACCCTTTTAAAATTATTTTATAGCATTTCACACCGGTACCGCTTTCTCTTAAACTCACTATTCTCACGTACTTGTAAATAACTATCTTTATATGAATGACCATGAAAGTTTAAAGCAATATAATATTTCCATTGTTTTACAAAACAGGTGTTTATAATATCAAATGATTAATAAAGATTAATTGTACAGCTCAAGCTTTTGTAAGTATATTATGAAACTATTATATTATCACAAACATAGTATATTTATTCTTATTTAATTTTCAGCAAACATTTTTTTTGTTAATTTCACATAATTAAGAATGAAAAGTTATTTAAAATGTATTTTTAATTTCAATAATCATCATACATATAATACGTCTTTCGGTTCGTACGACCAGGTCTTGGGCGTCGTTATAACCGTAATAATAATAACAAACAACTTCTAATTAAAGAATTCTTTTCTTTTATCTTTCAGAAAAGATTCTAGGAACAAATTGCTCGTCGTTAACCGCCATCCCCTCCCGACCCAATCGGATGCTGCAGTAAAGCTAGGTAGCTAAGTTCTGGCGACCTGCCAACTTGTACACTCAGGGTTGTCATACATTCCAGTCTTCAATTTAGAAGCATACAAGCTGTCCTGGCACCAATCGGCCTTTTGCTGTTAGCGTTATATTTCTATTTTGAATTTTCCAATAAATACCAATAAAAATAGTAAAATGGAATTTAAAATATTAAAACTGGCATATGTGGCATATCTTCAAAAGAAGCATGAAAAGGCAGTTTTTAGGCTGGCAAGGTCGCGGTGGCTTGGGCAGCATTTAGCATGCACTAGATATTTTCGCATATGGACTTCTCTTTTTGCTATTCCTAATACTACATTAATGCTTTATACTTTTCTTAATACAATAAATGTTCTTGGTTAAGGACAGCCCTATAGGTTAAAATATTTAAGTGAGGTTTCATCATTTGTATCTGCAGAAGTTTTCGCCAATTTAACGATGTTAGATATTGAAAAAGGTTTGAAATCAGTCAACTCAAGTTTACATTTAGAATTAATACAAACTGCTTTTTTTGCATTGTATCTATCTTGTACTTTTTTTTTAAATTATTAATTATTTAAAATCTTAAATCTTAGAAATATTTCAATTCAACTGTCAGAGGCCTGTCAGAAAACCGAGCTCTTTTCAAGAAAAATATCTTAAGTATCTGACACGAAAAATTTCTAATAAGTTACTGAATACTAAAAGGTTGTCTACACTACTTAACCATCACGTCACAGGTTCGAAATACATGTCGATCGTTATAGCTGTTCGCCATTGCAAAGTCGAGCCAGGGGCACAAAGTTTTATTAAAATTTGCATCCGGTGCCGCTGAGCGGTTTCACACTCACGATTCACGACACACTCACACTTCTATTTGACGTAGACTTAAAAACAGATTAGACAGTGGGTTCATTGAATGAACACCCAAATTATAGTGTAGTACTTACGACTCTTTCTCTCAGCGAGGCTATTAAAAGATGGCTGGGAAAAGTAATAAAAATGAATTAACAAATTCTCTACCTTCATGCGTAGTATTTTCGTACTGTCGAAAGAGTTTCATTTACATTAATTATTGATGACTGTCATTATCTCGAGAAAATGACATTTCAAAGTGGAACAAAACCTGATCTAGTTTCACATACAACGCGTGCTGTTTTAATATTTTGTACGCTTTTTAACCGACTTCGCAAAAGAAGGAGAATGGTTCTATGTTCCATGTACAGATTTCTCTTTCAATTCAGGGCTGATTTCCATGGGATTACCATCGATTTTTTGGGATCCCCAAAAAATCGATGGTAATCCTCACACGAAAAACGAACTCTTCGTGGTCGGAGGATGGCCGATTTTCAAAACTAGCGGTCTGCACAGTGTTATTGGCGACGGGTGAGTCCTTAAGTCGATTATTATTGCCAATTATTCTATTTCTCCAAATATTAACTCTATGGTTACCCTAGTCATTCAATAAGAATGCTACCTTGCGGTAATCTCGGAATTCGATTTATGTCTGTTTGAAGTTTAAGCATTTGAGCTCCACGTATTTAAAGCAGGGATTTAGTGATTAAACTATCAAATCCATTTAGTTTACTAACAGGTCCGCTTCAGCAAGTTTAGATCTAATTAATGTGAGTACTTATTGCAAGGGGATATGCTAAGGCACTTATTTTTTCTCTTCCAGTGTTCAATTCACTATTGACTATTTTTTTCTTTAGGAAATTCCCTCTTGTCCTCTATCTTTATCTTATCAAGGTTTTGTGGCTTTCTATTTTTCAATCTCGGTCTTCAAATAAGGTGCTTTTTCAGCTGTCACTACATGACCTGCATATAATTTTGTTTTGCGTCAACTGTTATTTGATTCTCCCAAATTACCTGCAGTGAAGCGACTGTTATTGCTTTATTTTTTTTATAAAAAGCGCAGGAAATGGCTTGCCACCTCCTGATGGTGAGCAGTAAGAAGAGTCCATATGCGAAGTTTACTTGTGACACACTGTCCTCGCCACCTATACCTTGCCGGCTCAAAATCTACCTTTCGCGCCCATTTCGAAGGAACGTTGGAGTATATTGTATGTGGGAATACGTGTGCCGGTAAGGAATTAAACAAATAAAGGGACATGAATCTCTTAGTGCGTATAGTAAAGGTGGAAATAATGAATGAGTAACTTCGTATAGCAGCACGCATGCTGCTGAGTGGGATAGGAGAGGAAGGGATAAGGTCGAAAGACTCTTCAGAGTACTCTGCATCTATTGTTTGAAAGAAAATGAAAAGACGCATGTGGAATACTTTAGCAAGTAAGTTCTGTAGTCCAACGTACTATTTGATTCCGGAGTTAGATCTTCGAACATGATGATAAAGCAAAATTTTGTGATGATTTCATCAATTACAAAGAAAAGTTAGTAAAGTGAGTAAGCATACAAATGTTTATATATATAATAAAGTGAACCTTATTAATTTTGCAATACGAACGCATTTTCTAGTACAATATGCGATCAATTCTATAATGAAGGATAAACTAGTTAATATGTTGTATAGATTAATATTAATTACACCCCGATAGTGGGTGAAGTTATAATTTGGTGTGGGAGAGGATAATATAATTAATACATTTATGCACATACTTACTGTGGGCGGAGAAAATACATTTTCATATTATGTAATAACTGAGGGTTCCTTTTTACCTGAAACAAAATATTTTTTATTTATAGTAGTAGTTATTGATTTTTTATATATTTTCAGGTTAACTAACATATATTACAAAAAAGAAGGTTGCACTGCTTAAGTATAATGCATTTTAAATTATAACTGAATATAATTAGACTGTGATCGATGAATATTCATAGCAAATAAATGTTTTAAAATTGAAATTTGCTCAACAAAAATACTATTCATCTCAAGAGAAAAACAATCTAACTGCTGTCATTGAAAACAAAAGGGCATACAAGTTGCAATAAACCAGCCAATATTAGAGCGATTTGACGTCATAATGCTTCTGAGCACTTAAATGAAACAACGTAATTACCTTTGTATATATTCCGCACGAAATTTTGTAATACTTAAGTACAGAAAATTTCTAAAGCTTGAAGGATCAAAAGACACCGATATAGTCTTGACGAGAAGCAATATGAATCGTGCTTATAAAGTTTTCTCAAAACGTTCAAGTCTCCGAGTACACAGTACAAAGCTCTAGTAAACCTTTTACAGAATCAAACAGAATGTAGTAAAATGTTGAAATGTGTGTAGAATAAAATCTGTGAATATGTGTCGACAGGTTCAATCCAAGAGCTTATATAAAGAGAACAGTGGGAACGTAACACCAGCTTAGAATTACGTCACCCATATATTCTAGATCCCACGAGTCGAAACCCCTAATCCTATATCACAAGGGTAAAATCTATTGAAAGATTTAGAATTAATCAAAGTAATTCCTCTTTTATTAACAAAATATAAAGTAACGCACGTTCGTGATAGTGAATAGAATCTGAAATAAGCAGATTTAGTCCACCTTATATTATATATGTAAAAGTTAAATATAGTAGATACAGAATAGAGCCTGTAATTACAGTACTGTCACACATGGCCTTATGAGCGAAACAGAAAAGGTCCGTCAACTATATTGATGGTAATAATTTCCATTCCGTTCAAATTTTATCGTATAAACTTTAAAAACAAACACAAAAAAACAAAATAACTTTTTAATTATTTTTTTGCATTAGTTTTGCTTTCAATGTAATGTAATGAAATTATATTTATATAATATCTTATTAAAAATTTAATATTATTTACAATTTCTTAATGTAAGTCGAGCTCTAAAGATTAATAATGTGTCATATAATCGTATAAATGTCATATCGTTTTCTTTTTTTGTCAGAGAATCCTCTGTCTTGTCTTCTGTGGTTGACGAATTCGGGTTTTGTTCGTTTGCATCTTCGACTAAATCTTTACTTACTATCAGGGGAAATGACGGCCTAGAACAAACTACCCTGTTACGAATTCAAAAAAGAATATCAAGCAAATATACCGGCTACCTTATACTTATAGCTATAACGTTTCATTTTAATGACTCAATAAATTATAAATAACTGAACGCCTTTACACACGCCTTTGTAAAATCAACATAGTTAATAAACAGCACATCGCACGCTTAGAAATTTCATTACTGAGCCATGTTCGAGAAAATTCCTATTCGTTCCGTCTTTAGGTATTTATAACACAGGAATGTTTCATTAAAACATGAGAGCTATCAATCACTAGCACTACGACAGAAATATTGGGAGGGTGATAAGGATAAGTAGGTATAAAAATAAAAGAAAAGAATTCTCGTTCAAAGCTTTGATATCTATTTGATTGGATGACTTTTATAAGAAATACTATATTCTTTGTCGATATAATAGGTACTTCTCATTATTTTCCACACTCAAGATAACGCCGATTAATATTATGACAGTGTGATGTGATAATGCATGACGAAAGCTGTGTTACAATCAGAATATTCTTCGCCTTAATCAGGGTTTGATCGACATAAAGGTTAATAAAGAGATCAAAATAAAATTATTATAGAATATTAAATAATTTGGCTGTTATTTTATTAGAAGTTAGTTTCGCTCAAGAAATCAGTTTACCATCATTAGGTTACATGTCAACAAAGACTATTTTCGTTTGAAGATCAATCTGACAATTAGTCAAAATTTAAATTTTAGATTATAAACTGTACCTATTTTTTATGCAGGTATCGTACTTAAAGATTTGGTATATTTAACCTGACAAACGCATACTAGCTACCACAATTGATTTAAACTGTACAACAGCAACTTCTGGGATTCAAGCCACGTCTTCTCTTAGATACTTTGTACGAGCTCAAGGTACTGGTTTCCAATTCCACGCGTTTCTCTCTAGACAGTACGTGTCGTCGTGTAATCTACGAGACATTTGTTTGTCATTTTCAACCTTTTTTATTAGAAAGTACATAATAATAAATAAGTGATAATTGTAGTTGTTATAATATCGCACATTACTTAAAACGTCGTTTGGTCTAAAGTTTTAAGTTTCTAATTCTGACTTCTTTTTGTTGTTTTTTATTTCGGTTTAATACCTAATAGTATAATTAAATTAATTCAAATGTACCTAGTACTTCAAGATACAACCAAGGTCTAGTTTGGGTGACACTGCTGTGCACAAATATCTTAGTTATCATTATTCTGCACATGCACAACGTATTTCGTTGGAAGTTTAGATGCCTATGCAAAACTGCAAATAAATAGATACAAATAACCTAAAGGGTAAAATAATAATAATACTTTATATTTGAATTGCCTGAAAAGTGCGTATTAACGTACACACGCAGGGCAAGTTGGCAAGTAGCAAGCTTGTCGTTGAGTTGGAGTGAGGTTTAGTCGGAATAATCTGATTTTACGTCATTACATTCATTTACTCACGCCTATAAGCACAAAGTAAGCATCATTAAGGCTTATGTGACGGGTAAAGGGCACTTATTTAAAATTATATATATTTGTATAGTATAATGTTATAAAAATAAATATGTAAACAACTTTGATATGAGAACAAATTTTCGCATTTATTGACCGGGACTCGAATCTAGACAGATTTCCGAGTAGCCTGTAGCCTGTAGCTGTAGGGATACTGACCACACAGCCAGTCGGTCGTCGAAAGCAAATAATTTGTAAATTCAAATGTTTATCGACACACAAAAGCATAATAACAAAGGCCTTTGAAAACAGCAAACTGAATAACATTTTCAATAATTGCTTTTTAAACAATAGAATGATACCAATTACTTTCCCAAGCTGATACTGTTAAATATCGTTCGGGAATCTCCCCCATTTTCAAACGATAAGACTGCATTCAACTTTTCACACAATGAAAGTGGAACCCAAGCCTTGAGCGGTGAATTACAAAGAAGACTAAAACATTTTCCTGTTGTTTTAAACCATGTCCCAAGTTATTGTGTAGTTTCTTCAATTTTTATTTACGGAGACACTGATATAGTGCTTTGTTATTGACAAAGTTACCGTTGTTATAAATTGTTTATTACTCCGGTCGGCATTGTTTTAAAATTGAATTTGAAGTCTCCGATAACTCCTTTTTATATTATTGTAAATAAAACTTGAAAACGGTTTGACCAATGTGAAGCATTTGTATTCGTTGATTATGTTTTAATTCAGGTGTGATGTAAAAATAAATAATGGAGATATGAAAGGTTAAATAATAATTCAAGGTTGGTAATTAAGTTTTAAAAAATGTTTCACTGAATTCGCACATCATGATTGTCTTCTATCGCTACGTCGGGTTATTTTAATAGATAGCGTTAGTGGTGGGTTGTAGGTATTACAAAAGAGTTAACTGATTACACATATATTCGCATAATATTCTAACGTACATAAAAAGTAATTTTATAAATTGTTTTGAGGATTACTCTGGTTTTAAACCAGCCGTTGTTGGTTATAAGCGAAATAATTTACAATTTTATTAAATTTTCCGGACCCCGAATTTAAAGTTTATTATAAAGTTGAACAGTCAAATTTGAACTTACCGTAACTATATGTATGTACTTTACATTCCTGAAAGACTTCATTTCAGTTCATCCTTTATCTTCTTCGGTACTTTTCAATCTTGGTGTATTGGTTATACGGTGTATTGGTTATACACTAATTATTAAATGTTTCATAAAAATGTATCACGTCAAATTGCTTCAAATGCCTTTTACAATTCATTACTGTTCTAGTAATCTTTCTATTTAAAGTCTCAGTTAAATATGCATAAAGAGCAATTGGATTGCCGCCTATCCGACTTACTTGGCCGGCTGGCTACTGCTAGCATGCAAAGGTTATTCTAAGATTGCTTGTTAGTAGAACCCTCAATAAAAATAAATAAACAAAGCCTACTTTGGAATTCAATACTGCTTTAATTAGAAGGTCGTAACTTAAAAATAGATTCTGTATATGTCATTCAATTTAAAAATTCATACTTTTTTCGTACTTATTTCATTCATTTTCTAACGCTTTAAAATTTGTAATTGTTTAATGTAACTTAGGTTAAATAAGTTAAAGCATGCCCTGTATTTTGGCAATATTATCTAATGCTGAGTTTTAACAATAAAAAAAATTACGCAGATAGATTATTGGAAGACGAGAGGAGCTTATTGGCGTAGTGGTTGGAGTGCTCTTGAACAACGAAAACAAGTAACTTGCGCCATGGTTGATCGCTTGATGTGCCAATCAAAATTTATTATATTAAGCTTCGCCGTGCTTCGTAAGTCACGTTAAGCCGTTAGTCCATCAGGTCTATTGAACATCGGGCAGCTTTTTATTATTACCATAATTTAGTAGAGGGAGAAAGAGAGCGTTTGTCCTGTCGTCTACAGGTGACTGCCAGGGGCAAAGCACAAACCCTCTCGTATAAGAATCAAGCAAAACAGACTTCATATTTTAAAATAAGAATTATAAACGATATATTTGTACGTCTACTTCACTGCAGGTGCTTCTGCAGTTGCAATAGAGTAGCAATAGCCCGTAATCAACAGCCTATCTAAAATCATGGCACATGCAACTGCGACAAAATATCGTGAACTCATATAAAACAAATTACATGATAAATATCTCGTTAGTAATAAGATATATAAAAGAATTCCATTTGAGTAAGTAACCATTAAAGTTTAAACTTCATATTTATCTCGATGTCTTTAACCGTGAGTAATAAGCATACAAAATTAAAAAGAACAATGCCAAACTGCTGCAGGCTCAGAAGTGGACAGTGAAATAAAATTTAAGTTTTTATAATTTCACTAATATACGAACAGACTGGCAGACGCAGCTTAGGTTTTGTGTTATAATATGTAGTGATTTGCATATTCTGAGCTTTGTTAGTACATCTCTTTAGACGTGACTGTTTTTCAAAACATGGCATATTTAGGTATTACCAACTTTTTATTTCATCCATGAAATGTTTGCTGTATTTCGATATAAAATGAAAGCTTCCTAAGTTCAAGGCTTGGAAGGCGTAATAACAATAAAACTGTTATATCAAGCTAATCTTCTCATGTTACACTTAACAACACGTTCAATATTTGCAATATTTTTGATTAAAACTATGTTAAGATTATATTGCTGCTTAGGCTTGTAAAATAAACCAGCTTCCTGTTTGGCACTGAAATAGGTAGGACACTAAACACAGAAGGGAAAGAAAGAGAGCACAATATATCAGCAGACTACTATGCCGCAGTTACACATTCGCGTGAGTCTCGATGCGAATGTGTAAACAGCTATTCACGCCTGGCCTCGTGATTGCGCGTGGGTGGCCAATTCTTATTGAGCGAATCTGTGAACAGGTAGTTCGCGTCAGCTCCGGGACGTGAATGTGTAAATCTTAAAAAGGCAAATACCAATAAGATTGTAGCCGCTGCGACGGTACCCACATCAATCCGCGTGAACCTTTAAGTTATACGAAGGTTTCCTATCGAGTTAACCCTGGAAATGTATATTTTACGGATTTATCTGGGATCTTTCAGGATTAAATCTGTTTTGCAATTGAAATTTGTTTTGAAACTTCTAGGGATTACGTTTTGCATTTACACTGATGTTCAAAAAAGTTCCTCTAAAAAAATTTGCATCACGTTTTCAAAACGAGATTTCGAAGAGGTTGTTGTTAAATAGGTATAACCAAAGATCTGTTAAACAAAATATAGATTTTGAATTAAATATTTCGTATAAAAAATTGTTTTTAATTTTTCTCCACTTCGTATTATATATTCCATATTATAACACTGCCTATAGCTGATTTCTTTTTAAATGTTAGTTAGCTTTAGAACGAGGTAAGTGTAGAAAAATAAACGATTAACATTCCTCGACATTCTAAATTCTTGATTCATTTGACAGTTTTAAACACAATTTCAATCATACCAATATAATGAAGTTAATGGAAATGATTCCTAAGAGATTTCGCTACACTTACTCGACCGAGTTCGAATAAGGTACATAAATAAGGTACCAAATGGGCATAGCATCTTAGTACTGAATCGGCTACATTTCCGAATCACACATTTTCCAATCAACTACAAACGTTACAGTTAAGTCTTGCTTATTTCCGTCGAGGGAACGAAGTTAGTACGCATAAACGGACATTCAGACTAAGTGATATGGGTTCAATCGTGGCTTTATTCGATTACATTAGATTGTCTATACCGACTTTGAGGGTACTTATTGTAAGAATTTTATCAATTATTCATGGAAAAATTTAAAATTTTTAAAGAAATATATTAAATCTCCAGATGTCAAGATTCTGCCGATTGATAAACTTTTATTATATCTTTATATTATAACGAAAATTATTTATCTTGAATCATTCAACGATAAAGAAATCACAATAAAATAAAATAGTTTAGTTATTTGGTACTCAACCTTACTTTTATTTAATTGAACGAAATTTTTAAATTCGTTTGTTAACTGTACGTTCGTTCCAAAATAACTATAACAAGAGGCCGGATTTAAATTAATTTTTGCTTTAAAATGCCTCAGTATTTTATCAGTGCTCAAAATTTTTTGAATTTACTTGTAAACATTCTATTGAAGTAAAATTGATATTTAATAAATTGATTGAATGAGTTATTAATAAATAAATATATTCATCTTGACGATATTTAAGTTTATTAATAAATAACCGAGTAATAAATTTAATTTTACTGATAAATTAGGCCGGCCTGAAGGAACATATAATAATATAACACAGGCCATAGGTCGGTCGATAAAAATGGCGACCAGTTGGCTGGCACTCAACAATATTTTATTTCAATGAAGCTTCTGAAACAAATCTGTCGCCTAGGTACAAGAAACGGTCAAGGGCCCTTAATTAACAATTCTCTAGTAGGGACTTTGAAGACTACGTCTGTAATTATACTTAATATCGTCAAGGTAAAAATAATAAATTTCAAACCAAAATTAATACATATTAATGAAAATGATTTTTAATATATTATTGCAAACAGTGCTTTATACACTTAACTAACTCTCTTATTATTAAGTACAGTATTGTCTCTACATAGTAGGCACGCATTTACCTTGTGGAAACAAAAGTTCGTTAGTTTAAAGTAATGTTACACGATGTATTAAACTCGTAAACGTTTTAGACTAGAATATTACCACGGATATTGTTCTTTTAATTAGTTGCTTTTAATTAAATGCAGTATCTAATGATATACTGCGATTGCTTTAACTTTAATTATAATATTGTACAAAGCAAAAGCTGAACGAACTTTGCTTTTTTAAAGACATCATAAAAGTATTTAGACTAATAAAAATACATGCTCGTCAGAGGTAGTATTCGATTGCACCGCTTTTGAAATTATCTACCGATGATGCGACTATTACCCAACGTGATAAGGGTAATATTATTTATAAGCATATAATAGAAATAATCAATATTCTCATTACAATAGATACAATTAACTACTATTCCGTTCACAGTAGAGACGGCTTTCGTAGTGTAACTGTTACTATTAGTATGATGCTATTGGTACAGAAAGATAATTGGGCCAAAACAATTGATTTAATTTTACTGCAGTCAATATATCAGAAAGGCAATTGTGTCTTATGAGTTATACCTATCAATATATCTGCAATTGTTACTCGTTTAATTACAAAGGTTTAACCTACCTAAGCAAGTGCAGTATGTATAACACAGAAAATGAGAGATCAAAGTCTGATGATGATAGATTAAAACTAGTTTCCGCGTGCGCCTGCGCCTGCGTTAAGGTCAGTCTGTCATAAATATTACAAAGAAGAAGAAGAATTTTTCAATTCACATTAGTAGTTTTTGATATAAGAGCGTTCAACCAAATAAACCATTCAGCTTTATAATATTAGTATAGAGAAAATTCTGCCAAAAAACCCGATATTTTCAAATTCACAATTGCTGTCACAACCATAACTATCACCATGCACTGGATATTGAAAAACTTTAATAATACGAAAAGTTCCGTAAAATGCCGGCAGAATGTTCACGTCAGGACGACACACGAACTCAACACTTCCTTGCCAGTTTGACAGCTGTCAACAAGGATTCAGACGGCGCTCTCGGTGAGCGCGGTCATCGCGATGACGAATGAAACAATATTTTAATTATCGATTTGAATAATATGGAACATTCTATAAATAATAATCTACTTTTGCAAATGCTTTGTTGTAACAACGAATTTATTAGTAAATTATGTGTTGAATTTAATTAATTTACGGGAAAATTATATTTGGTAGTAATCACATGCTACACAAAAACTGATTTCCTCTGCAAAACTTTAATGAGCGAATTTAATCCGGGAATAAACCGAACATTTTAAATATCTCTGTATTGCCCTGGCTGGAAACCGAAGTCATCATAATTGGCATATTCAAAAATAGAAGATACGGGCGGGCAAGTATGAGCTGGACACGGGAAGAGTACGTACAGAAGAGCCCCCAACCAAAAGTTCCTCCAAAATAAACCATTTATGTGTACATAAATAAATAAGCCCACCTAAAAGACACCCCAAAAGGTCGATGTGCACAGTGACTTTTTTTTTATTCTAATCATTACCAGATTTAAAAAAATAACACAATGATTGTTTGTGGTATACACGAACTCTTGTGGATTCAAGTTAACTTTTTTACGATTTATTATAATCCTTAACATATACGGAATATTTGTGTGTTGCTGGTTGCCAAACGTATTGTTCGTTTTTACAATATTAGTTTGAGAACGTTTCTTAAGTATAGATTGTGATTGGTATGGACTTGCAAATCTTTGTTTAAGTAATTACCTACGAGTAATGTATATTTAATTTTTTCTTGCATTCCCTGTACGCCACAAAATAAAAAAAAATCTTAAATTATATTTTTATTTTTCATATTTTTTGGGATTCTAAGCTGTAATGCATATATATTATAAGTGTATAATATATAATAAAGTGTGACCTGCATAAGGTCATATTAAATTATAGGTTCAACTAATGTTTTGATAAAATAAAATAATAAAAAGTTCCTCTCTCAAAGTCCAACCTCTTTCTGTTAATTTAGCAAAATATTTATGCTACACAATAAATATTGGTACTACGCGATCGCGTTCATGAAAAAGCTCATTATTTATAACTTACTCCAATGAACATAGGTCTTGTTTGTGATTCAGACGATGTTTTGTGTGGACTGTAACTTGTGAACAACCCTTTGGGTCCAAGTGATAGACCCTCGAACTTTATATACGGACAAAAAGTGCCACTTTGTTAACCTCAAATGATTGTCGGAACCTTAGCAAGGGGATGAGATAAATGATTTTTGTGAGATAAATTATTCATGACGCGAATTGTAAGTTAGAGCCGAATACTCAAAAGCTTTTTAACTCTTAGGCAGGCTTAGGCTTCATAATTTAAGCATTCTAAAAATCACTGGGTCATACGTCAAAGTTAGCACTCAACACTTGAGCAGTTTTAACATTTGATAGTGAGGAACATATAAGATACTAAATATCACCAAAAATACGATAGTAGATATTGATAACGGTTAAAGAGGAAATATCACCAATAGGATTATTAGCTTTAGCATTATAACTTTGATTACAGTTTTGGGTTAGGTCAAAAATAGCAGAGCATCCTTGCGAATTAGTCTTAAAGAGGTCGGGCACTGTATCTCACGTTTTCATAGCAAAATGATTCTTGTTACAAATTGATGAAGGTACAGGTTTATATAGTTTGATCGATAGGCCGTTTTTCTTGAACATTTTTTGTTTTTTGTCGCACAACTCCATTATTAAAATTGTATCAATGAAATAAGCATCTTTTAAGCGTTCTCAATTTTTAACAAAAGAAGTAGGGGTCTTATTTGTTAGTACTTTACAGTACAAATGTTAGGTATAGGAAGGTCTAAAGTATTGTTCAGAATCTAATAGCTACAGAATGTTGCACGGAACGGTTTAATCCTAGCGTTTGTATGATCGTTAGAGGAGTAGAATGCAAATGAGCCTTGTTAGTTAGGAAAGCGCTTACTTGGAACCTTGTAATCGTGTTCATGGAAGTAGTATTACCAATGTTAGGATAAATTTAAGAATATTATTAGTATAAATTTTATGGAGTACTGTTTGCGTGCAAAAGATATGTATTGCTACGATAATTGATGACCAAAAGAGATGACTTTACAATAACTAACTTTTCTAAATGAGTCACGTTAAATTTTCATACTTAAAAAGTAATTTCACGTTCACTTTTTATATAGAAAATATTGAATCAAATGATAGTAATTTACATTTAAATATATATTATAATAAAATACCAGTTATATTTGTAAGCTTGTATTAGAGATTATTTCACAAACAGGCGGAGTTATAGAAGAATTTGCTGATAAGAAACATTCGCATATTTTTCTTTGAAATGTTACATTAACAGTTATTGGAACAACACTACTCACACCCACACAAAATACATGTCGATACATGTAAACAGCTTATTGAGTTCGCGCTCAGAAAAGTTTTGAGTTTTAAACCTGATACGCACAACGTCAAAAGATGCTATGATAATTTCCACGTAAACTGAGAATTGAAGTTGTTTTAAATGCCTGTGGCTTATATTTCTTTATTTAATTTAATTTACTTTAAGATGTGAATTTAATTAAGCCTTTGAAAGTTTTCGTCGCTTCTTTTTTAATAGAATGTAAAGTGCAGTTTTAAATTAATAATAAAAAGAAAATACCCCATTTTCTTTTTGAGTCTCATTAAAAATGAATAAGGTATATAATCGTGTGCTCATTGTAGTTGACTCAAAGATGAAGTAATATTTCAAAATAGTAGCTATTTTCACTTTTCTTAACTTACTACTTTTTCTACGTATTTGTAGAGGTTTGAACTAAGTCAAATCATCAAGATAAAGGGTAGGTAATTTACAGTTGATGTATCGCAAAATACCGGGAATGAATGTAGTGTTATGAAACAAAAGCTGTTGTCATTAATTAAAGCAGCAGATTGAGGCATCTGGTGCTCGGCCATTATGGCAATTGGTTTTGACAATAGATACGGGAAAAAGTAAAACTGGGAGAATGAAAAAATATCGTATCTCCATTCAGATGTATGTAATGTGTTTTTGTAAGGTTTTGCCAGGTAAGAAAGCTTATAGTTGATATCATGACAGATCGCAACAAATATATAGGATATACAGAATACTCAATGGAATGGCAACGCAAAGCTAAAGTAGAACTCGTTAATACTTCTGTTTGTTCATAAACGGCGATTGGTTGAAACAAAAATAGCCCTTTTATGATATTTAGTAGTCCATATTATTGATCACGGTAAGAACCCCAGTTCAAAGCAAAATTAAAAAACGGATGCGTCATTAAAGAAAACGCGAAATAGTTGAAAGGTAAAAATTAAAGACCTTTAATATTTTTAGTTATCGCGATAGATATTTGTCCACACAAAGTGAGCACGGGCTCTCGATCTCACTCTAGCCAACACCAAAGTGAATGCCATCTACACTCGTCATATAGCATTTTTTACGAGGAGAAATGTTTACGGACCTACCCGCTGCTGGCTAAGCGGCGGGCATGTGTGGGGCCCCCCCATTTCCACATCAGAGCCATACTGGAAATACCTACTTAAGCGTCCCGGTAACTACATTGCCCTTCACGGGGTAACCTGGATTCTGACGAGCAATTCACCGGGTCACCTCCAGACAGCCCAGCCTTAAAATCGGACTTAGCGCTTATTGGAAAATCCCAGACGTGGCGGCTTGTTCAATGCGTGCGTAGGAGCCACCCACACACGTAGCCGTGCTTAGGACGTAGGAAGACTGCCCGCCTTCTCGCGCCCACCCGTCTACGCCGAAGAGGAGACTCGCGAAATATAGCCGGAATGTGTCTGAAGCTTCGCTTTTGCTGCCATTCTCACGAGATCGGCCCATTATTTTACTCGGGATAAAATAATGGGCCGATTCTGAGATCTCGAGCGTCTGGACATTATCTAAAATAATCCCACGCGCTTCCCAGAAGGATCAAACAAAATTTGTTATTTAGACCTTCTCCTTTAGAATCCGAAGGCACGTTAAGCCGTCGGGTTGGTACTAATTATTACAGTAGTTATTACCTGTCCTTTTTGCATTCTTAATGAAGGACCGAGATACACTTAAATTTAAATTTAAAGGGCTAACTTCAGAATTACAATCACTTCACTGATTGTTGTCTACTGTTATTATATATCTAAATCTATCTATTTTATTGAGAATAGTTTATAAATTGTTAACAATTTGTTCCGAACAAAGGAACAAATTTCGTATAATATTAATATGCCTTCGCATCAATTTCGGATACTCAAGCAACCCTTGTCATATATGGACATGCAATTGACATTTCTCTTTAGGATGGAATATTACTTTCTTGGTTGTCTGTATCTAATTCATTATTCTCATTTAATGGGTTACACGTGACGTTCCACATGATCTGTGTTTCAATTGAAAATTCTTTATGTTGTGAATTGTCTCCCGTTAAAGACCACATATTTTTAAATATCTTTTATTTTAATCGATAAATCTTTTGCCAATATAAAAAGATACTCAGAAACTTATAGTAATGAGCTAGATACAGAATTTATATGTGTAGTAATAATGGAACTGATGTAGATACACTGGGAAATATATAGAAAATATTCAACTAAGATGCGGACATTAAAATATTGTGATACCGATATTAAAATTAATATAAATATAATTAACAAGTCTGCTAACTAATATGTTAATATATGAAATGCGTACTCATAATATATATATATATATATATATATATATATATATATATATATATATATCCTGTGTAATGATCGCCAGGGGGTTAGATGGTTAGGAACGAAAGGGTAAAACGGTAAATTTCAAATTAAGTCCTGACGCTAACTATAATATACTAAAGTGTTAATCTATTTCTACGACTGTACTATGTTAGGAATCACTGCTACGTAAAAGAATTTTAGTTTAGTTCCCAATTTTCAAACGATACTAATATAGAAGTGCAGAATTAATTCCTAGTAACGGACATCGTTATAACGTTCTATCTCGTTGCACAACTGTCAAAACAAACCGCTCGAAATTCCCATGCTCAGCTCCACTAAGTTCAATTTCAGAACAACGGTGACAAAGGCTGTATAGCTGCTATTATATCACACTGCAATGACACTTGCCAGTTGGAGCTGTGTTATATGCTTCTGCTATTTTCAGTCATTTTTAGGAACGTTCCATTGTACTACGAAATCTAGTTTTAAAAGTAGTTTTAATACTAGTTTTAATTTTACAACGTTTTTTAAATTATATACATTGATAATTAAACTAAGCTAAGTAAATGCTTATTCCAGGACATTTACGTCGAAATCTACGCTCAAGCAAAGATTTGATCTTTGTTACGTAAATTTGGTCGTAACCAAATTAATTTCTCATAACTCCGTCGATTTAGTAGACATTATAAGTGTTTAGATATATTTAATGAGTTTGGTGAATAGAAATTATTGCCAAGCATCTGTTCTGAATTATCCACTGCTTACCAAAATTTTGATAATCGCTAGGCAAGGGTTCATATTAACTCCCGTACATTTTTTACATTAACCGATTATCAAAATACATATTGTCTAGGCCCTCAGATATTAATAAAGATATTATATATATTATTAAATGAGATATTAAAAGTACTTTGTACTTTAAAAGTTTATTGATACATTTAATTTGTCAAATTTCAAATGTATGCATGTTAGTATGTAATCTACTCTACATACTAAGTACTGTAACAATATAAATTTATTGACAGCTACAGCATCAACGTCACAATGGAAATTGAAATCGTTTAACTAATAGTACTTTCAAGTGTAATTAAAAACATACTTGAACCACCGACAAACTACATCATAATTCAAATCTATCGTTGATTCTAGTGTCAACTGGTCTTTAACTTGGTATTGCAGTTCACGTTTTAAGAGCAAAAGCTCCTGTGTAATAAGCTGAACAATTAAGTAGTGATCTATTGATCTAGTTATCTTTGCATGCGATGATTATTTCAGATGACAAAACTCTAAATATTTATTTGAAACCAAAATCTTTTGATTCTTTGTCATTCTCTCCTTTGACTTCTCTTAATTTTATATTGTTGAGAGAAAGAGATATCTTGAAATGGAATCTAAAAAGAATAACATAACACGATTGTCTTGTTTGGCAAAACTCGCCTTTATTGCCTCGTGTGTCTTAGCACCTTGCAAATTTTATGATTAAATCTCTCCATAAGGTGCTCGTACTACCCGATTTCTAAAGTATTCATAGAATATTGAAAACTTGTTATGCATAGAATACCTTGAAACAAGTTGGTCGCGGAGGTACGACGACAGCTTAACTTCTTGCTAAAACTTTGACAAGATAAGAACTGGGACTTTGATAGTTCTTGCTTATTGTAAGCACCTGACTTTGTGTGCTCGATGATGTTATGAACATAAAACAACAAGAGAAGGTAACTTTCCACTCAGAGGAAAATATGGAAAATACAGCACTGACCTGACGGTTTAAATAAGGAAAGATGACAAAACAAGCATCTCCATGTAGAGACGCAAGTTTAGCCGTATGGGTGATTTGGGGAGTTACTGCATCTTTTTTATCCACTACATCATAGATATATTGTGACTTGTGTGCGGCAATACGTTTAATACGCAAAGCGGAATTCTCTAAATTAGAAGCGTTATAAATTGGTAATGGAAGGAGATGTTTATTTCCGCACAGAGTTAATAAACGATTCAAAATTAGTGTTTTTAGGTCTTTAGTAAGTAAAACGCCGCATAGCAGGTCAAAAGCAGTCAATTGCTTATCTTATATCGTAATCAAAAATTCATATGTAATGTTTATCACATTAGATCTTCTAGACTAATTCTTGGTCAAAGCTACTGATGTTAAGACACCTGATATAAGTGATACGTTTTACTCATTACATCTATTATTATCTTCCACGTCCAGCCCTAACTCCTCAGCGAATTAAGTTCTGAAGCCACGTATATCATAAAGAAAATGGCACCGATTATCATAATTCTTACAGGATTAATGTCAACAATGAATCAGAACTCATGTGGCAGAGTAACGTGTTCGGAATTTCCATACCACGTTAATAAAACGAATTCATTTAAAAATAAGTAGCTTTATACATTTAGATATAATGTGAGGCTTTTGTTTGCCAACTGTAATGACTCCAGGGTAATTAGATAATACCACAGATAGTAAAATCATTTAGCTTTATATTAATCAATAAAACATTTATTATCTAGGAAGTCAATGAACATATACGTGATATATGTAATATTTTTCAAATGAAGCTAGTAACGACTAGCGAGTTTTTTAAATTGGTATAAGAGTTTTGGTATATGGAATATACTTTGGAGCGTGTGACAGAAATAACATTAATTATTTCGCTAGCTCGTTATACCACCAAGGTGCTAGATGACCAGAGGCAGAATTGTTTTTCACTTACAACGAATACTTAGATATAAGTTGGTATTCAGATACTTTTAGTCAAAAACTACCTTTTTGGCCAAAACACTAAACGTACTTTTGATTGTTTAGTAGAGATTTCTCGTAGCTATAAGACCGCATCTTTGTCGATGTTAATATACAACACAAATTTTTCTTTCTATATACTAATAAAAATAGTTAGTGTTTTATTTTTAATGAAATTTATTGTCGCATTACTGTTTTCTTTAAAAATGTTCTATTTAATCAAGTTAAAATGAATTAATAAATAAGAAATCCCAAGCGTTCTTTTAAACCAAAGTGAATCTGTCTATTATGCTGGCAGCCAGGATAACGAATTCTCCTTATTAAGAGGATTAGGTACTTAATCTATACAGCCAACGGTAATTTTTCATTTGGCATTGAGCCGGCATGCGGCACTCCTATTCTTTATCGTTTCACTGGAGCTGTTAATGATATTTTCGAGTTTATTGTAAATTGTATTCAGGATATGAAATGAAACAATATCTCTCTTGAAAATAGGTTATATACA
This sequence comes from Acentria ephemerella, assembly GCA_943193645.1. Classification (NCBI taxonomy): domain Eukaryota; kingdom Metazoa; phylum Arthropoda; class Insecta; order Lepidoptera; family Crambidae; genus Acentria; species Acentria ephemerella. The sequence goes on from OW971891.1 coordinate 8,523,517, forward strand.
TATGATTTCTTGGTTTGATTTCAAATGTTGTACGTATATAGTCTAAGCAGAATCATTTTATGCTTTCTATTTAATACTATACTAATAAAACTCTCTGAAATAAAACAATCCGGTCAGTTATGATATATTTTTAATTAAATATAAATAAATATAATACTTCTCACACTCATAACTATTACATAGCCCAAATTAAGCATCATCAAGATCTAGTGTCTTTTAGGTAACATACGAAAAATTTGCATTGTGATTTAAAATTAGCAGACATTAAGCGACTATTGGGGCAAAAATTTGGCAAGCACGGAAGGCTGGATTGTATAGGAATTTATAGTTATTATGTGGAATATACTTTAAAAAACGAATTTGATTCCAAGCAGGCTTTGTTATAATGCATAAATTGAATTGACAAAATATACACCTGATTTGAAGCCAATAAAAATGTTGGGATACAATTAATCTTGTCATTCATGTTGTTCATGTATTCATAAATCAAAATATTTTAACTAGTTTATTATTATAATAGCTGCAAAAAAAACCAATAGTTTTAGTGGCCAAAAACTATTGACTGTGTCTGAAGCATTCTTAAAATTACGTCACTTTAAACTTTAATCAATTGGAAAACCGACCTTATCGACAAGGACGAGACCTATGATGAATATGAATACAGTGTTCTGAAATAAGCCCCTTTCTTCGGTAAGGCCACAGTTTGATAAAACAGCAAAAACTAATTTAGCGAAAAACAAAGTCATATAGAAGCAACTACAGAAACCTACTCAAAGCGTGAACAGACGTTTTCTTCAAGGCCTTTTTATTACCATGACTAGAATAACAACGATGTCAAATGTGCTTTTGTCACGGCAGCCTTTCAAAAATATTGAAAGTAAACTAATTTTCTTTGAAACATTAAAAGGAGCTAAGCTTACCTATTTCAGAGTACAAGCGTACAATAAGCAAGATAGGCAAGACGACGGCTGTATTAAATATTATGTATGTATGTAAAGAGTAAAATTTAAAGTATAATAAAAAGTACAGAAAGTATAAATATATAGTCATAACAAAATTTTATATAATTTCTATAGGTTATTCAATGATATAGCGTTCATTGAAGAAGAAAACTGTTTACTTTTAAAATGGACTTGTACACCGAACTTTGAATGACTAAAAAACAAATTACACATTTTTATTCTGTATTTTGTTTTAATAATAAATAGTTATTACAATCTTTAATAATAAATAAACAAGTTTTAATAATAAATAGTGGTGTGGTGGTTTATGTGGCGTTGTATAGTTATAATGCAAGTAACTTATGAAACTAAAGGGAGGCCATTAGACATGAATTAGTTAGTATAATTTTCTATCGAATTATTTTTATAAATATATATTTTAACTTCACTCTATCAGAGTTATAGCAGAAAATGGAACACCTGGCTTTTGTAGAAAGAATAACTTAATAAGTTCTACGTATTTGTCCATGGCTTTTCCATAATTAATGACTATCACATGATAATTTCTCACGTTGCTTTGAAAATATAGATTACTTGATGAAACACTATACTTACTGTGAGCTATAGATACTAAGATGATTAAGAATATAAAAGCCTTAATGCTGTTGAACTAAATATCAACTAAAATAAAAATTTAGTTTTTATTTTAGTTGATATGTACTACTTTTTCTTTACAATATAGAAAAATTGTGATAACAAATGGAAAGGCGACTAATGCAAAAGTTTGTTACTTTAACGCGTATCTTAAAATAAGTCAAAAGTGTTGAATTCTCTGCTGGATTTCGATCTACAGATATATTTGCATTCGAGAAGTTTGGATATATTCACAAGAATCCATACATCATCACCAAACTCGATGTTTCTAAAAATCGTTATAAACTTCTCTTATTAAAGTAAGATGAAAGAAAGACATAACAAATATGGATTTTTATCATGCAATTTTGTAAATAATGCAAAGAGGTCAAAATTTTCCATCTCTATTCTAAAAAAGGAGCTGGTATGATTGCTGGCGGCTTATATTTCGGCAACATTTTAAAATATTCCATGCATTATGTCCGACGGTACAAATTATAGGCTTCACGGGACACGAATAATACAACCCTGACTCAAATTCGGGAATTTATTTCGAAAGAATTATATGCACGTTTCGCGTTCCTGTCTGGAATATTCCCACAGGATAGCTTGACGGCTGTGAAAAATAGCGGATTCGCTTTTTTATGATGACAATAAATAGTGTAACGGTTAAAAACAGGTAGAAATGTTGAATCAACTTACCTTTTGGGGTATAATATATTACCCGATAGTGCTCCGGTTTCAGAGTTTACGTTTTTTTTAGAATTTTAATTAATATTTTGACTTGTCATAGAAAAAAATTGATTGCTTTTTTCCTTAATTTAGCATTAGACAGTTTCAAAAATGTCCTATTACGCCACTTGGCCTTCCGTTGCGTCACTCAGTACTCAGATAACAATAGCCTATTTGCAGAATGTCCAAATTATATTATAACCTAATTAGCCATGCCACAGTTATTAACTATATTTCACTGAGAACGTATCGTGAGCGTGTTCTCAAACTAGAAAAATTGGCCTCTTGAGGAATCTAATATCTATAAGATAAGAAAATTACAACTCAATGACGTCGTATGTGAAACAAATTTTTGAAGAGTGTCAGAAATTCCAGAATTTTGGCTGGTTTAACTGAAAATAAATGCTCATGATAATGGCTATTTAACATTCTTGTATGATAATTAAATAAGTCTAATAAACGTTCAAGAATAAGGAATATAAAGGCAACACCAAAGTCTACATCCAATTAAGATGGCGCGGGTGCACAAGAAACGATATTTGTCAAAGGAAATAAAAACATCAAACGTTATAGTTGCAAACAATATGGCCACTACAGCAATCAGCGCACGTTGATAAAAAACATTAGATAAGAATGATTGGTGCATCAACTATGGTGCCAGTTAACATTTGACAAGTAATAAAAATTGGATGATCAACTTGTGTTATTCTAACTACGTCAAATAATGAGTGCGAATATAACATAACAGTTGAAAATATTTTATCTGTTCTCCAGTTATCAAGTAACTTATTGTCAGTGAGCCAATTAATAAAACATGCCAATAAGGTGCATTTCACAAGCAAAAGGTGTGATATACTTGTGATCGATGTTTATTAGTTAAGCACTTCTACTTCTTTTGTGGTAACAGTGGTAGAGCCTCCAGAAATTATAACATTAATAAAATGCAGCCTAGTGTGGACAGAGTTAAACTCTCTGCGATAACCAAAATGAACAAGTTTAACTGCGTTGTGTGCTGTGAAGGTAAGCAAAGTAGGTTGCCTTTTGATAATTAAGGGAACAGGATTACTGAGCTGTTGGTGTGAAATCTGAGGTCCTCAAGAATATGTCGCTTATGGTATCCAGGTTCAGATTCTCAATTTTGTTGATGATCATACCCGCATGACACATGTTTATTTTTTGAAATTTAATGATGAGGCTTTAAAAGGTTAAAAAACAATGCAAAAGATGAAAATTTTACATCAAACATAATAAAAGTTCTTAAAGGTTATCAGCAGACAATTTTGTAACAATGATCTTGATACTTAGTCACCCATCTAGAGAAATCTTCGTAACAGACAAAATAGGCACATTCATTTGATACACACACGGAAAATATAACGGACCCTTTTTCCTACTCACGTCACTAGATTGATCCCCTAAATACTTTTTTAAGAGGTAAAGAACCCGAGTTCCTCAAATGAATGGGGCAGGAAACGGAAGTTGTAACCATTCGGGTCGTACACTGCCCGCATGCGGAATGTAGTAGTGATGTGACTACTTTAAATGTAAATAGACATTTGGCAAAAGTTTCTATGCTAGCAGCCTCGTATAAGTTATTCTCTGCTGACTTTACGAAGCAGTTGGGCTAGGAATTGAGATGGCCGGCCTGTGACACTCTGTCTGTATGCATTCTGTCATGGACTTTATATACATATTTTTTGTAAGTGCGTCAATTTCGGTTATTTTACAGATATATAGATAGGTTTACATAGACTACAATTTTCTAAAAATTATATTTAAATTTTCATGTCCAAAATACCAAAGAAGCGATAGCCTCCTGACAGCAACTGTGTTGGTAACCATCTCCTAAAGATACGCATAACATAAATATATACTTTAAACTTTTAAGTTTTAACAATTAGATAAACAATTATATTATATAAACTCAATGAAGGTTTTATTATACAACTGTTTCCTAATAAAACGGGACATGGGAAGAAGTAATCTTATTGGATTTTTGTGACAACATATAAAATTAAAAAAAATCTAAATATCAGTTTATGTTCAGATCTAACACATTGGAAAAGAATAGCAACAATAGTACATATCATTTAAAGGTATTTTTTGGAATCCGTAATTCAACTACTTGGCAACCAACTCCAAAAGATAATTATTTGAAATGATAATATTTTGGCTTTTGGTGTTTAGAAGTCAGTTTTTAGATTCTTTATAAGCTTTTCTTTTCACAGTTTTAAGTGGTAAGTTGAGCGAGCATGCTAATATTGTTTTTAAGATTTTTTATCTATTCTATTTGATTTAAATGTATGAGTGTTCTTACGAGACTTCTCAAAACCATTACAGAGACAGATCATAGCACCAGTTCCAGCCTAATTTAACTCTCGACACGTATATCGAACTAAGCACAAATATTGGCTTCGCAAACAATCAAAGATTGATGTGGTCACTCATAGCGGAACGAGGACATAGATCAAATAGATTACATAGTAATAATATATAACCTAAAGCTATATATAGCGGCTACCAAGGCGTGTTTTGACAAATTACCTTTTAATTTATTAGGAGTGTGGAAAGATATATAGCCAGTGTAATAACAGGTCATGGTATCTCTTTTCATCAAATTTCAAGATAACAAGGCTCTAGTAGTATCAAATAAATCATTATTGCTTATAAACGCCAGCTATACTAAAACATCAGATGTCTTGATGTCGCTGGTATCTATAGGCGATATTTACCATTCATAAGGGAACAAAGAAAACTAGAACTTGATTAAATATATGTCACATACACACCTATTATCTATCCTAGTAAGAATCGTTAAGAGTTTATGCACGAGGTTGCGTTTCGATGACGTTTTGATTGGTTGGCAGGATATCACCCAGTGCTTACATTATTCTCATCAAATCCTCCCATTTATGTAGGTACTTCAACTATTAAAAAAATAAAATAAGTATCTAAATATACAAACCTTTCACTATCACGATACCACTTCAGGTATTAGATCTAGGAAAATTTATAGACGACAATGATATTAAATAGCTATGTAACATATTAACGACTTACGTCCCACGCAGAAGGCTAAAAATAGAAAAGGCTACTAAGCACACGTTTTCGTACTGAAAGTAGTTCTTATAGTAAACAGTATAAGGAAGATTCATTTAAAAACGTGACTGCCTTCACCAACTTTAATATCCATTGAGAAAGAACCGCCGCCGATCAGTATAATAGACGACAATGTCACGGGAAAATGGCTTGATGTATTACTTTATTGCACGACTGAAGGTAGAAAATGCGGCGTTTCATAAGCCGGGAAGTTTTCTTTAGCGTCTCCTTTATGCTTTGATGTACGAGTATTACTTAATCCGGATGAAGTTACCATCTGTAAAATTTTTCATTTTTTTTTCAGTTTTACTTCAAGCAGACGCACAAAAACCTTAAATGACGTAAATAAAATGTTATAGTTGTCATCTACTACGTTTGTGAGGTTGTAGGGGTTAATCTCTGGAACTATTAATTGGAATTGAACACCACGTCATCCAAGTTACACACAAAATGTTAAGTCCTACCAATAGGTATAAGGAGATTAGCCACTAATTATAAAAAGGATACCTACAATGTGCGTCGCCAAAATGATTACGAAACATCACGTTCACAAAACAAATTCAAATTAAATGGCGACGACGTTGGATTAGTATTAATTAAGATGTACCAGCACCTTAATTATGAAATACTTTTACTTTTTTTATTTCATAAATATTCCAGTTTTCATAAACAGTTGGGCTGCAATCAAAAGATTAGTTTTTGTTACCGCAAGTTACCGCAGTTACCGCAAAACTCTACACAAATTTAATAGGCAGGTGACGTATCCTTTCTATGCCTATAAAATATATTGACGCATAGTCAATTTCGGAATCATACGTCTTTGCAAAGCTTTTAATTTGGAAAATTTCAATTTTTTCTCGAGTAGAGGTTCTTCCCCATCTCAGTAAAGCACTCATAATAAGAAAAGCAAAACCTAGACGACTAACTGGCTTTGTCACGAGCAAAACAATTATTTAACGTTACACAAAAAAATAACTGATAAGCATTATTACCAGTAATCAGAACAATAAAGCATTAAGCTATCTTGAATTTTGTGGATTACGAGATAGGATACAATTTGCATATTTCCTGCAAGTTCCATTTTGCGTTTTAGAAGGCTATTATAGGATAAGATTAGTCGGTTCGGTTTCAGTGTTATCATTGAAATTCAAAGGCCGTTTTGAGGTCCAATATGACATTTATAGACCCAATTCAGCAATAAATAAAGCTTAAAATGGTTAGGGCGAGTTATGACATCGATTTTTACACTGAGAGAGAGAAATATTATTGAGTCCCTAAGAAAATGTAGTTTTGAAGACAGAACTTTGCCAAATTAAGATTGAAGTGATAACAAGAAACCATTCAGATACGTCACTAACTTTTAACTAACTATCTCTCTCACCGCTGGTGTTTATAATTTAAACTGTTCATAGGAATTTATTCCTATTTTCTGCCTTAAAACAATTGGTTGAGCGGAACAGCTCGAATTAGCAAACGGATTGTTTGTTCCACCAGAAAATACTAGAGATTTCAATATACCGCTGATAAGAATAGAATTTATTTTGCTTTAAATGCGGTAGATGATATTGATGGAATGATTATAACTCCGTAAAGTTTCTTGTAATTAGCCTTGTCGGGCATGCAAATTATCCTTCATTATTTCTAGTACGTTAGACCTACTTAGAAAAAATATCGCTACACAGAAACAGTGACGGAGGCCTCAGCAGCAAACAGGTCTAGGCTCTGCTCTTTTAAATTTCAGCGCAAAACGCTGGTTTTTAGCCTAAACGCCAATAACAAAATTATAGCGTTATTTCTTATGTTACTTTTTAATTTACTCATGGCAATACAGAGAGTATTGCAAATAAACAATAAAATATATTAAGAACGAAGTAATTTAATTCACCTTATTTATGAACATTATTTATCTGTAAAAATATTACTCTCGGTATCTCTTTTGTTATGTGTGACATAAATAAGAGTTGTTTACGAAGATATTTTATTACTCCCCTAAGCTTTATCTTCCACAAAAACTGTTTATTAGGATGCTGTTGAATGACGTCACAGAATTGTCGATTATAGATAACTAAGTGGTATGCACATATTATTATTGAAAGAGGCCCTTTTATGTAAAAACACACTCCTATCCACAATAGAGGACGTAGGTGTAGTTCAACCATACCCGTTTCTTTTAAAACGCGTACAGGATCGGCATGACATCGATATATCAGGCTGTTTTCTCCGAGCGACAAACTGTTCATTGAATTTCTGCACACAAGCACAAATCACGCGATCTCTTCCAGGTTAAGGTTGTCTGGAAGAGATACAAAATAGAAAAAAAAATATTTCTATGTGCAGGCCATGAGAGGTGATGCTAAGTTTTTTGCTGCCGCCGCCAGCGACATTGTGAAATTCAGTCATAGTACTTCAATAGAAATACCTAATAGAAATAGTGGTATACATCCAATATAATTGTAGTAATTAGTTATATTTACTTCCCAGATTCATATATGTAGTAAGTATTTGATATCGAGAACGACTTTCGCAGCAATTATTATGGAAATGAAATGGTTCAGCTTGTATGTACTTGCTGATTCAAAAGCGAAAAACCGTTATAGAGATGCGACCGTTCAATATCCGGACATTAAAATATTTTCTGTACTATGCGGAATCGTGTGTCTGTATATTAAAAATAAACACCAAATATTGAGTCAGTCAAACACAAAAAGAACATTTTTTTGAATTCGTTTCGTTTTTCTTTCTTTCTGTCTGTCCTGCAATAATTCATTGAAACTAATTACAGTTTTGTCTGGTAGATTCAACTTTCCCCGGAGCACCATATAGGATTTGTTTCGTCATTAATCAATCAAAAGCTGCGCTATATGGGGTGTTTTAGTTTGGCAATATGAAAAACTGCTTACTTATAAATCATTTGTTAAGGTGAAATTAATAAAAAATAAAATTAAAACATATTCGTTAACAACATATGACAGTATATGTCAATTATTTGCCAATGGAGGTATTTCAACTGGAGTTTAAATGTTAATTTTTCAGAATATGAAACGCTAAAAACTATTATGAGAAAAAAAACATAAAAACCCACGCCAAAAAATCGCAAATTCCACGCGGATAAGTCGCAGGCAACAGCTACTTAGATAGACTATAACACTTTGGTGGGTGAAGGAGGTTGCTGTAACAACCGGGATCAACAGCTTAACGTTCCTTCCGAAGGACCCTAATTAATCGACCCGCGATACACTCCCAAGAACCTCGTGACAGAATTATGCCAGGATTATATGTGACAGGTTAAGAGGAGATTTTTTTAATCAAAATATATTTTTTAATTGATAAACAGGTTACTATGACCACGACAGATTAACCCATCACGCAAAGCTCAGACACAATTGTTCCTAATTGGCTCGAGGCACCCGGGTTTTATTGACACTAAATAAATTAATAGCTTCACTAAATACACAATGTTACAAGACCTGTGTACGTTGTCTTACCTATCTATCTGCCTATACAAAAAGCTAATACTTCTCGTAGAACACTTTTAAGTGGAATTTGAAATTGATGTGACTGACAATCGTATTGAAGCAACGTAGTCCACGTTGCTTCAATACGATATCCGTTTTAGACGTTAAAATGCATAGCAGGCAAAGTATTCTTAACAATTCGAATCTAACGGACTTGGATCTAGATTGATGAGCTTAAATAATAGCTTTATACTGGAAACGCTTCTCAAATTCTGTTTGGCTTCGAAGATTATTAAAAATGATAAATACTTAACAGTAATTAAACGGGATTGACAATGCAATATTCGTCCATTTTATAGATGTCCTAGCCTTTGACCATGATTTTTTATGCATAACTCTTTTCTCTCTGTTTTAACACGTTTAGCCTTTTTTTATTTCTCCTGTCTCGTAGTTTCGTATCCGTTTATATAAAAAACAGAACTTCACTAGTGAAAAGGCCAAACTCACGCAGGGTATGCAAATACCACAGTTAAAAGCCTCTCGCGGATTAAAATGGTGCAGTGTGACGGCTATCATAATCTCCGCGAATGTGAATTTGCAGATAGTGTGCTGTTTTTAGCTAATAAAAGAGATACTTCTAGACAATTCTGTAATCTGGGCGTCACATGATTATTGCGTGAGCGCAAATTAGTGAAATTGAAACGAGAAATAATAACGATACCTACTTTAGCTAAGTTTTATTTTAAGTTTTGATTAATAAATAATATTGAAATATTGTTGATACATTATTGATAAAAGTATATTTTAATTATGTTATTTGATTAGTTATGCTACGAGTGAGCCCACTTTTCAATTAACGAAAGCGTTAGTTGTACAATTAAAATCAAACATATGTATTTTGTGAATATGGATATATACGAGATGTTGTTACCATAAAAATATAAAGTTTCACTAAATTCCGCCAATAATAAGGATGCAAAATATTTTAAAAATAAACAATGCAAATTTAATGCGCACCAAAACCACACCATTTAAAAGCCTTAAGTATAGAAATTTATTTAACTGAGTAATTAAAGAAATTTCATTATAATATATAATACAGTTTATTTTTTTATAATAATTTTACGGTCGTATACAAAATTACTGTAATCTGTTGTGATGTAACTTTCTAATTACGTAATGAAATTGCTCCTTGATCTATAATATAATAAATCTATAACTGAAGCATGAGTCACTCAACAAAAAAATTAAGTATATATTATATTCTCACATCTTTCGTCGGACATTTTAATGTTATATTGCGGCGAGCTCACATCACTCATTTGTTTAGTAACAAATATCTCACAAAGTTAAACTTTAACATACTTAGTTACACTAGTTTGTAATGCTACGGGTTAGTGTATAAATTATTTATTCATTAGAAAACTTTTCTGTTGGTAACACTGTAATGCAATTATTTCTGGAAAGTTTCTCTCTATCGGGAGATAGGAGTGTTCACTTTCTTGTTAATAAGTTCAGCGAGAAAAGATACACTCAATCCGTAAATGCCGCTTGAAACGTACTTAGGTGTTAGTTTGTAAAGATTTGACCTAATTAGGTCCGTTTTTATTAGATTTAAACAAATATTAAAAAATTTAACACTCCAAATGAAACCTGTCAAGTTATCACCTATATTTTGATATTCATTGGAAAGACTTCATGGCTTTTGATTGTGTTATTACATATCTTTACGTACAAAAAAGCAAAAACGTAAGCAAAATTTAAGTGAAGCCTACTACATATAAAATATATAAGAAGAGAACCCATAATTTGGGTTCATTACTACTTTCGACTGTATTCCTACTGTACATCTACAAAATTAAACGATAAAATCATATTATGTTGGCAGAACATCAAACCCACATTATATACTGCTATACGTATATGCGGCATAGTGGCAGGCGGTTTCACCAGATCGATTTTGACAATTCGAATTTAGATCGATAACCAATTTAGATACATTAAGACTTGGTAAGTAGTAATGATAATATTCGTCTACAAACTTCCGAAAATTTTTACCCACTGACACTGACATGACAGTACTAACGGATACGAGACAGAACATTGACGTTTGTTGATAACTGACGTTCTGACAAAATTACATGAAAAATATATATTTAAAATAATAATATTAAAAATATAAAAGAAATAATATTTAAAACAATATTTCTGCCAACTTATCATCTCGTCCTAAGTAAGTATCGTAAATGTAATATAACTAAGAGAAATTAATTAAATGGTATCGAAATAATTTATTAGTAAACCTAGCTAAAAGTAAATGAATTGTAAAGAGCACGTTTTGTATCATTATTGAAGACTTGCGGTAGACAAGATGCTTTACGATAATCAATATCGCTAATTAAAATTGTACAGTAGGTTTGAAATTTGGTAATTTGCGTTCAAAGCTGAGCGTAGGCTTATGCCAAATCTCATACCTTTTTAATTCGGTGATAGCAATAGCAAGTGTCAAAAGACATCTCGTCCAGGAATCCTGGACAAAATGCATTGACGCTTGCTGAGACTACTTTCTTGCCGATAATTCGATTTTTTTATTTAATAATTTATTATGTTCACATAAACATTAACATAAGAAAAATATCCAAAACGTGTGTCTGAAATTTCTTCTAACTCACCAGCGATAGGATAAGTGCTTGAGGAAAAATCGAAGTCGTGTGTACTGATAAAAATTATAATAAATTTAAATACTATATTACTTTACAATATAAATAACTAAATAATAATAAAATATAAATATATATTAATTATAGAATAATAAATAATATACACGTATAAGTTACAGAAGAGTTACGTACTAAAGCTAGAATAACATTTCTAATTATAAATTGTATGTTCCAGGTACCTCAAGAACAGTAAAAATAACCTCGGTTTTCGCCATTAAGTTACTAATTACTAATATAGAAAGCAAGTATGGTAACCGTATCTCTTATACCCCCCAGGGCATTTACATGATAATGTCCTAACATTATCCTGTAAATATTTAGACGAAACATTGCGTTAGCAATTAGAGATAAACATTAAAATTATTTACTACTGTTAGTTCCAATCATGTTCTTGTTACAAATCAGGTGCTTACGGTATTTGAAACTTAAGGACAAATTCACTTATCAGGCTGATATAATTTTATCATACAATTCCTCTCTATATTTGAATGAATTCATACGCGAGTAACAGTAACCTTATACAGTTGAGTGCTATTTCAATCCTTTCAATAAAACGACAGCTGACAAATGAAGCCTCCGCCGCAACGATTCCTTATTTAATTCTCGGGCTTATGTAGATATATTTCAATCTGTCGCGTAAATAATTAAGATTAATTTTGTGTTATATCTATTCAAAGCTATGGAATAAGCTTTGTGAGAATAACATCAATTTTTTTTTACAATTAAAATATGATTAATCATACTACTTTGACTCTAGAAAACTTCAAGTCAGCTGAAACTTAGACCATATACTTTTCTGAAGATATGATTTAGATGTGCGTTAAAGTAACACGAAAATGCTAAATGTTTTTCATTTTATAATCGTTATTTGAAAATACCAGTCATCTGTCCTTATCAAGACTTAAAAAGATGTATCTTCATCCGTGTAGCGCTCAATTAGGGCCAACGTCTTTGCTATACTGTATCTATAAATATAAAATAAATTAAGTCGGTTTTAAGCGCGTAATGGCGGGAGGCAGTTCGGTGCTATATATTTTATAACGTTTATTGTATTGTAGTGAAGGTTTTGTTATAAAATTGGTGTAGTTTCATGCAAAAAGGATCGTTAAATCATGCAATATATGAAATACATCTATCAGCGTTGATTAGTACGTAGACTTACGGGAGATTATTTAGTGTTTCATTTCCATTCATTCATTTATAGGGTAAGTTCATTTATTTATCATGATCGTCTCATTCCATTCTCATTTGGGTATCATTTCATTGTAATCATTAACATAACATTCTAGTTTCGTATCATTTTATTGTATTCACTAATATTAATTCAATTTTCCTACCATTAATCGCCACAAAATTCTTGGGGCAAAGGGATACATAATGCCAGGATCCCGGAGCCAGATATACAGAAATAATCAAATAAGATATAGCTGTATGGGCTTTAGTTCCCCTTGCCTTACCTATAATAGGGAGAATTATAACAAAAAAATTAAAAGTAGTAAGTTTGTAGTTTCATTAAATCTAATATACAGAGACTGTCGTATTAGAGGGGGTTATAAATGTCAAATCGAACATGACAGATATTTGACGTTTAAATACATATTAATATTAATTCAATATGGCGGCTACCAATACGGGAGCCTTTACGGCATGACTTCAAAGCCTTTAAGGGATCATTTCCACTGAAATTATGATAAGTGGAGCGGAGCTTTCTTGTGCTAATAAATATGTACCTATACCTTATTTATATACAGGTAATTCAAAACAGATACTGAGAAGTGCCATCTGCGACAGAAATACACTTCAAAGAATTCTGAAACAGCGTGAATGGAATTTATTTGCGTTTACTCAGCTACAGTTACGGAAACGCAGTCATACTACGGTTTCTTTGCCAATCCATGAAGTATTGGTCTATTTCGTAACTCTGATCATTTTCTGTAAAAATAGAGAATAGAATGTACATCAACCAACTCAATAAGAATACATAGAACAGTTAACTAATAATAAAAATGAAATGTTAATATTTATTAATTAATACTTATAAAATAATAATTTTAATACTCGACATTATGATCAGGCTCAAAGTGAGCATCGTTCCAAATTTTAAAATTGAAATATAAAAAATTAACATTCTTGAACATATAAATAGCCATGATACACGAACAGCTTCATATTTATAAGACAAACTCATGTAAGGATTTTTATACGCCTCACTCATAGGCACAGGCTTTTCCACATGGGAGAAAGAAACGAGGAATTTGAACCATAGAAACACACTGGCTAACTGTAAGGGCGCTTTCACGTAGCAACGCGTGGCAGGTGACAGCGTCGTTACAACAGAGACCAGAGGCAAGACAGTATTCTCTACCTCTCCCGAATATAACACGTATGATCCCTGTAGGATTATTGTTGACCTTTGAAGATTCAAAGAAAGTTATTGCTTTCATATGTCAAGTAGAGATGGAATACAAAAATAGAAACGATCAATTTTTTATTCGAATTGTTATTGACAGACAGCATGATTATAGTATTGAATACACCCCTAGATATTACAATTTAGATAGCACATTGTTTGACTCGCCCACAACGCTCCAGAGAAATTGATTATGACGTCACACCGTGGTATTCTGTATGCGCCACGGATCAACTCTGTTCAACACCTATATTAAATATTATGTTAATGTAAATGGTTTTATAACAAAAGTTTATAGTAATTATATGGGTTATTTTAAAATAGACAGCTTCACCGAACATTGAATGGCTATAAAACAAATTCCGCAAGGTTTTAAAGTAGTTGTTCTTTCATAGTCTTTGTTTTCTGTATTTTGCTACAATAATAAATTATTATAATATAACATACAGTAAAATCCCTATTACGTATACAATATCATACCCGTAGGGTGTAGTAACATAAAATAATAAAATAAAATCAAGATTGTATTCAGTAAAAATTATCATTTAAAGATTATTAAAATTTTATTTGACATATAAGTAACATTTTGAAACGTGGAACACTCACTATTTCTAATAGGTCAACTTATCATTAAAATATTCAATTAAATTATAATAGCATTTATTAGCCTTACGTTATCATATTCAGAGAAACGTTTCTAGAACATATAGAGCAATAAAGGATTCCAACTAGAACTACCTAAAAACATAAATGTGAAACTTTCTTTGACCGTTACATAATAACTGTTTTGGCATGCGTGCCCGGGCCTTTCTATACAGCAAAGAGGCCATTTTTCTTTCTTATAAAAACAGAATTACAGAATTCGCTGTACGAAATTCACAGTACCCGTTTGTTCTTCACTGTAAGCCAGCATAATGTAGGTCCATATTTAAATATAATTAAAATGATATTATGAAATGGAAATAATACTGTTCACTTAATTTGATTTCCTTTAAAATAGTTTTTAATATTGAGTGGAAAGCCACATGAGCTTTTGTTTACCAGTATATTCGTTTCCAAGAATAACTCCAAGATTTTAAAATTTGTAACGTTCAAAGTTTTAACTAATTCAACTTATACTTTTTAACCAAAATATTATGTCTGAATGATTAGTAATAAAATTACCTAATATATATTTATAACTATATTAGAAAATGTCATAAAGTAAACCTTTTGTTAATAAATAATTTAACATTTAGTTATATTTTCCTAAAAGAGGACAGAATACTTTTGTCAAAATATATTTCCTCAATCAAACTTTCACCGCTGTTAATGTTTCCCACACAACTCTGCCTGTCTTGATTTTTTTCCGTAAGAAAATACCGCATTGCGTTCAAGCTAACTTTCTAGGTTAAAATGTAACAAAACTAAGCTAGTTTCGTTACTATATTACGAGCTCTTTCTAATATCAATCCGAAATAAAAAAACAACTAATGGTTCTAGAACATTCTCATCGTACGTATATACTTTGTGGACCACCTAATTCGATTGCTTTTTGAGTCATTTACTTTCAATACCTGTGATAGTGATATTTATTGTTTTGTACCACTTATTGTTTTTGTTATATTTAACTAAACTTAGAATTAGAGACAGCTCGATATATGAATGTGGCGTCGACGAAGGGACTTTCGACATTTATTCTTTAATATACTAACAGCTAGGATTTTCCATGTATGATAGGATTCCTACAGTATAATGATATTACCATATATGTTTTCGCTCTTTGTAAAAACTTTATTTTATTAAATACATAAAAATAAATTAAATTATTTTAATGTATAAATTTTGCTTATTTTTATCCTATGGTAGGTATTTAAATAATATGTTAATGACGTATTCTCCGCTTCACACACCACTCCGATAGTACATCGTATATTTGTAAATAAAACGGATGTCTGTTTCTGTCTGTTTTTCGAGTTAAAACTCGACGCTGGCACGATTCGTATTGATTAGAAGCCAATTCAGTTTAAAGTAAATGAGGATTATGATATGAACGCTGTCACATCGTTTCATAAATAATGTCTTATTTTCCACATTCTCGGTTTACACTTACCTTTAGAGGGTTCATCAGAATAATTGACACTCGCTGACAAACACACAGACATTTAAATTTCACAATTGTGCGAAATAAATACTTCTGATTTCACTAAAATGTAAACCTTAATAAATGGGCCATAACGTCCACATTTCATTGCACTCTCACAGACAGATATCAAGTGAATTCAAGTACACGCCCTTAAAGTAGCAGTGCTTGTTTTAAATCACTTTGGAATGTCACAAAGTAAGGAAGTAAATTGTTAATTAACAATACTAAACTACTGTCATCGTTATGAAATGAAAGAAAATAAAATATTTAGAACAAAACTACGCACTCAGCTAAACTAAATTGATTGATAATGTCTTTACATAGAAGATTCAATTTTGAGTAACACTGTAGGACCTTTATTAAAGTAATCTGAGAGTGATCTCATTGCTCTTGTAAAATAATATAAGTACGCGCGTAGGTAAGTTAATTAATAACGTCAAAAAATAGATCATAAGTAAAGCGTTTAAGTTCCATGTTAAGATCTCTATCACTCGCAGCTTTGAAGTGCAACCAAGAATTCTGGATATATTAAAAAAGTTTTCGATATGATTTTTCAATACTGCAAAGATTATTATTATAACGCACCAAAACTTGCTAATTGTTCTACAGAAAGGCCTTGGTCTCCTATTACATAAGTACTTACACCCATTACTTTAACGTGTAACTTAAGACATTGTAATAGTCTTAAGTTACAACCTAATTCCATACTCAATACGAATATATCCAATAAATAAACTTACATAAACTTCCCATCCCTGTCCGCATTGTAGTTAACATAGGGTTGCTATAAGAGTTCCTTAAAAGAAAAATACAGTATGTGAAATTTATCTTTTATAAATAGACATGTATTGATAATGTATTTAGTACATAATTGTGTAGAATGCTATATAGTATTGTACGTTTTATAGTTATATAACATAATTATGAACTTTTTGTAGTTGAATCATGATGTCCAACATATCAAGATATTTTGCTTTATAGTCGTTTACTGCTTTTTTTATTGTATCAGTAATATTTTGTAATGATTCTTAAAGCTTTTGAAAGCGGTGTACCTTTTATTTCTTACTGATAAGTTTTTTTTTAGTGTCAATATTATTTGTCGTTAAAATGCTACATATCATAAGCATTACTGAGGGTATGGGAGGAAACTTTTTTGTTTTATAAGTCTTCTTAAAATTTGTATGAATTGTTTTCTTAAGACGATAAAACAAAACCCAGAAGTCTATTAAAAAAATCACCTAAAGTTGTGACAGTTTAATGTTCATAATTTATAATGACCGACTTTGTCATGTCTTCTTGCAAAGATAGATGAGTTTGTTGGAAGTTGCTTTAAGATATAAAAAAAAGCACAAGAATGTTGTAAAATGAATAACAATTTAATAAAATTATGCATTTTCTACTCGATTTTGGAGTTATTATTACAATTAGGCGCTTCCCTCACACTAATAAACTTTAAACATTCTGTGTGATATTTATATTTCGAATGGCCGCAATCTGTTTCTATTGGTGCAATGTCACTATTTAAGCCATTTTTATTACATGCATTATATACACCTAGTATCAGCTTTAAAACAAAAGCAAATCTGTAAGTGTTTATACAGTGTTATTAATAATAAGTTTAATGAGCGTTTAAAATTAATAAAGTTTTAATAATACATACACCATGGTAGATAAAGGTTTCATTTATGAGTTTAAGTCGCATTGTTTTGACATGTAAATAATGTTTTAACCATTTTTGTATGTTTATGTTCATGATAAATACTTACTTATTACAACACTAAAATTAGCCCTAAAATTGGAATACTAAAATTAACTTAGTGACACCCCTGATAGTCGTTAACACGAACGAAATAAAGAAAGTCGGATATAACTCAGGACTAGTCAGGACTAAGTGTGAATCCAGGGTAACTTTGTCTTCGGATATACCATTCGACGCTGGTATCGAATATTGTGGTTTTACTATTTATATCTACAACAAACCTCAACTATGAGTAATGAGTTAGTCTGCATTCTTATTTAGTATAATTGCAGTAATAGTACTTCTTACTTATCTATTTTTTTTTAAAAAAAATTCTCCTAGGTCTTGTAAATTGCTTGTCAGTTAAAATATTTTTATATAATTAATTTAAATAATTCATCGAATTCAAAAAATAAATATATTTTTATTATTTTAATTACTTATATAACAATTTAAAAAATTAACAAATTTTTCTACTCAAGAATCTGCTTATTGATTTTAACGCATCAACGCATTATAAGGCATCACAATACCACAATATCATTAGACTTCAGATGTTTGACATTCGAAAGAAAGACGAAAGTTAACGTCACTGGCTACCATTCTTTCTACTCTCGTTTTATCCGCCTCATGGCTTACATGTTCACCTCGGATGCACGAATGCGAGTTTCGGACTTGTGACAACCCTGAAAAAAGTTTAAATAAGTTCTTATAGTCTAATAAAATAGTAATGAAGTTGTTCTGTAAGTTACGGGGAATTCCAAACGAACACGTTTTAATATTATCTATTATTAAAATGTTATATTTAAATAAAAATGAAATAAAATTACTAATACTAAATAAATCTACATATCTCGATTTAACATTATGTTACTAACGTCTACAGTTTATACAGTTTGCAGTTAGAGGTGTGACAATTGATATGCCATTTACATAAATATCATTTCCTCACGACCGTACTCATGAAAACAAGAGTCCTCAGCCTCTAGGCAAACACTAGAGCACCCTCGTGTCCCTGGGACTCGGGGACTCTGGTCTCACAAGAGGATCCTATCAAATAACTAAGTAAAAGTAGCACCCGACGCCTAGTTGAGGTCGGATCTAATGATGAAGTTTTTCTTTATTGTTAATAGTATTGGAAGATTAATCTGCGTTATTTATCTTACAAGAACATTATATCGATAGTAAAAAATAATATTTAGTTAGGTATGTCAAAATAACAATAAGGTGAAAAATTAATTTAATAACTTATTTCTTTCTTCTCTTTATAAAATATTAGGCTACAATTTATATTTGGATATATCATATTGGAATAAAATATCTACGTTGTTTAGGAATAAGAGCCTAAAGAGAATATTTAAAGAACTTTTGATTCAACTCACTAGCTAGACGTAGCATAACAGAGAGACGTATATAGGTTGTTAATAATTATTATGATGACGGTGAAAGAGGCAGATCTGGTTTTCTAATAATACTTGTCCCAATTGATTAAAATACAGTATTTTCAAGGCTGATGTAAACTAAATAAGTGTTAAATTTGATTTGCTGTCAGCAGTACTAAAATTGTGTTCAGTAAAACATTTATTTGAAAACGAATCTCGCATTGCCTTCACAATCTTGCTTATGAGTCCCAATTCAAATTATAATAACACAAACATTGAATCGTACACGTTCTATTTACAAAACCCTATCTTGTATTTCATACACCACTCAGCTTTCACTGAACACCGAACAATTTGAATAAAATATAAGCAGGTAAAATGCCCGTTTCATCTTCTTTCTACATATGCAGAGCGGTTGAGAACTTCTGAATAGGCCTACATAATTTAAGAGAGTAAATTAAAAAAATAACAGTTATTAAAATAAGTTGTATATCAGATGATCTTTTCTTTCATGTATTGTTTGTGAAACGACTCACAAGTGATTTCGATCGCTGGCATCAAATTCGCGAGTACGCATTCCGCTTAAATTGTTAAGTGGAATGCGTACAAGCGTGCAAGATTTCAAAAGTACATCAATTTTATGCCTACAACCGTTTGTAAATCTACCGGAGAGTGTCAGTCTGTGGAAAACAGTCAATCAATCTCTGGGATCCGGGATTAGCTGTGGTGAATGATAAAGTCGAAACCAGAGCTTACCATCAGGCGGTGTAGTCATTTGCTGTGCTTTTTATAAAAAGGGCACTTAGTAGTTACGTCAGTTAGCTCCTAGAAAGAGAAGTCCAAAATTGAAGAGAACCACCCGCCATTGACTTCGTCTGATGGGCCCTTCACATAGATAATCTGCCATAATTTGAAGCGTGTTTGTGGTACTATAGTGTTTGAACAAATGTTGCTTGATACCGACTTCCTAAAGTCCAACATGAAGCGGGATAGACAACTCGCACAACAAATGAAAACGTTTTCTCGTCAACTGAAAATCTGAATGATGTCCAATCTGAAAAGTTAAAAGTACTTTTAGATATGGATTTTGAATGGTTTAAACATTTTAGGGTTAAACTTTTTATAGTGCGACATTAAATTTGATAATCACACAAGGCAGATTGTGACGATTTTGCTCCATTATAGCAAGAAGAAATGTCAAAATATTTATAAGGCCCGCCTTGACAGTCCACTGGTGGTGACTGATTTTTTTAGCGAGAATGAAACATAAGTATTACATGCAGAATTTAAGTAATTTATACTAATGTTTCTCACTCACGTGTGGCCCAAACCCTGTATAATTAGAATTAAGCGGCCAACGTCAGCTGAGAGCTTTTAAGAAAAGACCCTTGCTTTCATTTAACACAACACGACCTCAATGGATATATCTTTCCCTTGTCTATTCTTTTGTCTTGAAAGGCTTCTTTCTGTAAAAGAAAAACCTGTTAAAACTCTGTAAAAACTTAAACAGTTTTTACAGTCGACAGCTGACGAAGTGCTTACTCAGACTGCGAAAAAAACTCGTAGCGCTAGTCAAATAAGATAACACATACACAAGGCACTATACCTAGATTAGCATAGTCAATTTAAACAGCCTAAATCAAAATAAGATTGCTTCCTTTTTTCGTATCTGAATAAAAAGGGAAAGGAAAAGTTTATATCTACTAAAACTATGAAGATTACGTAGTAGCTCGGTGAAAAGGTATGCATACTACATGCGATCTTTTCGCATGTAGTATGCATACCTTGCAATAAAATGGCTGGTTGCAAAACTTGTAATAAAATGGCTAGTTTTCATTATAAAGGTGACATTTTAAAACAATC
The DNA here is from genome assembly GCA_943193645.1 of Acentria ephemerella. Taxonomy (NCBI): domain Eukaryota; kingdom Metazoa; phylum Arthropoda; class Insecta; order Lepidoptera; family Crambidae; genus Acentria; species Acentria ephemerella. The sequence goes on from OW971891.1 coordinate 8,544,615, forward strand.
AAATTAGGAAAATTTTGTTTCCAACTATTTTTCATTTGTTTTTCTCTCTTTCAAAATAATGAGTGAATTCGAATCTAATGAAATATTAGATACATTTTAAGATTATATTACAAAAAAGGAAAAAATGCAATGCAAGCGCGAAATAAATTTGAGAGTGACGATTAAAGACCTAATGCAGAGTCAGTAAGAGTAGCACAAAGGTATTTAAAAGCGTTTTCAATCCAGAAATTTCGATGTCGCAGTGGTCACCCTGTTACGGATAAAATGGGCGCTAATTTTGAAAAAGTGGAGCAAGATCAACATATCATGATATGTAGTGATAAAGAAAGCAAGATATGTCATTTTTGTTGTTCTTTCACTCGTCTGGAGACACGACTGAAAAAAAACAAATAAATTCACACTATTTTATGAACGGATGTTTGAGGCGTATTTATCTACCTAGTCAACAAAAGATAATTATTTTTATATTCGTTTAATAAAAGGCAGAAACTTATAATCATCATCATCCTTATAATATATAGAATAAAGCTTTACAGATGCGAATATAATAGTTAACTATGAAACGATTTTTAAATTACTTACGCTGAAAAGGTTTTACCAAATCCGTTCTATCGTAATCTCTGGTCGAGGGAGATCCGTTTCCAAATCTGATATAAAAGAAATTATTGTGTTTGCTGTCTCTTTAAAAAGGTCATGCGACCAGATATGATGAAACACGTCGTCTTATAAAAAATGTTTTGTTTGGTATTTTAGGTATCATACTATAAATATGTGTTACCAGAATGGAAACTATACTAATCACCACAATTAACGCAAAGAGATTTATTGTTCAAATTTAATTGCGTAAATATCAAAATCAAATTGCTTAAATATCAAATATAATTTCTTTATTATTATTTTAGGTACATATATTTTCTTTTGTATTATTAATACATTAAATTTAAATAGAAAAAGATACCAACTCTACTAGTAGGTACAAATTCTATTGAATTGTATTTCTTTGAGGAACATTGACAAAAGGCCTACTTGGTGCGAATTCCTTTAACATTTAACTTTTGTATTATTGGATTTACATTTTTCAATCATTTGGATATTAATGTACAAGTCTTTCGACCATTATAATGGTTTTTTTCGATCAAAAGGACAACCTTTGATTATTATTCTACATGCTGTAGAATTTTGGTGACAAAATTGTAGCAAATTGTCTTATATTTTGTTCTTATAAATATAAATTTTGAGAAAATATTTTATGAAAAATGGTGTAATTTGATTATCACTAGAAAAAATTAAAGATAAGGCAAAGTAAATAATAAGCTCATACAGCCGCAGTGCGCTATATTATACCATAAAATATAAACGCTGCTGTTATTACGCTGCTAAGGAAAAATAGTGAACTGGCTGTATCAAAACTTTTCCCGCACAGGATCATACGCGATAAAAAATAACAACTAATGTTCAGGGTAAAATATAACACAGCTCACGTTTCCCAATAATTGGAAGAATCGGGAGCAAGAAAGTTCCTTGGCACGATACTGTCGTAATTACCACACTACTTCCTTTATTGTTGCTGCGCAGACAAATCCACTGGTCTGAATAGCGGCTGTAATGAATAATGTTTGTGACAAAATGGACACTGGGATGTTTGCGCAGTTATTGTACGACAAATAACAACATTAATGATATTTACGAGAATACGTTATGATGTGAAAATTTCATATTGGAAAGCTGAAAAAATGGCATAAATCAAATTAATATTTAGTCCCCTTCTATTTTTATTTAAGGAGTTAAGATCACAATAATGCATTGCTCAAAATTAATATTATAAAATGAAATTGGTGTGGTATTTGTGCCAAGGAGAATTCCAAAAATAGTGAAACTATGAAACTGCTTACCATCAGCGAATGCCAACAAACTCTTTAGGTAATTCCGGATACAGAAGGATCATTGGAGGAAGAGTATTACATCTTATCTTATCTTGATATAGGGCAAGGACTATTCCCGCACCACTTCCACCCAATGAGATCTCATGTGCTTCCCTTATCCTAGTGTCTGCTGTATTGGAATACCTCCAAGATGTATTTACTAAGTACACTCGGAGTCAGCAGCCTTATATCTTCAGGACTGAGGTAGCCCAGTCCAAAGAGACTCATTCGATACCAAGCAAGAGCATCACAGTTACACAGGATGTGCACAGGGGCGATTCGTCTATTTTAAATAGCGTTCTATTTGTGCTATAGTACCCAGTAATAGCGCCACTTAAGCCACGTAGCCTGCTACGTTGCAAGTTCCAATTCACCTTCTTTGGGCCTCCTAATGGATACATGAATCTTTTGGAGTGTGTGAGAGAGGCAATCCCAAGAGTATTACATACGTACATACATAAAATATGGATTCAATAGCACTCAATCGTATTGGTTTTGCTCAAAAATTGTAATCCTACTCTGCTCAACACGTGATAAGGTCAGGAACATTAAATTTCTGATAATAGAAGAATTGTTCTTCTGGTTCAACCCACCTACTATTATCAGCCGGGAAGAGTCTTTCTTAAGCCAAAAGACTATAGGCTTTTTACTTGCCAAAGATATTAAACACAAAAAGGTTAATCCAAAGCCCAGAACGGCAAACACATCAACATACCAAGTATTGCAATGCACGTTTCAGTTAATAGCCCTATATAATACACTTGTATCTAATCTTTGAATATTGTGCTCGATTTTCGCGTTAGCAAAGCTTAATATTCCAAGATAAATAGTAACATAAAATTCATATTTGATATCTCACATTCACAGTTTCCAAGTTCTGCAACGTAAAGTTTCAACGAGTTACCAAAACAAACAATATATTTCTCTTTCTCTAATAAACGACCTTCTATTTAGCGAACACTGTTGCTTTAATGAGATATCTTTCAGTTCCCAGCTTAGTTAGCATCTAAATTATTATGCAAAATATTTAAAACTAAGAATAAAAAATAAATCCAGTGCATGCTAAGTACATTATGTTTTCTGGTCGCCGAAAGCTCATTTTTTGATAGGCGAATAAGAAAGTACGTCAAATTTAGTGTAATACATGCTTAGCAAAAGCCGCCTTTATTATTAACGAAGTAAAGGCGCTCTCATAATCTACGTGTGTTGTTCTGTCGACTATACTAACTGCCTTCAATATCCACCAACTTCAAGTATTCGCAATTTAAATTCCAGTGAATGTTGCCGTGGTCAAATACTTCTCCCGTTTATAGCGAGTCCTAGCAAAAACTAAGTTCCGGTAAGTAACGAGCAACTTGACTATATCGCTGGCTTTATTCCCATGAAATAAAAGTTATAATCGCCTGTCTGTAGAAAAGTTTCAACTCCTATTAATTTAGCGAACCGCAATATACACACGGGTGCCGCGAGACAATTGGAATAAATTGTGTCATTATCACGGCCAACGTGATTTACATTAAAACTATATTAATGTTTCCATGAAAAATAAAGAGGATTAAAATAACTGCGTCTCCGTCATGCATTTGATGAGAGAAAGAGATAAAAGGTTTTTTCAAAAGTGTTGATTAAAAATCAAATCCCAGCTACAAGTCCTTTGCGTAACCATATGACGTTGAGGCATTCCAGTTGTTCAAATTGAATTTTCCTGACCTTTTGACGTTTAACTTTCATAAGATAATATGAAAATTAATACTGATAATGAACGTATAAAGTATACTTAAATTTGTTATGCTTACGTATATAATTGAAAAAAAAATTATTAATTATCATTATTTATTATTTATTTAAATAAATTTTTATTTATTAACTTTGTACAATGTACTATCACGTCAGACAAAATGGTAACAGATTATTTTTTTAATCAAATTAAACATATGTATAGAGTTCAATAGTACAACACAAGATGTCATCAAAAGTTGCTATGGTATCTAGGCCACAGGGAGAAGGAAAAGGAGCGGCAACCAGTTGCTTGGTAGACTACTGGCCCGCGTTATAAAACGTTTCACTGACAGTACCAAAGTACAAATACCTAATTTTATTTTAATCCAAAAGCAAGCTAAAAATTATTCAGTAAAATGAATTTGTTATAGGTTTTATTTATTTGATCTTTTATTTAGTACCCTCAAAATGAAACTATTTCTAAAAATAGAATAAAGAGTTTGTTACGAAAACTATTATTTCCTTTTTAGGACAAATTTGCACAAGGTAAGGACAAACAGTATATTAATAAGCTATCCTGAAGCAGACAGGGTTTGTTTAAATTAAAACACACTTTTATTTTTTCCCTTTATTGAAGTTCATTTTGAACAAAATAAACTTGTTTAAAAAGCTTGTTCGGTTGTTTCTTTGGTCCTGGACTACTCTCTCTGTCTCTTTCTCTGTAGGTATTCACGAAGGCATCAATCATCGTTAACGATCCTTTTTTTAAGGCTATCAAATGTTTTATGTGTTTTTCTACAAATAAAATAAAAGTCCCACTAAAAGTGAGACACTGTCCACTTAATGTCCACAAATCCCGAAATCAACGAATAACAAATGACCAAGGGGATTGGAAGCGTTAGTGGCTATCTCGAAGGATTGCAATGTAATTTATCTGTAGATCCCTCTTCAACCTGCATTGTGGATCATTTAGATAAGATGGTTTGTCTATAAGGCTTCTACTTGTTACAGAAGGATATCTGTCAGATAAACTGAAATAAGAAAAACTTGCTTATCGTAAGCCATTGTCATATAAGTTGTTTTAAGCACTAATAGGTAATATAATTATCGCCGATAGGTAATGTTATAACAATATATGAACATATCATTACATCTTTAGGAGAATTGGGTTGGTGTATGTAAACATCTTCTAACGATCCAACAAGGAACGCACTCGTCCCTAGAGAAGACGCCGTCGTGGCCTTTAAGTTGGGACATACAGTTATTATTTATAAACGCAATTTCGGGAAAAATATGGTTCTACTTTGATTTGAATATGGTAAGGGATAAAATAAGTTTTCGGAGCATATTTGTGAAATATTTGGTGCACATTCTGTCAACAAAATAGATGGTATATATTTATTTTTTAGGATTTCTTCCGATAGTGTAAGCACGACCACAGAAGAGAAAAATCTATTTCCTTTCATCATATTTTGACCACTTCGCTTTCGATCGTTCATCGAAGACGTTGCGCGATAGGACCGTCATAGTTCACTTGTAAGGAAGACCGGAGATGGATAAACAAAATAGCTGTTGGTATTTATGATGGTATTCCCAGGTAAAGTCCGTATGTATCATTAAATAGTGTCGCATTAACTAGTAAAACGCTTTTAATTGAGGTTTTTGGCAAGCATAAAGCGTGTCCAGTCAATAATTTTTATATTTTCTTTACTTTTTTTTAACTTTGGGCAAAAGTATTTGGCATTGAAAATGTTAAAATAGACTAAAACTGAGATTGTTAAATGGCTGGTGTAGTTTGGAAATATAGACTTCATAACTATATTTTCAATTAACTTACGTAAGAACAACACAACCACCAACTCTGGCACATACCTGTAATAATAAAAAAAATATTAGACATATAATTAAAACCATAGAGTAAAGTAATGTAATTTTGAAAAAGGTGTACTATGTACTAGAGGCTGAATATTTTTAAGTGTAAATACGTAAATAAATGGCACTACCATTTATTTTTAAATAGCTAAATTAAAAAAATTTGGCTCAATATTTCTTTCGCAGTAGATTTAAGTCAACAAAATGAAAATTTCAAACGATGTCATAAATTGTACGTACTTAGTCCAACTTCATCAACTTGTGTGAAAGTGTCTAACGAGTTAGGGAATTAAAGGCACTTGGGAAGGTGTTGAGATGTAATTGCAGAAGTTCGATTAGTAAGAACCAGGCGTTGAAATAGAAAACTTTACTTTATTAACAGGAAACTAACACTTCAATTTAAATTATTCCCCACATGAGCAGTTTATTCTTTGATGCAATATAAGGTCAAATCGGTAAATCAAAAAAGTTTAAGATTTGACAGTTCCGCCAGACAGCTGATTTAGGTCTTATGTCATAGCTAATATGTTTCATTTTGGCGATATGGATAGTAATTATCAAAGTTCTTGCCTAGGTCCCTAGAGGCCCACTTGAAGGACACAGAATTTCGAAAATTTCTTATATTGTCCATTGTAGAAGTGCAGAAAGGTCGGAACTTAATATTGTTGAAGTTTGTACACACTTAACAAGCACTATCTTAGTCACGATTTCACGTCTAAATTTTTTAAAGATAATTTTAATCATAGAATAATGCATGCACATGGTGCAAACAGAACATAAGTATCAGTCACTCTGCTCCATGTGGTCACAAGTGATGCTGACATGTTACACCACGTTGACATACTGGATGAACTAATAAGAAATGTCAGTTAACGCAAACGTCAGAACTTGTTGTGTTGGTAACACTCCCACCCCAAGTAGGGCTGCGAGACAGAAAAATAGAAAAGCCTGATTTTTGCCCAAGGTTTTTCACCAAAAGCTATTACATAATCAAGAACAACACCTCCTAAGCAAAAACGTGCATGATAGACTATTAAAATCCAGTATTAACGATTATTTATCAAAGGCAATTAGGTAAGAGTTAGTTTTGTTCTGGGAAAAAAGGTTTTATATTCTTACTAAATAACTACATAGGTATTGGTAGGTCCAGCACATTTAAATATAACTGATATGCAAATATATTTTATCAATCCTTTGTACGCCTGCATGTTAGCACCGCTTGCACTCCAGCTCCAGTTAGGTAGAGGAATGGGAACTCTACAAATTACTTACCGGAATTATTGGGTTTAATAAAGCAGGGAACAAAAACTCAATACGACTGACAATTTTCTAACAAACTCTAAAATTTAAATGCATAAAACAAAACAAAGATCAAACTTTTAAACAGATTTATTTTTAAATTTAATTACTGAATGAATTTGTCAAGCCTGTAAACATTCGCTACACCGTCCTGTAAAATCTTATTACGTATTACCTCGCTGTTGTCATCTGGGAATATCTCAGTACAAATACGGTTTTCCACAACCTGCACGTTCTGTTTCACGAAAGTAGTAATATTATACAATAAAGTACAATTTATCGTCATCGTGAGCCACTTAAAGCCACGATCAACGTAATAAGTAAACATAATTAAATTTTAACTTTCCGTTTTCCCAAAAATTCAACGTTTTATTTCCTTATTATATATTATACAAAGAACAGCGAATGACTCGACACCGCCTGAAGATAAAAAGGATGGGTTCCTTGGTATGCTCTTAAAGCTAGTAAAGACTACTACAGCTAGTTCACATATATTTATTGCTTTAGCCAAAGCTGCCTTTTGCTCGCCCCTTTTGAAGGAGCTTAACTTATATCTCATACATATTCCCTGTTATGACGATTTAAAAGAACTTAGTAAATGAGTCTATTTAAATAAAGATATTTTGACTTGACTTTGACTATAAGAAGAATGGAGTACGTGTTTCGTTAAAGATTTGCACGCTCTATATGAGAGATAAACTAACGAGTCGATTTATTTCTTGGTTCAGTTGGTTGAGGTCATCGGTCACCATTAAAAGCCTTTATACGTCTCACTGCCGGACTAAGCCAGCCTTTTATAGGAGAGTATTGATACTACACATTTATACTTTGGACCATAGCACGACGCTAACCCAATGCGGCTTTGTGGGTGAACAAAATTGCCATATCAGCCGGAACCAATGGCTTTACGTGCCTTCCGAAGCACGGAGGAGCTTGACATGACACATTTTGATTGACCCATTCAGGAACCAACCATGCCGAAAGGTTGTTTGTTTTCGTGATCGACCACTACTCTAACTAGCTCGTCTTTCGTTGTTTAAGGTTAAGATCGTGATTGTACCCTGTATTTGCAATTACAATGTAGGCAATATAAGTGTTCTTGAAATTGTTGATATCGTAAATACCTTTAAAAAGGAATTAATCAAGTCGTAATTACAATTCAAATTTCATTGACGTTAAGATCATTAAGCCACGTCGATATTCTAAATAATATTATTAGATGCGATTCAGACAATGCTTCGACCCAATAACCAAAAACGTGCCTAATCTCACTTGACCGGGATCCGAATATAAATCACGCGCTATGTCGAAGGAAAGTTATTTATTATTAGAAAGAATTTATTTTTATTGAGTGTCAGAAAGACTTAAATTTTTCGTGAAAGAATAATTTGGAATATCTATTTTACTATAACTCTTTACTGTAACAATCAAATATTTTACATCCTGTTAAATTGTTGCAGCTCAACACCGAAAAATATCAAACACGGTAATATTTGGCCTTTAATACATACAATGCAATACATATAGTGGAACAAAGAAACACTTCCATTTTTTAAGTCGGTTAAAAGTTTGAAGATTGCCCACGATTTTCCTAGGATTCTATCATCAGATCCTAACTTGGTGACAATGGAACCGTCCTTAGGAATAACGAATAAAAATAATTAACAGAATAATATAAAATAACTCTCTATATTAAGAATTACATGTATAAATGTTAGTATTCAAAGTTTCAACCCTTAAACCGCTCGCTTCTGTCCCATAAATGATTAAGATTAATGACTGTAAGGAGTAACCCTTAGTAACACTTTGTATTTAGAGATCCATCAGACCGTACATCAAATGTTTATTAATAGCCGATAAACGTTCATAATTTGATGGCAAGATATTATAACAGACAGCTGATAGTTTACAGTAGGTTAAATTCATCTGAAACTTGTTATGTTACGTAAATATAAAGAGCTATATATTTGTACATTATGAAGCGTGAGTTGAATAACATCAGAAAATTTGATATTGCAGTGGCTTGTTTTAAATGAACCTGAAAAACGAAATTCAAATAAAGGATTACTTCGCTAAGACTTGTCAAATTTTCTGGACCCAGAATCTCGTTTGATCTACGATATATTTCTTTTTTAAAATTTGTAATTACTTCTCCTATTTGATGTGAAAATTCTATATGGAAATAATACAATTTCATTCATAAAAATGTATGAATCTTATCTACAAGAGTTGAAATGAAATAGGTTATTATGGTGGCGAATTTTATCTTAATTCTTTGCGACAAGACGTACATTTGCAACACATGGATGCCAGTGCGCGACCGGAGTGGCCTATCTTATCTGACTCAACTGCGCTTATGACATTGCAGTAACATCATAAAATCCTTGCTAAAAATATTGTTATGATGAAGCCGTTCTTTTATAATACAACTGTCATATAAGTAGCCTTATTTATAGGCCGTTGGAAATACTTACAATCAATATGAATATTAAGAGGACTTTCTGAATAGTTAAAACTAAAAGTTTCCCTCCCACATACTTATCTTAACGAGCGACACCTTGGAAAGATCACATCGCTGAGAGCCAATATAAGAGTTTGTTAGTGACGTTGTTATTTTGAACTAGCGAAAACAGGAATGGACAAAAAGTTTTTTACCTCCAAAGTTAAGTACGCCTGTCCCACTGGATATTACTGTTTTCTTGGGCTACATCGAAGGAAGTTGACGCTGATCGAAAGAAGATTAAAAGTTAGTAATAAACTATTATTGTCAATTATGTTTTGAATTGACGTACAATGCTGTACTTAAGTGTAGCACCGATTACTTTCATATTTACTCTAGAATTTCGGTTGCGCTAGAAATAGCATAATGTTCAGCGTGTCGGGAAAAGCAAACGATATTAAGCAGTCCTTGCCTCTATAAGCAAAAAAGGTCACCAAAATCTCCATAGAATTAAGCTCGATATTATACTATGGATAGCATTAAGCTCGATATGAAAACTATGGATGTTTATGTTATATTTTTAATTATTATATTTTTAATATAGAAGTTATCTATTAGAAAAAAATCTTGACCAGATATAATACTTTTAGGGAGGTAAACAACCAATACCACGGTAATTGAAGACATATGTGAATTTGAAATTGTTTTTACAAGTTTGGTCAAATAATTATATTTATAGTATACAGAATCATTCACTTAGGGCTGATTTTTCAATACTCAGAAAATTTTTAACCAAAGAATAATTAGTAAAGTTTTTCTATCTAATGTATGTCCATTGTGTCAAAATTATTCGCTAGATAACTTATTTGACTATTGAAAAATCGTGCCTTAATGAAATTAAATAAAAACCTGATTTGACAACAAAAACTACTTTTCAGTTAGATACTAGTATATGCTTAACCATAGTTTCATTATTGGCTTAGCAATGTCGTGCTCAAACGAACTCAACCAGCTTCAAAGTACAACGTCAAAGCTTACTCCAATCAATTCTTTTTTTTGTTTATTTCTGAATAGTTCTCCGAATTGAAAATACCTTGTAGCGATTTCGAATCGTAAACCTGCCTCTAAAGCTTTGTGTTTGAACATTTCTTTTGTATGTATTCAACTTGAATCGTTATCGCGGGTAATTACGTCAGTACGAGTTAAGTAATAATGATGCTTAATCTTGAATACTTACTAACCTTAAAACTATGCATACCTGAATCTGTTAACACTGTTAATTTAACCATGTGAGCCAACTTTAGTCCTCGATCGCGGTTTAGTAAGGATTAGCTTTTAAACTATATCGTTCCATAATACAAAATAACCAATAATAATATTAGCTATCAATGCGCATTCATCTTTAGTAATCGTAACGCTTATTATAACAACAATGAAATTAATATCTCAATTGCAATTGATAAATAGGAGCCGATTATAAACTACTGATGCTCGTATTACCAAACACGAGACGGTTTCAGTTACATAATACTACTTTAGTCTACTTACAACTTTATTCCCATTTTGAATAAGATGTGGAGTCCAATCCTAATTGGGTCTGAGCTTTTTCCTTTGCATTGCCTTTGATTTAACGAATAGGACAATATATTTACTCACAAAACTTCTGATTCTATATTGTTGGCTCAATGTATTCTTAAATTTAATCTATTGATTATAAGAGAAAATGAACGCTAAGAGAAAATAATATTTTTATTGAATTCTTACAACATTAAAAGCGTATTTCCTTTACTTTGTAGCGGAAGGCGGGGAGTTCATTAGTTCGGTAGAAAAAACCCGAGTGAATAATGTACCTTCTTACCGGAACCCTGGACCAAATGGTAATGAGAGTGTTACTCGCTTTATAGACTGCGGACAGTGCAGGGCACATAATTTATGTTCACGGAGCGCTATTAGAATTCTCTAGTTTAACTACATTCAAAAAGTCTAACTCCTTCCGCCATAAAGGGTATCTATAATTCTTATTTATTTTTATCAAATAGTTAACAACTCTCATTGCGTATACAGTGATTCTCGTTAGGGCTACAAGATTGTATTTGCTTATGAGTCATGGATTTTAATGTGTTTATTGAGTTTGTTTCTAATTGAGATATTACCACACATGTCAAGCTAGTTTAATTGAAATTTAATAAGTGCAGTGTTGATAAAGGAAGCAAAAATAAAATGAAATTATTTTAACATATACCTATATACGAGTATACTACATAATACGACACAATAATAAAAACTCATATCAGTGCAGTCAACAAGGACCCTGTCTCAGACTCTGACCCTGACCGTGTCTTTTGCGACATTCAGGATGCCACGAAACGCTGTTTATGACAAGGTCTTAGTGTGACGATTTCTTAACATCGATAACATCGAAATACATTAAATTTTCTCTAGAGTTGATAAAGCAGAAATAACTACATCAGATATGGCTGTATTGGCTTCAGTTCCATTTGCCTTCTATGCATTAATAACAATTTATAAAAAATAAAAAAGGTTTTAGGCCCGTGAGATTTTTTAGTGTTTCATTGCCATTCATTTGTTTGTAGAAGTAGTCCATTTTTTAACATCATCGTTTCATTTCATTCCCATTTATTCACATTTCATTCACATAACATTCTATTTTCGTTACACTCAATCGTAATCACTAACATTACATTCCATTTTCAAAAATTTTTCGTCATCAAAATCTCCATTAGGTATACCGCTATCTCGGCGCAAATGTAGTAGAAATAAGTATAAAACGCCACGTTTATAACCCATTCTCTGCTTAACATGGGAAAGAACAAAGCAATCGATTTGTGGAAGTCCGTAAAAGGACATAAACATTCGAAAGCCCTAATAAAAGGATTCAACAGTAAGTTGTCTAAAGAGTTACTACAACTCAAAAGACACAAAACCTGAACAGTGACAAGAATCTTTACAGGGCACTGCAAATTAAACAAACACTTGTTTCAAATGTGTACGAAACAAGACGCGGTATGTAGGTCAGACGAAACCGCAATGCACGTACTCTGCTCCTGCTCCTTTAATGCATAAACGAAGCATTTATCTAGGGAAGCACATAGTGCACCCTGAGGAGGTGCAACATATAACGCAATATACAACGGGGCTAGGCAGTGAAATCTGCTGCCACAAAAGATCAACACTGGTCAAAGTGGCCTATGGGGCCCAAAAGAAACTAAATAATAATAAATAAATAAATGTAACCCATCAAAGTAAAGTAAATCTTTGGGATTAACTTTACTTAAAGCCTCATAAAAAAGTATTAAATATTAATTGGTGAATACTGCCTTCATCAGTGTTTTGTGAAGTGTGAAGATACTATTAAATTATGTTTTTATGTTGATGATGGTGTGTTTTGAGTATGTGAAGCATATTCCATGTTTGTATATGATACTAAATATAATTGGCAGTCTTGTCATATATAATGGGACTGTAGAATCTAAAGATATGTTCTTTAGTAATAGTCTGCTTTTATAATTAATTCATCAATTATCTAGGCCAAAATTAGGATAATTGACATCACTTATGGGTAAAAACAATAAACAAGAGGAAAAGTTAAAATTAATGTTACTCTTGATTAGAAACCACTTGACCAAACGGCTGTCAATCGGTATCGTGATAAAGCGTATCTAATAATAATATCTATACTATCTTACTCCATCGAGCATATAATAATTGCAATGAAACAACATCGACTAGATGACAGATATAAGTTTGGATCTAGATACTACCCTTATAATGTTGACAGCATGACAAATCGCGAAGACAATTATACAGAACGATCAGTGAGAACAAAATCAAATAATTACAGTTTCAATTAAAATTAACTATAAATAAAAAAGAAAGTGATAAAATATAAAGCAAGTACATATTAATTATAATACAATAAAATGTTAAAAGTATAATATAAATTATGAGGCCACTATAACTTTTTGTAAGGTTCTGTACCCGCTAAAAATATGCACCTGATTATAGATCGGGATCAATGCATAATTCGTTATAGGGGTTATATATACAAAATAAGGGATTGCGATGAGCTCTCTGAGTTCTACCCGGGGTAGGGATATCATCCTGGTAATGTCTGTAGCACTAATATATTTTAACTTAATTTATTTTTTCGCAACCTACAAAATGATATAATAAACTAGTTATGTTGGTATATAAAATTACAACCAACCTTTTTGTTTCCGCGTCCACGCACATCTGACCTAGACAGATGCTGAAATCAGCGTTTTGCTTTATTTAGGCAAATACATTGCTGAGCTTTAGCCTGTTTACATAGCTGTGACACAACTTATTTATGTCAAATTTCTTTTTAAGTGCTTTGATAATTTTAAGTTTTATAAATGTGTATGTATATGATGAAGCAAATCTATCTATCTATATAAAGCAAAAAAATAGAAATTAAAAAAAAAATTCAGCAAAATCACTCGTTTCTGTGTTGTCCATTCAAAAGCATATAATTTATGAATTATGACTGGTGTGTGTATAATGCTTCTTATCATGGGTTCATTGAATAGTTAGTTAGTGAGGTAGAGATTGTAACTTAATATATTTCGTCATGAAAACAATGCAATAATATACGCTTATACAACACAATTTAGAACAAAGGACTGTGCGTATCGTAAATTATATTTATTTAATTGTTTTATTCAAAATGGTAGCGCTTAACTTGATTGTCGTACAATCAAATTGGACGCTACAATTGTTTCAAATTAATCATGACCACAAACACGTCATTGTTTCCAAACGCCGCTTTTTTATTAAAACAAATACATTACCTTCATGTTTGTAAAGCATAGCTAATCTATTCGTATTCAGTTAAGTGTTTGGTTATTCAATTTCTGTACAAAGATATGAAGGTCATTTATTGTTCGTACTACTTCGTACTCTCAATGCCATTAACATAAAATAATTGTTATGTTTATATGTAAATTTACGTAACATTGGTTGATTTGTCACAGTACTCGATTTAGACTGCTATATGCTCCAAAAATAAACTAAACTCATGAATAAAACTTAAGTAAAAATAAATATATTTAACCTGACTTTTGCTTTTTAACTTTAATATCTTGAAGTGCCATGTTCTAACTTTTCCAATGGTAACTGTTGGGGATCTGGTTCCATGTCTACGGTCCAAACTGATCCTGATGTTAAAATTTAATAATAAAAAGAAATAAGCTAATTAGCTACACAAAGAAAACGTGTTTGTAACTGTAAAAATTTCTTTTAATAAAATATATTTTGACAACTTTGTTATTCTTGTCGCCTAGCAACCTCAACGTGAAAATTAAAGAAATTAAATTTGTCACTTAAGAAATTTTTACAGTATTGTGAAATAAATAACCTGTACAATCGATCTTTGAATGATATTATTCTCACGCGATCTTTCCATTCTTGACACTCGCAATATAGTATTCATCATTAACAAGAAATGTGCGCTTTATGTAATATAATTTATACGACAATTTTTAAGGAATAAATAAGATAAAGTATAAGTATAAAGTCACAAATAAAAATATATAACTTCTTGAACAAAGCAGTCACAGTTGACAAGGGACTCACGAATAAAAACGTTAAAAATATCTTTAGGGCAGCTCTCTCCAGCTCAAGATTTATAGCGTAAACTTGATGGATGACAGTCTCTGACCCTACATGACCGAGTAAATAAATACCCACATTTGAATGTATAAAAGGATGGAGCGATGAACTTCTTGAAAACAGAGACCAAAAACCGATTTTTTAATATAAAAATATTTCTAAAACATCCAGGTATAAATAAACGTGTTCGACGGAGACGGGAATCGAACTCGCGACGTGTCAAGATATGGATGACTATTTTTGTATTTTTGTAGCTTTTTGTTTTTTATTGACAATGATATTGAAACGAAATCGAATATGTTTTTTTACTACAGTTTTATTATAAGAATCAGGCCCCGGACTGTTCAGCACAGTTAATTTCAGATCAGCGAGGCGGAGGTGGCTAGGGCAATATACTCCTCTCATTGCTCAGTCAGTGTCGAGTCATGCTGATATAACTACTTTAATAAATATATTTTTCATTCAAGCCTATCAAACGAAGTGGCTTTCTTTCGCTTCCATAAGTAGGTAACTTGTAGGCACATGTTAATTAAATAAAATACATGGAATAAGTGATAAGAAAATAAAACCAGTTACACAAAGATTATTCAAAATTGTAACTTAAGAATAAATTAACAGTCATAAATACTACTCTAGGTAAACAGGGATAACATTTAAGTATGGGACTATAAAAAACTTAATGGTGTTACGTAGAAATATAAACACTTGACATCTCTGGAGTGTCGAAAGTTTCATGACATTTTTGCCTTGTATTAAACTTATCTCACTCGATACAACACTTGTTGACTCATTCGCACATTATAACAGATGTTTATAAATGGTATGTATTTCCGTTTGCAACCAATCTTGACAATATTTTTTTCTAGAGAAGTTTCACAGTTTTTTAGAATGGTGGAGATACTAGCTTTTAAACTATCGCGTTCTATAAACAGAAAACTACCACAATAAGAACAATCTGGTCGAAACGTCAGGCAATTATAAGGTATGTAATTACCTACTATGCGCGTAAAGTCCCGTCTTTAAAGTAATTCCGCCAAATTTGCGTTTCGCAATAAATGTTATAGAAACAAATAAATATGATGATTGATTAAGTCGTTACTCAGGTCAAATAAAACGTCAAAACCATTGAGTCATTAGAATTGTCTTAGCAAATAAATAAATAATGATTTTAGTGAACATATAAGGATCGGACTGACCAGACCGACCAACTGACACGACCAACCCGACCCGACCGACCAGCCGACTGACTCGAACGACCGACTGACCGACCCGACCCGACCGACCAACGCGCGGCCGCGCCGTAATGTCATCTCTTTAGTCCCAGTCACGCGCTCACTGTCACGTGTCAAAGTCACAGTTATTCAACTGTCATTCTGACACCACTGGCATTCGACAATAAGCCACGTTACTCTATTACTTTGGTAAAATGGCTGGGATTTGGACATCGAACCGGTTTGAGTGAACATATAAGTACACACATATAAAAACAGGCAACCTACGTGTAGGTACTTATTTCTTTATTCATTAGAAAACATACAGTATCTCCTAATACTAAAACTACTTACTAGCATTGTTAGTTGATATCAACGGTAAATTAAACACTAAATGGTGACATGTTAAGCTCATATATATTTTCCTTAACAGGAAAAGAGAATCAATTGAAATTTAAAATTATTAAAAATTCTATACAAAAACATTTGATCTTTTTCCATTCGGTGTGAAGCTAAATTGGAAAAGTTGGTTCCTTACAATAATAAAAGATATTTTGAAGAAATATTGTAATGAATTCGTCTTGGGCACAAGCCTTCCCATATGCAAAGGCAGAAAAAAAACGAAATAGAAATGTTCAATATCAATAAATGGATTTCATTTTAAAAATATAGACAGGCAGTAAATCTGCCACTAAGTATAAACTATAACCTCTATATCTGTGAAATTTGACAAACAGTTTTAATCAATCGATGGTCTAAAAAGATTTTTACTATTACAGTGGTCGCTACAGTATTCATCGTTAACATTTTTGTTTATCAACAACATTTCTCTACAACAACAGCAAGAACAAATCTGATGATCACCATGAATCAGCTAACTTTCAAAGCTTCAGCGAGGTTTTAACGAATTATTTTTAACAGTTCTGCTTAGCTCTATGATTTGTCAGAGATTATATTCCTCTATTATTTAGAGCCCAACCCAACCCAACTCACCTACCTTTAACCTAACACCTAACCTTTTCAGCCAAATGCCTTAAGATACTATAGTATTCAATTTCTTGGGTCAAGTCTGCAAAGCTCACAGAGGAAGCTATACAATGTTTTTAGAAGGTACATATACTATTCTATCAAGCCGAACCCTACCCATGTTAACATAGTCATATATAAATACGGTGTTATTAAAAATTATAAAATTGATTTTAGAATTTTTTAAATATATTGTGAATGACTAATGTATTACAAATAGAACTATTCGTAAAGAGAAATGATTTTTTTTAAATTCCTATTTTAATTTTTATCGCGTAGACAGGGGTAATTAGTACTTCTATGTTATGATGGAAACGATTCACAGATTAGTAACATACTGCTTATAATAATTGTCTACCATCAGAGGGCGGAACAGTTTATGCAATGTATAAAATAAAAGTTAGCGGACATTTTCGAAACGACAAAATTGACGGGCACTTCGTATAATATCTTGCAAACGAGTAGGGGAAAATTTCGGGTCTCGAGTACAAGCTTGTGGGAGGAGGGGGTTGATGAATGAGCCCACCCCTCTTGAACCCGGCATCCACTCGGCTCGGCCTCTTCTCTATTGTTTGGAGAACACACAACCCTCACAACGAGCAAACCTTTATAATCTAAACCGTAAAGTCGACGTTCCGACAAAGATCCCCGCAGTTTTTGCTGCGTATGCAGTTTGCAGGCGCGGACCAAACAAATATTAAAAGTATAGCGAGGTTTGTAGCATTCTGCTTGTCAGATTATGGTAAAAATGTCAATATGATTTAACGTATACACGGTCGGCCAAATTTAGTACTCAGTATAAATTTTATACCTCAAAGGTGGTACAGTCGCCGTCACATTTATTGTAGCACACTAGGTAATCAAATACTTACACAAAAACGTTACCATCCATTTATGAAAATTAATTACTTCGTTCATATTTCACACATTATACATAGAAAACAAAAAAGATATCTGTTCACCTAATGTCAGATTTCAATCGAATCGAGACGTTACATTCAGCTATCAAATCGATATAGATATATCGATAAACCGGTCTTTTTCAGCTAGAATAACATTTCGCATACTCATTTTACCTAACTTTTCTAAAAATTGAATGGTTTCAACAGTACTCCATACCTTTGATTGATCAACTCTACTATGAACAAAATAAATGCCACGACGAAACATTACGTAAAATGGTTTTTACGTCAACATTAAAGCTGACTATAAAAAGAAATGTTCCCTAAACAACAAAGTTCGTTCCCTTAGGAAGAAAGTGTATAAACCGGACCGGACGGTACTTAAGCAAATTCTTTAAGGTTCTGGAAAGGTTGTTAGTTTTCTTCGGGAGTACACAACCTTTTTAGAATTAACTGTCAATACTGGCAGGAATTTTTATCCTGATGGTCCCATTAGCCAATGAATTCACAAAAATAGTGATGCCTGTGAATATGGTACGGATGACTTGAATCCTATTTTCCTGCCCTTCTTATGATCGCTTCTCTTTTATAGAATCACTCATTTCTCTTAAGATTCCTTTTGTATCCTCTGTTATTTCCTTATTACATTTAAATAATAAAAACGTGTACTGTGCTATTTCAGAATATCTAAGTCGTAATAATATTAAGCTATAATTTAATCCTATACACTTCCAAACTCTCCTGATCCTTGTAAATCCTCCATCGTGTATTCTTTTCAAATCGTTTCCCTACTTCTAATCTTTTTAACCTTTTATCCAAAAAAATGGAATGGAGGAAAAAAAATGAATTCACAATTTAATGATTTTGTCCATCCTCCCATTTATAGGTAGTACATTAGCAAAATAGTTACACTTTAAGTAAGGGACTTAAAATTTTATTTCTTTACGCAATTTTTAGAGACCTTCAAATCTGGCAAGAAACTTAGGAAGGATAATAATTTATTATCTCTTTTTACAATAAAGAGCTTGAATACTATCTACTCATTCAAGTAATACTACTACTTAAGTAAGTAGATAAACAAAATAGGCCAACAAACCTATTTTAATAAATTGTCATTAGTTAAAGATATCTTCTACTACACAACATACTCTACGGGTAGGTTCTATATAAGGAAACACAGGATTAATTTTAATGTGATGATATCAAGTATAAAAATATAGGTAATAGAAAGATAAATAAACTGTAAAACTATGCAATAACAACTTTAAAAATAATGTTCCCTTAATAACATTTCATAATGTCATGGTGACAGCGCAAGTAATGCGATTATTCACAAAGTGACAAGGATGTGATACTTATTGTTTTTAAGTCGATCCTACTTTACGAAGTCCATTTTCTTTTTGAGAGTACAATCAATAAGTTACTTTTTATCAACAAAACTAAATAAAACCCTTCTCACCAGAGCTTGAACTCCGATACTGGAAAGTTTTTAGGAAACATGCAATTTTTATTAACTAACTTTAAAGAAGGCTTCACAATAATGAACAGTGGAATTTAAATAAATATTGTAGTATTTTTATATATTATACACTTATGAGTTTTTGGCTACTTTATTTTGACTGAAGAATAAATATTTGGTTTAACGACCCTTTTTATATTTTTAATTGATAAGGACAGTTTGTTTTACAACTAATTATCCATGTGAAAGACAAAAAGCATGATTCGCTCTTATTCATATGCAATTAGGTTTAAATTCGAATGACATTTTCATTGCCGTCGGAAAAGTGGACGCTATACCTTGTAATCGTAAAAAGATGTACAAAAATATAATAATGAATCGAAAAAGTTTCACAATATTTTAGAAAGCATTAAATATTCGCAGCTCTAAGAATTAGAAATATACAATACAACATATAATACGTACATTGTTAGCAATGACTTAACGAATACCTTAGGTCAAATTTTGAAATCAAATACTAGGAAGTACGTTCTTAGCTTTGATTATTTACATCTCTATGGATTTGAGAATACAAATCCAGCATCATTAACAGTAAATAACAATAAAAATATATGTATTAAAAAAACAATAACGGACCATAGGAACCTTATTTAGAATGCAGCAACTTTGACCTATTTTAATTATCTTTCCTTGCAATAATTGTATTCTTAGTGGAGCTTATTAAGCCTCAAGAGCTTTTGGGAGCTTTAGTTACCGACAGGGCTTTACAAAATGAATATTAAATAGTAAGTTAAGAAGAACATGAAAATTCACTGGTAATTTAAATTGTTAAAAGTATTCAAATTAGCTATGTCTTAGCTGAAATATCTCATCAAATACCGCTTACTTCTATAAATATTTTTTTATAGAAATAAGCGGTAGTTGTGATACATCGATAAATATATATTTATCGCGGAAATGGATAAACATGTAGGTACTTCTAACCTATCATTGCAGATACGCAAGTACCTATCTATTGACCTACATTATATTTATAAAAATGAAGAATAAAACAGAGTTGAAAAAGTTGAGTTGTAGAAATAAAGAATTCTTATTTTAAAAAAAGATTATCTTTCATTTATTCATTACCTCTAGTCCAACATCACTGTCGATGTATTTTCTTAAACTCCTTTCACCAATATCCAGAATTGGTCTTTAGCTTGTTAGTAGCGCATTTTATTCTTAAATTATAACAAAAGACAAATCGACCAACAAAGAGAGATTTGAAGAACGAAAGCATTTGAAGTTCTGCGAACAAAAACGACTAGTCCAAACTTGCAGCCGGGAACTGTAGGTCATGTCCGTAGCCGAGTCTGTGTGATGGCTAAAGGGCTCAATAATACTAAAGAGATTTTAATAATAAATGATATTCTGACAGCCTGATCTGCTGATTTAGCGACGGATGATCACGAAACTTGATATACATGGTTATCAAACAGTTCAAAATACTTATATAGGATAAATATTAAATTTTACTGCTTGTCTCGCCACCATGAATACAATAATTGTTTTTTTTTTATATATTATTTGTTTCCCAAAATTTTTTAAATACTAATGGGACGTATTACTAGTGTTAATATACTGCTGAAGCCGACCGTCTCTTACTAGGCAAACATAGTTTTACGTTATGAATTATTTGTAAAAGAAAATTCTAAAGGGCCACGCTTATAACCAATTTTAATTAACCTACAACTTATTCTCTGAACTACCAAATAATCACAAAAAAAATCATACAAATCGGTCAAGCCGTTTCAGAGGAGTGCGATAATAATCACTATGACACGAGATATAATTTCTTTTAATTTAATCGTATATGAAAAAACTCATCTTAAATCTAGTTTTGCTATACAGATATAACGAAACAAGTATGATCAAAATTATTTTGAAGAGTTACGGAGTAATCTGAAAATCCCTCATGAATCAATCTATCTGAAACTTCGGGGACAAATAAGCTTCAATTCTGAACCTCTAATTTGGAATAAATGGGAGCAATGCTACATAATAATGTATAAAAGAATGTATTTCACGCTAAAAATTATGACAATTTCAAGCCTTTGAAAACGTTAAATTCTGTCTAAATCCCTGAACCAAAAGATGAAACTAGATCAAGCATCTTCAAGAATAATATCAGCGTGTTATTTTGTTACAAAAAAAATTGGTTTAAGTTCATAAATAATATCTTTCGTGAATAATACTCATTGAACATTCATGTCTGCCTCTTCTTGCGACTCCGAAACGAGCTACAGTGACATTTTGGTCGACTCCCAGAGGATTATAACATTTCTTTATGATATTTCAAAAGAGATTTAGAAGAGACTTTGAAATTATTTTCAAAGTCTCTTCTAAATCTCTTTCATATCAATGTAATTTACAGTTTTTAAGCAGGTGTTGTCGTATTAATACGGTTTACCTTTCGTAGTCCTATTTATGTATGTATTTTCGCGGCATTACTCTGTACAAAGATGCTCCTTCACACAATCTAAGACCTCTTGCGCAAGGTACACCGTCATTACTCCTGGGTTCGTCCAAAGTGGCGTGAAAAAGCATCTTGCAGGACGGCAAAATCAAAATGGCTAGTGCATAGTTTCACTCGCACTACCCACCTTTTAACTTGGACTCCACTTCTGCTTACTATCAGGTGGAATGAGTCATTTGAAGGATCTTTTTATAACTCATAACAAAAGTATTTTCTATATAAAAATCGAAAATACCATACAGCTACTTTTATACACCCCACTACTGGGTACATAGCTATACGCTGCCATGCTGACGCAATCCTCATTGTTGGGTCAAAGCCAAATTGGAGAAATAGCCGAGACCAACGGTTTACTTGTGCAGTATATCTGTGCTTCAGAACAGCACAAATTTGAACTGTTATCCCTATATACAGTTTTTTTAGGCACGACATTGCTTGTTTTCATCTAAAAGTCTGTGAAAAATTACAGATTTTCTATCGAACGGTCCGCGTTTGATAGTAATAAAATGGTTACGCGATAACTACAACCATATAAATTCCCTTTTAACATAACACTCTAATGCCCGTTCAGTTCTCTTTATATTAAGTACTTAATATAAAGAGTGCTGAAAGAACCTGTCGGTGTTAACGGCCACTAACGACCCAACAGGAAAAGACTGGCTTAATCCAACCTTCTGCAAACCCGAGCATATTATGCTATTAATACTAAACGAACATAGATCCAAGGGTCTTTTGTCCTATAATGATTACACGCAGCAATCGCTGACACATAAATGAAAGCATTTCTATATGCATATTTAATGTGTACAATAGAATAGAATACAATAATACTTTATTGTACATCCACACAGTTATATAAAATATAATAAAGAAACAGTACTTATATTAATGGTAGAACGCACAATGGGCGGCCTTATCAATATTACCAACACCAATATTATCTTTGTTAGAAACACTGTTAAATGACAAACGCACCGACGTAAATTGACAAAGCAGCAAAAATTCTACAATTGGTGATTTTAACTTGCTATTAACAAAATTAGATAAATTACTTGCTTAATATAATTTCTGAATATTACATTCCTTCGACTAATAAAGCTAGTTTTTGATATCAAAACAATACAAGTCTAAAACCCTATAATATTCATATATTTACAATCGTATAAGTAGAATAAGGTTTACTAAAACTCATTTAGTAAAACGTTATAAATTAACCTTGTCAAGGTTTAGGAATTGTAATTATTTAAATATAAATTAGACAATTCAACAAGAAGAAGCCAAACTCAGTTATTTACTCGTGTTTATGTACAGTAGCCATTTGTCAATTTAATGAAAAAGAATCATACTTCATTGCTTAGTCAAAATATAAATGATTAGAAAATAGAGAAAATCTTTTTTCTTCTGCATATCTTTATTGTTTCATTCTAAGTGCTTCGTTTGTGTCGCTGACTCGTTTAAAAATACTATTTTACAGACAGCCAGCCAAGGTAAACCACTTTTAACTACTTAGTTACTTTGAAGCATAACTTTTTTGATTCGATCAGAAATCGAAGTTAAAACGTAAAGTGAGAAACTTATGTGTGGTACCTCATTTATTGGTATTAACCAGTTATGTGCGGGTCGATTTTGATATCACATATAAAAAGTGTTTTATATATTTCAAGAATTTATACATTGTTGAGGATAAATGTATAAGTATATACATTATTGAACTAACGTAGTTCATTAGTGTAGAAGTAAGTATTCAGTTAAATATGTACCTTGATGTGTAGGGAGGGATGGAGACAATAGTCCAAACGTTACCTGAAATTAAAATGATGAATATTAAAAAAACAGATAGGTAGGCAGGTAAAGAGACAAATTAATATCTGCTATCATAGCATGTAATTCACCCGAAGTAATTTTATAGACTCGCATTGCATTATTGAAGAGATCTCAAATTTCATACAAAAGCTATGTTTATTTATATATACATAAATAATTAAAATGAGAGTTACATAACAACAATTGTTACTGCTAATATGTTAGTCATTTGTCTAATAAAGATTCAAATAAAGACTGTCGGAAGTTCAATGCACCATGATAACCACAAAATAATGGCATATTTGCATTATGACATTACTTTACGCTACATAAATTTATCTACGATAATCTGCAAAATCATAAGATTTCTTTCTTTGATATTATTGAGTCAAAAGATCTTGGAAATTGTACCTTTCTGAATGTAATGTCTTTTATTTCCAAGATAACAACCGGAAGTCATAAAATAGATCAACCTTACCACAGGCATAATTTAAAAATGGCTGATAACTTGGTAATTAACATTTCTATCGTTACATTTAATTTCAAGGACGCCATAACCTTTAAAAGGCATCGCCGAATGGGTATTTTACGGAAACCATTTACTGCTATAAAAGCAGAAGATCCGTCGCTCAGAATGAGTCAGTAGTGTTGTGCATTATAAGTTAATTTAAAGAAAATTTAAATAAAATTATAATTAACAAATTAGTAATCTCTTCCCTCGAAGTATTAATAGCAAGTTTTATATTACAATTTAAGAGAACAATAATTTAAGGATTTTATCATTCTTACATTTTAACATGCTAACAACTTGCTGAAAGAATTTCTTTGCGCTACGGAGGCAAATTAGTTAACGAAATGATAGTGTCTCGCTGTTTATTGAACTAAATCTGAGAGCTGGCTATGCTATTGGTAATATAGACACATCTTGGTAAAATATATATGCTCTGAGGGTAAAATGCAACAGAATGACAATAGACATAAAACGGTAAAAGGGGATTTCATTCTATTATGCTTTTCAATTTGTCATACATGTGAGAATATAGTATATGACATACATGTGAGAATATAGATTATTGAAACCCAGCGTGGTATCATTAATAAATTATATTCTGTTGTGCACGGACTAATTTTAATTTGAGCTATCGCGTATTGCATCTCTTTCATTCCAATTCAATAACAACGTATAATGACTTTAAGGAATGTCAAGTTACTTGACATTTAGACGATCCTTACACTTTTGACATATTTTAATCGGCATGTTTTATGATCTGCATTAAAAAAGGCAAAAACGCTTAATAGTCGCCATTTTAGAAACGTCAAATGACGTCACCGGTCTGAACTGAACTTAAATTTAATTTAGTCCGTGCACTATGGAATCACCGCCAATAAGTCTAAAAATTGTTTAAAAGGATCGCCCCTGAACGAAACACATTGTTATATTATATGTTTTATTACGCAGTCAATACCATTACGGTATACTAGCCAGTTTGTTTCGGACCTACAGGTCGAAACCACGTACAGGATAAGTGAGTTACCGCCGCTTCTATAAATTCGACTGCGATTTATCACAGTTTCGTTGGGTCTCGTGGGACCTAATTCCACTACGGGAGTAGTATTGCGTAGATCCCACGTAGATTTTCTACTGATAAAGAATCATCGAGTAACACCTCTCGGGAATAACCCTTCTTAAATCACCTAACGTCGACAATTTTACCCTTATGAGTTTATCATACCATACTCAAAAACATGGAATTCAATTAGTGTTAGAGTACTTAATATAAAAATTCTACAGCTTTCTCGACAGCATTTTAAAATTAAGTTAGATATTTTTAAAATTATTTGTTTTATACTATATACACATGTAAACAACGCTTAAATTCATATATCATTGAAGTCATGTATTATACGAATTACAAAATCCAATTCGTATTCGTTCGCACGAAAAAAAGAAGAAGAAAGTGAGAAAAATAGTTGATCAGCGAAAACTACTTAAATGTAAGACAAAACATTGAAACCTTACAATATTTTTTTCAAATGACATCAGTATAAATACAAGGTCCAACATCATACAGTCGTGACGGAGTCCGCTACCGATCACTAGTTCGGCGGAAGATCTTCCCTTTTCGCTGACGATGTGGCGAAGGTACAGCCCAACATGAGTCTATAATTTAAAGATGATGCACAAATTTCTGTAAAAGTAGGTTTATCTACCTCTGTGATCACATACTTCAGATGGAGATTTCGTATTCAATACTCAGTGAAAGATAAATTCTTCTACTTAGGATGGTACGGCTTTTTCTAAATCTGTCTGGCTAGTTTACACAATTTTAATGTTAAAAGCATTGTTGTATTCCGGCAGTTGGAAGTAAGATAGCCAGTTCCTCAGCGGTTGAGAAATCCGGATGTAGGTCACTTCAATCTTCTGCCTTATCTTCACTTACCACCAAGTGAGGTGAAAGCCAAGAACACCAAAAAAATATATAAAAATTCAATTATGACGAGTGATTTTCTAATAAGACACAATTCCATGAATCCATTTCATTTTCCATAGGCACTTTCAGATCAGGGTACTGAATATTTCACGGATTATTTGGTTTGGATTCCATTTGATCCCAACGATATCAATTTTATTTTAGATATTTCCTTTCACGTCTCTGTATGTAGGATGAATAAGATATATATAAGCTAATATAAAATGGTCGGTTTAATTAGGTAATTGCTCGTAGAAGGGCAAGAAGAATATGTCCTTTCAATCTATAAATTTGGTGAATGCCGTACTGTACCTCGCATAAGAAGGTTCTAAACACTAAAAGCCTTAAAAAAATGTAAGCTATTAGGGCATAAAGCGGTTTACAGAGAGTATTTATATGACGAACATCTGGTCGAGTGGTCAGTACCCCTGTCTACTTAAACAGAGGTACCGGGTTCGAATCCCGGTAGACATTTGTATAATGAGTAGGAATATTTATTCACGTCTACATCTCTGATATTTAAATACATATCAGAATGTATATTATATTATAGTATATAAAATGAAACAAATATTATTTAAAAGCTACTTAAAGTGTCATCGTCATCATATCAACAGCCTATATACGTCCCACAGGTGGGCACAGCCGTCCTTACATGGGAGAAATATATAAGGAGTTTGGATATAAATAACTACCTCCTCAAAAAAGTGACATATCCTTATAAAATGAAAAATATGATATCACACAAAAACTTTTTTACCAGCTAGCAATATAATACCCACTTTTCGAGACAAGGTGCGTTGATAATAAAAGTTTGTGAACCCATATACAGGTGTGTAGGTAAGTGTACAAATGACAGTGATTTGCCAAATTTCCGTGAAGGCTTAGAATTATGAATATTCGTTCTTGCTTAGTCTAAGTCAACGATGATCATTTTGTAATATGGCGGCGAACTCAACGAACGAAAGCTCCAGGCAAAACCGTAGCACAATTCACCGATTTCTTATGAATTCGTTCAGTGTTGAATAACTGCGTAATTGACGTGTTTATGGTATCTATTATTAGGATGTTATATTATTTTGGGGTTCGACATTCAAAAACGGCAACAACAACAATTTTTATTTTTATCTGCTGGAGTTATAGTTTGCCATTATATTATTCCACTATTTACTTTGTTCTATTACCTTTGTTCCACTCATCTGAATCAATATCTTTTCTAGATGCCTTTTACATGAACGTGGCGAAACATATCTTATTTTATTATAACAATGTAATAAAGTAAAAACATATAGGTGACAATTCATTCTAAGAGCAATTCTCAATTCAAAAAACAGTCGTTTATAATAAAACAGACTCCTTTATTCTAGTAAACCAATTACGGTAATGTTATATATATTCATTATCCTAGCGATGAATATTCAATATGAAATAAAATTACTAAAAAGTTAGTTTTTATCATTGTAAATTACAATTAAAGATTATAATAAGGAACTATTGCCCATATTCATGGTATAATATACCTAGACACCTATTTAATTTATTCAGTTATTTATAAAACATAAAATATGATAAGTAGTAAATTAAAACTAACAACGTAAAAATAATTTAGATACTAGCAAAAAATCATTTGAAAAAAGGCCTAAATTATATCTACTTCGATATAATTTAGACCTTTTTTCAAATGATTTTTTAATAACTACTAACTACTAACTGATCTATATAAATTTATAAACCAATTATATTACAAAATACAAAATCGTTTCCAATATTTCACAACAGAGGCGCTGCTGTTGTTTGCATACTATTTACTAGCTGCCGACAAACACAATAGAGTTGTTATACAAAAAGAAATGTTTGAAAGCCTCTTTCAAACCAGGTTTACCCTATTTTTTCTTAATATTGTAACACAAAGTGCAAGGAAATAAAAGAAATTTCGTAGTAATAAAACGCTTCTTTTAAGACTGGATAAGCCTAGATTCGAATGGAATTACGGAGGCGCAAGTCGGTTGGGCAGAATTTGACATACTTCGCCGAGTCTACTCGTCGCTAAATCACAAAGCTTTGAAATTAAATTGTCCTGCTTTACCCGTTATACTCATTGTATTACGATACGCATAGTAAATATTATTATTGGATAAAATTGAATTGAAGTGATCTATGAAGAACTTTCATTCTTCATTCGACTCTGCAAGCGAAACGGAAAAAATATATCCACTTATTCGTGAGAAGCTTTAAAATGAACTTTTCTTTTGAGATATTTTTCATTTAGGGCAAGATGAACGAATAAAATGTTTTAATATTCTTTCCAAACTTAGAGGTTGGTTATTATAAAGAACATAAAAGTACTTAATACGCCCATTTAGGCATTGAAGATAAATAAAAATGAGTTACCATTAACAAGTTTGTTTTGCTTTCAGACGATTTTTTTCTCCTCTCTTTATATACCTTGATATGTGGCTGATTGTAGATAGATACATGATGCTGAACCATTTTTTTTAAACTTGGAGACCTATTAGACACAATTGGCGTCTCCAGCATGACATCCAAACCATTATCTTTTACCTTTTGACCTCCCGCAGTGTTCACTCCTCTGCATCATCCAAAAATATGGGAAAAACAATTATTTTTACAAACCAGGTCTTTGAGTGCACATAATAATTTTATTTTAAATATCAATTTCGCTTCTTTCTATCTTCATATGCCATTTCACTATATCCACGCAACTACTGCTCTTCAATATCAAAGACAAAGCAAATGTATAACGGAAATACTTCTCAACCATAATGAAATATAGTTTTTGCAACATGGTTTGGATACGCCAACAAATTGAACATAGCACTTAGAAGGGAAAGCCAATAGAGGATGGAAGGTAGGTGGCCTCTAACAAGATGGTCAGACTACTAAGTCAGGGTTCGTAAATCGATGGGTAAGGGAAGGTTTGATTTGTATAATTTTAATTATAAATTGTAGGTACTTATGTTACTAGTTATTTAGGCTAATGTCGCACAACAAAATAAATCTGCGAAAAAATATGGAATACAATACTACAATATTGTAAAAAAAAACAAACGCAAACAAATCGTTGCAAATTCTTACGTTCTTAGTAAAAGTACCTACTTTATAAATTAACAGGCAAATTTCATTGTAAAGTAAATACGAAGAATATGATAATATGAATCTTATCATAAATAGTGTTAAAACAAGCCTAACAAGTACTAAACCCATATAACACTCAGTTTCTAATTAGCGGTTTTAAAATAACAATGGCGCGTTGATAAACAACGTTTTGGTTTCTATTTATAATAATGCGCAAAGATATTACCATGTGTATGGTGGGTTCCTTGATATTACAGGCGTCTTTAATATACGGTAATTACAATCCGACAAACAACAGAAATGCATAGAGCATTTCTGTTGTTTGTCGGGTTTTCTTTTTATAAGTATAACCTTTATATTTATATATTATTATTTTATATGTACCTTTATATTTCTCCGTATTCTTATACACAATCTATTTTTACTTATTTATTTAATTACTTTCATCCAAGCTTGCTAATTAGAAATAAGGCTAATTAAGTATTAGTTTTTTGTTTTATTGTTTTAATTTGTGTGCAATAAAGGGTAAGTATTTGAATTGTTATTTTACTTGATCAGTGCTTCTCATCATACACGTCTCACTGCTAGACAAAGGCCTACATAGCAGAAGCACATGAGGTGTTCGGCTATCTCTAACATGCTGGCCTAATACGGGTAAACATGCTGGCCTAATACGGGTAATTAGGTATAAGAGGTAGCCGAAATAAAACATATTGTCAAAACAAATAGAATGGTTTTCCATAACCAAACGAAACAAAGCAGATCAGTAGAAACATTATTGACCAATACATGTGCTCTCTATTAATTAGCTTAAAATATTTAAAAAAAAATTAAAACTTTTATGTCTGAATAATAGAAATATCAAAAAGAATTATGTTAAAGATATTTATTTTTATTTTCTAATTTTAAATATCGTGGCACACACCATGCAGGTTTGTTATCAGCTACAACGGCATCTGTAACAAACTTAGCCGCCTTTTCGATAGTAACAATAGCTATAGTTTAAAACTGATTTAGTACATTAAAAACCAACACCAATTTGTGTTGCAAGCCAAAGAGGATATAATAAATCCTCTGTAGCGTTACGGCCATATGCGACAGCTACAACAATAACAGAGGGAACAATCAGGCTTCCTTGAGGATTGCGCTTTAATTAAATCAGTCCAAGGATTACGTATGGATACGAAATGGCATTTATGACAATAGTGGTATTAAAACTTAGACAGAAGGATTTAAGAAGTTAAACCACTTTGTAAGTTACATAAATTGACTTCTGACCTTGAAGGTCATAAGCATATTTAATTCAATGGTAATGTTAATGTTAGTTTTAATGCATTAACCATTGAAGTTCTTTATGAAACTACTTTTTTTAACTTTTTAACAGGAGTTCGTACCTGCAGCATGAAATAGATTTTTTGAAGACACCGCTCTAGTTAAAAAGACCAGCATGGAGGCCGCGACTTAGCAACCATACGGATAACGGAACTACTGGCATAAGAAGGTGGCAAGTTCAGCCTTGATAACGAAACAGTTAATCGTATATTTTGTGTGTGAGTGTGGCTATGTTAATTGTCACAATACAAGCACGGATTCACCGTTGTGGGCACGATGGGCCCACAACCCAGAACCTTAATAGACTTGTGACGTCACTCTTTTACGGTATGGAATCAAAATATTATTGAAAGTATATTGCAATTGCAATGCCTTAAATAAATGAAATAAAACAATGAATTATGTTTCATGTAGTGCGCATCAAAGTATCAACTAAGTAAATTGTATTGGAAAAATCCAGTGTAATAAAATACCAGTCTTTGCTTTGCACACTTGGAACTTTACACTGTGTTAAATATTGATTGAAATGCACTATGATGACAATAAATGAGTTCATACTCCGACTCACACGGCTTTGACCACAACCTTTTTTGAGGGCTTGATCCGCGCATGTCACAGCCTTAAGTTTAAACCAGTGGACTGGAAAAACTAGAATGATAATATGTTTACGAAAGCAAAACCTCGTATAGTTTATAATCATATTAAATATAAATCAAGACGTTGAAAGCTTTATCTTGTGAAAATCTTAGTTAACAAACATTAAGGAATATGAAACATAAATTCTCTATCGTTACTTTTGTCTTTGACAACTTTATTGAATGTCATAAACAAGTTATGATATAATTTAAATTCAACAGACTCCCGACGACGTTGTTATGCAGTGATAATGTTTATATTTAGACGTTATCGGCCTCACGTAACTCCCCTCTAATGGGGTGAGCGACATGAAAAGACAACAGGCAAACAGCAGTTTGGTTTAAGTTGACATTATCCTATATTTTACTCAATCAATAATTAATTATCATGTTACAATTGAAATTTGCCTAAGTATACAATGTTATAATTTATAACAGCTAAATTATATTTTCATGGTTCAGAGATATTCTTTAATTTAGGTACATTTGGATTTATGTACCACTAGTGTCAGTTTCAATCGTATTGAGACGTTTCAATCGTAGTTGCGTTCAGTTGATAATCGCATATATAAAGAATCGTTTCCAATACTTCACAAAAGAGGCCCTGCTTTGTTTCCATACAATTTGACAGCTGACGACGAACACGATAGAGACGTTTCAATTATATTGAAATTCACATGATACCCACTGGACGCGTGTGACGTTCTGAATCGACTCCACGATCTAACAGCTGTGAATGTCTACAGTTTTCCCCCTCATTCATCAATAATCCCTATAACTGTCTATTTTTTATTCGAAGTGTCAAAGCGAGATAGAACAAGATTCTAAATCGAATCAGCGACTCGACAGTTGAGAATAAGGGGGCTGTACTTTATTACCTATTATCTGGATTCGGTATGATTACGGTGTATCAAAATAAAACTCAGTCCATTTCACTTTGGTTCAAACCCAAACATCTGCCCAGCTGAGGCTTGAACTCGGGTCCTCTGGTAAAGAATCCTTCAGCTATGACTACTAAACCAGCAGGTCGTCATCAGCCTTACTGATGTAATAACTAAGCATTGATTAATAATATTAGTGTATGACATAATGGGAATTTTCTAGGTAATATATATTTATTTATTTAACAATTTATATACACACAAAAGATAATTAAAATGGACATAACACAATAACAGAAAAAAAAGTTAGAAAAAAAAAAAAAAAAGTTGTTAAAGTTAGTCAAAATCTAATATCATATTTCATTTTTGCCTAAGTAATAACAGCTATTAAGTGATGTAAAATGAACCAAACCAAGTTTTTACATATTATCTGGCAATGTGGCAGACACACTCACATGTGGCTACCACAATATATGGCGAAGTCATTTTATTTCAAGCGAAGTCAAAGTGAAACAAGACTTAACGCTCCGGATCGAATCTGTGATTCAACAGTTGCGAATCGATATATAACTGTATAAATTAAGCTATGCCCTTCTTCCAGCTAGGGCATAGCCGGAAGAACTACGTCCAGTCCTGCTTAGGAGTCGCGATGACAGTATCAGGACTGACAGGTAGGTATAAAAAATCCATCATTCGAATGTTATCCGAATGTTGTGAATAAGGGACTGGTACATTATCGACTTGTTTCTGTGCAAAAGGATTGCACAATGCAAAAACTACTCCCGTACCAACCATTATAAAAAACCAATCACACTTAAGTCTCCGACAGTTCTCTGACAATTTACTAAACTGTTGAGCTCTGAAAACTGCACACTTTTTGTGTTTAGTATTGTCTCTTACAAATCAATCATCATTAAAATAACGAGTATAATAAAAAACTAAATTTATAACTGGGATTCAACTTTCAACATGGCCTTATTATCTTATCGGGTTGTTTCCGACAGATATCGTGGCGGGTAACACATCCTAGTCCTCCTACGCCAGTTACCGGTTAAAATTAATGAATAATTTTGAATTACTGAACTAAAAATACTTTGGTATGCTTATATCATTATAATAGGTTGAGGAAAAAGTTTCTTAGCATTTTATATGAAAATTCAAGACTTTTTTAAAGTTAATTTACATTTAATTACATGTATGTGCCATTTTTTTCGTAGACTTTCTGCCATCTTATAGGTAGAGACATAATCCCGTTAAAGTTTTGACAGTTATCTCTTGATGAGAACCTGACCTAAAGAATTCTGAAAAGACCGAAACCGGTGGAAATCTGAAGGTGCAAGGTCAGGGGTATATGGTCGCATTAACACCTCCCAGCCAAAATCTCTTAATATTTGCTGAGTGGCTAAACATGTATGTGGTCTAGCGTTATCGTCATGAAAGACCACACCCTTTCTATTATTCAATTCCGACCGCTTTATCTCAACTTCTTTTTTTAATCTCATCAGTTGTAGGCAGTAGAGATCCGAATCGATCGTTCTGCCAGGCGGTAAAAGCTCCAATCCCACCATAGACACAGCATCACCTTATTGCGTGTCCTTAAACGTCACAATTTTTTTTCGCGGCTTGCATTGCATTTTTTTCTTTTCGGTAATAAAATTTTAAAATGTATCTAATTTCTTCATTCTATATATAAATTGAGTAATTTGACAGAAACAAAAACAAATGAAAAATAGTGGGAAACAAAATTTTCCTGATTTGATTCTGAACAGCCAATGATATTTTTTATGCAGTGAAGAAACTTTTTCCCCAACCTATTATGTGCCGAAATTGCAATCTTATCTGAAGATTCGGGGTTTCACCTCATATCAAGATATACAACCAATTTTCACATAAATGGAACGGTTATCTTTGTATTGATTAAATCGATAAGTAATTAAAATTAACATCGCTTCACTAGCTATCTTCACAAATGGGCTCCTCTACTGCTTATCATTAGGTGATGTCGAGTCATTTGCTGTGGTTTATATAAAAAAAATCAGACCTTACATAGCAAGCACAGAGAAAATAGTAAACTGATATATCTGTGATTTTGTTAACTTTATATACCTAATACAGTGCAGACTAAACTTAATAAAGATAAATTATGCACCCACAAACATTGGGCCTCGTACAGGCGACAGCAGTTATTTATACGACAACCGCGTCTATTTCGCAGAAGAGCGTTCAGAGGAGAGGACCCCAAGAACCATCTATAGCTGCACACCAGTTTAGTTCAGTATTGCAAGTTATAAAGTTGCAAATTATACGTGATCAGAGTGAGCTCACGCCGCACTCTGGCGCAGAGCCTGCCTCTGGTTTCTCGATTGGTGCGAGGCACTCGCCAACCCAGCTGCCGGCCACCGGATGATCGATTTGCAGGAGTGGGTGGAGTGCCGGCAGGGCAGCCTTTCCTACCGCATGGTGCAGGTACGGACCAGGTTTCGGTCACTACCTGTACCATATCGCATGTCGGTAGGAGACGCCACGGTGTCATCATTGCTACTCTCCTGACGACGATGATGATACGACGTATAAGTTATTTATTGCAAATAACTTATACGATCAAGACACTAGTAGAACAAAAACGGCCAACTAACTAGAAGCACAAATACTATAAGTAGACTAGTACCGCAAAAACTACCAACAAACTAGTGCCGTAAATATTATCAAGATACTAGTAACATGAATACGATCAACAGATGAGTAATTCAAATACTACCATTAAACGAAATATTACTGCAAATGCTACAAACAAACTTGTAACGTAAATACAACCAATAAACTAACAAACCAGCAATGCTATTGATATGATACTTATTGGTGATTAACAAAGACTCCTTTGAACGAATGCGTCAATATTGTCCATTATCACTTTATTGATAAATGATTGTGGTTGCTTTAACTGTAATGTAGAATTTTATTTAATTAAAGCCTAGTGATTTATGTATTTTGTATTTTTAATTCATATGTACGTTTATTTGACGCTTTTACGGTGAAGAATAAAATCGTGCGTCCCGTGCCCGTGAGGAAATTCGTCGGTTGTGTGTGAAGTCGACAAACCCGCACTTGTGCAGTGTTGACTAAGTGACGTATATGAGTTGCTGATGATGATTTTCTGTATTATTTCTATCAATATACTAAAAGTGCAAATGCAACCAAATTAACTAAGTCTACAGACTAATTCGTGCGATTGGCCCGCCCACAATACATACACTTAGGTTCTGCTTTCCATTCTGTCAGTAATACAGCACTAATTCCTCATTAGCAGGGCATGTATCGTTCTCAATTACGTGACAGGAATCACGTCTTAGGACAAAATGTAGTCGGTTTCCGTCCGCGCGCGACATCAATATGCGACGCGTGTTATTTTATGATTCACTTTTGCGATACCAAATGTCAGCGACATCTGAATAAAAATACTGTGTTCATGAAAGTAATAATCAATGACGTTCAATTATTAACATAAATGGCGTTCGACAGAAAAATAAAAGATTAAAACGAGTTTTCGAATTGAAACTTTAATTTAAATTTTATTGGGTCAAATAACTTTCATTTTATAAAACAAAAAAGTTCTTAAATTGTTTTATCGTCGAATCATTTACCAAGCCAACTAGTAATAAATAAATAGTAACCAATAGATTTGAAGAAAATTCCATGAATACTATTTATATTTCATTTCCTTTTATAAATACCTAAAGTAGTAAAAACTTATCATTTGTAATACAAAGGTGTTGGCCTCAATTCATTGTGCACATAGTAAAGGAAATGAAAATACAGTACTACTCTTTCATTACTATTCGAATCTAATTTTATATAAACATATTACTATACATATTTTTCTGTTATTTAATATAAATAACACAAGATCTTAATAAATAATAATTGTGACTGCAAGAAATATTTAATTATTACTTTATTAAATTCATTCTCAAAGTGATAAAACATGTTGATCCTCTTGTATAACTTAAATAATCTTCGCAAAATGTTTTACAATTCCATGTTAAATCGCTTAGAATCAATAATCCAATGTACGATCATTTGGATTAACTTATTAAGACTTGACTCTACCGACCTACTGTCCTGAAAGAATTAGTACTTAAGGGATTTACGATACAATCTTATACTTACCTAGTTTTCTTTATTCTTAAAGGTGTAACTCTTGATCTTCATGGTACATGATAATAAGGCTGAAGTGTAGTACCAGCGGATTCCTAGACCACAGAGGGACTGTATATCTTAGCTCCGATAGCGGGAACATTTAACGCTGTTAACGATTGGAACTAGACTTGTAATGTAACCAAACGATCTTAGATAAGACTCTTCGACAAACCAAAGCGAGCTGAAAATTTGTGTCAGCTGCAAACTGAACCTGGACATACAAATCTGATAAAGGTCGTCTTAACCTTGACACTGCAGAAAAGATAATAAAAACGATACCTTCATAGAAGAGTAGATGTAACATTCTATATGGCAGATCCTTAGAATAATGATCTGTGAGTATCTAATTTGTTATCAGATGACTAATAAAAAAGACGAGTAAGATACACAGAACATATCTTTTATATAACGCAATAGTAGTAACAGTTGTTCATTAAACACTGTTTACATATCTAATAGTTCATAATAATTATGATTTTGTCGTCTCTTTGATTCTATTTTAATGTGATAGGGTGTAGTAACTTCAAGTAACGTCAATTTAGTTAACACTTAGACGTTACGGGACGTATGTCTTTTTTGATGATATTGTAATAAAAAAGTATCACTACACTTAAGATTTTATTTTCCTTGTATAATATACACAGAATCGGAGCAAATACTTGTATGTATATTGCTTCTATGCATCAAAAACTTACGTAAGTTAATTGTCAGACGAATTCGTTACAAAGAATTTAATCATTAATTAAAACTACTACTACTAATGACTGTATCGCTCGTTTTTTGCTGCGTGAAACTAAACACTAAACTATGAACTAAATAAAATATGGAAATTGGCCGCTGGTTATGCAGTGCTATTACCAAGTGACGAAAAAACACTCGTTACTAGATGTGTTCCCGCATGATGAAGACATAGGTTTTATTAGAAATACGCCTTTCTCTTTGTTTTTAAGATCTGAATTCGAACTGAAAACGATAAAGGAGCCTAAATCGAGCTCGATATAGATATTATAATTGGTATGAGTTTTTGATTACGATGAACTCATTACTGCTACTCGAAGACACCGAATACATAATACCATGTCTAGGTCAACGTGCTATCTATATTTGTCATATAAGACTTCACAAATATATGCTTAATTTATAAACATTAAAGTAGTGAAATATGGGCATTAAAAATAAACAAAATTAGGCACATAATGCTCTGGCTTCTGAAATCAAAGAGGTATTTAGGTATATATTCTTTATAATAATTTTAGTGATGGTAAAATCTATAACACTTTAATAGCTCTTTTTATCCTGGGTTTCAAAATTACTATAGTAATTTGATATTCAACCCCTTCAAAGCAAAACCATCCGTAGGTTATTGAAACCCAGTGTTAGTGTAAGAAGTTACTTTGCTAGCAATGTACGCTTGTAATAAATGTAATAATGAGATCAGCAAACCTAATGCAACACAAATAACTTAAACAATACGACACAAATTACAATGACGCGTTGTTTTGAACTTGACCACATAGTTACACAAAAAAAAAACTCATAGCTGAATAAGAACAAGTAAAAAAATAATTACCATATATACAAACAGTATATATGGTAATTATTTTTTTACTATTATAGGCCCTGTAATTACAGATTTACAATGTCTACTGAGCTGAGCTCGTCACAGTAACAAAAATTACTGTAGCGAAAAGTATTTCCTAGAATAAAAAAGAATTATTAACGATTTCATAAGGTTTATAATTATAATGCCAATTTCAAGGCTAGCTGTAGTGGAATAAGATCGAAGTTTTCCTTTAGTCACAGTTGGAATATTAAATTTTCCTTCAGGTGGAAGGTAACTATGTAATTGAGTTTAAATTCTTTAACTGTTCTTTATTACCTAATGATAGCATAACCGCCTCTGTCATCTGTCATCTAGTGCTTGATACAGATGTTCTATACTCAGTGAAGGCAGACTTAACAACATTGTTGTTTTCGCCGCCAGTGGGAAGTTAGAAAGGCTGTAGTTCGCTTTCATCATCGGCCTTTCCATCACTAATCATCAGGTGAGATACAAAATCAATTTTTAAAAGTAAACCTCAATAGGTGTAGGCTTACTATAGCTGCTATCAGCTATAGTATCGCCATAGAAGAAGTAGAACCATATTCAAATATATAGCAGTAGTCTCTTCTCTTATCTGTGTGCCTCTCCACTATTTAATTGAAGATAGGCAGCCATTTTTTTTTCTTTCCTATCGCAAGAATTTTTGCAACCATGACATTTTTCTTAAGCTAACTATTACCTTACCCATAACTTATCCTAACCACTTATATTCCAATTTAAGTATTTTATTGGGCGTCCTTTATTTTATCAAAATGCTTTATTCATTTTCCATAAAACGAATTTGACGCCCTCGCCACCAATTCCATATTTTATCTTTAGTGAACAATTTATTTTGTGGTTTGTTTCTATTATCAATCTAAATCAAATTAATAGGAGAAGAAAACTATTTGATAACTTTTTACACCTATTAGTAATGTTGGTGTAAATTACTTTTTTTGTAGTTATTGCTTTCTTGTTCTTTCTAATGTTTATTCGTTTAAAACGTTTTTATCTCTGGTATCGCTACTATAATTTCTTACACATTATGTACCGGATGTGTCGCAAGGTTATTTTGTACTAATTTCAGTAACTTATCACTTCGTTTATCATTTTATGTTAATGTTTCTTAATAACCTCTTATTTATTCAACTTCAGAAAATATTCCTGAATGACCTACATATACAATCTGCAGATAGCTATCTATCTAGAGGAGAACAGCAACCGGCGTTTGAAAAAATAAATTAAATTATATTTTTTTATCCGTTGCAAAATAATCGGCTAAGTAGACCAATTTTCAGTAATATTCTTTGCTGTCTTGATATTGCACAGAGAACAGTTTACTAAATTTAATTAAAAGAAATGAAGAGTCATCATGAATATTTCAGCATTTTCCCGCTGATGGTCTTGATTTAGAAATATAAAACAGCCACTGAGAATGAAGTCTGTGTTTGCTTTTATTAAGCTGTTGAAAAGACATCAGTTTACTAACACGATGTATCAATTCAAATATAAGTAGGTGTTTGGCAAAATAAGGTTACAATAATTGACACTTTAATTTTAATTTTTGACGTAATTATTTTAATTTATAATATAAATAAATTCCATTGTTATATCATGGAATTTAACTTAACTTACACTTAATTTTGATACAGTTCTTTATTACAAATTCTGACATGAAAGAATCATAAGAGATAAGTATTCGCAATTCGAATTCTGGGCTGTCTCTTATCTTTTGCTCTTTGAGTCAATTGTCTATCTAATTCTTCTAACTCTTCCGGAGAAGTTTCATTTAAACGTTAACTTTAAGGGTTTTCTAAAAACACTTGTTTTAATGTTTTATTAGGAATCACATTTTGCGCACTTATTTGCAATAGAGTGTCGTACAACTTATATTTTTATATATTTTATGTTACAGTTCTTCAAAGATTTAATTTAAGAACATAATTTAAAAGAATTACCAAATATTACTGCCAAATTTCAAATTCTCTAGGTACTATAGATATTAGGTCATAAGAGACCTAGTAAAGTAGCATTGGATCTTAAACTAAATATCTATAATATTTAGAAACGTTTACATAAAAAAAATCGTCGCATTTAACAGTGGCACTTGTAGGCACATAGCACAGTGGTATAGTTATTGTTTCGTGGCACAGGTCCTTCATAAAATATACTAATTGATTAATTTCATGATTGCACATTGCGCGAATAGCCCAATGGCCGCCAGCTCGCGGTGATATCATTCCTGCTCATACGTGGTACATTATTAACTTCACTCTTGTTTGCATGTAAGTTATTCTATTGGACTGCCACGTATTACAAACTCCTTCTTTAAATTTCACTTTGTGAAAAATCCCCATTTAAT
Source organism: Acentria ephemerella (assembly GCA_943193645.1). Lineage (NCBI taxonomy): Eukaryota > Metazoa > Arthropoda > Insecta > Lepidoptera > Crambidae > Acentria > Acentria ephemerella. The sequence continues at coordinate 8,584,991 of OW971891.1, forward strand.
GATTATTTTAATATTCACTTTAATCTTTAAATCGGGATTTGCGGTAGTGCAGAATATCGTTGAATTTGAGCGAATAAAGAGATTAAATAAAGTGCACATTGGATTTAACTCGACCGAACTACCTGCACCATCGATACTCCAATTAGTCTATCAGACCCATTGCAGAATAAAATGCGAAATGAATCAAATTCATAAACTTAAACTTAAAAGTTGGAGCATTAACATCATCACTGTGGCTCAATGCGCTTTAGGATTAAAGTAGTTACAATAAACAGGGACCAACGACTTGATGCCGATTCAATAGCACGAATGACCTTGAGAAGATTATTTGGTGGATCAATTCAAGATCAACAGATTTTGCAATCGAAATCAGAGCGCTCTAACGATTACGTCGGCAAACTTCTCAGCCGTCTTTACGAAAGTTCAGTGAACGTTCTCACTTAATCCTTGTAGGAGTTAATCCGGCTCGAAGGACCATTTGATCTACATCAAATACTCCTACGAGTTAAGCTGCTACACCAGAATAAATGAAATAATTGATTTTACAGATATACTTTTATTGTCACACATTAATATATGATGATATGTATGCGAGTCGCGAGTTGTTGGCGAACTGACCGACGGCCCGCGCTCCGGTTTCGATGCAGTGTTGGAAAAGTACTGCATCGACAATGTGCGGTGTTTTGTACCGAACAATCCTCTTACCTATAAGACCTACCTGGTACCTACACCAAGACTATATATGCCCTATAAAATTACAGAATTGACCCACGCACCACCACCTACTAGGACAAGTTCGATAAATCGCTATCGCTATCACCAAGCGCTAAATGATGGAATCTTGATTGAGGGCTTATTTAATGCCTAACATTATCTGTTTGGTGATAGCGATTATAGAAAGTAATATTGTCTTGAGGCTGATTACAGAATAAATACATCCTGCACTTGCGCAGTCTGCGTCGTACTGGACATGGACCAAAATGAGTCTTCTAAAAATCTAGAAGATTTATTCTGGTCTGGTTTGGTTTTCAAAGCTTGGAAATGGCTTTATTCATTAATATACACGATATCATTAAATTCCCTATGTAATAATACAGAATTTCTTGTATAAAAGTAACGTGACTGGGGGCTGGCTACTAACTGGCACCAACATGCGTAAATGAGCAAATTTATTCTTCTTCTTCTTCTTAGATATAAAAATGAATGGCTCTTCTTTCGACTGAGACTTTAATTTTTTTTATTGTTTTATTGTTTAATTCAAGGGTGGTTTAAAAATAAAATTACTGGGAAAATCCTACAGAAAATATTTAAAATACAAAACTGAAAATTGGTTTTTAGTATGGAAATCGTACAACTGACATGCTCAACATTAAAACTGTCATTTTTTTCTATCGCAACTCAATCTAAATAACGCAAATACATTATGTAGTAGGTATATATACAAGATATTATCTTAAGTGTACTTATATACCAAGTTAAGATATCATGAATAGGAAACGGAAGCTTGATAAGCAATCTATCTATCGGACAGACAATTCCGGTTAAAGAATATCGAACTTACTCATTTTACGTAAAAGTATACTTAATTGATACGCGTCAAAGTCAAAATGCGTTCTTTATGAAGGCATAAAGATCGTTTCAGGGTAATGAGCTCGGAATGGTCAGTTTAATGAGTATCTTTACTCTCTTGAAGACTCGTCGCGTGTGACTTCATAGCGCATAAGTGTTAGCGTTTTCTAAGTGCCCATTTAGCTCTAAATAGATTGCTTTCGATGACATTTAAGTTTCAGAAGCTATAAAGTTTATACTATATAGATTACCCTTACAACCACGAATAAAAACTTTGTACATTTAACAAATTTCGAGGAGAATTCAAGTATTCTTCTTATATTTATGAATATCAAACAAATAAGCAGGTGTTCCACTCCAATTAATGGAGTCACTTGTAATTATTGCCTCGCATAGTTTTCTTTCCATATCATTTATTTTGTTTATTACCTTTACATCAACACACAGCGACCTACTTTAAATAGAATACACCTCCCCAGATGACTGTTACCCCTACACTACCAAACTAAATTGGAATAAATAATTATAACTTTATACAACTAGTAATTTATTGTTATTAAAAAAAATGCACACCGTGTATAATTAACTATAAACTTACATCACAATATAATTGTAAATGTTCACATATTTTAAAGGCATAAGTTAAAAACACTCGTCAAATCTTTCATTGTTGATGTACTGACAAATATATGATGTCTTTTCAATTTAACATATCTATGAGCCATACAAACAAAATATTGTTTTAACTAAAATACCTTTAGCAGGCATTTTTTCGTGAGAATAATTAACTTATGCAATTATTTTAAAAAAAATATCGAATGTCATATAAGCAGTACATAATTTTTAAACTATACCAGAAAATATCTTCGGCTATATACCCCTGACTGTTAAATTAATGTTTTACGTGAAAATCGTAATCACCGTAATATTGTGAACAGGAATAAACCGTTTACTATAAAATGAATTACTTTCCGATATTTTACAATTTAACTGTCGCAAACCTTTGAATCGTGAACGAACCTGACAGATTTCATAATCTGCCGATTTTATCATCCGTAAAATTGTGAATCGTCCCTAATGGGTTGGTCAACGGGACATTATATAGAACTAAATATTTACATAGAAGTTGCATTTTAAACTAACAATGTTCTGAATAATACAGTGGTATATACTGACATTCAATAACGTAGATATTAAAAGTAAAAGAAAATACTACCAAACAATGCGAACTGTTTTCTATCATTAAACCTTTCGAAGATATATAGATACATACTGTATATTATCATACACGAAATAAAGAAGGTAGATATACATAACATTTTATATTTGAACCCGGCCATACAGGTTTTATATGGTGATTCTTTAATATGGTGAATAGGGATGAGGTGGTCGGAAAGACAGGATAGGCACTTCTTGGACTGGGATTCTTCTGGAAAGGAACTGAAAAAAAGATAAATTACTATAAATTATAAAAACGATTACTACCTAATTACCCATGCATCATTCAACTGTAAGAGTGAATAGTATGTAGACACATGTATTTTATAAGTATATAGAAAGATTCATCGTCATCATGAATAGTCTATATACCCCCACTGCTGAGTGAAGGTTTTCATTCATAGGAGAAACTCTTGAGTTGGGCCATACCCACCACGCTGGCAATACATTTTGGTGGATGAAAGCCATACATAACAACCGAGAGCAACGGCTTAATGTACCTTCCGAAGCAACGAGGAGAATTTGTTGTCTGGAGGTTCCAAACAACAAATTCTGATTGGTCCATCCAGGAACTTACCAAATATTGATACACATTTACCGCAAAAATCACTATCATCTCGTAAACTTTGGACTATACTGAGCACGAATTAAGTAATCAAACAGTCAATTTCAATACTCTATCTACAGATCTACTTAAATGGTAAGCATAAAAGCTTTGGTAAGCCTAATTCTAATGAGGATGTAATATTGAAACTGGCTTAATTCTCCTGGAATATGGTTAAGCAAGTCAGGAGACTATCGGCTCTTCCTGCCCAGGGATATGATATATATGCTCCATTAGATATATTCTGAGTAAATAAATAGTGCACCGTGACTTGTTCATGGCCCCATAATTACGTATGAATGTATGTGTAGGCACCTTATTCAATACTAAAACTCAAACTCGATGTAATATATGTAAGAATATAGACCAGGTCTTGAGGCGTTATCTACTGACAGTTCTTGGAATACATTTGTAGCATCTACATAATAACAGATTCATAATCAGTCCAGATGAAACCGCCAAACACAAAAGAGGTATGGAAGCAATGTTAAAAGTTTCAAGTTTTAATAGTCATTTGAGTCATGAATATCATTACAAAATAGATCCTATGTTGGATCAATTAAGGCACTACACAAAACTGGCAACTTTAGTTTAAGCTACTGACATCTTTGTATAAGTTTTCAATATCATAACGGTTCGATAGCCGCAAATTAGAGCTACCTAGTTGCTCACTTTCCGCCCTTACAGTGAACATTAAAACTAACACAAATATAAGTTGATTAGAGTCATGAGGAGTTTAAAAGGTAACACGTTATAAAATCGTGATATACCTGTAAATGAAACTATGAAGAATTATCAGTATACGTAAATATTAGGTTATTTACCTTTTGTATTTTGATATTTTCTGCATTTTCAGAAGTTTCAGCAATAGCATATTTCCCATTTATAATATTTCAAAAATCAATTCCTCGAAACCATTCAGCATAAAGTGAAGAAAGGTTGAACAAACCTACGTTATCCGAATGACTGAAATTCAATTATGTGACCAACGGCAAATAAAATTAAAAGTATGAAGGCCATGAAACAACAAGTTCTAATTTAATTTGAAAGTATTTGAGATATTAAAAAACATATGCATTTCGACTGTTTTCTCATTGCTAGGATCACCGGTGTGTTTTCTCTTCTATGGAATAAATACTGTACAACCTTTAATTTCTAGGTAATTAAAAATTAAAAAGGTTTAATTGCGGACCAAAATGGAAGTGAATTTTTGTAACGCAGTTGTGCACATAGTAAGTATTATAATAAGTTTTATGTACATTTTGTAACGTTAAATGTTAAGACAAGCCAAAATACGTGATCTTCCATTGAATTCTTCAGGATTCCCGTAACTACTGTTGCGGGAATCCTCAAGAATTGAGCGGGTCGCAGTGCGGTGACTCAAGAAACTAAAAAACTGAACGTCTTCTATCGCCTCAAGGCACAGTCACGAGGATTCTCACAAATTTACGCAACTATGTACGCGACGATGCGAAATTGACCCTTCCATTCCATTCTGTTTCGCATTGTAAACTGAGCCTTAGAGATGTTTTCTTTAACTTAAGCTTCAGTGTAACCCGTAAGTGAGTTCAGATGCATACTTCTAAAAGACTGACGGCTAATATCATCCTGCCAAACTGACAGAACTAAATATTTAGTTTTACTTGACATTTCTAATCACTTCAATTAAACAAAACGTTCAATACGCTGTGAAAACGTCTTTATTACGAAACCAGGCATAAACCTAAGTCTTTTTGCGACTGTTTGATAACGAACGTCATTATGCAACCACTAAAGTTGCCATCTTTGGTTGTGAGTTGATTTGAATTACTAGATTGTGTAAAACATCAGTTGTTTCAAATAAAGCAACAATCCCTATACTAATATGGCCAGCTCACAAAAATTTCATGTAAGCCAAATTGAAAATTAAAACAATAAGTGCTTTTAATTTCTGGACAGGTTCTATATCATTATCTATTATTACATCTAATTGTAGAAATTTTAAGATGCCCTTTAGTTGTAGAAACAAGTCATTAAAATTTAATTACTTCTGGATTATAAGCTTAAATGGTTAAAACCTGTTAGCGTTACTACAAATTTTCTACAATCAATATTCAATGGAAGCCTTTGAAAGAAAATTTTGTAATTAACAATATGTTATAAAAAGATATTCAATTTGAAGTAACCACTGATTATATAAACTAATAATTCTGAATAATATTCATGAATAACCTTCAAATCACTTATTACTATGCAAGTGTTTAAATTAAGGCTTCTATTTATAAAATCATAATGATAAAGAATACTTTCATGGAAAAAAATATTATTAATAGAATATTGTGTTTGAAGTATCCTGATGACAAGTAAATGAGCCATAATAGTATAATGTAGTTTTTCTGTTAGTATGACTAAATTAATTAGATTTTAGTATAGATCATCTCATGGCACTATATTTGCACCTACAGTACCTAAATCATTAAATTTTGAAAGACATTCACTATTAAATTTTTGCCACATACTGAATCTACATAAAAAGTAACATTGTTAATAGGTCACATCCTCGAGGCTGGCCAAGGTGTTTAAATTTAGAGGTCATTTCAATATTTATGAAATTAATTATTGAATGATGAAGTAGATATCAATGTTGACTATCACCAGTATAAGTAGGTATGGTGTTATTCTTTATATTTTTCATATACGACCAGCGAAGATAAATACTATAAGCTACCCCAATAAGATTGAAAATTAAAATAAAAAATTATATAATATCTATGATATAAAATCTTTACAAATTAACTATTGTAATAAGTAATCATATAAGTGTCATAATTTTTTAATTAACAAAGTCATAATTTTAAACAGTATCAAAATTTAATTTATTGTAAAAACTCTTGTACCAGCCACACCAGCTTGTAGGTCTTTTCACTCCACTTAATATGAAAAAACTATATAGCTTAATAATATAATATAATTTTGTTTGTATATACTTAAAATTTTGCTGCAAAATAAGTGTAAAATTTATGAAAAATATATGAAAACTGAAATATCAAAAACACTTCTCAAAGTTAAAACAATAAAAATGTTTGTATTCAAATTAGATTAATATAATATAACCATTGTAAAATACTAATCAAAAGTAAAGTGATATACTACTTTTCCTGTACCTAAAAATAAATTCAATCACCAGGTGAATATCAATTATAAAACTATATATCATGTTATTTCTGCCAATCCAGACACTGCAGTGTATTAAAACAGCTCATGAATGTGTAAGCATTATTGAATTAACTAAACTTAGTAAACAATTACCTTATCAGCTTCTATTCATTTCTTTATAGTGAAATAATACTGTGTAATTAAGAAAATACACTGATAAAAATTTAATGCTGTGCAACTCATTTCTGGTAAGCAATAAGAATGAATTAAAATGTAACGACTTAATAAGCATTTCTAATAGCTGTAAATGAAACTATTATTATGATTTAATGGAAATGCAATCAAATAATTGATTTGAGCTTGGCGAATCTTATTATCAACATCCTAAATAGTTACAATCTACTTTTTGTTAAGCGTCTCAAATATTTGAATTTATGAATTATGAGGAATGCATTAGAATGCTTTCATAAACATCAGTCAATAAATAAAGACATGAAAAGTAGAAGATGCCTCACAATTTCTAAATATAGAACACAAGCTGTAATTAAATTTGCATCGATTAAAATCTAGTATTGCGGTAACGATAATAAAAATGTTGTGTAACACATACCTTTTAAAGGATCCGATGTAATATTCCTATAATTCACAATCGAAAATCGAACAAATCACACCAAGAAACAGGTCTGGTCAGGAAAAATGCACTGTTTTATATAATTTGATTGTATTCAAGTACACTTTGTAATCCTGTGATATCACTATAACCAACTAAACACTCTGGTATTATACAATTTAAATTGATTTTAATCGGTGAAAGTCCGAAAATTCCGGAATACAACACAAAAATAAGTTAAATGCCACCATCTGCCGCAAACTGCAATATCAAACTGACATTACTGACATTTTTAATGTCAACGACAGACTATATGTTGCCAGTTTACAATAACAGTTTACCAATTTCTAATAAAATTTTGACTCGCCTTAGTACATAGTTTTCATGATTTAATTTTCAAGTTGTTCAATACTCAATTCTATATTTATTGACATATTATTAGAGGCTTATTGAAATATAAATGACAGACAGCAACAGTGTCCGATGGTAGGTATTCGGAGGGACTCTTGAGGAATGTGAAGCAAAGGTAGATAGTGCTGCATGGCACACATGCCCTAGCCATTATTACCAATATTATATACCTTAAATTTCACTGACTTTCCTAGGATTGACAACCATGAACTTTTGAATCATAACAGTATTTATTTACCAGAATTTTAGGCAAGAGACGGGAACCTGGTAGCCCGGCATCAATTACGTTTCGTTTCATGCATGTCATATTAATACAGAATTCAAATTAACTATTTACATAAATTATTAACATAATCGCAACTTTAAAGACTTAACAAACGAAACTGTTTCACAGTTTTGAAATTTACTTTTTAATATACTTTTTATTTTCAATACATTTGAATATATTTTCCTGTCTGAATTTGTGGCATATATATGTATATATATATATATATTGTCAACCTCAGAAATAACTGAACACTAGTACCATTTCGTAACAAGAAGTGCGTTTATTGTAGGATGGCGACTGATACTTACTACTTGGTATGAAGTGGCACTAAAGTGTTAAGCTTTTTCTGTGGCTGACACATAGTTGCATAATATCATCGCTTGCCTCTATCTTGTTATATTTAAGTTATTTATCAATTGATTAGACAATAATATAATTTAGTGTAGACGTGTGTAGTATGTACACACGTCTATAAGTCTACTATAGGGTCGTGAAAATTACTTAAATTACTTGTTATAATTTGTTAAACTGTTTTGCTACTTTTATAATAATTAACAATTGAAAGTTTAAATGAATTAATATTATTTATTAATAATATCTATTTCAAAATCAGAACGTTCGAACTACACATTTTTTGGGTATAGAGGAGAGATATCGCCTCTATATTTCAAAAATAAGGAAAAGAAGAAAGAAGTTTAAAGAAGAGCTAAAACGTGTTAGTCTCTACGCCGGCGAATCAAAAGCCAATTAAGTAGGGAATCAAATTGAGACAAGTGGTCGTATTTCCTTTAAGTACAAGTAAATCTAATGCGGACATTCTGCAGACGCCCAAATTGATAAAAAAAAGCAAAGATCTCACATAAAATCAAGAAAGCTATTTTATTGTTTTTATCTGAGGGAAAAGACAAAATTTTCTTTCTAGAGATTTACATTGACTAAGATGTGCGTGCAGAGATGAGTCAATTTCACTGACAGTATTTTATACTTATTTCTGATACTGTTCAAACCGTCCGAAGTGTATCTGTCCATTGCTGTCTTTAATAAGTCGTTTCTGAAATATTTACTATTATATTAAAAGTTTATAATGCAAAGTTTCACACGTTATTTTTAAAATATAATGTACTACAATAGCTGTAAAAATGCCGTTATTCCTGTATACTTAATATTTGGTATGATATGCCACTAAAGTGTAAATTTTTCTTGTGAGGTTAACTGTACATGAAAGAACTATCATACCTATTTGGTCGTTCTCCGTGTTTCTCATGAGGCAGAGACAAGTATTTTGCGATATCTTTGTTGTATCGAACGATTGGCAATCCCACTGCTCTAAGCCTACAACAGACAGATTAAAAGTGAGCAGACCAATTCATTCCTGCGCGAACCTCGACTCTGGTAGAAAAGGCCTGATGTCAGGTTGATATAAAACTAAACGTCTATCTGAAGCATTTTTTGTGAGAAAACTTCTTCTTCCAGCAACAGTAGAAAACTATTTGAAAGAGTGGACGATTTTGCTTTAAATTGGTTACTTTAAGCCTTGAAGCACTTTGAAAGCAGCCGTTGGTAAATTCGTCCGAAAAGTTAGCTCTACAACGTATATTGTATACGTATGTATAAAAACAATTAAATTTAGAATCAAAAGCTTTAAATACTCTTTCTAGTACGTAATCGATAAGATTACAAATGAAAGTGAAAATTTTTCTCGTGTGACAAGGGGACGTGTGAGAAGGGCATAAACAATTATTTATTTCATTGGGGAAAACAAAATACCTTTTACTAAAACAATGCTTCATAAGAAAAAAAAATTACTATGTTTAATTAATTTATAAAGTATAGACCTATTAACCCGATAGACGTCGCGCAAAAAAATGAGTTCCATTTTTTTCGTTTGTTTTTTGTTTTGTTTTTTTTTGTTTTTTTTTTCCACATAATGAAAATGCATAATAATGAGTAAATAATTTCTGACATGTTTAAAGACTTCGCTTATAAATACGAATAAATAAAAAAAATAATGTATTTATAATATTACCTCCAAAACATGTCGCTGTCCTCTCCTCCCCAGCCCCAGTAAAGGTTAGAATATCCATTCACTTTTATAAAATGTCTCAAAGTCATAGAACTGACTCCACCAAAAAATGTATGCGAATTTATGCTGAAGAATAAATACATTTGATCATTTAATACAAAACTTTGTACTCATACTCACACATAATAATACATTGTTTATTTAAAGTAATATTCAAAGTTATAAGGCATAATAAAAATGATGTTTGGGAATACATCACTTTTATAACGTTAGGAAACATAACAACACGATAAAATTCTTGAACACATTCTAGAAGGATGTATCCATGAATTATTTTGATTTTATTTGATATTCATTAAAAACAATTAAAGTTATTGAAACTTTTCCCATAACCAAGAATTTTATTACGTTATTTCGGGTTTTAGGAATTAATTTGTTTAACTAATAAATATGTTAACTAATTTGGAAATCTTATTTTTTCAGTTATTTTAAAAATAATATTGATATTGAATGTTGATTATTATATATTTAAAATAACTTAAAACTTATTTTTAAAGAAACAGGTATATTAATATCTCAGATTCTATTTCAAATGAGGGGAAGGTCTGTTTTTACTATTATCATTTTACTTATATTTCATAAAAGTATCAAAAACTTTTTTATGTATGACTCGACGCCACCTAGTGATAAGCAGTAGAGGAGTCCTATGTGAAGATAGCTAGTGAAGCATGCGACATACTGGCCTAGCCACCCTCAACTTGCCGGCCCAAAAAGTGCTTTTTTCTCTTTTAAATGAACCTATGTTGTATGAAGGACGGAATACGTGTGCCGGTAAAGAATATAAAAGAAATACTTTAAACACTCACGCGACAGGATCCTCGAGTACAGCTGCACACATATGTCTGGGCCAGTTGGGACAGGTGTACATAATCTGTTTGCTAGTCGGCAAGAGGTCGACGTCATGAAACACCATGCAGTCCCATTTACCGTATTTCTGGGCTTCTATAAAACCTACGTTGAGGAGGCGACCTTTATTGAATAATTCGGTACCTAAAATAATGTACAACATTGGAAATAAATATAGAATAATGCTTATGTCTAGCCAGCCAAAGCCAGAGTTTTTATAGGTTAATTTTTCGATGTCACGCTATTGTAAAGTGCATATTAAATTACTATACTCTTCCATCGAATGATGTTTTAATTTCTCTTCACATACTATATACTTCTAAATGTGGCAGATTGCAATTTGCAACTAACAGAGTCCACAGCGAAATTAAGAAGTTTATTAAATCTGTTGACACTAACGACACTTAGATGCATAAAATATTTTGTAACCACATTCATACCGTAGATCCACACAAAAAAAAGTGGCAGTCCTTTTCGTGGAGCAATTTAAGCAACAACAGAGGAAAAAAAACAGTAAAAGTTTGGAATGGTTTCAAAAAGTTCTAGAATTTTACCTAATGTAATTATTTTTGTTTTTAATCCTCGACGAGTAATTACCCTGTAGAAGCAGCGCATGCTTTAAGTATATTTTAGAGGGTCGTTCAGAAGGTTTTACTTACCACTTTGTTCAATGACAAATATTCTGTACTGCAATTGTTGGTTAATCAAAAAAGGATGCATGTTGTAAAGAAATACAGCCAGATTTTGCTGCCGAGCTCTGGCAATAAGAAAATTTGTTACAGCTTATTTGCTACAAATCAATAGTAAATAAATTCTACAATTACTAGTGAATCTCATAGGGACCTTGTATTCTTGCCATTGATTCTACCCACGTATTGGATGTCTATGGATCGTCTAGTTATATAAAAAAGAACTTGAAACAGAAGGATTATGACAAAAGAGCTTTGTTATAATTTTGACAACAAAATATGTATTAAGATAATGAACATTATGACGTTGAACTTATGTCAGCCTATACACATGTCATAGTTGAGCACAACCCACCCACCCGCCATTGCGTTAATAAAGTTTTGTACAAGAAATATAAAATTATAAACGTAACTTCTTCTTGAAAGGGTCGCCTAAATTGGAAAACAAATTATTGCAATTTGATATCAAAACGGAAAGTTTTTTCTAATAATAAGGAATGAAATTCTTAAAGTAGAGATTGCAGTTTATAATTCGACAAGCCAAAAACATGTGACATAATAAAAGAATACAATATTATTAGAAAAAATATATGTCACAGGTTGTTGTATATTATAAAGTTATATTAAAAAAGGTTTGGTCTAACAGTTTTGTCGGTAGAATCAAGTATATAATAATTTACCTAAATTATCGTTAGCAAATCCGGACACTGTTTACGTAGTAAAGTAAACTTTTTGGAATATTTACAAAATAATGCTAAAAGAGCCATTCCCATATATGTGGCTGCTGGACGAGATTTCTTATAGAAATAAGCAGTACCTTTGTACAATTCTCTGATATTCTGTTGTGCCCTTTTAATTGTCTTTGTGTGTACATAAATTGTTAAATAAAATCTTTATTTATTTATATATATATATATCTTTTACAGCAAGTAATGAAACAAGTGACTTTTACCTGAAAGGAACTATAATGGCTACTTTGTGCCTAGATATACAGTCAGTAGGCTCATAGTATCCTCCTTTTTGTATTAGATCCCGATACGTTTGATCTATAGATATATTTCTCGTTAACAGTATCTCTGATTCATTAGCTTAAAAAAAAATTACAATTTATTTAGGGAAGTAAGTCTTAATTGTCACAGTTTAATTGCTCTCTTGTTACTGTACCATCTTTATAAAATTGAAACATCCAGAAAAAGTCCATGGGAACTGATAAGCGAATGCGAGTTTTTAAATTGGGGATTTTATTTCTAAGAGGCTTTAAGCGAAGGTCGCCGAAGATACTAATCACAAACATTACTTACATTTTATTTCACTTTTACACCAAGGGATATCAGTGTGAAATTTTGTTTTATTAACTGAGATGTCTTTCCAAAAGCGATTTCCTAAAATCCGTGAAGAATAAATTACTTAAGAATACTGATGGTGAAATACCACACCTTATACCACATATACATATACCATATATACTTTCTACCACACAGCCGTGACGTGACAACGTTATTAATTAGGTTGTATGGTCAAACATCAAAAATACAAACCTGCATTCATGTTTTCTCCAAAAACTGATTCTTTTTTTTGAGTATAGCCTGTCTTATTTGTAAATATTGGATTGCCTGTAGGAACAAAAAATCTTAAGAATTATTTTAAATATTAACAAAGTGATAATATAATAAGTCTCCCACCGTGATCGTAAAGTTCTTATGACTTATTGTAGTTCATATAATATATATCTATAAATTATTAAATTACGATACACAATATTACCAGTATTTTTTAAGAGTTGGATATCAACCGGGGCGGATTCTGTTTCTTTCAAATTAGATAACTGAACAGTGTACGGTGTGAGCGGAAATTCTAACTTATGGATTGATGATCTGGAAGTATAAATAGTAATGGTCAGTACGTAGAGACATATTGCGACGAAATGATTTAACAGGCAATGTGTTTTTACTAAGTAAAATACTACAATTACTTAAATGTTTTTAAGGGACTATTATTTCAATAGGGGACTGAATTGGAATGAAAATTGTAATACGCTTCTTTAGCCCTGTATATTATTAGTTATTTGTTATTTATATACATGAACGAGAAACTTTTTTCTGAGAATACCAAGAAGAACTTTGTGTGGGACAAAGAAAATACCTCGTTGATGTCATAGTCGGTAATGAGTATTGATCTGTTCTGATCCTGACGAATATCAAGTAGTACACAAGTGGTAGCAGCGGCAGCAGTACGAACCAATGGCGCCATAGTCTTGCACCGTCATTAGGAATTGGTTCCAAGAGCTGATGCAATGATGTTGTACGTTCACGTTCTGAAAAGTTGAAAATTATAGTTATTTACTCTTTTAATAAAATGTTATCACATGGCGAGCGCTTCGAAAGCACTAAAAGGTTTAATATACTTGCAGAAATACTTGAAATCTTAAATACATAAAAAGCACTGTCCGTATCTAAGTATTGTCTGTTCTATTCATGTTTCGTTTTTCAGTATGTTGTGAAATGAAGTGTATTCACGACATATTAAATGCTTTTTTTGTAAAGTATTTGTATTTAAAATTATAAGTTAATTATAAGCACAGGCTATTTTCTCCATGCAAATTTATTTTTGCAATAAGCCACACTATTTTAATACTTCTTGTAATAGAGAATGCTTGAGTAGTTTATTTTTATTATGCTGCTTATGTGCCAACGCTTATATGCGTACCTATTTGCATATGAAGCTTGTAATTACCTACAATACATTTTACCGCTTTGTAAATAACATTAAATAAAATAATGCAGTCGTAGTTTAGTCTTGCCTCTAGCAGTTTTTAGTTCTAACGTAGCTTTATCTTTTTCTCTCAGGCACGTGTAGGATACACCGGATTATCAAGTAGCATTATTCAGCAAATACTGCGGGCCCTGCGCTACTACAAGTCGCGTGCCAATGCGCATTAATAGATTTTGAAGTTTTTCTAGCTGAAAATTACTAGACCTGAGTATGAATTTGATTAATCAATCAATTTTAACTAGAACAATATTGTTTTATATTTCATGTCATAACAGGCATCGTGCAGGCTTAATCCAGCATGGTAGAATGATAAACATGATAAAAATTTCTCAGGGACAAGCAAAAGAACCTCCACCCACCAAACTAGTATCAGGACGTGGTGGTGTTATTTTATAGCCTAAACCCTTAATTGAGTAATTTTCAAAATATGCATGAATTCTAATTATCTCAATGAACCTCATTTTAATTATACTACTTTAACCTCGAGTTTTTATGTTACGTAATAAACCATTAATTATAATACAGTAATCAGATTTAAAAAACTCTTCAGTTATTATAATATAATAAAATGATTATTCCCCACTTTAACATAGAAAAACATGTTAATACCACTTTAATTTTAGTTTTGTTTACCCAAGTGAAAATAACTATAAAAATAAAACACTTACTAGGTACAAAATAATTAATCCAAACTCCTTTTACAAACTTCCTCACTCGTAACCATTAGTAAGGATACATTAGTACCATAGACAAGACAGAAGACTTTAATTATCTTACTCTAATAAGATACTGAGTACCGTCGCTCAATCACGATTTCTAAATGAAAACAGTGGCAGGATGTTTGCATAGCTTTGCGTTTGTTACTGCTTTTAGCGATTTACTCTGGTAACATCAATCGCAGCCGATATATACAGATTTTCGTTGTGATTATAAATAAATTAAAACTTGTATATTAATATGATCCTAGAGTTCATTTAAAAAAATTAAAATCTTTATTTTACCAAATACAAATAAAAATAATGTATTTTGTGTGCCGAACAATGTGACATACATAGTCAAAATTTTTAGGTATTTTCCGATCTGTCTTCCTGCTCTGTCCGCTTATGGGGACTTATAACTTAACTTTATGTAACATAATGGAGTCTAACAGGAATAAAAAGTTACATCTGTCCCCGTGTCATTGATATGGGGACAGACGAAACTGTAAAAGAGTGAAAACAGTCTTTTAATTCCGGTTTGTCCATTTAAGGGAATGAAGAAGAATGAAAAATATTTTATTCAACTATTGTAAATATGTACTTATTGAACATCAATATAAGCCATCTGTTCGTAAATCTACCCTGAAGTCACGTATCTGCGAAACTGCCTAAAGGCATCTTATCCCTATCCCTTGGTGGGATATATTTATAAAGCATCTTTATTTAAAAACTTTGAAGGCCTACTTCTAAGTCTTAGCTATTTCATAGTAAAATATAGGGAGAATCTTTGCAAAAATAATTTGTTCATAATTTTGCTGTCCTATTCATCGATGGTCGTACAGATCGAGGTTGGTGTATCCATAAGCAAAAATACAACAATTTAGCCTAATTACAAAAATTGGCATATAGTTTAAGTAAAGAAGTGAAATACTCTCTTTATCTACCTCTATTAATAAAAGAGATAATCCAAGACGCCAATACGAGAAAAATGTGCATAGATCGAAATTATATAATAACTAAACTTATTTGTGAAGAATGGTGATACTTTTATTAGAGCATTAAGAACAATTTAATTCTAAATTGATTTTGATAAAATCGTAATATTACATACAAAGTGTACTAATAACATCCATAGTTTAGGTGCAATTTGGTTTCGCTTTAAGCAAATTATTAGTAGAAGGTCCCAGCTCTGAAATTAATGAAAAAAATCTCAGTTAAAATTAATGTTTGCTCACAATAACATTTCTAATTGAAGCGAGGGAGTAGGCGTCGAAGCAATTTTAAATGAGGAAAATCCCTTGTCGTAAAGTTCGGCGAATCGTCTAAAATGCCTTGTACAATACCGTTAAGCACTGTCATTTATTTTGTGGTGGAAAGGCTTTTGAATGAGCTTTTGCTAATTATACTATAATAATTTCTACAATTCAAATATCCAATTGCGAGTCCAATAACATAATTTCCTTATCCTATTCGAAATATTGTCTGTGCATTCAAGTATTTTTACGATTTATTATACTGTAAGCCTGCACTTTATTTAACAAACAACTCAATTAACAAAATCGGATCACAATTACACAATCGAAACATCCGAATTATACCATAAGTATTGATATTTTCATTCAATATATACTTTTCAATGATTGAGAGCAAGTGTTTTTGAAGTGATTTGTCATATCAATTAATTAAGTAAATAAAAGTTGTATTAAACATGTTGAGAAATAAAAAATCTCATGGGTTTCAATTCGGACTTTTATGTTTTTGTCGAGATTATTATAGTCAAGACAAGATTAAATTTTCCTTAAGAAACTTCCCGACGTGTAGATGGGTCTTTTTTGTGTCTATAGTGATTTTTTTGCAATATTATTTTAATACAGAATTGAATATTTCGAAAAGTAAATGTAGTGAAATTCATAACGGAAAGATAAACACATCCAATAAATTTCGTTTCGTAAAGCGTAAGTACGACAGAGTTTTTATTACAAAAAAGGCAATTTGTGTTTTTTTCTACAATAAAAGATCAAAGACTCGGTTATTTCAAAGAATCCTTTCATTTTGGCGAAAGAAAATCATCAATCGAAAACATGAACATAATACATTTTAATACTCATGTTTTGGTAACTTTTTTGCGTCGGAACTTAACGATTTCAGTTTATAGAAACTATTAATATAACTTTTTAATTAATTAATCTGTCAATAAATAGTCATCAGATCAACTTTTCAGAGTTCGATTATCACCGGCGCTTAATGTCATATCAACGGTTTATGGCAATGAACTACAAGTTTAATGACTTGGGTGAGTATTACAAAATTTGTTCACACAGAATAGTATTTAATAAAGTAATAACATTTTTTTAAGTAAGCAAGGAAAATTATTTAAAGGACTTAGGTACTTTATTGATATACCTAAATATAATTGTTTTACATTTTTAGATCAGTCAATCAATTTAGAATCTAATTGAAGTTTACTGACTGACCAAGTTTATGACCAGCTCAGTCTAATAACATAAGGGTTCCGGGTTCAAATCTCCCAAAGTTAGGTTGTCTTTTTATGTTATTTATTACTATTTACATTTCTCTGTATCTTGTATCCTAATAAAAAGGTAAGATCTAATCGATTAATTTGTGGTGTGGGTGTGAAAAAAAGTTCTTTAACAAAGTTATTCACTTACATTTAAACTTTACCTATAACTATGTGTGAAAGCAATCCCTTAAGAACAACTCCAAGTATATATGTAGGTAGTTAAATCAAAGTTATCAATGTACATATCTACGTATTTTTAACCAACCTTTCCTAATTTCTTATATTACAATAAGTATGAACTCATTTTAGATCAAGTTGTAGGAGTGGTTTAAAAGCCACTTTCAGTTATTTACTAATTATACAATACTCCCTATAATCATTACCAACAAAAAAGAAATAAAAAGAGCGAGCTACTTTTTTACTCATTTATCATGGTGCAGATTCCAATTAAAAGCACTACAAATATAATATATTTTCATTGCAGGAAAACCAGAAAAGCCGACGTATAATAAAAAAACACCAATTTGTCGTATCAACATGACAGCTCTTGGTAATTGCACATGCTCATTTTATTCATTGCATACTAATTACTTTTTATAAAAGGAAATAATATCTCGCGAATAGCTTCAACACATGCTGATAAGTACGGTCTAGTTATCTGACCAGCAAATTTAAAACGAAAGCAGAATAATGCTTTTAAAATTATCGCTTTCTGACGCCCAATGAAAGTCTAACTCTTATTTAAAATTATGTGTGTTAACCTACATAACACATAAACCATTTAAATTGAGATACTTTCAATTCTAAAAACAGAAACTGGTAAACAGAAACTGGTAAATATCAGTACATTAAATTCATTTGATTATGAATAAAATTGGCAGGTTTTCACATTGCAAGTTTTTTTCATTACGTTATATTATTCAATGCAATAGTACCGTAACGACCAATCAAATATGCAGAAAGCAACAAAGTAAATACAGAATCATGAATTTGTATATGTTTGTAATTTCGTTTTTAAACTCATCAGGACCGCGCATTGTAAACAAGACCAGAGTGCCTTTGAAATGGGTGGAGAGGAAGCTGCCTCAAGTCTTTTCCGGCGGCTTCCACGCTCCGAAGCATTGCCAGTCAAGGCATAAAATTGCCATTTTGATACCTTACAGGTAACTTAAGTGTATATTGAAGATTCTATATAGAAGAACCTATCAACTTCCTTGGGAAGATGCTAATAAATTCATAAGAAGATAATTATCTTAATTAGGAACCTTTTCCATAAGCTTCACATCTTCTACATAACTATTTCGAGCATTTTCAAAGGCAGGTTGGCGTATTCGTTTTTTTTTCAGTACACGTGAAGACTATTTCCCCAAGCACTTATCCTACCGCAGGTGGGTTAGAAGAAATTTCTGAAATAAGCCACAACTTTTGTGGTCTATTTCTTGTTTTCATTTCTTATGTTGAGGTTTATGTGTAACAAAAAATTATTATATATAATATATAAATAAAGGCCATCCATTTAAAACTCTTTTTTTCAGAGATCGGTTTTCCAATTTGATATTATTTCTGTACTACATGCACCCAATGTGGCAAAAACAGCTATTGGAGTACCGAGTTTTTGTTATTGAACAATATGGTAAGCTAACAGCCCATATAGGATGTTTATTTTCTTATCTTTCTATATCAGAGTTACTGTCAGAATTTTATTGTCAGTATACTGATTGAGAAATTAGTCTATTAGTTAAGTATTTATTATCTATTGAACGTTGCAACTATACACAATCGATCACCGCATTTTATACGGAGTATATTTCAGCCAAAATGTATACATAGTTTTTCTCCCACTTTAAGTAGCTATCGCATTCTAATTTGCCAAAGAAACACTATTTGTCAAGTGGTATAAATAAACTTTTGTTTCTATTTTTAATTTAGTCGATCAGAGAAAGTTGATTTTATTTTGTGTATTTGAAATTTCTAGGACACTATAAATTTAACAAAGGCGCCTTATTCAACATCGCATTTATAGAGATTCAGAGATTTGGGCTCTTTGACTGCCTGTTCTTCCATGATGTAGACTTGATACCACTGGATGAGAGGGTCTTATACACTTGCCCAAGGAAACCTACACACATGTCTCCTGCTGTAGAATCCAGCAACTTTCAGTAAGATATAAAGATTTTAACGAAAAATTGTAATCAGCACTCAAACCTTTCAGTTGTTCACGAAGTTCAAAATGAACAACTTTATCAAACATCTAACTCAACTTTAAAAATAAATCAACTGTTTCTATATCTACTCAAAGATCGTAGACTACAGTTTTAATTATGAAACAGCACATTGATTAGATTTCAAAATCGATAAATGTCAAAGCAAAAGTAAAATCAGTATTACTCAGTGAAATAGCTTATCTAGCTGTTCCTAATATGAATAAGAAGTAGTTCGAGGTCCAATAATGCTCGGCTCGCACAATGCTCCAAACTCTTATGACCCAACGTAAGCAGCAATGGGTCTTACGAATTTGGACAAATGTGCCTACTCGAACAAGGAATATAATTGGACCATAACACCACCTCACTCATCTAATGTGGGTTGGTTGGTTAAAGCGTACCTATAAAATGAAAGCGTTGCCGTAACAAACGAGACCAAAGACTTAATGCCAAGTGATCAACTACGCTGAAATTGGCATTGTTTTCGTTATTATTATTCGAATCTAAATCGCTCGAACCATTACGCTCACAAGTAACTCTTTGTCAAGTTTTAATATTTGAAATAGGTTTTATTAAAAATCAACAGTCCTATATATATGACACAATGCTTAAAGTGGTAGCACTTGGCCTTCATCACGCGTAATAGTCGGTGATGATCTTGCCGAAGATGGAAATGAGCTATACCCAAAACTATATATATAGAGATCCCTCCAACTATCTTTAAAAAACAATGCTGTAAACATTATTGCTATGGCAGCAGACTTGGTAAATAGTTGGTCTAGTGGACTTTAAAAAAGCCCTAATGACTACAAACCAAAGCGAGCAGATTGTTCATTGTAAATCGAACCCCGGATCTCTAGACCTGAGGTAGGAGGTCTCACGAACGAGACCACAGACGTAATAAGACCTACTTTCCAGAATTCGATCCTTGTAAGCGATATTTTTAATAGTGCCAAAAATATAGTAACTAATTACTTACGTGTATTTTTACTTCTGATATTGTAATAGTATATTGTTTTCAGACTACAATATCCGACACTATTCGGCGGTGTGACGTCAATGACTCCAACACACTTTCTCAAAGTAAACGGTTACTCCAATTATTACTGGAACTGGGGTGCTGAGGATGATGACATGTATAAACGGCAAGTTTTTTTTTAAATTATTAACGGGGTAGTTCTTGGCCTTTAATCGCACCTGATAGTGCGTGATTGATGGAAGCGAACAGTTGGATTCCTCAACAACAGAAAACTGGCTATCTTATCTCCAACTGCCGGAACACAACAATGCTGTTAACATTATTATGGCAGCTCACGCAGGCAAGACTAAGTTAAAACGCGTGTATTTATGATTAATTTTTAGTATGCATAAAAAACCGGCAGATATTTTCTCGGTTTTGTTCTTTCATAGCCTTAATTGTTAGTAATGTTGTTCCCAGCGATATTGTTTGGTAATCCGGTCTACTTATCGAATCTCGGTAGGTGCTGATATTTGTATGAGTACGAATATTTCTTCAGGAATCATGGATGTTTGTACATTTACTTGTTTCTGATATTTATACACATTTTACTATCTGTATTCCTTCATTACCAAGTGTCCATAACACAAGCTCTTGACGATGCTTAATTTGAGCTAGCTAAATAGTAGGTGTGATTGTGAATCAAAAAAAATAAATATAACATATATCTTTTATTCGGGGAGGAATCCCCTTATGTTGGCAATGGGTATACCCACCAAAAATTCCCGGTAGCCCTGGTAGTCCTTTGTGGAACCGATCTGGGTTCTGTAGAAGCAATTCATCGGACCACCTCTGGGTCATCTCTATCCACCTCTCGCATCCATAACACAAGCTCTTAATGATGCTTACTTTGGGCTAGGTAATAGGTGTGAGTGTGAGAAACATTATTATTATTTTTCTATATTAAGTAAAGATATATTTTTATTGTATTTATATATGATAGATATTTCATCATATATAAACAATGACTGCATAGAAAGGGTAATGAAATTTTCAAATGATTAGGATTTGAGTATTGCAAAACATTTAAAGCATTATTTTCCTTCTTCTAAGGTTTATTCCAGCGGAGGGAAAATTGTTATTAATCAGAATACAAATCTAGACGCTGCAAGAACCAAGTCAATCGATTGACAAAACCCATTTTCGCATTTTCAGGTTGCAAGCTTCGAGATTATCAGTTTTAAGATTAAACTCGACGATTGCCCGTTTCGCAACTTTATCTCATAAGCCTCAGGAGCATAATCCTGACAGGTATGCAATAATTGAATTACTGTTGCCATTTCAACATTCCTCATAAATAATTGACTTGTTTCTCTATCGTTCATTTAAAATATGGTATTCCTTACAATCAGCAGGGCTTTCCCTCCATTCTATAATATCACACCTTTGAAGAGTCGTGGAGGCAGTTGGACAATATTTTACTTTTATTTTATGATTTATAAAATACACTTGGCAGAAAATAATCTTAAATTTTAAGCTTAGGTTGTGAAGGAACTGACATATCACACGCCCCTAAATTTAAAAGTCAAACACTTTTTTTTCATGCCATTTCTTCTTTTAATTACCTTAGTAATTATTACAGCAAACACCTATACAATCATTTATAAGTAAAGACCGTTGTAAATTATAGTAATAGATTTAAAAACAACAACTTTTCTTTATAGATTTAAAATGTTGAGGGAAACGCTGAAAAGTTTCAAAGGTGAAGGTCTTTCTACATTGGAGTACAAATTGTATTCAATAACAAAGAGAAAATTATTTACTCACATTTTGGTTGATGTTAATCCACCAAAAATACAAATTTTACTAGGTAGGTAAGTTAAGTGAATGAATAAATTCAATAAGGTAACAATGGCGAAAACTATTTATTTTTTGATTTATATACTTAGGTATGGTAAAATGGCTAATAATAAAATAGTTATTTCGTGCTCTCAGTTGTTAAGGCGACAGCGTGGTGGTTATAAGAATATTGAAACGTATATAATTTGCAAATATCATTACAAACTGAGGAATTTAAAAGTTTAAGGCCATGTAAATATTAAGCAGATATAAACAAATAAAGAAGGAAGAAGAAGTAGGCCTTCCACACGATGGACCGACGGTCTAGTAAAGGTCGCGGGAAGCCACTGGAAGCTGACAGAGCCGGACTGATCGATGTAGAGATCCTTGGGGGAGGCCTGTGTGAAGTAGTGGACGTCTCTCAGCTGATATGATGATCATAATTATGAAATGAGAGCTTTGATTTTGGTATTATTCCAAGCTTTTCATGTTTCCACGTATATAGGTATTGATAAGGGTTAAGTAACTTTTGAAATACCGGAGGATCTATATGTATAAGTACTTTTAGTTCATTTTACACTCCTGTGCTACAATAATAAACAATACGAACGATCTATATGTCTAAGTAGTTTTATTTCGTTCTGCACTCCTGAATTACAATAATAAACAATACGAATGCTTATCTTTTATAACAAATCATAACCCTTAAAAGTTATAATGTGCCCCCTCTCTATAACTACTCCCTCTGAATTGAAAAATAATATGTGATTCTACTACAAAATTGTACCGATTGACGGAGTATCGGTATTCAATGTCAGTAAGATATGGATTTTCTTTTTTCAGATACACAAAACTGGGTAAAGCTAGGAAGAGATTTAGAACGGAGGGACTCAAGACAGTAGAATACAGACTGATATCAATAACTAAAAAAAAATTGTTCACTCATATAATTGCCGACGTAAATCCTTTCAATTATATTTTGTGACCATAATTGATAAAACCTAATTTCTGACACGTTTTTTATTTAGAACAAACAAAAAAAACACATAACTATAATACCTTTCGTATTTCTTCTACAAGATCTAGTGCTGTAAATTTCTTTACCTTGTGTAGTAGCTGACAAATGCTGGGTTCAGAAACAAATTTACAAACGTAAATGTCGCCTTCATCAGTATCTACTTCCAAACGTTTCATTACATTATTTACTTCTTCAGTATATGTTGTTTTCTTTTCTTCTGGTAATAGTTCGAAGTGCCATGGTAGACAAATTCTCAACACATTCCATATAGTAGCTTGACTAACTGCGTAAGCTAAATTAGGATCTTCTTGGGGTTCCGTTATATCTGTCTCCTCAATTTCTTCTATATCTATTGGTTTTTCTTCGCATGCTTCAGCGTCTACTTCACATGGTCTACATATAAAGGCAGATTTGACATCAGTTTCAGATTGTGCCATTTTACTACGATTAATTTCAAGACTCTTCTGCATCTTTGGCATGCGAGCACTTTGAGAACTTTCCAATTGTTTGCTTTTACTTCCACCTTTGCCTTTTTTGCTTTTTTTATCCGTTTCTTCTGATGGTTCAGTATATTTCAATTCAATAATAGACGTTTCCTCACATATTTTCACTACAGCATTAATAACTTTGTCCAAGAAATCATTTGCGCACTTCAATGCACACACTAAGCATTCATCTCTGTACTTTTTATCTTTTATAAGTTTACATACTACTTCTTCACAGTCTTCGAGAGAAAAACAAGTCTTTTTGCCAACTGCCATTGATAAAGCTGCCACAAAACCTTCAACAGGTTCTATGTTTTTACAGAAAGCCAATAGAAATGCAGAATAGTTCATCTTATTTTCAGCAGTTTCGTACAATTCAAATAAGAAATGCTTAATCAAATTCTTCCTTAGCTGCATAGAGACATCATCTGGATTTAAATCTTGTTCAAACCAAAGCTCTTCATTGATAAAATAATCTCTAGATATAAGTTCAGTGCTTTCTAGATCAGCACACCGAAATTTTTCACGAACATCTAGTAATTCATCTAGTGTCGGGAACCTTATGTTTAAACAATAGATAAGAAAATCTCTCCAATCAATGTAAACCGTATCACCAAATAATAAATAAACTAATTTAGGTATTTGTTCTGGATTGATTAGTTTCCACATCTCGGGCATAATAGGGCCATTACAATTTTCATTACCAAAAAATAAGAAATCTTGTAACATATAAATAAAAGCTTGCTGTAAGGCTATACCATTCGGTGCAATAATTTTAAATAGGGTTCGTAATCTTGCTAATTGATTTATTTTGAAGTCTGTAGCACTTACAACCTCCTTTATCTCTTGTGGATCAGCTGGTGACTCGGGCGGTAGAAACTGAAGAAGGTTGGGATCAATAATGAACGTATCATTTTCTAGAATTAAGCTTTCCGGAATCTTCCTGCCACCTTCTACAGCCATCTGAAGATATTTACAGAGACGATCTACAGATTTTATTTCGTTCATGTAATAAGTATTTATGTCATTTTGTACTTCTATAAACGTCTTATAAATGTGATGGTTGAAAAGCCTCATATCACGGTAACATTTGTATTGCAGCGCTAAAATTCGAAGACCAGCGCGATACATTTCACCGTTTATTCCCATTATCCACTCATCTATACATTTTAATGCATTTTGTTTAAAGTTTTCCTCCAAATTAATCGATTCTTGTGATACATTATCTTCTTTTTTTTTAGTAAGCGGTACTATTTTTGCAATTTCACTATACTCTCGACTGATAACAGAACGATAGGAATCATTCATATCTTTTATAATTTTAGAAGCAATTTTAACATTATTTTCTATAATGAGATTAAATGGATTATTACTGTAATCAATTTCGATATTTTTAAGTTGTAAATCTCGAAAAGCAGCTCTCAGTTGTCTGTAAACTTTGTCTTCTCCCCCCTTCTTACTTCCTGACGTTTCATCTGTTTCTTTATAAATTTTATTTAATTCCTTTGAAACAAGTCTATCATTTGATGGCATCTGTTTGATCATGGCAAAGTAAAAGTCATGAAAAGTTTGATAGGTTAAGATAGACCTGAAAAAGTATAATAAATGTAAGAAATAATTTTGTTTAATGAATAATAATGATAACAAGTTCAGCAAGCAAAAGTGATATAAAATTACCTGTTTAGTTCAGATTGCATGCAGGATATGTATGTATTCGCCATTGAAGTGAGCTCCTCCATAGCCCAGTTGTCACATATAAGCACTTGTCTTTGTTGTTCAGCGAAGAGTTTTCTTTCATCGCAAATTTGGTACAACTTATTTTGCAACTCCTTTATTCTACAGTGCCACTCATTCATAGTCAAATATGTATCACGCCAGTCATTTTCAAAATCATTGTATTCTTTCTGAAAATGGCTAACAAGATCTTGTTTATACGAAGGTAAAGTAATTATTTGTTCCATTTTGTCTTTTATGAACCTGGCGTACGGTATTAAACAGTTCATTTGTAATCTTTTCGCAAAAAACAAATTTTCCATATCATTAATATACGTTTTCTCAATTTCCTCCCAACACGTTGCTAATGCAATTCCTATTAGTTCTGTTATAGGTATTATTCCGTAGTCCCAATCTTCATCGCCAGCTAGTATTTTAATCTCCTTAGAAGTTATAGACGTTTTGCTTTGATCCGCTGACATTTCTTCTGGCATCATAATCATTTCATCATGATCCCCTTGCAATGAATCTGGCTTTTTTACAACTTCTAATTCATTTGTTGATGACTTACTTAGTTTTGATGATGTCCGGAGTTTTTCCTTCGACCTAATATTTACTTCAGGTTTGACTATTTTAGATTTTGTTCTCTTATCATCTGAGTTAGGATAATCTAACTGGCTCAAGACATTTTCACCAAATAACAAGTCGCATGATTTTATTGGCATAACATAATCACCAATCACGTATTTGCATATTTGAGCTAACAGATCTTTCTCTATGACTTCATAATACATACTATAATTCAAACCTAAGATTGCATAGAATCGATCAATTAATTCTGAATTTTCTTCGCTTAGGTCCCATATAAAAATTTCTTGTAAGATATCTTCAGTTTCTTTAAGTTTAATATAACATGTAAAATAACTTTCAAATGGTTTTTCTATTTGCTTCCTGTGTGGGTCACTAACTAATTTGGAAACTCTTATCTCTTTATATTGGTCCGTTTCTTTTTTCCGATGTTTTAAAATGCTCTCTTCCAAATAAATATCATCTCTATCGTCTAACTCTCCTTCATCTGGTGGTGCATGACCAGAAAAAGTTTCTTCTAAAATTTTCGCTTCTCTATATGAATTTGGATAGTTGACAATGACAAATCCATTTAAATCACTTTGCTCTTTGAGATATTCCACAATAATGGCTGCTAATAAATAATCAGTTAGTGAATCTCCAAAATTTAGAGATTCGTAAGCGTACCTGCCAAGTTCAGCGGCAGGTGATAAAACTATTTCTTCCTCTGGTATTGTTTTTGGTGTTTGTGTTTGTTTTGTATTTGGCGGTAGAGGTCCGGTAATTGGTGGGCAAATAGGTTCACTTGATTTAGTGACTATTTCGTCGTCAACTTTCATTAATCGTAAAAGTTCTTTATTTTCATCTTCATTAGCTGCAGCTATGAATTTATCATAAGACAACTCAATTTCGTCTGTGCAGCCAACCATTTCTATTTTAAACTTTTTTAAGCAAAAATTGATTGCGGCTTCGAGACGAACAACAAAAATTTTTCGTAAGTTTAACAATAATTGCATAGCAACAGTTATTGATCTATCCGGCAGCCCTCGTAAAATCACTTTTGCTGAATAATTAGGCAATTCAGCAGGTAGCCTAGGAGGAGGATAAGGATATTTTATTTCTAGTAACGTATAAACAACATGCCCTAAAATTCTAGTACCTAGATATTCATATTTTCTTTCTTCTGATTCCGGGTCAAAATTCGGTATGAGCATGTCCAATGTCCATGGATATGAGTAATTGTGATACTCTTTAAATTCACTATCATTTAATAACTCTTGACGATTTAATTCTAATCTAATTATCTCTTCTACTTCCGGTAGTACTTCTTCTTCTTCTTCACTAGACTGTTTCAGCACATTTTCAATTGGATCAAGTATATCAAAAATTGGCTGTTGTTTAAAATATAAAGTTTTCCATTCATGAATATAATGAATAGGAATATCATCTCCAATCAGTTTCGAATAATATGCATATTTAGTGGCATAATCAACTATTGAGAGTATTGTCTCGTAACATATTTCGTAATAGTGCTGCCGTTTCCTTTTCATCTTCTCAGCGTATAATTTCACATGTAGCATATTTTGTCTTTTTTTCTCGAAATCAATTTCCGTCATCTCTAGGTGGATCTCTTCCTTTACATTATCTAAATACTGATGAAATTGCTGTTCTCTTTGATCAGCAAATTCCTTTTCAGCATGTACTCTATTTTTTACTAAATTTCGGGCCTGTTGCCTCGTTTCCATTATTTTGGTGCACATTTGTTTTTCAAATTGTGATAATTTCATAACCTTTTTAGCTAGTTCTTTATCTAACTTACCCTCTTCCTCCGCAACAGAAAGATCCCAAAGAGAATTACTGAGAACATTACTAATTTGCTCATGAAACTCTTTTGAATCTGAACTTCTACGCATTCTTGTGTGTAAGTTGTCCATGTACTCCTTTACCCAGTTAGAATTTGCTAAAGACATTTTTCTTTCCGCAGCTTTCTCTTCTAACTGAAGTAATTCTTCATACGTATAATTCTTAAATTGGCATGGATATCTTAACATAAATCGTTCCATTTCTTTTCTGATGGTGTTATGGAATTGCGGCTTTTGCTTCTCGTAACATAAAGGTGTTTTCGATTCTTTAATTTTATCCAACATTTTAGAATATTTATGACGGACGAAATCATATGTGTCTTTTACTTGTTTTGATTTTCGTTTTTGCCATTCTATGAATTGTTTTTCATCGAGTAATGGTTTTGAAAGATTATCAACAAATGGTTCTTTTTCCTCTGTAATTTTTTCCACAGTAAATTTATTTTGCATTTTGTCGACTAGAGTTGAGACCATTTTTCTTTCAAGTTTTATAAAATTAGTGCGGTCTCTCTTATCTAAATGCAGAAACAGTTGATAGAATAACCGTAATAACGCAGTCCCTATTCCTTCTTTTATACTGTTAAGGTCATTGGCGCTTAGATGAACTTCAATCTCTCGTAGCCATTCTGTTAGATAATTCCAATTATTTTTGACATCCTCAGGAGTATTACTAGATCTTATTAAAAACTGTTTCTCGTCGCTGATAACATTGTAACTTAGAAGGACACTAGCCACTATGTACCCATTTTTCATCATATCTCCAAACTCCTCTGCTTCCCATTTAATCGGCCTATGAAGTCGTTCCGTGAGCCATTCTTTTAAAACTTCAGCCATTTTTTTATTGTATTGTAATGATATTTTATTTATGAATATAACACTGTGATACTATTTTGTCGATATCACAGCGATAACAATAGTATATATAAAATAAAATATGTACATACATTTGAAAAACGTGTCACTTTGACATAGGTACTTTAACTTTTTATAACCAGTGATTTATGTTCAAAATATAATTATGTACTCTATAATACTGATTAAAGCATGTAGTATAATCCTGAAAAAAGAGAGGTAAGAAGTTACAATTTTTATTTATTCAGGCTGAATGTTTTAGAGGTACACATAATTTAGAAAAATATAATGATTCATTAATCAATAAATAATAAGTATTAAAATAAAAAATACTGGCAGCATTATAAATTAAAATTTTGTTAAAGCAACACCTAAAAGAATTGTCATTTATTATTATGACTTTTTTGTTATGTTTATTTTCACTATTTTAGAGCACATTTCTTATATTTTTCCTTCATTAATTCCATAATGAAATGCAATGAGTTTGAAAAGAGTGTAAGAAAATCAGTTCAAATCATAATATTAAAATGTTGTGTTAACTTTGTTGTTGATAGTTTGTGTTATAAAATTATTGCGTTATTACAGAAACCTCGTCATCATATGAACTTAGAAAATTTGGATAGAGCACTTCACGATCTTGGCATGTTGAGTGCTATAACGGAGGCTCGAAGCGATTATTTACGGGAGTCGAAGACGAATTGTGGCATGATGCGGCTTAACACGCGGTATGTATCCAACGTTACCGTGGGGTACTGCATGAGGCGAATGACGAATAAAAACAGGCTGTGCCCTTACGTGTTGCCTGTCAGGCACAGAACTAAGAGTGAAAACTCTGATGCCATGGGCAGTGATGTACCAGACGGCGGATGCGACTTTAAAGGTGTATTGGAACCCTCTACCAGTGGATTATCTGAGAGTGTAAAAAGTCCAGCAAAAAGATGTCAATCTCTCGAGAACCTAAACCTATTAGTAGATACTCAACCCACCACTGAAGTTTCAGTGTCACCAGACATGGACTGCATGTCAACAAGAATCCAAAAGCTTCAAGTCGATGAATGACAGCTGTTCAGGTGACGCCATTATATTTTTAAACATAGAAAAAGAGGGTAGAGTAGTAGTATTTTATTCACATTAATGTTATTTGTAACATATTTTCATTGTAATGTACTAATGGATTTAGCCCCTCACTATGTTACATTTTGTATTACTAGTAATAGTTAAGTTACACACTAGTTTGGTGGAATTTTAGAAGTGAGCAGGGTAGCATCTTTTAATTGCAGAGGATTTATTTTATTTTGCCTCCGTTACTACTTCATATAAAAATATCCTCATTAAATACTCATCCAAAAATTATTTCTTCAAGCTAACTCTTATATCTGTCAGTGAAGATTACTTGTGTAGTGATTATTTATTATTTTTAATAGCAAAGAATTACTGCTTACAATTCAAGAAACAAGGTTTGTTTCCGAGTGTTGTAAAACTGACTAGAATGTTTGCTACATTTTATGCTAAAATTAATGAAGTGAGGGCTGTGTGTAAAGATGAATGTAAAATGTGTCTAGTTCCTTGGCATAATTGGGTTAATTTTGCATGTGTCCATTAATGAAATCTCAGTGCAGTTGTTTATATGTACACTAATAATAAATAAGCAAATTGCTCAAACAATTTTAGATTGGGTACAAATTAAGATATATGTGATTAATTATTTTGTATCCAAATTTAGATTTCTATGAAATTTGTTATCTTTGTGGACTAATAATTTTTAATGGTTACCTAAACAAATACCACCTAATTATATTAAGAACATTTTTTTTATTTCTAAGTCACAGACGCACTTCTTAAGCTTCTTCATGTAGAATTAATAGATGAAAATATGTATATTGTAGAAATTCTTATTTTATAACAATTGTTGATTTTGGTCTTCTTCTAAGTACAAAAAAACATTTTTTTTAATTAAAGTTCTACATGAAACATGCAAATATGATCATTTATTATTTTACTTGTTGGGAATTATTAATATTTTATTTATCAAAGTGAGATTTGTTTTTGTGTTCTATTATATTTCTATCACAAAAGATAATGATAAATTAAATCTTAATCACAAAGACTGCTCATAGATCTCATCGTTTTTCAAAAAATAGTTTCATTTCATTCTTAAGACCCTCTATATGCATACTGCTTTCGTGACTTAGCAAAAGATACTTATGTTTGTTAACATATTTTGTTATTTTATCTTATTTAATAACAAATATTTGAAATAAATATTGCTTTCAAATAAAATTAGATCTTTAATTTATTGAAAAATAAATTACACCAACACGGTTCATGTTTGAGGGTTATAATTATAGCATTACTTTACATATGTAAACATACTAAAGATGTGAATATATGGTTTACTTACAGCAAATGTTTCCCTCATAGGGTGTAAAGTAAAGTTTGTTTTGACATAATAGATATTTATAAATATTGAGTTAATTCCAAACAGATAACAAAGATACCTGGTCTGGCTTGTTCAGGAACCATGGTTCCTGCTCACAAGTTGTCAATTTGTCTCACCTGTACAAAAAACATACCAAAAAGCTGTCTGATATTGTAATTAACTTTGAAACAATTTTAAAGTAACTGATATACCTTAGAAAATTATTATGGTCGTAAAACTATTTCTCATTCTTTTTATTTATTTATTATTCATTGTACAAAATCACAATTGGACGACATAATTATCCAGGCATTCTACTAGTCAACTAGTAGAAATAGCCATGTATTAAAAGGTAAGAAGCAGTGATGTATCAGACAGCGGATACGACTTCAAAGGTGTATTGAAACCCTCTACTAGTGAATTATCTGAGAATGTCATAAGTCCAACAAAGAGATGTAAACCATAAATAAACCAAAGAAATAGAATAACAAGTATAATTTTATGAAAACAGTGCGATAAAACACTAACAAGCAACTTTCCCTCAATGGGTCAATCAAATTTACCAGCTCTAGCTTCTCCGATCTTCAGTAACCACGTTAAGCTGTTGGTACTGGTTGTTTCGGCAACCGCTTTTAACCACCAAGCCGCATAGTTGTGGTGTTATTGGGCAAATTCCAATAACTCCCATGTAGGAAATACCCAACAGTGGGACTTATATTGGCTGTAGATAAAGATGATAACAATATGAAATCTAAATACACTAATGTAGGAAATATATAATAATTACATATATAACGTAACATATATAACGTAACATATAATATATGTACATATTTTTCTTGATATATACTATAATACAATTACATATGATATAAAATTCTTGCGGTATATGAGAAGGTTAAGTACTGCAACAAAACCAGTAAGATATAGGGAGCCTTACTATAAACGGCTAATCTGAATATTAAGAATGATATGGTTAACTTTAATTGCAAGAGCATTAAGTTGTTTATATGAATACAGTTATTTTTAGTTTTAAATACTGTGTTACATTGGTAATACTAAATATATAAATAAATCATGGGTAACCAATCAAAAAGGAAATTACGGATTCATCCTTATAAAGTCTGCATCTATTGTGTCAGATTGAGGTGTGCACTATTACGCAATTAATAATGATCATTCTTAGGTGTATGTTTTTTTTAATTAGAGTCAATTTACAAGTGACATGTTACCCTTGAGAGGCCAAGCTGTTGACCTTCTGCATTTAGACCTATTTCTGAAAACTCAATCTTTGCATTTGTAATTTACACAATGATTACCTACACTCACGTAAAACCTGTGGATATACTCGTTAAAGGGTTTAACTATATAGCGGGGAAACTACAATTTGACATTTAAAGAAATATATTTTGGGTTTAAGTATTTGTAAATATTAACAATTTATTATATAATTTTTTAATACTGTCGATCTCATCCTATCCCACAAAGTTTTATTACATATTATTAGAAGGAAAATTTGTAAGTTCAACAATTATGTATTTGTTTCATTACAAAATAAAAAAGACGATGTTATGCAAAACCAAAATTTAAACATAAAATTCATTTATTTCATGGTTGCTGAGTGTAACACTTAGATATAAATAACAAAATCCACTGTAAATATTGCATTTGACTGACTGACTGACTACACTTGTTCACATGGCCTTCACCTTGAGTTGCTTCATTTTTGGTGTTTTACGTTTTTTCTCGCGTTTCTGTTCTTTTATTTCCCAACGCCGCTGTTTCTCGGGGTCATCCTCCTGTAAAATGCGCCAATAATATTAATTGCTAAAAAGATAACTTAAAAAAGTTTGTCAAGTAAGGCCATGTGAAATTTATGGTACCGCATAATCGTCTGAATTAGGTCCATTTCTTAGAGGCAGTGAGTCCAATTCTGAAGGAAAAGGAACAAAAGTAGCGAATTATGACGTCACAGACATGATACGCAAATACAAATCTGTGTATTTGCGTATGGTTTGACAGAAACATGCAAAACAATATAAACTTAATTTAAACAAAATTTAACACATTTTTATTTTATTTGAATTTTAGTTGACCTTGAAGTAAGCAGTGTGGTCGTTTTGTTATTTGGGCGACATAAAAATACAAATTTCTTATATGACTGACAATACATACCTATATAGTGTGCTAAGACGAACGTAAGAATAACAATCGCATGGATTATTAGTAATTGCTTTACAAAAAAGCAAACAAAAATTAATCAATCAGTCTTGTCGTAATGTTGTAGATTACTGTTTAGTGTGTCAATACTGACCGCTAGGATGCGCTCCTTCTCCTGTTTCCGCTTCTCCTCTCTCCGCTGCGCCGCCTGTTCCTGCCTCGCTGCGTGTGCGCCGCGCAACCACGCCTCTGCTACTTTCTGACGACGCTTCTCACATTTGGCCAGAGCCTGGAATAAAATTGACAGTTTAATACAGGTCGGCATTACAATATATTTCACAAACATTTTTTGTTATAAATGTAAGTAATTTATTTAGAAAATGTATAGACTAGAACAACTGAATCTAGGCTCGCATGCGAATTGTGAGCGAATACATGAACTGTTTAATTTATTAGCGGGAGGAGTGTCTCGGGCCATAAAACGAAAATTTTTAGCGAATTTATTGAAACAAACAATGTCAACTGGAATTTTAATGGCATAATTTAAATCATTATACACTTCCATTACCATAAATTTCGGAAAATATACAACTTGTACTTTATAAGTCACAGCAACAACTTATTAAAAAGTAGGAAGGATTTACAAAAGTTAGTTCGTAAGTGTTGAAACTCCTTTTATGATCGTTTTGTTTTTTTGTTGTTGTTGATTGTGTGACAAGGTCAGATGTCGAATAAATATTTTTCTAAGAAAACGCGTTTTGTAATTCTCTTCAAGTGGCGACCGTGATAATAATTATCTTAATAATTAATTATAAAATGGAAGAATTTAAACGTGAGCGCGCAAATTTGCGCCGAATATTCACTAGAAAAGTGAACGAGATGACGGTTATGCTGGAATCAGAAAATGTGGATCCCGATAGTGTCACTGCAATAGCAGAAGTAGTGGAGCCCCGTGTACAAGCAATTTTCGATTTAGACCAGCGCATTTTCGATTATCTAGTGAAAAGTGGTGCAGAAGAAAAAAATATAGATGACGAGTCGGACCAGGCCGACACATATCGTATCAAGTGGATTGCTGTAAAAAGGAAAGTAGACAGATTAACCTACCAGCATGATGCAAATAACGTATGTAGTCAAAATTATCATATTCGACGTTCATTGACGGATTTTGAGTCCATGAGTAGCTGCAACAGCAAACGCGAAGGCAGCACTTATATGGTACTAAGTTACAAAGTTAAGTTAGTTAAGTTACTAAGTTGTCTACTTAGTTTATAACAGGGATATAAACTGTATTGTTTGATTATGCATACCCACATAATGTATTAAATAATTCCTATCGTGTTTAATAATGGTTAGTTGTTAAAATAGTTAAAAACAAAATGAAGTTTATTTCAAAGCAACTTTATGGAGTCTGTCATATATTTGGTGACAAACTCTCTCAGGATATATTGAATATGTTTACCATAATTGAATACATAAGTCTTGTAACTAGAGATTTAAAAAAAGTTCATTTACTTAGGTTATATTTCAGTTTAAATTTTCTCTATACTTCAATAAGATTAAGATTGAGTGCATTCAGAACCCGGTTCACATTTCATTATTAGCAGTTTAAATTACGTACCTCTTTGCTGAGCCGCAGCCTCTTCAGTTTATCGAGGAGGTGGAACACAAGCAGCAGCAGAGGCCTGACCTCCTCCCCGCCACCATCAGGGCCAAGCGCCAGGCTCACCAGTAATACACGCTCTGTCTCCGGAGGCTTCGTTACTGCTGTTTCTCTGAATACAAAATCATAATCAGCATTAAAGGCTTATTTACCTCCCATTGCTGCATGTAAGGAATTGTAGTAACGACGACGACGACGACGACGAGACCAACAAAGGAGCTCTAGGTAACAATTTTGATTAACCCATCCAACAGCAATGCACGTTTTTGCCGGCAAGGTGGCAAGGGCAGTATGCCACATACTGCAATAGCTACCTTCGTATAACGACTCTTACAGTTACCATTTGGCGGTATATTAGTATTTTACTATGATTTTTATACATACAAAATGTTTGGTATATACCCTGTCAAGCCGAAACCTAACCATTCTAACATAATCATGTTAATACCATGGTGACAATATTTTCCACTGCTTAATAAAAGTTACATATTGTGACATCATATGTGGGTTCATTTATTGTACACTGCACTAATAATGAATAGCGCCAATTAGTTAAACAAAACATTATACATAAAGGAGTATTTGCCAGTTGTTAGTACGTGACAGATGGGCCCACAATATTAATAATTTCGTATATCGTGTCGTAGTGTTTTCAGATGTAAAAATTACATATTTACATATTTTTTACATCTGAAAACATTACGATAAAACATGTGTTATAACGATGTGTTACAAAACATGTTGAAATATATTAAATACATTATATATACCAAACCAAAGAGTTTGAATCTATGAATTCTTTTTAGGATATAATATCCTTTATAGTTTATTCATTACCATATAATTCCATGATTAAAATTACTCTAATATTTAATTTTCATTTCGTTTCTCACGTAATTCCAGTCTCCCTAAAGAAAGAAATTATATAAGACATGGCTGTGTGTGCTGAGATCCCATTGCCTTTTTTATTATAAGAACTCAATAAACAAGTGACATAAAATAGCGCGATCAAACTTTTCTGTACTCACTCCATCTGCTTTGGCCCACAGTATCTGTCTGACACGTGGATGTATTGTACGTGTTGATGATACTGGCTGAGCGCAGCGGTGACTCGCGCGTCCAAGATGGCGGAAGTGGCCTCAGCTGACTCCGACATTATGGAGAGAGCTGACGGTAGACCGTGCTTATCGCCCGGCCGCCGCTCCGGGCAAAACACGCTCTGTAAATTTGAATAGTAATTTAGGACTCTGCCTCTGTGGTATTGCAGTGTCTAAGTCTGATCTTGATTAAGTGGATGGTGCGCTTTTTCGAAGTCCGCCTAATAATGATAACAGTATTGTTGTGTTTCGATAGTGTAATCAATTCCTTTGTGGTATAGCTTCGCTTCTGTGTTATTTTTTTCTTCTATGAATAAATCACTTTCCATCTGTTGAGATCAAGTCAAAGTCTAGTTCGTCAATAATACAAACACATAAGCGACAGTTTCAATGTCTTTGATGGGAAATTAGAATCAAGCCGGGGTTACAAAATAATGCATTACAAGATAGATTATTGTTAGACAATTGTTAAATATCGATCGACTTTTTGACTGTCAAATTAGTTTAATTTCTTTAATTCAGACTTTGTTATTAATTAGTGTTAAAAACGTATATAGTCACTTTGTGAAAACTTGCAATTTTGTAGTAACTCAGAATCAGCACTTAGTCGATTAAGGATAAAATAAAATATACCTTGCCTATAACATAACAAGTTGAATATCTTTCCGATCGAAAAATCGTACCTACAGATAACTCAAGCTCATCCGCGACAATGATATTGCACCACATGACTTCATACAGTCTTGCTGTCTTTCTGGCATTTTTTTAAATGCTTTAAAGTACATATACGTTACATTAAACCACAGAACCTTCGTTATAATCGTTACTTTAATTGTATCACAGTAGCGCTCTGGTTGCAAAAAAATCTTACCAAGTCCTGCATCTCCTTGGAAAGGCGCGTAGCGATCTTTTTCTGAGCGACGCACAATACGAACGGGTCGCTGTCGTCTTTACCGAGTTCCACCCGTATTAGTAACGTGTCCGGACTGGGTCGGACCACACCCAGTAACACGTGCACTAAATCTTGACGCTAAAAGCCAAACACAAATATGATTGAATTTACGGTTAAAACTATAAAAAATGTTAAATAAATCTCCATAATATCCCACATTATCTAACGAAACGGGCTAAAATATAATAGAAATAGAAAAATATAAAAGATTAGAAATCAAATTCATTCGGATTCGGATCATATTTAATTCACATTACACCTACTAAATATCCCAAATTAACAATCATTAGGAGATTCTGTTCGATAACAGAATCTCCTCATTTATTGGTTTATAATAAAAATAAGAAATATATTAAATAAAATAAAACATTCATAACTAGTGAACATATAATCATACTCATCATACAAATATGTGCCCCTACTGAGATTCGAACCCAAGACGAGGGTACTGATCACTTGACCATATTGCCCGTCCAATTGTTGCATGACTTTTTTTATGAAATAAAAAGAAAGCTGTTGAGGGTTATAGTATAAAGCCAGCATCTTTTATTACCTTGATCAGCTTGAGCGTGAGTAACATGCCCTCACAGCAAAGTCTTCCGCTGCACCACATACTGAAGCAGTGCTCGGCTTCTCGTCGCCACCCACGCTCTGTTCCTAGAGCCACCACGTCTGATCCTGTCTCACCTGAACATACAAATATAAATATATAGTTTTTTCATTTCCTCCATTATAAAATCATTTTAAAACTGTGTGTCATATAACTATTATAATCGCCAAATATTAATTTATCTATGGAATGACAGACTCTCTATAGTATTTAAAGAAAAAGTGTAGTATATGACACTCTTTTTAAATAACAACAATAATAAATTACACTTTTGAAAATATTTGGCTGACTAATGCTGTGGTGATAACTACACTAGCTATGGACTATTTACTTCATTGAAATTAGAAAATTAACGATTACAACACACAAAACTCACCGACTAAAGTGAAGTTATCATCTAACAAGGGCTTATGAAGCTTCAGGAAGTTCATGGCGATAGACGTGTTTTTGGAGCGGCCGACGGCGTATCCCAGAGCATACGCTACTAGCGCACAGCAGAGTATACCTTCCAGCCAATACGCGTCCCATCTCGGCCGTACTGTTATAGGAACCTTGGCAAAATATGAAGCAGATATACGGACGGTTCCTGAATTGAAAATTTGAGATGTGCTTAGCTTCAAATCTCAACTCATGAACAAAATTATGCATGTATAACATATATATTATATGTTTATACATGAATAGTTATATTAATGTTAATTTATTTGAAAATTTTCAATTAAAGTATAGTTTGAGATGTACATAGCTTCAAATCTTAACTCAGAAACAAAATTATATACATATAACATATATGTGTAACATTTATATATTATATGTATATACAAGTACAATGTTCGAAATATGCCTTTACTCTAAATACTGAAAATACCATCAACTTAATAGTGACAAATCCTTTTTTTTAAAAAACCTAACTGCATTGAAACATATTTAGTAGCGAACCATAAAAATTTTTCTTAATTGATAAGTTTTATCTTTAAAACTTTATTATCATATAAAAACAGATAACAGTAGTTTTCTTACACGCACATCTATTATTTATCCCAAAGTAAGCATCATAAAGAATGAGTGAGAACATTTATTCTCATCAAGCAATCTTAGGCTTGATAACGAAATACCTACAAATATTGAATCAATGATATAAAAGAAAATATGTATAGCATATTTATTTTGTTTTGATAGTTCCTACATTACAACCAAGAAATCCACCAGTGTATGAAGTAATGCTAGGGCAGGGTCAATATCCATTGAAGCATCAAAGTCCCTACAATTAACTGTAACATTGTTACTAATGAGAATTGATGGTTTGCAGATGCCAGTATTTTGTAATATGTGAGCACATTCACACCTTTTTAACTCAGAAGAAGTATTAGCAATATAAGGGTGTTTTAGATTAATCCTTTAATGCCCTTCTACTAGAGTAGAATACATCCTTTCATATGGGACTTTCATACCTTAGAAATAGTAATCTTTGGCTGCTCAGATGAGTGTGGGGCACTATCAGGGAAACCTTCAAACTCTTCTGGGTCTTGGAAGTGTTCAAATTCATTGTCTTCATCCTTGAAACCAATACATTTCAGAGTTATAATAATAAATATTAACATATTTCAATATAGTTTTTTGAGCAGCAATAAACAACCAGGAGCCTCAAGACAATTAAAAATTGTGTCTAGATTGTGAAATTTAAAAGTAAGATTAAATAAGAAATAGTTTTAAATAAGTAGGGAATAAATTTTAATTTTGGTTTAAACAAGTACCAGAAATAAGTAATATTATCTATGCTATGAATGTATTGTGGCTTTTGACTTGTTCTTAATCAAAAATCTCAGCTCAGATCGCTGCATTGCCTTTAATATAAACATTATTGTTATTGTTTAAAAAATAAGATTGATGACCACTAATCTTTGTTGACCATTTTTATGTTTCTTACCTCTACTAAGATTTCATCCTCCGATTCAATATTTATTTCAAACTGATCTTTTTCTTTAGGCCTTAATGGTGGAGCCTCCTTTGTATTCTCACTGAATTCTGCAAGAAATGTATTTTTATAGTACAGCCTGCAATATGTGAGATTATGGAATTAAATTAATAATAAATACTTCAACAATGTTATATTTGTTTTGAAGAAATCTAAATTTCAATTATTCATAGATCAACAGAAAAGATTTCTCCAAATTCCATCGAACATAGAAACAAATGAAAAAGAGGGCATTTTCCTATACAACTGATTAATATCACAAATTGCAATAAATAACTTTGAAATAATTTTTCAAAATTATTTACATATTTATATAGCCTGAGTTGGCATAAAGGTAAAACCTGTTTTACCATTTATAGGTTCATCATCATCTACATCAAACTGCTCGAACTCTGCAAAATCATCATCTTCCAGAGTGTTATCCTCATAAGCATGTGCCACAAGAGTGCTGCACAAGAGCAGCATCAATGATAGTGGCACCACATGCATTTTCAACCTGTAATTAAATAACATATATATAATTTCGTTTATTATTTATATGTAATGATAGCTTAAACAAGTAATCTTATCATACTTTCAAGGTTGTTTTGGACATGTATTGTAAGATTTGTGAGGCTTCAATTGACTAGATATTGGGAAAATCTGTATGTAACGAATCGGCGACATGCAACATTGAACTCTTGCAAATTAAGGTCAAATCAACAAAAGAAAATAACCAAGGAATTTAAAACAATGCCATCACCTTATTAATAGAAAGCATGGGAAAGCAAAGTAGGTACATAGTTAAAAATAATTTCATTTGCTTTAAATGTCAGAACAGAACTATGAAACGATACAAAGATAAATTAACTACGGGAATGGAGAGACTACAGCATTATAATGTGTAGTGAAAGAAGTATATATGACAAAATATATAAATTGATTACCTGTTTTGAACTAGCTAAGCTGAAACTAAATAAAATGCCTCATTAATTTAATATTTGCATTAATTTGCGAATAAACTTAATCCAGAATCCTTAGTCCACTTTTGCACTGATTCATTTTGTTCTCTACTTACGTGCTCAGTATGAAAGACCCAATAGAACTATTTTATTGGTCCCGTTTTTAACGTAGCTTGCAATAAACCAATCAGAGAAGCTACCATATTCGAGCACAAATATTGACTTAAATTTGACTACAGATAACATACCTCTATCGAGGACGTCACATGACATCTGTCTACGCATGACATTAT
Organism: Acentria ephemerella; assembly: GCA_943193645.1. Taxonomy (NCBI): domain Eukaryota; kingdom Metazoa; phylum Arthropoda; class Insecta; order Lepidoptera; family Crambidae; genus Acentria; species Acentria ephemerella. The sequence goes on from OW971891.1 coordinate 8,626,023, forward strand.
AAGTTTTTTGATAAAAGCGAAGGAAATAGAAGTTTATAAAGTTATAAAATTTTGACTTGAGGTTAGCAAATAATAATGACAGAAACAAATGATGTTACCATACCAATTTATACGACGGATGAAATATGAGTCTCTTTGAATCTATGACTTAATATTTTCTGCTAAACTTTCTATTTACTTGCGTTAACTTAAAAACATTTGTTTTTGTTATCGCTTGTATTCGATATCAGTGCCTAAATATTGCTTCACTTTGTGTCTCATACGAAACCTACTTTCAGCATCTGTTTCACATCTTGTATAATACCTACCTTTATTTTCCGAGCATATCAAAATTTCATCCACTTACAGACATAAATAAATTTTCACATTATAAACATTTTTTACGTCCAAACAATAATCGTAGTCTTATCTCTTCTAATTCTATCCTTTTAGCTTCTTTCTTTTTACACTCAATATACACACTATATTTGTTATTCCTACATCATATCTACATCTACATCTTCATGGTTTTTTACATTCATTATCAATTACCTCGATACAATTCTTCATTCATAAAAATAGTTTTAAATGAATTATCCATTTATCGTAGCGAGAATCATACACTTTTGATTTATTTTAATTGACATGTTTTATTATGTGCATTAAAATAAGGCAAAAACACATAAATCGCAGTTTAGAAACGTCAAGTGGCGTCAGCTGCCATTTGTCTTTTTGGTTATAAGAGTAGTACGTTAAATTTAATTTGGTTCGTGCACGCTTATTTTTATTACTTTAGCTCAATTATTTTATATGAATTACATGTTTTTTTAATAATATAATATTTTCGCATACATACATTCTAAAAACTTCTTCATATTTGAGACCCCAACTATAAATCGAGTATTTGAATTGGATTTAAAAATATTTATCGTGTTGACTCAAATACTCCTAATCATGATGACCTAATTATCTGAATTCTGTGTATTTTGTCGAATATATAATTTAATTCAATTAATAAGTGACTACAAAATACCAGGAAGGCTATTTTTTAATTTACTTAGGTAGAATTTTACAAATCGCTTATATGATAATAATTATGATGCGATTTTCCTTTATTATATAGGTATGCCTGAATACAACAATGTCGCCCTTTTAAATATGAAACAAACTGATGTCTTCTATATACAATTACGTGGATTATTAACCCTAGGTTCCTACGAGAACCTGCTACTAAAGCTGATACTATTATAATTACAAACAAGTCTAACGATATTTCTAGGCCTATAAAACGTGTTTTTTTTATTTCTATACCACTTACAATAGTCGCAATTCACATTTTTTTTTACAATAAGACTGTTCATTTTTCATACAAAATTCGTTATAAATGTTATCATCAATGTGTAGTATTTTTCCGCTCAATAAGGCAACGTCGGTTATGAACGACAGTATAATCGGCAACAAGGCAATGATAAAGACTTCGTTCATAGGTGATATCTTTCGAATATTGTAATAAGAATTAATGTATCTCGGAAGCCATGTTTCTTGGACTTTTGCCAATTTTTTTATCGTATAACATAACCTCAAAGTTCTAGTATGTCAAAAAGATCACTTTGTATATTGGCGTACAAAGAGCTGGTGAAAAATTTAAAAATACCATAAAATGCAAGTCGATAATGAATCTTGATGTAGAACCTACATTGAGCTTCTACCTTTTTGCGTCTAGATTTATATAGATTCAAAGAATTATTTTTATTATGTAAGTTACCTTTTTATAATTAATATATTTTTATACTTTTTTTAAAATGTATTTGTGATATTAACAACGAAATTGAAACCTGAAAAAGGTAAAGTTGAAGCATAATTACTCTTTATTCATTATGCAAAAGGAATATAGACATTACAAAAAATCTGTATTTCAAAGGTAAAGGAACAACAATCACTTTATCTGTTACGAATCTGATGCCATGTTCATAACAGATGTCATGAGGTCAGATTACATTAATAATAATATTTCTAACCCTCACAAGTATTAATAAGAGGCGGTGTTATGGAAACTAGATATCGGAGAAATAATAGTAATATATACATTAATATCAGGAATATTCTAAATAAAAAAATGTTTATATAAACATCCACGACTCCTAAACAAATATTCGTAATCATCATAAAAATATCTGCCTCTACCAGGATTTAAGCCTAGAAACTCTGACTTAGTAGACAAGGGTACTGACCACTCGACCAGACGGCCCTCGTAGCGATACTGACGCCATATAAACTATTCCAGAACTGAAGTTGCACAATCGAAATCCTTTTCAATTTACCGTCAATCAACTACACCGTCGGGACAGTTAATAAAAAAGCGATAAATATATGAACACACTACCAGCACAATCTGGAGCTGCCGTGTGGCATTCTCTAAAGTAGTTAATCTGGAATTAAAGCATAACAATGACAGCTAAAAAAGTGACGGATGTAGGCGTCGACGAACTTTACTATGTTAGATACGCATTAGCCATACTTCTGATTTCGCTTCCTGATAGAAGAATTACGTTTTAGCAACTTTGATCTAATGTCATTGAACGCTACAATATGCGTGAGCTTAAAATAAAATGGTCAAATAACTTAGGATGCACATTGCATTTTGAGTTGTGAAGGTTGAAGGTAATTTATTTATTCGAAGATTTATTTATAGGCATTGGTTGTTTTCAAATTTGATATTGTGATGTTTTTGATCAAGCCTCACGGACAACCTACGACCTAGTATTAAATATAGATAAATATAGACAGATATATTTAGCTTACAAGGAGTGTGAATATAATTTGATCCTCCCTCCTACCAAGTCATGTCACGTACAACAGAAAAGTAAAGATAAGTTAATTAAAGACCCATATCCCCGTACACTTGAAATCACTTAAGCAGGACGTATAAGCGAAATTACTCTTTTTAACTTACTGGGTATGTAAGACAAGAAATACTATCATTACAGCGCACTATCCACAAGTTGAAGATATGACGTCAATATTACAAAACCCACTAGTGATACAGGATATAATAATTTAGATGAATCATATTTAATCGATCATCAAAACTAAGGTAACAAACAAATTTTCCTCAACAATATGGTTTTGCTTTAGATTTATTTTAGATATACATAACTATAGCCTCATTTGAAAATATATTTTGTTATTTATTTGTTACACCTACATTGATGATACCAACAAACCATGATACCGAGAAAATTATATCAATTATATAAAAAGATTATATCGTCATTACTACATATGCTCAATTTCAAAATGTCAAGAAATTTCATTTCGATCCAATTTCTTTTGTGATTGTTTAAATAACGCAGGTTAGTGTGGTTTGTTGGTTGCAGTTATGGTGAAATAACAAAATACATAACGAACATTAACACATATACAACTCAAGAAAAACCTTGTTCGAAAACCCTGTTCTGAATGGTTTTATCAACCCACTAAGAAAGCCCTTGAAAGGGGAAGAATCTTTACCTTACAGCTAAATTCCTATTACTAATTATTCTATTACTAAAACCCAATAATACCTACTACTTCATAGCAAAGAGGAAGAGTGCTATGTTCTTCTTAAATACAAGTAAACCCACGCTTTGGAAACGTGGGTTTTTAGAAGGATGTTGAGAATGGTGTGGAAAGATAGAGTGCATAATGAGATAGTTTTGAGGGGACGAAACTAAAGGGCATACGTTTATTTTTATTAAAAGTCCAGCAAATGACTCGGCAGTAAAAGAATCCATATGTGAAGATAGCTAGTGCAGCATATGATATATTGCCCTAGCTACGTTTCAGGTCCAAAAAGTGCTTTTCACGCTTCTTTTAAAGGAACCCATGTTCTCACCTAGTATTAGATTAAGATTGACAAAATGATCGCTTGCCTCCAGTAGGATATGGCACCTCAAGAATGTTCCTACGGTGAGTAAGGTGAAACGTGCTCATCAAGCAATTGTTTTGTTGGGATCAGGCGGCTTGTGATCCAATGATATCAACATAACCTTTTTTTCAATCCCTAGTCTCAATAAATTTTACGAAACATTGTGAATCAGATCCGTAGAATCGCGCCATATAAGCTCGCGAAAGGCCGCGATCAATGTCAGTCTCGATTCACTGCGCGTAAACACACATTGTGCCGGGTTTTATTTAATAAGTCCATTATATATTTTTTACATTTTGTACTTATACGTCGCGATGGCGTCAGCCGTGATCAAGTTCAGTGCCATACTTATGTTAATCTCCTTGTGCGCCGCCGATGTCTGTTAGTATATTATTATTTATTCGATAGAATAATATATTTCAAAATTATGTTGTATATTCGTAGTATATTTATATGCATAACAACTATGTACGTATATGCTCAAGTGTGCGTGTGTGTGTGTGGATATGTAATATTTTCTTAATAAATAACTTACTGTATAAATTTCTAGATACAATAATTATTATCTATTAAAGAATCTGATCATCATTAAGAGCTTGTATTAAGGAAACAAAGACTATATTCATAATGTTAATCAGACGTTTTTGAACAATTACACCCCTAAAAATATATTAGAAATATACATAAAAGTATACAAATATTAGTATGTTAATTGTGGATCATGAATCCTGGAATGTCTTGTTCATGTGTGTGAATTTGACCAACCTGCACTTAGCTAGCATGGTTGACTAAGGCCTAATCGCCCTAATTTAGGGCCGGCTCGAGCCTCTCGTTGGGGACGCATATGAGCTATTGATGATGGTGATAAAGAAATAATAATTTTTTGTTATTTAATAATTACATTTCCATCAATAAAGTGGGTGGGTACCTTTTAATTGTCTCAAAACAATTAGAATTTTTTCATAGTAATTTAACTTTAATAAATAATTAACCTTTTTCGACGATTAATATATCTTGCTTTGTTGAAAGAATAAAAAAATCACAACAATAAAAAAACATAAAGATCTAAACAATATGGGACTGCGAATTTAAAGTTGACTACTAATTGGGCCCGGGATTACCCTTGAACTTCCGTAATTGTCTGGTAGTATAATTAAAATCGGTGTTTAGGCAGTGAAGATTTATGATATAAAACGCGAACTTTGTTGAAGTCGATTACCAATGTAACCTATGCCACATGAAACAAAATAACAATTCGATTGACATTTCAGGCGTCGAAATTGAATTAGTAGATTAGAATACAGTATACAGTAGTAGTATCTAGTAGTAGTAGTAGTAGTAGTTTAGGAGTTGCGGTTGAACATAGATACCTATGTTAGTTATGTATATAGGTACGTAAACATAAACATAATATTTGTATATTGCTAAAATCATAAACTCATCAAAATCATAGACTGTGGTACTCCGGCAAAACACTAGAAAAATGTTTGATTCAATTAATTGTCTTATATATGGATACAATCGATTACTTAGCAACTGAGAACAACAAAAACGAACGTAGTTGAAGTATTTTCAATTTTGAATTGCAGTCAAGTAAAAGACTTCAACGCGTCAATCTTGGGTTGTTACGGTAAATGCTTCCGCACCCGTACGCATAGGACCAGCACCATAGTGTTATTGACAAAGCTCCTCTTTCGTATCTCCCATGTAGAAAACCCTGTGCCCAGCAGTGAGATGAGAGTATTAGAGTTTGATTGTCAGAATTGAGTCAGGGGAACCCTTAGACTGAAGCTTACTAGAATTGAGTGTTATGTACACGAGTGTTGTGATCGGTGATGAAGTGTGTCAAGTGTGATAGTCTCACGCGGTCAAGTGGCTGACATTGGCGTTTCTTAGTATTACACAATAACGTAAACAAAGATTTCTTTAGCTTACGAACGTGGATTGATTGCTGAATCACGGGTGTGGGAAAATGATATTATATTTTGCAATAAATCGTTAATAAAAACAATAAAATGTATTATAAAACAATAAATATAAGATAAATGAAAATGTCGGCTTTATCTGAATGACCTGAAAATAAACCTTATATATTCCAAACCCAAATATTTCATTCTTTGTAAGAAGTGAATAATTTTGTCGATAGATCTACCGGCTGATCATATTCCATATGCATAAGTAGAATCAGTATAGTACTTTCTTTACAAACAAATGCTAAAGGAATATAAAATTAGCTCATATGTACTAGATTATTTCTTTAAATGATTGTATACTTAATACATTACTAAAACAATTAAAACAAACCAACAAATATCTCAACTCGATGCATATAACGGCCTTTAACATTCTGTTTTTAATTAAATTTAAAAATAGCAAAAGAAAACAAAATAACTGGTGCGTTACACGAAGACATCCGCTTAAGACCGGTCCGCTTCACATGGCAATAAACAATATCCTAGTTGAAGACTATAGACTTGCCTGACGACATAGTTTTCTTGTAAGCGAATAGGATCTAAAGCGGTAAAACAAGGAATTTATGCGTAAAATATTTAAATAAAACGGATAAAGCAAATACATATTTAAAAAATATTTCAAAGTCAATATACAATATCAGTATTTTATTCATTTATACATTACATGCTCTCACATACTCTTATGAAAGTTAAGATTGACGAATATAATTATAATACTGAATAGTGTAGACTTATTAGTACTTAATATTAATAGTAAAAATTAAACAATTCATTTGGAATAATTTCCAGCATATTATTCTACGCTTAGCGGTCAATTGAGTTTGATATTTTAAAATTAGAAGTGTAATAATGTAACCTATACACAAATTATTATAAGAATGGAGAACTTTACTGATATTTAGTAATATTATTTTATTTGATACTGTGCCATACAATAATCATGTGATATTTAAATAGTTATTTATAACATAAGTCGTATAACAGTGTAGCGTATTTTCACACCTGTATAAGGATGGGGTCACTCTTCCTAAAACAAAAAAGATACAAACAAAATTATGCTAATAATAGGACCTTGTTGGCGTAATGATTCGAAAACTTTGATTTCAATTACGTAAACAAAGTATCTTTCGCCATTAGTCTCAGAATAGGTTTAATTCGCGGTAGAATAATTATCTTGTTTAGAATAAGGACATATGACAAAAGTATTCAACTATACTCCTTAATAACATGAAAATCACAAGTTATTTTATTACGCTGATAACAAATTCTAAATTCACAATATAGCTCCTTTACTGCAATGAACAATAGTTCAATGAATGAACAATCCTACTTATGTCGGCACTTTTATAGATAAAACAGCAGCCTTAAAGCTAAACAAATAAACAATAAGCTAATCATTCATATTATTAATACATAAAAGGCACAATATAATATTCAAGTTGTAAGTATATGCACTAAATTGTTATTTAAAAAACTATACTACGTTTTATAAAAGCTTGATAAGCTAGCTTTTAAAAACTATTTAAAATATTACTATTATTCTGTTTTGTCAGATTTCGTAATGTATATAATATGTGTAGTGAATAAATCGCAACAATGATAAACTTTAACCTATACCTAACTTGAAGCAATATAAATTGTATAATATGGGTAACATGACATATTTACCTTAGGTATGTTTGAGTAATGTTACACAATCAACAAATAATCATTTCCAGATCTGCTGGCCGTGTGGTCAGCACCCCCAGCTATAAGCTACTTGGGTCCCAGGTTCGATTCTCGAGGCAGATATATGTTTTATTAACGCGAATATTGATACTCATGGTTCTTTGTTTATCTATGAATGATAATTTCTAAAAGTATATATAAATATTTTTTTAATTTAACTATCTAGTATCCATAGCACAAGTTCTTAATGATGCTTAGTTTGGGTTAGATAATAGATTTGACTGTTAAAGAACTAACTGTTAAGTTAACTATTATTATTATCAGCATATCTTCATAAGATATTCATTCAGTTCGATACTATTTTTCTTAGCGGTAGTAATTGTCATTTCATTTTGATTTGATGAGACACTACCTGTGGGTAAACAGTTGGAGGAGTCTTTATAATCAAGTAAACAATGCTAGATATGATGTGCTTTTCAAGCCTCTTTTGAAGGCTATTTTTTAATTTTTTAGCGATTTTAAATCAAGTTATTTTGATAGCACACTGTCAGTGAAAGATATAATACTTTTTATTGAAAATATTTGTAATTATTTGATAAATTTACTAATTTTATTCAATATCTAAATTATTGTTTTGAGAGACAAGTTCATTCAAAATAATTACTTAATAAAAAAAATATAGTCAACATGAATAAGTAACGTTTCTGAAATGAATTTTCTGCTTTACGAAATCTATTTGACTTAATGTATTTTTACCTATAAGTAACATTAAACTAATATAAATATAAATTCTAATTTAATTAGGTTTATACTTGTAAACCCAATGCAACATTAAGAATTTTACTAACCTAAATTTAATTATTTGTATTTGATTTTTATATTGAACAAAATAGAACCTACATTCTATTTATTATTCTACTATTCTTCTTATCATTCTACTATTTATAATAGATAGGAAAGGATGATAGCATTTATTTTCATAAGAACATACTACAACTAGGTAACCTTGACTTTTACATTTAAAAATAATAAATTGGATTCAAATAATACTCACTTGCAACGAATAAAAAAATCTCATAGATTTACGTAAAAATATCTTTGATAACCTGTTTTATATTTATTTAGTCGTTTAATTAATAGACACTCGAGAAACATTTATACATAAATATGACAGAACAATGACGGCAGTAAAATACTTTATCACGAAACTTAACTACACGAAAATTAGACTATTTATAAAAAAAAAACACACGGAAAAACTACGATAAAATCTCGGCAAACCAGAAATGTATATTTTTAAACAATACTCACGTATAATAAGTTTTTAATCATCTTTCGGCATTCCGGCATAAAAATATATTTGTAATGAGGTAATTATAATTAGTCAAGAAGTCAAGAAGAGCCTTGGTGAATTTTTTTCTTGATAATTCTTTCGCATTATTTTAATAGCTATCTCGTTGCAATTAAGAATACGGAAGTGTTACCAAAAACAAAAATACACAGGTACACAAAGTAATTCCATTCTTTGAATCATTATTGATTAAGGATTAGGATTACTTTTCCAGTCAAATATCCCTAATAATTCAAATTTAGGATATATTTATAAATACCTCAAATATATCAACTTTATAACCAATTTCATTCGCATGTTCAACCTCTATTGAAATATAATAAAAATAATATTTCTCACAGAGTAAGAATATATTATTTTTATTTAATTTCAATGTTGTGTCATCTCAGAATTCACTCAGAGTCATCGAACGACTGAGAAGATAGATATGAATCGAATTGTAAATAATATTTCCCACGTTGACATCCTTTATCTAGCCCAAAATTAATCATCGTTAAGTAGAACTTGTGTTATGGCTACTAGATAACCGAGAAATAAAGATAGAAACGTATAAATAAATATACATACAAACACCCATGATTCGTAAACAAATATTCGTACTTATAATACAAATATCTACTCCTAGGGATCTGAGTCTGGGACTTTTAGCTAAGTAATCAGGGGTACTGACCCCAACGAAAATGAAACGAAAAAGACACGTTGACACATGAAAGAAAATGAGCCCAGATATATATATAATTTAAATTTATGTTAGTCTGGATTTTACGACTTGACAAGTTAAAAGATCGCCATGGCATTTTATAAAATATCAATTCTCTGATTTTCTGTTGCGTCCTTTTAATTGTCTTTGTGTATACATAAATTGTTAAATAAATAAAAGATACTGGCGGAATCCATAGTCAATAAAACACCAAGAAGAAGAAGGAGAATGTAAAAAATATCATGGTTTTTTAACAAACGTACGAACTAAAGGGCAATAAACGACAAATTGATCAAATTAGAGAATGATAATAGTCCTAATGAGAGAACTTTGTATTTCAGGCTAGCTTCAAAGCCGTTTCTTTCTACAAAGAAATCACAAAGCCATGAGTGTATCGAATTTTTAAAACAAAGGACCACTTTAACTTGTCATTCCATTGTTTTGTCGTCGTATTTTAGTGTTGTTATTACAATGAACTTAAATCGTTGTTCAGATATACTCGGATGACTTCAATAAACAAGGCTTTCTGACTAACCGCTGTCCTTGACCACCACAACGATTTACTATCCAGTTTATCCGTTTACATACACAGATGAATATTACTGACCTATCTGTTTGATAATTTATTTATTTATTTAAGTACATTTTAATCCATTGCCTTAAGAACATAAAATAGCACTAAGAATAAATATAACTCTGAAAATTATGTGAGTGCAGGTAGGTTGTTATGTAAGGGTCAAGGTTTTCCCAAATTAATGTAAGAAAAGTCTGACTTAGTAAAGAAGAAATATTTTTTTTCTTTAAAAGTGTCGTTACAATATACATTACTTTATGGTAATTGTCTTGCATCGTGAGGAAAGCTATACCCATTAAAGATGGAAAGGATGAAACTCTTCACAAAATTTAAACTTACGTGACTACGCTTTGTCTTTCCCATCTAAGACCGAAGCCATCCAGACACGCCGGAACCCCCACGTCCTAGGTGGGGACACCAACATGTATGTTAGGGCACCAGCATCTAGCACCAAAAGGGACTACCTACCACAACTAGTCGTGGACCTAGGAGGACCAACATCTCCACTACAAAAGGGTCCTCCAACACGGAAAGCCCCATCAACCGAGGATACTGGATGCCAATCACAAGCTAATGATTGCTGCCCTGTTTTTAGATACATATACGAACATAATGTAACTTGGAGCAATCAATTTTTTAAGGGTTTTTTATAAAACTTTTTCCAAAGGAACATCGACTCTAATTAATGAAATATAAAATGGCTATTTATTACAGCGGTTAATATTTATTCAAACAAATGGCAGATTATTTAATTTTACATTAAAAATTGTCAATGTTCTGCATTTTAGAATATTTTGCCTTTTGCAGCTGAAATAGCGGGAAAACGCTCGGGCGGACCTCCAGTGACTGAAGTTTGCTTAGGATGCATTTGTCAAGCCACCTCAGGCTGCAAGGGAAACCACTGTGAAGGTGACCACTGCGGTTTGTTCCAAATCACCTGGCCTTACTGGGCAGATGCAGGCAAGCCCACGATCAACGGACTCTCCCCTGATGACCCACAAGGTAAATATTGGTATTAATGAAATATTTCACATCCCTAATAGTTTCAAAAGGTTAGTATTTAAAATCAGAAGTTACCAATTTAAGGAACATTGCGGAAAATTGTATAAACAATATCTAGTGGAATATGTAAAAGTAACTTAAATAATCTGAAATAATTATTGTAAAAGAGACTACACCATATAACCCCTACCAAAACTATTTCAATAATTATAAATTTTAAAACACACACTTACAGCCTTCTTTTTACGGCTAAGATTAATAAAAAATAAAATTATAAAGAAAATTTGTATATTATCTATGGAATATTTCGGACTATTTTGTAGATTATATGTCCTCTGTTAAACTTAACATCACGCTCCTTTATTGTCAATAATTTCCACAGCGTACGGGATAAAACTTTATATTTGGTATTTTTTTTCACACGTTGAGTTACATTATCGAAGCTTTGTTCATCACGAATAATGTAGGATCCTTAATGTCAAAGAATTTTTCAAATCGTTCCAGTAGTTACTGAGATTATTTAATACAAATAAGTTAACAATCAAATCTTTTCTCTTTGTAATATCATACACAGCGGAACTATAGCTAATACTACATCTACGTATTTATTATTGTGGACTTTACTTCGGATAATGACAGAAGTCAGATATTAATTTTAAATAAAAAATTGGTTTACTAATTAGATTAGAATCACAAAAAAAATTATATAACAAATTAAAGATTAACAAGGATATTAAGAAACATGTTAAGTATAGATTTTTCACTAAACTATTATAAACAGGTGTGATTGACTGTTGTTAATATGCTTAGATAACATTAAACAAGATGTAACTAAGAGACTTTGGCATTGAAGGTATCACGATATCTTAGAAGTAACCTTTAGTTGAACTAAAGATAATATGTGATGTCTAGATTCTTATTGGTCGCCCCAATAGTGTTGTGGTCGCTACAATCTTAATGATATCAATGCTTATTTATAGTGACATAGTCTTTATCGTTTGTCCTAACGGTATAATACATTAAATTACATAAAAGGAATTTTTTCATTCGGATAGTGAAATAATAATATATTGTTTTAATCTTTCATGGTCAGTAATATATAGGATTTATGCCATATACCTTTTTGCTTTTGAGTTCCCGATAAATCGGTACTGCTGCAAGTGCCATGAGCACGGAGATAACTGACGATTTTGCGGATGCAATGTTACGGACAGAAATATCGAACTACCTTCTTTCGAAATATTTTATTGCGGTTGACGTCAAACGTATAATGTAATTGAATAAACACCGACGTTGTTATCAATAGTCTGAATCAAACTGAGGTAAAAATACAGTTTTTTGGCAACAATACACTTTCCAATTATTTCGAGTAACTTCGTAATAAACTTTACGACTTTACTTTTCTTTGGCTTTCTTACTCAATAAAGTATAAATCAAAATAAAAGCTTTAGTATCTAAAGAAAATTACAAGAATTCAGACAATGGACGATTGTTATAGTTATCGTGTAAGAACAATAACAATAAGAAAAGTTCCGGCAATGATTTGTCTTCCGGTTTTTGCACAAACGAACCACTAGATTATAGACAATGTTAATTACCATCAATGTTTCAAACGATATAACCATTAGTAGTTTTTCTAAAAGGTTAATTAAGTATTAAGTAATAGCGAATAGAAAATAGAATTTTAATTATATTATCAACGTATTATTCCTTTTTTAAATGCAATTGTTTAATAATAATAACGAATGATATATTGAGTTAGTCGGTAATAAACATTTCAACAAAATCTGTCATTTTAATGGAAATCGATCCCAGTTGCAATTTGTCATAGTAAAGATTAAAAATATAAGACATGAATTCTACATGGTAGAAACACATAAAGAGTTTGGGCAATAACAGCATCGTGTTGGCCTAATGCGACTTGGTGGGTGTAAACAACGGCTTAATGTGCCTTCCGAAGTACGTAGGAACTCGATAACAAATTTAATTGGCCCATCCGGGGACCTACCATTGTGAAAGCTGCTTTGTATTAGTTATCGAAACCACGAAATCAGAGCGTTCAAATCACTAAGAGAACTCAGTTCTGATAAAAACTAATTATTATTATTGCTGTTTTACACCCATTAATGCATTTTCATATTTAAATAATTAATTGTCAAATAATTTATTTTTATTTATTTTTCAGCTTACCCAACTTGCGCCAATGACCCTTACTGCGCTGCGCACGCTGTACAAAATTATATGGCTAAATTCGGACAGGTATGTTACTACACATATGTTTTTTATAACATATGTGTAATTGTCAACCAAAACATTTTTCATTTGGCGAAAAGTATATTCTCCTAGATAGTGGGCAGTATTGGGTTACAATTTTTTTGACCATTCGATAGTTGTTCGATGTAGGATATTAAGTGGGTGCGATCGATGCGAATTCGTAATGACATTGTCATCGTTCATCCATATTTGCATCTTATTATTGAGGTGACATCATCTTGTGTCTATCTAATCTTGTATGTTATTATATGTAAGTATGCGTAGACCTAACTTGTGATTGTGAGTCTGTTAATCTTAGCCTTAATAGGAATAACTTAATAACTTTTTTTATAAATTTTTATATTTAAAAGTTTTATATAAAACATAAAAAAATTAATTACTTTTGTCTTGATAAAACATATGACTACATCAATCAGTAATAAATAGGTGTTATGGACATATTCAGTTGTACAGAGCTATGGTACAATAATATTCAAAGTAAAATTATTGCTGTAAGTAACGAACTAATTTAGAGTATTTTTATTTTGAATGAGCCAACTTGACTGAACAAAGTTTAACAACACAAAGGTAATACAAAAATATAAAACATGACAAAAGGCGCTTTTATCACTAGACATAATATCTACCAAACAATCATAATGCATGGAGCTTACTAATATTTAAATTTTACTAAACTTTATACCTACTGAAAATCCTCATAAAAGTCTTCAGGAAAACTGTATTAATGCTTATTGGCTAGGTATATAGGTACATTCATACTTAATTAAAATATACCATAGCGCCACTTTAGGTGGGGGCTGCGATATTCCATATATCGTTTTCAATATACATTCCATAGATTTTATACACCTATGATTTAGTAGGCATAAAATAATAACACCAAGAACAAAAACCACGTGCCTAACTTTAAGCCAAAAAGAAGGCTTCAAGGCTTCTGTTTTCAAACTTAGCCGACTTTCAAAGTGTTATTCAAATAACGTGAGCCGAGTACATATACGATCTATACACCTACATGAATCGGTTTGGCTACACGTTTGACAGCTCCGTCCCAGATTTTGTTGTTATAGATCTGTAGTTACATAAATACAAATAAAAATGAGGAAATAAAGGGTTTTTCAGTAAAATAGGTCACACGATCTCATTGACGAAGTCTTGTATTAGGAGTAGAGAGAATTGTGAACTCATACTCTGGAGGAAGTGTCTGTCGATTAGACGTTCTTCACAGGCAAATCGCCCCTGAGAAATGAGGGCTGTTCACCCAGATTTTACTGAAATAGAGATATTTTCAAAATTCCAGGATTGCAACGGTGATGGCCAAGTAAACTGCTATGACTACATGGCCATCCACAAGAAAGGCGGCTATGGGTGCAAAGGCGACTTGCCCTTTAATTACGTGAATGTCTTCAACCAGTGTGTGGCTGCTGTCGCGGCACATCAGGGATGAATGCAAACCATACTCAAAGCTTTAGTTACTAGTCTTAAATACAATAGTATATTAAAATGATTAAAAAAAACATTTTGTTTGAATTAGAACTTTGATATGTAACCTACATAAAGGATTATGCCTTCTATAATGAAACTAATACACATTGTAACACAAAACAGGAAGGTCAGTGCCTGCATATAATACAGTTAAGGTTTAATAAAACAATAAAAAGATCAATAAAACATTAAATTTTCCCGTCTCTTTTGATACTTTCCCAAGTTTATACCGCCCTTTTATGACTTGCGCCATGATGTTTATTACATTGATTTGAAAATTGTCGGAGTGGAATTTTTCGAGGCTTTTTAGTAATTATCCTTGCAATAGAGTAGTCAATGAAATTTAGCCTATTTCAGCCAAATGTTTTGTATTTTATTATTTCTTTCTGCAACTTTCCGCCATGGTTATGTTATTGAAAGTTCCTCCGTGCTTAGGAAGGTACATCAAGCCATTGGTCCCGTTTGTTACAGCAACCACTTTCATCCAAGCCGCATGGGGGCAACAGCGTTGTGGTATTATAGCCTAAGCTCCTCATGTATTTTTCCCATGTAGGAAACCCTGTACCCGGCAGTGCGGCGTATAGGCGGTTAATGATGATGATGATTATTATTATTTTTTAATTTAATTCATTAATTTGACATAAAGTATAGGCAGATGATATATATTGTTTACGATCGGCAATCCTAAACAATGATACTATTAAATTGAAGTTCAGCACTACTCTTTCAGTACAATACAACAAAAAAAGACAGGTATGTTCGGTTGGGTAGTAAATATATTTTATTTCGTATTTTATGTTAAGTGAAACTGTTGGTGTAATAATGGTGTAGTTTCATGCCAAAAAAATTGTTACATCGTGCAGTATAAGGACGACAATATAACGCAAATACAGTTAGTATTGATTGATGACTTACGTGAGATTTAATTCATTCATTCATTGATTTGTAGGCTTAACATTTGTAGGCATTGTCATATTAGAAGTAAAGAAATAACTTAATAAGACATGTTGAGGATAAGTTCCCTTTGCCTTCCCTCTGATATTGAAAATGTAATAAAAAGCAAAAAATGTGAGTTTTGCGCGCAATGTCGGTACTTATATTTTATTTCATATGTTTTGTTTAAGTGAATTTTTTTATATGAAATTGATGTAATTTCAAGCCAAAAAGAAATCGTTAAATCGTGCAATATATGGAATATATCAATCAGCATTGATTGAGAACCTATTAGAGATTTTTCACTGTTTAATTTTCATTTCATCATTTGTTAATTCATTGTTTTCCACATCGTAAAAATTATCATTATATTCCATTTTCGTATTATTTCATCGTGATCGTTAACAAAACTCCATAGAGCTAAAAGACACGTTAGTAACACTGGTTTCAGAACTAGAAATAAAGTTATTAAAAGAAACATATGAGATATAGTATGGGCTTCAGTTTCCTTTGCCTTCCCTGTAAAAGGAAGAATTCCACAAAAACGAACAATTTTGGTGCGTTATAGCAGGGTTAGTTGGGTGCCGTATAATTTATTTCATATATTGCGTTATAGAAAAATTTATGTTTTGAAATTGGTGTGATTTCATGCCTAAAATTATATTTAAATCATGTAATATATGGAATACAACATTCAGCGTTGATTAGTGACTTAAGTGAGATTTTTCCGTGTTACAATTCCATTCATTCATTTGTAAGGTAAGTTCATTTAGTTAACATTATCGTATCCTTCTTTCATCGTTTGGTCGTTAATATTAACACAACATTTCATTCATCGTATCACTTATATTGCATTCCGTTTTCAAATATTTTTTTTCTTGTAAGTCATTAACAAAATGGTAGTTCTTACCATTAGTATCCGAAAAATCCATAGGACAAAGAGATATGTTATACCGGTATACCGAAACCGTAAATAAAGAAATAACTACATACAGATGGCTGTATGAGCTTCAGCTTCCTTTGTCTTTCCTGTAATAGTGCATTTAAAAAAATAGTTTGTTGCTGCTTGGTCGCTCGCATTTGACTTGTTGATTTAAAAAAGAGGTGCATACTTGCAGGGACTATATTTGTTTTTTGAGTTTTTCTCTTTAATTTTAAAATATTATTAAATACCTAATAGTTTCATCCTCTCGAGATTCTAACGTCATTCAGTTTCAAGTTATTAACTTAGATAATACAGTGTCAATTTTAATTAATTAACGAAAAAAAGACTGCACTTTCATTTACTTTCATTTTTCAATAGTTACGAAATTTTTTAAAATGACTTCTGCTCTTTATTTGGAACACTATCTCGATAGTCTTCAGCATTTGCCAATAGAGCTTCAGAGGAATTTCAAACTGATGCGGGATTTGGATGACCGTGCCCATGGCCTAATGAGGACAATCGATCTCATGGCCGATGAGTTGCTACCGAATATTCCAAAAATGGACGACGAAACAAAAAAAGAAAAGGTAAATACCATACAGGGCCTATTCAACAAAGCAAAAGAATATGGTGATGATAAAGTGCAACTTGCTATACAAACGTATGAACTGGTTGATAAACACATACGGCGACTTGACTCTGACCTTGCGCGCTTTGAATCTGAAATACAAGAAAAAGTTATGAGTGCCCGAGCTGCACAGCAAGCTGCCGCCGATCAAGAAACAAACACTACAACAGTTAAAAAAGGTAGGAAAAAGCATAAAGGAAGTGAGAAAGCTGCTGCAGCCACAGGAAAAAAGAAGCGCGCTGGAGCATCCAGTGAGGATGATGCAAATACATCAGGAAGACCGGCAGCTAAGAAAAAAGCACAAAGGAAAGGGGCCACTGCTACAACCAATTCTGGTAAAGAACAAGAAGAAAATGCAGATTTAGATTCTGTTGCTGGGATGGCACATCCTAGTGATGTTTTAGATATGCCTGTAGATCCTAATGAGCCGACATACTGCCTCTGCCACCAGGTATCATATGGTGAGATGATTGGATGTGATAATCCTGATTGTCCGATAGAATGGTTCCATTTTGCATGTGTAGATCTTAAAATTAAACCTAAAGGTAAGTGGTACTGTCCTAAGTGTAGTCAGGATAGAAAGAAGAAATGATCTACAGTTAAACCAGCAGATAAGACTGTCATTAAGAAATAAATAAAATGAAGTCCTATTATAGCATTATACAGAGTAGCTTATTTAATATATTATAAAAAGAGAAAATGTAATTGTGTTCATTGTGAATGTTTCATTGTTAATTATTGTTAATTCACATTTTCATCACAATTCTCTCATTTGAAGTTGTTTAAAAATAAAAATAGTGTAACCTATTTTATTTTATCAGTTTTAAAACTTATTATGTAAAGTATTGATGAAAATTACGTAAGAAACATATTTCATAACATTTCATTATCAATTTATTTTTTAAATCAATATGGCTTCAAATAAACTATATTTTAGCTAAATATGTTGTATTTTGTGATTAGTTATTAAATTGCTTATCCCGGTACTGGCCATTACTGGATTTTCAATTAATTTAAATTATGATTATTTCCAACAATAAAAATCAATATTTAAGGTTCCTATTTTTTTCTTAAACTGATACCCAATTGAACTGAAAATATTAAAAATAATTAAATTGATATTATTGTTATATCACAGTTTATTCATAGAAAAATTTGTAATTTTTATTATGCTATCAGAACTAAATTAGATACCTGAGACCAGGAACATGTTTTATTAAAATTGCTAACCATTAATATAAGTTATTAGTCCTCCTGTTGCAAGTTTCAGTCATATCAAGATATTTCAATTGGTTAGTGTTTAGCTGACAAATGTATCTATAAAACTGGTTCTAATACTACTCAATAGTGGCCCTGCTGTAGTTTGCATACAATTTGACAACTGACAACAAATGCATTTGAGATGGTTGAATTCAATCGAAACTTACAGTATGGGTCTGTGGGACTGTGAAATAAATAAAATATTCACAGAATACTTGTTTGTATCTAGATATCTGCTATATAAATAATTGAGTCATTTATAGTTGTAAGTAATCATGTCAGTTTTGACCAATTGGATTAATTTGACTTTTGGTTACAACATGTAGAAAAATTTTCCATTGACAAGTTTTCAAAACAATTCTGATAGGTTTCAAAACTGACTGATAATTAGTTATAAGTATTTTTATTTAAAAATCTAATATATTTTATTTTTATTGTTAATAAAGCTTACATAAATCTCCCAAAAGGGATTTTTATTTGAGTTATTATATTGAAAGTACTTCCATGAAAGACAAAATGTTGTAACAGTTGTAATATCTGTTATTAGTCTTAACCAATCTGTTACTTAACTTTGTTATAGTACTTTTATATGTGCTTTGGAATATATGAAATAATATAATTATAATGTATTAGAATTTTTAATCATACATAGTTTATAGTTTAAAAATTATGAAGTTGTATGATATTGACATAAAACCATAATATTCAACTAGTTATAAAATATTTTTTTTATATGAAAAATTTATCAACAATTTTATTACAATGTTCTAAGTAAACAACTATATTATATAAACTCGTGTAGGGTGCGGACTCATGGCGTATTGTATGTGCAGGATAAGTGGATGTATAAGGTCGATACTAGTTTGCATCTAATATGATTGGAGTAGTCATACCATAGAGTAAACCAATATGATTATGATCAAATAAAGTAGTACGTCATAGTACGGAGTATGATTTGTGCGTCAAATGAGACCGTGCCTTATCCTATGACGTGATTAGAATTGTCTTTGATATTTTTCTCCCAATAAATAGCGTGCCTACAAATATTTTGAATTGTTTTATTGAATAATCTATTATTGTCTTTGGTTTGTGTTGAACATGTTAGTTTTTGCTCTTGGAATTGTTCGATGATGGAGTCGCAATTCGCAATCTAAAAATAACCACGCTCTATGTTTCTGTATGGTTTCGAGTGACATTTTAAATCTGAACAAAAAACATCGGTTATAAGTCAGAGAAGCGGACCCCATTTGTATAGGCAAATCCGCTACTGCGCGACTAAGAGCTATCAAACCACTGAAACCCAGAGGAGGCAGTAATACCTTTAGGTTTAAATAATGGTAAGTTGGAGTTTTGGCATCGATTGAGAAACTTTCACAAACTCAGATCAAAACTGATCTCAATAATGTATGTTATTTCCTAGAAATGTACTTTATTTGAGTGTTAAAATAGATGCGCCTAAACTTATTTGCTAAGCAATTCTACTAAAAGACCAAAGCACTCCCTCAAGACAACGCAATTAGCTACTTTCGTGTCATTGAAGCATTATACGTACATAAATTGATCACATTTCTTAAATTGCTGATTGTTTTTTAAACAACTTTGGTATATCACCAAACTATACGTATATACATATATTTATATTTGGTACGTGACTACTATATATTGGGAACATTTTGCATAGTATGTACCTACTTCACTAATATACTTTACAAGCTCTTGGAAAAGAAAGAAAATGTAAACGAAGAACTATGGACCCTCCGCCGTCCCCCTTCAGTGCTTTATTGCTACATTTCTGCAGGCTTTGTGTTGATGTAGCAGAAGAGCACAACAATATATAGAAATTAGTCAAGAGACTCGCAAATTTCTTTCACCAAAATTCAGCAAGCTCACCAAGTCCGGTGTTGGTGCGCTGCTGCAGATGTCAGAATAACAATGACCGATTTTTGTATTGGATGCTTAAATGTTTTTTATATATTATTGTGCGTGCGTAACATTTGGATTGCAAATGTGACGCTTATGCCCTACAAGGAGCGTCAGAAAATGGGCTATAAATCGGCGTGACAGCACTTAGTAGCAAGTGCTTGGTACTTGTGTACTAAATGCTGTGCTATTCCTCCCAAAACATGTAGCAGAGCCAAAACTCCTCATATGTTTCTCTCATGTAGGAAGGTCTGTACCCAACAATGGGTCGTATATAGCCTGTTGATGATGAACACTAACTCTGATTCAGGAAGATGAGATTTTTGATCCTACAAAAGAATAAAAAATTACAATCCAGAACAAGAATGTATATGAATAATAAATTATTGAAATAACATTAGAATAATGTGGAGCCTCGGAATATACATGTAGGATGGAATGGACACCCTTTGAGAAAAGTCGTCTGTTCACTAGCCACCCATTCTAGCCCAAAAACATATGTGTTTTTTTCCTAATTTTTCATTAAGACATGCGTTATGCATATTGAAATTACTCCAAAAAAATTAAAGAAATAAAAATTGTACTTGATAAGACCTGTAATCATTAAATGGAATTTAAATAGCGTTCCTGACTGTAATCTTTTCTCCGTTTAAGAACCATCTTCACTTCTATAAACTGCAACTTTATCGACTGGGACAGTTTATTAATAGTGGTATTACAAGAGGATAAATTCTTTTTTGAAAAGTTAGCTATATGTACTGAATTTCTCAAGTACCTTTAACTTTGTACTTTAACTATTACGAAAATGATAACTACTAATCCTTAACAAAATTGGTAGGGAAATATGCTGTAAATTACATATTGCGGCGCGGAGCGTTATAAATGTATACTTTGGCCAATTATGTTGATCAGCAACAACCGGAGTGGAGCTTAATTTAAAACCTGATCTGAGTTCGAACGGTCCAAGATTGCATCATACATGATTGTCAGATGGTCTTGCTTGCATCAGCTCGGTTCAAGAATGGTCACTTAGCTAAATTCAATGCAGATCGGGTTTTTGTATGAAACAGTCGAATCAGCGGTAAGGTGCCTGTCTCGACGGATCGGATTAGACTTCCTGAATATATATATTAAAGCACTTTTTTAAAATTAGTTAAATAAGAAAAAAGTTATTTCGATGAGGCTCGATTAATCAATTTATACCTTTTTTTAACCGATTGAAAAAAGATTGCGGATATGTTTTTTATTTCGATAATATGTTTTGTATGTAACATAACGTTACACGATATTGATACCGTAAATTTCTAACCAATCTAATAATTCTTTTTGTGTTCTACTAAGTACAACCTAGATTGATCCCATATAAATTAAGAAGGGACTTACTTTTAGCTAACTAGGGAAGGGATTCAGCCAGGAACTAAATGAGTAACAAGTCGACAGAAAGAGTAGTTTGGAACTGAAATTGTCGTCTGTAGGGATATGAAGTCGATCTTTAGTTTTCTTTATAACATTAAAGGATACTAATCGCGAAACTAGCATTTTTTTATATTAAGTTCAGCCAATGACTCTGCGTTTGGATAATTCTGATTTTAGTCGTATTTGCTTTTAGTTTTAAAATAGGAAACTTACGTTCTGTCAGAATAAATTTAGTTTGACAGGTATTGATTCGCGGATTTGCACTACCACCGCGTATTGCCTAAGAAATATGAAAATAGTTTGAATTTTTGATAATATAAAATAATATCAGAAGGCCAAAGGTGTGAATATAAAATATAAAAATATGTCAAGGCAGGGATGGCGATAATATATATACTTTAGTAAATTGTTTGAGTTGTCTGATATCACGATATATCAACTTATAATTTTGTTTCTAAAGAGTATTGATAACAGATAAAATATGTATTTAGGCAGGTTCCTGCCGACATAGCGGTGAAATGTCTTCGGGCGTCATCCCGCGCATCGGCAGAAAGCGATCAGGTAGTGCGTCGCTGTGGGTTTTAGTGGGTGAGAGCCCCACACATCCCCTGTTACCTTCCCCGGGTAAAAGGGAGCGCCTGGAAGAGATTTCCCACAGCGATAAAAAAAAGGTATATAGGTAGGTAGGTTTAGGATTTACCTGATTCCTTTCACCACCACCATTCTATTTTCACCTTTGTTGTAGGTACCTTTAGCTATAGAATTTTCACTATTTGTAGCGATACAAAAGCGAAGAGCATAAAGTAATAGTACAGTCAAAACAGTATTTTAGGGAATTCGGAGTTAGTTATTACTTAACCTGCCTAAGGACAGTGATAAAATCACAATCAAAAGGGCCCCCTTATTTTCTTAATATGATAGATATAGCAATACCTTTTAATTTTAAATTAATTGTCGCTACTAACTGTAATCTGTAAAAAAATTTAAATAAAAAACCGACGGGAAAGTTTTATATTTCCCGACATTCCCGACGATAGGGTATCGGAAACTCTAATGAGTTATAAATACAAAATATATATATTTTTAAATATATGAGTGACCTAACCGTCTAGATGGTATTGGCGTTCAGTTGTTAAATCCATAAATAAAAAAGTTGTTACTTCACAACAGACACACTATTTTTGTTTGCATACGATTTAAGTTTAATGACAATGATGATTGATGATTGATGATACGGTTCAATTCGATTGAAATTTTTACTCTAGGGGTACAGTAAGAACTTTCTTCTATTGACTCTGCTTACACAAAAAGTATTATAAACGCTCAATATGACTAAATTAATTTACATTACTTCACAGCTGAGGTGTGCTAGCATTTTCATATGATTTGACAGCTGACGACAGACGCGATTGAGATGGTTAAATTCGATTGAAACAAGAGGTACCGAGAAGACGTACGGCTATAGCGTTTCAAAAGATCCAAAAATAAATACTGTTACAGTTCAGAGACAGAAAGCAGCTTTATCATGTTTAATTAAAGTATATTCAAATGAAAAAATTAAATCGTGTTTATTTTTGTCATTATCGTTCACGCCCTGAGTGCCTTGTGCTGTGGCAATCGTTTCAATGAACTTGTTTTTAATTCCTTATTTGATAATTATGTTATTGTTTTGATATATTAAACACCTTATTTATTTTTTGAAATTGTAATTTTAACGAAACAAGTTTACAGCTTTATTTTTCTCTTATATTTAATAACATATGCATTAACAATTTAGACTCTAACATATATCATCATATATCTCTTTTTACTCGTTCTATTTTCTTTGAAAAGAATCCTTTCAAAAATTTAAAAACTGATATTTTTTAAAATGAAATATCCATATGCTTATACAATGTAGGTACCTACTTTATGTTATGTATATAAATAAAATTAATAATACTAAGAATGCTTTATTCATTTATTTATGTACACATGACAAAGAATAATAAGTAGGTCAATTTACTACGGTGGAAAGAAATAAAATTACGTTCAACAGGGAAATAATAGTTTGTTTTAATTATATTTATTCATAAAATTCAGTTCATTTTTTAATTTCTACATTACTTAATTCATTGGAATGAATTAATATAAAAATAAATTGTAAAAAGTAATTAATAATAGGTCAATCATAAACTCTTTCTTTAAATCACCTGATTTTGCTTTTGCTTGCGTAAAATAATTATTGAAAACTATGAGAATAAATTAATTTAAAAAATAATTAGTAAATTAATTTATTCTGATAGATTAAGTATTTAAGTAGGTATGTTAAAATGTGCTTCAATCGAAACATACCATCTAAACTATATTATCTAGTCCAAAGTAAGTAAGCATAATTAAGAGCTTGTGACACTAGATAACGGAAAAATATACGAACATTGATATATATTATTAAAATATTGTATAAATCGAAAAAATTTGCCGAAGGACCCGGATTCAAACCTTATACCTTTGGCCGGGTAGTCTGCTGTAAATAGGGGTATTGACCACTGGGCCAGCCAATAGCCTAAAAACAAAATTATACTATCCTAACAATAGTGAATGGTGGTTGTTCTGAGAACCTTTCTAATTAAAACAAATTTGAACCTAATTTAATATGTTCAGATTTATATATACTTAATAATTATACAGACAAA
The DNA here is from genome assembly GCA_943193645.1 of Acentria ephemerella. NCBI lineage: Eukaryota > Metazoa > Arthropoda > Insecta > Lepidoptera > Crambidae > Acentria > Acentria ephemerella. Next base: position 8,650,690 of record OW971891.1, read on the forward strand.
AAAGTACCTTACCAACATTAATTAATGTTTCGAAATAAGCTTTTACTTAAGAATGCCAAAACTACCACAAATTTGCTTATTATTTTAGAGCTGAATAAAGCTCTAAAAGATGCTTTTTCGATTAAAAAAATTACATGTCCAGGCGTAGGTACAATCTAGACTCAATTGCTTTTTATTGTTTCTAGGTTTCTGATAATACCTGAGTACCTATATATATAACTATGTACCTATATCGCGACGCAATAATTTATTAGTTATATTTTGTTCTTTTTTTCTTGATTCGTAGCGTGTTTGGAATTGTTAACCTTTCCTTGAGATATTTCAGATCGAAGTGCCCAGTACGACAATATGCCTGCTACAGGTGGAAGGACGTATGATAAAAAAAGAACAAGTTTGTAAACTATATTTTACAGTTATTTTAAAAAAGCGTACCTGAAATGGGTACAAGTTCAGCACAATCGTCCCCGTAAAAGGCAACATTAATTTAGATCTATACCACTGTCTTAATTTTTGTAAAGTAGCTGCGAGTGTATGGACTGAGTACTAAGAACCTTTATAGGTAAATCAACGCGTAGAAATGTATCCTTGAGACGTTCACTTGACGTGAAGTCTCTTACTTCACGTCAAGTGAACGTCAACGCCAACCCAAACTAAACTTAACAGCTCTAGTTCCACGAAAGCATATAAACATATTAAGTTTTATTTACACCTTTGAAATGATTAACTTACTTAAGTGATATTATTGCAAAATAATGTGTTGTTATAGGAAACCCCTAATACTACTGTGAATATAATTTTGATTTACGTACGAAACCAAGATGGTGCCCGTGTATATGTTTTGTTGTCAATACAATGAGAATTATCGGGTTATCATCTGAACCCCTTGATCCGTAAAGCTTTGCACTAAAGTACAAAGTCCTGAGGTAGGTTTGTCATCGTGTTAATGATATTATATCGCTCCTGTCAGGAGCTGGTAAGGTTGGCAACTTCGGTTCTGATTACATAAGTAAAAATGTTTTATATCCATACGCTTACCAGGATAAGAAGTTGAAAAATGATTTTAGGCACTAGGTTTGCTAGCTTTGCCTTTGAGAAATCTCATAGAACTAGCCAGAAAGAAGAAATAGCCATGACGTCATAGCGAAGGAAAGGTAAACTTTTCTAAAGGAAAAATCTATCCCTTTTGTGGTCAGACTTCTCGTTTCAGCAACAATAATAATATAAAAGAAGACGTCATATTGCAAATCAGGACAGAGTGAGAAAGTAATAGATTTATGCTACAAATAGGGATTTAAAGTGTTTCTATGACAGAAGGAGAATATGAGATTATGAGTAGAGATTATGTTTTACTTTAAATAAAATTAAAAAAGAACTTCCCCTCTAAGGAAGTCAACAAACATTCAATTAATACTCCCCGTATTTGTATAATGAATCTTTAACAATATTAAAATATTAAATATCTTTCAAAAAAGGAGAATTAAATATTTCATTGAATTTTGTAAAAAAAATGTAAATTCATCCGCTGTCACTGGATTAAAATTTGCTGACAACTTCAAACAAACAAACCTATAATTCTTTGACAGAATAATATTTTAGAGCCAAGACAGCACTTTCGTTAAAAATGTATACCTACAAAAAATAAAACATTCTGCTTCTGTTCGCACACCCCTAATAGCAAATGTAATTCGCGCGCAGATTGATCAGCGCATGCGTACTTCATAACGCGAAAGGTTGCACGCAAAGCTGCGCGCGCGCACCAATCAAGTCTTAACGCGAAAAAGTTGATATAAATCTGGTTGAAGATAAGAACATATTTATTGCTTTTATAATTTTTTAAATTCAATTATAAATCCATAATAAGTTTTAAAAAATAAAAATGACGACTTTGCTGAGAAAAATTTGGAAAAACCACTCGAAGCACAAAAGTAAGTAGAGTATTTTTTATTTATATAGTTTTATTTATTTTAATACTTTCACATTCAAAACGAAGTTTTTAACTTTTTTGTTGGTATTTAAAACATAAAAGGCGTTTTTAATAAAATGAATAAAGCACTCACACAGCGTCGCTTTCTACTTTGCTTGTTAAAGTTCTTTTTTTCTAATATTCATTATCAGATAACAACAATTATCAACAAACCACCATAAACTTTTTCTTCGTAAGATTATTAGAAATCTGCACATTCGAAAGCACAATCAAACCTGTTCTTAAATAAATATTAGTTTTCTTAAATAAATATTAGTTTTCTTTGTTTCAATTGTTCATGCGACTACCCGGTAATATGACAACTTGTTAAATATATTTCAACAATATTGAAACAAAAATGAATAATAGGTATTTATGGGTAATTCCACGAGCTTTTATTACTATTTAATACTTATTATACTAAGACATCACGCAAATAGACTAAAATTAAATAATGAGCCTTATCGCTATGAATGATTAATTCCAGACAACGTCTGGAATAGACACATAAATAAGAAAAAGATAAACATTCCTTATAAAATTGTCAAAGATCCGAATATGAAATTAGATGTAATATCCTAAATGCTTTTAATGACATTGTCAACTAGCTTTTTGTAGAATTTAAAATCAGGTATTTTAACGTAGACCTCTAGCCATAGTATATTTGAAAACTGCATTCAATTATATGGAGCAGCTTTTGTGATTTGTTTAAAGAAGTTGTTGTAAGACAAAGATTATAAAAACTGCAATTTCGGCCAGTTACAATTTAATTATATGTATGTATATATGTTATTATGTTAATTTATTTGTATGTTTTACTAATTTCGAAATTATCATTATTTACCGATACAGACTATTCGAGGTTTCCTGGAATATATCGTGTTTCAACGAATTAATAATAAGTCCGAACATCATTTAAAGTTGGTTGACCGCATGATAATCCTGAAGTCGGAATTAATATAAATAATAAAGGACTGTGTTTAATGGAATGATGTTGACATTTAATGATAACTTTTATAGAGTTCGATTTAATATTACTAAAGTAATTTATTTTATGATTATTTATTGTTTGCACTTACACGAACGAGGTAAGTATTTTTTTATACGACAAGGGTGCCACACGAATTTAGGACTCTAATGGTAAGCGGTAAATGTAGCCTTTAGAATCTGCTCGTAGCTGCAAATTTTGTAAAAATAAAAGGGTTATTTCATAACGTAGGCAAGACGGAAGTCTCCCTGATGGCCTATACAACTATGATAACGAAAGATTTGAATTTGTACAGTTTTCACTTAAATGAAAACTGTCAAAATACGATACTCGGTTTGGGTGTTTCTTTTCGAAGTCAACCCTTAAATCGCTTGTCATAAATACAATAATGTTAACTGGATTATTGTGTTCCGGCAGTTGGAGGCACTTGGATAGCCAGTCCCACAGTAGTTGAGGAATCCGAGTGTACTTCGCTTGCATATTCATCATATGAGATGAAGGCGAAGAGCCACCTCGTGAGGGATAAGAAATCTTTTTTTCTATTTAAATCTTAACATTTCTTAATTCTCGTTAAAATGAAGGTAGGGTAACATTGCCCTCTCATCACCAAGAAGCAAAAGTTTTTTCATTAAACTGTCAAATGGTACAAACCAGCTTCAATAAAATTATATTTCTAGTATTTTCTATTTGTTTTGCGGGATTTTAGCCAAGTGTGTTTTGTATATGTTGGTTTTATTATTATTATTATTTATTCTAGTACAGGTAATGTAATGTAACATTCGCATTTCGATAATAAAAATATTGAAATAGGAGTGGATACTTTATTCAAGGTTTTATTACAATTTTAATTTTCTACAGGTTCTTGAGAATATACCGCGGTAAAAATGTTTAACACTAATATCCGCTTCATAAATAGGCTGATATCGTCACCAGGATCACGCTGGACTAGTCTAGCTTACTATTTTTTACGTCTTCATTATATGCTCCAAGTTCGGACACACTGTTACCATCGCATAAGGCCGCCTCCGGCCGCTGGTTTCTCTAATTATCTTGGTATTAGGAGCTCTCGCTTAACTCACCGTAAACGGTCAAGGAAAAACTGGTCCTATAAGTTGTCTGAACAACCCTAGTACGTGGTACATTAACGCTGTTTTAACTCACACTTTATAGACAACAGCTATCAATGCAGCAATCTGTATCGTACAAGTAGTACTTATGAGAAACGCCACTCGACTTTCGTCTTGAACTTCTTCCTAAGTAATGGGGTTTCTTTAGAAAGCTTTGCTTTTATTAATAGTTTTCCACGGATATTTTTATTTAAGATGGGTTCTTTCACTAGCTAAGTTATCTGGAATACCCTAGTACATTTTTTACCTATATGTGTTTTTCTTATGAAGAGCCAACAGGTACAAAAAAGTAATCCTTAAGAAATTGAAATTGAATCCTTCTAATTTAATAGTTAACTAAAAGTTTAAGTAAAATTAACTAAACTTAATCAATTTTATTATTCATTTGTTTACGAAAATAATACGAGCAAAATTTTTAAGATCAAAACTAAAAAATATAATATAATATAACGACGCCGATATTTCTAATATTATAGTAATATGTAACAAGTAAGTAAGAAAATTAATAGATTGTCAAAGTTACATTTTGAGAATTTATTAAATATTTTATGTAAGTATTTTGAAGGTCAACTATGAATATTCGGTAACGTCAAATTTAGTGCATTCTCTTAAAAATTAAACAGCAAAAATACTCTAAATTTTAGGCCTTATAACTATAACTGATTTTTGTTCTGAAAGATTACTGTAAATTACTAGGAAGCTTCTACAATCCATTGTATATATTTTTCTAAGTTTTCAACGATTTATAATGATAGACTAGTTGACCCAGTGAGTTTTATATCAATTACAAACTACCACAAAAGGTCTTAGAAAAGCTTTAAAAGAAAACAAAAGACGCGATGGGAGAAATGACAGTTTTAATGTTAGACATAACTAACTGACGTTAGACGACATGCCATAGTAAATAACCAATTTTCAGTTGTAAATTTTCGAGGCGAATTTTCGAAACATTGATGCTTTGTTTTGAAACCACTGAATTAAATCACAATAAAAATTATTTAAATTGGTCAAGCCGTTCTTGAGTTTTAGCGAGATTAACGTAGACGCCAAATCAAAAACTGGTTGTAATTTTATTAACTTACATAACTTGTTTATTATATCATTATATAGATTGGGAAAAAATAAAAGAGAATATGTTAAAATATGAGTTTCCTTAAGTATGGAAATTATGACTTAAAATGTCGAGTTCATTAATTTATGAACAATAAAACATATTTGTGTGTAATTAAAAAAATATGAAATAATAAATTAATATTACTGTCTAATTATTATACACAAATACGTATTATTGTTTACAAATTATTTATATACTTAATAACTTGCTATAGGATATAAAAAAACGTGCACAAATATTTTGTACTCGCTGGATCACCCTTGCGCTACCAGACAGCAGGCAGGGACCATACACTAAATTGCCATAGTTTAGCACCGAAAGAACCAGAGATTTCTCTGTTGATTGTGGGCAGATAGTCAAAATTCTTTTTTTATTCGATAGAGTACTCCTGTAGTGGTCTCACTGGCAAAAAATAATAGTACAATGCATCATTTATCTGTGTATTTATTCCAATCAACGTCTAACAGGCAAGTTGACAATACTGATGAGCATCCATTAAACTTGAGTTTTTTCAGTTTGACTTTTATTTATTAGTTACGGGATTACTCAAAAAAATAATAAATTTGTTAATATATAATATATTTTTTATTATAACAGTTTTGATTGCTAAATTTCTTAGGTTAGAAACTTACCACTCGACATTGTGAATGTGAAAACAAACATAAAATCTCTAAAATGTAAAAATAATTCATTTCGAGCAACTTACAACATTTATTATTTTCAAAAAATGCTTTCAAATTAGAATACAATAGAATATATCTTTATTGTACATCAATTCCAAAAGAGAAATACATAGGAAACAGATTACCAATTTTGTACAAAGGCAACAGCCTTTGTACAAAATTGGTAAATTGGTATTTAGAAACCACGTATTTAGGTTTAATAATAATAAGAATATTTATAAAAACATCCCTTACATGAGAAATAATAAATAAATGACGATAAACCATCCAGTAGCGAATACAATTATTCCTTAGAATTTATATATGCCTAATTAGATTAATGGATTCGACAAGTAGGGGTTAATTTAATTGTTATTCGGTTTGATGTCAGTTTTGAGTTTGTTAATGAGCGCTAAAATGCACAAATAAAAAAGTTACCCCACAAATTGGACCTCATACATATTAGCATTTCTTAGCTTGAATTTATTTAGTTTGAGTTTCTTATAAAATTTATTACTTTTCTTTCTTTTTCATATATTATTATGAAAAAGAACAGTAACTGAATGTCACAATTAAAGCTCAACGATATTAATATCGCAGTATTTCTAGTTTATCTAGCAGACATACCACGGTAAACACTGGACTAAACTTTTTGTGACGATCGATGCCAACATTATTTCCTACGAATGCCATAAATTATTTATCGGATGAAAGGCGTCGATCGAGATTACTGCACTACATTTCTAAGAGTACACACAACTTGGTCCATGCTTGAACACATTACTGATCTTCATATATATGATTGGTGGTAATAGGGTATATGAAAACTGTATTTGTAGCAAATGTATTTCTGCATTCTATACATTGTTAGAATATTGACTAGTTTGAGAAATAATTATGGTCCAAAAAATGCTACATATAAAATATAATTGTAATTGTGACCTTGATGCGATGTCGTCTGTTAGAACTTAGCGCTTGGCCACCAAAGCTTGGACAAATTTATTCGCTAACTCAATACGTTTAACATAAAAATAAAATTATCACGTTTGATTAATGAATTGGCTGATAGTACAAATCTTTTTAAAAACTTTAATCGCTAATAAGTTTTTTGAACCGTTAGAGGATTCAAAATACTTGGAAATGCTATTTGAGTCAAATATAAATAACAATAGTTAATATTTTGGAAATGTATGTGAATATAATACAGTTCACCAATATTGTTTACTCGTTATTGTTTTCTTGCAGAAGAAAATGAACCTAAAAAGCGTGTCGCAAACGGGGTATCTGGGATTTGAAAATTAAAGTTGCTGGGTACTTACTCTGCTTCGCTTTGAATATTAGAATTATAATTATACAATGTTGAAAAGAAAAGAAATGGAATTACACATAATATAAATAGAATCTTAGTATTGAATCACAGTAGATACGACAATTTACTTTCGTACTACTTAATTCACAATATATTGCTCTTCTGTTGGTGTTATCATCTCTCATGGCGATGCTAACTATGATCAGTGGGACCATACGGTCCCATATAATGGCCTCCAAACCACCCCTTAAGCCATTTCCTGTCCACCGGCACATAAATTCAATATCTCTACTTAAAGGCCGTATAAGGACTAACCAAATCTAAGTTGGTAGTCAAGTAAAAGCTTAAATTAAGTTTAATTCACTCACAATTCGCGCTTTCTACTTCTCAGAACTAATTTCAATTATGCCTCTTCTCTTTTAAACGTCTTGCCAACTGCCAGGCAAAAGCGACGTCAAAATTACTGAGTACTTTGTATATGTCAAAATCAAAAATCAAAATTAAAACTGTCAAAATCAAAAATGAAAATGAAAATCAAAAATAACTTTACTACACGTAGTTTTTAGAATGTGTGGGTCTCTTCATGTAAATTTAAAAAACCTGTATTAGAAAAGACTCCTTTCTTTTCTGTACAACAAATATGGCTGTCGTCTTTGTTTTTTAATACTTTGTTTCGTTTTGCGTTTGCGACAAAGCTTAAAAATAAAAATAAAATCCGTTAAATGCAAATTATCTGTGTTAGAATATATTTAACCACCTCCGTGGCTGAGACTACCTACATCAGATCTACCTACATCAGAAAAGTCTGGGGTTGAAATCCCAGAGAGGTCAAAAAATGTATGTTTGGTTGGAAGGTAGTAGGACTTTTATTCTGTATATAACCAGTTATTCTATGTTTCAAGAATTCGCATGTAGTTCGCTTTCATTGTCTGCCATATCTTAACTTTCAATCAGGTGAGATAAAGGTCAAGAATTACCCCGTTCAGAATTAAAAAATCTATTATATTATATTAAATAAATCATCATAATCTTAATTGGTAAGCATTTTGACATATTTGGTTACAGGAGTGAATCTCGAGAAATATAATTAGGTATAATTATTTACATAAGAATAAACAAAATTCATTTTTCAGAAAGAATGTAATATTTACATATTAGCAATGTCCAATATTCAACAGTTCCTTCTTTTAGTTTTGATAAAATCTATAAAAAATAAATAATGACTCTCTTTAAAGTACTAGAATGCATTCTTATACCATTTATCAATTGTGTAGGCAGAAGTCAAAACAATTTTACATAATCATTCCTAGTAAGTAACAGCAAATCTGCTGTAAGTGGAGACTTGACACTATCCTATAAACTACTTGACTATACCATACACGAATTGGGAATAGAACTTTGTTAAAATCCTAATCAATGAAAATCATTCAGTTAATTTCTTATAAAATTTATATTCCAAATTAGTACTTATATTGATAATATAAGGTTTATTTACAAAAACATTAGTATAAATAAAAATAAAAGGCTTAAGAAAATTAAATATTTTATATTTATTTATTTATTACAATAAAATTAATAATAGATATAGATTTAGTATTTCTTTGTTATCGTTAGTATCATAAGTCAATTAACTAAATATAATAACATGGTGAAGTTCGACATGCGTCAGACGATATTAATGTTATTACAATAAATAGTAGCTAATAGTTTTCAAGATAACTCATTGTTTACTTTCGGCGCCTCTGGTGTAAATCAGATCAGTTAATTACGAGGCGAAGGTCTGAGGTTCGATTCAGATGTGTTATCCACCGCTTTAGAGACATATCAATGGCTATTTTAGTGTCAGATATCAGTCGTTATCTAGGTCAGACAGCTGTCGTTGTAACCAGGGCATAGGTCAGTTTTAGGCGCAATACTGCGACGTAATATGTTTGTAAATTGACTATCCAGTTTCCGTTCACTGGTTTGCCAGATAACAATTGGATAAAGATGGTAGTGAAATGAATTTTTTTCCAAAAATATTTTATGTATTTATCATCATGAAGATGAGGAGAGATAGGTTCAGCGCTCCCGCAGACTTCAGAGAAATAGTGACCAATCAAAAGGAACAAATAGAATGCAATTTATATAACCCACTATAAGAATTGGCCACAAGATCTGTGATAAAATGTAGGAAAAAATTGGTCGTAGCACTTCCAATTAAAATACCTTTTTAATAGGAAGCGCTATCAGGAGCAAATTAATCAGCTATTACGTCCTTTAAGTTTATATCAATTAATTAAAATGCAAGCCCTATAATTTTCGTTAACATGAACATAGCTAATAGAGCCAATCGTTCATCGGAAGGTTGCAAAACTAGAACCTAACCTGTAATACACCAACGACTAGAGCTTTAAGAAAATTGTCATTGCGCTGATTATGCAGCTGGATTTTCATTAATATGCTATCACTGACAAAGTCCGTTAACGATTTTGAGCGTAAAATCTCTCCTGACGAGTCTTAGATAGCTTTTAGAATCACAAATGGGTCAACAATAATTTCCCAGCCTTTCCAGAAAAGGTTTGAAAAGATTGCCCATTTATCTACTCAAAACGAACTAGGAATAGAAATAAGTTGCTTGAATTTTTATTTGGAGTCTATACTACATATTTATACGAGATTAGAAAATATTAAGGTTTTAAAACCTCTGAAAATTTAACTTTAAACTATTCTATGATTCTTTATTTAGGTATGGGGGGATATGTGGGTGGGAATGTTAAAGAAATATGGATTGTGAAGTGTTTGTTAACTTGTTCTAAATCAGCTAGCAATAACGTGGACTTTAACAGCCATGACATGTCCCAACTGCGTATTGTATAATTAGCCACATTAAAAATTGATTCAACTTTAATATTATACGAAAACGATGTTCATTTATCAAAAACATAAATTATATGACCCATTTTGAGATCAGAAATGTACATATATTATTATCTATGTTCCTTTCTTTGCTTATAGAATTAAGTGAAGAGTGGGCTCTGGCAGAATGTGAGGGAGAAGGATGGTGGAGGGAGGCTCGTGACACCAATCGCGATCAGGGTGAAGTAAGATATGCAGGCGTGGCGCCTGTAGAGAGAGCTTCGTCCGCACCCGCTACTGCCCTCGCTGTTCGCTCAGCACTGCACTCTGTAAAATGTATGTACGTTAAGGCGGCTACTCACTGTATAAATTAATAACTTATAGAGATATTGTGTGATCTCTGAAGTACTTACTTAAACATAACAGGCATAATTGTATGTGTGAGGCATTTACGCACTGCATAGAACTTCGTCACTAGTCAAGTTCAGGAAACAAAAACTTACCAAATTGCTAAAAGTTTAATAACCACTTTGATATCTCCAAATAATAATAAAACTATTCTTTAACTGAACCGATGAACCTATGCTCTGATAGATGATTAAAATGACCTATACCCCTAATGCGAGTTTCAATCGTATCGAGATGTTTTGATCGTAGTTGCGTTAAACTGACAAATGCATATGTAAAAAGAGGTTTCAAATTCTTCACAACAGAGGCGCTGCTTGGATTGACGTCAAACACGATCGAAACGGTTCAATTCTATTGAAAATAGGTACATATAAGTACGTCTTAATAAAAGTATCTAACGTTATCTGATGAATTTTAATTCTAGAAAATGATTTAATCTTCTACTGAAACGATATAAATAACAAACAAATTGGTATTTCAGCATTCAACAAGAAAATGCAGCGGGTTAGCCTGGATATCAGTTCAAAGGGTATTGTGGTGAACGATTTGGACACGCAGGAGGATATACTCAGTATTTCTATTTACAGGTAAGTTTAGCTTTATTAAAATTGTAGATTTGTTCTGGCACAGGGACTTAAATATTAGCAAACATCCTCTTCGTTTCTCTTGTTAACATACAGCACCGATATCATTCACATATTGGCGTACTTGAAACGAATATGAAGCTGAATTATCGATCGACACCTTAAATCTTCTTAACTTGACTAAGCGCAGTTCTCCTCACGCAAACCATCCCTGCGGGCATATGAGTTCCTGATGTAATTTTCCATATAGTCTGCCACACTAATAATGATACCAGACTTCTGACAGTTACAGGAACATAGGAAAAAAACAGTAAAGAATATATTAACAATTATCCACTTCTCCCAAACAATTTATGACGGTTTCTTACACTATTCATGTATGAAGGAGTTAGAACCATCCACAAGCTCTATACTTGAAGGTCCTTACAATCTATAGAATATGCCTTAGGCTACATATTACCTACGAGAAGTAGCATGCAATTTGAAGTACATCGCTGCGTAAGCGTGCTTTGTGTCATGATCATTTATTAGTGGCTGATCGATGTGTTAGCTTTCGTAGCGTTAAGTTTAATAACTTTCAACGAGGTATTCTTAATTACGTCGAAGTCATAGTGAAATATATGAATAATAATTATAATTATCTAATTATTATTTTAAATTATTTATCGCTAAAGTAATTAATCATGTCAATGTGGCTGATCTTACTATCGTATGTCAGATTCATTCACGTACCAGACTGTAGCTGGCACAAGAGCTTATTTATAATTAATTAATTATTACCTATGTTGTCATTTTTATCAGTACTGCGGCTAATATACTTACAGGGTGAGAAATTAAAAACTGCATAAATCTCACTATACATTATTTTGACATTTTTGATGGTTCTAATAAAAAATTTGATTATTTTTATGTCAATTGACAACCATCTATATCTTCAACATATTTATATTTATTTACGCAGATGTTATATCACTTATTCAAGTGTATATTTGAACCCATTTTCAATCGTCAATCAGTCAATGTTTTTAATTTCTTTTCTGATTTTAGCCGCCGCAACTACGGATTCTTTGTTCACAAACGAAGTATAAATAGGAAATATAACTCTCTTCTAGGGTGAGCGGTAGATAAAGCATTAAATTTCTCGTAATAAATATGGATCTCCCATAAGATGCATATTTAGAATACCCTAATTCTGTCTCTATAAACGTAAAAAAAAAACAAAAAATAGGTATATCTAAAAAATAGGTTAATCGTAAAAACATCACTTTAATCTTGTGACACAGGAAGTGTGCGTGTTTTTAATCATTGACTCAATGTACAAAAGCTAAAGATCACTTGCGTATGTCATAATTAGAATTTGAACATGTTTACCTAACTCACTCATGACTAAAGAAACAGAAAGGAACTTACATCCTTCTATGGACCGGCTCAAAGCTGTGGAAGGAAAGAAAATTGCTTCGATAATTTTCATTTTTTTAAAATTCAAATTATTTATTGCGTACCGTAATATTACATATAGATTTTAAGGTTAAACAATTGTTTAACCTTAAAACTCATCATCAGATCATTATGATCCCTGTTGAGCACAGCAAAATATTTTAGTTATGTCCTGGAACATGGGAAAGGATAGATATTTTTAAATTCATACGGTTAGCACCGTCTTATTTACTAATTGAATTTGTCTTAATTCAATTTAATTTAATTCAATAAAAATTAATACAATTTAATAGGAATAAATTAAATAAACGATTTCAAATCAATTTTCATTTTCATATTTATGTCAAAGTTTATATGACTGTTTACAATATTTAATATTTCAATTGAATATTTAAAAGAAAATTGGAAAAGTAAAAATTGTGTCAGTTTAATATTAAATAAAAAAAAGCCATTATTATTCTTTTACGTCAGGGTTAATTTTTAACATGAAAATATATTAATTAATATAATAAATAAGATAAATTAATAAAAAATAGCATGTCAATTTCGAATTAGATAATAAAAAATATATTTTTTTACAATTTATCATTAAAAATTCGTTTATTAGGTCATTTGGAAGGTTGTTATATTCTCTTATTGCCATTACATACGAACTCGTGTTGTGCATTTTCAATTTGGGTTTGGCTGTATTAGTTTATTTGGATATTTTGCGCAATGTATAACGCAATCTCATACCATTTTAATCATTAGGGATTCCCTAGTATCCCAACCTAATGCTTGCAGATTCCCGAATAATGTTAAATGAAAATAAAACATGTTGTTGACGCTTTATAAGAATAGCGTTTTCTTTTCCAGAATTTCATACTGTTCAGCAGATGCAGCAAATGCTCGGGTGTTCGCGTTGGTGGAAGGCAAAAGCGGTAGCGGAGCGAACGAATCACACGTAGTTCACGTTTTCGTTTGCGCTCGGAGGAAACAGGCGCGAGCACTTGCTCTCTCACTTGCACATGCATTCAATGATGCATATCAAGTTAGTATAGTCTATTTTTTGCATATTACACAAGTAAATGCGTTCATTTTTGCCATATTTTTCCTTTAACTGTTTTAGGATATATCTACTTTACATTTTTTGTTAATTCGGTTTATTAATAAGTCATATTTTAATTTATCAATAGTATTTTACAATGTATGAATATTTTGTCATCATCCTATCATCGTGACTCCAAAGCTATATTGTCTTAATACTGAAATGTCGATAATAAAGAACTTGTATCTATCTATTACTAAGTGAAAATTTCATTTTAAGATTTTCTAATCTCTAACAGATTAAGGGAATAATTTTACTTTTCTGTCATGATTACTTTCTATCATCTTCATCTAAAATTATATATAATTTACCTGTAATAATCCTTTAATTTTAATATTTCAGGCTTGGCAAGCAACACAAGAAAGCTCTGTACATTCCAGCGGTAACAGACTTGCGCCTTGGGTAAGACAAAAAACAAAAAATAACTTAAATTTTAACATTGGCCTTTCAATATACGGCACAAGTTGACAGAAAAATTTAATTTCAGGTCTTTTCAGTTATCAAAATACGCATATGTCTATAACAATATAGCGTCTCTAAAAACTTACATTAACGATTATAGCAATTAAAGTGGCCATTAACGTTAATAGCAATTTTACAATCATCTATTTACTAAATACAATGCTTATTATAAAAACCAATCTTTTTATCTCTTCATGGTGAGACTGTTTATTTGATACTTATTATCGAAACCACATCTTTGAATTATAAAGGCACTATTTTCATAATTTTGGGCCCTATAAAAAGAGTAGGATAGATTTTTGCCAAACTCGAGTCATATAGCGTGAAAACAGAAGAGCGGCTTCTAACAAGACGAGGTTCATCAGCCATTTTTCTGCCGTAGGAGGCCAAACGTCACATACCATGAGTATCCCGGTCATTATGACTCACCCATTACAATATAGATTTTATTGTTCAGTCAAATATCCATGGTGTGACGGATTCCATTGGTAATCCAAAGACAATTGTTTCAGGTGCGATTTCATGAAGAATCTGATGATGAAGTAGACAGTGAAGAGTGGAATTCACCGGCTCCTCTAGTCACCTTTGCTTGAACTTTTAGAAGTCGCCTGCCTGCATGAACAGAAGATGAAGAAAGCATCGATACAATTGACTGCTAATTTACGGACTAGTACTAACTAAACCAGCCCTTAATGTTACCTGAGTAACTCCATGACGTCGAAAACCATCATCTTAAGTTGTTTCGCTATCCATTGTCACATTCTAAAGCAAAAAGACATTCTTAGGAATTAAGCCTGATGTTGAAATGGGCAGGCACATTACAAGGAGGACTGACAGCCGTTGGGGCGAAAACATCCTCGAGTGGCCACCGGGTACAACCTACAAGCCTTGCAAAAGTCGCAGGAAGACGCTGGATGGGGTCAGCCCAGGACCGATCGCTCTAGAGACTCTTTGGAGAGGCCTTCGTCCACTAGTGGGTGTCTCTCTTCTGATATGAAGATGGTGATGAAAAACGGTGCTGTGGTAAAATATCAACAAATGTCAATCAACAAAGACCTACATCAACAAATCGATCAAATGTTGGACCAGTTTCACTATAAAAAGTAAACTTAAATAAATAAAAACGCATCATTAATGTATTTATAATTTTAAAGTTCATTTTACAATGAACACTGAATAATTAGTGTTTCATCATTTTTTTTACACTACTCTATTATTCAAAATCTACAATGCAAAATAATGGTAACTAAATATTGAAATTTTTCATAAGCTGTAATTTTATTGCGATTTTATTTATTAGTACAATTGGCTTTTTAAGAATGCAAGCCTCAAATACGTCATATATCAGTAAGATCTATTAATATGAGAGCTGTGACGAGTTTGACACTGGAATACGTTACTGCTTTGCAATTAAAGTAATTTTATAACTAAAATTTACCAAAAAAAAGTTTAGGAGGCAAATTTTTTCTTAAATATATTTAGTAATATATTTAAGAAATAATGAATGTTTGTAAATTGAGTAAAATGGTGAAAAATACATCAAATAGTTCACTATACGTGCCATTTGACTGTCTAACTATAACTAGATATAAGATAAATATGGCTATGAATATTGATAAACAAATAGTTATATTGCTTTATTACTTTAAATAAAGTTAAGTACTTTAAAGTGAAAACAGGTTTAAAAATCTGAATTAAAGGTAATATTTCAAAAATTGTTTCAATCAAAATAATAGTTTAATAAATAAATATTTGTATATATAAATAGCTTTAAATTATACTAATCCACGCTAGCTTTAATTTTTTTATTGTTTTTACGTTTAAGTTATATAAGTTAATATACTACTGTATGTACAATAGTTGAAACTGTACATTACATCATTAAATACAAGATAAAAAAATTACTACATTGAGTACAGTTTTTTGGGGACAAACAATATTTTCGTTAATTGTCTTGATCATAGTATATCAATCACCTCTTGTGGTTATGTGGAAATATATTCCTTATTACAAAATGTGGTTTACAGATAGTCCTGGTTTAGAGCTGAGGCTATCTCATATAGTTATTCCAGGTAGATAGAGGCAGCATGAAGTTTAATCCCGGTTTAACTTTAAACCGCGTTTTGTAATATGGAAGTTATGTCTGTTCAGTGCTTGTATTAGTTACGCTGTGTTAGCCAGAACTAAAGTTCTGATCCTAAATTCCTCTTCGGAACCCATGTTATATGAAGGAACATGAAATTAATCATTTCAAGAAAAGAGTTTTTCTTGAAATGATTAATGCTGTTGGCCGCAGGTGGCCTTTACAACGTTACGGGGGTTTTAAGGAGGTGAGAACCTTGGAGAGTCCTCAAGCCTTAAGGGGCGATTCGCTTTTGGAGGATTTCTAATCGACAGGCATCATATGCAGGGGAGGTGTCCCGCTGTCTCTAAGAGTATCCAGGGCACTCTACCCATGAGGGAATACGTGTGCCGGTAAGGAATTTCTCACTCTGGTTGTATAAAATAAAAATAAAATCAATACAGCTCAAATAATTACTTTTATTTATCTATAAAGATAGTAAAAATTTTATACTATTATTTATAGAAATATTGATTGATAATGATATCAATAGGTTTATACCTTAAATAAAAGCTTCTTACTCTGAATTTTGTGTTAAAATTAACGAATTTATTAATTTATTAGATCAATTTATACATGTATTGATCCGAAACCGTTCTTAAAATCTGACCAACCCCTCACTAGAAGCAAAAAAAACGGTCAAAAAAGGAAAAGGGGGTGCCCCCAAAATTGTAACCAGCTCTGAATTTCCTTTTAATTTTCATAATCATACCAGCCGAAAGACGTCCACTGCTGGACATAGGCTTCTCTAAAGATATTCAAATCGGTCGAATATTATTATGAGACAGGAGAGTGTCCGTATAATATATTTATAGCAGATACTTATAGACTCAATAAGGAAGTATCGACAAGTAAATAAGATAATCAACAAGGTAACAGGTACAAAGTCATATAGTAAGCACTACTCACTCAATTGTATCCATATTTACAGAATTTACTAATATAAAATAATTTTTATTTAATTTAAACGACAATCTTTGAATTTGAGGAGCATCTGCCTGCCGAGTGCAGTGAGGAACAGCGGTGGACTACAGTCGTTTCCGCCGTTGTAATTTATCATCAAGAAGTCAACACAGTCCGTGACACCGTCATTGTTGCAATCCTGGAACAAATGAAAATATTTTGGCGTGAATATCGCAGCTCGCTGGTATAGTGGTGCGAGATGGTCTTATTTCGATTACGAAAACGAAGTATCTTTCGCTATGGTCCCGAACGGGTCCACAAAAACTTGTTATCCATAGCGATTGCTTCGAACTGGGGTTGCCAACCGTATATTGAATTGTATTGTACTATATTTGTTTATTTTTTCCATAAAATACTATATATTATTTAAATGTACTATATTTTTTATTATTTATTTTAGAAAATACTATATTTCGCTGATGAAATGTTGACAACCCTACTGCGAATGTTCTTTCCAACTTTAAGCCGTTGTTACGGCATCCGCTTTCATCCACTAACCCTCATTCAGCGTAGAGGTGTTATGGCTAAACTCCTCGTGTGTTACTCATCTAAGAATACCTGGGCCTAGGAGTGGAACTTATATTTACTTATACGTTGGTCAATGACGATGATCAGATTAAAAACTATGGACTTGGCAGCTGTCAAAGTTTCGTATAAATTATCCACTAAACGAGCTAACACCAAAAAAAATAATTACGTAAAAGGATAATTAGCACTTCGAATTTTTTCTATCAAATAGGGTTTTGACTCTAAAATGAATTCTAGTTAAATAACACACAAAAAGAGTGATTTTTTATTGTTGACAAAAAACAAATTTGTGTACAGGATGTAATTTGCACATAATGATCGTAGATCATACTTCACTTCATATCAGATTAGCACGAAAGCTATAAAAACAAAGGTTTTTTTCATCAATCAACCTTTTTAAACAGACGTTTAAAAAGGTTGATTGATATAAATTATAGTTTCGAAATGACATACCTTCTAAGGGATTTTTATACTAATATTTTTTTATATATTAACCTTAGCAAATGACTCGACACCACTTGATGATAAGCAGTAGAGGAGTCCATGTGTGAAAATAGATAATGAAGCATGCAACATGCCTACTTCCCTAGCCACCCTTACCTTGCCGGCCCAAAAAGTGCTTTTTCACGCCTCTTTTAAATGAACCCACGTTTATTATTTTAATTATTTATTTATGCACACATAATAACATAAACATACTCTTAAAAGGACAGTAAGCACAAAGGATCTCCTTATTTCGCAACGAAATTTCTTCAATCAGACCCGCAAAAGGAAATAGAGAAATTATAACTCAAAACTCGGTTTATGTGGAATTAGTTACAAGAACTTGTACAAGGTTCCATTTAAGCACTTACCTATAAGTTTAAAATTCGTTTCTCAAAAGAACGCATGCTCGCACGGTAATTATATGAACAGATAAAAAAATACATGTATTTGTTGTGTGAGTAAATCGATGAGTAGTAGTAGTATTAATGATCCGTCCAATCCAGATACAATAAATTGGTTTTGAATTGTCCGGCGGTTCGTGTTTGAGAAGTAAGGCTCAAATTTTATATATTTAATTTTAGTGTTAAAACTAAAAACTAACTTGAATTAGTTCTAAACAAAAATTCTACACAGAACTAAAAAGTAAGAACGAAAAACTAACTTCAGTTAGTTTCTAAAGTTCTGTGTAGAATTTATTCTGTCCAAACCCTTTCCGTTTTATGTGGGGCCATTGTATTGCTGAAGCTAGAGAGAAATGTAGATATAATTTTTTATGCATAATATCTACGGGTTTTATAAAACTTACCTTTCCGTATTTCTCAATGTAGTTTTCTATAGTTGTCACTGCGCATTTATAGTCTCTGGCGCAATCTTGGAATGCTAAAAAAGAAAGTAGTCAGCTAATTAGTGACAAGATTTTAGGATTATAAAATATTCAATTAGATGCATATGTACCTCCATTTCTCTGCGGGTCATCTTCAGGTATTGTAGGCTTCCCGGCAGCAGCCCAGTACACCCTGGAGATATAGAAAGGTCCACAGTAGCCATCGCTGCAGCCACGGTTCCGTTCACAGCCATACAGGTAGCATAAGCAATTGAAACATGACTCATTGAGGTTTGAGATATGCACTCCTGAAATTTTCAGTAAAATCTGATCAACACTTTGAAAAAACTACAATGAGGCCTCATTGGACTATTTCGTACAAAATTTTATGATAGCTTTTTAGACTGAGAATATTTTTTCAATTAATTTGATTCTCAATACAAATACAAACAAGGTGTGCGCCCCGTGGTAAGGTTTTATGGCACATACAGGGGATATACACTGTTCCAGTTCACTTTACACTTTAAGAGCTATAACATTTTTTTTGGAAGACGGACGTGTACATGTACTAATGATGAAAAATGTACTTTTTGAAAACTTCCAAAATTTTAATCATGTATTGATAACCACTTTTATTTTTTATTTAAAATCTATGATAATTAACCTATATATTTTTTACAAACAATGATTGTTTGTAAAAAATATATAGGTTAATTATCTAATGAGAAGTTTTCCTACATTCTATCTATAGATATAATGTCTGTTACTTTATTCATGGATAAACTAATATAAAATACACTTTGAAAGCATTAGAAATTACTTGCTTTATTAATCCTTGCTTAGTTTTTTATCCAGATGGATTTATTTTTATCGATTTTATACAGAACAAATGAACTCAGAAGCTGTACCTATAGCTTTTGTAATAAGTTTTAATAATATTATATTAATACAATTTTTGCGAAATATGGTTTATGTGTAGTGAATTCGAAATTAAAATGACACAAATAAAAGGTCTAAACGTCTATTTGTTCTACTCACACAAATAAAACATAATTAAAACACAAAACGTTATACTAGTAATATTTATTGAGCCACGATAGACTCCCGGGAACCATAAAACAAATTTAACTGTGTGGAATGTTTGCCTGTACAACAATATCCAAACATATAAACCTCTAAGTTTGTCCAGAAGCTACATTCCGCGCATAATATAATATCAATTTGACATATTAAAACTTACCATTCACTATAACTAAACAAAACGATAATATCAAACACAGATTCCTCATGATCGGTCACTGGCAGTCACTTATCACTTATAATAGCAGTACCTATACTCTTTGAGTCACTTATCAATAACACCGCGTCATAAAGAAGGACTAACGTATTTCATAGACCGGTCTGTACTATACAAGGCTCCTCACTAAAATGACGTTTACTTAATACGTTTTTCAAGTATGCGATATACTATTATGTAATAAGGCAAAAATACGCTCCAGATAGCTTCCATTCTTGGATTTATTTACCTTAACGAAGAATCCGTTGAGGTAAATGAACGTTCAAATTTTACATACAATTAAATCCCAATTATTTTATAATTATAACATATTCGTTAAATAATGATATTCTTTTTGATGATCATAACAGCCTTGTTTATATTAATGACTAAACTTTGTACTTGATAAAATCCGGTTTTCTTGTTTTTCAACTGCAATGACTTTATTTGTTCGTCAGTTATTCGTAAGTCTAACCAAATTTGGATTTTTTATATTATTTTATCAAGAAATTCGGTAAGCTTATTAGGTATTTTATCAATTGCTGCGTTACACTTTATCATCAGCTTAATTTTGATATTTGAACCAAATTTTAGTTACGTTTCATAACGGTCAGTTGATTTATATATTTTTTATCGCTATAGTAATTAAAGTAAAAATCGATATATGGACAGCAAACAATAAGATCTAATGTTGAGTAAATTTCAAAGTAAATAATTTTTGATATTATTACAAACTTTAAGGTAACTGTGTGCCTTTATAAAAAATGCGTTAGTTACCTTAAGAATTTCTTTACTATGGAAAATAAAATGAAAAGATACGAGCCCACGAATTTTATAAACTCTGTCAGTGTCACATTCTTTTTTCTGTTGTGGCTCTTTGTGGAATCTACGGTATGGTGGGACGAGTTTCTGTACTTACTTACATACTGTACGTACTTCTGTACTTCTGTAATGCCTTATAGACCAAGACCCAGAGTAACAGGCTAAAGGCCTTAAGTGGTTTAACTTGCTTTTTATTTTTTATGACATGTACTATGCACATAGCTTTTATTATACAGTACATTCAATCAATTTTTATGCATTTACTCTGAAATGGATGTGGTGGTATGTCCCACAGGAGATATAGGTATTATAGGTATCCCACGGCTTTGCTACATTAAGGAAAAGCTTTTAAGTACTTCATAATAAAAACCACAATGCACATTATCTACTAGTTCATGCATCAATGAGTAATACCAATAATTTACATTAAATGATAAATGTTTGTTTTCCCCCTTACGTAATTAAACTATTTTACATATATATGCTTCAGGGTTTCCTTCTCAAGATTAGATTTAATACACTTGTAGTTCTAACTATGTCGCCATCAATGCACTCGGTATAAAGATAAAAAAAGTCAAAATAGCTATAGTTAGTTTAAGATACCAGTCAATAATTTAGTTTTAGTATCTTCATTTACATTTCAATGCGGCGCCACATATCAGTTACCACACTAGTAGTATAATATTATTTTTTTTACAGTTAAGTGATTTAGGAAACAAAACTGTCCCAAAAGATGAAACCTTCAATCTCGTTATCCTCGGATTTTGTGGAATTGTTTTACAACCGTCAAGGCATATATAGTATATACATATTGCTTATATCGGTAAAAATGTTGAAACAAAAATATATCCGATTAACGTTTCAGTGACTCGAGTTGTTACTTACTGGATTGTTATAATTGTGTAGAATAACATTACAATGTACGAATTGTAATCAATCCAATTGAGTTCACGGTGTAACGAATGAGTTCACCTTACTCGGTGCACATTGCACTTGTACGAGTACCCTTGCGTAAATAAGTTACTTATCATTTTAACGCAGGAATGTACCCTCATTAAAATGATAATACGATATACCTATTTAGTTATATATACTAAAACTATGATATTTGAAATAAAATAATGAAACTAACAATTATTCATCTAAGGCTAAAATTTCGCTACATTTGAAACATCAAATGACGTTCCCTGTCATCAATCTTCTTGGTTGTATTGTAGTGAAAGAGTAGTAAGTACTGAACTTCAATTTAATTTAGTTGATGCACAACGAAATGGAGGCCATTTACTACCCTTTTACTATAATACAACCAAAAATGCGTTTTTGCCTTATTTTAATAAGGGCATTTTTAATGCGCATCATAAAAAATGCCGATTAAAATAAGTCAAAAGTGTATGGATCGCCAAGTGTCAAAAAGTATTAAAAAACCAAATGCAATTGACTAAAATTGATAGTTTTCTTTTTGGTAAAGAGCTTGCAGAGACACTAAAAAGCTATAAACAAGTGAAGTGCCGATCTAAAGTCCGCTCCGACCCGTAAATTTAGGAATAAACCCAAGGTTCCACCCCAAAGACCAATAGTAATTTAAACTGGAAGGATATCGAATCAAAGTCTCTAATATTTCATTTTCTAACGAACTTATCGTTTCTCATTACAATAACCACAAGATCCACCAGCAGATTAACCTGGTTGCCGGTGTCTTATGCAGGAATCTCTATTAGAATGTGGTAAGCATGATCTATTGACATCATTTTGGCTGCCATATCAGAAAATTCATTTAAAAATTCATTCTTGCTTAAAGAAATGGTACCATTTTTGTAATCAACCTAACATATATAAGCTTCAATATCTATGATGATTTATTTTATAATATATCTTTATCACTCTGGAGCCCAGTATAACTGTTTGAATTGTTACAGAGCGGTACTTTCTTGAATTTTAGGCTGTAAAATAAGTGAAGACGATCTTATAAAATGGTTTTTAAAGGTTTATTCAGACTTCACTCCTCTATGCCCTTATAGATATAGAAACCCTCGCTAATTACATAAAAAAACTTTGTCTTTAGAAAATATTACAAAGAAGCTAGTTACTCTTCTTGCACTGTAGAAATTTCGGGACTTCTTATCAAAAAAACGCAACAATTAGTTTTGGCAGTCCTCTGATGATGTTAACCTGACACTGCCTAAAAAATTCTGAAGACACCGAAACAAGTGGAAATCTGAAGGTGCAAGGTCAGGGCTACATGGCGGATGGATTAACAGTTAGGCTGTTAACTTTGCTTAGAGCCTAAAGATGTATGTGGTCCAGTGTGATAAAAGGCCACACGCCCTTTCTATTAATCAATTCCGGCCGCTTTTTCTCAACTTCTTGCTTTAATCTCATTAGTCGTTGGCAGTAGCGATCCGAATCGATGGTTCTGGCCAGCGGTAAAAGCTCATAATAAACAATGCCCATCCAATCCCACCATCATAGAAACAGCATCACCTTATTGCGAGTTAACCCAGGTTTTGCAACAGTCGGTGAAGCCTGACTTCAGCCCTTTGAACTTGTCTTGTCTCCATAAATAATCTCAAATGAGTACACGGTTCCTTAAGTTACTTTCAGTGAGATCGTGAGACACCCAAATATCGAGCTTTTTTTGTACTCACTTTTTTCAAATGGGTCAAAACTGTTTTGTGGTCAATTCCCAGTTCTTCAGATTCGTAAATAGTCGTCGTAATTTTTTCGCGGCTTGCGTTGAATTTTTTCCTTCTTTTTAATAAAATTTTAAAATGTATCTAATTTCTTCATTCGATTAGCTTTTAGCATTTTGACAAATAGTGGGAAACAAAATTTTCCTAATTTGATTCTTTTTTTGAAATGTCATCTTTTTAATGTCATGAAAACCAGTCAGATACCAGTCAGTATAGCCGAAGATATTTTATTACAAGTTTATACATCTTTGGAGGACAAGTGTACGAAACCGAATCAAACTTCACTTACGGGTAAGTTCGTTCATAAAATAACTTTTATACAGTAAAGCAGAGTGTTGAAATTAATGTTTATTGGTTTTAAATAAAATAAAAATAAAAAGGAAACATTATAATACTAATTCCTTTGTTAAGAGTACCTATAGCCTGAGCCACAACTTGAGCGAAATAATAACTGTGTGGAGTATAATATTATTCACTATATATAGTATTTCTTGTTTTTCCATGTTTACTTATATCAAAACTAATCCATAATTACAAATTTTAAAACAACTTGGTACTGGTTAATAATAATTTATAGTCCAAGTAGCATATAATACATAATTTAAATGAAATACATCTGTCTTAATCTATAAGTGGCAAGTCTGATATTGTGTGTGCAGGTCCAAGCCGTCGCTTGTGAGATTTAATGGTGGACTGCAGTTGGGTCCTCCGTTGTAATTGATCATCATGAAGTCATAGCAGTTTGTTACGCCGTCATTATTGCAGTCCTGAAATCAGAAAATCTGGTAACTGCATCAACCTTGTGGGTAAATATTATTTTATAACTGCATCGCATACTCTGTTCGTTTCAAGACATGTGTGAAATAAAGAAAGAATTGATGTCAGAAAATCAAAAAACGGATGTCCTGATGTGAAAAAGGAAATTTGAATATTTCTAACAGTAATTGAAATGTCAACATAAAAATTTTAGGGAATACCTTACGTGACCGAGCCATCGGTATTAGTATTTTAAATTTATTTAACAGTTTCATTTACAAACTCTATTAAGATTTTGTTTGTATCATTGATTCAGACTTATGTTGTATAGACGTATGTTGTATATTAAACGTAAAGAAAAGAATCAGGACAGAGCAGCTCAGCAGATCAGATTTTGAGAGGATTTTCAGGTTTGGATATTTTTCCAAATAAAATTTTTATTCGCTGATCTCAATTCCTTATATTATATTATTACCTTGCCATATTTCAACATGTAATTGTGTATGGTCTTGATGGCGCAGTCGTAATCTTGAGCACAATTCTCGAACGCTAAAAGGAAATGTATTTGCTGAAATACTGGGCTCGATTCTGATACCTAAAACTGTCATAACACAAGAAATTTAGGTAAAAGTCTCAAGATCCCGATTTTAGAAAGCTGCTTCTCTAGATTCTAAAATTATCTATAAAAGTTGTTTGATAGTTCTAAATATTTTCTCTCTTAAACAGAATGGGATACCAATTGTATAGTGGTGGTAAACTAACGAGTTTATGGCAGACTTGCAACAACTTTAATTTATAATATTTGCGATCACAGTTCGAACCAAACCTAACCAACTGAGATAATCATCTTTTTTTCATATATAAGGTGACTAAAAATATTAATATGGTTAGAACTTTAACTAGTTTAATAAAAAATACCTAACCCCGTCTGTCTGCAGAGTAACTTAAAATTATTTTGGTTTAATTTTATCTTTTTACCGTATACAACCTTGTTTTTTACATTTGTAACTGATAAATTATTATTACTAAAATAATAATATGCTATCATAGTGATCAGAAAAATAACAACAAAAGAGTAGGCCAAGCTTGATATGGGGTGAACTTCCCCCAAAACTTTGTTGAGAAAAATTTGTTGTCGGTCAGAAGTATTCTTCTCTTGTCTCTTCTTCCAATTATTAAATATGTCTATTCTTCTTCTAATTATCCATTATGCTAAAGGATCTCAGAGGAAATATAGAAATAGTAATTTGCAATAGGTAATGATTCGAGTTCACTCAGAGTCACTATCAAATAATAATAAAAATAATGATAATAATGATAATTATTATTATACGAAAAAATCAGCCGAGGTTAATAAACCCAAGATAAACTCATGGGAACTGTACAAAGTGAAAGTAAGTTTTATGGGGTTCACTTAAACAAAGTGAACCCCATAAAACTAAAAAAAAAATCGGTCGCGTTGGACCAGTACGAGCTTCTCCCTCACGCTTTCACTATAGTTTATGAGTGTATTCTACCTTCATGAGTGGCAGGGTCATCAGCAGGAAGCGTTGGTTTCCCAGCATCAGCCCAATATATCTTGGGCATGTAAAAAGGCCCACAGTACCCTTCGCTGCAACCACGCGTCCTTTCACAGCCATGAATGTGGCACAGGCAATGAAAGCAGAGGTCGCTTAAATTTGAGATGTATATCTCTGTAATAGAGTTTAATTAAGGTTACTTCCAACAAAAACTGATCATAATTTTCGTACAGTGGGCTTAAGAAGCAAATTAACATTTTACTATTAAAAAATCTGTCAAACTGCATTCGACCAGAGTGAGGTTACACAAATTCGTAATGTTTTTCCCATCTTGGAAGGCCAGTCCATATTGGCTCAGCACTGGCGCGCCAATATGGACTGTTAAAGAAAAGTAAACTATATCGACTATTTAATACAATACAAAAATACCTCAATGCGAAAGCGAACCTAGTGGAGCAAATAATATGAATACATACGGAAGTATAATTTGACATTCTGAAGTAAATATCTTCCAAAAGTCTTATTTCTGATCATCTGTACTCAAACCTATAAGAGTACATTACATGACCTATTTTTTATATATTTTTTCAATAAATTTAACTGATATTAAAGCCACTTACTTCCGTTAACGATGACCAAGCACAGCAAAAACAACAAACACGACGAACGCATGCTGAGTCACGATATCTAACCCTAAGCTTTGTAATAATTAATCACCACACTCACTTCAATTTTGTAATAAAAACTGCATACTACTCATTGGTTAAAAACTTATTAACATTAAAAATAATGTATAAGTGCGTGCGAGTACGTGCAAGCTAATTTACAATATACCCAAAATAAATAAATAAAATATTATACGTTCTGGTTTTTCTTTATTTCGGAAACAGGTATTTTTTATTACAATACAGAATACTGTACAAAAATTTATATATTGGTCATTTCTGGTTTTTTGATGTATCTAAATTTATTCGCATAATCTGTAAGCGTTATGGGTTGAAATAACTTTGTTATAAACAGGAAAATCTTATCAATGTACAATGTTTGTTTAGAAAAGGTTACCTTAGACTGTCCATTTGTTTTTTTTTATTACCATTTCATCAGCCTATACATATATTAAAGTATTAGTTCACGATGCAGTATAACTTCTGCCCCTTGCCAGCCCAATGGCTTGTCCTATACAATGGTAACTAAAAAATTCATGTATGTCTCCTTTCTCACCCAATGATTTAAAAAACTACATCCATTGTCACATGTTCACCTTAATTAATCACACTTTCAGATAGCGTGCTTAAGATCCGTAAAAACTTTAGAAATAGTTGTTTTTTAACAGAATGATATTTCATTTCGTTCCCATCATGTTCCTTCTTTTTCATTTTTTCCTTTCCTCTCTTAGATTTTAACTTCCTCAATCACTTCTAAAGCGAAAACTAACAAACTAATTTATTTATTTTATGTTTATTAAAGATAATATTTATTTTATATATTTTAATTCACGGTTTCTTTTGAAATGGCCAAGGTGTAAAAATTATGAAAAAATCAAACGATACACATCTGTGTTGTTAACCAAATCTTTTAATTGTTTCAGTATTAACAGAAAATTTACAAATTTTTGTAATAATCTGGCGCACCGCAGAACTTCTGTAAAATGCTTATGTCGCATTCTTTTTCGCAGCATTCGCTGACCAGCGTGTTTTTTCTCACTGTTTCATATTCTGAAAAAATAAATAACAGTACATTTTTAAAAAAGACATCACACCATTAAATATTTTGTAAGAAGTAGTATTTTGTAGATATTGACATGTCTATAATAAGCCTATATTCAAAGGACTAATGTTAAGGAATTTGAATATTTTAGAGCTGCTGACAATTTTACGGTTTGAGCATTTACTGACAAGGAATGACAATTCACTGCATAAATTTATTGTTGCCCGAGGCGTCAAAACGATAAACAATCTTTCCAATGTAACAGTAATTATGTTCAGCTATATCTTAAAGAATTTTTTAAATATTACTAGAAGATAGATCTCTTAATATTGGACAGCATTCATTAGCAAAATTCCTACATTTAGAAAGTTTATTATTATATAGTTTTTTATTGATTAAAATGACGTTTTGCGTTAACTTTTGAAAAATAGCAAGCGCTGAAAGCTGGAGTAGCTTTATCGATATCTTTTGCTGATTATCCATTTATATAAACGGACTCGGATAGTTTTACCGGTCAAGCTGATCCAAAACACGGTGATGGTTGGTTAAAGTTTCGTTCTCTGGTCAGCAGACCGCTCTGCAAGCTGGTGAAGTTGCCGGGAACCCAAAGTGATCTTAATTGTGATGCCTTACTCCCTAATTTTATCTCTAATATACAAAAAAATACACTGTACATAATATACTAACTATTTATATATAACTTTGTAACATACAGTAAAAAGCTATTAGATAATAAATAAAGGTATATTTGGAGAAATAGGGTAAGATAAAGATATATAATCTTTTTGATTAAGCTCGATAAATCGTGGACCCACTTTTTAAATCTTTTAGGAAGAGTGAAATGAAGAGCAAATCCATGATTATATTTAAAACAAAAAAGAACACTTCGAAGAGTATCCTCAAGCAAGAATAGGAACTGAATAAAAATTCAATTTAAAAAAGTCATACCGTACAAACTATATTCTAACCTAATTCGAATTTCTTACATTATAATATGTAATGAAATTACGGAATTTTACGGTAAGTTTTAACACTGCAATTTTTACATGAGACTATTATACAGATTATCAAAGAAAAATAACACAGAAACATATAAAAATATACAGTTTTCTTCTATATTTACCGTACTTGTATTATTATAAAACACCTTTAACATTTTCAATTTAAAAAAAGTTTAATCTGTTGCACTCTACGTTTTTGGCACACTATTGAAGTCTTTGATTATGTCTTTCATATTGAATTAGAATGAAAGAGAGGCAAATAATTTAATTTTAGTTTAAGAGGACAAGAGAATCTTTATCAAAGTTGTCAGTGAATGTTCTCATTTTATGTCGTAGTTTACACACCGTATAGTGATAATGACTGATTTATTTCCAGAAATACTACTACTATTAAAACGCCCCTATGCAACTTGCCTTCTTGCAATAGATAGGCAATTTGCTAAGGGTTATCACTTCACTTGATAATGGGTTAGCGAATAGGCCAACTGGTCATATTCTCGATGTACAATTCCATTACATTTACTCAAAGTTTATAACGTGAAACATTACTACAATATTAAGAGGCGTTTCCCTGATTAATATAGATTTTTAAGAAGTATATCAACTTAATCCCGCACACACGTATAAGTATATTTATTTGTATATTTGACTGAAATTTTATTGTATTTTTGTTTAATGAATGATTGTTATGTTTGAATTTAAACACTAATTAAAACACTTGATGATATTCTACGTATAATCTACATATTATGTATGGAATGCAAAATAAAGAATTGAATTTAATCAAAAACATTATGAAAGCTATTTGTTTTACTTTCTAAATCTATATACATAAAAATACTTCTGATAGATAATAGAGATAATTAATTCATGGCTGGTCAAGCAGAATTTTAATACTACATAAAAATTTGAACGAAAATAATTTTGTCATTTACATCAATTTACATCTGTGGTATACTATGTCGAAGCTTAGTAGGCGACAATAAACTTCGAAACTGGCAAAACAGTTCTATAGATAGCAGGATTAAATTATGGGAACCACCTTAAAAAACTTGTAAAGACTGACATAAAGAAACACAAAAGGAATATTATAAAAATACTCACGTTCAATTTGCAGTAAGCACACCTCTTGCATAATGCGTGCTAGACTGGCACCGCACGCTCTTATGGGTCTATAGTAAGGGTTCTCATTATAATTACAGTACGCCAAAGTCAAGGCTGCTAGTATGAATATCAGTATCTTCATGGTGTTGCTGAAAAAGGAAACAAAAAAATAATAATTTTCAGTTCCCGTGGTACATTACATAATCTCATTAAATACCAGATTTTGTAAGGCTTAAATACGGAAAACGTGAGCACCATTAAAAACATACCGATGTCACAATTTTGATATTTATGATAAATCATATTGTTACCAAACCAATTAGAAAAAAACTCCTTTCTACGAGGAGGTATCCGTTTACGGAGCTATATACCCGCTATTTGCTCATCGGAACGGCACTAGATGGGCCCCACTAATCTCCCCGGTAACTCCATTGCCTTTCACGTCTAAAGAACGCCTAAAGTTTACAATTCCGAACTTCAAACTTCAATGTAACAATATCAACACAAAAAATTAGGAAACATAACAGGCATTTTTTTTAAATTCGAGGTATATAATTATGTACTTTTTATCTGAAACTGTGCTCGTGTTATTATTTTTCAAGAATAAAAATTAGTTACAGTTTAATTCAACCAATTTGAATATGTGGACATTGAACTATTTTAAATACTTAACGGTATTTTTCAAAAATTACTATTGAATCTATTTTTGCATTATAATTGTTAAGGAGAAATTTTCTTGAACACAATTTAACCGAATCAGTTAAAGACAAAATAGTTTAAAATAATAGTCACTTACCGAAAGTTATAAGCAGACTGCGCACACTCATTCCCAATGCCTCATTTTATAGGACGACCCAGAGTGGCTCCCCCATTTGTTTATAGATATTAATTGAAAGGAAATCTGTGTTAACTCAAAGGGGCCAAAACGCCAATCAATTGTTGGACACCACCATAGCTAATTCCATCAAATTAAGCAAGCATTGTGTATTTATTTGATGAGCTTTATCACGGTAGAGAATTGATATAGAAAATAAAACAACAATGACGTTTAACGCTTCTGTAATATAGATTTATACTGTACAAAAGTAATGAAAAAATACAAGTCGCCCTTATAATAATGTATACGTACATATCTATTCACTAATAGTATACAAAAACGAAGCTTTAAGCTGGTCGATATATTTACGTCTAGAAATAAAACTAATAAATGCCATAATTGTTTAAATCTTAACAGAAGTTCAATAAACTTTGCTTTTTGTTAAATGAGTCCAGAAATTTATTAAATATTGATTTAATTATGCACAAATGACAAAAATTACAATTTACAGATTGGAAGTAAGCACAAAGGATTTACTTATTTCACAACCAAATATCGAATTTATACCAGAATAGATTAGTAATAATGTTAATCATTTAGGAGTATGCATTATTGATGTTTATATGGACTAAGATGATGTTTTTAAAGAACACAGCGTTTATTAAATATTATGTTTTAACTTAAAGTTTTTACGCCTTTTTGAAGAAAACAGTTAAAATATTTAACTCTTGGATACAATATAACATTTATTTTACAATTATTTTCTTTTCAATAAAATAAATTAGGAATGTAAAAGAGCAATAACAATATTAATGAATATCTTGCCATAGTAACGGTTGTCTATGATGCGGGCAAGCGGGCCTTTCAATCAGCACTTATTAAACTTAATTTAAAAAATTATTTAAAATGAATACAAACAAATTGCATATCATAGTAGTTTATTCTGTCATTGTTTAAACAAAATGTCTAGTTTTACAAACAATTTTCTTCCAGTAACATATCCAGGTCCATCAAAAGTCGTCTAAGTCGATCTCTATATTTACCCAAATAACGATTTTTTTTTACAAACATCAAATTAATTACAATTTATTTTGGGATAATTCACTGCTATTTTAAAATACACGAAATCGTCAACGTGTATTTTTAAATAATCTGACACATATAAAGCACCTATGCTTTGACTTTCTGATCAAACTTAATTTAGTCAAATTATATAATTTGACTAAATTAAGCTTGATCAGTCTAATGATTAAAAGGAAAATTTGGCTTTGCACACGCCATGTCCAGAGACAGGGCCAAAGCAGGACATATGATACAACATACCTACCTAATTTTGAATCATTCTATGTAGCTCTTCCGAGTTTGCTAGATCTTTCAAACATTTAAATATTATGATAAATTTAACTTTTGTTTGTAAACATATTTCATTAATTGTAATCTTGGTTCATTCAACAAATTTTATAGTCTGTCTTAAATTCTATCACAATAATTTACTTGTTACTTTCTCGTTCTTTATTTCTACACAAATGAGTAGCACAAAGCATTAATATATAGCTACATATATAAAAAAAATCGAGAAAAATATAGATCCCCGTAATTCTATTATGGTCATATTGACCATAATAGAATTACGGGGATCTATACTCTTATATCATATACTCTTATACTACTATGACTATTTCCTGATTAAGTTCATATAAGGGAATGCGTTTAATCTTGCTTCGTGTCTATCAAACACTGGTTGAAGATCCTGAGACGCTCGTCCGAGAGTCGAGCGGATCCGGCGTCTTTGCACTGGAACCCGCCTCGCTGGTGGATGGCTAGATAGTCGTAGCAAGTCACACGCCCATCGTCGTTGCAATCCTGTAAAGTTTTCATAGATCAGTCTTACCATGAAAATTTTTATCAACTTAATTTGGATAATAAAAGAAGTTATTGACCACAATAAGTGTTCGTTTTTCTTGCAATTATACGTTTTATTTGGAAATGCTATCCAAGAAGGAAAATCTAGAAGAAATCATACAAACAACTACAAATACAACTAATATAATCTCTATCTAAACATACTATATAAACCTGAAGACCAATTACAATAGTTCACAACTTATGTTTAGTAACTTACACAATAACAACTAGGAATAATTTAGATTCTAATAATTAGTTACATTATGTTAATCAATAATAAAAAGTAAACAAAAAATTATATAAAAAAGTGTTAAGTTATGAAGAAATTTTAAGTCATCGAAAATTATTATTATGGATTGTTTACGGGATTAGATCACATACTGACCTCTTAAACACAAGATTACATTAGCACTATCGCCAAATATGTCACACTCTGAACGAATATCATTATAAGAGTATTTAATACATACTTTGAAATAATTTTGACTAATGCACAGATCGAGTTGTCACCCTTAGACAGAGTATCGTCAATGAAACACTCGTAATTTTCAATCCGACGGAGTAAGGAAAGCTCACTTACGGCTCGACGTTTTTCTAGTGAACACATTCCGAAATGCTTTAGACGATTAGGGTAATGCTTATGAAGACCGTCTGGTCAAAAGTTCAGAACCCCAGTCTACTTAGCCAGAGGTCCTGAGCTCGTATCCCGGTAGGGGCAGATATTTTTATGATGAGTACGAATATTTGTTCACGACTCATGGGCGTTTGTATGTATATTTAGTATGATTCTGATAGTTATATACATATTACTATGTTTATATCTTTGTTATCTAGTATCCAAAACACAAACTCTTAAAGTTGTTTATTTGGGTTAGATAATAGTTGGTAGGTTAATTAGATAATAATTGGTTTGGGTGTACTAATGATGGTGAGGTTTGGAGTATAATATTATCCATAATCTCGTATTGCCAAAAGACAACATTGCAAAAACAACATTATTAGGCTTATATTTAGTATGCTGAAAAAATATTAATGTTCAAAAAATTATTTATTAATTAATAGTTGTACCGCGATTTAATCCGGGAAACCTTGAAACGATTCAAATTTAATTTTGACGGATTGTACGGCTTAACCGATAAAAACTCTATTATGAATCAGGGAGTTTTTTTGACTATAACTCATTAAGAGTAAACACTAAGGTCGAGAGAATTGAAGCATAGGTACATAAAATTTATTTTTGTCGTTCTGTGCCTGAATAACCGAACCACCGAGCGCGTTGGCATAGTAAAACGAAACGTTAGGGCCACAGGTGTCCGAGCTGCTTGGACCGAAATCACGTACCTTTAAAAAGTTTATAAATCAAAGTTTCTTAGTTTCCTATGCTGTCTCCTCATCCAAAACTGGACCGATGTCATTTTGTTATATTAAAATTTAAAGAAAAGCTTTGGTTTGTTAGCTTGCATAATTTTTATTGTTTTGAAGATACAAATCTCTATTGATAATCAATTTATGTAAAAAAGGGAAACTATGTCAAAGTGCAAAAATTCAAAAGAGGAAACAGAAGACTGCATTTGAAAATTCCTAGTGTTATAGTACATATATGGCAATTAAGATTATGTTTAAAGCATAATCTTAAAAATAAGTAGTTAATAAAATTGGTTGAATCATAATTAAAGATGCTTAAATGTAATATGGAATAATGGACCGGAACTTAATATAAAAGTAGCTCAGTACGTCTGTCATTAAATTATTTATATTTAAAAGTAAAATGAAAACTAAAAGTCAATAAATATTGTAATATTTCATATTTAAAATAAAATTATAGAATTTAGCGAACGAAATAATAATAATTTGAGATTATAAGTTTTTTAGAATGTCAATTGGTGATTATGATTCGCCAGTTGGCGATCGTGTTTTCCGTTAATTATTGTTGTAGAGTGTATAAAATTGATAGGAGCGATGTTTCAGTTCCCGTATACTTATGAAAGTCTAAATAAGTTAGCGGTTAAGGA
Organism: Acentria ephemerella; assembly: GCA_943193645.1. Classification (NCBI taxonomy): domain Eukaryota; kingdom Metazoa; phylum Arthropoda; class Insecta; order Lepidoptera; family Crambidae; genus Acentria; species Acentria ephemerella. The sequence goes on from OW971891.1 coordinate 8,685,201, forward strand.
ACACATGTGTATTTGTATTGGACAAGATTTTTACATGTTTCACCGGAGGAAAACTGTTTTACTAGTATTTTATATTGAACATAATCATTATTAGGTAATTACCGCGAATAATACGCGTGTATTATAATGGGGACAGAATATAAGAAACAAAATTATTATACTCACAGTAACAGTACTGTTAATAAGAAAAATAATATGTTACCTGTTTGAACTGGCTCATATAACCCTGCATCGTCTCTACAGCGCAATAGTCCTCATTAGCACACGACTGATAAGCTGAAATGTTACAATATACACTATTTAAGCGGAAAATCTTTGGATACATCTCGATAACTCAATTACTTGGCAATTAAGTTGATAACTGAAAAATTAAAACTATTAAGTAAAACGAACTCCATGTGAGTAATAATAGGTAACATAATTTCTTATAACCTTACTGCAATTTTTATAGTAACCAAATACCTCTGGCTACACCCGGATTCTTTAACCACGAGGAACTGGCTGTTCCACATCGAAACTACCAGAGCTCAATGATGTTGTTAAAATTATTATTTTGGCGGCAGACTTAGATATCATGGTGGCCCTGGGATTGGTCTGGTGAATTGCTGTGGGGAGGTACCGGGGAGTTTTAACGGGTATTCCCAGTGTCTCTATCAGACACTGGGCGAGTCTCACACACATCCTCCACTTAGTAATGGCGGGTAGGACCGTAAACGGATTCCGAAAAAAATGAAAAGGTATTATGATGGTAGTTAGCCAGGTGGACTTATAAAAAGCCCTACCAAAAAATGTCGCCTCCAAACGAGAATTGAACCCCGATACTCCAGGTCTGTGATCTCTAATGAGTCTCAACCACTGTATAGAGCAAGGCATTAACTCCCTAGGTACAATCATTTTTGGTGTGAATACAATATTTTTAAGAAGATTTTAAAGCCACTGTAGAGTAAGTGTAGTACCGTCAGGATCATCAGGACTTTTTCCCTCGATGGTAGGCTTCCCAGCATCCGTCCAGAAAGGTTTGCTGATGGTGAAGATGCCGCATAGGTGCCCCTTGCAGACTCTGGACTGGCAATTCGATATTGCTGCACAGATACAGCCGAGGCATAAGTCCGACACTGGCCGAGTTATAGTTTTGCTCTCAATTTCAGCTGTAAAAGATATAAATTATATGATATAAGTTAGAGGTTCAATAGAAACCATATAAACCATATATTTTATATTAAAATATGGGAGTTTCAGGATTTTTGGGCAGTATCCCGATCTTTTTGTTTTTATCGCCCTGAGCGGTCAGTGGGATTACTTCCATTACCTACTTAATACAGAAGAGGCATGGTGTTTTACTAAAGTTATCAAGGTAATGCAGCAGGTATTGTCGTCATATAGTTTAGCAAGTAGCTGTCCCCTACCCTAAATTAAAGAACGAGATCTAAATTGATCTTTGGTTTCTTTCTCGCTTCTTTTAACGTTTCTACCCAGAACGATGACCGTTGCCGTTTGAACCGTTGAAACATTATTGTAACTGTTTTACTTATGGATAGATGATAAAATAATGACATAATGTCTTCATAATGTCTAAAACTATACTAAACTTTTTATCATTGTCCATGTCCATAAAATAAGGTTAAAAAACAAACATAAATAAAAAACGGTATCTAATTTATTAGAATTTCCTGATAAAACTTTAATGATTACTCTGAACACAATATACAAAATAACTACTTACAAATGTAGCACACGCAGATCAATAAAACTAAACCGATAAACTTGACCGCAGTAGACGCCATTTTAATAATTAACTTAATAACAATAAACACGTATGCTGACGTGCTAATGGTGTGCACGACTGATGAGTGAGTTGTCTGTTTTTTGGGCTATACTTATTATGTAACTATCTTGAATCTTACGAGTATAAATACTTTTTTAAAGATGACTTATAAGCTTAACGATTTTGTCTTATTTCTTCAAAATAAAGGTTACATTTGCAGTCACTATTAACTCTGAAATATATTTATTTACTCTAAGATAATATCATTTATTTTGTAACAAAATTAATTATATTACCTTTATATATAGTGTGCATTACATAAAATAACTTTAGATGTAGGTATTAATGTACAAAATAAGTCTTAATGCATTTTAAAAATAAGGTTATAGGAAACATACAATTATCGTGACACCTGACTCGTAAACAATACGGGAATTTTGGCTAGTAATTAGATATGTAAAGTAAGTGGGCAGTGGTAAGCAAACGTTGTATTTATTGTGCGGTAATAAAGATATATTTTATATTTTATTTTATTATTACATATTTTCATATCGGGTAGGAAGGTTAGGTAGGTAAGTACCTAACTTGATGACAATTCTTTCTCACTAAGCTCGTTTTAAAAGTAGGTTCTCATAATAAACTCACTTCCTGAGATATGACAATAACTTTTAGCAGCTCAGAACAAATATAAAAAACAAATATTATTCTCATCAATTCAAACTACGAATAAAGTCAGTGTTATAATTTTCTACTTCACAACGTCTAGTTAAATAAGCTTTTATTCTTATACAGTTTCAAATCAGCCCTCAAAATGGATAGATACTACGTAAACTTCACATATTTAATTACATTGCATGCACCCTGATAAGCGTTTATTTATATGTTCCTCGTTCACATGAATTTGACAATATGGAAATACCATCTACACTTAATACGTTCTCCACAATCGCGAATATTTATGTGACATTAAATATCTTAACGGCATAGTTGTAATTACAGACAAAGGTTAAATTAATTATATAAAGTTATTTCGTTCAATATTTCAAATGCTTAACGATGTCATATTTCTCACTCATTTATAACTGTGTGATAATGACGTGTCGTATCGTAAATAATTACCTGGCTGGTAAAATAATTACCTATATTGGGTTTTCCAATTTTAATTTTTTGCACACACACATTGTTAAAATTGTTCTATGGTCGACTGTATTGCAACCAAAAGGAATTTTCAGCAATAGCAAATAGCTGCCTCCAGTTATTAATTCATTAAATTAACAAATCGAAATGCTGAATTATTTTATTATTAATTTTATAATAAATATGTAAGTAATGAGTAAGGAAATAAAACCACCAATTTCTATATTGACACACTTCAATCAATGCTTCTTTTTTATTCCATTTTTATAACAAATAGAGTTTTATAACATGAGTTTTACAACATCCTCTCAAACACAAGAATTTATATAACTTAGGAAAGGAATAAAACCGATCATAGCACTGACTGGTATGGGAACCTAATCGTAAACGTAAAGGACGTCATAAATAATAGTAATTAAACATGAAAATAAAATTTATTGGAAAGGATCGCTCTCCTCCCACTGCGAGTTACGTTCGGCACTAGTACATCATTAGTTTAATTCGCTCCTGACACACCTGGCTGGCCACCTATCTGAGAATCAACCATCATAGAATGAGAGTAGTGATCACCTTGTACTTCCAATTTATAAAGACATTGCACCGGTCGGATTTTTATGCCAGTAGACGTCTTAACCTTCGCTGTTCTCTAACAATAGCCAATGGCCATTTAAGTACTTCCCTTCGTTACTTTAAGAGTTTCGTTGAGTTGCGTTACAGAACCTTTTTATCAGCAAGCACAAGTGCTAGAAGTTCTCTTATATATAGATCTGTATAAGTAAATCATCCCCGGAGTACCTTGATTTAAGTTGACTAAAGCATTCGATATAGTCTGTAGCTGTGAAACTACCCACCAATCTTTTCACCTCTGAATCCGCTTTCATAGATTGCGAAAGATATTGGTACTTATCGATGTCATCTAGATTCGGGTCTTCGTCAATCTTTGAAAATTGACCCGAGAACGTAAACTAATTTTCACTTAGCTCCAAAGCATCCCTTCATACAGCATCATTCGCCACCCCCAGATTTATTCCTTACCAAGAATAATAAACCAGTTTCAACTAGGACATTGATCAATAGAAATATAAATTAAAATATTATTACTGCCACTAGCTAAAGATGAGGTTGGAAATTCATTAATAATTTTAAGTATATTTTATTAAAAGTTTAGATTATCTACATTAAATTAAACTGAAATAAGTTTTGTTACATTACCTACTTATCGCCAATGCTTTAACAAGACCCTGTCAGGTAACACACAAACTAGGAGAGAGGTTGATGGCTTGCTTATTATATTAATAAGTATTATTATTTACTCATTACTTGGCAATAATAATATTTGTATTCATACTTAAAATATTTAACAACCAACACATGGGTATAAACTGTAAACTATTTATAAACTTTTCATTTTATTTTTTATTACAGGTTGGCAACTTGGCTTGTAAGATTCTTTTAGAAGAATAGTCAAGGAGGGGTAAATAGGGGGTGGCTGGCGGGAAATACCGGAGGTTTCTATGTTAACGCTAACGTCGAACACTTTGAAAACAAGCATTTTTTAAGATATTCCTTTTATATTGAAATTTTATCTTTTAACAAGTTATCGTCAAGGTTCTATTTTATCGAGCTTACGAGAGTAGCAGAAGTCGAGTTATTTACGTCTGATTACGAAATAAGATGAAGTCCTTTAGTTCTTATGGATATCAAGAGACCGATTCGAGGATATTTAGAATAACGGATTTTCCCATCTCAAGTTATTCTGGTCGTTTGTCATGCGGTCGTCTAAACATACAATAGTGTAAAACACTGGTCCTAATTCTGAAAGAACACTATTTATCTATAAAGTTCAGTATTTATCCCATTTTCATTATGTATACGAATAGTAAATAGATTGAACTATATTTTCGGCTGCTACATAATTTTCTGTCATTTAAAAGCGACATTTGTATTTCTCGCCCTAAAAAGCTGTCATTTATGTGTATCTGAAACTATTTTTAATAGTAATTTGTATATACGGACTGACGTAAACGGTTTATTATTTAATTAAAGTAACAAGAGAAAATGTGCCCATTGGGTCAAAATGCTAATCCTGACCCGTAACTAATAAAAGATAAGGAGTTTGTACAACAGTAATGGTAAATAAAACACAAAATATAGTTAACTTAAATTGTATTAGCAAATAAACAATTTATAAAATACTCTCTTAACACTTGACATCATAGTCCAATATACAATGAATTCTGTTTATCGTCTTCGTTAATTAAAATGTGATTTACTCTCGATTATAATACTGTTCTATCAAGATTACTTTTAACCGACAAAATGTAAGGTTAAGGGTTAAAAGAAAATACTTATAAATCACATTGAAATTCACCTTATTTCGGGACTATAGCGAATACAACAACTTAGCTCTCGTTTAAAATTTAAAATTATAAACATTTAAGAAAATGCAAATAAATAATTAGCGGTTGCCATGAAAGGCAAAATAAGAGGCATTTACGTAATCTACATAATATAAAACATGCTTTACTCACTTCCCTTAGGGCTATAATTTACACTTTTCTCTAAATACTATTCATATTCATAGTCATACGTACATTACACTAATATACTACAATGTTGTACGTTTCAAATTATACAAAATTATACGTGCTTCGTAAATTGCCCCTTTTTCTTATCTGGACTCTAAGTAGGGTTAAAGTAGGGTTAATATTATATGCGAGTGTCTGGTGTCTTATAAGTTGATGGCCATGACGATAGGCATGGTGACATTTTTGTTCGGTGTTATTGATATGCATCATGATTAAATAAAATATTAGCAAACTTTTTCGATAGCAAGGCAACTCCCTTAGATATTACAATTTAATAGCACATTTTTTGACTCCCCCAAAAACGCAAATTGTATGGATTATCCATATTGGATAACCAATACAATTTCTATAATCTTTTCATTTAAGTGTTTAAAGTTTTTTAATTATTCAAATTATTTTCACATGGACTTGTCCACCGAACTTTGAAAAACACATAGACAATTTTATTCTTCGTTGATAGTCTTATTTTTATCTGTGTTTTGTTATGATAGTAAAAAAAAATATTACAATCTGTCAACCCTGTCTTCATGCCTATTCGATCAAACAGTCGTAATCTCAGCAGGCGCGTAAATAAAAACACAAATTCGCTCAATTGTTGGACAGTACTTGCCATTAGAAAAATAACACGCGTACAGCATAGAATATTTTTGAACCCATGTTAATAATAAGAATAATGCAAAAACTGTAAAAAAATAAAAAGTCTACAATGGTAAGAAATTAAATTATTATAAAGAAGAGCGCATGCATAAAATATTCAAATATTTTAATGATGTAACTATTTCATTAAAATCGAGTATATTTTCTCTATCTTTTTGTATCTTACACACTTTTTTGTAGTAGACACACCTAACCCCAGCCACTCATATAAAATTGAAAAGAATCCAAAATTCCACATTACTTAATAGATTAAATTGGAATTAATTTCAAATGATTTATACGCGGAGTCGTTGAGATAAATATGTGGGTAATGACGTCATTCAGTACATACAAAATTGGAGGTTAAAGTCTTATAAATTAAAAGTCGACACCATTTTGGATCAAAAATTCCAAATGAGAATAATAATTGAGAATCCGAACACAACAAGCAGAGCGTACATATTTGGGCTCTATATGGTACTTACATGGATATAAAACGCTTATCCCTAGCTAGGTACGTTACATAATTAAGACAATTTGGTACACATTCGTTGCTCTTTTACAATTAAACATAAGTATATAAAAACAGTTTTGTGGGGGAAACTGAGCAACTCAACATTTTGGAATGCATAAATAACAATGATAGGAAATGTAGACAAGTTTATAGGATAAAGATATAAACAGAACCAGAAACGAAAGAACTCCTTCAAAATTCTCTTCCTTGCGCGTATTATTGGGTAAATTTTACCACAACAAGTACAAAATTTTATTACAAAATGGAAGCTATTAGTTTTTATTGGTGTAAGTATACAATTGCTACAATTGGCACTACGAATGCAGGTCACATTAATATGAAATTACAAAATAGTATTCATAAGCTTTGAGAATTGATTCTTATTAGTAATATTACTTTTCCTTATACATATTACAAAAAAATAATTTGATATAAAAAAAATCAGTAAAAATTTTAATCATAAGTAACATAATTTCAAAAGGTTTTTATAGAGAGTATAATCAGATGTAAAATGAGAATGCTTACACAGTTTGATTCGGTAACTAAAAGCATAAGTAATCCACATAAAAACACATTTCAAAACATAATTTCACAACCACTAAACATCAAACAGCTTCTATGACTTTTGTGAACTATATTCAACAAGCAAAGCACCATTCAGATAGGTTGTGCTAGGTGGGTGACACTCTTCGGCCGTGTCCTCCACGACGTCTCCTCTATCTAAGTCTCTTCAATTAACACTCTCTCCAGTTCATTCAATCACCATCATCCACTTCATAGATTTCATCTCTACAGACCGTTTATAAGTTGTTTATAAAATAGAAAAATGTGTAGCATAGGCATATTATAAAACAAATTTATTTCCCAAAGTGGTAATATTGATAATAAAAATGTCTGTAGTGTTTTAAATAGGAAATATTAGATACTTTCAATGCTACCTTAACCTCATCTAATTTACCATTTTAACTCATACAATATATATATTTTTGGTTTAAAAGATAAATATATCCATCACACTCAACTCCGGCCACATTCGTCATAAGACTAGCCTTGTCGATAACTTATCATTCGTCCACTAAATACATACAAATACATATTATCGATTCAATACACCACACTGATTATGTGAATGTTTTGATAAATTACTTAATCGTATTTCATGCACCGCACCACAATTGCTAAACTCTCCTTTTACCATATTATTACAAATTGACTCATCCTAGAGCTTCCTCATGCATGTGCATGTAATACATGTAGGTAAAGTATTTACTACACAAGTGTCTCATATTTGTCGAGGACATGTGCCTGGCTGTTGTCGTCACCGTGCGAGCGAGAGCGCGGTCGCGGCGTTGTGTCAGCACTCTTCGCCCGAACCTTCTTGTCGTGGCCGCACGTACATGCCACCGACGACTGCCTCTTAAGCGTCTGCGCACGCGCACCGGCCCACTGCGGATCCAGCGACTCGCTCCTGGCATACATCTGCCTCTTCGTCCTGCCCATAGTGGCGTGCGTGAAGGATGCCCCCTGCCCGCTGTCCGAAGACGGCCGCATAGATTCACTCCTCAAACACACGTTTCCACCCGCCCTTCTGAACGAATCCAACACCCTCTCCTCGATCTCTTCTATATCCTTCTTCTTCACAAGCCATATCTCCTCTGACCCCCGAGTGAAGTAGCTCGACCCCTTGCTAACAGAGTACTTTTCTTTGTTTTTAAATTTACATGCCTTAATATTATTTTGAGTATTTACATCGTCGTTGAATTTGTGAGGTCGAGCGGGGTCCGGCGAGGCGACGTTGCGGAAGGCGGTACCATGTGAAGGGAACTGGTCAGGCAACTTAGTGCCAAGACTTGGGGAACGAATCGTCACCTCAACCGGGGAAGCGATCGGCTTAAACTCTGGCTTTATTATTTTCAGCGGCTCCTGCTTCACTTTCTCCACTCTCTCCTCGTTAGAATTACTGTCGCTGCGTTGCCACTTCATCATGCTGCTTTTGGTTAAACTTTGCTGCCTTTCGAGGACTGATGTGGTCTTCTCTCTCTTCTCGATCGGACTGGTGTTTGCGATTTCAAAGTGCACATTATCTTTGAAAGGCGTGGCGGGTGGTGGCAACTCTTCTTTACTGTCGGAGCCCAGCCGCTCGATTCTTGCGTGACCCCGCACAGAGCCCGGCCGAGACATCCTCCCAACGCTCGCGCTCGCATCTTCTGCAGCCTTTTCAAACTTCTTTATCTTGTCCCCAACTCCATTGGTTTCTTCACTCATTATCTTGGTACTTTTCTCCATTTCCTTATTAATATCACTTTGATTGTTTTCAGTAGTTTCTTTTTCCGCTGGATTGTTTATGATAGGATTTAATTTTTCATCCATCATTATGACCTCTTTAGCTACCGCAGCTTCCTTTTTTACTCCTTTCGGGGTAATTTTTTCATCAACTTTAGGATCAGACTTGTTTAGTTTGTAGGTGGAAACGGGTGGTGAGGTTACTTCAATCGAATTCTTCCTTGGCGGAGGCGGGAACTCCTTCACTAAAGAATCTTCTCGTTTCGGCGGCGAAGGATTCTCCTTCTTCAGAGGCGGTGAAGCTTTCTGCGTAACAGGTACGACTTCCTTCTTCAGAGCCGAGACACTTATCGGAGGAGACACTGTTTTTGGAGGCGTAGCCATTTTAGATTGCTGCTTCGGAGGTAAATCTCTGAACTCTTTGAGTTGCATCTTCGGCGGGGATTCCCGGAAAGTGTCGACTGAATTTTTGGTGGGCGAAGGTAGATTTCTCGGTTCATTCCTAAGGAGGTCCGGGACGTTTCTCTGGGGGGAGTACTTGGGTGGAGAGTGCTTGGGTTTGAATGTGGAGGGCAGATTGTTGGGTGGGTCGGGGTCTGGCGGCGCGGGCGCGGGCGGGTCGTGGTGGGCGCGGCGTCACGCGCGGGCCTCGGTCCACTGGTCGGAGTCGTCGGAGTCGGAGTCGGCACCGGAGCTGGTGTCGCTGAGCTCGACGGCCACGCGCCGCGCGAGGATCGATGCCACGTCGTGGAAGGCCGGCGCGCCGCGCAGTGTGTCGTAACGACCGCTCGTGTCGTCGCAGCGCTTATCCACCTTGCGGAGCTTTATGCCTGTGGTGAATCAGCATAATATACATTAAAAATAATTAATATTTTACTCTTTTTCACATCTCAAAGAGTCTAGTGACAGTTCAAATTTAATAGTTGTAGTGATATCGATAGATATATTATCTAGTCCAAATGAAACATCATCAGAAGCTCGTATTATAAAAACTAGATGACAGAGAATTATACACAATAATATACTAAGTCTGTTCACTAGCGCAATAAAATTTAAGGTTTCGTATTAGCAAGAAAGTGATTATCGATTTAAATATCTTGTCGTTAATTATAATAATCATAGTATATTATGGTGTAATAAAATTAGAATTTAGCATAATTCCAGTGGTATTTTAACACAAATTATTAGAACTAGGAAAGGAATGGGTCCTTTGGTCTGGGCTAACCCAATCCTGAAAACAATGCTGCTGACTCCAAGTGTACATAGTAAGTACATCTTCAAGGTTTTCCAGGACGGCAGGACAGACTCTAGGATAAAGGAAGAACAAAAGATCCCATTAGGACGAAGTTCTTCGGGAGTAAATCCTGTCCGTTTACTAAGTTAAGATAAGATAAGATAAGATAAGATATCTAGTTATCTCATAATTATATAACTCCTTTAAATAAATTAAGTAGATTAATGGAAAGGAATATATAGCTTGTGTAAATATCCACACAATTACATGATGTATCCAAAAACCACACAGACAATCGATATTCAATCAATGAAAAGACGTCGGCGGGCTAGCAAGGATGGAAATATTAAATCCAAAACGAAATTAAGCAAGCGATTATAGACTAAAGATTGGTAACTTTGACCTATACATTTTTTGATACCTTAAAATAATTTAATAGCAAATAATCAGTCAGAAAATTTTATTATACATAAAAAAATTAAGATAATTCTTGTTGATTCAAGTAGCCATCGATAACATTAGGTAAAATTCTCTTACAATTGTTCACATCACTTGTAATTGAATTTTGGCTATCTTTATTATTAATACCTATTAAAATTATTAAGTTATATGAACAGATTATAGGACCTGTCGACAGATTCATCTAATTAGTTATAACAGCTTTTCTCATTACGGTTGAGACAGTTCACTGTGTTTCGGTGTATATGTAGAGGTGTTAGGATCGAACCCTAGTAAGGGCAGATGTTTTTATGAGCCTGGATGCTTCTTTTATTTATTATGATAAAAACTAAAACGATTTAAAAAAAGGATAATACTATCCCAATTTCCTTAACTACCAGTTAGCTATATTGAGCAATAAATTTTGAAATGTATGTACTGACCATCTCTGATAGCTTTGAGCAGGTCCGACCGAGGATCCGCCTGAGGTTCCGCTGCTGCCTTAGGCGGCTTGAGGGCGGAGGCACCGCGCAGTAGGGCGGCGGGCGAGGGAGGGCGGGGCCTCGCCTCTTGGGGTGGCGGGGCAGGAGGCGCGGGGGGCGCCGGCGGCGGGGGAGGGGGAGAAACACCGCCTTCTTCTGATGACATCATACCTGGAGATTGGAAATCATTGTTTTTATAAGGCATCACCGATAAAATTAATGTGCACGAGCTCAATATCGGTTTTTCCTCACGGCTCAAAGTCCCACTGTGAGAGTTATTGACGATTATATTAATATATTATAAATATCCACTTTTATTAAAAATTATAAAACAGATTTTAGTCCCTTGCTAGACACGGAGTTGAGACATGTAATATGACTTCTCAGTTATTCACAGCATTTATATTGCAATATCTAATTTAAACATCAATGATATTTATTAACAAAAATTAATTATTTTTAAATATAATTATTAATATATAATTTTACTTATTGGTAATCCTACAATTATTTTTATTGTTTTCTATAAGTTGCTTACCAATTACAGCATGCATGTGATCTAGATGCGCGTCGAGAGCAGTGCGGTGTGGGGGCGAAGCGCCATTCATCATTGGCGGGGGCGAAGTCCCCTCAGGTGGCGGAGGTGGCGGCGGCAGCGACGACCTGTGTACGCCATCATTTTAACGATTATTACATACGGTTTGGCATTAATTTGACCCGAAATCGATACCTTTATTTATTCCTAACCACCTGATGCTACTTGGCCCGATTCTGGTAGCACACTGTTATGCTAATTTTATGTTCAGTTTTTGTAAGAAAAACTGTCAATTAAAAAAAATTGTAGACAGCTTTAAGTAAATAACGGACAGTAGGAATATTGACTAAAAGTAATAATTTAGGATTTCAGCATTTATTTAATAAATTAAGGTAATTGTCTCTCTAAATCTAATAAAATTGAGGAAATACCTGGTGGGTGTGTGATGGTCCAGAGACACAGGTACGGGAGCGGAAACAGGCGCGGGGGGTGCGGGCGGCGGTATGGACGGCCGAGCTCGCCGGGGGGTCCCCGCCCCACTGCCGCCGTAGATAGGCTCCGGCACTATGCCGTAGGGACTCTCTTCTGGCACTGGAAGAACACACTCAACTCTTCAGTACTGTTGAGCTTAACTTGTGATACAGTCTAAATAGATACAACTTCACAACATCAATTTAAGAGATTGTAGGTTTACTCAACATGGTATCACAGTAAGTGGAGCAGACGACGGATATTCCTCGCAACAACAGGCGGAAAAATCAAATTGGAAAGTATGACGTGGATAAGCGTATTTTTGAGCGTACAATCATTACCATCGTTAACAGTATATGTCCCACAACTGGACACATGCGAATGCACTTGAAAGAAATACACGACGAGCTTATGTTCTAATACCACCATGCTAACCTAAAGACCAACCATGGCGAAAGCTGCTTTGCTTTCATAATCGAAACAAGAGCACTCTTAAGCATTATGGCAGTGGGCTCCTAAAAATCTCCAACCTTTTCAAAAGTTTCATACAAATTAATGAAGAAGTCATTCCTATAGGGAAGAAAGTACCCTTTCTAGCATTTATCCGGCTTTACATGCACAGATAATTTAATTCCTTTGTAACAAAGTTTTATTTGTCATTCATGTATGTCACTTGGACTTAAATTACATTTAATAATTTTGTCAGCAAATACTACATTTCTCACCGTGTCCATTGCCAGTGAGTCTTGGCTGTCTGTTCTGTTGTTTATCAATCTCAATGGAGTTGGGTCTGGCGGGCTGAGCCGACGGCGGCCGGTTTTGAGGCGTCTTGTAATTACCGTCAGGAACACTCGTGTCTTAAATTGGACAATCATAAAAATAATAATTAAAAAGTAATAAGTTGGAACATATGAAAAATTACAGTAAAGCAAAATTAAGAAAGTTTACAAATTAATTGAATTTATGAATGCAATGGAACACGCTGTATATTTAAATAGTGTTCCCTGAAGGGCAATTGTACAAATTAAAACATTTTATATTAAAGTTTTTTATAAATAAATAAATTTGTTATAAGAAATATAATGTAGTAAAGAGAGACAAAACTATGCGGTCCAAATAAGACTAAGACGGAGATACCAGCAAATTACCAACTGTAACTTTGCGTATACATTATAAATGTTTATTTTTAAAATATCTAGTTCTTTAATTGCAATTTTCTTTAAAGAAGGCCATCAGTGGGCACAGTATTTTTAAAATTTTGACCGCATAGTGTGACCGAAATTATGGTCGAGTCATTCCATATCCTTGTGTATTTTTCGCAGGATTTATATTATTGTATTCACCAAATCATAAACAGGCGATTACTATTTATCCGTCGTTTAAAACAGACGTTTAAATAAAAAGAGCCTATTTAAGTGTTGATGAACACCAGCTAAAAGTTTGTGACCAATAGACTAACTGTGTGACAAGAACGTGTTGTTGTTATTAGACGACACTTACAAATATAAACAGGATCTGGCTTGTTGTGGTCGGTCTCGTAATGCTTGAGCTGGCTGGGCGCCATGATGTGTTCTCCGCGCGTGACTGCCGCGGCCTTCTGCCGCTCCCGAGTCGAGTGCGGCGCGCGCACGCGCCGTGTGCCGCGTCCTTCTGGGCCAGTACCGCTTCGCGGAGCTCGGACCTGATCATACATAATATTGAATTGAGAATCACCACCGACCGACTTGTCGAGTGATCAGTATCCCTAACTAGAAGCTACTTGGCCAGGTGTCCCGTGTACGAGTCTTGTCCGGGGCAGATGTTTCTATGAAAATACGAATATTTGTTCTAGAACCATGGTTATTTACACATTTATCTATGTATGTTTTTATATTCCAGTAACGCATATGTATAATATTCAATATGTGTTCCTTTATCTGGTATCAATAATACAATCTTTTAATTATGCTTACTTTGGACTAGATAATAGATGCGTGTTTAAAGTTATCATAACCAAACATGATGAAGTAACATACGATTCAATTGGTAAATAACAGAAATGTACTATAGCATAGTATTTTTGTTGAATCCAATAAACACTCAAGTTAGACTAAGATGTAATGTTTAGGAACAATAATAGATGATAAACTTCAAGTAAAAACTAATTCAAAATATTATGTGGCAGTTATTGGCACGTATTCGAATTAATCCCAATCTTTATCAATAAGTACATTGTGTGAGACGGGGTCGAGGGGGTGGTTCCCCATCATACAAAAGTAGCACATAAGTTTAAGAAAACAAATCTATAAAAAATACATTACTTAATTAGTTTATTCTTCTTTGTATCAAATGCTCATCAAAGCTAATACTAATCTGAAAGACTTGTTACCTTAAAACAATTATTGATCTAAGATCAGCTCTTTTGTGTATCAATTGGTCATGAAAGCTAATGATAATCTGAAAGATTTGTTACCCAATCATGGTCTAAGATTAGTCATGGTTTAACCCTACTCTCTCTCTCTCTCTCGCTCTCTCTCCCTGTCTCTCTCTCTCCCTCTCTCTCGCTCTCTCTCTCTCTGTTTTAATTAACGTAAAAAAATATCCTCAGTTTTCAAGTTTTTTTTATAATATTATGGGATCAGTTTTTTAGTCTATAGTGCACCGAGTAATTTGGCCCTTTCAAGACATCTTAGTATTAATCGCATGCTAGTGCATTTGGGTAATGACCTATTTATATTAATACAAAAAAAAATTCAATAATGTAAGTATTTACCTTCTTCCCTCTATCGTGCTGGATTCTCTCAGTATCCTGCAGCATCTCCCTGCGCCACAACTCAAAGAAGTAGTCAGGGTCAGTGTAAAACTTCCTCGCATCCCTGCCATCATCCCTGAACTCGTTGAGCCTCTCGAGCGGCGGCGGCCGGTCGCACCGAGCGTACGTCGACAACATGGCCGAAGGCATCGTATTCCGAGAGAACAGTTGCTGCTGGAACGTTCGGGAGGAACGGAATGCTTTGCGCATCTGTATGTCTTGCAGGGACACTAGAAGAAATAGATTATATATTATTAATTAAAATTGAGAAATAAATAACCCAAAATTGAAAATTATTTGATTTGAAAAACACAATCAGCGCTATATCAAATAACTGGTAAAGGTATTTATCTGAAGCTTATTTTAACCCGAATGTTGCTAAAGGTAGCATTGTTACTAATTCTAACAGCAAATACATCGTCTATAGAATACCTTCTTCCACGCCAGAGTCCAGTTGCGTGACCTTGATGGCCAGCCTGTCAATCCTAGCCTGCAGCCCGTTTGTCCGCTCTGCCAGGTTCGTCGCCTCCCGCGTCAGTTCTCCAAACATGTCCTCCGCATGTTTCGATAGCGAAGACAGCTGTCTGTAAATTAAGATTTAGTTTGGAAGTGAATCATTGTGACAATTAGTTGTCTTACGTTACATTCTCAACGAGCTATTGAATAAGCTAAGGTAGGTGTTTCCCTAGAATGACGAATCGGAAATAAAGACACGTTTAGATAAGTCACTGATATAGTTCATAGGATTAGTAAGTTGAAGTGACTAATGGGAATGATCTCATCGTTTATGAAAATTAAATGTAGGCATAAACTGAATGGAAATAAGACCTCAGAAAACTCCTCTTGTCACCTATATTTGGTAACAAATTGGGCACTGTTTTTCTTACCTTACAGTGTTAGCGAGTGTGCCATTAGTGACGGCCTCAAGCTCGGAAGGGACGGCGAGCCGCTCGGGGACCGTGCCCCGAGACACGTGGACCGGCTCCACGCAGCGCTTCGGCAGCGGCATTGCTGCGCGCTCGCCGCGGTTACCTCGTGCGCATTACTGGAACAATCGATATCCGCATTTCGTTGAATCTCTCACTATATGAAGCCTAATTTTTATTAATAGAATCGTCCTCATGTAGTATTTAAATTTATAATAAACTTCATAATAAATCAAAGTCAGTATTGATTGCGGTCATTAATGTATAAAGGTAGAATGATCGAAATTCATGTGCATTATGTTTTTAAACAGTTAGAATATCGAAAGTAGTCTTTTTTAATTTGCTTGCAGTGTTTATACATTTTAATTTTATAAAAATTTACAAAAAATGTGAGTTTAATTAGTATATAATTGATAGTATAACAATTAAAGTTATTACGTTTTTGATCAATAATGTTATGCTCACGCATGAACCAACTAATTGTAATTATTATTTAACTGCTTCATAATCACTTGGTAAAAATGACAATATCAGGTTTTAGAATAGTTTTACAACAGATTTAATTATCTGTGTTAAAATTAATAGGTTCTGCAGAGAAACTGTATTAGCATCGATTACGAAACTGGTGAATTAATTTATTAATAAATTATACACTAAATTACCTAATCCGTGTCGTTCGAAAACAATTTCATTCGTATATCACTTAAAAACACCCGCTTGTATGAATCACACTCAATTAAAAGCTTTTTGAACTTAAGACTGACTCAAATCAACAAAACAATATAAAACCAAAAAATTAAATCAATCTTATCACTGCTAGAATCATGTTCCGTGTAAAACTGGAGGCGACCAGGTGTATTGCTTCGGTAGAACCTAGGTCACTGCCGTGTGGGAATTTTAGTGGGTATTTCAAGTTCTTTGCTACACTGGTTGAGTTCCACACACAAGACGAAGAAGTATATTGGCTTTCTCTCACATAACATAAATCGCACGATCGACGCTATAGACACTTGTAGAGCATTCTCTATACGCGATTCATTAATCAAGAAGGTAAATCTGCCTGCACATACATGGGATTCAGTTCCCTGCACGGTTCGCTGGAGCAGCTAGACTTGTTTTCCGCGTTTTCGCCACTTTCCGTCACTTGTTCCTTCTATGTACGTAACTTACCAATAAAAAGTTTTACAACGACCGCCGCCATGCGTGAATACACCGGTGGAAGTAATTTTTTGTTCCGTTATCAATTATACTGTTGATAACAACGATTACACTCAACGCCCAGCCGGATCGTTCTAGATTATCATTGAGCTAAATAATTTCGAAAAGCAATTTTAAGTTTAATCTTGAAATTAAGAAATCTGTGCAAACATTTTTTAATTATATTTAAATAATCTGTAGTATCAAAAATGGTGTTCAGTTGAACGGAAGTAAACCAGTAGGAAGTTATAGTTAAGTGAGGCGAATAGGAAAACAAATAAAATATATTACATTGAAGGAATAAGGACAACGTCTAAACTTATTCTTTTGCCTTCTAAAATTATAAATAAAGAATGAGTCATACCGTCTATTAATTGTAGAGGTTAATCTAGCGAACATTGTGAAGTCATCAAACATTTAATTTCGCGTAACATGGGTCAAACAATAACAGGGACCAAAGTCTACACTCGAGATACTAAAATTTTTTGCAGCGCAAGAACCAACCATGGCGAATGTTGCTATGATCTCGTAAACGAAACCAGAGCGCTCTAATCACAACGGCAGCAAGTTCCTCCTATAGTATGACCAAAGCTCTCATTTTAAATTTATGATCATGATCAAATTCAATTCGGTATGCGAGACGTAATATGGCAGCACGCGTTAACATTACACTAATGGCACAAGTTATAAAGTCAGCGACGCATCATTCTATTGACACGTCAAGTCAAATTAAACATTGCAGTTGAAGAAAACGATAACACGTTGGTTTATTAAGAAGAATACCGTATTTTTAAAAAACTGACTAATATTCCTTCTTATTAGTGCAATTTTACTGACCTTGCTGATTATGGGTTAGTGGGATGTTTACGTATATTTTCCCAAAAAGGACGGCTAGCATTGGGACATACATAGAACTAGACTGGTGATTATGAAGACATATGTAAATCTAAATAATTGGATAACTACCGGAAACCATCTCAGACTATTCCGACAAACACTTATAGCGTAGCCAATAAGGGGACAACTAACGTCTCATCAAGAAAGTCCTTTTTTTTTAAAATTACATATGTATGTAAATGTATACGTTAGCCACCTTAAACCGCAAATTCTGCTGTAATTTAGGATAAAATTTGTATAAAGTTGTCTGATTCAATAATTTTTGGTATATATTGTCATAAACAATGCTGTGTTGTTTTTAAATTAGTATTCTTATAGATGACTAAAACAGTTTGCAGCAGCCCTTAAAACGAATTCTTAACTGTTTTAACCGATTAGAAAATAACAACTTCATCTCACTCACCGTTTTAATTGATGATTGAGAACACACAGTTTTAGAATTCTATATATTCATGTGCTAAGACTATATCAAACACTGTGAACCAGAAAACTCGTAATAATAACTTAGATACGAATTACTCGTGCCAATACCAATTGTTCGAACACGAGATATGACATGGTTTTATTTTTGCAACTATTGCATGCAGTTTGATTGCAATACGTTAAACCACTGAGGTTTTCAAAAGTCATTGAGCTAAAGGGATGTGGTTACTTTATTATCTAACAGATTTTGTACTCGACTAGAACCAAATGGATGTTTTGTATTGTTGCAGAAAACTATCGGAACCATCGTAGATTGGTCAAAGCACCAAACAAAAAATAGAGTGGGTACAATGTTGTTATTTCACTAATTAATTAAAATTTAGTAGAATCACAAAATGTTATATATATGAGGAGATGTGTAAAATGACTTTTATACATACTACTGGATTGCAAGCTTCTCAAACTTTCGACTTCAAAATTAGTTAAAGCTAAGTGAAAGTCTCGTGATTCCTAAAAGTACATCGTGGCTCAACAAATTAATATCGATAACTTAACCTATTGCCCATAATGATAAAGATAAATAGTAAGCGTCAATGATTATAATAATAATGGAACTTCCTCACAACCACAATAGTTTAATATATTCCTTGCATCTGCATTCGAAAGGCGTTCTATAGTACTAAACATAAATTGTCAACACCGGCGCATAAATAAGTAGATATGTTACGTCATGACTTACACTACTGGTCTTGGAAAACTGAATACACTCATCTTTATAAGTAATACTTGTACGATCAGACTGAGTAGTAGCTTAACACTTTAGTATCATGTCATAGCAAGAAGTGCGTTTATTGTAGGGTGGCGACTATTAGTGATATTGAAAAGTTGGTATGAAAATCATATCATCATAGGGTCTCAGAAGTAGCTTAACACTTTAATATAAACTTAAGTGTTAACCTTCTTCTAAGGCCCTAGTTGTTTCGTGAATTTCGAATGATTCAATAGTTCATCATGTTTAATTTTAACATAGTATGTATGAATTGTGTGTCTAGTTCAAAACATTCTCATTATCGTCACATTTCCTATTAGGACAACGTACAATTTAGTAAGACTATACGTAATAAAACTAACACAATCGTGATATCTTATATCAACTGCACGTAATGATTTTTGAATAGTACACACTACACACTATTTCTCACTGACAATGTGTTTTGCAATTATGCTAAATATATAACTTATATAAATTTTTATAAATAAAAATATTTTTGTAATGCTTTGATTTACACAATTATCTGCAAAAGCATCAGGCGTCTTCAAAATAGTGACTGTTACTAATTTAATCTAACAGATACTAATTTTATTAACCTTTTATCCCTGGCCAGTAGGTCATACTCAACGGAAAAATTATTGTGTCTCATATACGTGGACTTGATAGATTATCATATAAGAATCAATCATTTTTTCCACGACAAAAAATCAAACAATCGACTAGTTTATAGTCTGCTATTTCTAGTGCATGACGTGGAAACCGGTGCATCCTGCCCGTGATAAGATTATCCCGCCAGCATGCTAAATGTCGTTGCGAGTTCCATTTGTGGCCCGAAAAAAGGTTTTAATTGACTACTTTATATACAAATTAACAAGCGTAATGCAAATAATTTTACATGAGGGCAGAGGGTAGTGGAGTGTCCGAATCATCAAATGGTTTCCTTATAATGATAGTGTTACGTTATTTAAACAAATCTATAAAATATAAAATTCTAATAGCTAAGTATTTCATGATGTACAAATGTGATTCTTTATTTATTTGATTCTAATTAAATTGAAAGACAAATGAAGTAATGAACTTCATTTGACGTTCAATTTTCATAAAAATTGACTTTAAATACGGACATACGCACGGAACTCAAGATAGGGTCTCCCTACATAACGGCGTTTCGGACATTCGGGAATCTGAGTATCTATGAATCTGTTACTCAAAAATATAGATTCTGAGTTCCTGTCTTAAATTAATAATAATACTTGTTCTGAGGTTTCTGGCCATGTCCAGCTGCATAACTTTTTTGGACTGGCATAATCGACTGTAATAAAATGAATAAATAAATTTAGATTTAACATTGAAGTTATAATTTATTTTAACAATGTACTATTATGTATATGATGAGATATGGAATATGGCTTTTATAATATATACTTCAGGATTTAAAGCGTCTCAAAATAAAAATAAGGTAATGTATATTTTAGTTGCTATAAACTCCTCAGTAGAAAACTATGGGGATATAATACAAAGTATTTTATAATATAAAATAACTCAGAACAAATTTAACGTCATGGAGTGATAAATGAGCTGTAAGTTAAATTACCTTATCGTTGGACTAATTACTACCAGTAGTACTAATCGTTGTGTTTACTAAATTTTATTAGAAGTTACTAATGACATTATTAAACTCGATTCCTGTTTACGGGAAAATTTACTTTTTAACGATATATTTTGTGTAATATACACAAATGAATTTTGTGTAACATACAATAAATTCATTGTTAAAATCTTTTGTCAGCTTATAATGATTAATTAACAAAAGTGATAGACACAAAATTAGTACACCGAAAACTACGCCCAGAAGTAACACTTTGCTGAAGTATCAAGTGATAAATAAAAGAAATACGAAGTAATCAAATTTAAGGGTAAGAGAAGCAGACAGGGTGGCGACAATAGGTCAGTCGACGATGAGTGAGTGGGTAATAGTAAGTAACAAATTGACACATCCGTCGAGTTAATGCAATCGAACACACCACGGCCGTGGACCCGGAAATGTTGTTTGTTCACTGCTGAATGTTGCCAATATAAGGTATCACGAAATTATGTGAATGAACAAAAAATTTTTACATAACTTATTAGAGAAATCATTATGATGTAACACCAATACCGTTTTCACGTTTAAAATATGTTGAGCTGATGTCATATTATATTTAGATCTCCATGTAATTCAATTTTTTATATTAAAATAATCTAAAATTATAACTTAGGCCTATTTACTAGTTTACTTATTTACTTATTAGACTTAAGACTATTCCACTTTAGAAAAAAAAGAATCACGTAAATCGGATCAGGAATCTTGATGATGAATGTACTCATTAAAAAAAACTAACCGAATTGAGAACGTTCCGCACAATTTGGTCGATAAAAAAATCATTTTGCGTAGATTTGAAAATGACACGAAAAAAGATAACGACCACTATGAAAACTTAGAGTTTTGTAAAACATACACTTGAACGTGACCATAACGTAAGTACACATTAAATGTCAATAAGCTAACTTCTATAGCAAGAGTATTAAAAACCACGTGAAGAAATAAATTTGAATGTCAGATAGATTGAAATTTTTTGTTCCAAACCATGAGTGGACACGCGAGACGTGATCTGCTGTTGTTATTGGTCATGCAACATCATTTACTTGTCTAATTGGAGCGTTAATACTGGCAAGATTTTTTCAGACGTTCCGATAGTATTCGGATCACGTTCTCAATACGAAGATACCGCTCAATGTGTTTCAGCTAAGGGTCTTAATATGAATAAGACCAAGATTAAAGAACGAAATATTAAAATTTAAAGGATGAAGGTAGCAGTACACAGTCTTGGAAGAATAGGGCCTATTATTGTGAAAGGAACTGGTTAAGTTGAGAAACTATGCATACAAAATATGTAATTTTCTTGGGAAGAAGTTAAAACAAAACTTTCAAATACGATTTTGCTATATTTCATATAAGTAGCAGTCTTTCAAATCTTTTGGTATTTATAAACGCGCAATTGAAGAACAGTATTTTGCTATCGTTTTTGTATTAATTTATACAAATGAAATCTTTGCCATTCAATAAAATCAAATTAATATCAAAATAATTATTTTAATATTATTAATATTAGACCATTTTTTATGATAAAAAAAGTAATTAGGGTGGAGATAGGAACCGAAATAGAATATAGGATAAGCAATTATATATATATATATATATATATATATATATATATATTCATGTAAAATATTGCATTGTTCGGAGGTTGGATGCTGATGGGAAAATCACGATCAGGACCCTGGGACGAGATTAAGGGAATGCTATATTTATAAATTGCGAGGGACTTATGGATCACTATTTAATAATAGTAGTATAACCACAAAAACAATAACATATTTATATTGCAGACATTCTCCATTCTTGTAGTTTGCTTGGTTTTCCTGATATGGATGGTTCGTGCATATTCCATATCTTATGAATAGTAGGAGATTGTTTCCTAACTCAAATAATGTGACTACGAGCATGGTCACTGATGTTTTTTTCAAAACACCCTCATTAACATGGTAGTGATCCTCATTATTTTAATTGGTGAACATACACACCTGTTACAAGCTAGGTAAAGACACAAGTACCTATGGTATTCAAGTAATCAAAGTTCCGCTTATCAAATGGGATTAAAAAAGGAATATTATATGAAGACTGGACTCAGAAATGTATTAGTTAAAAATACTTAATACTCTTAATGTTGTAAATGCTAATGGAAAAGATGGGCCTAAAATCTCTCATTGATAAACATAGCATTGAATATTTCTATTGTATTGTATTCAAGCCTTTATTTCGGGAGACACAGAATGGACTCAATTAAAATTAATGCCCTTGAGGGTAAGAAGCTCCCAATTGGTGAATAAAAAATAAATCAATTTTAAAAACCAAAAACCGGAACTGTATAAAAGTTAACTATATAGCATGTGCACTATGCACTACCAGGACATCACAATACCTCATTCATAAAAATTTATAGCCAAAGGGTCACAAATAAACGAAGATTTTTAGTTGTAATGAGTCTTTAACAAGTAGTTTTGTACAAAATTAGTTCTTCTTCTTTTTATATGAAAATCGTTTTGTAAGAAAAGGACCAATTTTGATCATGCACAAGTTGAGTGAAGGATTTGGCACAGGGGAAAGCCACCTAGGGCCTATCCCTCTAAACATTGATTTTTAAATTTCTCTAAGTTCTCTTCTCTAGTTTTCTAAATAGTTTTCATCTAGACCCAATAATTCTTGTTTGTAGATTTTTCAGATATCGATTTCCTATCAGCCTATTCCAAAAGATTTCTTTATGGATGCCTGAGTAGATTATATGTGTGAAACGTTATTTAACAAATGAATTAATGTTGAGACACTGTTATGAATTGAATTACCAGCAAAATTTATATACAACACATGAAAAACTAAAAGAATTACATACACCAATGAAGTAGTTAAGTATTAAGTTGACTCCTATATCCATTTAAATTTATTATATAAATTTATATTAATAGATAATATTTAAGGTTAAAGTTTCTGATATTTTTGGATAATAATAATTTTATACTGGCGATTAAAGTACTTATTTAATAAATATAATATATATAAATAATATACTGAGGTGACACTGGTGCGAATGATAATAAAACCTTCGCAACGCCCATTTAAATACACCATTCTAAAGAATCAATTATTCATGTAATATATCGCCTTTATAGATATGCAAATATAGTAATAAAAGACTTGAGTAACCCTCGAGTGTTTCAATATTTTATAGTGATTAATTGTGTCTATTTCATACGTATTATTACACATTCAATGTACTCACCTTATCCGCCCCAGAAGTCAACAATTTACGTCACTTAAAAAGCACAAAGTCCTTCAACCCTCGATTACACGAATTTTAAAACACAGTTGATTAGATTACAAGCCTTTAAGAGTTGTTTACAGATTTCTCATTACAATTTTTATAAGCCATTTCCATATCACCGCTATACCGTGCCACAAAACGAAAATGGCAGCGTTAAAATTGAAATGTGTAATGTTGTCTGAACAAATACAATACCTTATCTTTACTAACTCCTATACTTTAAGGAGAGAGCATTTATTATTGGTAGCATTATAACTAGTTTCAAATATAAACGCAAGAGGACTCATTTCAAATATCGTTTTGTTATTCCATGAATAATAATAGAAACAAATCTTAGTTTAAGAAAATTTGTAATATTATAATATCTCAAATTTAATTTTACTAGCAATAAAATATTTTAACTAATTTTGGTTTTTTTTTCGCATTTAACTAGAATGAAAGAGGTACAAATAACATAATTTTAGCCAAAGAGGATGCCCGCATACTTTAAATATGGCTGTATGTTTAAAAACCCCCTTTGCTTTCCCTTATATAGGCCGCAATCTGTAGATGTATCTACTTCATTACATAAAAACATGATAATTTTATTATAGTTAGTCTATTTTAATATAGTCCTAGTAGTTTAGTGTTGTGTTTGCAAACGAAAGATATTTTCTAGCAACAAAATAAACATTTCCAGACACGCTAAACTTCTTGCTAACTTGCTAGCTTGCTTACTTACACATTATTAAGATGACGCCGTGAAATTTTTGATTGTTTCATTTTCATAAATTATAAGTTATTCTCATTTTCGTATCATTTTATAGTAATCATTAACATTACTTTTATATAATTTTATCGTAATCGTTAACCTTGCATACTATTATTTTCAAAAATGTTCTTATAAATCATTATCAAAATGGCAGTGACTGCCATTATTCGTTAAAAACCCAATGGGGCCTAGGAATACGTTAAATAGGTAACCCGGTGTTTTTGGCGTGTAATATTGGGGGAGGTTAGGTCTGTATATTCTTGTGTTCTAATGAAATTTTTGTTATTAAACTGGTGTAATTTCAGGCCAAACAGAATCGTTACATCGTGCAATATATGCGACACATAATTCAACATCGTTTATACTTATGTGAGATTTTTCACTGTTCCATTTCCATACACATCATAGTATCATATGATTCACATTCTCAGAGCACCTAATAAAAAATCGACTAGGGTGGTTTGTAGAAAGTAAAGGTGTATACCTACTTGCCAATACGGCTTCCGTAGAGGCAAAAGTACTCTCGATAACTTAGCCATCTGTATCACGGATGTGAGACTTTCGTTCTGCAGATATGAGTCTGTTGTTGCAGCTTTCCTCGATATTTGATCGGCATATGATAGTGTTTGCCTTCCGATTTTAAAAGAAAATTGTTGCGTAGACATGTTCCATCTAAATTTGTTGATTTTATATTTAACCTTTTTTTCTGGTCGCTCAGTATACCCAAGAATTGACAGTAAGTTACAGGCATCGAGACTATTATATAAGACCCTCCCCCAGAGATCAGTTCTAAGCCCTCTTCTGTTTAATCTCTATACTTTTGACGTCTTCAATGCTGTTTCGACATTTTGTAGGGTTCTTCAGTATACTGTTGACCTATTCCTCTATACTGCTGAAAGAAACATTGATAAAGCGGCGTTTAACGTGTCTCTTGGTATTAACTCCTTAGTAACTTGGTTAAATTGCAATTTTCTTTCCCTCTCCCCTGTCTAAGGCTATATTATCATATTTTTAGAAAATGGCTCAAACCGAGTTTAGATATTTTGACTTATGGTATCCGGATCCCGATTAAGAATGTTTGTAATGAGTTTTTTAGATTCGAAGGTGACTTTTTTCTCGCATCTTGAAACTAAAACATTCTTCATATAAAAGACCAGTAGTGGCAAGGGTAGAATTATATCTTTCACCCTATCTTATCTTGTACCCTGCAATCTTTGGCAAGTAACCCGTTTAGAACTGGTCTCCGAAATTAGTTGGTTTTAGAGTGTAACAAATTGTTACTTATATTCTCAGACAATGGCTATTCGGTAGCTCTTGGTATTGTCGGCAATGAGAGAGCCGATGCTACTGCCAAAGAAGAAGTCGCCTGTTGTGATAAACTTTTAAAAGTTACTAATTGCCCGGTCATCAGAATTCTTAAACCTAAGATAGTCTAGAAGTCATCTTCTTCGTGACCATTCACGCAGTAGTAAATCCAAGGGTGCATACTATACGAGGATTCGACCTCAGATATCATCGGGGCACTGGTTTTTCAGGTTCACATTTCGGTAATTGCTGCTTACTCTACCATCTCAAGAAATTACGAATTCTCAATTCGTCACTATGCGAGTGTGGCCTCAGTGAAGGTAGCACTAATCATATTTTCTTTCCTTGTCCAGAGTATAATCGCCAGACTTTTTTGACTCATTGGTTAAAAACAAATACCCATTACCCACTAATATCGATATTATTTTATTTAGTTTAAAAACAACAACCAACAATATGATTACCTCGTTTATATCTGATAATAATATCAAAATATAGTTAATTTATCTAGTACCAGTTCGTAGGTCTCTTGTGTTATAGTTATTATTATTTAGTCTAGTCCCAGATAATATAGTTTAGTGCTAGCTATTTTTCCTTTATCGTAAACTAATGATAAAAAAAATCTTTACCATTCCATTCCGTTCCATGTATCTGTGCTGACGTGACACTGGCAGAATGTTTATAGTAAACCCTTGCCATTAAAGAATTAGTGACTTACGTATTTTGAGCAAAAACTTGAAAACTGTAAATTGAAAGTTTCTTGCTATTTTCGCTTTTGACGCCAGTCAGTGCTAGTATTCGAACATGATGAATGTTGAAAATAATATGAGTAGAGTTGTTACTATTGTTGCCCCGGTAAATATAGCAGTAATAAAATATTGGGGTAAACGAGATGAAGAATTAATATTACCGTTAAACGATTCCGTTAGTGCTACGTTGGATACCAGTGTTATGTGCGCCAAAACTTCGGTATGTGCTAGTCCAGATTTTTTACAAGACGAAATCTGGCTGAATGGTATAAAGGAATCGTTTTCAAACAAACGCTTACAGAATTGTCTAAGAGAAATAAAATCGAGAGCAGCTTCTGAGAGAAGTGTCGACAGTGCTTTTCTTTCATGGAAAGTACATGTCTGTTCGGAGAATAATTTTCCAACTGCTGCTGGATTGGCATCATCTGCCGCTGGATACGCCTGTTTAGTGACAGCTTTGGCTAAACTTTTCAAAGTGAAATCTGATGTGAGTTCAATAGCTAGACTAGGATCTGGTAGTGCATGCCGCAGTGTCTACGGAGGTTTCGTGCGCTGGCATGCAGGTGTCCAGTCTGATGGATCAGATTCAGTAGCCACTCAAGTAGCAGATAAATCATATTGGCCAGAAATAAGTGCCTTGATTTTAGTAGTGGGTGATACTAAGAAAAAAATTAGTTCAACAGAAGGAATGAAAATATCTGTTGAAACTTCAGAACTTCTTCAGTATAGAATAAAGAAATGTGTGCCTGAAAGAACTAATGATATCTGTCAGGCTATTCTGGATAAAAACTTTTCAAAGTTCGCAGAAATTACGATGAAAGACAGTAACCAATTTCATGCTGTATGTTTAGATTCATATCCACCCTACACATACATCACAAAAATATCTTATAAAATTATAGATATGGTGCATAAGTACAATAATTTCTATGGTGAAAACAAAGTGGCATATACATTTGATGCAGGACCCAATGCATGCCTCTATCTTCTTGAAGACGAAGTGTCCAAGATTGTTCCAGTTATTCAGCACATTTTTCCATCAACTTCACAAGAGTTCATTACTGGTTTACCAGTAAAGTGCCATGCAGTTGACCCAGATTTATTAAAAGCCTTAGGTATCAAACAGGAAATAAAGGACTCTGTCAAATATGTAATCCATACTAAAATTGGCAATGGTCCAAGTGAAGTATTTAATGGTCATTTACTAGATGTCACTGGGAAACCTGTGAATTTAATCAAATAAGGAATTCTGTCTTTTCTTAATAAATTCTAAAACTAAGATGAGGTTCTATTTTTAAATATTGTTATAAATAAGAGATACATATCACAAACTTATCTTTGAATTTTATTTACATAAAAATATATCCATTCATACAAACACATTTCCATAACAAAGTATTATTGTATAAGGAATTGTACAACGTTAACAAGGAGATCAAATGAAAAAAATTTGGTTATTTTAATAAACAATTCCATTTATTTTTATCCTCATGAACATACAGAACAAAAATAAATGAAACTCTTCTAGGCGACTGTTTATCGTGCAGAGACTGAAACCTGCCAGACTCTAATAATGTTGTCAGAGTAGCCAGCGAATAGAGTTTGACCATCAGTAGACCATGCCAGGGAAAGGCACTGAGGTGGGTCAGACTTGGAGGTTTGAGTCTGATTGATAATCTCTGGTCTGAGTTCTTCAACCATTTCCTTGCTTTCCAGATCCTAAGAAACAGAAAATCATATTAGTGAAATAATCTAGCAAAACTAAAAAAAAAATTAAATTCAAAGTAACAAATCTGTAGTAGAGTTGCTGTTAGTTTGCTGGTAAGTATCAAAGTATATGAAGAATAAAATAACCTACCCAAATTTTAATGGAAGGTCCAAAAGCTGCACATAGCCAATATCTGTTAGGTGAGAAGCACAGAGCTGTGATTATATCATTGTGGTCCAGAGTGTGGAGGTGCTTGCCATCATTGAGGTCCCACAGCATGGCCTTCATGTCTTTACCACCAGATGCACAAAGGGAACCATCAGGAGAAACAGTTACTGTGTTCAAGTAACCAGAGTGTCCAAGGTGATTTATCTTTAGCTTGCAGTTAGTCAAGTGCCAGACCTAAAAATATAAAAACCAAATCAGTAACCAAAAAAATTGATAAAAATAATTTAATTTTACAAATAAAGATAATTGTATAAACTTATAAAATATATTAAGCAGATAGAAAAAAGGCTTTTTCTTAAAAAAAGATAATAAGAAATTAATTCCTCCAGGAACATCAAGGTAAAAATTAGTAATCTCAATTTCAGAATAGTTGTATTACAAAGAGTAAATAAACTAACCTTGACTGTACGATCCCAACCAGCAGACACAATGATGGGATTGGCATGGTTTGGTGAAAAACGCACACATGACACCCAATCAGTATGGCCATCATCTTGGATTGTATATTTGCACTCAGCAAGTGTGTTCCACAGTTTGATGGTTTTGTCTCGAGATCCAGATACAATTTGTCGGTTATCAACCGAGAAGGCCACTGATAGGACATCCTATTACAAATAAGAATTAATTAGTATTAATGTTAAATATTTAAAACAGACATACATATTTTAATCTGAATATTTCTCTGAATTTGATTACTTAAAAACATCTTTTGATAGTATTAAAAAAATATAAAAATGTTAGTGCCAGCTACTTGGTGGCTACAAAAACACCACCACTACATGCTACTTACACATTTCTGAGGTTATGGACATATTCCATCCAATGGAATCTTCTGCCTCGCAAAGGCACAAACACTAGTCTTCTGCCTCGCAAAGGCACAAACACTAGTCTTCTGCCTCACATAGGCACAACACTATGTTGTAACGTTACATCCCTAACTAAAGTACAAATCTTGTCACACCTTAGTATGATCTTCGAAACGCCTTGTAGTTTTGCCAGCAGCAAGATCCCATAATCGCAAAGTCTTGTCCCAAGAACCAGACAAGGCGTAGTTGCCGTCGCTAGAGAGCACGACATCAGAAATGAAATGCGAGTGACCGTATAGACGCTTCTGGGGCACACCGTAGTTGGTTTCGTCACGTGTCAGTTTCCATACAATAAGAGTTTTGTCTGAAACGTAATAAAGTAAAAATTGTAGAAATTTTTAAACGTTACAATTAAGCACGCGATAAAAAAAATTCAGCCCCATATCCGCTTGCCGCTCAGGAATCGCGTGGCAAATGATTGTTTCATCATGTAACAACGAAATAAAATTTAAAATCACGAATACAGATAATTAAGATCAATATTTTATACTTTAATCTTTTAAACTGATAGTTAAGTAAGTGATTTATAGAGATAGAAATATATTATCCTATAAAGACAATAACTAAGCCAATGTAAAATAACCACACTTACCTCGGGAAGAAGACAGAATCATATCAGGGTATTTAGGATTTGTAGCAATCTGCGTAACCCAGCCATTATGACCACAAAGGGTACCCCTAAGTTTTAGAGTTTCAGTCATTTTGTAGCAATTATTGCCTCAGCAACCTCGCACTGACACGACCAAATTCCAAAAGAAGGAACCGGAAACAGACTTGTAGATTGCAGGAAAACTTTGACAAGTAATTTTTTTATTTATTTACAGCTCTGCCTTCATCTGATATGAGCAATTACGCACCTAGGATGAGCCTAGAGAATCTATTGAGACTCGCGGTTCATTTGACATTTATGATATTTTAGTAGACTTTACTAGCCTGAATGCAAAACTTTTAGGTCTTTTCGTTATAACAAGTATAGAAGATTGCATGTTCAAGAAATCATCTTTTATGTCTTATCCCTTAAAATTTTGTGCTTGGACTTACCGAGGCTACCTTTAAGAGTAAAAGGAAATACTTAATAAAAATAATCATTATCCGAATGAAAACTAGGTTATTCTTTGTATTTTTTTACACTTTGGAAGTGAGAACAATATATATCTAATCTCTGCTATAAAGTAACCGTAATACAAGCTCTTAATGATGCTTAATATGGATTTGATAATAGGTTTGAGTATGTAATAAATAATTTTATACTGTACCAAAGTTCATTCTTTCGGAATTCATATACGGTAATGTTTTTAATATGTATAATTTGGACGTATTTCTGATGGGCGATTCCTTTACCTTGTACTAATTACTGACTAGGTAAATATTATTATTTGTAGTATACAATAAAATATATTCTACCTATCTTTATATAGTCTGAGGGTATAGTCAAGACGCATTTTGACATATTTTTGGAAAACTCAAACGAATCGCTAAGAACTAATTAAAAATGTATGGGATTTGAGAATTAATCAAATCCCGTACATTTTTACATTTACCGGTTCGATTGAGATAATCGAATTGCTTCTTGTCTAGGCTATTGCTACCACTATTGCTAATCGGAAAATGTATTGGATTCGTCATAATCTATCGCTTAGCTATCAAACATAATAGTTGTACAGGGGGCTTTTGTAACTTTTAAATTGTGATAATTCGTTCAAAGGCCCCGAAAGAAAAAAGAAAAGTCTACGCTGTGTTCAGATTTAAAATCGAGAATTCCTATTTTGATCTATCGTCTCTTTAAAGGTGGTGAAGAAATTATATTATTTATGATTACCTATTTTTTCTCCATGAGGGGGTCTAGGTAAGATGCATTTCCTAGGTAGAATCACTAGATTAAAAAATATGGGATAGCACAATCACACTACATTGCTAAGTAAGAGTGCATGTCAAAACATATACATTTTTCATTTAACGATATATGCACTAACAATTATCGAAATGCATCTTGTCTAGGTTTACTTATATAAAAAATTGTTAAGTTAAGCGTAAAGTTGACGCTTATTCTTATTCTTGACTAAAATAAGAATAAGAATACAGAACAAAGTAAAACGAGAATTACCTCCTATAGGTGTTTGTGGTTTAGAAAATAATAAAAACTTTGTTCTAAATAAGAAGGTCCATGGTTATGGGACCTTTAAGAACTCATAAGTGTCAGACTGACTGACAGGTCCCCGTCAAAATTACAAAGAAAATAGCTTCTCAGATTTAATTTTCTTCTATTTAATAATAAATGTAACCTAGTTAAATATTTCAATTTTAAAGAAACTAATAAACAACGAGTTAATAAAAATCATCTTGATTTATTCTTACTATTTAAAATATAAATAGAAGTAATTAAAAGCTTTTTATCAACCCGCGAGATGGATTTTAATGTTGAAGCTTTACAATTGCAGAATGTTACAAAAGCAAAAAATGCTCCCATATGTTCCTTGAAAGTGAGTAGTAGATCTTGAACGCATTTCAATTTTTTAGAGAATGCATCTATTAATGCGCATCATGTTGTAGTTCATAGTTTTGCCACTTGGTGGCTTTGGTCATAAAATTGACGTCACGCAAGTAAGTGGTAGCAACGCCATTTTGTAAGTGTCCGCCGTAGTCAGTTTTCTGGGTAAAGTGTAAAATATATAATTCGCATGGTTTTGTGTACAATAAAAAGTTAAAGACGTTTCAAAACCAAATTAACGTCTCGTACGTTGAATCACAGACTCAAAGCATGGAGGACAAAGCGTCGTTAAAAGAACTGGATCAATGGATTGAACAACTAAACGAATGCAAGCAATTGACAGAAAATCAAGTGAAAACTTTATGCGACAAGGTAATATGGTTTTATTCATTTCACATTAAATTGCATGATATACTTCCGAACAGTAAACACATAGTTTTATGATTTGCATGAGTTGAGGATCTATATGTCGTATGATTCACATACCTACCTTGTTAACGAAGAGTAAAACGCCTTTTGATGTAGTACCTAAATGATTAAGGTACCAACATAATCAATGTTTTTTCTCTTTAGTTTCACATTTTAGGTCTTAAATTCGTTACTAAGGATTCTATTAGGCATCAACCCTCTTTCTACCACACCCAGGCATCATTCGGCATTCCGGGTTTATATAGCCTAATTCGTACAGAAGATATTAATAGACTCCGCGGAAATGCCCCTAACTGATTAATATTATTTTCTATTCAAAAACATTTGTTTATTTTTACTGAATATTTATAGTACAGTGACAAGTATTGATCAGTTGAAAAATTTTGCAAATACAAAGTACTTTAATTTTTCTGTCTGGCTTTACATTTCAAAATTAATTTGTGAAGTACCCTTAAAACAAGAGATATATATACATGATATTAAATGGTTTAAGAACTATGTGGCCTAAATATAATCTATACCATTCATGTCATCTAAAGCTATTCCAGTAAGTCTTAAGCAAAAACTAAGATATTCGGGTTTCAAAAATACAATTATCATAAATATGTACATTAAAATAGGTATTAGGGCTCACAAACATAAAAATATTTTTCATGGTCTTTTTGTGAACTTCTGGTGTGAATGAATTGTTTTAAATGTTTAAATAAACAAGTATGATTTGAATGGAATAGGTCACACATATTTCCTACTGTAACTGAAACTGGGCATAATTAATTTGTATTTGATGGTATATTTTCACTAGCTATACAGATAAGTATAAGTCAATAAAATTATCAAGAGGATGTTACAACTGTTACAAGTAAATGTGCTAAATAATGTAATATAGGAATGATTATAGTATCAAATTCTATGATTATTTCCACAATGTTATAATAGTGTGTCTTACACTGTGTTTGTGTTTATTTCATTTAATTTCTTCAGTTGAACATGTTTTATCTTCAATTGTGATACATTCTTCGGTAGTAGTTATGACCTAATAGTGAAAAAATGGTTTAAATGAAAAGTAAATTACTAATTATGTAAACATGTTATTGAATGTTTCTACATGAATATACTATAGACAGACTTTGAAACCTATTTGCTGTTTAGCTTTCTTTGACGGACTTTATTTTGGTAAAAGTAATGAATACAATAAACATTTTGTGGTTCTGTTTTTTATTTTATTTTACATAAAAACAATTTTGGTAGGCAGATTTGTTGCTCAGTATTAGGAAATTGATAACTAAATTGTATTGCCAGAATTTGTAAAGTTATTAAGAAAGCATAAGGGATGCTATACAATTTGTTTTTAGATACTCCTATTTAACATTGACTACCAATCCACTATACATTAGCAAATGTAGTGGCCATTCTTATTTTACAAGGTCATAACTTTTACATAAATGCTTATAACTATCCTTTAGTTTACAGTATGGGAAATTATATTTAAATTGTGCCTCTCTCAGTTTAATTGACTGATTTATTAACATTCATTGCTAAGTTTACTTCTATGTTAATTATTTGATTTTAAGGTGTTGAATCACAACTGGTTATTTCTGATTCATTATTATCACATTATTGATATTATTATGATTTTTCCTTGAATGTCCTTGATCTAATTTGATACTGGATATAGATTCTGATTTAATTAATGTATTTCTTCACTGTCTGGTGTAGTGTCACATTTTGTCCAAGGTTTGGATTTATAATTAAAGAAGCAATTTGTGACCATTTCCTAATGAGTGGCAATTAATGTTACAATATTCCAGTCGAATTTTGGGTTGCCATATTTGAAAAAAATATGTTTGGTACAAAACACTATGGTAACAAGATGATTATAGTAATAGAAGAAACTTTTAAAACCTTCTCAGGATGCACTTTGTGCTTCCCTAGGTAAATGCTTTGTTTATGCATTATTGGACCGCAGGAGTAGGGAACGTGCATTGTGGTTTCGTCTGTCTCCTGACAGAACCTACATACCGTGTCTTGCTTCATAATCCTTTGAGACAAGTGTTTTATTTAATTCGCAGTGCCCTGCATGAACCGACATTACATGTATATTGATTATGTGGATCAAATTTGAATAAAACTATAATTTAACTCATTGCTCTTCCTATAACATATATTTGATTCATAAGATATGAGAATGACATATAGTATATCAATTCTTGTATAATGAACAATACTGCTATTAATTGTTCAATATTTCTAGTATGAAAAAAGTTACCCATTAGAAATTGTTTGGTATGTTTAAGATTACATGCATTGCATTATTACCTATTTCCTATAGAGGATGCTTGGTGGAGGTCAAATCACACTTTAATCTTAGTTTCATTGTTTAGGTTTGAATTATGTTCAACCCACATAGCCCACCATTAGGAGTTATCCAACAAATAAATTATTATACCATAAATCTTCAATTCAATCTCTAAGTATTGAAGTAAATATTATGCACAAGAAACAATACAAATAAAATGTATGTACAGTGTGTAATTAAAATGATAAGGAATAATATTAAATCCCTTTGCTTTTACTAGCTTGAAATAAGTTATCAGGCTTTATTATATTGATCTTATTATAATTAGAGTGAGTCAGGCTTTGGAAATCAGGTCTAGACAACCATTGGTATTCAGACATTATCTTAAACATGATGAATCAAGTAATTTGAAAAATTATAGTTCATATTAATATATTTCCTTCTACTTCGTCATTAATTGTATTGTTATCTATCATACTCATAGTTCACTTACTTTACGCCCAATAGCAGCCCCCAACTTTCACTACAGGGTTGCAACTGCTCTAGTGTAAGTTTCCAGAAGTCTGTTTTCCCTAAACTGTAACCTAAATATTTTATAGATGTAAGCTTTTCTCTTCACTAATGTCTCCCGATAACAAGAGTTATCTGATTTTACCACCACATTTTATTCATAAATTTTGTGTGTCAGCTCTGAACAATTTTGTTAGGGGAATCATTCTGATAATAAACAATGCGTTCAACTTTTACTTCAACTAGAAATTTATAATAAATTAAGTTATAGTATAACACAAGTTATACTAATAAAACGAATAAAAATAAGTATTGTGAGAAAATTCCCTGGCTTAGCATATGTCGCGGCGTAGATATTTGAGCCGTGGTGCTGTTTATGCGCACACAAACGCATAATAGTTTATGCATGTGCACATACTACACATGCTTATTTTCGAGTCACTCTTGTAGGTTTCTGCCTATATCCCTTCCATAAAAAGTGATGAACAAATTAAAAAAAGACCAATAAATATTATTAATATGAAGACCCCACCAATGTACAATGTATTTGAAATTTATATTTGAAATACATATTCATAGTAATAAAGTATATTCTATCTATCTTTAAAACTTAAAATGATTTTTCCCTAAATCCACAGCTTTCATGGTATTATACTTTGCAATGTGAGCAGGTTTTCTCTAAGGTTAATCTTGAAAGCTGCCTTAGTAAAGTCTTTATGGTGGCATGTTACACTAATCGGAGTTTTCCCCACAAAAGTTGGCACCGCGGTAGATTTTACAGTGTATTGTTATTAATGAAAAATATTATTATGAAACGACCTGGTTTTTGAGAAACATAGTATATAATATTTAGACGGTATTATTGCATTCGCAATAAAAGATAGCAAGTGCTAAAAGTTAGCATTATTGTACATTTTTTTTCACTAATAGTATTTTTAAAATGTTCACTTATAGTACACGACTAATTGCTTTTTAGACTTTTAAGCTCGGTGACTACGATTATAGAGATAACTTTTGTATAGATTGTTGTAATCGAATCATTTGGCATGATATTCGTCCAACCATAAAAAAGTTACGACTCAAGTGAGAACGTAGCCTTATATTATAAGGGAAAATGTAAATTAACCACGCATTACAGTTGTTTTACCCAAAACATAAAATAAATCCGATAATGAAACTAAATATGTATTACAGACTTATATTCTGCTATTCATGCTTCACACTTATTCCAACTGATGGTGAAGTCCTACAATAACCTTTTTAATATAATAATGATAATATAATTTATAATGTAAACAAAGAAATATTCATTAATAAATTTCTGATTCACAGTGTACATCATATATAAGAATATGTACAATAATAATTATATTTAGTACTCTAACTCAAGGCCACTGAAAGTAGTAAGCTTATTAGGAAAACAAATTTTTATCACAGTAATTTATTAGATGGTTTTCGAGGAATAGAAATAAACTGTTGTAAACATTAGACAACGAAGAAATATTGATAGGCATATGTATAACATATACACTTAATAAATATACAAAACCCCATGACTCGAGAAACAATATTTGTACTTATTATATAATTATCTGCCCCTACCGGGATTCGACCCCGGGACCTCTCCCTAGGTAGGCAGGGTACTGATCACTACTGGACGGCCTTCAAGTCCTTACCTTGTACTCATTGAGTAACCTATTGCTGTATATATTTTTAACAATTTAATGTATCATTCTTTACAGGCAAAAGAGATACTGACCAAAGAGTCGAATGTTCAAGAGGTGAAATGCCCGGTGACGGTATGCGGCGACGTGCACGGGCAGTTCCACGACCTGATGGAATTGTTCCGGATCGGAGGCCGGTCGCCGGACACCAACTACCTGTTCATGGGGGACTACGTCGACCGTGGATACTATAGCGTCGAGACTGTCACATTGCTCGTCGCACTTAAGGTGAGCTAATTATTCTTTTTCGTACCACGACTAACACTACAGATAGTGACAATTACACTGCTATAGCGTCGAGACTGTCACATTGATCGTCGCACTTAAGGTAAGCTTTTTCGTACCTTTTCGTACCACGACTAACACTATAGATAGTGACAATTACACTGCTATATGTCTCTGAAAGGTCTACACATATCGGACCAGTTATATATTCGAATTTCCGGAGCCGCTTCTTGACATAAAGTAACCTCTTCACCATGAGATGTGTCTTTTGTGACATACCTGGTAACGGCAGAGGTAGGCCTTTTAGTAGAGGCCTTTTTAAAACTAAATATTTAAGAATCTCTCGAAATGTTCCTTGTTTTCCATACAGAAAAAATCTTACAACAATCTTAAATACACTTTATTTTATTCTAGTATATTACTAATAGTACAATATGATAGTTTGGATATATTTTTAATGACTAGTCTGCGGACTCTTTGGTCCGTCCTTTTTTAGTTTAGGAAATTAGTATGTTAATTTTGTTTTTATTTCGCTCCTATATCTTTCTTTGGTTAATTTAACTTATAATTATACTATTCGAACCAAAAGTGGTCTAAGTAAAAAAAATAACGCAGATCAAATTTTGGCAGAAGATAGTCCAAATATACAAAAGATTTTGGAAAATTCAACCCTTTAGTGGTAAAATAAGGGTTCGAAATTTTTAAAAAAATTGGCTAATCAATTTTTTATAAATTTAAAAATATATTTTTTTAAATGAAAACTAATTTTAGTATATTTGAAGTTATAATCAACGAACAGTTCAAAGTTTTGAACAGATTGACCTGAAATTTGGCACACTAATAGTTATTGCAACATAGACACCAATTAAAATTTATATAAAAATCTGTCAGTTTTGAAGTTGTAATCATGAATGCTATTAATTAAGACTTACTGATACTTATATATTTGTATTTAAATTCCCTTTAAAAAGGGATTTTTAAAACAGTAATCATGAATTTTGTTAGCTGTTATATTAGTCTGCTAAGAATATTTTGAAAATTCTACCCCTAAGATGATGAAATAGGGCTAGTTATGTCTATATTATTCTAGTTAGTACAGTCAAATCTTGAAATCATAATTTTCCACAAACCTAATAATGTTAAATATCGTTCAGTTTCATTTCGGGTGGATAAATGGCGTTATGGGGTTTTTAAAACGCGCTTTCTTTTTTTTTCACTGTGTAACATCAAACAAAATCATGAGTCCCACGCGGGAGAAGCCGCGGGCGGAAAGCTGGTTATTCATAAAAGTTTGAGAGTATAAAGAAAACAAATCTTTCTCAGAATACTATTTACCGAGTGGGCGTAATAACGTTTGTTGACTTGCCGGCGTGATTGAAAACCAGAATAACAAATAATAATTGATTCGAATTCAGTCTAATTTAAAATATATACCAGTTGTTTTTAATGTACGGTGATGTGCAGTATCTCACAAACCGACGTGGATCCAGTTATTATTTCATTGTCAAACAAATAATAAAACTGCCTTTCCTCAATTACCTTCATAAAATTAACTTATCGCAGCGACTGTTAGGATTGGATTGAGTAGGCAGGAATAAGCCGGTCTTAGAGTGAACTATGACAAACACTAAGACTTAACAAACTTAAAAAATGTTTAGGTCAGGTTAGAACTGTGACAAGCTCGTAAGATAAATAAGTCCCTGTGTACTCATTTTTTCTGTCATAATGAGACCACGCTCAAGTGTTAACACTAATACTGCCTACTGTTTGATCGTAATAGTAAGATAAATTGAGGATCTGAATAGCATGGTTGTTTGAGCGCTTTGTTTCAGTTACGAAAACATCGCAACTGTCGCAATGGATGACCGCTTATGGATCAAACAAAATTTGAAATTTCAAACTTCGAATGACTTTGTAGTCCCAGTTGATAGTGCAACTGGTGATGTTTTGGCACATATATAAGTGTATTAAGGCTTGCGACTACCAGTGGAACATAGAGGCTTTTAAAGTCGATTTAAATTTTGACTACTTGAAAAACTGTCAAAAATTCCTGCAGTGAAATTTATGAAAAGA
This sequence comes from Acentria ephemerella, assembly GCA_943193645.1. Lineage (NCBI taxonomy): Eukaryota > Metazoa > Arthropoda > Insecta > Lepidoptera > Crambidae > Acentria > Acentria ephemerella. The sequence goes on from OW971891.1 coordinate 8,724,561, forward strand.
AAACTAATTACGATAATGGCGTTGGCCAAGAAATTATAGTATTAAAATATCACGCACATGTCGTGTTATGAGAGAGTTTATGGAAGTACGATTATTTATAATGTGGCAACATTTATAATCGTACTATATTAAAACTAATTATAATATAAAAACATTATATATTCCAAGGTTTAGGACATATTCATTGACTATATTTATATCACAAATGAATCAAATTGACGATGATCAACACATTACTTAGGTGAATTGTGCCTCGAATCCGTTGTGCACAAACTAAATTAAATTTAACTATTCTTCCAGTTCAGTACAAACAATAAATGACATATTACCTGTAACGTCATTTGACGTTTCTAAAATGGCCATTATTAAGCATTTTTGCTTTATTTAATTTGCATCATAAAACATGCAGTTTAAAATAAGTCAAAAGTGAGTAGTGTAATCATCTAAGTATCAACTAACTTGACTAAAAACGTCATTTTATCCCTTCTTATTGAAATAGATGTGTATAACTTAAATTTAATTTAGTCCATGCACAATGGAATTGGGGCCTCCGGCTTTTATTGTGTTGTTCATTGACTAAAACAACAAGCCAACAGGCGCGTATTCGAAAATTTATTGTCTGACTTCATATATTCAACTGTCATAGTTAGAAGTATCTCGCATGTTATATAGAAAGTAAAGTATTATTATCACTGTTAGTGATAAGACTCCAACACAAATAGTGAGCTAGCTTTATCGTAGATAATAATATTAAAGTTAAGATAAAAATATACTCGTGTAAGTGTAAGTTTTTTGTTCTGGACTTCGATGATAATTATTATCATATAAGCTAAGAGACGTCCAATGCTGGGCATAGGCCTCACCCAAGGATTTCCAAACCTATCGGTCCTACGGTGTCTAGAAGAAGATTCCCGCTATCGACCCTGTGGAGGTCTATCTGTGCAATTTTTTTTGTTACGTCGCCGATCCTAGTTCTCTTGGGATCTTATCATTTCTGGTTTGATCACTCATAGAAACTCCGAGCATAGCCAAAATTTCAAAGGGAAATGACATCCATAGGGAAATGGGTCTCATTTCCCTTTGAAATGGATCTGAGCCTCCTTATGAGGCTCATTGTAAGTGGCTACATCATCAATGGCAATATTGAAGACTTTCGTCTTGAGGCACTGAGTTAGATGGTCCTAGAAAATGCTCTGAAGGTTCCCAAGCTCTAAAATAAAAATTAAAACTTAAAAATTTCACGGATTATTTAAAATTTTGAACTTGGTATTTTTTTACAACTAATTCAAAGGTTTTTCTTATAATATTCATAATTAATTAATGTTTTGTCGTTTCAAGCTGTGCAATCCAGACACTATTAATGCGACCTATTTATTGCAATGTTCCTATGTTTTCCTAGTAAAATAATTAGTATAAGAGATATGAAAAAACAAATCAGGAAAGCAGCCAGAATTTATTTCATTTTTAATAGTACATTTGGCGTTAGTTAGAATGGTCATAGCAAGTTTGTGCATAAGATATTTATTGTCAGTATTAAGGGTTGGGGTGCTTTCCTGTTGGACGCTCAAAGTTACTAACTGACTAAAAATATTGAAATTTTATCAATTCCGTAATGTGGCACCCGCCATTATATTCTTTGTCATGGCATTCTTTTATCTATCAATGGATTTTTGGTTACGAGGCATTGAAGGTATCATAATGCTGAGTTTCATTAAACTCAATATACATAATTTAAACCCTGTCTTATAAACTGTGTTTTACTCATTGTTTCATAAAATATTACCATAATTTATTCATGAAACCTTCGAATAACTTCAGTATTCGACTGATTGAATAAAGCACTTAATTCTCCTTTTCAATATAAAATGTTATTCATGTAATTCATTAGATGACGACGGTCAAAAACCTGCTCTTTGTAATTCGTTATGGAATTTTTATAATAACCTTGAATAAACTTAATCTTAAAACATTAGCATAAATCCAGCCACCACACGTTTTCCCTCTTTTCTACAATCCTGGTACGGTACCTCAAAAGAGGCGTGAAGAAGCATCTTATAGGTCGGCAAGATCAAGATGGCTGGTGCAGTGCATAGTTTCACTTGCACTGTACTGGACTTGCTTACCATCATGGTAGAAAGGATTCTTTCTAAAAAATAATGTAAGAATAATAATCATAATAGAATTCAAGGGAAACAAAACCTTACATAATTCTTTACACACTCGAACTGGTTTAAAACAATTCTCTCATTAGTTATTTGTTGCATTTTACTAACCTAAGACCATGTAATTACAGGTCAGATATCGCGAGAGAATAACAATCCTTCGAGGCAACCACGAGTCTCGCCAAATCACTCAAGTGTACGGATTCTACGACGAATGTCTGCGTAAATACGGCAACGCGTCCGTGTGGAAACACTTCACGGATCTGTTCGACTTCCTGCCGCTGACAGCGCTCGTGGACGGTCAGATCTTTTGCCTGCACGGCGGGCTGAGTCCCTCCATTGATACCCTGGACCACATTCGAGCACTTGACCGCTTACAAGAGGTTCCTCATGAAGGGCCCATGTGCGATCTGCTCTGGAGTGACCCTGATGACAGGTTAGTATTTCGTCATATATTAGCACGATTTTTCATATATATATATAAAAGCGTCAATTAAGATTATTTTTATTGCTAAAGGAGGCCATTTACCATTAACGGAATTTCACAATTAACAAGAAGTGAGTGTTATGTTGTAAATATCTGTTATATATTTGATATGAGTAAACATAATTATGAGTAACCAATACAATGTTTACCTACTTGTGAGATCTTGTAATGAACTTTCTATAACTGAAACTAATAAATAAAATATGAGCTTTCCTGATAAATAAATATTTCGCATTTATGTGCTGTCAATAATTAATTGATTTGTCTATCAAGCAAAAGAAAAGATTAAGAAGTTTTTTCTATCTATTAAAGAAATTATCCCAGTAATATTCCTTTTTATTGTATCTTTTGGGAAAGAAGAGAATTTTCTATATGATGGTAAATATTAATATATTCTTTGTTAATGCCTGAATAAATAAACTGGCTCAATAATTATCCACTTAGATAACGGTGTGATAGCTCATATCCTGAAATAAACTCAAAACATAACCGGTAAAACTGGTCTTTAGATAAACAGCAAAAAGTACGTCAAAAACCACAGTGACTTAGAGAACAAGGTCATTGAGTTAGTTAGATGTGCTAATTATCGCCAGTGCACGATAATGAATGACGGGTGACACGAGTCTGCATTGTTTTGATTCCCGGACGATACATAAAACGATTAGCGTGTGCATTGTAGATTATAATATTGGTAATCAAATTTCTATTGAACTGCTTAGATTTGCAATGTGGGCGATTAACTCATGTGCCCGTACATTTTGCTATCGTATTAAAATTATTTTAATATTTATTTTTAAAAGATTAAAATTAATTATATATGCTTTTGTTTTTGTGTATACATAATTATGCTGGTTTTATCTGACAAAAATGTAATTTTAATTTGGGTACAATTTTGAGTTAACCAAAAAGGCTAAAATTGTTTAGATTAATTTAGAAGTTATTAACGTTAACGTTTCTCTCCTTCTCATGGGTTCCTTTAAAAGAGCCTAGAAAAAGCCGGCAAAGTGATGGTGGCTAGGGTAGTATGTCGCATGCTTCACTAGCTATCTTCACATATGGACACCTCTACTGCTTATCGTCAGATGGTGTCGAGTCATTTGCTGTGCTTTATATATAATTTTATTTTGTTATAACCACAAGGCAGTAGTAAAAATTAGCCAAAAAGCTTCTAAAATAACAAACTCAAATCAAATTATAAACTTAGCCTTGAGACTAAAATTAGTGCAGTTACATGGCCTTCTCTATGATTTCAGTTAAAAAAACAAAAACTTAAGGCCAGGATAGCTCATTAACTGAAGAAACATTTTATAATTTATAAGACGTTTGCTATTTTCACCCTTACAGGTTTTTACTAGAAGTGTAAAATTATGGCTGAAGGGCTAAATTTATTTATTAAAATTATTTGTATCTAACAGAGGCGGATGGGGTATATCCCCACGTGGAGCCGGATACACGTTCGGACAGGACATCTCGGAGACGTTCAACCACAGCAACGGCCTGACGCTCGTGTCGCGTGCGCATCAGCTTGTCATGGAGGGCTACAACTGGTGCCACGATAGGAACGTTGTCACTATCTTCTCGGCGCCAAATTATTGCTACAGGTATATTTTATATAACGAATTTTATTTAAACAACAATTTTGATAAGTAAGGGCAAATATTGAAACGGGCGCAGTGTAAAAATTAAAAATCTCTATAGTTGGTCGTAGTCAAATATTTTTCTGTAAACTTTCAGTGATCTTATGTTGATGGCAGCTGAACGAATAAAAATTGTGGATTATAATTATTATCTTTTATCATATAGACGACCGGTCGAATGGTCAGTATCTCTTATCTTCTTTATTAGAGGTACCGGGATCTAAACATGGTTGGGTCAGATATTTGTATGATGATTACGAATATTTTCCACAAGTTATGGACGTTTGTATATTTTTTTAGTATATTTATAAATATTATATATTATTCCATTATCCATAGTAGAAGCTCTTTAAGATGTTTGATTTGGGCTAGATAATAGGTGTGAGTGTAATAGGAAATATTATATTTTTATTATCGTTTAAAATCATTAAATTTCGTATATTTAATAATGATCAAACGGCCAAGTAATTATTTATATTGTGTAAGTTTTACGCGTATAAAAGTTTCTAACTCTATAACCTAAAACATTGTTTCAGATGTGGTAATCAAGCCGCCATTATGGAATTGGATGATGCACTCAAGTACTCATTGTAAGTATAATTACTATCTAACGTTTTTATAAAATTAAAATCAACACTCCCTTTTCGAGATAGTGAATGATATATGCACTTAAATGGAGTAAACTTTGTCCAATAATTTAAAGTAATTCCACATTTCACCCATATTGGGAATACAATGGCCTTTATTTTGTTGTACATGGACTAAAAGTAAGTTCGTTCAACTCTTCTCTCAAGTGACCGCATTAGATGTGTTTAAATTCGCGACTTAAAAGCAAATCTGCCATTATGTAACGCGCATACAAAAATATGTCAAAGGTGAATAGATTGTCTAAGTGTCAGCTAACTCGACATTACTGAAAGAATTCTTTTTCTTATTTTTGTAGGCAGATAGCTTAATTTTTGTTAGAGTGGATACCAGTGGTTGCCTTTTGTCCTTTATAAATGTTGTCTGTATATTATTCTATCTTAGTTTTTTTTAATTGGCTTTCTATTTTAAGTGAAAATATATTGGTTTCCGTAGTTAAGTATTTAAGATCAAAAGTAATTTTAAACAAAATTAAATATTACAACAGGTGTACACACCTGATAATATATATATATATATATTTTGGTATGATTATAAGCGCAAAGTGATGACGAAAGAGGATTTATGAATCCTACTTCTGAATCGATCACATCGATTTCTTTACCATGGATATTGAAACTTATGACCTATATATAATTTGAGTATTTTAAGGGCTTTTTAATAATAGTTAGGTATTAATTATTTTCTGTGTATTTTAGCCTTCAGTTTGACCCGGCCCCGCGACGCGGTGAGCCGCACGTCACACGGCGGACGCCAGATTACTTCATGTAGATTATCGTAAGTACCTCTTTAATACAAGTATAGTAAACAAACAGACAGTTGATTAGATTCTTAGCAGTTACCGTCTAATTAAGACAATAGTTCAGCCATCTGGAGTTTCTTAACCAGTCTTCAGTAATCAGCCATCTTATTTTGGCTCGCTAATACTACAAAAGAGTGTGATGAACACAAACATTTTATAACAATAAACAGGATGAAACAACTGTTTATTATTTGTTATTTGATATGGTTATTATGATCAGTGTCGCCGAAAATCGGGAGTCGTGGCTAGCATTTGGGGAGACCTATGTCCAGTAGTGGACGAGTGTATTAGGTCGACAACGATGGTGAATTGAACTGAACTGATTGGTGAATCTTAAGATACAATTTGCTCCTTTATCTGGAAATTTTGGATGCCCATGTTTGTATAAACATTTTTGGTGGTTTTTTCTCAATGTATTAGTTTCATTGTTATTTAGCACTTTGTTCATTGATTATTACCAAGAAATATATAGGGAACTCATAAAAATAAATTACATAGGAAATATCACGTTTATGATTACAACTTTTATATTTTATTGTTGCAGCGGAGGCGCATATTACGCGGGAGGGGTACGAGGGTTCGCGGGGCTGTGGGGCGTTCGCTTGTTCTCGTGCATGCGTGCATGTTCGTACATGCATGCATGCGTGCCCGTACATGCATGCGTGCATGCCCGTACACGCGTGCATGTATGGGACCGCCCCTCGCAACCGCGCAGGCGCACGCGCTGCCTCGCTCGCGTGCAGTCACTGTCAAGGGGATTCCATACACACACATGACACTATGCCCTGTCCTAGTTAATCATACCTCGACAAAGCATACCATTATAGGGTTCATGAGATCGGTTAATTTTATATTACTTACACTATTGTTAGTTAATGACTGTAAAATGTTTTGTAAAACAGTAAATATAAAATATTGCCGATTCGGCCACATTAAATTTGATCCCGGAAACAACACTTTCAGACTGAAAACTAAAGTGAAGATATAAATTTTATGTTAAAGTCCAGCTTAATGTGTTATTTTTTCCTTAATTAATAGAGCCGTGGCATACTTCGGGAACTTCGAGACAGTTAAAATTTAATTTTGTCTGAATTGTACGCCTTTGGCAGGTTAACTAGGATAGAGCATAGTTTCGTTCGCCGTACGTAACAAGGACGCGTTATATATTGTGACATCTATGCATTTCATCCGATAAATGTGAAAGTAGAAACTTTATATCGCGAATGTTTTCCCGCGTTATTTTACATTCGATAGCTAGTCAATCAGTGTTGTATTATCATATTGACCAAATGACCCCTTGACAGTACTGCGTAAGCTAAATCGTGGTTCTTGCTATCGGGTTAAGGTCGATATTACAACAGCCTACCCGATATCGATTCGAACGCACGAGAAGTAGCATCTGTCCCAGTATTATTATGCATTCGAGCGCAGCGAGTCGAGGCACCATACGTGCATTTTTAAATTCTAATTGGTACTGGCGTGTAAGGTGTAATGTTTGAGCGAGCACTCGGCGGTGGTACAAGTTCACTCAAATAAAATGTCCGCCATCCCTCGGCATTATACGATACGCGCGAACTGAAGAAGCGTGGTGGTTAGTTTCTTGCCGGAGACCGCGTCGCCCCGCCTTATGCTGGTATGTTCATTCAGCGGCCGTTATTATTGTAAACACTACTTATGATGTATCAATCACACATAGACCTCATTAAAGGGCATACATTTGCTACACGGTAGTTTTATTTCGCAACCATCACTCTCCCTTGGACACCGATAAATGGACATACCACCATAAAATATCAACCCTGGTAACTAACATTTACTTATTGTCCCCATATTACTCATTTATTCATAAACAGTTTTCATTCTATTTCCATTTTATGCCTACTTCCATGTGGTGTTAGAAAGAGACATAATCCCGACTGGAAACATTTTGTGAATAAAATAATTTTGTAGAATGACAGTGACGTCTGATCACGACTCTCAAGTTGTGAGATTACTAGAAAGAAATTAATTACTAGGAAGAAAGCTTCTTTTGTCTTCAGATAAGTTCAGTAAATGAAAAATTATAGTTTTTATTATTTTTTAAAAATTAAATACCTTTATAAATAAAATGAATTGAACGGTTTGATAGCAATTTTTTTATGCATACTGACCATTTGCACAGCAAGCGTACATATGCGTACGCGCAGTAAGGCGACAATGTTAGCATTTAGTTTATGACAGAATGGTGAATGCAGGAGTTCGAATGTTAGCCTGAAGATATTAACGTAACAAAAGGTGACCTGTCTGCCATAAAATAATTCAAAGTGCATTTCAAGATTTATTTTCAATACCATCCTCGTTATTGTGCCACAGTACCTGTAAAACATGAAATAAAATGTTTCACAAGAGTGGAGCTTTAATTTTTTTATTCCTTTTTTCATTAATTTTAGTTAAATATATAAATACCACCCAAACGATCAAGGCAATAAATAGGTTTTTGTTTTTTACGTAAGTTCGAATATCCATAGCTGCACATTATAAGATCCATAAAGGTGAGGTGAGTAAATTAAGAAATTTTTTATATATAATAATGGATTGAAGTAAGAAATTGAATCGTGTTTTGTAAAAAAAATCTGAAATATCTCCAGAGTATATAAAATCTAGAAGTGGCAATATTATTTAAAAATAAAGATCCTTATACATTTTAGTGTAGTACTACCTAATTTTTCACTAAAGTTTTCTACGTGATATACTGACAAAAGTAATATATCCCAAGCCAGGTAGGAAACATTGCGTTATATTTCGTAGAATGTCGAAGTTTCTTTTGTCAGTGCCATCATATGATAGATATTAATATCTGGCTTTATAGTAATAAAAATTGTTTTATATTTCCAAATTGCACTATAATTTGTAAAAATAACGTGTATATACAAAGAATTTACCCACCAATGACATCTAAAGCCACACGTTACGTTGATGTAAGCATTAAGTATGTAAGTTATAGATAAAAACAATTATAAAACTGAAAAAAAAAACAAAAAAAAGAGATTATGTACGATGTGGAGCTTCTTTCGGTGAAATAAAGGTTGTTGAGCAGACTTGGTTTGAACAACTCTATACAACGATTGAGCGGTTACGTTGACTAGTTAAAATTACTTTATTTTCTGTATAATATGATTAAGTGTAGACATTAGGAAATATACAATAGCGTTAATTATTCATTTGTTACTACTATCTTAGAAAGTGATTAAATTTCAGACTCAAATTAACTGCTCGCGTCTATACCGCTTAGTGAAATAAGCAAATTTCGGTTATAGGTCGTTCAAAGCAATAGCGGGATTATATTGTATTTTTTACATTTACAAGTGTATGTTTTGACAGTTTATTTATTTGTTTTATTTCACCCAATCGAAGCTCGATCTAATTTAAGGCTTTCCCGGCAAGCTACATAGACTTATCCAACATTCAACAATTACAATAACTTATGTGGAGAGTGAAGTATGTAGGTGGTGTGCAACTGTTGACTTATTTGATAGTTACAGACCTGCGAGGCCGCTACACATGGCAATAATAGAATGTATACACTGTCAAAAATTTATTCTTGCAACTGTACTATGCCCGTTGGATGATTAGATAATAAATAAAATTAATTATAAAAATAGACATGGATTTCATTTCAGATCATCAGTATCAGTATCATTGTGCCTTATTAATTTTAATTTTTACACGTCTTTTGAGTTTAATTTAACAGTATTTCATAATAAGTAATGCGTATATTACGGTATACCTATGCTTGTAATAAAAAACATTTTGTTTTAGAAAAATATTTATTTGTATGTATTACCAGTTTTACATTTTTTTTATTTTTACTAATTACAAAGATAAGAGGGTAAATTTCATGCCTCAAAATCTTTGGTATTCTCACATTGATATTTGTAAGAATTAATTATAACTTAGCAAAATAATATATAGATAATTTATCAACAACGTTAAATAATACATCAAAAATATAATGTAGCTATACTGGATACACTTATTGTACTTCGTTGAATAAAGCAGAAGACAAAAATTAAACTTCATATGTTATATCTTTTTCAACGTAAGTTACGAACTAATGCCATTTTCTATAAAGAACTTTACTATTTCTACAGCTCTCAATACTTCCCAATAACTATAATTATACTTTTATTTTAAATGTTAAATAAATATTCTTTGTTTATACACTGTATTCCGAGAATTTTTGAAAATTTCGTCTTTTGCTTCGTTGTATGCAGTAAATATTCATGAAATAACATTCACAATATATTATTAATAATCGATGGAATGATATATACATAATTATTGAACATCAAACCTATAAGATATAATTTCTTACGTATTTTGTGAAGGTCACTTAAAATATTGCCAGTAAGCTTTATTCTCGTTACATTACAATTAAATTTAAATCAAACTATCAATTTCACAATATCAATTAGTCAAACAATACAACCATTAAATTACTGATATTTTGGAAATATAACAAAGATAGAGACCGCAGAAGTGTGGTTCATCAATCATGTACGGTGTAACTTTAAAATAAATTATATCTAGAACGATGTCCTTTAGAAAGTACAAGTTCTAGACCTGTCATTTAGAATCGTATTAGAAAATAGTTACTCGTATCATAAATTTACTAAAAACATAACCATATAATGTAATTATAGCATGGTATACATACCAGAAATTAACTGATATTACAATATCAGTTAATTTCTTGATATCGCTGGTGTCTATATCCGCTTGTTTAGTAAATGTTATGGGACCAATTGGCGACTGTCAACCTCCTTTTTGTAGTCTGTTCATAAAAGAGGTTATTTGGTAATTGAACTGTGGCCCTCTGAAGGCCATCTCTAATTAAGAATGCAGGTGACGGTAAAGAAGTGTTTTGTAATTCAGGTGGTGTATTTTGATATTTATCTACATTTTTTTCATTAAAATATGTGTTTTAGTTACATCACGAACTATGTGTAGTGTATGTAGAACCTAAACTGAATGGATAATAGAGTTCATAAAATACCACCAGACCCCAACAATAGAAAAGCGAGACGGGACGTTACTTTTTGAAACAATTCTCAAGAAAACGGCGGAATTCTCAAATTTTAAGTGTTTACAAAACGAGTTAAATATTTTACACTAGCCTAACATTTTAAATTTATTTAAAGCACCCTGATGTAAGCCACTTAAACACGTCATGTGTATCTATTGGAATGCAATCTACCTACCAACTAATTTAATAACTGAAAGAATAATGTGTTCAGATTTATATTATTTAATATAAAAATTATGAATTTACTAGGAATGGTACAAAATGGATATATCAAATGTATCAAACTTACAAAGACTAAAGCCCGTTTACACCATTCCTAAGCTTTCAACTATTTGAAGCGTTTTCTCTCTCTTCCTATCTAAAGGTGGTAGCGAGAGATAACTATGAATTACTAGAGTCGGTTGGAGAAAATAAGCAGTGTTGTGTTACTTGACAAACTGAGCCTATGTATGAAATCTGAAATATTTAACAAGAGTTTGAAATGAGTTTCCATTTATTGCCAGTAATAATTCAATCATATCGTCTTTGAGAGTACAAAAGTACGTAATCAAGATCCCACTCTTGGTTACGGACTTCTGTTACCACTTTATACAATGAAAAAAAAAGCAAAACAAAAAAAATACTTAAATATATAACATATCAGATATTGGCTTCCGAGCAGTGGCTTTGTATCGATTGTTAATACATAGTATTCTGTGTGTTAAACACTCAACAAAACTATTTTATTTAAAACACTCATAAACAGCCGTTTCTTTTTCAGCTGATCTAAGAGTTATAAAATCAAAAGTTAAATGTATTTTATCTAAGATAAAATAAATGTAAAAAATACAGATACAATAAAATAGATAAAATACATTTCTTATACAAAGTTTATAAGTGCGGCCTAATAATAATTAATTTCTTCACTCTCAAGGAATTTTATAACATTTATCAGTCATTTTCTAAATAAATAATAGCCGTAAAAACAGAAATTGCTTTGTCTTTGTTAAGAAATTTATTTTCGGCAGATAACCCGTAACTTTGACAAAAAAATGATATTGGACATAACTTAGTCTAGTTTCTTCTTAATATTCCTTATCTACTTAATATTAATTATATTTCTTATTATGATTTCTAAGAATTATCAAGAATCATGTTATGGAAGCGCTGTACTTATTTTGGAAAAATATTTTCATTAATAATAACTCTTGTTCACATTTGTAAAAATGCAAACTGAGCATCTAATATATCAGTCATTAAATTTAAATTTTGCTACTAAAATACGATAGTATGGATCTTTAAAAATACGACATTTTAAAATTCTAATAAACAGTTGAAAATTTTATTTTTATATGCTATAATAATTTAAGAACAGAAATTATGCTTGTAGTCAACTAATATTGCACTTGTAATACAACAATAACATCTGCTCAAACAATCCAATTCAATTCCAATTGAAGATACAATATCACTTATTTTTTTCTGACGTATATATAGGTACGTACGTTAATGACAGTGCTAGAGAGCTAAATATCGTCAATGGCCCGATTGCATTGTGCACTAACTAAATTAAATTTAAGTTGCATACTAGGGCATTTGACGTTTTTAAAATGGTAACCCTTAAATAAGTTAATTATTTTGACAAACATGCAGATTAATAATCAGAAATAAGTCAATAGTCAACTAACTTGAATTCTAACCCTTCTAATTGAATTGGAACGAAAGAGATGCTTTTAACTTACATTAAATTTACTCTGTGCACAACGGAATAGACCCAATGTCAATATTAATTATACATAAATTTTCCAATGATTGGTTCATTTTTTAGTCACCAGAGGCAAAACTATCATGGAATGCCCTATGTTTTAAAACAGACTGTCACAAAGGTAACAGGTTTATACGACGCTATGCAACAAAGCAGTGATTGAAGTAAGATATACAATCTGCATCAGTAAACATAATTAATAAATTTGGTTTTGTACAGTACATACTTTATACATACAGTTAAGGAATGAGAAAAGGAATTAGAATGGTATTTCTTGACAGACTGTCTCATTTAATATAATGTAGTGGTAAGTACGGAAAAAGCTCTGTGTTCTTTTCACAATATACAGATCAAAGTTGGTGCACATTTTATATCAGCAAAATTTAGTCACTAACATATTTTGTAATAATACAGCAATTGACTAGCAACTAATGTGTAGTTTTAACAACTTTAATTGTCAAACAGTTGCGCGTCAAAATACTGATATAAAAAAGGTTAATATTTTAAACCGATATTGAATAAAACTCATAACGACAAAAGAAATAAAAATTATAATACACTTAATTGTTAAATACAGTCAAGTATTCTGTAACAAAAAATGATTATCCTATAAGATTTACTAAAATTGCACTGACAGTCTGAAATTAGAGGCAGTGTTTATTTGACATTTTACTTAAATGTGTTTGTATAATAAATTTAGCTACTTATATAAAATAAATCTGAGGCTATATGTTTGAATATACAATAGTAATAAGTAACATGCTACATTTTAAATCTTATTGCTGTCACATTAAAACTTAAAGTTACATACTTCATCTAATCAAGTCTTTTCAGTCATAGAATGTTTGAGTGTTAAAACTAGGATACCTTCATACCAGTGTCCAACTGCAGCAACTGCTTCATCAGCTCATAGGTGGAGAAGGAGGTGGCGACCATCGGTATGGCTCGCAGGTAGTTGATACTCATACCGCGGTATAAGCCCTTCACCACGCCATTCTCGTGGTAAATTAATGTAAGAGTCTTCATCATACCCATGCTGGAAACATTTAACCGTTGTCTATTATAACAAACATAATAAATTCTTATAAAAATTGCTTGGTATTTAAACTGTGGTAGGCCTATCGTTATCTGTAGAAAGAATATTGGAACCGGCCAGTGGTTGATACTGTTTTTAACTATCACTTTGGTCTTTTATTTCATTCGATATTAATATAGCGCTTAATTTATTTTCGTATATAAAAAAATATTTTGAAGTAAATTTCTTTGCAATTATAAAACATTCGGATTAAAATAAGATATGGATTGAGCAAACTTACTTGACATTATTAAATAAAATGAAATTATATCAATTGGACAATTAATAACTTATAGTTATATTTATAACTAGTTAATATAACGCACCTCCTGTGAATCCCAAAACAACATGTGCATTCCATGCAAATAAAAAAATTATAAAATATCAGTGCCACCACTGGTAGAACAGACTAAATGAAATTGAATACAATGCATCTCTTTTCTTCAATTCGAATGCAAAAAGGACAAATGCTACGAGAAGTTTATTCATTTATCGGCCATCATGAACATAATATAATACGAATTTCTTTTTTAAACTTTTTAAAATTATTGCTATGTACATGTTCACTACAAATAAAAATGCAAATTAAACGTAACAATGCATCTTAAGGCATACATAACAAAGATAACATTAATGTTCTCCACGTGTCTGTTCAATTTGGTAGCATTTGGTAGGTTTCTTGCGTGTGACGTCACATGCAAGTAGCATTGTTGGGTGACTTGTAACAACTCAAAAATATCGATACATTTTAGAAATTTTTTATTGCAGATTGCTTGTCCAATGTTTCTTTATTATTGATATACTTTATATTTATCAATTTTAAAAAATCCTATTGTCTATGGCTTTAAGAGTTGTCTAAATTTAAGTTGATGAATGACAATTGTGATTTTTATTATACTTTTCTCAACGTATTATGGGATGTAGTGAACTTAACTGTAATGTGTGTTTCAAATCAACACAGATATTGTTAAACTTTTAATTATAGTTTCGATTAATTTAGTTTTAAAGCATGGTATTTATATAATAGTTTAAGTACTTATTACAAAATTTAAAAATTAGCTGTATAACGACGCCAGCTAATTAAATAAATGAAAAATAGATATAAATGAATAGATTAATTAATTTACTCAAACCGAAGAAGATCATTCCAGTTAAAAGAGCATTAAATCAAATACATATAAGTATTTAGGTGGTTAGTAATTGTTATTTATTATAAGCAGTATAAAAGTGATAATATAGACATGCCGGTGCTTGTGAAACATTGAGGTCGAATGAATTGAAAAATAGGTATTTATAAAATCGATTGATATTATTTAATTTTAATATTTTGTCTCTGAAAAATGTATTTGTAGTTGTGTTTAGTTTTTGCATATATGTATGCAAAAGTATATTATATCATATCTTGTATTTACATTGATATTGTCGATGGTGTATCTATCTTAAACAATGAATAAATATTGATGTATTTATGTCGCGAGGTGTCCGAACAACTGAGCTATCGAACGCGATGGGTACAACTGCAGCTCGGACCGATAAGTATACAAAACTAAGCTATCGTAGTCTTCTGTTTCGTCTACTAAAACGTTTTGTCACACGCAAGTAGCCGATTAGATTACTTTTTTCATTAAAAACTGACGAAAGGTTCCAGTTGTTTACTGAATGTGTGAATACAATTATCTGACATTTTTTGGCTTGTTTTTATTATTGTTTTTGTGGCATTGTTCAAGGAGGATACGGGACAACTTTGACTTTGATATTTCAAGCTTTGGTTTATTGAAAAACTGACCTTTATCCTTAGAAGTGTGTATTTGCGATGAACGAAATATTGAAGTACCCTGATACGAATTTCAAAATGCTCTAATATGAGCTTACATTGAGGGTGCAATATTTATTTCTTCACACTTTACTTTGGTTCTTTTAAATTTGAGACCTTTAAGAGTAATCGGCCGTTACACTTCTTTATGATTACCATTGAAATTATAACTATCTGTCTCACTTTAGTTGAAACTTCAATTTTGGCGCCTTTTTGGTGTTTTATAACAAATTTACCTTACCAGTGCGTTTTGAATATAAATTAAAGAGAGATCGAGAAGTGTTTAAATATTAAATTAAATAACGTAGATGTGACTATGTATGCAAGTAAGTGTGTCTCACCCAAACTTTTCAGTGTGCGGCTCCATGCATGCGAGTTGCATGCGACGTCGCGTCACGTCGAGAGGGTAGGATATAGACTGCGCCACCGCCCCCGCGAAGCCCCCACACAGAAGTTTGCCTGGCACTGTCAGTACTAAACCACCTAGTAAAACGAAAATATTTTTTTCATATTTATCACTTTAGAATGTAGCTTGATTACTGACGTACTTATTATCAATAACAATATCATCATCTTCCCTTTGCCTATAAACATTCCACGAGGCACAGGTCTTGCTTGCTACATGAAAGAAACATGAGGAGTTGGGCCATAATGTCAACATGCCGCCACAATGAGTCTTGGTGAAAATGCTTAACGACGCACAGAACAGCTCGAGATAGGAAATTCGGTTGGCTCATCCAGCGACTAGTTATGGCGAAAGTTGCTTCGTTTTCGTTATCGAAACTAAAGTACATTTTAAATTGTAAAGTAATTACAATATAGTATACTATGCAAGTAATCCTTTTGTGGAAACTGCTTCCCATATGCGTTCGAATCACAACGTTATTGAGCTCTTACATATGTGAATAATAATAATAGAAATACAGTGACGTAATTCAATGATCTATTCCTGTTCACGTTACAGGCAAATAGTGAGCGGAAACCATCACCTCTAAACAACACCTATATCAATAAGTCACTTGATACTACGAGTGCGTTGACATTTTGAGACAAGATAATATTTACACTTTTCGTGCTCCGTTAAATTGGCTATTTTTCCTGCTCATACTAACACTTTGCAGTACGAAGGGCCGAATAGGCATCTAGATGACCTAATAGACGGTTCTACTACATATCTACCAAGTGAAATGGTAGTAGAACATTTATAACATAAAATGGAAAACTCACACACAACACGATGGACAGAGAAACCTCTAGCAGTTTTAAAATCTCTATCCATTGATTTTTACTATCTGACTCAGAATGCGGATAATGCTTTAGTATGTAAATATGTATATAATAACCCACATAGGGGTTGTTTCTGTGTATATCTGATCCATTGGGACTACCTACAATCTTAACGACTTGATTAGTTTTGAAGAATGCCGTTAAATCGATTGTTCATCACCGGACTATCATAGATAGGATATAATGGTAAAAACTTTAACTTAACGTATTGTGGGGAATTTAATAATAATGTTTCACAGGTCACTGACCATGGGTACTATAATCTATCTATAGATAAACTTACAAAAATTTTGTAGACTACCACTTTGAATTCATAGATTTAGGTAGAGTTTTCAGATTACTCGGTAACTAATATTTGGTAGGCTATCTGTACTGTATTGGATGATACCGTGTGCATAAGAGCGAGTATTGATATTATATCTACGGGCTGCTGTAACAGGCTCTCATTAATTAAAAGATAATGATCAAGGTTGATAAAATAGAAATAGTTAATATAGTAAATATGTTCTGAATATTTACTATAATTGTTTTGTTATAGGTAAACAATAACATAATCATTTATGATTTTAATTAAGACTAAGTCACACACGTTTAAATTAATTTTTCAAAATACTTGCTCGTAAAGAGTCTTCTTACATCACTATTAGGGTCATAAACCGACCTATAAAACACACGTGCGTTATAACATTACACAATTGTGCCTAATGGAATTATCAAAACAAAATGAAATAAGTACCATACTGTAAGTTATATGAAAGTAAACAGCATTCTCAATTTTACCGGGATATACAGTATGTTAATATACGGGGTTGTTTTAGCAGGTAACAAAAAAGAGGTGGAATGAATAATTGTGTTCGTCCTTAATTAAGTCAATTTTTTTTATTCCTTATTCTCAATAAATTTTTATAATATTTTATTTTTTTTGCATTTTATCATTTAAATTACAATTTTGCTGAAGTTCACAATGCAAGATGCGATGGGGGCATGAAAATACTTGCGCGCCACTTCTTATAATTTTCATATTTTGTTTTTATCGTGTTTGTCGCTATGAGTTAAATTTGTGTTACGTGTGTGTGTGTGACCAACTTAGCACACTTGTATCATTACAAGTTTGCTAAGTATTTGAGTTTTGTGCTGTTGAATGTCAAATACCTGATTTATATTTTATTGTTATCGAACAACCGAACTATCGAGTTCGATAGTCTCGATGGGTTTGATAATTTTGATTGTAATTTGTTCCGTTCAATTCAGTAATCAATTTAAAATGAAAAAAATTTGATAATTATGTATGGAAAATCTTATAACTGTCGTGCCATTCAAAACTTTCATAGCTTCTATCGCTACTTTGTATTATATCTAATAGATGGCGTGATACACAAGTTCATAGGGTCAACTGGTTTGTTATAATAATACTGTATGCCTTTCATTGCAAAACAGTACTTGTTACGAAATAACTCAATTATCATCATTATTAGTAAGTTTCTAAATTAAACAATCGAACTTTATTCGAAATGATTAATCACTATCAATAATATATTCTGGAAAATTTTTTTTTTTCAAACGTGGAAATTTTTCCGCATAATAAAACGATTAAAAATAATTAAACTAAAATAAAATAATGATTTTGAAAACCACTGAAAATAATAAAATAGGTACTTTTTAGAGTTTGTTTTGAGATCCATTAATAATTTTATTTTTAGGTAGTTACGTAGTATCAAACGCGTTACGTGTAACTGACCAGTGTTCCTCTCGCAAGGTCGGCACAGCGTGGTGGGCAGGTACTTCATGCAGAAGAATTTGAGCGACTCGAAGCAGTAGAAGCTGAAGCCGGCGTATGGCACCATGCCCATCATGGTCGGCACGAAGCCGCGGTATAGCGCGCGGATACCGCCCTCCTGGGAAAATAAAAAAAGAAAGCTGTTAATTAGTATGATGAGTACGAATATTTGTTCAAGAGTCATGGATGTTTGGATGATTATTTAGTATATTTCTGATATTTATATACATATTACCATGTGCATTTGTTATCTAGTATCCTTAAATCAAGCTCTTAATTATACTTAGTTTGGGCTGGATAATAAATGTCAGTGTGAGAAATATTATTATATAAAATGTTATGTAATTTATCTACATAACAACATAGTACGACAAGCTTTCTTGTAATTTCCATTAGCATTCTATTTTGATTTAATAAAGAACATATATATATGAAGTATAAAAATGTATAAATATAGGTAGTTACTAGTGAAATAGTTTCACAGCCTTTCAACTCTTTTCAAATCTTTCTATCAACATCAGTCTATCGGTTCATTTCAAATCAGTCTCATCGGCACTCACAGCACTGTTGGGTACTGTAATCACAGTGACTGTTGTTCGCTTCAAATTGAATGCAGCCTATGGATACTATTGCGGTAGACAACGATCTCATATACTTTTTTTGATAGGCAATATGATAAAATGCCATACTAAATTAACAATCCAGCCCTGTCATAACAACAGAGCTTCTTGGACTTAACCGCCTCTGTGGTCTGTGTCTCAGACCACCTATATCAGATTTCGAAGTTCGGGGTTCCCAGTGGGAGCAGAAATCTTCAGCTCAGTTTTGTGGTGGTAGGGCTTTTTCTAAGTCCTACCACCAACCAAACTGTGCATTAACAATAATGTAAACAGCGTTCTTATGATCCGGGACTTGGAGGTAAGATTCTATTCTATTCTACCTTTATTGGAAATCATTCCTCACACAATCTCGAAGGCGGGAAAATTTTAAAATACAAATATAGTTTACTTTCGAGTCGACGAAGTCTACAAAATCATCCAGAAGTTTGACATCAAATAATTAAAGAATAATGTGGCTTAGGTTTCAGATTGAATGTATAGCTTACCGTCCGGAACATAGTGGCAGCTGTATGCGCGATGCCGGTGTACCTGTGCTGACCCGTGATCTGGTATGCGAGCCGCGCACGGATCGTGTCCAGGGGGTAGGTCAGAGTGACCGCGGTGACGCCCGCCCCCGCGCCAGCCACGAACTTGTCTCCGTGCTGGACTACAGGAACGTGTACACCGCTGAGATACTGAAACAAAATGCGATCATTAAAATGCAAAATATTTTTTTATTACATTTGATCATTAAAGCCTCGAGGAACTCGTTGGCGTGGTGATAAAAGCCCTTGGGTTTCGATTACCGAACCCAAAGTAAATCAAAATTTCATCTCGAGCACCGAAAACCGAGTTACGGAAAGAACATTAAGCCCTCGGTCCCGATTCTTCTCCTTTAGGGTTTATTACGCACAAGTGATAAATTAAATGGCCCTTTGATACAATTTATTATTATCTACGATTTTCTTTTACTTGGGGTAAACGGTCAGTCAAAGAGTCATTTTCCCGTTTCTTTATATGATTTTTTATAAAGTTCTTAATTATTGCCTTGTTTCTTATAATATATTAATATTTTATTGCTACTCTTAATTTATATGTAATATAACCACAATCACCTCGTTGTACTTGACATGTTGTGCGTCAGTATCGAGATTACGGTTGACTCCAGGAAGATTGACACTATAGTACCATGTCACAGTTATAATTGCGTTTAATAAAGTATAATTGCAACAATTAATGTATACTAAAGTTGATGTGAAAAAGTATTAAAGTGTTAACCTAGTAAACCTACCGCTGCGGCCTACCGTACCTAAGTTTATGCTACGTTAAATGAAGGCCTTGGATACCTCGGATTAAATTTGATCTAAAAATTATCAATTTAAAATCAATTATATTTATTAATTTCTAATTTATTTTGCTACTAATGTGTATACTGAATGTGAATGTGTACACGGTGCACGAAATTATTATTCACCATAGTTTTTTAGTTAAAATACATAGTTAAAATGAGTTACTTAACTAACTTATCAAATTACATCACTAAAATTTCAATACCAACTCATAAGGTGTCTATTTTAAACAATGTCCGTTGTCCAAAATAAGTTAAGTACACAAAACAAAGGCAAGATAAATACAAAACTTGCAGGATGTTCAATGTATTAAATATTTATTTTATTTAATATTTGTATGCCCAGATGTTTCGTATTACTTAAAGATATTCAGAAATTAAGATACAGTTGGAATAGACAACATTGTTCCACTTTTTAAAAATGCAGTGCTTTTATTATAGCTTTGATGAAAGTACCTATAGTAAGTTTGTGTGATAAATTAATATCTGCGCCCAGCAACACACATTAATCCCCATTTTTCTCTCTTTGTATACAGGGTCAATTCCACTAAACATATGATTTTATCGAAACAAAGTTAACTACTGTTGGTCGCTAAAAGTATCACAGTATTTGTGCGTTCGAAACCTTCTTTTTAATGCCTTAAAATACTATTTGATAAAAAAAATTGCGTAATAGAGAATGGAATAAAATACGATTTTGTTTCTATTTATTACATTTTTAGTAGAATTGATCCCTAGTAATGTTTTCGCTTTAAAAATAAAAAAAGCGGGTATAGTACCAACGTCCGTATTACTTTACCAAGGAATTTAATTCCTCATACTTGAACCAACATCGTTCCGAACAAGAATAAGGTTCCGCTCGCTGTTGAAATATTAATTAAGGCTATGTTTATTGACGACATGGAACACCTTGACGTCTCTCGAGGAGAAAGTGGGGTGACAACATGATGCGGAACTCTGTGGATGTCACATACGCACAACTGTAGTGCCAATTTTAAGGTCTGCGATATAAATTCACATAATAACGGTCATGTCTACTGTACCAAAGTTATTCTATACATAACTACACAGTACACAGTGATTTGACTGAACATTTTATCTTATGAAAGCCTCGGTGTTATTTTCTACATTGTCATCTTTATTCGTAATATTTTTTTGGTTAAGCCAAAATAATACTTATTAATTTTAAAGCCTAATTTATAAGTATTACATTATATTATCGGAGTGACCGGAGAACACTCCCGTGTCGCTGGCTTTCGCGTGACACAGACATATCTCTGACGAAAGCGAGCGTTATTGGAAACATGACATGCTGTCTACTACAGCTACAGAACCATTATATTATCATAATGACTCGGTATGGATTTCTACTTATTGAATCAGTTAAAATTATATTTTTTATATAAAAAGTGATCAGTTAGTGTGGAGCTCGATCCGTGTCAAGTAACGGTGGTTCTGCTGGGTCCACACACCGAGACCGGGCGGCACATTAGCATTTACCTACCTGCCGCTTTAATTTATTGATATTATTTACCTCGACTTTATTAGATTACATTTGAATATTATCAACCTGTGTCTAGTGCAATAGAAAATTTAATCTAACAAGCCATGTACCATGTTGAAACATTAATTTTTTGAGCCGCGATAAACTTAAGGAAACCAGGAAAAGTAAGCGAGTATGACGCGGCTCAAGTATTAATTGCCACATAATTACGACATTTTAAATATATGGAGGTACAGAAATCTCTTATCTGAGATTTGTGTTACCAAATAATCCTTATTAACTCTTTTGAGAGATAAACATAACTTATTTTCTTAATAAGATACTACCTACGGTTTTGAAATTACAAAACGCAAATAAATGTGTAATTTATGGAGAGGTAAGAAAGTAGTTATGTATTAACTGCATTGTTGGCTGATTAACTATTTTTTAACAAGAACATTGCCTTTGTGTCTACATATTATGTGATACCGTGACGTCATTCATTAAATGGTTTGACGATTTCAGCGAAATAGCAACCGACTCATTTAATTTCTGAAATTCTTGCGCTAATAATTAAATTTATTCCCACAGGGAGAGGAGCTGAAATAACTGATGTAAGAAAGGAATATTTTATGCAAGTAATTACTACAAAAAATCGGAATTTGTTAGAAAAAATGTTTCACTACTAATAATGGGTAAGGAGTGCAGCTTATATTCCGAAAGTTGGAGGAGAGACGTTGTTGTAAATATAACACATTTAATTGTATGCAGCATGATAACAATATATCATGACTTTAAAAGTATAACAAATAAATTGCATCTCGACTTTTTGTAATTTCACATAGCGTCGCTTAGTGTATTTTATCGTTTGTACCATGGAGAGTGCTCTGAAGAGCTCTTTGACATTATCCCTCACTCTCTTTCCTACTCAGGAGTACGCGTGCTGGTCTACGGAGTCACTCCTTCACTGTCGCCACGTTTACTTTGCGCACTAAAGACATTTTGTGACTCCTTTCTCTATAACACAGCTAGATCGTGGAATTCCTTGCGGGCACACGTATGAACACGAAGGAGGGACCTTCATAAAACATGGGTTCCTTGAAAAAAGACGCGTGAAAAAGCACTTTTTGTGCCGGCAAGGTGAGAGTGGCTAGGGCAGTGTGTCGCATGCTGCACTAGCTATCTTCACATACGGAATCCTCTACTGCTTATCATCAGGTGGTGTCAAGTCATTTGCTGAGCTTTTCATAAAATTATTAAACTTTAAGTGGTTATCCAAATTTCTTATTAAAATTGAGTTTTTAAAGTATTATAAAAAGGCTTAGATAAAATCAAATACAGAACAACATTTATGAACGACGATTATGATCGGATGGAATAGAAGATTGCACGGGATTGATCCAATTGATCAAAAGATGAAGAAAATAAATGTCAGAATGCTTCACAGAATAATTCATATCTATTATGCGTACATTCATATTTAGATGTCGATATTGCGATGTATTGAAATAGTAAGCTACTTGAAGATCAAAAATTTATATGTTTTAGTTGATGAACATTAATCAGTCTTTTTCATTTGAGTGTAAATAAATTTAGGATTTGTATGCTTGCAATATACAATGATTGCAACAGAAGTAATATTATTATTAGGTAACATTATTACCCAGTGTCTATAGGCTATAAAATAATGTATTAAAGGTATGTAGGTATACATATAAAGAGCAAGATCAGCAAAACAGAGATCTCACTCTATTTAAATGTTATAGTGTGTTTATCAAGGATGACTACTTTTAGTGATTTTACACATAAAAATATAATAAGGAAACTTCCTGTATATCATCTGTAAAGCAAGATTACCTTCACTCTGTAATGTTCCTGAATAATTAATTAATGTTTTTGAGGACCTTTTATATTTATTTAAACTGTGTAGTGTTATTTGATTTATAGTAGGAAAATGAAATGAGTAGATGAAATATTACATTTTATCATAAATTAATAATTTATGTTAACACTGAGAAAATACCAGGAAAAGAAAGGACCAATATTCTAGCACACATAATACTTACAGCTATTTTTTATATAATTGTTTGTTGATCGGAAAGAATCACTTGTTAAAGCTATGCCCAACTTTTTATATGCCTTTCTTCTTGAATTTATTTTACTATTTTATGTGTAAAATAAAGGGTATAATAATATATTCTATCAATCATTACTAGCCCTACAATGGTCACCATATTTTCATTTATTTATATATAAAATGAATAACAAATAAAATTCATTCAACAAGATCTTGATGTACAAAATATTTAACTTGCATACCTTTTTATAAATTTCAAAGCTTGTAAACTGTGTAGCCGCATATGGGAATATGCGGACCATCTGAGCTCCATTTCCTTTGTACAATGCAAGGAGGGACTCTTTCTTAACAATTGCCATGAGCCCACCAAAGACTCCATGATGCTTGTAGTGCAAGGACTGTGCTTGGAGTAGAATCTTGATGCGGTCTAGAGGAGCCACTGTTGTTTTGGAGCACATTCCCGCAATTCCTTAAGAAAATATACATATTGTTAGTAAAATAAGTGATTGTGCAAATTGTGAAAATATATGCACTTATTTATGTTTATATAAGTCTTAGGAATACACAGTTACACCATATGAAATTCATTTTAATTTCATGTTATGATAAAATTCAATTTGATAATTATTAAAGAAGAGTGATACATCTAACAAATATTAAAATGAAGAAGTGAAAAATCAGACAGAAGACATTTAACTTAACAAATAAAAACTATGTACTGAATAATATTAAGGATAGAATATTTAATTATATGAAGAAATATTAAAAAATATAATATTTAAATAAATTTATAAAATGTTAAAAAGTAATTTAAAGTGCCAGATCTTAACAACTAAACAATACATTCTTCTATTTGTAAATAAATAATTCGTAGTAGAAAACGTACCTCCAGCCAGCAAATTCTTGAGAATAAAGTCAAGATCATTTTTAGTTTCCACTTTCAAAGCCATTTTAATATTTAAAAAATTTTGTACACTGTAAACGTTCACATTACCAAACCAACTTTCGTTTTGAAGATTTAAAACATTATTATTCTCTCATAAAAATTACACACACAAGAAATCAGTGTCTTGATGAACTGGCACGCAACATTATGGTAACTTTCACCTGCAGACAGAAAAATGGACACAAATGCTTTTATCTTGACTATTCCTACTACGGTCGTCCAAATAGCGGATAGGAACGCGACTGGTTCCAAGCACACGTACAAAGCAAGTGAAGTGAATAAATGAATGAAAAATCAACGAATCCGCCGGCTACTACAAGAAGATTGTAATCAGCTGATATGTTATGAATAACTTTACCTCAGACATTTTGAATGTAACCATAACAAAATTAAACATTAAAGTATTTTCTTTTTCACACTTTGAATAGTTAATAAAGAATAAGTGAAATAGTTGCTATTGAAAAACCAAAACCCAACCAAAACCTAAACCAAACTAGTCGAACAAGTTTTGAGCTGTCACTTGTCAGGCTAAGTAGGGCTAAGTGTCATTGTGTTAAATCAATGTCATGCTGACAAAGTCCTATAAAAAGGAATGCAAGGGAAACTAAAGCCCATACAGCCATATATTTCTTTATTCATCCCTTGTGATATAGGTGTTATGTATAACTTTATCTCACGGAATAATTAACTTCTTACGGAATAGATATTGCCGTTTTCTCAAAATCGTGTGTTATGTTATTTATTAGTAGGAAACGATATGGAAATCAGCATTCAATAAATAATACGGAAATGATAAAAAACCGAGTTGTTCGATTCTAAAAGGTTTTAATTAGGTACTTGTTAGAAAGTATTCAAATACGTTATAGTAGTAGTAACAATAGTTAATTTTTTGTATATTGTCATATGAAGCGTCAAAGTATGTAATTACCGTTTAGTACTGAAAAATTCAAAAAATATTTTTTAACGATTAATTACATTTATTAATTCAAAGAATTAAACCTTATAGTTTCAACATTTTCTCCGTTCTATCAAAAGGTCACTCAAGCCATTGCGATAGAACCCTGGAGATCTTGACTCAACAAACTGTGTGTAGGTTGTAGTGATTCAATGGTAAGAAAATGTTTTACCATGCCAATTGTCTCAATCTCTTAAAAAATGGTAATCGGTCTGAACCAAGTACAGCGACTACTGTAATGTAAAAATAATTTTTGAGTGTGAGGTCTTGCGTTATCATTGAGCAATAATACTGAAGATTGATTGATGAGTCAGCGCTGTTTCGCTGCGAGTTTTGTCATCATGGACTTAAATATTAATAATATTGGTATTCCATACTGTAAATAGCTATACTATCATAATATACACTACACCAGCACGCTCCGTAGATCTCTCCACTACGACGAACACTGTTAGCCGCCCCCAGTAATTTCTGTAATATCTATTGTATGATAAGAATTTCTGTACATTAGATATTAGCTGTTATTGCTTGACTGGATCTGAAGAAGCTGTACAGAGTTACAAGATGGAGTTACTAGACCACCAAATAGTTTGGGCATTGTTGCGGCGTGTTACCTGTTAACCATTGCGGTTAGATTTCAGAAACCTCTCAACCAGTACAATCCAGAAAAAATGACAAAACGGTAATTGCCTCGATCTTTCCCGGATTCATTACAAATTCATATCCCGCATATTTATGGCTAAAACATTTTAAGTGAGAAACTTCCCCGAGATCCCCGATCATAATACAAAAAATCTGTCTTTCCTTCCTTGTGGTAATTGTCATCTTTGAATAATTTTGATAACTTCTTAATAAAGTCGTAAATTAACAAAAATTAATTTTACTTTAACTTTTTAACTTAATTTTATTTGCTTGTAATAGAAATGTAATAGAAATATTTTTTTAAATCATAGGTAAAACCTAGTTCTAGCTGCCCTAGTAAAGCTTCACACCAGCAATTGTTTTCATAGAATGGTGGCGACTTTTACTGATACTTTGTAGTTGGTACGACATAGTGCTCAAGTGCTATCTCTCCGGTCAGACCTATATACCGTATACAACGTACCGTATTTTTTAAAGTATCAAATGAATTATTTAGCCCTGCTGTAGTTGCAAACAACGATATAAGAATTACTTTACGGATAAACTTTCGTTACTTTGGTTGCACAACTTAAAGAGAAATCAGTTGACAATTTTATCGATTTGTCTCCTGTGAAGGTCACCTTGAAAAAGCGCGAAAGCTCAAACGGTGCGCTTCCCGTCAAGTCCCGTCTCGGCTGTAATCGTAGGCAACGACGTGTGGTACTTATAACACGTAGTAAATAAAATGTAAATGCCGGCGAAATTTATCCACTGCCCTGTAACGGTATACTCATACCGTTCAGTTAATTATCAATATACCAACGCATTTCATGCATTTACATCAGCAGGCAGACTGTTCCCTGCTGTACTTCAGTCAGTGATTCTCTGGTTGCGTTTATAGATGGACGCGCTTAGTAATACCGGTGTTTACGCAATTAATGTCGTGATAAAAGACTGAAAAGTGTTTGATGTTTTGAATTAAATAATAAGTATTAATATTTCAATATGGATGTACAAGCTAGAGGAAATATTTTGGGACGTAAGTAATTTTTCTGCTTATAAAATGTATTTATTAATTGCATACAACAATAATGTGCATGCGTGCATAATTAAAAAGTTTCATTCACCTCTTATAAATTATACTTATGTCAGTAAATTAATTGTAGACACTAGTAATTTGCAATAGTAAATAGCAATAGTAAATAATTTTTTTAAACTTTTATGCTAATAATTGAGTTTTTCAGCGTTTATATATGTTTTTAATATAATATTTACTCATATAACAAGCTCTATGTAACTGATAAGTATTAATTATTTTTAGGTATTAAGCAGATTTTGCTCTTTTTAATAATCATGTGTTCAATTTCATTGAAAATGTCTATATATGACAAAATAACCCCCGTCTCCCACCCAGATCCAGAATTAATAAAACTTAGTTCACGTGTATTAATTGTCCTTGAAAGGTCATTGCTGGTTATCAAGAGTTGTTTCTGTGTCTGGGTATAATTTTTTTCCTAAAGCTAATGATAAAATTATCGTTTTCATTTTAAATTAAAACTTAAACCACCTTTATTCACCTTATAGCTAATATTTTTCATGAATTTGAAATTTAAGAATTGTCTACATCATCATGTTGCCCAACGGATCCACATCGTATTGCATGAAACTCTAAACATTTTTTTTGGCGATAAAAGCTACGCAATAATTTTAAATATTGACACAGCTGTTCTTGAGTCGGCAGTCGGAGTATCTTAGTTATTAAATAAATAAATAAATTTATAATTTCGATCTTTATATTATATTCACAAAATGATAAATCTCATGATAAAACTTTTACTCAATAGAACAATAATTCTTTTAGAGGAATAAATTTAAATTAAGAAGCATTCGTTCAAGCGTTCTTGTGCTGTTCAGACACGAGTGAATTTACCTTAGCATTGTGTTAATCGGCCTCTTGACTATTCTTATATAAGTGTGTAATTAAAATTCAAATACTGTCCTGTACTGGGTAACCACTTGTCTCATGGTGTACGATTAACATTTTGATTTAAAAAGCATTTTATTTTTCTATAGATCTTACCAGAATGAGATAAGAGTTATTTCGGTTTGAATATGTTAGCCTTGACCTGAACTAGCGTGTGAGGTGAATGAACGAAGGGAATTTTTAAAATCAATATGTTAAGACTTGATATTTACGGATTAGGAAGTTGTTATGTGAATTAAATGTAAAAATCTGTAATTGGTATAAAATTTGTACACATCGATACGGAATGTCTGTTATATTTTATTTCACACATGCAAATTCAAATGTGGTGATAAACTAAATACTTTCCAGTGTTTTAAGATTAGAAAAACCTGGGATCTGTCACAATCCGCTCGACTATTCTAAACACTGAGACGAGAGATGCATATGGTTGCTTTTGTGTTCTTAACTGTAACGTGTTAGATGTTTTTATATAAAATAAAATAAAAATATAGGAGATCTAAAGACTTTACTAGTGCCAAATACGAAATAGAGCTCAAATTTTAGTTGAAAGTTTCCGGTTAAGTTTATTTTTAATTAATAAACCTACCATAATTGTTAAAATAAACTCATTATTTCATAAAAAAATGTATTTTATTCACACCACAAAACAACAGACAAATGACAATATATAAAAAGCAAAAAATCGAAAAAGCGCATAGAGATATAAAAAAAATTATTACATAAAATTCTATAAAATTCTAAATAAACATTTTGCAGAAATATTTGATACAGTTTATTTACCAGTAATGCATTACTTCTAGTGAGAATTGCAATTAATTTATCAAGTTTACATAAATTATCATATCAAAGAAACGCACGCGCACGCATGACCCTTCCAAACAAGTTAAGTCAGAGAGTTTTGGAAAGGCTAAAAAATACAGTTAAACCCTTTGTAGAGTCGCCAACATATTAATCGTACTATTTAATCTCTTTCGTAATAGAGATAGATCCGCCTTTATTCGTTATAGAGACAGACGGGTTTCTTAGATCAACTGTCACACTTTATACACTGTCTTCTTTACATTAACTTACTACAAAAAACTAAGCACAGTGTACTACAATGGACAGTAAAAGTTGATTTTAAATCTGCTACTTAATTTGTGTCGACTTCTGAGTCGCGTTTTTGAATCGAAAATAATATAAATCAAAGTACGTCTCTATACTTATGTAATAATATTAACATAGTTCTCAGCTTATTGTTTTTGTGAGCACTGTATTACATATTCCTGTCCTGTCCATCAAATTACATATTTGCCTGACAAGTTTACATTCATAGTTATGAATAATTCTAAATTACATAAATTACGTATTCTCTGAATCTATTAAGTATTCATAGATTCCATAGTCTTGATAGATTTTTCCATTATGATAGATGCTCAGATCATCTGATATAATAAATCTCGGTTGTTATCGAACTCCTCCGAAACGGCTTAACTGATTTTAATTACATTTTTTGTGTATATTTGGTAGGTCTGAGAATAGGTTGTAAGCTATTTTTCATAGCCCTAGGTTATAAGGGTGGCCCTCCAGATTTTATTAGAAATAATTTATATGGTAATACAACGTTTACTGGCTTAGTAATAAACAATAGAAATTTAGCTTTTGCTATTGAGAAAACAGAAACAGTTTTATGATAAGCCTCTATATATATATATGCTGTTGATGAATTATGAATGTTACAAAACGTCGCAAACTGTTATCTGCTAGTTGATAGCTATTTAATGTAAAACGAACGTACCTAAATGTGTGTCATTTATTTAAAATTATAGTAATTAAATAGTTCGTATCGACACTGTAGTTGAAATAACTTACACTGACGTGTAGAAACACGATAAGTGATTTAAAAACAATGGAAATTAATTCCTAAACATGACGGCTCATTGGGATGTCTCGTATAAGTCGTAGCAAAGTATTAGACAATTGTAAAATCTTGAATATTTTCTATTCCATAAATAGTTAACAGATATATGTATCTGTTATCAATATAATAAATAATTAATTTAAAATAATAATGTTACCAGATACCAAAACCAGATTCAAATTCTCATAGTATAATAGGTAACGCCCAATGATTGAATTATGTACATGTAATAAGTGAGACACACTGGGTCAGAGTTTATCCAGATAATTTTTTTTCCTTAACCTCTTACAATGATAAAATCTTAAAATCCATGTAGTAATTATTATTAGTTTCCATTCCTTTTTTCTTGTTAGTCCTATAATAGTTACATACTAACCTACCTTAAAATCCTTAAATTTTTAGAGAGAATAATGGCACCCCGTCTTGAGGCGGGATTTAAAAGTGCTTGGTCAATTACTAAGTTCTACATAAATATAGATATTTTGATTTTAATACATTACTCACGATCAGAGTGAGGGCTTAAATACTATTAAATAAAAACTACACGAATCAACCATCAGCTCTGTCTATTAAACTGCTACATCGATTATATATCGAATATAGGCTGTTTAATTCTTTGAGATTTTAAGTCTTACAATTTTAAGAGAGGGAGAGAGAGAGAGACTGCATATACCTTTACAAACCAAGAGAAAGCCTAATTTTTACTGTCCTTTTCTAACATGAAGCTTTTCCATAATCTCTTGTAAACTCGGACGCTTGCATAAAATCTTTATCCAGACAGTCGCTCTGAATTTAAGTGTACAGGGAACCCCATTTACATTTTCTCTGTTGAATAAAGAACGGTTTATTTATATTAACAGAGCAGTACATAATAGATACTTTAATAAATAATAGTGTTCATGCATCAGCTTGTTTATATATGGATTCCTTGATCCAAAGAATAGCGACCATGACAGCACGATAAAACAATCATTACTCCTGTTATTATCAAAGATTACATACATACATAAGAAAGGTGTTATGTTGTTGTCCTTGTCTGTAATTAGATAATTTATCAGCGTGTTACAGAAAGGAGTGATAGAAGGATTAGAAATTAGAAAGTGTTTATAAAATTAAAAGACTTCGATCGAATGTGATAATACTTTTAATCGTACGAGTTGTCAGGTTTTTTTAAATCATAAAAAATATTATTTTTATTTATAATACTATACCTAAAATGCTTTAAGTTTTTAGCTAATTTTGAAAATATTCCTTCCGGTTAAGAGTATAATTATTTCGAAACATTTTATAATTATTTCGAAAAATTTATGGTCTTAGGATTAGTAAGTATGGTATGCGAATTTATGACAAAGACTAATTTCCACTATCTTGAACACAATCTACCAGTGAACATCTATTTAATTCAAAAGTAATTACATTTCTAAGAAAGAACATAAGAGGCTGAGGATATGAATTCCTATAGTTAATCATAACTAATTGTTAACCAAGTTTATTAATCATAAACCAAGTGATTATGATTAATAAACGTGTATAACGAGTAGTTGACCTACTTTATATTATAATAGTTGAGTTGATAATTATGTTTTATCATATTATAAGGTTTACCTTAATCTATTTCCCAGTGCATATTATTAGGGCTTATAATGGTCGAACGCACATACCAGTCCCCAAGATAATAGCAATGGTAATAAGCGTTCTATGATGGTTATTCGGTTACATTAACAAAAAAACTATGCGGAAATAGTGCTCTTACTTAATAGGTTACACAAAGTAACTAAATGACATGTTTGAACTGGTTCATGATTGATCTTGGATGGGTTTATCAAAATCAATAATCTAGAGCTTCTGCGTTGGACGGAAGACTCCAAACCACCTTAACCCGCATCGGGATTGCCCGGTGGTGTTGTATCTCTTCCATATAAGCTCTATGCGAAGCAGTAAAACATTAGCAAAGAAAACGAAATCTATTACTCGATTACTTTCAAAATAAATTAGGTTCCTACGTAATCTTTAGAGATAAAATTCTGATGATTACCAGTAGGTACCTGCTTAAAAATGTTACATTTATTATAGAAACAATAGATAGACCTGCAAATCTCACTAAGAAATACCAAAATTACTATGCGACTAAATGCGTACTTATTCCGTCCTTTGTCATATATATTATCTAAGATATAGAATTCTTGGTAATTTTATCCATCCATTAATTATTTCTGTTTTATAAACCTAATAATAATAATAAAGTTAGCTAAAAATTTAGTTAATTTGCATATACAAATGTAAGCTGTTGTAATTGATGCGTTTATTGTTAAAATGAATGAGATCGTGTAAAACTAAACAGCAAGCTTTGTAAAGAGGTTATTAGGTTGAGAGTTGAATAACAAACGTTAAAAATAGCTATAGGTACGTAGAATTTTGCGAGCTTGGCTGACAGTAATGAGTAATTTGTTCATTTTTTCAATAATAGAATATATGGATTTTGAAAAAGTTTTGTTTAAAAACTTAAATGATTAAAGACATAAATACAACAATCAAACTTTTAATACATATCATCTGTCTCAATATGATTGGCGATATGACGAATCTACCACAGTTTAAATAGTTGGGCACTCCAAACGTGTTTTAATAATCTATATGTTATAAGACTGATAGCAAAAATCAATTTAATAAAGACTTACTATAAAAATAACGATATTATATAATTTAGAATAACTCTCAGAAACCTTTTTTACCAAATTATTTTAAAAGCTTAAAGACTAACTGGTTTTATATAACCTACATTACTCCGTTCGTCCTTAATCTATGAAGCATCCATATCACATACTTACACTTTTAGGGGGCGATGACTGAGGCTGCTGCACTAACTTAGCTAGCAGAGAGCAGTTTTTTTTTAAATCTATTCCGTAGTTATTATTATTGCTATTGGAGTAGGATCGATATACCCAAGTGATGATAATACTTAAGATTACTAAAATAAATTAGCATTGGATTTGCTGACAATTTTGCATAAAATAATTTTTTTTACAATAATTAAAAAATATATTTTTGTCATCAGGGTTTGTCCCCGCCCGTTACATTCTGGCTGTTCTGGGCTCCATCGGAATGGCCATAGTGTATGGCCTGAAAGTGAATCTTTCAGTGGCCATGGTGGGGATGATGAACCACACAGGCATCAGGTTGGCGTTGGGCTCGCACGGACATGACCCACATGACATAAACATCACCAGACCCCCAGCTGTGGTCGAGTGCCAGCCTACAGCTACCAAGGATAATGTTACAGTAAGTATGATACAAACAAGATGATTCTTCAAAAAGACGAACGACAACGAAAATAGAACAACATTACAGTTAAATTGTGTACTTCTGAATTCTGACAATTATATTGGTAGATATCTCTTATGTGCCACCATATCAGATGCAATGAATTTTCCATTGTGTGAGCGCGCCATTAACATTAATTTGGTCTTCTTCGATGAAAATAAATTACAAATAAAGTGATTTTATTTCAAAAGGTTCTGCTTATATGAATCTATTGATAGCTAAACCTAGAAACGACGACATGGTGACTTAAATATCTAGAATTTACATTGTTTTTATAATTTTAGTTCTAAAAAACCATTCTTAACAATATATCCATATATGTATTGTTATACAAATTATCCAATTTAATTTTTTTATTGTGATATACTGAACTATTGCCGTTCTGTAGTAAGTCATATGAAAATACGCACAGTGATGCTAAAAAACGATCGTACAGTTAAGTGCTTCGCTGTTCTAATAGAACTGTAAATGTATTGCAATATAAGTCATTTTAGCGTAGTGATTATTATCGTTTAAATAACTGTTCAATCTATAGACACAAAAAATCTCGATGCTAAAACATACTAATACCGTTGGGGCATATTTGCTAGTACTTATATGAAATATGTATTTGTAATGTTCTCAATTATTACAATCGCTGTGGCTATTATATGTTATATCACAAAATGCTTTAATTACATTTTGTCTCATTGTCCCTACTAACACAAATTTTTATCAATAAAATTTTTATCAATTATATGTATTTGTTATCAAGAAATGAAAGAACGTCTGGAGTTTTATTATTCTATATAATTCTATGATAGTGTTTTTCAGATGTTGCCAGTGTTGTAACTGGTGCAAAATTATGTTGACTGAGTGGAGTCTATTTTAGCGTTAACTTTAGTTCTTTTGTTATTATAAATTTTGAATTATGGACTACAGGGTTTCAACTTCTAGCAAATTCTGTGTATTAATGGTTCTTTATAGGTAGTTTAATAACAATATAGGTAGTTTAATACAAGAAAAACAAAAAAAACTAGATATATGTATAATCAGTAACGGTTGATTATAATTTGACAATAATTGGAGGCATTTCTATTTTTAAACTTTATTGGTGGCAAAATTTTTGCAAGCAATTACATTTGCGTTGTTCTATAATGTTTAAATGATAAAAAGTTCTACGTCTAATTACAAAATTTGAATTTTTCAATTAAATTTATAAAGTTGGGATGCATCTGAACTAGAATTGAATTATTTTTATTATTTACTCATAAATATTGGATATTCCAGTGGCTGCTATTATGTGGGTTGAACTGTTCAGACGATACCTGCATTTATTTAACGTAAATAATTAGGTAATAGTAAGAAAAATAAAGATATGTACCTTTGGATAGGTACTCTATTGTGTTCTAAACTACACAATGAAAACTCAGGGAACAAATTAAATGGGAGAGAATTTCATTTCTTGAATTGCGGCCAATATGAAGCGTATTTTAAATTACTTTCGCTGCATTGTTCTGCATGCAGTTGATAAGGCCAAGCGAGACGTTGTTTTAAACGTGGTCGCATTGTGTGTTTTGTTGATATTCTGACAATGAGGTCAAGTGTTTACGGCAAATTTTATGATATTAACCTTCATAATTAAACAAAAAAAAATTACTTGTAACGCTAATTATTTTGAAAAAAAAAAGGAAAACCAAGACTGATTTTTAATTATATTTTTATCAGAATTGGAATTATAGAGCAAATATTTAATAGGATAGGTATTATGTTAAATTTAACATTAAGCACAAGATACTTTTATTAAATACAAGGTTGCATAAAAAATATAACAGTCGCGATAAAAAACAATCTATTTCGAATTTAAAAAAGATTATATTCAGTTTTAAGTAAATATTATTCAGAACAGTTGCAGCTGTTTAAATGATTTTGAAACACTCATAAATATAGAAAATTATTGTTATTTTAAAGGAGTTTAATATGAGTACAAAAATACTTACTAGATATTTATATCCACACTGAAGTATGTAACCTTGAGTAAATACATATAGATAAACTAGTATATTTAATTAATTAATTTTAACTTCGTTTATTGTATATTTAAATATAACATATCAAAAACCTGTATTGACCACGGAGCAAAGATTTCTTAAATACACCTAAACAAAGGAATTTCCATGAATTTTGTGGACATATCGAGTCGTGTATTGAGCGGTATGGAAACAAAATGGTGATCTATAAATAGTAGTCATAATTTGAGTGTATACATATAAGCAGTTTAGAATTAGAACTGTCCTTGGGTGGGTTAGGTCATTCTATAAACGTGTAGTCTGCATATTGTTTTGGGACGAATCCAAAATGCAAAATAAATACCAAACAAAAAAAAACTTTACATTACTAATTTGTATAAGGTATGAATGAAATTTGGGATTACTCATAAGTAACAATTAAAAGCTGCGAAGTAAATGCCTGTTGCTGCTTATAAAATAAAATGTACAGAAAATTAGGCATACTTAAATAACATTTAATTATAATTATCACTCGATAATATATACAGACGAACAATGTAAGGAAGTATTTCACAAAACACCTCAACTAAAACTATTTTTACGAAAACTACGAGATCTAGACGAATTGATTCACATGTTTATTCAAGAAGAACACGTGACGATTACGTTCGTTGTAGGCATTCAGCGAAACTTCAATATGTCAGGACGCTTTTGAAGGTGACCTATAATAATAGAGTAAATCAATCGACTCTAATGAAAACAAACACAACCAAAGCTATTTGACAATCTGTCCCACATTGAAATCAGCAATAATCATCAGCAAGTCTATGAGGCGTCTGTTTTATTAGTACGCTTTGGTAGTATGTATTCTAACATGATTTATAGCGTTACTTTATGCAAACTAAACCATGCGTTTACTCATCACTTTACATTGCTTCTCCATAAGATAGACTTTAAAAGTTATAAATACTATTATAATGAGCATTAATAAAGAAAAAATGAATATGTTTTTTCCTTGCTCGAAACTAAAATTGTGAAAACCCATAAAGTGAGATATTTAGTATAGAAGAGGTCAGAAACTCTGAAAGTTCTTACGCACATTCCTAGAAGTAACCTCTGCTACTTCTAGGAATGTGCGTAATTACACGCTGATCTCAATGGCTGCCTTAATATATATATTTTTTATTTAAGCATTTGTTATTAAAGTTTGTGCTATCATTATACCAGGTCAAGGAGCTGGATGGCCCATTCATCTGGCCTTCGGAAGTGCAAGGAATCGTGTTGAGTTGCTACTTCTGGGGCTACTTTATCTCTCAGATCCCCGGTATGTTTGATTTAGATACGAATTACAGACAACTAATTTCTACCATATAGTTTGATTGAAAAGTACAAAATACTATTAAGTCGGCTTTAATTTTTACTTGACCATCTTTTGTTTGCTAAACTTGAAAATATACAATCTTCAACAAATATATTTCTTTCCACGTACTTATACATATTAATATTCGATTTACCTATCAAATTTAAAAACAGTTGAAGCTTAGGCTATACAATTGATTTTTTAATTGTCTCGAGAGACCCTGGTGTTTATCATTGCTCAATAAATTAAGCGAAGGTTTTTTTTCAATTACATGAATGTTTTGAGGTAGTAAATCTAACATAGATTTATCTACCATTATTCCATATTCCCGCCCACAGGTGCCCGCGTAGCAGAGCTGTTCTCGGCAAAATGGGTGATGTTCTTCAGCGTGACTATCAACGTGGTCTGCACATTACTCACGCCAGTGATGGCTCAAGCGCATTACGCAGCCGCTGTGGTAATGAGGGTCGGAGAAGGCATCGGAGGTGTAAGTAAATTTGGATTTTCAAGGTCCACATGATTTATGTTAAACAATGGACCGGGCGCTTATAATATTAAGGGCATCTGTTGAGTTATCTTGTAAAGAAATATTTATTGTCAGGAACTTGGCAACATTGTTGAAACATTAGCCTTCCAAAAGATTGCAGCCATCAACTCGTATTATTAGTATTTTTAGTATTACAAAGTTACCTAGAAGAGATCGCTTTTGGTGATACATAGCCTTTGTACAAAATTAGTAACTTGTTCCCTATGTACTTTTCTTTTTGAAATGATTTATATACAATAAAGATATATTCTTTTCTATTTGACATTTACACATAGCGCTCCTAAGATAATTTTCCCCCGAAATTTTGAACATTGTCAATTATATCTATGGTCACAATAATATACTAGTTTAGGGCTCCCGCTTATTATTTGATTACATTATACAAAATATTTATATATTTATTTTAATTGTAAATTGATATACCCCTCAGAAATAGTGTTTCTTACTAATTAGCTTATAATTAGCATCAATGTTTTACCTTATTCAGTTACGTATGTTTTCAATATCAAGGAAAACTTATGGGTGGCGTAGTTATGTAACGTTGTTGTGTTATGTTGTTATATTCGATTCCATTTGATAAGCTGCATCAAAAATAAGAGGTTATCTACCTTTATTGTGGTAAGAAGTTTTATGCGTCAACATAAGATACTGATTGGCTTGGTTATATAAAAAAATATATGTATGATTAAATCGCAAAATTTTCCTGGATTTTTCGATTAAAGTTTTTAATATAAATATAAAAGTCAAGTTTTTTATGGAACGGCATTTATAGAACTAATATAATACTGTTTTTTTTCATTGTACAGGGTGTTACGTTCCCTGCTATGCACGTGCTTTTGTCAAAATGGGCTCCGCCAGCGGAACGCAGCGTGATGGCGGCGCTGGTGTACGCAGGCACCTCGCTGGGCACCGTTATATCGATGCTCATGGCCGGCGTGCTCACCGCTAATGTTGGTTGGTATACGGAAACTGATTGTTTGGCTTTATTATTGTTAACATAGCAGACACTATTGTGTGTGAGCGTCAGAAGGAATCCATTATACAGCAGGATGGTAAGGTACGTAATGTTTAAAGGCTACTTTACTAAGTAGCCCTTTAACAGCTTTACTTTAGCGTTATACCTTAGTTCTACTGAATTAAGGTATATAATAGCTAATGAGAAATTCCTTGAGGACTTATTTACATAAACTCATAGGAATGATGCTTCTGTGTCAGTTGTGAAAAAATCTATTTTATGTACCTCCTACCTTTAACCAAAATTTGATTATATCCCTATAATTCTATAGTTTCTTTTGAATCACTATAGTAATACTATGTAAATAAATGCGAATTGTGTAATTATTACGCACACGTATACGTACAAAGCGATAAGTGCTTCAATTTTATGTTTTATACAAAAATATATGCAATTAGAACCGACCAAATTAATAATTATACTAGTCCACTAGTATAATTATTAGTATAGTCGGTTCCCATTATAGCAGTGTAAACTCTGGTGCCTTCAGTAGAGTTCAACGAATATTTTGAATAAACGTTTTACGAAATAAATTATTAAGTTTCATGTAAGCACCGTAAAATTAAGCAATAACACTAATTTTCGTACAGGTTGGGAGAGTGTGTTTTACGTAATGGGTGGACTGTCCTGCCTCTGGTGCGTGCTGTGGGTGATCCTAATCCAGGATACACCACAGCAGCAGCCACTTATCAGCCAGGAGGAGCGAACCATGATCGTCACCTCTCTCGGAGGGAAAACCGATGACCATTCCGAACATAAGGTGAGATAGAATTTAAAAACTAAAAAGGTCCCAACATAGAGATTTATAGTTCACACAAAACAGATTACTACTTGAAATGAACTAACATAATCATTATTGGTTGAAGATGATTACAGAAGGAACATTAGATTAATAAAAGTGCGTTTGCACATTGGATCAAAATGGGAGTAATAGTTTGTCTAGAAGGGAAATGTGATAGTCAGTTCCAATCCTTTTATCGTGTTCGTAATGTAAACATCATGCTTGAGTACAAGTATCTGAGCACTGAATCTAATTGTTCTTCCATTATTTAGTCACGAATTTGCGATGCTATCTATTCCCCGCGGACGAGATCGAGGGATTGTAAACAATATCTTTATCATGCAGTTTGTTTATTCATTTAGACATTAAATTTGTACCATTAAGTAAGTTCCATTAAGTAAATGGGCAAGCTTTCACATTCTCGCCAGAGGTCACGTCATTGGATTGGATAGATGACCCATTTGTTATAGCAATCATTGGAAAAGATTGGCAAGTTTAATATTGTCTCTTTATAAGAGTATCTGAAATAATAGATCAATTTATTTTTCTGCGATTGATAGATTGGATACGGTTTTCGGCATGGATTGGTAAAGTTTAAATGACTTTTAAAGGGTTTAAATTTATTCATTCACATATTTTGTGGGGAATCGTTGTTTTTTTCGCAGTAAAATCAAAATCATCGGGAAAGGTTCCAATTACATTTGCTTTTTCTTCTATTCTGCTTAAAACATGATAAATATAGCATCGCATGTAAATGTCAATAGGTACTCTCTTGTACACAATATCTACGTAGTGCATATCGGTACATTTAATTTTAAAAATCTGTTAATCCAATTATTTCTTTATAAAAAAAATTGTGCGTAACCAAACAGTTGTATAGTTATTTAATTCTTATTTAGGAGGTCTGCACATCCAGACCTTACGTCATATGATTGACATGGGCTTACTATAATCATACTTTAACATCATCATCAAGAACCTATATAAATCCCATGCAGGGCAAATGTCTTCCTACAAGGGAGCAACATATGAGATATATTTATGTTTTGCACAGAAACTGTCTGTGCCATGGCGTGCAGTATTAACTTCGCCACCATTCCTGGCCATCCTGGTGTCTCATACTTGCTCCAACTGGGGCTGGTACATGCTGCTAATTGAACTACCCTTCTACATGAAACAAGTGCTGAAGTTTAATATGACCGAGGTGAGTTCCGAGACTTTCTACTCAACCTAAAGTTCAGAATTTAAGACCCTTTAGGGGTAGATGCTGTTGATGGTAACTTTGTGAAGGATTTTTATTATTTTTAATTTGTGTAATAATGCATATCAATGATTTATGTAGGCTTTCTTTTGCGGATAAAATTATTTTAATATTAATTGAATAAAGTCGTATACTAAACAGTCATTATTACGCTTCAGAACGCAGTCACCACCGCCCTGCCATTCCTCTCCCTGTGGATCTTCAGCATCGCACTGAGCAGAACCTTGGATTGGCTTCGAAGCAGAAACACCATCACTACTACAACGGCTAGAAAGATTGGCACGCTGTTCGGTAAGAAACGCTATAGCTCACACGACACCGTCGACTGTTACAACAAATGATGAGCAGTAAATGTTGGTTTAAAGTATTGTAACACTTCGCAATGACAAAACCGTCTACTGATCAAGGTAAACAGTTTAACATTTGTGACATTTGCAACCTTAGTCCAATGTTTCGCTTGCTTTGCCTCCGTCTTTTAAAACTATAGTTTACTTCCAGAAGTATCGTGTTTGGTGTATTAGTTTTGATATTAGGTTTTCAAACCTAATATCAAAACTAATACACTTGATAAACAATTCATCGCTTATTTCCTTCGTCTAATCTTATCACTGTGTTGTTCTATTAGTTACGGCAATAAATTGATATAAATAGCCATTATGTTTTATCTGGTTATATTTTGATAAATGTTTTCTTTATGAAATCTGTTTTTTTTATGAAACGAAAGAAATCTTTCTATACTTTCAAATTCTATAAATAATATGCTTCAAGCGCATTCCTTTTTTATTTTAACCGGATTTGCTGACTTGTTTGGTAATTCATATTGTTGTTCCTCAGCATCGGTAGTGCCCGCCACCTGCCTGTTAGCTTTGTGCTACATCGGCTGTAACCGCGGCGCGGCAGTGGCCTTGATGGCCGTGGGTGTCACTGGCATCGGCGGAATGTTCTGCGGGTTCCTCTCTAACCACATCGACATCGCACCTAACTTTGCTGGTGACTATCTCTACATCTATCACTCTAATATCCTAAATATATCTTGCATTAATTTGATTATGTGGTGAATATTGCAGAGCATAAATCACAATATTAATAAGATAAGGCAGTAAATATTTGAAAAGTACGAGCAAGTTTACCCATATTTCACTGATTCTGTAAATAGTATTCAGTGACAATTAAACGTTCTACGTCAAAAATTGTGTTATTCCAATACTCAACAAACTAATTTAATACATATAAATCGTATGGGGTAATCATGTCTGATAATGATAATAATAGATAAATAATAACATACATGAACCTCATATTCTAGGGACACCAATCCTATATTGGTCCTTCGAGCCGTATATCAAATTGGAAGTAGGAATAACCTATAAACCAGTTTAGAAAGCATTGAAGGAAAATGTTTCCTTAAGGATAAAATTAAATTTTAAGTACATAGTTAATCTATGCTTTTCGTAAGAATTATCTTATCCCAGAAGCTGTCTACATTAACATAGTCATCAAAATGTGTAGATGGGCGGGAAAATTCCACTCTAAATTTGTTCGCAAACTAATAATATTTATTCTTTTCTGTTTTCCAGGAACCTTGATGGCTATGACCAACACTGTGGCTACAATTCCAGGCATCGTAGTGCCCTTATTCGTGGGAGTTCTTACACATGGAAATGTAAGCATCATTTAGAACCAAGTATTTTAAACCAAATATGTACCCGGATTAATATTGTTTCATATCTAACTAAATATTTTATTCACCAGGAAACCATAGCCGCCTGGCGTATAATATTCTTTGTGACCATCGGTTTATATGCAATTGAGATCCTGGCTTATACCTTCTTCGGATCAGGTGACGAGCAACCTTGGAATCGGGTGCCTGAAAAGGCGGACAATGTGGAAACTAAGCCACTAAATTCTGA
The DNA here is from genome assembly GCA_943193645.1 of Acentria ephemerella. Lineage (NCBI taxonomy): Eukaryota > Metazoa > Arthropoda > Insecta > Lepidoptera > Crambidae > Acentria > Acentria ephemerella. The sequence continues at coordinate 8,767,154 of OW971891.1, forward strand.
AGGCGAAACACAAGAGAAGGCAGCTTAAAAATGAAACGATGTTTGGTATCAGATCTGTTATAAAAAAAATTTTGGGGTGCGATGTTTATGTTACATAAATTACTACACTTAGCATAACTTACATAAAAAACCAGCCCAGCGAGCATGGATCGATCGATTGACAAAATTTGATATTAAAAATCGATAAACTTTTAACGTAAATTTCGCTTATTGAGAGACACTTGGTTAAAGCTTAGCGTATAAATTCAATCAGACAAGTTTATTAGATGCGACAGGTCAATGTTTTCAAAACCTTATTCCTTCCTAATTAGGCATAATTTCTGTTTACGTGATTGAGGATATGATTTTATCATACTGGCTGGGTTAGTGGAGTTTGTGATTATTACAGCCTTTGTAAACCTATTAAAGTTAAAACATAAAACTATATTGCTCACTCTAATTATGAAAGATGAAAATAATTTATTTTTGTTTTAACTAAAGTAGGTTTTTAGATTTTCTGAATAGTCAGGCAGTATTTGTGTTACAAAGTTTGATCTACAAATGTATGATTTATTGGCTATGATCGCATGTGTATAAGGATTAGTGAACTGTGAATGAATTTATAATAACTAAATACTTTTTGTTTTCGACGTACAGAGTCATGAATATCGATATTTTTAATATTAGAGCAGATTTTAAGAAACATGCATAGAAAAGCTTATTGACCATGCCGAACAAGTTTAAAAGATATTGTTTACGTCTGTAAGTGTGAAACTATTTGACTACTGCCACTTTCTTATTGAATAGCCCGATCTTATTGAATTAAGCTTCTCCCACAATTTTTGAGATCTTAAGCCGATCATTACCATTACACATAATTGCTTTGGGTTATTGAAGTTGAAATTATTAATAAAGAATCACATTTAGATGACACCAACCATTGAAAGCCGCCTTTTTTAACAGTAATAAGGCTATAATTGCTTAGGTATTCCCTGCCAATTCCAATCTATGGATTTTTTAATATGGATTGAATACACGAGTCTACTCTGAAGAATGTTTAATCAAGGACACATCAACGGTATCTCAATATAAGCTCTCTCAATAAATTTATAAATTAGCATTAATTTAAGAAATGAAATTGTCACATCAACGAGTTGACTTTGAATTCGTTTAGTATTCCAGTTTAGACGAAAAATCTGAACTTGGTTTTTTAAATTTTTTGTAATTTAATTCTAAATAGCTGATGAGCATTGTCAATTAATTAGTATTATAGTCAGTTTGAATAATTTAAAATTTAAAGAACTTTTCTTCTAGATCAAGAAACTTCAGTGTAATTTTTATGTGAATCCAATTCAATTAATGTTTGGAATGTTAATAAGGAATAATAAGTTTGTCATGATAATGTATGTTAAGTTAACATTTTCTATAGGTTTATGTACATTAGCAGTTTTATTTAATTGTTTATATTGAAATATAAATGAATGCAAATACACAATTAAGTAAAAACACTAAAGTAGCAAGCTATCCATCTACAGCTAACTTCGCAAATGACTCCTTTTACATCAGGCGGTGTTACGCTGTGCATTTTATAAAAAAAAATTGTTAGTTAAAATTTTTTTATCTGTTGTAAAACTTATAAATGGATAACATATCCATTTATTTACAGAAAAAATATATGATATTAGCCATTTTGTCCACGTTATCTAGGACAATTGTGCAAACAATTACGTTAATTATAGTATATGTAGTTTAAATATTACAATTAATTATGTTTAATGTAGGAGTAATCTCTGTTGTCTGCGTTTTTCATGTTGACGTATAAATTAACTACACTTACAAAAATTATGTTCTTGTGAATTTTTGCTTTTTATAACTTTTTTCAATACACACAAAAATATTCTATGGTTTTGGATGCATTTGTTAGTAAATAGTATTTTATTTACAAATACTTGTTATAATTTTTTTAAAGGCCTTGTACTTTTTGTATGAATATTTTCATTTAAAAAGTAAAGCATTTGCTTCTTTGTGTAGGAAGTTATGATAATAAAATATGTTTTAAGATAATAATATAAAAATCATGTTCGTATCATAAAAACGAAACCAGTTCACTTTGGATTTCAAAAGGTATTGAAATTGTTTAGAAATAATTATAAATATGATTTACAATTTAGATGTAGCTCCTTGAAAAGGAATCTAGAAATGAAATTGTATGTTTATGAAATTTTCTATATATTCAAATAACATCAATTATTATAATAAAAATATGCAAATTTATGGTTAGTATATAAACATCAACTGATAAGTTTTTACTATAATGTATGATGTGTTTCTACAATGAAAAATCGACCACACATTAACCGACTTCGATTTAAATAATTTATGGTAAACAAAAAATAATAAAGAAATTTGTTTAATGAATTAATTTTAAAGTAATATATGTTGAATTTAATAAATGTTATCAGCACTCACAGTCACACTACTATTTTTTCATATAATTTAAAAAAAATTAAATTATTAGTTAATATATTACTAATTTTTTATAATTATATATAAGTTGGTTTTATACACAATTTATTTTGATTAAATCAATTCAACTTTCAGACTATAAATATACAATTTTATATAAATTTTTATATAAAATTAAGCTTTTGATGTGATATATATATTATCAATATAATAAAGATGCTTACCAAAGACATTTTTATTTATGTACTTATAGTGTGTACTTATTGAATTAAACAACATATTCTGTAATATTTCCTTTTATTTACAATTTATACATATGTACAATATTTACATGCATATAAAAGTAAGACTAACGGTGATAATCATAAAGTCTAATTTACTATGGCTGTGGCACGAATAGAATATTATCGAAGGACAAGTAAACAAAATTTCTGGTTTAGAAAAAAGAACGAAAGTACAAAAGTAAAGGACTTTAGTTAGCAAAAGTACTTTACTAAGGCTTTTGCATATTTTATTAATGACGTTACTTTGAATCATCTAATCATGCCAACTCTTGTAAAATCATGTCACAAACTTACATTTATATTTCAGACAATTATAAACCTCATCTTGATCAGAGTAGCTACAATTTGAATTACTTGACACGTACTAACCGGGCGATGTAAGAAGGTCCAAAGTTGGCGCCCAAAGAAGGAGTTACTAGTTGTCCATACTGTGGCGCAGCATCGTCTGTTGCTAAGCAAACAGTACTGCTAAGACCAGCCCAACAGCCTGTAAGGTCTCTGGAAATAAATATCAACTTTTACAATGGACCAAGTTAATCAGTGTTTGAATCGACACAAAATCTCAAGTAAAATGCAGGTTTATTGCAATTCTTATTACGAATTACATGAAATTTTATCAAACATTATTATTTCGCCATATAATTCTTTACTATCTCATGAAATACGACACATCATGTAATGATAAATTCTAACTTTAACGGGTCTTGATCCCGTTACTTTCACGACTTAAATTGACGTAAAATAAGTTAAAGTATACCCAATTTGAATAAAATATTAGAAATCTGCTTAAAACATTTCTGCGTTATCTAGGAGTCATATACAAGTTGTTGATGGTGTATTATTTGGACTAGTGATTAGGTTTGAATGTGAGAATTACGAATATTGTTGTATTTTGTTAGCACAATTGAATCAGTTGGAGGTAATAATAATACTTACTTGATGTTAGTAACGATCCCGTTCTCCTCAAAGGCTTGCTTCAGCGCCATGTGCACTACACCGTCGTTTTGTATGGGGCTCAGCGAACACGTAGAGTAGACTACAGCGCCTCCGACGCGGACTAGACGGAGCGCGTTACTGTAACGGACAATGCGTCGCAGACTTTTATTTAAAGCGATGTTAAGATCGCCATTCCAGAATAGTCAGTGATGTCACCTTTTTTCTCTCGAGTAGGAATACGTTTACGAACTCGCAATTGGATAAGTGTCAAACGTGTATGGGGCTCACCCAGTGCCTCATTAGAGCAGCACTTCACGGGAGCGAGCTGTGTTCTGCCGAAGCAATTCACCAGGTAGCCCCTAGGCTGCCCAGTCTTACGGCTTGGCTTCGCGCCGATGGAGATTGCTCAGAGTTACTTGGGCAATCTCAGACGTGGCGGCTTGTTCAATACGTGCCTGGGAGCCTAGCATAATACAGCCAGGACCACGTAGCCGCATCATTATAAAATACACCAGGCATGGGTGTATGGACTTGTTCCTTTGCTTTCCCCTTTAATGGAAGAAGCCAATAAAAATATACTTACGTCAAGAGCTGTGACTGAATCTCTGGAAGCCGTAGCCTCTCCTTGATGCGATCGGGCCTGAAGATGTTGTTCTCGTCTTCATTCAAAGAGTGGCGGTCAGTCGTACATGGTACGTCTACTAGTACCTACGATCAATGTACATTGTTTGTTAGTTTAGGCAGCCAACCGTTTAGTAGTTAAAATCTGTTCGAAAACTGTATGTGTAAGTTTTTTATTTATACGCCATATGAATAAAAAACTTAGTTATACTTCAGTTCTATGATTTAATAATAACATTTTGAGTATTTTCACCTTATCAAATCCCTGGTCATCAATAAACGCCCTACCGTCAACTTTCGAGAACAATACCCTTTCCCGCCATTTGTTGCTTGTCTTGAAGTCGAACAGATAATCGCCAAACGTTCGTTCTGTTCTGTAGGACGAAGACGAAGGTGAGTCAACAAGAATACATTTTTACATATAGCATTACTAATACTCAAGTCTTAAATACAACTTATGTATATGTCATTCAGTATTGATACATCTCTAGTAGTAGTATTCTAGTAGTAGCCTACTAAGCGTCTCTTTTTATATAAGTCCAGAATAAGGATTATTGTTGCTAGCAAACAGGCAACAAGAATGAGGGATGATGGGATTGCCTCAATTGAAATTCTTGGCTGAGGATTATTATATTCTTGCACCACTCTTCCCTTCCAAAACTAAAATGTATAAAACCTTTGGTATCAGTCATAACCACGACAAGTGACGACATTAAATCGCTTTTATTGCAAAACAAGAATAAGATGTTTCTTTGTGGTCTATTAATCTATATAATTTCTTTCATACCTGTTAGACCTTGATACAGAGGAGTCATTGCAAACAATAATGTCCGGCAAGAGGGTCTGCAATGCCACTAATGCCTTGCCCCCTGGCGCAGCGCAGAGGTCTAAAACACGGTCCCCAGGCGATAGACACAGGGCAAGCACGGAAAGCACGCTACCGCAGTCCATTGGGTAGTAGTTAAAAACACCTGGTTAAAATAAACAATATATATATAGAACGGCTTTTACCGTGTCCTAATGGCAAAAAAGTAATAAAATAAACTACAATAAAAAAAATTCTAATATAGTCAGTTGTGACACATATGTCAGACCTAAATATATATTTTCATTTATTATGTAATATTGATTAAGATCTCTTCACCTGGAATACTTCTTCTTCTTTTTAACTGTAATTCTGCCATATAATTATTATGTATTTTATAGATGGCACAGTTAAAGTATGTTTCAAGTATTATGTGATGACACAAAAAAATAATTTACCTGTTTTACATCTTCTTGGTTCTGGAAACATGGTAGATTCACTATCCATCTCATATGTGTATACTTTAAGATACTCAGGAAACTTAAATTCTGTTTCGGCATCTATCTTGAGAGGAAAATCTTTTTCATCTGCAAATACCATATCCTGATGATTAAAAACAATAACCATAAATGTCTTACTTAATAATATACAAGAATTTTTTACTATCTAATAAAATTATCCTTGAAGTAAATTCATTTTTAACTAACCACAAAAATACAAATAGATTAATCAAAATTCAAGTCATTCTAACATCACAGGAAAATCTATAATTTTAATTCATATTTAACACAAATATTTAAAAAAAAATCTTACTGCTGTAATATGAATAATGCAAAGATTCCGGGACCCATTCATCCATGCCCTTCAGTTTGGTAGCAGGGATGTACTGGTAAAGGTGCTCTGCAGATATGCCCATAGCTGGCCGTATAATGCGAGATTCATCTGATAGTGAGTCATAATTTGCACTAGTTACTGTATTTTTTTGGACCCTGTTTAATAAATACGGGAAGATCGTCACATTTAGCAGTTGAGTGTTTTCAGTGTGTTTTGTTTTTCAAACAATTGGAATAATTTACTTGTAATTAATCAAAGTTTATCAAAATAAACATTGTGAAGTATAGGGAAAAGGACAGTATAAAGTAGGAAATATTTAAATAATTAATCTTTTTTTATAAAAATAAAACACAATCAAAAAGGTGTGCATTAAACAAAACAAATTTTTTTAATACATAAATTGAAACACTTACTCATGATCCGATGAATCTTTGTTTTTATACAAAGATAAGTTTGCTACTTCCAACTTTTCAGGTATATCTCCAGACTGTGAGTATATATTACTGATGTCATCAGACTGGACTTTGTTGACAAACTGTTGTAGTTTAGTATTGACTTTTGATTTTTGAGAAAATTCTGGTATTGGAGTATATTTATTGTGGAACTCTTGTTGTACTGTCATGAGATTTTTTAAGCAGTGGGCTCCTAAAATAGTTTATAGAATTAATATTATGTATGCAATAGGGATGTTGCAGGCAGTTAGAAATAATGTGATTCCGACATGTTTAAAAAACTGTGAATTTTAATCAAATCATTTTCTATATGTAGTGTGTTGCATTCTGTATAACTAATATAATAAGGATTTAATTCTATTCTCATTCCATATTATGAACCTTTTCTCATCTGTCTAGGAAACAAATAAGAAAATCAAGGGTGTGATGAAAAATTTGAGGTTTAAATGCTAAAGTTCATATGTAAATAGAGATATGACCTCAAAGATACCTTTATTTTTCAAAAAATGAGTAGTTTCTTCTGTATCTCCATAATTATTTACGACAGCTACATATTTGGGTCGCCGAAACATAGCACTTTTCATCGGCTCCCAAGCTTTACCAAAAACAGATCCATAGAAGTCATCGAAATGATGTAAAGCTTTGTACTTTGGACCATTTTTTTTCTTAAGCTTAGCCTATAAATCAAAAAATCACTGATAGCATTAAATCACTTAGTAAAATAAGTACTTGAGTCTTCAAAGTTATTTTTACATTGAGTAGTTATACGCACCCAATGTGTTTTAGTTTTGTTTCTTGTTTGTACAATTAAATATACATCAAAGATATATTTTTTACAAAAATTGGATGCTGCAAACATGTTTAAAACTAAACAATCTAAAAGCTTAGTTAATTTAATTTTTGGTTACCGTAGTTTTATTTGTGTTTTTTTCTTATATTCTCCCTAATAAAGGGAAGGCAAAGGGATCTTAAGCCCATACGGCCTTATTTTGTGTAGTTTTTTTTATTTGCTCCCTGGAGTTTTGGAAGACTAATGAAAAAAATAAAGTGGAATGTTTAAAACAAAAATGGAATGTTATGTTAATGATGATGAAGAAATGACAAGTTCCCTTTTTTGTATGTACAACCTATTCTTGATCACTTATCATAGGGATATTTATAATTCTTACAGAAATTCCGAAGGATTGGAACATGGTTGTCATTAATTTTGACAGTAAGAACGTCTCTATGTGGGAGTGTGTTTTCTACTCTCTCGCACCTAGGCCCGCGAATAGCAAATCCAAGTATTGATTTGTTTACAAGTGTCTTAATATCGTAAGATATTATATATGTTCTATACTACGTGTAGTCCTGCAACCTTGTGGAAATAGAGATTATATCCCGACGTAAATTACAACCTTTCGTGATAGACCCTTATCAGTGATTCGTGCCAGTTGAACGGCACCCCGAACCAACTTTCGAGGACCTTAAAAGCTTAATTACCTATCTTTTGGTTAAGTTGTTTTATCGATTACACCTCTTTTCGTGCTTTGATACCCGTGGGCATATTTCAATCATTTAGAACACTACAATATTTAAAAAATGTGCTATGAAGCGGCGATGTCTGCTAGAGATCGTGAGATTTCAGAATTAGGTCATTGGTAAGTACGGTTCGGCACGGAATGTGAATTTTGTCGATAGAATATGATATTGTTAATAGAATATGTTTATTTGTTCAAGGACTAAAAACATCTGCTCGGCGATGGTAGCTATAAAAATTGTCAATTAAAGTTAAATTGAAAGAGTATTAGTCATGTATGGGATGTTGAAAGTTGGAGTACAGGTAGGAAATAAGGTGGAATGGATAGCGGCAGGCTGGAGGCAGTCCCTAATGGGGCTGTACACTTGGACACAGTAAGGGCATTGCACCAAACTGTTGTTTCATTGAGGACAGCCTTAGAAGTTTCTAAAAATGAATTAAAGCTACTTAAAGAAAAGTATGAACAACATTCAAAATGCAATGAATTTGCTGATGTAATAGAGAAGCTAACTATAGAGAATCATATTTTGAGGCGTAAAATAATTGAGTCAGGTTTTGAAGATAAACATGACAACACCCAAAATATAAAGTTGGAAGTCACTTATAGTCCACGGCTCAAAGATATTGAAGATTACAGTAATGAAGTAATTATTGAAACTGCTACTACAGATCTGCACCCAGATGAACTTGCAGACCTTGACAAAAGTGATCATTATTGTTCAACTGACAAATTAAATGAAACTCGGTCAGAAAGTATAAAAGAACAGCAACAATCTCCTGATGCAGCTATAAGTGATAAACATGTTTCGTCTGAAGGCAGCCAAGGGCAAGATAGTCAAGTAACAAGTCTACCTGAAGACACTCAAGATACAAATCATCCAAAATTCAAAACTAAATTGGAATTGCTATCTAAATTTGATGTGAGAATTAAGGTTCGAACTCACAAAGAAGGAGCTATAGTGTCTAGTTCTACTTCAGATAGTGAATCAACTGCCGATGAAAAAAGAACCGAAAAAGAAAGAGCAGATTCCAGCACTAGTTTCCATTTAGAAGAAAAAATAGAGCACTTTGAAAAAGAAGAGGACTTGAAAGGTAATAGTGTTAATATAAAAGCTGTGGCAACGGAAAACATAAAGATGGCTGTGCCAAATGAGGCAGACGCCAAATCTAAGACAGATCAGTTTGATGTTCAGGTACGGATTACATCTGAGGAAAACTTGGTTGTTAGAGAAACTACAGAGAGAAGTAGAAGAAAGGATACCTTAAACTTGGATGTTGATGACTTGAGTCTGAGGTGAGTCTAGTAAAAACTTGTTTTTAATCATCATTACATGGGGAAATGGTTACTCATACTTCAAATTCTTATTTAGATTCAAAGTTTAAAAAGTTAAATATTGTAAATATTCAAAATATTGTTTTTGTATATACGGGCTATGCCTTTATTCTACTCTATGTCTTTCATCTTAAATGATCCTTTTGAAATAAATAAAATTAATTGTTATGATTTATCATTATTATTCACAAAACAGTTTTTCTTGCTTAGTCACCATAAAAGTTGATAATTCTCTTTTTTAATATCTTTATGTCCCATTCATTTTATGTATATGAGAAAAATACAAAACAAGTATAAAATTAATTGCAAATCATTGTCTTATTTGCTTATTGAGCTATGGTCTTTATTGTAGGCCGTTAATTTTATATTCTCATAGCTGTATTTAAATCTGTTAATATAAATATATCTGTTTTTTTAAGTGAAGTGTAAGTTAGATATAAAGGAATTGGTTATCTATCTATTATAGTATATTTCCAGGTCGATGTCAGAAGGCGATAACTCGGTCTTCTCAGAGGGTGGTACGACCCCGATGGATCCTACGACCGGCGCAGGCGCAGATGATAAGCTGGACCAAGATAACGCGAGCGGTAACGAGTCGGAGGAGGTAGACGATATAGAGCTCATATTCACTACAGACGAATCTAAAGACATGAGCAATTTACAGGTACTGACAATATTTGGTTCTAAATAATTTATTAAAATATGCAATATTATAGTTTATTATCTAACCTTAATTAAAAATATTGCAATGATCCTTTGTGTTCCTTTACTTCAGCACTGATTATGATTATATACACAATAAATTTATATAAATATGTAAATAAGAATAAATGGCCTTTTGTTAGATCATATTATCAATATCCTTAAACAAATAAAAAATACAAACAACAATGTTTCTTGAACTAATTTTTCTGTATTGAACCTATTAAGACATCAAAACTAAACAAAAATACAGTGATATCCACACAAACGCTTTATTTGAATATTGAATAAAAGAATTGATCTTAAATAAAAAAGAAAAATACTTATAGATAAATATTTCAGGTTTTATTAGTACTGAATTCATTTCAATTACTTTACAGGAAGATCTAGTATCGATACGCGATACCGATCACTGGGGTCCATCGTCTACCTCAACGCATTCCACTCCCGTACTCATCAAGTTTCACACGCTTGACCCTGACTTCCAACCGGGAGGAGAGAACAAAGACAATGCTGAGAACGAGAACCAAGAAAACAGCAGTTTTCAAGGAGTTATAGCAGAATCCTCTCTTAGAACCAAAAGGGTATCCTTACCAAGCGATAAGGAAATTCGTCACGTCGCCTTCAATGGCAAAGGAAGTTTAGACTTGCCTGGAAGAGGGATTTTGAAGAGTTATGAGAATAAATCTGACAACATGCTCTACAAAAAAAGCCCTAATACTAGTACGAGGAGGTTGGATAGTATTGATAGCCTAACCTGCGAATACAATAGAGGCCTAAGTTTCGACAATACAAAGTCTTCAAGCTTTGAGCTAGGATCCAGCATGGATATCCTACATAGAGAGGAGAGTGTAGATAGCTTTCAAAGACCCGGTCATCACCTTGGCCACCGGTTTTCTGTGTTTGCCGAAACGGATATATCTAAATGTGGTATCTCTGAAGACGATTTGGCTATGAATTTGAATATGAGGAGGAATACGTGTCCTAATCCATTTCAATACAGGTATTGCTTCTTCCTCTACATCTAATTAAATACATAATTGTTGTCAAGCCAAATACAGCTTATACATTTATTCCCAGGCCATCAGCCTATCGGGGCATGAGTCGTCCAAGCGGTCCCCTAAAGGCGGGGACACGCGTGCGTCCTGTTTTACGTGACCCTACTGCGCCGCGAACTAGCTCGGCGGCACAAACTGATGTATGCGCACTACCTAACCGATGGAGTTCCGACGGATATCTTGCGCATAAGGTATGTCATGAAACTAACAGCCTTCTAACTGAGACTTATTTAAAAATAAAATAATAGGAAGGGATTCTCATCCAGACCCAGACACGAAGGACCAAGTGTCTTCATTGTTGATTCAGAGATCTCTTTGGTGTTACAAGCGTCTAAGCGTGCTGGTAGGGTATAACGTTGTAATAGTCTATTTTAAATTCATTAAGCAATAAATTATATTATGAAAACTACATTATGTAGATGTCGCTCCCGCCGCCGCTAGCGCCGACAGTCCCGCAGCGATCCGGAGCTACGTGCCCGGGCCGGAGGCTCACTGTACCGAATGCTAGGCCTCCACCCGTTCGTGGAGACGACACACGTCGCGTATTGCTGAGTGACATCGGTAAGTATGTAACGTTAAATTTAAGCTTTAAGAATTTAGCTCACCTGATACCTATTAATCATTGATTTACGATTGGTTGACGTTTAAAGATTTTGGTTGGTAGTTTATTATAGTTTACAGTTAAATTTATAACGCGTTACTACGCACTCTTAAGTCTCATCAAAGTGCAGTGCATTATAGTTCCCTGAATATGACTTGTCTTTTAGAATGGTGTGTACTATATTGATTGAAATTATGCAGATTTAATGAAGCAGTTCCTTTTATTCCATCGAAACTATTTATTGTTTCTTTAAAGCGGGCTAAAATAATGTAATTTGACAGTTCTTATCTTAAGCTATCCTTTTTCAACTAGCTATACTGGATATGAATTTGGATTAAAAGTGTGCCTTAACTTAAAATATTCGATTCGAATCTTCTTCTTTAAAATTATGAAATAACTAATCTCAATTTAAGCCTGAGGTTTATGAGCCGATAGGGGTGCGTGATCGCTAACATTTATTTTCCATAACTTGAGAATAATCAATAACCGTGTCTCGTATAAGTATCGACCGGTTTAACCCTAACATAAATCTTATTCATAAACTCTTTGCAATCAAATAAATTCATCTTCATTTTTTATTACGATAATCTATGTCACAATATAAGTAGGTATGTATAAAAATGATAGAAACGTTTATTAAGAACTGTAAAGTCAGGTAAGTATATCAATTTTTGCATTTTGGAGTAAATATTACCTTAGACAATAGAGATACGCCGAAAGTATTATAGTAGCTATCTATTTTATTTAGTCGAACAGTGGGTTAGTGCTATATGTTTTTTTTTATCATTTTACATCAAAGCATAAGGTGCCAGTTTAAAAACCGTCACCGTCAGACTTCTTTGGTCGTACAAATGCTGAACTGGCTTCATATTCTAACGCAAATGTCGTTTAAACTTAAGAAAACACTGTATTACATATGTTGTATCTTTTGTTGTGTTTTAGTTGTTTTTATTATTGTTTATCGTCTTCTTTATGCTGTTAGAATAAAAAAAAAATTATTTTATTTTACATGAGGTATATCTAAGTATCTTGTATGACGGCTTTTACAAATATCGCTATAACATAAACACTATAACGCGTAAGCTTAGTACTGGGAGTAACAGGAAATTGTGTTGCAAATAACATACGGTTCCTGTTAATATTGTACATTATGTGCAATTTGTTAGTAATGGATACGGTATTTGAATGGCTAGAAACTGATGGCATTACAATCATCTTTGGGTTACGGTGACCGATTAACTTCCAGGTCATATGCTTTTTTGCCGTTCTTATTAACAAATACTTCAACACGCAGGATTCACGTCCATGGTGCCGGAGTTGTCGCGCTCGGCCGACCCCGTATGGGCACTGGGTAAAAGAACGCACGCTGAATCACCTGCCCCGACCTCAACCTCCAAGTACGTATACATTGTTATAGAGACTATGTCACGCGGTTTCTACAGATTATTCTCCTGTTACATCAAGCAAAATTCTGTCAGGGGCTGGCTGGGACATTAGACAATTACAGTACCATGTCGGTCAAAGCTCATAGCAATCAGCGTCGTTGTCCGTAAAAGTCGTAAGTACTGGTTATTACGAAACTAAATCAGGAAAGGAAGTTAGTCTAGAACGAAATTTGTTATTTTGAACTCCACCATGCTCAAAACGCGCGTTAAGCCGTCTGTCCAGATTATTACGGTAATAATGCCGTGCGTTGGTTTCGTTGCCCTTATTGGTCATGTGTTTATCCCATAAAGATATACCTGTGCCCAAAAGTGGGAGATTTTGGGTCTTTAATAATTATTATAAAATAATAATATGGTTATCCGTAGATTCTTGTCGCGTGGCTCGTCGTATCGCTCGCCCTGCGTCAGCATCGACCGTTGCAACGACTGGATCCCGCAGACCGTTTACGCTCCTATATCCAAATGTAAGTGTTATGTTCATAATGTTTTGATTGTATATATTGATAAATTAGAATATTTGATTGATTCGTATAAGTTTATATTCGTTCCCTATTCTATTAATCATTGTCAATAACCTACCTCACATAGAACGCGGGTGTTTCTGAAATACAATTCAATAGTCTATAGAACGCAATTCTTAGTAATTGGGGGATTCCCCGCACATTGGATACTGACTGGTAAAATACACTGCCCTGCTGGCAGGTGCGTAAACCTGTGTATAGGTTGACTAATTTCATCGCGCATAAGAAAGTACAAAGATAGATAGTCTTTTTATTATAGTTATTCTGAATTATGAAGAACACAATCTTTATTACACCGAGGCTATATTAGTTGCATGATATTTTTGCAGTATATCCAGAGTGTCGTCCCTGGCGCAGTTCTTTGCCAGACGTCCGGTGTGATGACACCGACGTCTTGTTGGAAGAAGCAGAGACCTTCCTACGTCGGTCCATAGACAACCTGTGCTACACTGCGCTCGACCGTTAGTATCTGTAGCCTAGACTGCAAAATTCTATCATATCTTATCCTGCATTACAAGACTTTTGTGAGATTGGTAATATAGATCATGTTTTGAAAATCAAACTAAAACTGAATAGCTCAATATTGATTGTTAACTTTTATCAAAACCAAGCATCGTAAACATTAGATACAGTGATTACCGATATTAAGAGAATATTAGATTTAGACAGAAAATTATTCTTATTTTTTTTTGAGGGTATTGAGACAATTATGGACCATTATATTAGTTAGGCAATAACTGAAGAAAAATAATAATGAAGTCGTTGTATGTGCTTGATACTATAGTTATCAAGATACGAACTATAGTTCGGAAGGCGAAACGATCAAGGATGCAAACTCTCCGTATACGGAGAGTTTAAAAACCTTTTAGGTGAAGAAATCCATTTTGATAACTCAAGGGATTTCCAAAGTATTTGGCATTTTCCAAAGGCGGGAGCTGTACGTGCGGCTGTGGCCGCTCAGAGGCTCGCCATGGTGCGAGCGGTAGCGGCAGCATGAGCGGAGGCGGTAGCGTGGCCATCGGAGCTCGCCCGTACATACCTCGCGAGCCTAAGAACCTGCGATTGGGCCATGCGCTTAAGGTCATAGCTCCCAACGGGCGTCTGGTCATTGGTCGCGTACGGTTAGTCAAATACCATATTAAATAAAGAATATTTTGTAGATATCTAATATTTATATATTTACCACCGTGTCATTATGAACATATAGAACCGTTAGTTTTAACCCAACTCGCGAGATTATAGAATATCGAAATGTTGTAAATCGGAACAAACTATTATAATTTATCGTAGTATTTTCAGCTGGTTTATACGATTCTTACGATCTTCTGGTGGTTCTTACGATTGAAAACCGTCAAATTGTGAACTGTTATCAAACCGATATTCGAAGGAACGCACGTTTTCTCTGATTATAAGTGTTATTTATTAGAAAAATATTTAAGACATTAATTTTTAATAGTTATTATTAAATTGAAGATATGTGGAAACAAGTAATATTTTTATATAAATATATATTTTTATTGTATTTAATATAAATGTTCTTTTCAGCTACGTTGGCCTGGCTGGAGGAACCGCGGCGACAAGTAGTGTCGTGGTGGGGGGTGAATTCCAGTCTAGCGCTGGGCTTCCTCGCAACGACGGCGTCTACCGTGGTCGACGGTACTTCCTCACATCGCCCCAAAGTACTGCACTCTTTGTGCCATTCTCCAAGGTTGTTATGGCGTGGGCAAACTAAACAATATTATAAGACCAAAGAAAAAAAAATGGTATGTAAATCAGATATTTTTATTTCAATGTTATATTAATGAGTGTCATTGAAAAAATTAGTGTCATCGTTTTTTATATATGGACAGTACAGTGTGTACTTTAAGACGACCAAGATGAAGAGTAATGTAAAATATCAATAGAGATGTGTAAAGTTGTCTTACTTTCAAAATTGTATATAAATATTTATCTTATTGTATGTGATTATTGCTTACTTATTTAGTCTATTTCCCTACCATTAGATTATTCTTCACATGTTTTTGGAATCCAGATTCATATTATATAATGAATATGAACCCATTCTATAACTATGCTACTGTAAACTAATACGCAAAAACTTACATAAATTAAAATATTATTGTTTCTATCCGGCTCAAAGGACCATTATTATTTTTGACATGTTATTAGAAGTATTAAGTAGATGATATTTGAAACTTCAAATGAGTAAGAGTAAAAGAATAATCAGTTACATTCTTTTTGAATTTACTACCTATGAGGATACAATATTGTTGAATAATTTGATATGAAATGAATTCATTTGTAAAAGCCTTTGGAATAGAAAATATACAAGGCTTGTATTAGTTAATAGTATAACAAACATTTAATAATTAAAAACAATGAATTAACTATTTTTACTAAACGATTAATGTTGTGATTCTTCTAAAGACTAATTGTATGCAAACCTTAATTGTTAATGTTAAGATTCAAATAGGTTTGTGTGTTCACTGTTATAGTGTAGGCTAGTTTTATGCATGATAGTGTGTATAAATGTTAGCCTAAATGGACTTGGAAATTACTCTCTATCCTTCATATGGTTCGTATATAAAGGTTTTAGGGATATTTATCGTACATTAGATATTTGGAACGTGGTAGGTGTTAGTATATGATCTGCAGGTTATATTATAAGATTTACCAAGATATTGAATTATTAAGAAGGTAGTAATTCTTCTTACAATCGCGTTTAGGTACTTCCGCGGTCTCTCGAACTTGGTCCGAAATCATGCGCACATTTTGGTAATTTTTTTTCGATCAGTTTCACTTTTTTTCTCGCAAAAAAAGTTCCTTTAATCTAATTGTCTAAATGCGTAGACTCACTGGCAGCAGTCATTTTGATATGTATTTCAGTGTGATGGCATTTATGGAACTTGTAGAACCTGCTGAATCGTGCAAGACCGCGCTCGGACTATCGCCTTTTTTATTTCAATCGTTAAACACTTCACTGAGTTTCGCTTCGAAGGAAAAGTACTGTTTAATTTATATGATATTGATAACAGCGATTTTCATCCATTTCCCTACCAAATACACGTAATATTGATTTCTCTGCGTTGAACATACCTTCCCGTGATAGTGTACTCGACCTAAGTATTGCATGTATAAATATTGAAAGTGTATAATTAATTAGTAGTTCAATATTGCTCATGCTTTTCAAAGTTATAGTGCTCTTGCAGTTTATATGATTTTGTCATTTATTTTTGTACTTGAAACCGACTAGTTATGATTACATAATAATATATTGACTTTTTTTTATCAAATTATGTACTGTATTTTATAGACACTATATACTATACAACTCAATTAAATTTTATTTATTATTCGTTTTATATTCTTTCTGTATCTAAAGTATCCTTGTAGTTATTAAAGTGACTACAGTATGTATATATAAAGAGAGATGGTCATGCCTTTTAAACAAATGTAATTTATTTTCAAATTAAATATCAGTCTGAACTTGAGAGATAATTTGAATTACAAATGATAGACCGCTAAATATAATATTTTGCTCCAGTATTGTGACTCTTCTTTGTATATGTTTTACTTTTCTTGTTTTATCAATTTTCTGATAGTATTCAGCTTCAAATGTATTTGAAGAAATAGTAATGTAAAATATACTAGAAATACGTTTAATACCGAATACCAAAATATAAAGTATATTCACGTACAAAATATAACCTTATAGTAATAATTTTTGATTGGATTTTTGATTTAGGAGGTGGTGGTGTTTTTTTATTATCTTCCTAAAATTAGTCGTATTATAACATTAATATTTTCAGCCAATGGGAAATCAGCCTATTAATATAACTATTTTAAATTCGTTCGAATCAATTTACACAAAAATGGGTTTAAATCAATGTTTTATACATCTTTCGAGTAAATAACTATGTTTCATGTTGTATATTAGGTAGGTATTTGAGACAGTCACATCAGCTTTGTGAAATAGCTCTTATTAAGAGCCTACAAGTGTCATAGTTGTAAAGGTGTGCTATACTATAACACGACTAAATTGCGGATGAGGCTATGGTCTAAGGTGTTAAGGAAAAATGGTAGTGTTTACGGGCTACAATATGATTGTGCGACAGTGTCTTATTAGATATCGTAGTGATCTCATTCTTATACGAAATAAGTTGATAAAGATGGATGCAAACATTTAATGATTCGTTTCTATAATATTAAGAACTTTTTATTTTAAATCTTCTTAAAATTAACCGCGGGGCTTTCCATAATTTTTCTTATTAGTTATTATTAGAATTTTTAATAACAACACTACTTTAATGGTATTCTTTGTATCAAGTAAACTAAACCATTGATCATATTATCATTTCAAATAATGAATTACGTATTGGAACCTAATTTTACTTATTGTCAAATAGATAATTTTTTCCCTGTCAAGCCGTACAATAAAATTTTATATATGTATATAATGGCTCAACAAATAAATCTATTCTAAGAGTGTACTTACAGTAATTCATTTTCTGGAATTCGATGTCGAGTTCGTGTGTATTCAAAGTTTGAAAACACATTGGTACGTGGTGGGGATCGAACCGTTGTCTCCCACACGCAAGACAATGAGACATGATTAAAGCCTATATAATCGCCCAAATTCAGGTTAGGCTCATGCCCTCCGCCGGACATGTATATGAGCTGTTGATCATGATATCGAGTTCATTATGTTTGCATCTATCTCGGCGTGGCATATCGTTAAGTTTGGATAGATTACTATAACCGAAGGAATGGCATAATCGTAGGAATAAACTATAATAAAATAGAAGTAACTTATTAAACATATGTTTATACGTATATTTCACACATTGCATAATGATCTAGTCAAGTTTATTTATTTTTTAGCTGTGTAAGATGTCGCCTCTGTGATTTTTTTACTAATTTAGTTGTACTAAAAGTGATATAACTCAGTATTATTTTTTGAGACTACAGATTATTTTTATAAAACTTATTTGATCGCATACCTCTATTCGGCCTATTGTATACACCTTCGTGAGTAGGAAAGTATCATAATATTAACTATATACTTGTATTTACTGGACATTAAAAGATAAGGATTTTATTAGTAATGAATAGACGAAAAATAGAATGACATTTTAAAGATATCCTTTTAAAATACTTACAGTTAAATGAAATAAGAGATCTTCAAAAAGCGCCTTATCTTAGCTTTTCTTCGAAGAATTAAAAAATGTGGGTAATCAATTACATTTTTTATTTAATTTGCTCCCGACGAATCCATGGGCCCATAAAGCAATCTTAAATTAATAGCACCTATTTTAAAATTTGGTTCATCAAATAATCGTCTTTACTCAGATACAAGTAACGAAGATTTTCCGAATAAACAAATTTTATAGTAAGTATCATGAATTAAGAATGTTCTCAGGGATCATGGTACGAAATACTTTTGTAAATTGGTTAGGTAAAGTAATTAATAGAAGGAAAGCAACTCAAATGTTGATATTCGTCGAGAATTCGCGATTGCGATAAATCATTTAAAACGCTATATTGTTAAAGCGTAGGTAGTTAGAGCAAATTAAGGAGTGTATAACTGCAGTATCGTCCTGCCTTCGTTCATATGAAAATAAGATCTTTATCGTGTCCGCCACGTACATTTATATGATGTGTGTAGTACGTTGATGTAAAGTATGAAACACCCTGTATCACTGGAGACTAAGAGATTGCAGTACACCTCCACACCAATCAAGGAGGTGATTCATTCGCGGTCGATTAGAAATCCTAAACTTCACTTCCTTGTGTGATTTACTTCCTTATGTGCTCTAATTATGACTATCTATTGTTATCAAGTAACGCTCTGTATGCTAGTGTTCATCAAAATGTGCCAAAATTGGCGTCCGATGTTCAAGTTCAGTTCAAAGTATTTCTAAGATAGTAAATGTTAACAAATAACTGTATGAAACGTCGTTGTTTGTAAGCTAATCTATGCTTAAAAATGTATTTCGGAAATAAGTGATCGGAAAACTTATAAAAATATTTTCTTTTGTCTTGATTTGTCGTTTACGTCGTTCTCATATACCTAGACGTAGATGTGTGTAAAAAGTAGGTATGGTGTATAGGTGACTAATAAGAATAATATTAATATCTATGCAGGGTACAGTCGAAATATATATGTTTCTTACCCACTATTGAGAGGTTTTCCCTGTACCCTGAACAATCTTATTTAACAACTTCTGTCTAAAAAAGCAACTTACTTAGGTTTACACTACGGGCATAAACGAATGTTATATATTAAGGTGTTTTATCTATTTAATTCATCTTACTCATTAAAGACAATTAATTCCATTCGCGTTTTGAAACTATGGAATTTATAACCAGGTTTGTTGATTTTTTAGATAGTCTATATAATCTGTAACTCTGCGCTGTTAACAAGATCGAAAGAAATCTATTTTAAATATCATTGTATGAGAATATATGTTAAATGTACCAAATAAACACAAAAATATAATCGTAGTTTTTATTTCAACCTTCCAATGGTTTTAACGTGAATAACAATATAAATTAACAAAAACATAAAACAATGTTGTGCAAATACAATTATGTAAAATTGATCTAAAGCGCACCAAAGGTAGTCAAAAGCGAAGTAGGAAAGCAGGAATACAGATTCATTGATGCAGCATTAAATTATTTGTAATCTAGTCAAGATTATAAAGATAAAAAAGAACGAAGTAAGAAAAGAAAACGAAACGAAAAATAATAGAGAAAAGAATAGAAAAATAAAAAAATAAAATATAATTTTTGAAATATATCTGCCATTTCTGGAAGTGGTTGCACGTAAATTAATCACGTTTTGCACACACGCATACTTCAGTGAAACATGTCAGTACACAGATATAAATTATTAAAATAACCGCTTATGAGATTGATGTGTTTGCTATGCGAAGTTATGCTTTAAATATCACTTGGCAGATAAATAGATACAGAATAAGAGAGATAGAATATAAAAAAATATATTTGATAGATCACAGTAAATATAGAGAAATTGGAAAATTCGGGTGATTAAAAAAAGAATAGTAGCAGAAATAATTAAGTAAATGATGAAGATAAGTTAAAGTGACAGAAAAGTAATAGAAATTACATATTTGAAAATAATAACAGAGAGAGAAAGTTAGATCTGATAGCCAGCTTCAAATTTAGCCATTAGATATTATATATAAAGATTTGAGTGTGAAATAGGAAGAAGCAATTAAGAAAGAAAGAGAAGGCAGTAAAGTGGTAGAAAATTAAAGAATGAAGTAAAGAATTCCAAGAAGACATACGTAGAGTTGAGAAAAAAAAGATAATTGTAACGTGTATATTTGCATGCAGCGAAATTTAAGAACTTAAATAAGTTGAAAGTAAGGTTAAACATTCTTATTAGAATATATAATAGAATGCAGTGTAATGTATAGATTGATAATGAAGTTAAGTGTAAGAAAAATAAAAATAATATAATGATTAGATCTAATGAGAAGCAAATATATTCACTATGTAGTAAAGAGACATTAAATGAATTGTAATAAGAATAGAAACAATGAAAAAGAAAGAAAAGAATAGAAAGCTTAAAATAAGCGCTTAGCTTAAGTTTTGTATAAAAGAACATTAAAAAGAAATATTAAAAGGACAGTATAAGTATATAGTAAGTAGATGTGAAATATGGAAAATAATCATAATTATATAATTATAATATTTAGAAATTAAAGGCGAATACTATGAAGTTTAAGAAAAAATAGATTAAAATAGCGATCAAGCGAGTTCCATAGATCTTCATGCTTTGAGCTCTTTTTTTATTAGAAAATAAAAAGTGGTTAAAGAAAAACATTGCCAGTACTTGTTCAATGATATCCCTTGTAATTAAGGGTTACTCCTGTTCTATGTACGTATGGGAGTCCAAAAAGTAATGAGTTATCTTCCAAACTGTCTTTGCGTAACTAGTTAATGAGATGGTGAAATAATTTAACTGTTACAGCCGAAGAATCCATAAAGATTCCTTAGTTTAGCTAAACTAAGTACCTTGCGTGGCTACGGAACTCTACACAGAAGAAAAAGAAGTATGTTGATATTATACTATATCATAGAAATAGAAATAAAAAATAAAATAATGAGTAAATATGGTGTAAAATAAAGTATATTTTATCTATATATCTATCTAATGTAGAAAAGACTAAATAAATAAAATAAATTATTTATACTAGTATTGAAGAAAAGTTCATTGAAAGAGGAAATTTATGAAAAGAGCTAAGTAAAGAAGCAAACGGTAGAAAAATTAAAAATTATTTAAAAAGGAAATACTAATACATTTATACAGTTATCTACAGCACCTTATAAATAAGGCGTTGTAAATTTTAATATTAATAATAATGAAATGATGAAAATATCGGGAAAATCTTTGTCTTAAAATCAATTTTAAGACAAAGAAATAAGAAAAAAAATAAAAAATAAAAAGAAATTTAAGGCTTAAAACTGAAAGCGATAAAGAAATTGAGGTATTAAGCGGAAGAATAGATATGAAGTCAAGAAATTTAATAAGTAATAAATGAAGGAAAAGGTAGCCAGAAATTGTAAAGTGAAAAGATACTAGACTCCCAGAAATTATAAAAGAGGAAAAGAAGGAAAGAGACAGAAAAAAATTACAAGAAAAAAAATGTAAACATGAAATCAATAAATTAAATGACACAAAACATGAAAACAAAAAATGAAAATGTAGAGAGAGACAGAAAGAAAGGGAGAGAAAAAGAAATGATTACAAAAAAGTAAAGAATTTTAAACTGAAAAATAATTATATGAAAGATAAACATGTGGAGAAGCATGTAATATAATAATATCACAAATTAGATCTATAAGACAAAAGAACACGAATATACAAAGTCACGAACAGAAATAAGCAAAGTTTTGCAAGCTAAATATATAAAAATATAGAATAAAAAAGTTATAGAAAATAGAAATAAAAAAAGTTTATTTTTATAGTTTGAGAAAGTAATATAAAACATTATAATTGAAGAAAAGTGAAGGTAAAAAGATGAAATGTTTGTCGAGTAGATAAAGTGAAGTAGAGGATAGTAAAAGTGTTTATGAAGAGAGAAAAAAGCATAAAGATAACGATGTAGGTATTTGGGATAACAACTACAAGGCAAGAAATATAATATAAAGTCAAATGTAAAAATTAAATATGTCAATTGACAGAATAGATTAAAGTAAGGCGTGACTAATAAAGTTTGGTGAAAGAAGTGAGAACTTAAGTAATGTAACATAAGTAATAGATAATGAAATAGGAAACAAAAATTAAAGGTAGAATAGAGTGAATAAAGTGAAGATATAATAAAGTGAAATTGAAAATAGCGAGAGAAAGAAGAGATTATTTTAATGATTTTGAATTTAAATAATATATTAAAATTAAAGATACAATAAACATGAAAAAAGGTACGGAAAAGCAAGCGAAAGGTCGTTACAATTTAGGAACCGATTTTCTAAATCCTCAACTTTTGTAGGCTTGTGTTTTCGGTATTAAATGATTTTATAGTTCGGCTCCTAGATAATATAACGGTAAGCACATGACAGAAACTGCTTTTCTTTAAAAAAAATACAGCGGAAAAATAAACAGGAAATAAGAATAAGCGAAGGAAAAAAAATCGAAAGTAATATTAAAGAATAAAGCGTAGCAAGTGAAAAGCCGAGAAAGAAGATTTAATAAGGACTATCTTGGTGCGTATCACAGTGTACTTTGTATAACTTAAATCTAAAGGAACTATGATTTCAACAAGTGCATTTGCGGAATTCACCGTCTGAAACAAATGTGCGGTGATTCTGCTATGTAATAAACTAGTAAGTCTAACGTCACTTGAAATAATACTGTCTTTGGTAAATTTGATTATTAGCGTAACTTATTAATGTACCAACTATTAGAGCTTGACAATATAAATATAAATCGCTAACTTTTAATAATTCAAAAATATTTTTAAGTTTCTGGTGTTTTCATACAAAAATAGGTTACACCAATATTCATGAAATTACATCCTTTGCCTCTAAAACAAGTGCAATTTGGCAAGAGCATTACTATTTTTTGCCATTATTTCCGGTAATGGTCGTGATCATCATGGTGGTTGTTGATGGGATAGTCCGCATACCATCCGAAGGCGCCGTTGTCGCCTGTATGTGCCCCAAAATCGACAAACTCTCCGAAATCTGGAGGTCTTTCAGGTATTTGGGGTACGGATACCAAAGCCGCTGATTGAGGAGCGGGAGCTAAAGCTTCATTTGCTACGACATCTTGTGGCTGCTGGAGACGAACCAGCCTAACTGGGGCTTCGGGCTCTGCTGGTGGGATGAGACCTATAGCTGCAATACATACATAATGGCATAAGTTTAATTGATTGATTCAGTCGTTAATTTGCACAAGACATGTATGTAAGTAATTCGTTATCTTAAACAACCAAAAATTTTATTTCTTAAACATTTATTGATGCTTTAAAAATGTTATTCAAATAGATTCTTGATATCGTTTTGGCGTACAAAATTGTTTTCAAGAACTAAGCTAATTAATTCCATGGAAACTATCACAAGACCAATGTTATTTGTGTCAGTGAATGACTAAACGGCACTGATTCTGTGTCAATTTATTAACTGCGTTACTACGCTAATTATCAATTATGATTGCAAGAAACATTGGGTAGTAAACTAGATGTAAGCGCCGACTTTGGTCACGCAGTTATTGCAATTGCAATGTGGTGAATACTAGGCCAGTCTGGTGAAATATCCGCAAATACTTTACCCAAGTTCACTTCACTTGTAATCAAAGTAATTACGTTTTGTAGTATAAACTTGTGTAAAAAGAAAATTTCTTGGTGTATAAACTCTGTTTATACATATTTTTTTTGTCTATTGTTTAGATGACTAAATAATAACGACACTTCCAAAAACTAATGCAATTATATAACAAAAGAACAAAGAAAGTGCGTAGTTCTGTTAATCGTCATATAAACATGACAATGAATACAAATAGGTTAAGGATGAGAAAGCGATCCTTTGTCAGATACAAGAGAAAGTGATAGGTCGCCTGATCTTGATGGATGACCGTATGAACTGACATTACCATTATGTTCAATTCAGTTTGACATTTTAAATAAGGTCTCAGTGACGCAACTCTATGGTAATATATAACTATTTTTTGGTGTGAACGCTTTCCATAATTTAAATGCTTTCAAGATTAATTGATCTCATTTCAATTGGCATTTTTTTATCGGTCCGATTGCAGCTAAATACTATAAAATCGATGTCAACAGATAATGGGAAAGGGGTTTCATGAAACTAGGCATTGAACCAAACAGCTAGTATAAGTATAGTTTAATTGGTGTACATTTTCCTATTTATTTGTTAACTCAATATTAAACTATTTAAGATTACTTTTGCATCAATTATGTACTTGAGACATTTTGTGTCGATATTGTGTATGTTGGGTCAGGCAGAAGTGACGTGTTGCCGTAATTAATGTTAAATACAATATTGCTGCTAGGAACTGCTAGGAACTATTAATAATAGTTCAAGTTTTTGATAAAATCTATGAAGAAAAGACGAATAAAAATGAAATAATATTGGATTTGTTTATCACTCACGATCTTGTTGATACTGTTGTACCGGTATCGGAATTGGCTGGTACCCCTGGCTGTACAAATTGGGCAGCGGCGGTGGGCTGAGCGTCTGACGCGGCACCCTGCGCACGCGCATCTCCGACAGATCCACGAATGCGATCTGATCTGCAGGCACCGCGATGTATGAGGGCATAGCGGTAGCAAGGGCAAGTGTTGAGAAAAGAATTGTGAAGTGCTGTAACAAAATAATGTAATACTTTAAAGGTGGGATATAATTTTGAAAACAGAAGAATCTAAATTTTAATTTTGTATTGTTGATTTGTTTCAATAGATGGCATTGATGGTGGAACTATCAATGACACATACTTTTTGAAAATCAATTCTAATTTAAGTGGTACAATTTCACTGAGTCGACTTAGTCTGTGATGTTTTGTGACAGTGTTTAGTTGCGATATATTTTCCATCTTATTAGTCTAGATTGCGAGTTATAGATTTTTCTCAAACTACATATACAGTTTTGGTATCATTTTAATAATTATTTATCTTTGCGAAACCGCGGCAAACAGCAATCATTATACCAACTTGCTATGATTACACACATGTCCGCTGAGAGCAACATTGAATCGAATATTTCTTTATTTACCTCGTGGTCAGTTTATAAATCTATTAAATGTCTTCAATACATACTTTTTTAGGTATTATACATTTTCAAAGATCGACATATATATCTAAGTTTCTACTTATCATAACAGACAGTTTTTAACCCCTCCTATGTCTATTTAAAAAACTGTTGTAAAGTTATTAAAGAGAAGAATAAACCACAAAATATAAAGTGTCTATCAACTAACAAACAGTTTTAATTGAATTATATTGCTGTGTGCAGAAAGTACGTTTCTATAGTCCTACTACTACTGTGCTACTAGCAGTTGGTGTACTTGCGTAGCATGCTTTATATAAATAATCTTAACAGCAAGTAGCCACAGTAGCTCCCGTAGTTGCATAAGTTATCGCAGTTGCTCTGTTACGCAAGTCGCGTGATTTGGACTGCAAAGACCATTGTTTCAACCGAGAACTTTGGAGAAAGGTGTTTAATATTCGCCTCAACAACTTGAGTGCACAACCATAAGTACTCTGATTTTTACGAACTATCGCCACAGTTAAAATTAACAAACTATTACAATATTCGAATTTGAAAATAGTATTAATAATTCCTCGTCTAAGTAAGTGCCTCCTCAGCGCTGTTTCTGTGTAAAGTAGTCGTGCCACATCGCAATAGAAATACATTTTAGTCAATATTATCGACATTTTAATGGAACAAGGGAACGTAGGCGGTAACTTACTATTAAGCAAGCATTGTTAGTAGTGGGCGTTCTCAAAGGGCCTTCATGGCTATTTCATATTAAGGAAAATCGATTGCTTTATAAAGATTAAAAAAGCTAGGATGTTACGAAGTCCTGTTATAATTTATATATTGTTCAAAGCTTCTTATTCAGTATTTATTTTCATTACTAACAGTAATAAGTAGATAAGATAGAAAATAATAAAAGAAGTCTTCCACTATCCTTAAAACAAAACTATAAAACCAAAGAAATGGCATGTCCTGTTTTACATAGAGATGTTATAGCAATATTTCTGTAAATAATTCTATTGTTGTTTCTGTAACTACACGACAATCGTTCTAACGTTATTAACGTTCGTTCATTGTGTTTTACTAACTGACCTGTATTTTGTAGAGGAACGTTATATAATACAAAAATTATCTGCGCACGAATAGATATTTTCTTGACTTAAGTCCTCCTTGATTTCTCTACCACTTCCCACAAGTTGTCACGTCGACTTCCATAAAATTACCGCATAAGTATATTTACTCAGTAATGCTATAGGTAACGGTCGCGAGTCGCTTTCGTATTGATGTCAGAAGCGAAATTCTATTATATAACCGTCTGACGCCTGATTTCTTATCAATGCACTGTTTACAGGGCTGTACTGTAAAGGTTTCTGTAATCTTGGCACATAAGACAGAAGCCACAATTAATGTAAGAAACGCTTTTAAAAAATAACAATGACAAGAACGCAAAATAAAAATTTGATAAAATGTAGATTTTTTTTTATTGCAACGAAGCAGTTAGCTTTTACTTTTCAGTCCTTGCGTTTAGTTTTGCTTCAAATGTTACGTACAGTTTAGTTAGAAAGTGGAGTAAATAAATTTTTACGGCAGCTTCTTATGTAACTCTTATATTATTAGATTGATCGATTTACGCATGTATATAACATGTAACATAATGTTTATTTACAGAAACCGACAGCACGAGACGATTGAAAGATATAAAAAGATGTATGTGCCTGAATGTTTTTATCAAAATACATATTTTGAATTTGTAAATTAAGTAGGTATTATAGTGAGAGTTGTTGAATCTCAAATTGCCCCAATATCAACCACAATATGAGCAAGTCATGTCCGTTCCTGGTCACCTTCGCTGGTGAAAGGTACCATTACTATTTACAACAGTACTTCTAAAGTGTAAAGCAGTTTCCGTGGGTTCGATCAAGGCCGCATTAAACACAACTTTAATAAGACATTTTTGAAGCATTTTAATCTGACTAAGAACAGGTATATACCAATAACTCTGTAAATAAATTCGTTGACGGAAATACTGAACTTGCGTTAAGAATCCTATTGAGGTTTATTCTTGCTCTCATTAGAATTTTTAAATTAAATATCAAATACTCAATAATAGTTATATATTTTTTGTTTTAAAATATCGTATTTTTTTATTAATAAATTTGCAAGGACCAAAGCTGATATATAACATAGGAACTGACTGAAGTACTTTTTAGTGTTGACTCCGAAATTATTATTTTTATGGTATTTTAAATGGAGTTTAATTGCTTAACAATACACTACACTAAAAATGTAGTGAATTAATAATTTTCACTGCCGCTGTTGTATTCGGCGTAATGTTTTGTGATCGTAACATTGCAATAGCGCATTTACAATTGTTTTTTCATAATTCAATTAATAAAATATATATAAAATTATGAGAACAAAAAAGATACGAATTTGCAAGGTTATAATTTTTAATATATGGGAAAAGTGTGTAATAGTGTATTGTGTACTTTTGTAAAATATGTGGTCTTATGACACAATATAAAGCGGTGTGAATAAAATTGTGTAAGTCATGTAGCGCACCTGGCCTTGTGTATCGCGGTCACTTCAAGCTCTATTAATTCAGTGATAAGCGTTGCTAATTAAATTGTAACTATTTCAGTGAGTTAATTACTTACTATAATTTCCGAGTGATTGAAAGAAGAGAATAAGTGAAGGTAGTGTAAAACTTAAACTATGTTACAAAAGAAGAAAATACACAAATAAATAACTTATCACTATGTTATAAGAAAGAAAATGATCACTAAGAAAGAAGTGGAAGTATTTTAGTCACAGTAACTACTGATTACTTAATACTAGGTTATTAAAAAAACAAACACGATCGAAAGTGAAAATTCAAATTAGGAACTGACCATTGTTAATCCAGTGTTGGCAGCACTGGTAACCGATAGATTTGGCGCGCTCGCCTCGACTGAACTCGTTATGCAGGCTGCAACAATTTTTATAGCAACTTCTCGACAAAGCAGTTTCACTTTCTACTCGAGTCCGGTTGAATGCGATCCACTTTTTTATGGTTGCCATAACGCTGCCTCTAAAAGGTAAACAAAGGCGCCCGTTTCACCCCCGGGTTTGGCGTGTACTTTGATTAAATTACAATCAAATAAGATTGAACCAACGTAGACTTTTAAATATGGCTTCCAAAATTACTACTTTCACTACTATTTGTTTATATACTTAACTTGTTGAGTCGCGACTACTCCCGGGAACCTCGAAACAATTAAAATTTGTATCAAAGTCAGAATATCTTTATTTAAATAGACACATTTACTAAGTTCTTTTAAATCGTCATCTTTCATGTTCATCTTCATCGTTCATCATCTTTTAAGTCGTCATCAGATACCTTGAGAAGTTAACGGTAGACAAAGTTTCTATTGAGGCAAATAATATTTTCCATAATACCACTTTTCAATAAACTATATACCCACTTATTTTGAATAATTACTTAATAAAGAGTTAGTACATACCTTAACTAGGACAATAGATTAGTAATACTAGAGCGTACAATATTACACCTAAATTTAAAATATTGCAATTGCTTGAAAACGTGACACATGGTTAAGCCAAGCCCATTTGACCGTTACCGAGAGTTCGAAGGTCCAGTGAAATGTGCCGCCCACCTATCGTGCGCCATATGGTCAACAGTGCAGCGTTTAATTTATTGGTTACAATCGTAATATTGCATAATATTTCACCCCCCTAAGCCGCGCATTTTAAAAGTCTGGTTATTATTACAGATGATTTTATACAGTAAATATGTGAGCAAAGCTGGGTAAATATCCATCAATTAAAACATGATTGAAAACGCATTTGAAGCGTAGTCGCTAATACATTTTAAATGTATTAATTCCAATATCGAAAAAAGGAGTACATCTTTATTGGCCGTGATAATACCTACTACGGGAAATGTCAATGTAAACTGG
The DNA here is from genome assembly GCA_943193645.1 of Acentria ephemerella. Taxonomy (NCBI): domain Eukaryota; kingdom Metazoa; phylum Arthropoda; class Insecta; order Lepidoptera; family Crambidae; genus Acentria; species Acentria ephemerella. The sequence goes on from OW971891.1 coordinate 8,796,912, forward strand.
TTGTTAGGGCCAGAGTCAATAAGGACTCCACGTTTGCTCTGCTAGCGGTAGCAGAGCTGTATCTGCGTGGCAACCGACACGTACGTCATCTTACCAATTGTTTCCAACATGCTATGGGCTTAGTAAACATCTTTCGTACAAGATTCGCGCGATTAGGATAATCAAAATTTACAGTGCAGTTTTCAAGATTATATTTCCGTATGTGCCCGAAGTAAATTGACAGCTATGTACGGGTCTCGGGTTTGAATCCGGTTCAAATAAGGGCAGATATTATTTGTTCGACAAATTTATTTGAGCTATGTTTATTTAGAATATTTTTGATATTTATGTACATATTACTATTACTATGTCTATTTCTCCGTTGTTAAACATAATACAAGTTCTTAATGATATTAAATTAGGGCTAGACAGTAGGTGTGCGTCTGAGAAATATATAAATTTTCATATTAACAAGCAATGCATACCTAATATCATACTTAGTAAATTACGTTTGTAGCATTGGAAAGCTACAGGTATTTCTAGAGCCGCTTCTTCTCTGAAGCCAAATTATTCGTCGAAAGCCATTACATTACGACTAATTAAAACCCATAAGTCCATTATAATAACAAACTTGTTACAATTGAGAACAATTTTCTTTGATTAACACATGGTAATCAAAAACACATCTTACTGGCTTGTGTTAAATCAAATTTGGAAGTTAGGTTTGCAGGAGGTTTGGAGGTTACCATTATAAGTTTCAATATCTTGCATAATATACAAACCCAATAACCTAATATCCATTAAAGCATAATATCTTAAAAAATTGTACACAGTTTAATTGTTCAGATGTTATAACTTGAATGCAATATTTGGTTAGATGTCTTTGTTAATTTTGACAAATCCGCTAATGATCTATTGACTTTATAAATTGAAACTGAATTTCTTATAGTTTCTAACAGGTCCAGCTTAATTGATATTGAATTTATTGAGATGTTCTTCATTTAAAAGTTTTTATTTATATACTAAGGTACTAAGGGCTTTACTAATGACATTGTATATACAGTTGTTCATTTCGTTGAAATGACATTTTGAATTCGGACAAAAGAGATTGTATTTTAATAACGATAAAAGTAAGTAAAACTTATTGATGTGACTGTTACGATAAACACGAACTCTTTCTCAGTATGATGGATTAAGTACCTATGTAATTTTTTATTAATAAGATTATTTGTACTTTTAAAGTATTTTGAGTTTTTATTGTTAAAAAATATATTATGTATAATATATAAATAGTACATAATTTTTAAATATGTAATTTGGCATTTACACAATATTATCGTAGTGATACATTACGTCTTGACATTTTAAAGGTACAGTTATCAATAAAAGTAAATGATTACTCACTACAGCTCTTATTGTTACAGACATAAGAGTTTTAACTTAAAAAAGTCATTAATTACTGTACCCACCAATAAGAAATCTTGCGTGAATTGATATTTTAAGGTCACCTTGTCGAAGCCCTGTCACATTTCCTGCCTCCATTTACTTTGTAATTTTATCTCTGTAAAATAATTCAAAGTTTACTGTAGCCTCGACCAAAATGCCAAAGTATAGATATACATGAGAGAACAACAGAAATTATTGTGTACTTGCATAGTTATTTGACTTATTATTACTTATAACTCATGAAGTGAGTGGTAATATGTTTATTCAGTTTACTAGAACTGATAGATATAATTTTCGTGCACTGTTACGCTTGCGAAGTGGCAAAACTTACATATTTCGTGTGACCTTATAGTCAATGTAGAGTAAAATTGCAAATATCCAAAATTACCTAGATTTTTTAAAAGTTTTATACAAGCAAGGTTCGTCAGAGGAAATGCTATGTTTGTCTTTAAAGTCAGGCCAGATTATAAGTTTTATTTTATGTTATTCGGTTAACCATCAGCCAATATAAAAAGCTAGTTGAAGCTTAAAGTAGAAACAAGCTAATTACGTAATCACACATGTAATTATGTGATAAATTTACAGTGACTAACATAAAGGTAACATAGAAATACAAATAAACTGACTTCTTCGCCGATAGGATATTTGTTTAAATATATCAAGGTATTTTTTGGGACAATTTATTAAATGGCTTACTGGCTCGATAAATTTACCTATTCTGTCTATAATTGGTATATACAGAGGCAAAGAAAATGAAACGTTACAACGCAAACTACGATATATGTACAATAGCTTAGACCGTAAGGTAGGGCTATCGATACTGCTTCTAGAAAGTTTCATACGAAAGTAATATGAGCTATATATCACGACGCAACTCGTATCTTTAAAAATTCACTTTACTAGATTTGTTCACTGCGTGTTTCGGACGACTATTTCATGAAATGGTTGTATTACTTATTTAGAACTTAAGAGAAAAGATCCCCGTTGTTACAGCGATGATTCCACAATGAGCTATAGTCACAGCAACAGATAGTTATAGTCACAGCATGTACACAATACTATGAACATGCTCTCATCATATCGGCGGACAAACGTCCGATCGGTGTTACGCTGGATTTCCGTGACTTTTACCAGATTGTCAGTCCTCTTTGTGGGAGATTAACCAACACTGCATTTCCCTGTACACAGCCGCCACAGGATCTTTCCCCAGCAACCACGTCCTTTTGGCAATGTTTGGGTTACGTGACCCTAGAGACTCTAACGAATCTCAAAAACGTGTTCTAAACTAGTGCGATTTTGTATTGTTTTTCAGTAACACAAAGCTCTATCTTAGGGAGTTGGTTTTTTTTATTTTACTGGGGATATATATCCAACTTCCTTCATTAATGAAGTAGTGAGTTCGTATACAAATTCATATTACTATGTTATAAGTTGAAGCAAGAATTCGTATCATAAATAAGTTCAGGATGTTTTACTGATTTTATTAGGAACAGAATAGTTTTGAACTGTGTGTAAAACCATAAATAATACAATTTTATTAAGCTTGTATTGCATAGCTTGTATAGCAGTTTAAATATTGCATCAAGTGTTCATTATTCTATCATCCACGGGTACTCATCGTTGGAGTGATTTGGTCGATTAAATTAAGCGTTATAAACTAAGCATATTTGACCTCAATTTCGTAATTTCCTGTTGGAAATACGTTATAGACCTTATTAATATTATGACGTCAGTTATGAACGATTTATTGATCAATTGCTGGTAATAAAGTAGATTACAACAATAAAACTAAGCACCACATCAAAAATAAAAACATAAAAAATCCAAGAAAGCGTTGACTAAGGTCATTGAAATATCAGAGCGCGTTGATGTCTTTCATGTGTGCAATAAAAGATGCACACTGTTTTGCAAAATAACTCGTAATTTTGAAGTGCCATTGCGTTACCTATCGCGCCTTTATTTTATATGTAAGTAAATGAATTGAATAAAATAGGAATATTTAAAGAATTAAGTTTTTAACACTAGATATACCAGCGATTTGAATATATGTCAACAACAAAAATTATATTTGTTACTAATGTATATAAAATAACATTAAGTTTATAAAACGTACTCTCGAATTATAGGTACAAAAGTCATAACATCATTTCTGAAAAAAAATAAGGTAATATAGTAGGAATTTTGAATTGAAATTCAACGACCAGTCTAAATGACTGGTCTGGTAAATCTAGTGTTAAAGCTTTATCTTTCGTACTCATAAAATCAAAATTTTCCATTTTAAGCATTTTAACTTTCGTTTATAATGTATGTATCATTTTATACTACATGAGAAAGAAAATCTATTGTGATTGATATGTGGGCACTTACTTCACAGATTAACCTTGATAAGAAAAATCAATGTCATACGTTTATTCGTATCTGTATATTATGTTGCTACGTAGGATATACCGCCCATTAATGAAAATCTGATGTTGTAAATCATAATCAAGGTTACAATGCGATTACAGTGTTACATCACTGCTTTACGTCCATTCATACGACCTGACTAGGTATGTGGTAAGTATTATACCTAGTGGTCTCAATGAAAGAGCAAACATTTAGTGATCATTGTCCTCAATTCATAGTATAAAACCTTTACATACATACATAATGAATATTATCTTCTAACCATCTATAATAGGACCGTGATGTTTCAACTATGTTGCTACTACAGGTATTTGGGAATAGCTATCTTCTTGGCTTTCTTTAGCTTGTTCTTCTTCAGCAAGGTTAGGTGGCAAGAGAGAACCTTGATGGCCGAAAGCCTTGGAACGATCAGCCTCTGGAGCATTGCTAATCGACAAGTATTCGCAATCTGGGGAGGAGTTATGTAGTCTCCAGAGATATCTGATTTTGAAGAATGACAAATCTGTTGGCGTCTCTAAGGGCTTAGAAGATTAATTTCATATCAACTGTACCGTCAAAAAAAATCCAGCAAATTTAATTGAAAGTGAAAGTTTATTGATCGATTTTCCCCAAAAGCAACAACGGTTACGGTTACGGTTATATGTCTTGAGCCAACTTTGTCAAAATTATTTATTTATGTAACAATTTATATATTTTGTATATACATACACACGATTACATAGTTTCTTGTCTTTAAATTTAAATTCTGGACTGCAGCTTAATATAGCCCCGCCTTGTTGTGGAGACACGGAAAAGAAGGTTGTAAGTACACTATGATTCCAAGTAAAGCGCTACGTACGCCCTATAGACCGGTTCTCCGCACCCTTTGGTGACATCTACTTTATGGATGAAATAGGGAAGAAAATGTTACCTACCTAGACGACCTAAGTGGGTCTACCAATAACCACATAGTAAATAGGAATTTGCATAGTTTTTACTTCTGAATGAAAGAGACACACACACTGACTTCTGAAAGAAAGAGAGCATCATACGTACGCACACAGCACATATTTCTACGCAATAGTTGTCCGTTTCGTCGATATTGATATCTATCCATTTTGTCAGTATATTACATACAAACGCCTTAAATATATTATTACGTTATTTCAGCAAGCACCAAGTAGCATATATTGAATGTTGCTACTGGTGGTAAACGAATGTCAAAGCCTACGTTATACTTAGCGCATTGCACTCTAGAGACGTCAAATAACAGCAGGAACAAATCCCCGTAAAGTAAGTTTAAAGGGCATTTGAAGAAGTTGATATATTTTCAGGCTTTAGTGAGCCTGGATATAGGATGTCTTGTACCTTTTTTACCTTAATTTTTAATCTAAGTAACAAATACTCTGATAATACTAGAAATTGCATCCAAAATTTTAAAAGTTACTTTACATGAATAATATTTAGAACAACTTTTATACAAGCGGCTTATTTTACTATTATATCACCACCATAATTTTCTCCAAGTAATTTTTATAAAGAATTCTGAGCAAAAATACTTGAATAATTTTGTTGCTAGGCATTTACTTACTTCTGACTGAGGATAGCGTCATTATTTGGGAATCATAGGAGACAAGAGCGAAACACCTACTGTACTTCTTTGTACTCACAAAATTGATGTATTTATTTGAACAATGTCAAGTTTCCAAGCCCAGTTCTTCTACGTATGTAAGTAATCGTAAGTAAATAGATTTTAATATTCTTTTGTTTTAGACTAATTGGTAGTCTATATCTAAGGAAGTGGTCATATCTTCGCATTTACATGCAAAGGCCTTATTCATTTACTTTCCCGTTGCTGCGCCAGGCGTGTCTAGCCAATATCGCCTTTATCTAGATTTCCTAATGGCTCTGGGCCGAGAAAGTGCGGCTTGCCCGACAAACCAGAAAGCCTGTTATTATTTCTTATGGATACTTATCTATATCGGTAATTGAGTATTCCCATTTACTAATTTTAGATCGTTCAAAGAATATACAGCTATTACGAACATTTGCATAAGTTACATATTTAGAGGCTATTCTAAATTTGCCCCTGAAATATACTTAAGGTCTAACTGATTTTTAAGTAGAATATACTCAAGTACCAAGTATGTGGAATAAAGTATTGTGTTCAAATACATTGTGTTGACTGCATAAGGAACATATTCCCTGCTCTTGACAATCATAATCGTCTCCTTGGGTATCTTTGGCTCATAACACCATACAAGTTGTCTTAATTGTTGCAAATGGCTATTGCTATTATGGACGACCTATATAGTGTCAAACCGTTTTTTGTTAACATAACCAAAGGTTTGGTTGAAGCATAATAGCGTGACTAATGGTGCGAGGCGGCCAAAATAGAGATCGCGAACGGTAATTATAAAGCGGAGCAATTTTGTGTAATACTAAGTTTTTATCATTACATAACAATTGAGAAAAGACATTAGCAGAGTCTATCAAAACAGGCAATGGTCTATTTTGTGTTTTATCAAATGATTAATTTAGCAATACTTTTTAAAACACTTTCGATAGTGATTCGGTCTGACGCGACGGAATTATTGTTAGGTCTAAATATTTTGGTACAAGTATAGAAAGGTTGTCGTTAAACTTTTAATTTTGCTGGTGAAATTTGCAGATTTCTTGTATTATAATTACACCAAAAGTACTTACAGAAAACAATTTTCAATGTCTTTTTAAAACTAAACCAGAATAGAATATGCTGCATGATTTATAAATAATATATTTGCCTTTAATAAAGAATGTTCAAAACAAATGTTGAATATAATCTATACTTACAATCTATTTTTCTTTCAGTAGTTTGTAGTTCTCTTGATATGTGTATTTATTACATAACACCATGTTAATGTCATTTTGCCTCATTCGAAATTTATAAACACTGATCGTGTTAATAATATCACAGACTATGTTACCTATCTCTTGCAAAAGTAGCAGTTTGGTGGAAGGTGGAGGCGTTGACATTCGGGAGAGAATTGTAATTCTCTCCCGAATGTCAACGCAAAAGCAGGGTAGCATGTTACTTCTGTAACTTTGCAGTAGATGTTTGTATTGTTAAATAAGGGATGTTTACCACTTACCACCGTCACAGGCCATGATTTATTCTCCATTTTGTGACATAACATAATGTTGTATACATAGATGAAGCTGTCTTTAAACAAAATGGTTGAAATCGATTATGGGCTCTCCATTGATTCTTATACATTATTTTGAATTTTATTAACTCAATACCGATGTTTAGACGCTTCAGTGACTATTGTCCTATCACTGTGGTGGCCTTGGACACTACATGCATGGGTTTATGATTGCAGTTTATCCAAAATCTAATTCTTTTTAAATGACTTCAAACAGGAGGAGGTTATTAATTAGTCGTAATCTTTTTTGTATGCTCCCCGCTTACCCAAAAACGCCTGAACCGATAAGGAACTTTTTTTTCAAATTGTATACCTCTCCATACTCTCTGTTGTCGATACTGGCCTATAATTGTTCTTTTTTATTATTTAAATTTGATACATTTCATATTATTTTTATTGAAGTTTGTTTTGTCTATGAGTCTTATTAAAATAATTGAAGAGAAATCATCTATTTCTCTAACAATCTACTTAAATTTGGTAGGAAAGCCTCTTTCATGTTTTTTCTGATGCTGTTCAAGTATTCATTATTGCAGTAATGGAATTAATATTGTTGAATAAAAATAAATAATTCATAACAGTAAGTACTCTTCAACTGGTAACCTGCGCCAGCCGTCACTTCTCCGTAACGATCTGGTAGATCGGAACCGTTTCTAAGCTAAATAGGTATAATTTGTTCCGAGAGCAAACGAGTGCGGCTTTCTGTGACGCATTGTTTTACTCACACCATTGTTCGCGGTGACACCGAGCGCATTGATTACGCGTTTTATTCGGGGGTTATCGCGAAAGTTGTTTCCAAGGTCCAAACTATTTAAAGAAATTGAGAAGATACTTATATATCTCATTTTTACTGTTCAAAAGCTTCTTAATAATTTCATACGTGTACAGTAGTTTGTAACAAAACAGTTGGTTGGTTTGGAATACTAGCTTTATGTAACTAGTTTTTATTTTTCTGAAATATTGCGGAATTAATTAGACGCTAGACTGGGGCTAATTTGGGGATCTGCGATGACGCCATTTAATGTTTCGCAGTTCGCTGTGAACAGAAAGTAAAACAATGTCCCTAAATATTTATTTATTGCTTGTCACGTAGATACGTGAAACTGCAATGACACTGCATTTTTAAGAGGGCGAAATTTTATCTAGTAGAGACATTAATAATTTAGAGTATCTTTCAAAGTCTCGAGAATATTAACTTTGAGTCTCTAGTAGTTTGATATTATCTGTAACAAACTATTGACGATACCACTACCAATTGGTGAAAGATGTTTGTATTTTTTTACATACTTTGTTAGGTACGTCAAAACAATACTATCAAAATGGCTATCAAATTTCTTTTGACTTTTTACATTTAAATTAATTCTCTTCAATTAATTTAGGTTAATCACCACCTTGGTTTTGGGGCTCGTTGGACTAAGAATATATTATTAGTCCTTCGAGCCGCATAACCACGTGTCTTATAAAAAGTTATTTCAAAACAGAATGTTTAAAAGTAATATTCAAACGACATCAGAACCATTTCCTAAACGATTGTCAATAAAACCAAGGATACCATTTTTTAAAACATTTATTCTAGAAATACAACATTATATTTATTACAAACTGCTGCAATACATAGTGTTTCTTATTCGAGTGTTGTCTTTACAACGAGAACTATAAAAATAATACAAAAGGGACAAACTTAATCACTATAACAAAATTTCAACACTAAGAATGAATAGTTGCATAAATATTTGTACTGTAAGGCAACAATTATGGCAACTTTTATAACTGCATATAAAGATAAAATTAGAAAAATTAAGTATTTTGGGCGCAACAAATAAAAATCAACGGTCAACTTTTGCAGAATATATCTATGCAGGTATATTGAGGGATTAAATTTATATAATATCAATAAATTATACTTCAAGACGTCATGGAATTCTAACAAGCACCATATAGAACATATCAATATTGCAGTATTTATATAAATTAAATTTATATAATATTTTATAAATTTGAACACCTCAATAGGAGTGTCTATAAACTATACATTCATCAGGAAGCACCTATAAACACATTCGAGTATGATATATATCTATTTGTTCTACTATGTAGATAATTATTTAAGAAGTCAAATGAATATATAAATTATAAAAGATTATTTATAAAAGTTATAATTTATTTTTGACAAATAAACAGTTAAAAATATATATAACAATAGATTGGATACTAACAGAGTAATTGGCTGATACTATATATTTCAAATGGTAGGACAGGTTTACAGTAATTTAATCATTTGTAATAAGAACTTATTTGAATACTATATGTTATAAAAATATAATGAAGACTACCCTCATTCATTATTAACAATTATTATCGAAATGATATTACATCCCATTTAGCACCATTTAGTTTATGAAGTATTGAGTAACTCATTTAATATAACTCCATTCAAAATGGAAGTTATCTAAGTCAAAAGTGCCATAGCTATTAGATATTTCTTATTCTAACTATAGCTAACATCGTAATGGGAATAAAAATGCTGTAGGGGTTTTATTAGTCACGTGGTACAGTCACAGACACATTTAAAATGTTATAATATGCTTATTGACAACTGTACATTATCCTAATAAGCGATGTATAGAGGTGTTAGTTAATATAACAACAATCACAGACTAAAATAAGGTTGTATAAATTCGTTTATCTTCTTTAACACCAGTTTTATTTTCATTATTATTAGAATTATATCGCTTTGATAATATTATCATAAATTAAACACTAAGGCGTTTTTCTCCAAACAACCAACAGATACCTACTAGAAGACTACAAACCAACATCTTTGACACATCTCTAGAAACTAGAGAAATGTCAAAGACTCTAAAGTTAATAATTTCTGATAATATCATCGATAAGAGCTATTTTCCTTTGAGATGGTGATTACTTATTTTATTGTGGTGTCCACAGACATGTTCATAAACCTTTCTGGGGTCTGTATCATATGTTTGGTTCACTTGTTACATTTTATGGTTCTATATTATTTTCATCTTAATTGACTTGGTTGTAAGTATACAGAGATATATAGATTGATTTACTATTTTTCTACATAAATATTTTACTTTTTAAAACACGAAAATGATTTATTTCTGTGAAACATTACAAATGAATACAACCTCAAACACTAAGAAGATAAAAATGCCTAATTAAATATAAATAAACATTCGACAACTATTTCAATCATTTAAGTTGATCGTATCTTCAACCAGTGCGAAAGGTGTTACCTTAGTGACAGAATTGATTTAGTCTATAGCCGGAATATAGACAAGAGATTCTTCTTAAGAATAGTTTTTGTACTTACCTTTAAGTTAAAGCTGAGAACAGTATCATTATTTTATTATTATTGTTTCTTAAGTATTCGACTTTATAAACACTGGTATAAACTGGATATTCTTGTTTTGTAAATCTACTTAAATCCAAAAATGTAATAATCGTAAGAAAGTTCGAACAATTACTATTTGTATAACTCATGTTCGGTACCTAATCGATCTCATAAGTTTTCATCAGATCTCATAAGGTTTAAATATTGTACGTTTTTAATAATATTCGGTATTGTATTTTTTTTATTCGAGATTACTTATGTAATTCAGCTTGAGTCCTTCCTAGAGCTTCCAAATTACTATGGTGAGAGTCTATTCTGTTTATATTAGCTTTGAATTCGTCTCCAGGTTTCTGTGTGTGCGGTACTAGCGTCTCTGTAGACCCTTCGTTATTTAAATTACTCCGTTCGGTATTGAGGAAATCTTCTTGGGAACCGTTGACTTGCTTCGACTTAAAGTCTGGATACGCAAGGTCGAAGTTAGATACTGACTTTGGACTAGACTTCTCTAGGTCAGAAGGGTGAGATTTAGACGTTGTCATGTGCTCATTTTCTGGAAATAAAACAAACTATAAGGCTTCCTGTCCATTAAAGCAGAGAGCAGGGCGGAGCTTTTCTGTGCAAACGAAAATAAATTCTATTTACAGAACCTATAGGAGCATTCTGGTTTTGATTACAAAAACAAAGAAACTTTCGCCATGGTTGGGGCTTTGGATGGTTCAATCAAAATTTATTATTTTGACTACCACCGTGCTTCATAAGGCACATTAAACTGATACTCGGTAGTCACGGCAACCACTTTCGCCCAACAAGCCCCCAACCAACACCCAACCAACCAGACCCAAAAGTCTGTCCCAAACAGTGGGACGTGTATAGACCGCTGATAACGAGTTATAAGTACCTGTACTTTCTGTAGTGTTCTGTTGCTCAGTGGTGTCGTCTTTGTGATCTTTCGGGAGTGAGGATGCGCGCCCATTACTAGGTCCCAACATACTAAGGACCCTGTTAAATTAATTAAATACTTAAAAAAATTAAAATAGGTAATTTTTACGAGTTCAATAATTTTGTAAACTTCAAAAAGAAAAATAATTATTTATTTTTGAAGCTTAAATAAATAATTGGACTAAAGCGACTCATTGTTAGTGGATATAGTTCTTTGCTAGCAAGTGGACGCGGGCCACTATCTCTTAATTGGCTGCGTCAACATAATACCTTGAGAAAGTCCCATTTTTCTTCACCAAACGGATTGGCAGGCATATACTAAACCTAGAAACGAATAAGTTTAAATATACAACTCTACGAGCATACAAAAAGAGTCGAAAATCGATATAAGCCGACTGCTAGTCGAGTCCCATAATTCACTATCACATGGGTCACTGACTTTGAGTTTTAACTCGCGCTGCATCGCCCATCATTCCCTGTATCGTAGGTCACTGATCTGTGTCTTTAGTTGGCCCTCCACCGCCCAGCCTTGAAAATCACATGGGTCACTGACCTAAAGCTTGATCCAGCCGTCCATCGCACAGCCCTCACTATCACGTGGGATACTGACCTGGAGGTCCCGAGGTCCCCGAAGGGTGAGCGCGGCGCGGGCGGCGCGGCACGACTGAGCTCTCCCTCCACGGCCCACCCCTCCGCTATCAGTACTCCGCCGATGTCCAACTCCCCTTCTGAACCCAACAAAACTGTTTTCAGACGGTGAAATCAAGTACACAACTATAAGATATTAGTTCACCCAGTGAACTTTTTTAACCTTCAATTTAAGAAGTAAATTCCCCCAATGACTATATAGACATTTGTGTGCGAAGAACACTATATTTTAAATACTCTCTTGTTTTATGAATACTCTAAGTTGTTACTAATAAAATGAACTAATTAAGCTAACATATTGTTTTTATGGAGTAACAAGAACAACAACAAACAAGGCAATCAATATATTTTAGATATTATTCTATGTTTACTCAAAGGTGTAAAAATAATTGAGACTAGTAATACTTTTGCAAAACAGACAGATTATGTGACATACCCTCAGTGACGTCATACAGCTTGATGCCTGGTATTTCCTTCTCCTTCTCTCCCTCTACTGTAACAGTCTTCTTGTAGGTACACGTCCTTGACACCAATGGTTTCCAACGAGCCACCTATAATATTATTGGAAAATACAACATTGTCCAGAGATAGTTGCTATAGAGTGATAAATAAGCACACTGTCATTTGATGATAAATAATCACCGAAGATCGCACTCAAAAACATTTAAAAAAATTTCCTTTGTCATTTACAGTAATGTTTAGGTTGATGTATATTTTTAAATATGTTGATATGGTAAATAACACAATATCTTATCATATCAAAATTAACAAGAACATACAATTACTCTACCTCCAAACTAGTTATAAAATGTTTTGAAGCAGCGCACTATCACCGCAGGCGCAGCTTATATACCGATTAGATTTGACACACGGTTAGTATAATGTTATAAAAGGGACAAATCCGGAATGAGTGATCATGCGATTACTTGTGGTATATCTTAGGGCAAAAGATTCATCAGAACAGTGTTCAGTACCCTTATCTACAGGCTGTTCAGTTAGCTGAAATATCATTGATTTATTGAGCCGTGGTACGCTTTCGGAAACCTTGACGCTAAGATAATTGTGTTTGGATTGTAAAGCTTGACAATTAAGTTAGTAGAAAAACGCTGTTAAGTAAAACCACTATTTAAGCTTCATGGCTGTGACATAGAGTACTGACCTGCGTGAGGTCCTCGAAGCGCTCTATAGCCTGCGAGTGCCAGCGATCCCAGCGTTGACCCTCAGCTGTAACCCCCACCACGTCCTCTTCCTTTCCCGCTGGCTTCACTCCCGCCAAGAAACACTCCATTGCCTAATTATAAATAAGTTGCCATTATTACTCTACCTATACCATTTACCATAAGGTGTCGACACATACACTTCCAACTTATTTATATATCGGCTTATAATAAATAATAATTTTTTGTTGTGTTCATAAATAAATTAGATATTACACAGAGGAGTTCGTTTACGTAGCAGATAGCGCTCTGGATTCGATAACGGAAGCCAAAAACTATCGCCAAGGTTAGTCCCTGGATGAGTCAAACAAAATTTTTCTCCTTCGTGCTTCGGAAGGCATGTCAAGTCATTGGTACCGGTTGTCAAACGGCCTTTTTCACCCATCAACACGTATTGAGCTAGCGTGGTGGTATTACGACGCAACCTCATGTCTTTTCTCATGTAGAAAGGCCTGTGCCTGGGCCTGTGCCAGGTACGACGTATATAGGCTATTGATGATTGATGAACCGGTCGAGCAGCCTGAGGAGCCCCCACTTCGTCTTCGATCTAGCTACGCTTTGTTTTTCTTATTTCCTCTGTTTTGCCTTTGTGTTCTTTTAATTGTAAATATAGTAATTAATAGTTTTTCTACTTGTTTAATTGCAATAAAGTAAATCCCGTGTTTAAAAATAAAAATTTCAAATAATTCTACAAAGGTAAGTTGAATCACAACGTTGAGTATATAAGTGCGCCACAAATTTCGTACTCCAGCCCATTTCCACCCTTTCCTTAGAAGTACGGATTTAGTTAAGAATAAATCCTAACATTTTAATACGTTCGTTATTAGTATTTGTCCAATATTATATATTTGGTTTTGAATTTTGAGTCTTACCTGGAACCTGAGCCGCAGTAAGTCGGCGCGTAGTTCGCAAAGTTCGTTCACTGCCACATATTCGCTATCCCCGTAGTCCACGTAAAATACGTCGGCTACCTGAACAATACCTCCAAATTAAAATACTTGTTAGGATGTGTCTGGTTTTACCAGATATCCTATATGCTTAGGTGACATTTATTCTCCTCTAGAATCGAGATAAATATCGCAAATAAGATAAGTGTCACAAAGTACAAAAAAGAACAAGATGGCGTTGTCAGTAAATTATGACGTCATGGGTTTGGAACTAACTTCACTTGCTTGCCAAAAAGTTATTTTTTTATTTTGAAACTTATTTTTTTTGTTATTGCATTCCTTGAAAAGAATATTTCTTTTTAATGTTTGGTAAAAACAGGCAATAAACAATTTAAAAATGTCTTAACATTTGGTAGATGTTTGTAACTTGTATTTATAGAAACATCAAATACAAGCAAGCGCCCTCACGAGTGGTGTAATGACCACATAATTAGATACTACGCCATAACCAAGGAAATGTTTTTTTTTGTATTCGTAGTATGGTACTTATAGCTAAATTCTTGTCTAAGATTTTTAAACCATATTATGGGACGTTAAATTTAACGTTTGACCACAAAAATATTACTTTGACAATACTAAAGACTACTTTAAATTAAGGCCTGATTAATTATAGTTGAAGCCTTTATTCGTCGGAAATTATTTATTAAATTTTCTTAATACTCTTTTGTAATTTCATTTTTATTATAAAGTGTGTGTAGGTATAAATGTAGTTTAATAATACGAAGATTTAAACGTAGAAGAAGGCTTATTTACCTGTTTGGTGGCGTCGAACTCGTTAGGCAGTATGTTATGAACGCGTGCCCTGTACCAGCGGCCGTCATGACGGAACACGGCCGCTACCACTTGGCCCACGGACACTTGCTTCAACTACGACAATTGAAAACTATCTTCAGAGTCACAGATAAGGTTTTAGTGTGTTGAGCTTTGTTATAGCATCAGCTATGAACCTTTACTACTATTAACTCCACACGGTAAATTTTAAAAGTCTTTGAAGACAGAACACCAACTAACAATGTTTAAATCTGTAGCTTATTAAGGGGCGTTTTTCACCAAAGCGGCAAAGGTCGAGTTGTGCGAGAGTTACAAGCATGAAAATAGATTAACAGAGTCGGCGCCTCTCCGGGTGGAACATTTTTTTTCGCTCCGACCACTGAAACTGAATGGAGACGAGGAAACGACGAGATATTCTATTGGTTGCATAGAATACATCTCATCTCCTCTAGTCTCTTCTCCGCTTTGATGGAAATCACGACGTAAAAAATTTTATATTAATTATGATTGTAACTTAACCTCAAAAAAATAAAAATACAATGGACCTACTCTATAACAATAGCTCTGGACGAAGCGTATCATAGCTGATAAATAAAGATAAATTTAATTTATTCTTTTGAGTCGTTGTTACAGCTCATGATTACGTACGGTCACAGCTTAAACTATTATAAAAGTTTTAATAATAAATACCATAATCAAATATGCAATCAAAATAAGAATATGATGCACTTGTCTACAAACTCTGTATTATACATGAAACTAGCTTCACTGCATAGACTGCGTATGGTTTGCCAAAAATGTAGCAACGAAATTAAGACTGATTAGTAAAATATCTATTTATTATTGGACGCCATGAAAATGTTTTATTATTACATAATTCGAATAGTATACATTGAACGTTTGCTGTGGAGTGAAGTTAGTCTAAAGTGCGGTATTATTTTTGTTGTGATTGTGACGGAATGTTATAAACAAAATTACCAACCTCGTGTGCTGCGCGATGATCTCTATCGCTGTAGTAATCTGTCATATGTGCCACCAAGTCGTCTAGCTGAGCCACTTGAGGCCCTACGAACTGTACCCAGAACCTGGATGGAGATGACACGGCAGAAACAAACACCTCAATCGACGCTCCGGTGCTGGTCTCTAAACGAGAAACTAGATGTTATTAAACAGTTGGGCACAACGGAAGAAGCTGGATATAACGGAATAGGATTGGGTATAACGAAATAAATATATAGTAAGAAAAGCAATGTATGCATATCGTAATATTTGTTGGATGTAAATATAAAAATTATGTACAACAAAGTACATAATTTTGAAGGTTGAACTAAAGTTGATTCTAAGGTATAAACTATCATTAAGTACGCAATAATTTTGAGTCTTTTAATCATTCATTATTTTGGTCTTAACTTTTTAAGTAGTACAAATTTTAACTATTCAGTCTACCCACCACACAACCAACAGATTTAAATCTCCTTCACCTTCAAACTCAAGTGCCATCACCAGAAAACAACTCATTACCATAATAAGGCAGTGGGTGTCGATTAAGAGATATTTAAACTTTTTTATGAAACTTATTTAAACTTTAATCTTATAGCCATGAGGCGTATTATTCTCAGTTTTACTTAATGTAAAATACAAAATAATGACTTCGATAAAATCGTTTAAAAAAAGCATCTGATATCGACACTAATTGAACCTTGGTACCCACAGAATTACAAAAAATAACATTAACATCTCTCCCAATATCTCACAAAACATTAACTTGTGCAAACAAAATATACCACACAGAAAAACAACAAATATTAAAGACAACACACTGGAAGGAGGGTAAATTTAATAATTGCATTACAATAAATTGCTTTGATTCAGGATTTGACACATAATCGAAAAATTGTAGGGTATCGCATTTTCTCTATCTTTATTGTTAAATACAAAAAGGACAGCTAATATAGGCCTAAAAATTGTGTAAATAAACATACCTGTTTTAAGAGGAACAGAGTTTTTGACGAGTAATTTTGGCATTAAGTGGGTGCTTGGTGTATATTTGATTTCGTATATTGTGTGTTTCGAAGTGTATTTTTTGCTGTGTGGATGGTGTAGTTTAATGTCATAAAATATAGCTATATCATGCAATATATGGTATAGAGTCATGTATTGGATATTTCATTTTTGACATTTAAGTAACATGCCATTTTTTACAAAATATAATTTTATAGATATCTAGTTAAGACACGGCTGTATGGCTATTAGTTCCTCTTGCCATCTCTGTTTTCATTTCAATTTTATTTATGTGATTAATCACGATATGAATTCAATTTAAAATGGAACAGATCACTCCTTAGGTAGGACTTTTTGTAAGGACAATGATCAAAATAAATCCACTCTGTTTAGTGTTTGTATAAATAAAACCTTTCTGTGAATGATACATTACAATTCATATTACCAATATATTCATTATTATAACTTTGTTTAACAGTTCAATTATTGATGATAAAATTAATTCCTTACAACTGACACTATTTACCAACGTAGTACAAAAATCAAACCACAAAACCATTTGAAGAAACTCACTCTTATGTTTGCGAAAGTATTACACAACGAAGAGCTACCTCGAAGCTGCCTCTATAGCTCTAAGAATGTGTTTGTCATAAAAATTAACATAACAGTCATATTTATTTGATTGCTGTGATTTAAAGGAATCCAAGTTTGTTATCATGCGGTTCATTAAATTACTATCTGTTCCACAAATATTAACGCAGCAGCGTCTGCGCAGCGCAGATGTTCAACGAAAATCTTCTACACTGGAGAAATTAGTGTTGAATATCCCTTAATGTTGATTAGAATGGCAAATAATGTAGATTGGTAAGTCAAATTAATCAAACACTGTAAAGAATAAAAAGTCTAATAGTTGGTCTTAGGAATATCAATGATTTCTTTGAAATTGACCAGTAAAAACAATATTTTTTTTACTAAAATTAATATGAAAATGAAAATGGAATTTATTTGAATTTTATATTTTATAAGTTTACTAAGCAAGTGCTACTAGATATTGAGCAAACTATCTGATATTGATATTGGCTGGTTTCTAAATTCAGATTATCTATCTTAATGCCGTTACATAGCGCATGCTGTTAGCAAATCTTACCAGGCCTTTTATACTTGGCATGCTTGTGTGCGGGGTCACCTGGGGGCTCGTCGGTCTCGTGCGCCGGTTGAACGTGTCTTGGACTACGCTTCGATTGTTCGATCTCTCGACGGCATTTCTCTTGAGCTACCTGATCAAAGGCGGTCGCAATTTGAAACAGGTACTCAAATTAAAATGAAAACGTACCACAAAATAACGAAGCACACTCACATAATTTTCCACAAGTTCCTTCGCTACCGCTATCTGTTCTTTGGTGCCACGGAATGTGACCTTTCGCTGCGAGGACCTGTCACTCCCTGGCGGGCCTTCGATCTTGACGCGTGCGCCGCTTCGATGGCTCACCTCATTGATATTCTCACCACCCGTACCTTATGCAATATAATCAATCATATAATCCAATACCAATACCATTTATATAGTCAAAGTCAAAAATATTTAATTCAACTTTGGTACATATTGTATACACTTATGGAATGTCAATCTACGCCATCTGTTCGTAAATCCTACCTGGGGGAGTCTGATCCTGAAAAGAACAGGCAAGTAACACAGCAAGTTTTCTCCCTCCCTTTACACATCATTGTTAATTGTTTGAAATATAGTAAATATTCAGTTAATAATAAAACTATGAATGTAAAAACAGGTAAAATGACTGTGATTTTATAAGTTATTAATTACATAAATGTAAAAATTAATACAATAACATAGGTTATTGTAATAAGTGCCCATGCCAGTCAAGAAAAATTAAATTGTCAATAAATAAAAATTCAATTGGATAAGCACTGCAGGACAAAGAAATTTGCCTAGGCACCTTCATAGACATCGAGGAAGCTTTCAACAATTTCACCAGCATTTAGGTCGCTCTGAGAAGACATGGTGTAGCACAAGTTCTTATGGGTTGGATGTATGTTAGAGTACATGCGGATAGCAACCAAGGTGCTTTTGTGGTGAGGGGCAGCCTGCAGTGGCCAAGAACCAAACTGTCAACTTGTGCCGACAGACTTGAAAGTTTCCAAAGACAAGCTTGCTGCACCATCACAGTGTGCACCAAAACTACTCCAACAGCTGCGACAAAGGCTATGCCTCCATTACATCTGCACATACAACAGGCAGCTGAGAAATCTGCACTAAGATTAAAACACCTGAAGTTAATAAGGGTAGTGAGGTAAAACATTTTATCAATCTTATACAGGAATGGTTTAATACACCAATGATAGAAGCAATCTGTGACAAGATAGAATCTACCTATATCTTTGATATAAAAAAAACAGAATACTACTGTCAGAGGTCACAAGCCCAAGCACAATGGACAAGACACTTAGCATCTTCACAGACAGCTCAAAAATGGCTCAGGTGCTGGTACAGATGTCTTCTCAGAGCCTCCTTCACAAATGTTTGGAACACTAAATTCTATTACCCTTTACTGGATAAAAGGAAATGGAGCTGCACAGGCAACTATGTTGCAGATGAACTAGCCAGGAGGGTTTCAGGCATGAAATTGATTGGGCCTGTACCAAACATCCCAATACCCTTTAGCTAGTTCAAACGTAGAATTAGCCAACATACCAAATATCTCCATAGATTATCAGAAACATGCACATGAAAAAGACAAAGAAGAAAATTCAATTGGTTTATGAATTATATACATACCTGTATAATTTATTGTTACTGTTACTGATACCAGTTCTACAAACCAAGACTTATAAATTATCAATTAGTATTTAGAGAAAAACTGCATTCAGTTCTTTGTTGATACTACTTTGTATTGTTTTTTCAAGTATAATTTCTACCAAATTACGATTTACTGTATCATGCATTGTCCCAAATTAACCAAAGTTGAATGGAATAGTAAAATGTCTAAGGCTTACTAACCAATAATTCTCCCACAGGCCCATCCTGGCACCTCTATGTTGTCCTCGACTATGTCTGGTTGTTGTTTCATGAAGTCATGTATGAGTGTTTCAGCCAACTGGCTAGCTTCATTCCGACCTCGTACAATGCACACATCATAATCTTTGTCACTGAACTTCTTGAAATGGATCATAGCTCCTGTCTTTCTTTCTATTTCTTTTATATTAGACCCACTGCGACCTGTGCAATAGAGTATTACAAGAACTAACTATAATAATACTATTGCTTTAATATAGAACAATAATAACAAAAGTAGAGTCAGGTAAAACCATAAATCAAAATTTAATAAAAACAAACATTAATTTACAACTTTCAAATTCATCAAACCTTTTGTTGATTAAAAAAAACACTATATTTAATATTATAAATCACTTGCATTACCTCTCTCACCACCACACTCTCACCTGACTGTTATAATTTATTTTGTAGTTTTACTCTGATTCATATTAAAGTTATTAAACTTGGTGAACAAATATATCCTAAGAAGCATTTTATAGCTATTTAAAATATTGAAATCTTTACCTATTAATGCTGGAACTATGCTTTTAGGCACATTTATTTCAATAATGTTTAATCTTGATGTTTTAACAGCTTTGTCTGCCTTCCCATCTGCTTCATCATTATCTTTTTTGAAGATATAATACACAACAAAGGCTGTAACTGATACTAATGATACTCCCAGTGCGAATGGCAATGCATATTTGGGGCTAATAGACATTTTTCTGCAATAAAGTGTAAGTGTGTAAATATAAAAAGAAATATTTTTCTATATAAAATATATTTTCTACATAGAACAAATAAACTTGCATTTGAATTATACATTGTATATGTTCAGTTTATCTACATTTTCAAACTGAAATATTGAGATAAGAATTAACATCATCAATAAGCAGTCTTATGAACGTACATCTTAATTTATAATACAACGTACAACTCTATTAGCGGCTATGACATAATAACATGAACAAAAATTACTTCACAAGTAACATGATACCTGTTACATGCATTTGAAATGAACAATCGTAAAAGTTATTAAATACCTTCACTTTTTAGAAATTATCTTTCAACGGGGTATCAATATTTTTCTCAATTATAAATATGTGATTGATGGGTATCAATCCGGTAAAACATGAAAAATATTTACAAAAATCTGTATTTTTGTTGAAGTTTCACGTTTCGTTCGAAAAATTCGCTTGACAATTAAATACTTTTTGTAATTTTGGTTAATTTTTTAGCTAATAAAGAGAAAGCAAAGGAAACTAAAGCCCATACAGCCATAACTTATGTAGTTTGTGTTTAACTGATGGCTCCGGGATATCGGCTTAACCAATCACTTTACTCCATGGATTTTTTGTCGACTAATCGCAGGCCCGCCATTTTGTAAATGACTTACGGAATTTTTTTTGAAAATGGAATGCAATGTAAGCGATGGCGATAAAATGATACAAAAATGTAATGTTATGTTAATAATTTCACTTCCATTAGCTTATCATAAGCAAATAGCAATGAAAACATACAATGATGTTAAATAAATGAACTCACCATACAAATTAATGAATGGAAATAAAACACTGTAAAATCTCAGGAAAGCCACCAATCAATGCTGAATTATCTATTTCATATATTGCATGATATAACGATCCTTTTTGGCATGAAACTACACCAATTTAATAAAAAAAATCATTAAAACAAAATTTACAATATAACATAGATTTCAAATAGATTTCGGAAAAATTCATTGTGTTCATTAAAAAAAAGATGCAGAAAATATTGAATAATTTTAATTCAAAGGTTTATTTTATATCTTAATTTTTATTACAATTTTTTACAAGTTCTTAATTGTTGCAGTATTATGTTAGTTTTTAAAAATTCAAAATTTTAAACAATTCATTTTTTTTTTCAGGGTAAAACTTACAGTATTTTGATGAGTAATGATAAATTATAAAAATAAAGTCAATTTATATTTTGTCATATGTCAATTCAGTTTTTAAATTTATTTTCTATCGGAAAATTTGCTGATTTACATATTAAGGTGAATAAACTTTTAACTACCAATTCTTGTTACCTAATAGTGAGTAAGTATAAGACCAACCCACAGTGTTGTAAATTCTTATAAAATCAAGCAGAGAACGAGGAAAAATTACTGAACCGGAAGATTTTTTTTCTTAACCTTAACTTTTTTAAACTACTTGCTGCCTGTCTTCATTAATTTATAATTATCTCTTACGCCTTTGCTAGTCAAAATCGTACAGAATCTAATTATTAGTGCTTGGCGTTCATTGTATACAAATTTGTTTCTGTATATATATTTAAAGTATAGTTTTTCTATGAACTGAGACTAAGGACTGTCCTTATTACGAACTTTTTGAGTTATTATAAGACTTACATATTTAGTACAAAAAAATTTAAATTTTACAAAGACTTTGACTAAGCTTATTTTTTGAATTGGTTTTTCTTTAATTTCAACGGTGCAAATATCGCGTGATACAAATAAAAAAAGTTCCCTAAACTGTTGCGTGATCGATCTCGTAATAACAATTTTCGTATTTAGGTATAGTGTAACATTGATTCCACACATTGTATTTTCCCATGACCCGATGGACCAAACGAAAATGTAGCACAGAAAATTCAAACTCGTTAAGGCGTTAAGGCCACTGCTACATAGTACAAAAAAGGCCAAACCAATGAATTACCAATAATTGATACCAAAATATAATTTCACCGATAAGAAACTTATGTAATTATATACATTGTTAGCGATTAAAGTGAATAGTAAACTGCGATTTTCAAGCACGACTTACTTACGAACTTATTGTTTTTTGGCGTAGTGTCTCGAGCGCTCTGTTTTCAATTACGAAAACAAAGTACTGTTCAAAATTAGATCTTGAGAGGCGAATAGAAATTTCTTATCTCAAGCACCGGGCCTCGGTAATCGTTGTTACGGTTCTCGCAGTTTTCACCCAACAACCAGCATTGTAACTCGTGTGTTTCTCTTATGTGGCAAGACCTGTGCCCCCCTGCTGGGCAACGGTTTTTGATTAAATTCTCAAGTCAACTCAGATGAAATGGTGTACAGTAAATAGTTACAAGATTATTTACAATTACGAGTACCTCATTTTTTAGATTATGTTATGATTATTACCTCGTGTTAACATAGCTTTAATTTTATTTATTTGTTTTACAGAATTTACAATGAAAAAATCATTTTCATGATCTACAGATATCGAGATGACCTGGGATATCACTTTAGGTACATAATTCTTTTGCATTTATGCTTTGACATGACCTTCTCAATTTTTCCATGTGGTTTTACAAAGCGCACGAACTTACCCCATTTTGGTAGATAGGCGATGAGAAGGGTGACCACATTGTTTTCACAATAACAAGAACTTTAACCTCAAATAATTATTTCTATCAACTTACCGAAAAAGATTCGAATGTAAAATCACGAATGTGTTTAAAATTGATATTTTTGGATAATACTGCTGGTCCTTCTATACAGTACAATATCATACGAAGTACATAACTACAGATTTATTTAAAGGTATAAAATTCATATCATACGCTTCGAAAGCAGACAAAGTTAACAGAACAATAGAATAAGAAGAAAATTTTCGTTTAATTTTGAATAAAACTAGCATTACTAAAAGTTAAATAAACATGGTATCTTCGTTTTTTTGTATAAAATAATAAGTTTTTTACAATATACCGGGTGGGAAAAAAGGTTGCCCTGGTTTTCCAAGGGTCAACGCAGAAATTCCACAATAATCTCTTAGCACAGAATATCAATGAGCTTTCCTTACATCATGTTACTAAACATAAGAATCTCGTTTTTTTATAAAGACATGTACATCCTCTTCGGCTACGATCGTATGCCCCAATAAAGCGTAATGGTCGGATTCATCATATTTTTTATTGTCTCGTTGCTCACGAAACGTTAAGCTGTCTTTTTTATAGTCAACGTCATATTTTGTTGAACTAACTCGAATAAACTTCTGTATTCATACGCAAAAAACAGAAATGTGCAAACACTGTTCAACCCAGATTTGAGTATATTATGAAATAATATGAGAAAATCATTCTTAAGTGTTCAAAATTTGTATATTTGTTATCAGAATTTAATTAGTACGCTTAAAAACTGAAAAACAAATTACAAATTAACAACTAAAAGGTAGTAAAGGTGGACTTAATGTCACACGAATAATTATTACACAGCGCGTGAAAGACATTTCATTGTCTTGTCCATATTTAGTAATTGTTCTTCTTTAATAGTGTTGCTTCTCGTTTTATATAAATCTGCCAATGTCAAATCATTCATACATGGGATTGAGGTTTTAGTAATGGTTCTCCAGAATATGTGAGTTACGCTCTACTGATATTACAGAAGGAGGACTTCTCTTTACGGCGCAAGATTAGATTTATGAAACCCACATGGTTTATTGCAACAGATGTCGTTATAAGGAAATTATATGAACAGTATAAGGGTTTCTGTATTCCTAGAGCAATAAACAGGCACTTGCTTGGTTATATACGTTTTGGCGGGTTTGTTTTCGACTTGTATGTAGAACTATAGTGATAAAGGAAATTATCATTAACTGTTGTCCTGCTGCCTGCCATACACTGTGCTCTTTACAAAGTAGTCAGCAGCATGCAGCCAGCGTGTATCAGTCAGTCAGTAAATGAACCATGCAGCGACCGTACCGAAGACGGCACCTTCGGCCGAACAACATGCACGAGCAATTCCATGGCGGTAATGTATTTAGGCCTAGGTGAAGGGACATAGGAACATTATTTACCTATTAAGTATATTATGGGCCGTAAAGTATATTGGCTTATTTATTTTGACAGTCCCTCTCCAAAGTGATGATAAGTTTGATAGGTCGCAGTCGCGCCCAAAGAAAATATCAAAACCTATCGTGATATTAAAACACAAATATCACGAGGCTACGCAGCTTTCTGTTTTCTTATGTTCGGAATAATTTGACTTTAATTCTAAGAACGGATAGCGGTTCGATTTACTATTAATAACGGGTTTATAAACCCTTGTTAACCCTTTCTAAGGTGGTGGCAATATACTTACATATATATACTTTGCCTTAGAAAGGGTTAAACCTACTTTAATTAAATTTTGGTTAAATGTAGTTAATTTCTGTCGCTAAAATATAAATAAAAAAGGAAGAAAGTTTGTTTAATTCTATTTCAACTAAAATAGTTTTAACTAAGCAGCTTCTATAAGTACAACCGTAAATTTAGCGTGCTTTACAAAACACTTGCAGCAATTGATATCTATCAATACATCGTCAGATATCGTTATCTGTGATTTACATTTCGAAATGTAAATCACAGAATTTAGGTCAGACCAAGATTCATTATTTAGGTGCAATCTTCTATGTAGAAGAGTCTCTTCTCCAGTGAATTAAATGCTCCTTCTTTAAGTAAAACTATAAAATATTTAAATATTTTGCAGATTTTGAATACGTGGTAACGAAAAAAGAACCGCCAAGAATATGTTTTGGGACTGGTCTAAGTCGCGAGGTTCTGCCGACGAAAGGACCTGCGTTGAGCCCTTTCATGCGTCGCATTACTGGAGAGATCCGGGACAACCTGGGCCCCGGCAGCTACGACGATGATCGTGATGCTTTCTACGACGTTACACATAGGGTAAATTTAATTGATAGCAGTCTTCGTAGATAGGTACACAAATTAGGTTCATTTAACGGTCGTATTAAGTACAAATAAAAATAAAAATTGGAAGCTGCCAATTGTGAACAACAATATTTAAAACAAAAGTGATTTCTGGTACAAAGGTACCAAGATACCGATATGGAAGCTTAAGATCATTTTAAATTAAAATGAAAAGCATGGGTTCTATGCAATGTTTTCTATAGTCTTTAACAACATTGCTCATAAGACATGTGAATAAATAAGTTACTAGTCACTGTCTCCTGTATACATTTTCTTTAATTGAATTATAAATGTTTGTTATTTAATCATTTTTACATAGTTTTGCCAATAAAATATATTATATTCTTAAGCAATATTAAAAGCTCACATAAACCGCTATTTTGTGTTATATGGAAAACGTAGTGTTTATATGCTCAGTGTTATTTGGGAATTTGATTTTGAGTTTCCTTTTTTATCCCTGAGTAAATAAACTATGTGTGCGTACTGTGTTCAGAGTACAATATGGTCCTTCGAGCTAGATCTGTTGAAACTGTTTTTTTTTATTTATTTAATATAATTTATAGAAATACAGTAAATACGGACTCGGCGCAAAGGAGTCACGCTGGAAACTACGTCATGAGCATCAGCCACCGCCCCGGGAGCCACCTAAAAAGAGACCTTTTCCACAGAATTGTGCCCCGTTTAACTCGACTTCTAAAAGAAAATCGCTTTTTACTGCTAGTGATTATCCAGCGTAAGTTGTAGTTTAAACTTAATAAAACTATAGCTATTCCATAAAAGTCTAATTATCACTGATAAATATTGTAACAATAATAAGCTTCTTGGTAACTTTTCAGAGCTTGCGATTATTGCCCTGAATACAAAAAGAGAGAGATAAAATTTTCGTACAGTTTTAGCGGGAAGAAGTTTTTAAAATGTGCCGTAGAAGTAAGAAATGATTCATTTAGTGTTCTTAGTACACATGTACCCACCCACTCATGTTACGTTTCAATGAGCTACCCACGTAAGGACTAACGGATGGATTTCCTTACGTACGTAATTGAATGTAAAACAACAGATTAAGTACTTGAAATATGTTAAATATTTCACGTATATTTCAGCTCGTTGAAACGCAGCTAAGTAAGTTAATGTACCTCATATCTTTGATTTAAGATAAATACACATAATTTTGCAATATGTTTATATTTGGTAAATAATATTTTGGTTTATTTCTTCAGATTAAATGCATGCCATATAACCTGGATGCATGTGGCGTCTGTAACTGTTCATGCTCTGCCCAGGGTGATTACTGGCAGTTTGAGAATAGGATTTTCCTCTGCAGAAAACACTATACAATACTTTTTAAGCATTGTCTCTCGAAGTTCCAAGGTGCTAAATTAGCAGAGTTTAAGGTATATTATAAACGATTTTCATAAATCTATGTCTCTTATTATGGGTGATACACGATTTAGTCATAATATTATTATGTAACCTATTTAACTTAGAGCATTGTTAGACATTCATTGATATACATAAAAGCTCGAAATGATAGAAAAGAAAGCTTAAAATAATAGAAAAAAAGCTCATTAAAAATAATTTTATTTTCCACAGTCGGTCAGAGACTGCTTCTTTGCTCACGAGCACAACAGTTGTAAAGCTGCTCTCAAGATAATGAAGAGTGAAGAAATCGTGAAGAAGCTACGTAAAGAGGCCTACTTGGACCTTTATTTCCCCCAGCGAAGATTTTGTAATAATTAATGATATTTTTTTTATATCATACATCTTCAGAGGAAACTAAAAATGATATATAACTAACAGCCTTAAGAACCGCAGAATGATATCTTGGTCTGTCTGACTCCTTACTCGCTGTACTTTCGTCACTTTATCACCAATAATCCCTATAACACCATGAGACGCATTTTCGAGAATCGCTATTCTTACGACGATTAGGATAATTGAAAAGTATAATACTATCAATAATAATAATAATGTGCTATTATTTATTTTACATATAACATTATATCATAATATTATATATATGTTATCAATGTTTTTTCAATGGCACCGCGAAATTGTAATAAAATTACAAGCAGGAATAAAAGTAATTCGTAGTGAAACAAAAAGTATGTATTGGATTACTTTTATTTACGACTAGTTTTACACAATTAAGAATTTTTCTTTTAATTAAATTATAAATTACTGTTTTTAACATTTGCGTGCCGATAAGACTGGTCTCATCTCTTACTGTAATTTTTTAGTATTTATCATCTTAATTTTACCTATGTATAACAAATAAACTATTGGATATGAATGTTTAATTATGTAACAAGGGTTATTTATTTAATCATATTCGATATAAAATATGATTGTTTTTCCTTTAATATTTCGAGTGACGAGGCTAAATAATTTACGAATATTAAAGCATTATGTTCAGATATAAATGTTGCAGTTGCTGCAAGTGTTTATTGCAATTGATGCAGTTCATATTTACAAAATAACTTTGAAATATTTTAAATTTTCTGGGAATAGGGCTAGTGGCATTAACTATGTCGTCAGTTTTAGGCTATCAGCTCAGCTATAAAGAATAAGTTAGTTCCCAAAGGCAAATTGTTCTTTAATTATCAGTAATTAAAGAACAATTTAGAATCGAATTAGATACAATTTAGAGCTTCAGAATCGAATCGCTAAATATAAAAAAGTTTGTGATTTGACATTGACGTAAGCTTAGATTTCAAGCGTATTTGTCTAATTTAATATATTTTCAACTTAGCGATTCGATTGCGATTATTGCAATACGTCATGTCCACTAGGCTTTCTAAGTGGGTAGTATGTTATTAGATCGCTATGCTATCAGTAAATGAAACGTATATGTTATTTGACATTACTGCTCCAGAATTGTACCAGTGTTGATGTCAAATTCAATACATCGATAACGATTATAGAAAGGCATATTATAACAGACTACTAATACTTATATAGACTAGTAAGCATGTTATGTAGGAGAAGATCTGTGCCGGAAACCGTAATTTAAACTTATCAATATTTACCATTCGGGTCGGATTTTGTTTTTTAAAGAATAGTAATCTGTGGTCTTCGTACATTCCTGCTTTTTTATGCTAGCAACACTAATTTTGTCAATCATCTGACATAGTACCTACTTTTGATTGCGTGTATTTATTATTTATTTTGACCAACAATCAATATATTCAGCAGGAAAACCTATAATAAACATGAAGTTAGACTCTAATAACAAAATGATAAATAATGAAAATGGCGCCGATACTCCAGAAGAAGTTGTGGATCCGCGTCAAAATGCTGAAGATATTATCGATGAAATTCTTGCGGAGTTTTCAGAGTCAATATCACCTGAAGCTGCTAGAAACGGTGTTCCCGAAAATTTATTTAGCTTGATACAGCCACCTCGTACTCGGACACCTGCCAATTCATTTTCTGAAAACGCAACTATCGACGATATAGACCCCGCTTCTGATCTCGGTACATCGATTCGTAACAAGTGTTTAGAATTGGAAGAGATTCTACAAAGCTTGAAATCTCGCTTAAATCACGTCGTTTTAGACGAAAATATTGTACTCAGCCCCGAAGCTAATTCAATGGAAGCCCAACTTGAGCATGACCTGGACACTGACTGCCAAGAGGACCTATCACTGCAGGAATTTCTGGAACTTCTACATTCCCAAAATAAAATCTCTCAAAGTGGTGTACAATGATTACTCATCAGTGTTTTAACTTAAGGATAAAACTACATGAATTTATATTGTGTGCAAATCTGAGATTAGATTAATTGGATATTACATTGAAATTAAAATTTTGGGCCTAGTAGTGCAGTATTTATATATATAAAAAACTTAGATTACACATACTGTTGCAATAAAAAACCAGTCAACATAAACAAGTATATTTTTATTTATAAGTACAACTATGAACATCATGAGAATACAATGATTTACATCTCATCAAATAAATTATTCATCTCTGTATCCATGGTTAGTTCGGTGGCATCAGGTACAGTGTCATTTTCATATAATTGACTTTCCTGGCTATGTATACTGTCAAACAAACTTAGCTCATTCTCTGTTTTCAAAATTAAATTCAGTTCTTTATTTCCAATCACACTAAGCATAAGTTCATTTCTTTGATCATTTAGAGTTTTTTTAAACTTTTGCAACCAAATATTATAAATGTTGGGGTCTGATTTAACACATTCTTCTCTGAAGAAATTCATTGCAGCCAATGCTTTTTTATAAGTACCATCTAAATTACAATGTACAAGGTTCTCTATAACATTCACCATTTCTAAAGAGAGATCTGATAAAGTCTTACCACTTTCTATTAACAATTTGAAGTCATTTACAGGGTCTAGTGTACCAATTTTATTGATTTCTGTATTCTTTGTCACAGAAAGCTTAATTATAGGCATATTGTCTAGAATTTGATTTTCTGATTTTACATCTTTATCCTGGTCAATTATTCTACATAGATCAGGATTGGTTTCACTCTGTTTATTATTTGTTTTGATTTCAAATTTTCTCAAAGGAAACAGAGTCTTCAACTTTTCTAAAGGTTCTCTAGAGTTTTTAGCTATCATTGGAGGTACTTTGAAAAGCATCACAATATCTTCTCTTGGTTGTGGTAGAGGTTTGTTGGGGTTCAGTGCTCTAAAAGCAATACAATCAAGAACATATTGAACAGTAGGGCTAAAGGTTTCTGCAATGGGAAATGCTTCTGAATCATCATATGTTTCATCATAAGCTTTAGTCAAATCCATTGTTTCAATAAGATTTTCAAAGGCTTTCACTTGATCATCATTACAAGCATATTTTTTGAGGTTGGTAGGTGGAAATGTCATATGCTTTATATCATCTTTATAACACACTTCAACCATTGACAGGCATATGTAGTTATCATTATCAATGACAGGCATGAGTACATACATTTTAGGTGCATTTCCATTATTGGTAACTCTGCGTGCCATTGCATAAAAATTCATTTCCTGAAGACATTCTACTAGACATCTGATGGCATGTTGAGCTTTTTTATCACCTTTTCTTCCAAAAACATAATATAGGCTATCACCAATTAGGTTTTGCCAGGTAATATTAGAAGAAGGCATAAATCCATAAATAATTAAAGATTTATTACCAGGTACATAGAGCAGTGATTTATCACATTCAGAAAATGGAATTACTTTCTGCCCATAGTGGTAACCTTTAATAACATCATTAGAATCAATAGCTGCTTGATTTTCTGGGTTAACATAAATCTTACTTCTTTCTATACCTTCTGTAGTACTTGGTGTGTTAAACATAGGGTCCCTAACTACTTTGTTCCATTTCTTCATCACTGTTTCATCTTTAAGTCTGATATATGATGAGACAGGTATTTTGATATTAGGTCCAATAGACAAATCTACATTCCAGGGTATTGGACTGATAACATTCTTTTTATGAAACAGAAGATACCTTTGTGTATATTCAAATGTTGCAGTAGCACCATTGGTTACTTCCAAAAATTTTTTAGCTACTTGAATATCATCTCCTTTCAGTGATTCATCAAAGACATCAATACCAATTATATCTAGCTCAAAGTTTTCCTCCTTGAAACCATTCAGGACCTATAAGTATAAAATAATGAAGGTAAATAAATTTTATGAACAGCATGTTACATAAACAACTGGTGTTATAGACCCTAGCTTTTGGATTGCCTAGTTATCACCACTAATTATTAGCTGGTGCTTATATATAATACAATAGTAAATCTATTCTATCTGAAATGTAAGACTTTAAATAATAATATTTTGTCATTTACATTTTTGCTGGAGTCCTGGAGTTTTCCTCAATAATAAAATAGCTGTGTCTACTTTGTATCTTTTGGTACACTAATTAATATATGGTAGTAGAAGTCCAACATATTCAGCAGCAGACAGATATAGCAAGCTAGCTAAATTGTTATAAAGGTTCAAGAGAAGCTGAGATTTACCTGTTCAATATCATTCTCCTCCAGGCATGTTGGTGATTTAAAGTTGGTCATTAATATAATCTTCTTGTTATTCAGTTTCACACCACTTACACCATTTTTCAAATGATCAGCAGCAACTATAAGAGCATCCATCCAATCACCTTTATGTTTACTGGGCTAAAATAAAGGTAAACATAGATTTATCTATTACTTCTAGACCGAGAAATACAAAGGTTATTTGGAGCAGTGTTCAAATTTACTTCTTTAGGTAAATTCCGTATCATTTGCCAAGTAGGGCTTTGTAATTCATAAAACAGTTCGATGTGTCGGAAAGCACCCTCGCACTGCTCGGCCATGTTGTTTTTAGTATTTTTGGAACCAAGTAATATAACTCCAAGAAGGTTATTCCCTTGAATCATAATTTTACGTTCTATAATTCGGATAACGCATTCTATTGAGTCACTAAAAAAATTATTTTTGCTTTTCACATCAGACGTTGATACGTTTCTACCGATATCCAGTATAATTAAGGATGCTTGAACAACTCTTGGTGCCATTTTATGATAACTTTAGCGGCTCTTCCTTCTTATTTTCAATTTCAAATAGAACTTTTCCAACAATCAACAAACAAAACATGCACCGACAAGTTTGAAAATTATGACAACTGTCAGTGTCATGTTGGGTGAATTCCGTTTGCCATGAACAATACTCTAGTCAATACTTTGCCAATAAGTGATCTGAATCAAGTCCATGCATTTCACGGTCACAGCGCTTTTGGCGTGATATCTTTTTTAAATGTTTAAGGGATAAAAATTATTGGTAAAGTAAATGAAACACCGACAAAAAATATAAGGGAACAATTATTGTTGTAACTAGCGCACTTGCGCTCGTATTCAGTGTTTCATTTTCATTCAATCATTATATAATATTATATTATATTGTATTTATTTATTTATCATCACCGTATAATTCTATTTTCATTTTGGTATCATTTTATAGTAATCACTAACATTGTTTTCCATTTTCAAATTTATTTCTCGAAAGTCATCACAAAATGGCCTACCATTAGTCACCAAAAACTACTTGAGGCATCGTGATACATTACACCAGTATCTGGGAGCCATAAATAAAGGAAAAAACTGAAAAAGAATACATGGCTGTATGGGCTTGAATTTCCTTTGTTTTTCATATAGAGAGAAATGTTAAATAACAAAAAAAAACTAGTCTTATAATAATCAAACCAAACAAATCAGTTCTGAGAGAAAAATCTAAATAAATACTACAAATACTAAAAACGAGCGATCAAATGAAATACATATAATAACTTAAAATGCCTTAATTTATTTATAGTTTTTTACGAAATGGAGAAGCATGCAAACCTCTGCGATTATGATTTTAAATAAACAAACCAAAAATGACCATAGTCGGTAATAAAAGCAAAATTATTGCAGGAATAATGAAGTTTTCGTTTCACCACCGAGCTTTCTATTGTTATTTTGGTATGAGCTTGTGGATTTTTTTTCTGATCACAGGTAAGAGTTGTTCAAATTTGAAAAACTCGCTATATTTCGTGTAACAAATAAAAAACAAGTGTTGATCTTTGTTTGTATGTGACTTCTATCAGAATACAAATCATTTCACTGTTCCTAATTCCCTGACTCATTTAATACGAAAGAATTTGCTCTTGAGCGCATTTAACGATTTTAATATAATTATTATTATTAATATTATAAGATAACTTTGAAATGGCGTTCACATATCAAAATTATGAGATGGTTGCTGTAGAAACTAGTGATTGTTAGAATCAAACATATTTATTTATGTTAATGATTTTAAGTAATAACTTACTATATTTCATTTTTACTTTATTTTTTGAGAAAGTCATAAAGTGCCTTATAGACAAAATAAATACTCTTCTAAATACTTACCAATGGGTAAGGTAGGGATAAAGGATTTATTTTTTTATTCTTAAAGTTCTGCTTATCATTTGCAGTAGATTAGCAGGGTTGCAAAGTTATTTATAATGTTTAGTTATATTTTTAATACTGTTTCAGTTATGTATAAGTATATGTCGATTGGGCAGGAAATAGTCACTGCAAGGAAAATAGTTCAAAATGAATACATACCCAAAAGTGATTTCAAGTTCAAGAAGATTTATCTAAAGGCCTGTAATCCACCTGACCATATTGTTAGAGGGACAGAAGGTAATATAATTAGATGGTAATAGTAATGATATTCTTGTAACACAATATTTGTGTTGAATGAAATTTTTGTGTACCATACTAAATGATGGTGGTTGGCTAGTAACATTATTCATAATTAAGTATTTTTAGATTATACTCATAATTCCTTTGAGAGTGCTATAGTAATCTCTACTCAGTTCCTTTTCATGCATTGAACGATAATACTATTAACAGGAGTGGTAGACAATGATAATTGGCTACTGCAAGGTGTGCTGGTGGTGACGAGGCATGGTGACCGTGGACCTTTGACACACCTCAAAGGTGGTGACAAGTTGCCGTGCGACACACAACCTATTTCCCCACTTCTGAGAAAGTAAGCTCTCATAAAAGTTGCATGTAGCTGTAGTGTAATAGTATTCGCTAAGTAGTATAGTTCAATTGTCGCAAAGTCTTTGTATATGATATATCTCTAAACTATAATAACTGATTAAGGCAGAGTACTAAGGTTCTGAACACAGATAAATATTTTTTCAATAATTAGCACTGAAAATAGAAAAATTGCCTATGCTATGAGCTATCAGTGCAAATCATTATCAGCCGATTAGTTTTAAAAGGGACCAGTACTTACAGTTTAAATGCGAAGCATATATTTAAGTTCATCTTGTGAAAGTATTATTTATTAATATTTTTATTATGTATGAAATAAATTGATGAAAAGTCGAAGTTTAGAAACTATAAGTGTTTTGGTCGACAATGGGCTTTAATAAAGTAGATCACTACCATATCTACACCTATTTAGCTATGAAGAGTATGTGGTGAACGCAAGCACATCGGGGCGAGCGTGGTGGGTCGCCGGGCCAGGCCCGTTCCACAACTTCCCATCTTTGCCCCCGCGCACTGCCGGCACCCACTGCGCGCTGGGTCAACTTACCCCAAGGGGACTCCTCCAGATGCTCACTGTTGGTATGTACCCTTTTGTACTAGCTGCAAGGCTTCCATAATATCTACAGATAGTGTTGCTTATGAGGTGTTGAGTTTGACTTATTTTATAGGAGCAATTTCTCAATTGCCACCCAAGAAACCTCATTGGGCTTGTTTCTTCCATGTGCGAAAGCCTGTGCCCAGCAGTGGGTCACGTATATAGGCTGTAGATGATGATGATCATTATATGTCAAAATTCAATGCCGCTTAAGCAAGTCAAAATTGTATGGATCAATTGAAACCCACTGTTATTACAAAAAAATCTTATTTTTGTATGAATGTATGTTTATATTATATGCTCTCTTACCCTGATCATGACATTTATAAGCCATTGTAAGTTTTCCTCTTATATTCTCTTTTCTATTATATTCTTAACATTGAGCATTTGTTCATTTAAATGGACTCATAATAAGTTCTTTTTGTCATAGTTTTATCCTACAATTGCTTCATCAGATACTTAAACGGGAAATACGAACTGTTGCAAGATATTTCTTCAGCATTCCCCCACCACCTGATACAATCTCACACATTGTCAAAAATCTGTTAAAAATTTGCATTATGATGTAAAAAAATCTATATTTTATTTTAGGTAATGTGTTGAAGGATGCCTATGGAGACAAATTAAATTTGGAAAATTCCGATTTACCAGGAAAGAAAGATACAGGTATATTTGTTGTAATTGTTGTTCCTTACCAGCCAACACATTTTAAAATTAAATATCTATTGTGCCCGGCTTATGGGTACAGTACAGCAGCTAAAACTTATTATTAAAATACAAATAATAGCTAATAAGAATCAAATTATTCGACACCACCTGATGACAACCAGTAGAGGAGTCCATATGTCAAGATAGCTAGTGAAGCATGAGACATACTGCCCTAGCCACCTTGCCGGCCCAAAAGTGCTGTTTCACGCCTCTTTTAAAGGAACCCATGTTGTATGAAGGAGGGAATACGTGTGCCGGTAAAGAATTCCCCGCTCTAGCTGTGCGACGAGAAAGGAGTTACGAAATCTCTTAGTGCGCAAAGTATACGTGGCGACAGTGAAGGAGTGACTCTGTAGACCAGCACGCATACTCCTGATTACGAAAGGGGAGGGAGGGATAAGGTCAAAGAGCTCTTCAGAGCACTCGCTATGGTACAAACGATACGCGATACTGTAGACCGTACCCGGGGAGCTTGGAGAGAAGAGCCTTGTGCCAGACCCCATCAAAGGCTTTGGTGCTGTCAAGGCTAATAGCCAAAAACTCACCACGCCTGTCAATAGCTTCATCCCAAACATGCGTCAAGTATGCTAGAAGATCACCCGTTGACCGCTTCGGCCGAAAACCGTACTGTCCGTCATTTATTAAGGAGTGATTTTCTAGGTATTGGATTAACTGGTTATTTAAAACCCGCTCCATGACTTTACATAGGAGCTATTATTTA
Source organism: Acentria ephemerella (assembly GCA_943193645.1). Taxonomy (NCBI): domain Eukaryota; kingdom Metazoa; phylum Arthropoda; class Insecta; order Lepidoptera; family Crambidae; genus Acentria; species Acentria ephemerella. Next base: position 8,833,071 of record OW971891.1, read on the forward strand.
CATAGGATGAGGTGAAGAGGTATTTGTATAGAATGACAAGTTCATGAGTGATTTCGATCTTTATCACGTTATCCTATGATTACAACCGTGCAAAGACCTTTCGCCATGACTGGTGAACAACTCATACAAATATCTGCTCTTACCGTGATCTTACTCGTCGATTTTCGTCTCTTAACATTTAGCTGTATACTCAGCTTTTCGGTTGATTTTTATGAATTATTATTGATTGATATCGATTGAATTACAAATCCTCGTTTTTAAATCTATCGAACCACGAAGGTCCTTTTATACGTCTTGTAATATTGAGTAGATTTTACAAGAGGCAGTACATTTGTCCCGGACATGACGGCTTACCATTTAAGAGTAGCTCAACATTATGAAATGGATGTAGTATATTTCATGTAGCGATAGCCGCGTTACTAATTCCTATAAGTAACCTATAAGAACCTATAGAAGCACTGCACTTCATTTATTCACATTACTCGTCAAATCAAATATCATATTTGTACTAGAACTTCAAACGTTTTGCCAAGTTCAGTACGTTATTCTAGCCTCAATTGTAGTGGGACATTTTACTGGCTCAGCTCAAAAATGGGTAGTATCCCCATTTTTGAGCTGAGCCAAACACTCTTTTTTATGTCGTGTCCGACCCCTCACTACCTCGTGGTTCGACTAAGTGTAATGGATCAAATTACCTGGGATCAAGAATCCTCGTTGTTCGATTGATCGAAGTATGAGAAATTTATGTTTCCGATCTAACAAAATACCTAATCGCTACCCAGCGGCGTAGTGGTGTTAAACTTCTCATGTGATTCTCGCCTAGCAGTAACAATGGGACGTTATAGGCTGTTGATGATGATTAAATGGTGCCCTGACTGCTGAAATGAAGTTAACCCTAGTTGTGTGCCGCAGGGGAGGTGGTGTCGTACAGCACGCGGTACCGGCGCACGTTCCAGTCGCTGGCGGCGCTGTGGTGGGGCGCAGCGCGGCGCGCGGCCGGAGCCCGCGTGGCCGCCGCGCGCGAGGCACACAGCGTCGCCTTCTGCTTCCGCGACTGCGCCTGCTCAGCGCATCATGCACTTAACAAGTACAAGACATTTCCTGTTAAAACTCTTTAGTGATATTATTATTAAAATCAACGTTGTCTATTGTTGGCGCTCCGCCATTAATACAAGGCAGTACTTAGGCAGCGAAAAAAAGAGACACCGCTATTCCCCTCTTTGAACAAGCAAGTGGCTAGTTCTATCAACTAGTGGTCTGTTATTCACGGGTTCAGATTTGACGGAAATATTGCGAAGCACATACTAAAATGTATACTACTGTTAATACAGAGACAGCATATTGTTTATTTTTTTGAAATTTTTTATAATCATGATTATGTTTTACAGGAAAATCAAGACACTGTCGAAGAATCGTCTAGAATCCCACCCGGCTATCAAAGAACTTGTAACTAGATTATCTAAAGTTCTTTTCGAATCTCAAGAGCATATTGACGCGGATGTAGTAAGAGATGCGCTACTTGCTTATATGTGCCATGACGCTCCGCTTCCGTGTAATCAAAAACCAAAGAAGTTCTTTAAGAAACTTTACAAAGCGCAAAGGAAATTTAGACAAGACAGTCTTCCGTTTAGGAGTCTTCTAGACGTAGATATAGATACACTTAACATGGAATTAGATTACATAAATAACCAACTAGATTTTAATAATGAAATTGGTCGTAAAGCTAGAGATATAATAGGGAAATATTACGACAGCAAAGACAAACAGAAAGCACCGTTAGACTTTGATGCGCAAATGGAACGAGAAAAACTTTTGTACTACCAACAGAGGTACATGGATATGGATAATGGAGACACGTACGATGACGTAGTTATTGTTAAGAAGAATTTGGACGCTGATTTTAATTTTCCCAACGACGCGAGAATGGATACAGATTTCGATGAAGATTATCATGAACCGACTCCAGAAAATACAGATGATTTCTGTATAGGCAAAGATCACGTTATGTCACTTTTTGCATACTTAGAATGGAGTTACAGACAAGAAATAAAAAACGAGTATAATAGAAAGCGGGGTTTATTAGTAGCGTATGGTCTAATTCATAATATAGTCCAAAATATGATTCGCATGATCTCAGAGAATAAGCCTAAGTTTGTGTTGTATTCTGGTCATGATAAGACGTTGCAAGCTTTGATTCTCGCGTTAGGACTAACGGACTATCAACATTACAACATTCAATATGCTTCTAGAATGATTTTAGAGGTTTACAGGAAGAGGGATTTACGGGATGAGTTCAAATTTACTAAAAGAAAAGCGGTGGCACAGGATTTTTATTTCCGCGTAGTTTATAACGGGGAAGACGTAACGCATAAGTTGAGTTTTTGTAAAGTACGTCAGAACGTTGTTATGGAAATACCCGACCTAGTTGATGAAGTGAAAACACATAAAACATACTTATGCCCTATAGAGAGCATAGTGAGGTTCATCCACGATGATTACTTCGCGCCATTTAATGTTAGCAACTTCAAAGACGCGTGCGCAACATATGGCAATGCGAGGCACGTGTAGCTGTTCTGTGATTCTGAAAAATTATAGAAAACGGTAAAATTTTTATCTTCAATTCAATTCTTTATTTTGTGTTCCATAGTTACATAATATTATGTAGATCTTAAGAATATTGTTGACACTATGGACTCTGTGCGGCACAAATTTTTAGGATAAACAAGAAGAGACTAGAAGAGAAAGTTAGATTATTGAAGGTGAAAATAGATTTTTAAGCTTGTCTGTATGTCTGGTTAAGACTGAAAATTCTTTTGTATATTCGCAATGTAAAGGCTACGCCATGAGGTCTTACAACATATAACTAATGACAAGCATTATAAATTTAGGTAAAAATATTGTGTCACAAATGTCAAAGCCAATGTCAAAGTCAAAGTACAAATATCTTTATTTAAATATACTCAATAACTAATGCTTTGCGCTCGAAATAATAATAACGAAATTCGATACCACATCTGTTTATTATCTAGTACACAGAGAAAAATACAGATGGCGCTTTTAAGAAGCGCACATTTTGAAAGATTGGTACGAAAAATTACAGAATTAAAATAATTCCAATCTTAAACATTAATTTACTGAATGCAATCCCAAAGGTGGTATTGGTCACTCTCAAGGACGATTTGTTTGAGCGTTAGTCTTGTTGAGTAGGCATTACTTTTTTGTAGCGTCTGGAGATTTTGTCAAGTCATATGATGATATCAAGGCTGTTGAGTTTGTTCCCTTGACATTTAATCCGTCCTCTTCTCTAGCTAAATATTATTTATCTTCAAATTTCTCTTTACGGTCTTCCCAGAATTTTAACATATTTCTTTCATTAACCTTTTGAAATTGTTTGTATTTCTTTTATCTATTTTCCTAGTAGCCAATTTAGCCATAACAGAACTACTACTTCAGGCTTGCCGTTTTTCGGGCTTACGTAGCCGAAAAGCGTCTCTGATTCTCTTGCAGATGATGTGACCAGATCATCATGAATTTCAGAGTGGTATAGAGCGCATTGTCATTGGCTAGTATTTTAAAAGGTAGGATCCTAATTTTTACTGTGACAAAATCAGTAATAATTTATACATGATAGTATTTAATGTAATAATAGAATCGGTAAATATTTCCATAAATATCTATCATATATTAATCGATCTCGTAATCGTCTTAAACAGACAAACAGTCAGTTCATCTTGACAGAAGAATTCATATCGAGTGTTTTTAAAATATCAATAACAATATTTTAATTAGGTATTTATTACGAATTAAAGAATAACATATCTATTTTTAGTAAAGTATGTTAAGTGCTAACTAAATTAAACCTAAAATTATCTGTTTTTGTTTTTATAAAGAGTTTGGCTTGGTTTCTAAGACCTTTGAGCCATATCTTCAATTAAAATAGTCCATTATTATTCCTTTAATACGCTTTAAGGTACCAATCGCGGAGTTTTTTCGCGGACTTACGAGAAAAATAAAATGTTGATGATATAGGTTATAAAATATTTCGCAAATGAGAATGAAATGATAAAACAACCAATTTATCTTACAAAAGAATGATCGGAAAAGGAACACTGAAAAATATTACCGTAATTCATGAAACGGTGTTGCATTATGTCTTTCGTGTATTGCAAGATGTAGCGATCGTTTTTGACATAAAACTGACCAATATCAGCTCTAAAAATACACTGACGTTGTTGATAAATGTATACAGCAATTTAGCCGACGCCTAAAAATACCCACCAAAACCGACGTAGGACAGATTTCTTTTCTCAATATATATTGGGAAGAGACAGCAAAAGTTAGAACTGTAAAATTACTAATACGTAGACTGTCTTTCGGAATTCATAGATAATATAAGGTTTGTAGAGGTGTATCCTAAAACATTAATTTTATTATTTTTATTTATTTATTTTGAAAATTTTATGCACAATACATTATATGACATGTCCTTTTTGCGTTCATGATGAGAAAAAATTATATTTATTGCCTATGTACTGTAGAAATAGACCAATATCAGTTTAAAATTTACATCATCTCATCAAATTTACTTTGAACTCAAAATAAACCTTTTCCCGTTGTGTTAAGTGCCGGTTTAATTCGTTTTAATATTAATTGTAAGTTTTTCACTTTCATTCCTTTGTGACCTGAATGGATCTCGTTTATTAATATATATTTAAGTTGTTCTTTTTGTTATTTTTAATAAGACCTCGCTTCTTCATTATTTTACTTTTTTCGAATTACACTAATTTTTATAGTTTCGTACCTTATAAAAAATTTTAAACTATGATTGTGATTTCATCTGTGATTTTTTTTGTCTGTCTGCTCTAGCTTCCTTAAAAGTCATATTATGATAAATATAATCGATGGCTACTGCAAATACATGTTTTAAATATATATTTCACATGTTCAAACAAAACACTTTACCCAAATTTAGCATCTTTATGAGCTTGTGTTATGAATGCTAAATAAAGATAACAATGTCTAATATATAAGTATAACGCCGTATTACAAGTAGGCAATCCGGATTGAAAAAGTACCTAGCTGTCATGTAATGCGGCTATCTTACACGCTTAGCCGAATTGTGGTAGCGATTGGTGCTACAAAGTGGCGTCCCAAGGTTAGCTTTATTGTCAGCAAGAATTTTTTTACATTTAAATGCTTATAAACATCTAATATATGATAACTAATCTGTTAAAATTTCTACTGTTTCTTTCATATTTTGATAGCAAATTAATTCGGCTTACTTTTATCTTAATCTTTATGGACAAATAGGAACAATTTAAATATGACACAATCAAATTAAAAGCCATTTCAAACTATGAAGATAAGTATTTCAATTTTTCTTTAAAGTGTATGTGCAACATAACCATATAACATACATAAAAAAATAATGAAGTCAATAGTTTATAATCTGCTTTCTAATAAAGCAATTATTACTATTAATTATAAATTTTTGTATGTATTATTTAGTATATTTCCGATATTTATATACATATATCTATATATATTCTCCGTTATCAAGTATCCATAACACAACCTCTTAACGATGCTGACTGGGCTAGATAAATAGGTGTATGTGTAAGATTTTTTTAATTTTTCTTTTCATATCACAATATTACAATAAAATGATGATATAGATATATCACTAGTAATAATGCTAATATCCTATTTTTATTAATAATTGAGACTGTCATTGTTTTTAATTTACATTTATTAATTTCAATTTGTAATCGAAATGATTATTCACTGTAATAAAGATAAAACCTACAAATTATTAATATTGATACTAACGAATAGTCACTAAATTTAGATTCGAGATTATGCTTTAGACTGATGCACTTTAGTTTAAATTAGGCGCTCGATCTCTGTCTTAATATTTTTTTATCCTTAACTTTTAATACTTATTTGAATAGATACATTAATTAGTTTTATGCGTTATACATTCATAATGTACGTTCAAATTAATCAAACCAATAATTGAATGATTATATCTCTTAAAATCGTACTTTGTACTTAAATGCGATTAATATCGATTTTATTTTGTGTTGTGCCATAATTATAGAGGAATGAATTAACAGAACTATCGCAATTACCTAATGCTATTGTAAAAACAAATCATTATAAAAATACATTAACATTTATATACTATCGCATCATTAAACATGGTTTTATGATGAGATAGTATATAAATGTTACAAAACTTTTAAGTTTCGAGGTAATGACAAATGTATAATAATTTGAATTAAAATTTTCCACACTGAAGCCGGTTTTCTCATAATTTGTATTAAATGTTTTACTGATTATAGGAATATTCTATTATTTATAATATTCATGATAAACATATCATTGTGATTTTATTGACACAATAAACAGTTTCAATAAACTCTGAGTATTTTTTCACCCAATCTCTTCTACTCAAAAGAAAAAAAAGAAATAAAAAAAAATAATAAATTTTGTTAAGAAATAAATAATAGATAGATATACATATTACAACACAAACGCGCTACGATCATATAATTTTGGCGCAAAATATCGAATATGTATAAAGTAGTTAGGTAAAATACTTAATAGATTAGCAAATTATAAAATAAATGGTTTACAGCAGTGTGAACTCCGATTTTTTCCCCATTCAGCTAAATTATGATTGGTGCAGCATGAATATGCTTATAGCACCACTATATTTTATCGTTAGTCTATGATAATAGTCTTGCAAATGAGCTTATTGTATAGTAGGTGCTAAATGATTTTATACTATACCTATTTCCTATGAACTTAGAAACAACTCTAGCTTAGCAACAAACAACTCTCAGGTACGTATTTCAACAATCTAATCTTAGTGTAACAAGGTCGGATTTAGATGCAAAGTTGTTCACATGCCCGCCGATTCTGTTGTGTATAAAAAAACTAAACTACAACAGCTCATACATCCCCACCGAGGGGCAACTACCCTAAGTTAGAGAGATTAGACCTTAGTTAACCACTCTGGCCAAATACGGGTTGGTGGTCACTGTTAATAAATTGTGTGTGAAGTTGTTCACATCACAAATAATTTATTCACAGCAGCCCTAGTGTGAGTTTCAATCAAATTGAACCGTCTCGATCGTGTTTGTCGCAACTGTCAAATTGTATGCAATCGACAGAAGTGCCTCTGTTGTGATGTAATTGAAACGATTGTTTATATATGCTATCGTTTATATATCAGCGGACCGCAACTACGATCGAAACGTCTCGATACGATACAAACTCACACTAGTGGTACTGATGTATGCAGGCTACCACTAGATTTCCTTCACCGTACTTTTACGGTGAAGGAAATGTTGCTTGATCGACGCTTTCGTCGAATAAACGTGCATATGATATCAAAAATTGAGAACACTACTACGTGGCGGGGTTCGGACCGCTTAAAGGAAGACTATGACAACCTTACTCACTAAGCTACCGCCACTTTACTAAATTAAGTTTGTGCCACTCGTTAATAACTATCCAATCAGAGAAAGACATTATCGGTCACGTCATTTGAAGTTTCTTAAATGAAAGCAAATTTGCCTAAATTTAACGCATATCCAAAAACATGTCTTAAAACAAGTCGAAACTCAACTACTCAACTTATTTACAATTCAAAAGCCATTTAATCCTCTTCCTAGTAGAATGAAAGAGAGGCATATAAATTTATTTTAGTGTAGGTGGATGCCAGCATAACCGCCACCAGTTTCTAAGTAAACAAACTTAGGTAAATATTATTACAACCGTCGTAGTTTGCTATCTTTTGTTCTAATTAAGGTGAATCATACGATGATTGGAAGCAATGGCCGAAGAATGTACGCGAGATATGCAAGGTTAAGAATTGAAAAAAAAATGCATCTTGAAATGCTTTTATTTTTGGACGGAACGGAGTAGCTCTTGGTCTAGTGTGGTAGTAGTAGTAGAAGGTTTCTAAGGTGAGACGAAGGACAAACCTTCGTCTCACCTTATGGTAAGTTGTAGGTTAAAGATGGAATTAACACCCAGATTATACTATAAATGAACTGGCTATCTTACCTCCAATCCTGGGAACCCAACAATGTTGGTAATATTTTTGTTGATGCGGCAACCTTGAGTAATATGGTAGAAAGTAAAGCCGACTTAGAAAAAACCCTACCACCAACAAACCGAACAGAAGATTTCTGCCCCCACTGGGAACTGTGCCCCGTATCGATCGATACACCCGATCTGAGGTGAGTGATATCAAACGCTGGACCACAGGCGGTTAAATATCATATTTAATAGCATTTGACATCACAAGTACAAGTGGTTATGTTGTTAATGTTTGAAATTTTAGAATAAATGATTTGAGAACTAAATAAAGAAGACATTGGTAGAGCAGGATGTAAAGCCATGACCTTGCACATCATAAGAGTGACTTCTTTAACTACGGAGCCACCGAAGACTTGGTAGAACCTAAATACCTATTCTATTGAATATTTTATAGTCTCTCGGGGTTTGTTTTATACTTTACGACCTTCATAATGTCGAAATGATTATTTTTCGCGCTACAAGTATTTACCCGGGTAGTGAGCGGTCATAGGTTTGCTTCCCAACTTTAGTTTTTGTTTACTTTTTGGTTTGAAGCTGGAGTTTAAGACGTATTTTTCTAGTCTAGATATTGTTTGGTCTTAGGTAGGTTAATATTTATTTAAAGTGATGTTGCTGCACCAAGCCACATGGGTTTATGGTAGTTTCAAGACACAATACAAATAGTGTTCGTAAGTTTGCCGTAGCTAATTTATGTCAAGAGCATTGTCAAAGTTGATTCCTGTATATACTAGGACGTAGGCATAGGAATGTCAGTTGAAAATGAACACGCGCATCGCCGGTTAGTGACTTTGTTGCGGACTGTATGGATGATACAATCTTTATGAATAAACGATATCGATATCGATGTAAGTAAATAGTAAAGTTCTAAATACTTAGGTGGGCAGTTGCTTTCGAAATTATAACGTAGCAAAAACCTAAATAGCTAATTGAATTCATAGTTTACAAGTCGTCGAATTTTAATTTAACTTCTGCTGTCATTTAGATAAAGGATCAGCATGACGTGAATTTCAAAGCACTTGCTGATAAGTTAAAGAGCAATATTGTCATCCATAATAGACCCCGACCACTTTTTTGTTGGTATTTGACATTTATTACACGAGGTAGATAGATCTCAAAAATAGATGGTTTGATAAAGATCCTGTGAATCTTTCGAATGTTTATAATATTCTTTAGTAACTAACACATAAGCTATAGCCAGATAATTTGTTATTTTATTTTACATATATATTAGTACGTTTCAGTTTATCGATATCAACATAATATTATGGCACATCCATACATCCATAAACGGTTGATTTCCAAGTACACTGCTCGTGTTAAAAATATCAGCGCGACTACGTGAGATACATCTTGTCTCTGCATTGGAACGGAGCGAGGCTACTCTACTTGTAAGGTTGATCAGGAAATGTGCCGAAGTAATAAATAATAATTAGTTGAATAAACAACTAAATTTTAATTGGAAATGGAAAGAATATTATACTTGTAAAGGTACTGTTGGGAAATAACGATGTGCCTAATGTAGAGCAGTAGTTTTTGATTCAGAATTCGGATTGCAAAATTCCCGTGGTTGTAGTAACCTATCCCTTGGATTAATTCCTAGTCTAAAAATTTAGAATTTCTTAATGTAAATATATTTTATTGCAGACGAGGTCAATGACGTTAGTTAGTAAAAATAATATTGAATTCACTCACACAACAGTTTGTATGAGTCAGGTCAGGGACAGAGACCGGTAGAAATGATCCCTGATTCAGTTATTTCTGTAAATTATTTTTTTCCGGGAACGGTGAGATAGTTAAAATTTAATTGTGTCTTGGTCTGACTGGTTAAGTAAATATTTCGATTTATTTATTCACACCATATATAATCACATATTATATATAACAAATAAAATATTCAAACCCATAAATCTCTCATTGTGCACATGTGTCATGGAAACATCCGCAAATAGTCAATTTTAGTCGTAAGTACATACAAAAAAATTATTTTCAGCATCCAAGCGGAGACACCGAACGGGCCAACGATAAAAAAACTAGTTACTATTTAAATAAAACTTTATTAATTACAATTACTATTTTAAATTTAAATTAATTTTAATTTAGAAATAACAATTTTTCAAGTTGAATTTATTCAAGTAAAATTTGAAAATGTGACATTAAAAAAACGGGTCAAAGTTCCAAGCGGCTTATAATATCTACTTAGTAATATCATCGAAAATCTCATAACAATTCCCGCTCGTATAAACAATAATAATGACATGTAAAACACGTATACCCACTTACCTAAATACTTATAATCATTTATCACAAACAAAAAATGATATAAGCCGACCTTGGATTTTAAATATTGCGTTGTATACCTCCCTATTTAACGATTACTAAGAGCTTGACAACAATTCGTTAATGTGCGTGTTACTTACATTGGGCTTTTATATTTGTTAACAGTTCATTAACATTACACTAATAGTTAATGTAGTTTCACTTTATAAAAATATTTTTTATATAAGTATGTAGGTATATGACGATATGACTGCTTGATGTTACGCAATCTGATATTTAATAAACAGACGTAGAAATTTGTGCTGTTTGGCTATGTTAATAAAAAATGATTGTTGATCTAATACTTAATAGTATCAGATAATTATGATACTTTTAAAAGGTTTGCTAACTCGTAGTATACTACTAAAGATACAGTTTTTTAAGCATTATAATAAAATCTAATAAACTGAATTCAAAAAGTCAATCACGTATCGAATTCGAGAGTAACCAGTTGACTTTCCGAGGTACAACGTTCTGACAAAACATTTCTGGCTTACGTGCTCAAAGCAATGTATTCTTCGATGCAGCGAATTTCCTGTCTGCATTTATATGTAAACAGAGTTGTTTATTCCTACAGTAAATATAAAAGCGAGTTATATTTAAAATGACTTGAAATACACCAGTCAAAGCAATAACGAGAAATAAGTGGAACAAATTTTTATCTCAGATTAGATATTTATACTTTAAAAAATATTGCATGTTGTCGATAGATAGTAATTCTATATTTTAAAACAATTACATGAGCAACTCAGAGATGGAACATTATTAAGATAGTTTAATATAAAATACCTTTGATTTAATACCGACCTATTTTTTGACCGAAGGTCACTCTATTCATATATTCCAAACTAAACTACATATTTTTTGTGTCGCGTGTCAAATGAAAAGTGCTAGTCAATGTGAGTTTTAATACTCAGATTTCAGATTACTGATTAAGTATCTAATTCAACTTAAGCATGCTTAACTGAAAACAATAACGTTATCTAATTTCAGCATTAATATTTGAGCGGCAACACCCAAGTGCCTCGGGACATTAAAAACAATCGCGTCTCGATTATTTGCTTGATTATAGGCTTGACAAGTCTATTTGCAAGACAAACAAAATCTAATAACTACTTATGTATTTCAAATATCTGTTAATCCTTAGTCATTAAAGTACTCTTCCTTACAAACAGAAAATATTTTTAAAATGTATGAACCTTTTTACTGTCGTTAATGCTTTATTGTGACTTTTTTGTTTTGTTTTTGAATTTCTTCAAACTGAAAATAAAAGATTTCTTTGAAATAGGTACACCTTTTGTGCATTTTTGTTAAATTAATAGATACTATTGGGTTTTATTATATCCTAGTAAAATTTTTATCGATTCTCTTCCCAAGTTACAGTAAAAAAACATATTGTGTATTTACGTTACGCATCTTTATTTAAGATTTAAGTGTCAGTTTAGCTTGGCGTCGTAAACAGTTACTGCCTTACTAGGCCATGATCAGTCATGACGTAGCGCGGCGGCCACTGCTCGAAGCCTTGACTTTGAACTCGTAGCTGTACTTTTGCTTCCGTATACCTTATGTATGTAGGCATACTAAGCCTAGCCCTGTAGCTGTAAATTAATTTTTATTGTGAGTAAACAAGGAACTTCAGTGTGAAGTTTATTTTTAATAAACCGCGTAAAATATAAAGGTCCACGGAGTCATTATTTCAAGCTTGCACGGAGTCATTATTTCGCTGTTAAGCGAAATGAAAGAGATTGGAAGGAAGGAAATGACGTCATGGTTAGCTATTTTATATTCAAGAAACTAGAGATTAATTAAAAATATATATTAAAGATACATATTTCCAATAGGTTTGTAAAATAAATTACGTGTGCGCTTTGAATTACTTAAGCTTTGGGGTCTAATTCGTCTAAATTATATATAATATCGGATGAGATTGAATAAATCAGAGTAATAAGCTCTTTTTGCTATTTTTATCATTCCGTAAGAGGTGGTGTGTTTAAATAATTTTAAACAACCAATTATGTACGAGATGCTGGATTCGCACACTATAAGTATAATTGAGTGTAAGCTTAGCCTTGCACTTGCTTGACAGGTTGCACAAAGTTAAATTTGATATATATTGCTAATAACTTTAACCTTCTCAGCACAGCACGCTATAAAAAAAAATATGTTTCCCGTTTTTGTAAAAAATTTTTGATGCTTAGTTCCTATTAGTCACATTACGCTGATGTTATTGCCTGTAGCCTTCCTAGATAAATGGACTATCCAACACAAAAAGTATCCAATTTTTTCAATTCAAATATAGTTATCAGAGATTAGCGCGTTCAACGAAACAAATAAATCTTCAGCTTTATAATATTAAGTAAAGATTTGTCAGCTAAATCTCGTTACGTTTGAAACCTGCATCAAGGGTCCGATTTCATAAAGTTTCGACCATAAATGTAACGTGATGAACTAAATAGTAATTTAACAATTCATATTTTATTATCTTTTTCTTATACATAATAATCGAAACAAATGTGAAATCTAATAGTATATAATCAGAGTCGTGTTCAATGTGGATAACGTTGCGATTACGCAAAATTATTTGACAATAAATAAAGATCTAGAGGGTGTGGACGACGTGCTGGAAAACAGTCCTCTCACCGTTGACTTCAAACACAAGTGAATAAACTTTATATTGTGATTAAATTATTATTTATCGGAAATGGCACCAATTTGCCTGGCGTAGACTTACTACCTTTTATCTGTAATTAGTTTATTAATTTTGTAAGGTTTCAACTTCATTTTACATTATCAACAACAACAATGTCGCAGTAGCAAACATTTGGTTTATTTTTACGCAACCACAAAGGAAATGGTCCAATTTAAATTTTAACACAATTGTAAACATGACACATTGAACAAAAATGTATTGAATTTTCATATAAAATACGAAGAAACTTTTCCCCGACCAATTATGTATGCTTCGCAGATTTATCTAAAGAGACTTTATTTAAACTGTCCTTTCCTTAAAATTGATCTCTGCACACTTTATTAGAAAACGTCTCTTTAATATATAAATTATTTTTAAATTGTTTGAAACGGAAATTTTTTGCTAAGTTGTGTACCTGTATGAAGGAATAATGTAATAATGATATATAAAAGGTGTATATCTGTATGTATGTATGTATATGTATGTTACATCGCATTGTAATATATAGTATGAATGATAGGACTATTACTTACAGTAAATAAGCATAAAGCATTAATCTTGTAAACCTGCATGTGGGTAAAAATTTGCTTTTTAGCTAGCTTTAAAGGCTTATTGTAAACAATTTTTTTTAGGTACTCGTCTAAAATAAATAAATTACCTCATTTATGTAATGACTGTTTGTACCAAAAAAAATAAAGAGAAAAAGAAATGCCTGAAGAATTTTAAAATGAAAAATAGAGTACGGAGGCCACAATACGAAATAAAATTAGAAAATAGCCTTCGAATTTAATAGAACACTGTTGACATTAATAGAATGATATTAAATTAAAGATTTATTTGGTTGTTTCATAGCATTTTCTTAGACTAATATTCTTATTTCCGTTTCGTTTTAAATTTTGCTAGTAATAAAACTCTGGGAATATTACACGCAAGTATAGGTGCCTACCTGCATTTCGAGTACCCGAATTCGAACAAAAATAACCCAAAAAACCCATTCGCTTACAAATATGTCCCGAGAAAGGACGCCTTTTGCTATTCCATTTTATCTTTTGTAATGCTGAGTACCTGTAGTGAATAGCACAGACGGCTGGTTCCCATATTCTATCTACAGATTCCAACCTCAGTTTAGATCCAAGCAACCACACAGGCTAGGCAAAAAATAAGTATAGCTACCGATAAAAACGAAGCGAAGCAAAACGTGACTACGCGTTAGGGATCATATTACGCTTACCTACTAATTGACATGCAGAAAAATAATGTACCTCCAGCAGAATAATTACTGAACAAATTTATCCTGTTAACAGAACGTATAAATACGTCAAAGCTGCGTAACGTGTGTGATTATTTCCCGGTTAAAAGGTGAAACTGGTTTCACGACTGGAAATATATCCTCTTTTACACTACGTTTAAAAGATAATAAGAAACTAATTCACGATTGTAAAATAATTATACGATTACTTCGTGCTAGGCTTGCTCCCAAGATAGTCTAGGTTAGGTGATTAAGTAAGTAACTGGTTTTCCTATACCTCATAAGTTATATAATATTACTCATCGCTAGGCTACAGGATGTGAAGAGACAGGCCCGTGTTATACAGGGTTTGAAACATATTGGAATTTCTTCTTCAGAAACAACGCTCCTGCAATATGACTTGGTATTACAGGAGTGTAAAGGAAATAGCAACCAGATTCCATTACGAAGAACTAGGCTTAATCGTTAATGAAGAAACCACTGCTTCAATGCTTCTTCTATAAGTTAGTTACTGCAGGAAATCATCTCTAGGTAGAGTAGTAAATAACACACACACACTCAAACAAATGTCATACACTCTTGAAAAGAAAGAAAAACACTCATCCCAAACATGAAACACTTTTACATTTTAAACATTTTAATCTCCTTTGCTGTGCTTGTTTTAATTATATATACCTAATGTATTTCTGGGCCAATAACTTCCAAAATACCAATATAAACCTGGTCACTTTAGCACATATTTTTTTAAATAAAAGTATATTAATCTATAACATTTGTATTCAGAATATACATTATCTCTATATGACTTGTAGATAAAAGGTATACGCTGATTTCAAAACTATAATTTGAACTGAAAAAAATGACATAATAACTAACTTTGGCACGAAGTAACTATTATGTAATCTGTAATTTGATAATGAGCATTAACAGTACTACTTAAAGTTTCGAAGTTGTTGATTAATTGATTTCATTACACCTAAAACAGACAATCAACTCCATGATTTTTTAAGAACTATTTATTAATCTAGTTTTCTAGATTAATAAATAGTTTCAAATTATAGCTTATTTACAATTTTATGAATAAATCATTCTCCGGCCAAGAAATCGTTTTGCATTTGCATTGCATCAAACTACAACTTCATAGTGTAGGCTTTGATTATATACGGCCATCCCAATCTAGACTCTAGGTAATCTTTGGGTATAATGGAAAATAGTTTAATGGTTTATCGATGTAGTACTTTTTAGAATTCAGAAAAATATAATTTACAATATTTATCTTATTTCTAGAAATTAATATGTTATCTGTATAAAGTAAAATTGAAAGATTTTGCCAGGCAGTAAAGTGAGAAGCAGAAAAAGCCTGGACAAAATACCAGAAAAAAACAGGGTTTTACTGCCAGCTCCAACAAAGCCTGTATTGAAGGAGCCCAAATTATATGGAAGAGGGAAAACGTACGCCAGTAAAGAATGCTATTTGTATAAGAAGATGTCTTATTCTGTAATAATGAGTTTCAATAAGGTACCGTAGGTAATGGTTTTCCTCACAAGGCGTAGAATTTTTACATTTTAAGTCAAAATTTAACACCTCGTAAACAAACTAATAATTTAATAGAGAAATGTTTGACATTTTAACGTTAAGCGTCATGTTTGGTATAAAAATATTGAATTAAACTAAATACGTCATCAATAACATTTATACGCAATACCCGATACTTAGGACAAATAAACCTTACAAATCTTTGGTGTGCTTTGTGTCATTGACTTAAGAACTATTTTAGAGAGTATGTGTTTATTTTAATTTGGTTTTATTACATATTGTTTGTAAACAAGGAGGTGTGTCACTGAGTCACGCTTGCATAACCTATTCGGTTTCAATATCGTAAACACATTCAAGGTCTATTAGTTGGTTTGTATATGTATATAACAAATACTGGTTTTGATAAAGTATAATTGATTATTTGTATAGCCGCGGTAAATGCATTAAGAATTATTTGGTATGCGAGATGCGTAAAAGCTATTAGTACTTGTTTACGGATATTAGTTATACAAAATATAATATTATTTACCCTTTCGTTTTCTTCATGCAATGGTTGTTTGGGATGACAATTATCTTGATGCGTGCTCGGATGATTGGAAGATTTCTGGCTAGCAAGCAATGATCTATTAATCGTCAAAATATAACGTTAAATTTAACGGTTTCTATTATACAAATTGGGCATTTTATTTTTACTATACAGTTTTTATTTATCTAATGTATATATTTGTTATGTAAACATTTTCATTTTCAATTCTTTATTATTAATATTATTATAAACTAAATAGTCAAATAATGTTTTAAAAACATAATAAAATTAAAAAAACGTAAAATCATTTTTAAGGCTTAAGGTATAGGCATTATTCATTATTTTATTACTCAGGATTTATGTATTATTTATTATTAAAGTTTTCTAAATCTCAATTTCTCTTCTCTACAGATTTAAAAATCCATAAATTTTATTAAACGCTGTTATTTGACTTTTAGCTTTATATTTGCACATGCTATGGAAAATCCTAATAAATTTAATTTCTTATTAAGGTATAGAATAGACGAATAGTTCGGTCTGGGTATCGCACCGAAATATTACAGTATTCACTTGGTGCTAGTGTCTGCAGGGCAGTGACTCTGCCAGTGAGTCACGGCCAAAGATAGGAAGAGAGCTCTTCTGTTTACTTAGACGGTTTGGTCATTTATGGGGTCTCAGGGTTAGCATTTAATATGTATGTTTGATAAAACTAATACTTCCTTATCTACAGTTGTTCTTGAGAAGGTATCTCGGTATATTTATACTTATACGGAGATTCTCAAGAACAAAGAAAATATTGTATTCATAATTACTACATATATGCACTCCTATTAATCAATCTAAGTCATCTGCTTGTTAATCTACTAGGGCCTTGATCTGAAAAGAATAGGTAAGAAAGTTAGCATGATTAGCTCTTTAGATGTCGTGGCTTGAAAATTTTTAAATTTCATAGTTAATAAAAATAACTATTACTGTAAAAACAGATTGCGGTTTTTGATATTTTCATTTGGTTCTCATTTTTAGTTGATATTAACTTGCACCTGGGAATATGCAATAAGAGAATTTATTTATCTTACTCCACAAGTTTTTATATGCTCTATTTTACTTTGGGTCGTACAAATTAGTAATATGAATTTATATAACTGAAAAATATATTTAATAAGGATTTACTCTTACAAGTTGATAGTTCACTTGTTGATATTAAAGAGATTATTACACTTGGTTGATCTATAGATAGTCAAGTCACTAGTTAAATATAGTCTGAGCATTGATTAATTGCCCAATGGCCTTGCAATTAAACCTAAGCGAGGAGATGACACAGAGTACTAATTTACCCGTATTTACAGACTATTGTTATATTTTACTCATATTTCTATTTGCTTTTATTACTGCCCGTGCTATTAAATTAAATATTTGTAATGCCAAGTCATTGATAATTCCAAATAAATGCAATTTTAATAAAATTGTAAAAGTTAATAAATTAGGTTATTTTGTAATGTAACTGCGTACTTGGTAGTTATATCTTGGTAGGTAACTAGCTATATGCGCAGACGTCTTTAATTTTACCTGTAGCATTTACGATCTTTGAATTCTAATTACGTTTTGTCTTATTCATAACTTAACATTCTCTCGTTGTATACGTAAGTATTGACATTCATATATCGTGGTGATAATTCGTTTCTAGTTATTGATAAATTTAATACTTGTTTCCAGAAGTGCTATTATCCCAAATGGGATTTTTTTAATTCTATTTTTATTATTATTTTTTTCTGTAAAATATCAAAACTTTTTTTGTAAAATGTATGTTTGTCTTTTCCTTGACATCTAGGAATCCCTCAAGGATTTTCATGAATAAGATACATCTTGAAATGTCTGTGTACTTCCGTCTTGTATCATAGTAGATAATATGGGTAAAAATTTACCGTAAAAAATTCGTTTCTCAATTTCGTCTTGGTCCTTGGACCATTGACCTACGTCACGCCGCCGGTTCACTCCAGTACATTTTAACTCTATATTTCCTGTCATAAGACTAATTATTAATCAAAGCATAAATAAATAAAGCATCAACGGGAACAAAATTATTGTTAAATATTCAACGGTTTAGCCTTGACCGTGTACACTTCCCATAATATAACGAAAGGCAGTTGCAGTAGTGAAATTAACCTTATTACTGGTCAATAAGGTGCCTTAGTAGGCGTAAGATTAGGCTGATGTACAGTCATGATAATAAAAATTTGTTCATTACTTCCGTTCGCGTGTTTTGGTTTTAATGGAAGTTGTAGAATGGTGCGTGCCTCTAGCGCGGCATGAGGTATCGTATAGCTAGCAAGAATATAACATTAACTTTAAATGTACTTTTTCTCAAACATGTTTGGAAATTTGAGCAATATATTGACAATTTTTTTTAGATGAATCGTAATTGCGGTTTTGGCGAAATACATGCGAGCAGCGGTCGGCAAAAGTTGTACAAAAATCCATATTTGTCGTTTTTAACGGCCAAATAAATTACTATGTAAGCTCATATCTGTCGTGTAATTTAAAAATGGAACAATGTTTTACATGGCAACAAAGGAGGTAATTAATCAAAGGCTTTATTTCAATTTCGAACGGGTTTTTAAAAAGAAAGCTGTTAAATGAAAAAAAAGAGTTTTAAAAGTAATTGTCTTTGACATAAAGAGTTCAAGTTTTGCCTAGGTATAACTTAGTATTAAATTACGCGGTTTATTTGAGAATAGTACTATCCAAGTCTTGGCCACAACTAGGTATTGATGGACTTACGTATGAAGATTTAAATCCATTTTATTTATTACTAGCAGTAGGAAATAGGATACACCTCCTTTTTTAACACAACGACCATAGTATCGGAGCCTTGGTACAATCCAGAAACAACTGTTCAATAAATTGTCCATTACAATTTATGATGCTCAGCGTGGATGGTGTAAAGGCCAAAAGGTAGGTAGGGACATAATGCGGATAGCTTACGAGTGGAATTTTTTACCTGCCAGTGTGATCCCTAAAAACATGATTAGGACCCTTCAAGTATCGGCTTAATAGGTCCTTTTAGGTAAGTAAAATAGGTACGGTTGAAAACATTTGCTAGACTATTAGGTAATTTAAAAAATTATGTTGTGGCCTGAAAACTTTGTGTATAATGACTAATCCTAGAGATTTAGTTACATAACGAACGGAAGGATGATATGGCTATCTTTTAACCGAACTAATGAGTCGGTGAAACCCATAAGGTTGTTTTCAAAGATATTATAAAATTTTTCATTCCAAGAGCTGAAATTTAGTAATTAATTAAAGTACACCGTGTTAAAGTTAGATTAGCGAGTGAGTAATATGAGTAAGAATTCAAAGGTTGGTGAATTCTTTCTGTTGATAAATAATAAATTATAAAGAATAAGATTTAACTTAGATTTAACCCTAGACAACCAAATAGATAAATTTAATGACCCGTCCTGTAAGTAATGAATGGTTCATCGTATGATTCTGTGTCTATCAACTGAAAATAATAATCTGTACATATGTCTAACCTGATTTTGATCTTCGCAAGGTTAAATCTGTTTCAATTGTACGAGCAAATAAAAAGAACAATTGATATTAAAGATTATTTGCGTGTTAGTACAAATAAATTGCGTATAAAGTCAAAATATGTTATTCGATTGTATATGTTATATATTATACTAATATATGTAAAATTATTAACACGTACATTTATGCCATTTGTTCGTAAATCAACTGGGGGGTCTTCCCCTAAGAATAACAGTCAACTTAGCAAGACTTTAAAGAATTGTCTAAAAATAATAATAATCGTAGAACCAAGTCAAATTATTATTTTTATTTTCGATCATAGACATCCGCTAGCCGACCGTGGCTCATTTAGGGCGGGCGAACCAACCTTTGCTGTGCCTATACTGAAACATCTAACTAGTTCAATAAAAGTCCATAAAATTACTGAATTATTAATCTATGATAATATATGTCGTCTATCACGATAAGAATTTTAAAAACCATATTATAATATACATAACTAGGTTAGTATTTAAATAGAAAAAGCTTTATCTAGTTACGATTAACTAATTGTTCTCACCTCCTTTATAGCTCTCAAGTCATAAAGATTATTAACGGGGTAAATAATAATCTTTATTAGGGTAACGATAATTTCACTTCGATATAAATTATACCTATGAAATAAATTCTCAAAATAGAGTATCCTATATTAATCGATATTGATAAAATTAATTAAGAGCTATCTGGTGAATTTGGTGTAATCCTAAGGCAATCTTGTATTTTCACAGGATATTTTTCAGTTTAGAAAAGTACGTAAGTAGAAGATTTTCCATGCTATATTATTAATATTTTTGTTGTTTTTCTTTAGGTTGTTCCCTGTTTTTTTTAAATATTTTTATACCATAATAAAACTGAGAAAGACACAATAAAAATAATTAAAATCGGTAAAGCCGTTTTTTAGTTTTGGCAAGACTAACGAACTGCTGTTTTTGTATATTTATAAAGAAGATGTTAATTAAGTATACAGGACACCTCCATCCTAAAATCAAGTGAATTGGTTCAGTAGTTCTTACGTGATATGCATTAACAAAATGTTAGCCTGTAAATAATCAACTGATTTAAAACAAATATATTCAATATAAGTACAGAATCGATCCTACTTTAGTGTTATTAGTTAAGATTAATGAATGTATGAATAATGAATCTGCTGTAGTCTCCGTATTATTATAGATAAAATAAAAATAATTATGGTTTTAAGTCTATCTAAATTATGTACGATTTTGTCATTGAAGAGCGTGGCATCTTGACCCTGTGTCCCTTGATCTTTCCCTTACACCTAAACACAGCGAACTACTTCATAGGCAGAATAGAAAAAGCGAAACTAAATAAACTCTCCAGTTGAGATGATACCACATGATGACGTTGATTGTGATTCTACCTCCTACTAATTTGCTACATAATCTTTAATTCGAGTCCAACTTACTTCATTGAATAAAAGATAATTGAATAAAAATTAGTAAAGATTAGATTCTAAAAAATAAATTTAAAATTTATTTTTTAGAATCGAAGCTTCACTTTCCATTGTTTCTGGAAACAACTAAGCCCTAACTCAAAATTATAATTTTAAATTTGATAACTTCTTACTCTGAATTATTTTATTTAATATTAATGCCTTTTCAGTGTTTGGAGGTCAGTTTCTAGTTCTGTTTAAAACCTTTTTTTTCAATTTTTAGTGTCAATTTTCTAAGGTCAAAGTCAGATGGGTGACCGTCAGTCAGTATTGTCGAATTGATTTTCATTTGTTGAAAATAATGGAATAGCTTTAAATAAATATAAACACAAACTATTTTATAGGTACATATTTCCATCGATGTCTCTTGGAGCTCATAATATTATTATTTTTAATTATTTATTGTATTTTTTACTGTTTCTTTTATCTGTACATATTATCCTGTTTTACGCTTATTTGACACAAGCAAAGTCAAATATATTTTTTATATTTCTACATAAAAAAATCGTTTTTGTCCAACTTTGCGCATAGGGAATCTGAATACCCACTTAAATTCTCCGTTGTCTTCAGGCCCTTCACAGAGCCTTGGTAACCCCTCAGTGACAAAAAATGATTCTAGTAGAAAACACAAAAATCTACGTTAACTACGTGTAGACTTTCAAAAGATAATCAAAGGACTCAGTGTGTGATAAATATAATGATGTAAAGATTATCTATGGTTTTCTGCAAGTTAATTATGTCACGTGTTGTACATGTGTTGGACGGGCTGTCTGGTGGACTGGCTAACACAAGTGAAGCAAGATAGTGTTATAAGATAAAATAACAGTCGGGCTAGGTAGATAAATATTTTATTTTTATTAAACTGCGCAATTCATGATATAAAATGAAAACACAATAATGTCATTGTAACTTTGTAAATGAGGAAAACAAGTTAAAAGCGATTCGCGTTTTATTTCTATTTACTTATTTATTTACACAAATAACGTAGGTAATTTAAAAATTACAGCAATGTCAGAGAAAAGCGACAATTTTTTATAGTCTTATGAATTTAATATCATATTCAAGTTTAATTTGGACCGGATAAATTAAAAAATGATGTCTGTGTGAGCATCTATAGAATAAGTATCTATAGATTGTTACTGTTTTATCGTTGAAAGAATCTTATTTTAATGGCCACGAAATTTTTTTTTTATATTAATAAGGTTTATTATTTTCCTTTTTTTTCGTGGCTTTTGATTTAATTATTCTATCTACTTATCTGAAAAAACTTATCTATTTTGATATTAAATTGTTCGTTATAACTATTTGTATTGTTGTAATTGTAATATGTCCACTAATTAATATATATTTTCTTACTTACCTAGTATGCTTAACACAAGTTTATAGTGATGCTTAATTTAGACAAGAAATAAGCATGGGTATGAGAAAATTTATAATGAATTTAATGGTCTCAATTAATTAGTTATTTTATTTAAACCGTCCAAATTGAACACTGCCATCGCTTCAACGAATAATACTACGAAAATAACTGAAGTGAACACATCTTTCAACAATTTTAAATTATCATTACTTTTATTTGTTGGTAGGTGAAATAGAAAAGGTACATGTAGATATATATGAAATATCTTACTATATTGTTATTACATAATGTGCCAAGGAGTAATTTGCCGCTACATGCTTGTTTTTAAGCCATACAAGTTGCTACAACACGTGACTATGATAAAAAATACATATAAACACATTAAAATATTAAATAGTACGTCATCTTAGAAAAATATACTTGCTTTAGTTTTTATCGGTATTAATAAATATCGAATGGCCACAAAACTGGTATTATTTCTCTTGGGAATTAATGTATGATGTTTTATGACTGAAGAAAAATAAGGTTTATCATATTTTGATTTGACTTCAAAATTCTATAGCAAAATTTTTGAAATAAGGGTAAAAGAGAGGCTTATAAAAATTTTATAAAATATCAATTAGGAATGAATTTTGGTGAACAGTTAAAAACAAACTTTAAAATATATTTCTGATTGATTAATGATCATACGACCTTATCTTTTACTATGACTTCACAAAGATGTTACATAATTTTATTATTTAATATGTATCTACATACGCAATATTGATAGTCAAGTATGTACTTCATTTGTATAAGCATAAAGTCTATTTTAGAACGATAAGTTTAGTATATTCAAGTTGGCAGTGTTGCTATCTAACACGATTAAATGACCCAGATCTGTTTCAAGGCCGAGTCTGTGTTGGCTCAAACAATTGCCAGTAGTTGGGAATTTTATTTGCAAATATTTTTCGGTTTATTCATGTTTAGTTAAATGTTAGGAATATGTTTTTAGACTCAATAGGTGTCGTTTCTTTATTTAAAATTTTATGTGTAATAAATATAAGAATATTGAAGGAAAATACACCACAAACCTTTAATAAAATCTTATTTTTTGCTTGGGCTTATACTAAAGGTAATAAGATAACGAAGTAAATGAGTGTCTTAATGATGAGATGTGCGGATGGATGGAGTCAAACTATTGTACCTTCTTCTTTATCGTGTCAGCGGTCACTGTAAATCGACGATTATTGTGCTTGTTTTGCATCGGGTTCAGAAAATGTCTCACGACACAGTTGATACGATTTGAAGATTATTGTTATTATATTTATATTATACAACTGACCCCATTATTTTCATAGATAACATTATATCAAACAGCACTCACTATTATGTAGATCAACTGTTAAAGCTGTATAGATAAAATCTAACATAAAAAGAAAAAAATAACTTAATTTTTTAAATATCAGTGCCGATAGGAGGCACATAAAAATCGGTCTATAATGTTTATTGACGTCACATAATAAACTATTTATAAACAGGGATACGGTGTCCGGCCAGCCGGTGCGTTGGTCAAAGAGAATCTTATAAATAGTTAGATATTTTTGTACCAATACACGTAGATACAAGTAAATATTTCCTTAAATTGCGTCATTCAGTTAGCTAGGTATAAACACTCAATAAGTAATTAATAATCAGGAAAAAACCGCCTTTACAGATGATAATGGCTATGCATTTGTTTAGATCTTTTCTCAATAATCAGCCATGCTACATAAATAACTTGAAGTCCCAATGGGAACATTGCGACATAAACAAAATCAAAATACATTGCCGAGTTATAAGGCAAGTACAACAATGACTTGTGACTGTAACAGTTTGGATGGTCAAAGAAAAAATCATTATATAAATAATACAATCATATAAAAGATGGAGCAGGTTCGAAGCACGAAAACCTATTAAGTCTATACACATTCCACAGCTTAGACTAGATCTTCTTACATGGGGGAAACAATGAGAAGTTAGACCATAACACACCGTTCCCAATTGAAGGTAGTGTTAAAGTATTTGCAGAAGCAACCAGGATAATTGCCTCAATTTTTTGAGGCACAATGGATTTAAAACATAGGATCTACATTAGAAGTTACTTTATTTTCGATATTGAAAGCAGTGTGTTCAAACCACTTGTATTACATTCCACAGCGTTTATTATAATGGTACAAGTGCTTTTAAAACAAAAGCCATTAGGTGCATAATACAACGTGCATGATTTATCTTCTTAGGTACAAAGCAAGGAAATGATTCGGTCTTCAGGGAAGTCATTTAGCGAAGGTATTGCAGTGTTAAGTATGAATTCTACTTTGTAAGCTATAATTCTGCCTACTAGCGCTGCATTTAAAACACGAAGTCTTTGAAAGTAATATAGAAGCCTGCTTCTATTATATGCAAAGATAATTTAATCTGTACGTAGGCGCCATCATTATAAAACTACTTTAGCAAGCCAACAACGGTTGGCCTAATGCACTTTTGTAAGTTTGCGACACCAGCTCTTTGTAATATGATAAATTCAATATTTCCCTTCTTAGAAGTAAGTAAAAATTGATAAATTAAATTAAAATTTTACGATGGTAATGATAGTTTTTCACTGGCTAAGGGGTAGGTCTCAGCGTTCGCTGCAGTAAAAACTTTTTTGGCATTTTTTAGAACTCCAAGCTGTAATCGTAAAACAAAATTAACACAGTGTTGATTCTCCCATGGCTGTACATTTCCATAATTTTATTGACGATTTATTTTATATTATTATTAGTATATTGACATATGCGACTGATTCATAATAAATAACTTTAAAATTAATTATGAAGACTTATTTTCGTTAATAAGCAATGTTCCATTCTAGATTACAACTCTCATTTGAGAAATACAAACATTTCCTTTCGATTTCACTTATGTTATGTGACAGCTATTAGACATTATCAAAATGTCACATTATCGACAACGAAAAACAAAAACTTTTACGACGTGATCTTGTTATATGAAAGAATTTAACAAATAAAATCGATACAGGTTCAAATTGTAAATAGTTTTGAAAATAAATTTTTGTGAAGCCCTTAAGCTTGTGATAAAATTACGCATTGGCAGACTGTCATATTACTCGTGTTAAGAATACAAAAACTGAAGTTATTTCTTGGTATTTGAGTATATAAAAAAATTGCGACGCACGCGGATATTTGTACAAAAAACTAGTGTGTAAACAACAAAGTTGGAACGCGAAATCATCTAATGACCTACATTTATTATATTTCTAACCCGGGATACGATGCTGGAGATGCAACATTATTATCTTTTAAAAGAAAAATTGTGACTTTTTCATTAGGCTGTTCTTTAAACTCTTCGTATAGTCTTTTCAGGAAAAATATTGTAAGCATTATTTAGAGAATGCTACAAGAGAAAAAGTTTAAGGCCTAAGACTAATGAATCATCGCTGAATTGTTGATACAATCGCCATCATCACCAGCCCAAACACATCTCTCTGTTGGGAACAGGCATTTCTAAATGGGAGAAACACACGAGGAGTTTGGAACATAATACCACCAAGCAAGCCCAATGCGGGTTGATGGCGGTTGCCGTTACAACCAGGACCAACGGCTTAAAGTGCCTACCGAAGCACAGAGTAGCTCGAGATTACAACTTCCGAATAACCATCGCAAGTATTTGATTCGTTTTCGTTATCGAAACCATATCGTTTAGACTACTAAGCCAAAGAAATTCTCATTCTATAAATAAGTATAAAGACAGCTTTTTCCAAAAATATTGCAAAGTAATTTCTATTTTAATTAATAAATTTACACTTTCATTTATCTCTGATGCAAGTATATTTTAAAATTCTTCCTACTACTAAGAATGCTCATTTTGAAAAAAGTATTTTCGTTTATCGCTAAAATACTTCAAAATAAAGTTTGTCTTTATGTTATTTACTGAGAACCTACGCTAATGTTTGAATATAATAACATAATTAATAAAAAAAACCGTATCAGTGACTTAGTTGCCATGCCTTACTCAACATAGTGCTCTGTGCGTAGATAGATAAAAAATCTACTGTTTAAAACTAGCTGTCCTTGGTAATAGAAAAAAAAACAATTTTATCACAAGAAGGCGAACAACGTGATTCTTGGCGGCGTAGTAGATGGTGTGAGCTATGGATCAAATAGAATACTGACATCTGAAGGTACCTTAGTCGCTTATAATAAGAGTCAATTTAGTAGTTATATATTACTGCCTGTATGTTCACGTAATCGCTAAACTAAGAACAATGTACGGATGAGTGACCGAGTTCCCTCCGAAATTCCTCCGAGCTTTGACAAGCATTATTATTGAGAATACTTCCCAACAGCTTTCAAGAGATAGAAATAGTTAAAATAAAACAAAACTGCGTAAAAGCTTCGTGCTAAATGTAAATTGTCAAGATAGTTTACAAAGGAAGTATATAAATAAAATAACATGGTTTAGTAGATCATAGTTTTACTGAGATTTTTCCCAAAATGTACATCTATTCGTATGTAAGAGTTCATTTTTATATTGTTTTTAAAATATTAACATTAAATTAGTTTTTATAGAAACTTTAAATTTTTTAGGTTATAATATTTTCAAGAAGAGGTATATTAGTTGAGCACGTGTTATGTTGGATGTAATGTCAACTGTTCTTAGATACTAATATGACTCAATTTAAAGTGTACTTAGCTGGTTAAAAATTAAAGTGTATTTAATTGTAATTGTTAGGTGATTTATGTAATTATTAAAGGAAGGCTTGCTTAACCGTGCAAGCACACTAACCTAACCTAAACAGTTAACACGTGACAAAATATATGATGACTGCATTAGCAAAAGGTAGAAAAACGATAATTTATCGTCTAGTGAATATTTTGGAGAATAAGCTATATAGCTATATTTAACTAGTTATAAGTTACCAAGAATAAAATAATCTTGGAAGTATTTATTACTATAATTCTATTTCGATTTTAAATATTCTGATTTACTAAAAGATAAAAATAATATATTTTTATCTTTTCCTCAATGGATTATTTACAAGGAATTTGACACAATCTAAAGGCAAGTTTCTTTATTCTTACTTTTTTGATAAAGAAATAACAATACACCCAAAATTTATAGAAAAAGTATGGTTAGTTTCATAAATATATAGAGAAATTGTTCTCCATACTACATAAGTGCTGTCACCTTTATAAAGAAATATTTTACTGATTTTGCTAACAATATAACAAAAATTGTAAACAATAAGGCGCGAAATAACTCTTCATCAGTTAAAGTGTTTATTTCTGCAGAAGGCGTGCCAGCGATTCTTTTTTATTAGATGAACGCTGTTTCAAAGCTTATGGCAACCATTCGGGCGCGATAAACTATTTGAGAATATAAATGAGTCGCCATATCGACCGGCTGTTTTGAACACCGCAAAAACTACGCATATAAACTCTGTGTATAGATTCAATGCTCGCGTGTATGCGTGCGTGATCAAATCTCTCGTATGTGAGACCAAAGATTATTTATTACTTAGTACACTGGTTATTTGTACCGATAATTCAATAATTATATGAGTAATTATTATATAATGGCTTTAAATTTACATTACTGAATATTATGATGAAAGAGTAAACAATTATTTCTGTTGCTAGTAAGTTATGTGTCATTTAAATTTATTAAGGCAATAAATAGTACAGATTGCAATGTGTTTTCTAAAGAATATCATTTTATATATAAATTATGCCATATGATAGATATTACTCATAATTATAATGAATACGAAAAAATTATTAATGGAAAATAACGCGTTTTTCAATCACTTCAAATTAGTTTATCAGGCTCAACACAAGTATAAGCCACGTGTTTAAAAATGCTTCCCTTAGAATGAGCGTTATCGGTTTAATCGAAGCCCACTGCGGCCTATCTGCGCGACTAATCTATGTTTGTTTTGTTGAGAATTCCGTCTGTGTGCTGTGTTTACAGCAACAACTGTGCTGGTGTGCGCGGGACGGCTGTGAGCGTATTTATTTTAGACACTCGCTACACCAGGCTCAGTCTTTCTTGTTTCATCAACGAAGCAGTGACAGTGTTTGTGTTTGAACGTCAATAAATAAGGAATAAAGTTAAAATGTCAGCTTCACCAATCGCGAGGCAAGCGACTCATAGCCAGGCGATACCTTCAAGGAGGGTGATGATCACGGACCCTGCGCAGATGCCTGATGTCTACTCCAGCACACCTGGAGGCACAATCTACTCAACCACGCCTGGAGGTTATTATTTGGTCAATTAGAACAAACTTTTCAATAATGAATGACATTGTATTTGCGAGGATAGTAAATGAATATCCGATTGATTATTAATTTATATCGATAGTTTGTTATTGTTGCTCTCATAAGTCAATAGCAACAGGTGCTTCAAACAGGCAACAATGTATTCAAAATAATGCAGTTTTAATTTAAAAGCAAAACAAGAGCAACCGTTGTCTCTTTACTTTGTTGAGTTAATAATAGATTAATCTGAAGGTATACCTTGAGAGAGCAAAAATTTATAAAAATCTCAATTTTACATTTTATCTAAAAATACTTTTCTCAATAAGTATTGAAAACTCTTGACATATAATAATAATTGGAGATTCTTCGTGTCAAAACAATATGCCAACCACTCAGTCAAAACGTTGAGTATTGAAGGAATAATAGATACTTAAAATTAAGAATAACTTAATAAATGATATTTCTGATTTATATCTAAATATTAATAAAATAGCTTTGATCTCGACTTATATCTTTCTAATATATTATAAATATTATGACCATAGCTAAATACCAAATTTCGTGTAGAAAAGACAGAATTATAAAAATAAAGGAATTTTTACCAATCTATTTCGGCTTAAAACGCTCCGAAAGGTCAACCTATAACCGGTTGTAAGCAGTTGTTTAATAATCTCGTGTTTTGGTGTGCGCATGGCCTCGCGGTTGGTCATCTAATAGTGTCTACTGTTTATATTTAGTCGATGCAATGACCTTTGGCCTGAACAATGACTCTACATAGCTCACAAGTTTTACATTTCTTGCGATAAACCTAGAGATGCACTATTTCAATGCTTCAATGATGAATTTAGATCAAATTACTATTACACGTTGAATTACATATGTTATTACATTGGGGCAAAGAATCGGATATATTTATTACATTTTAAAAGAGATAAGTGATATAATAATATATATATATATCAATTTCTTAATATAGATCTAAATAAAAAAAATCAAATTTAAAAGACTGTTGATTAAAACGTGATTTAGATAAATTATCAATTTCTTAATATAGTTCTATTATTATATCACTTATCTCCTTGATAAATATAATACATATATCCGATATAATACATATATTCTTGTACTAATATAATGTCATATGAAATGCTTACATAAGTAAAAAATATATAAATATATTAGTTTTATCATATAATATTTTGTCCATCCTAAGTTTGCCTGGAAGAGATCGCTCTTGGCGATAAGGCCGCCCATTGTACAAACATTGTCTACCATATAAAAAATCTTTTTCTTCTTTTTTATGATGTTGCTATGTATGCACAATAAAGTGCTGAATGTATTAATCATAGTGTATTCCAATATTGGCTTTGATTATTCTCTGCAGCAGGTGGGGTATATAAGAGTCCAGGTAAAAAAAAACATATAGATACCATGTCGTTTACTTCGCCATAACATATTGAAATATTGATATTTTGTGAAGCTTTTTTATTATCATTAAGTACATTACAATTAGATATTTTCATTCAAAAAACCACCAATTAAGAACTACTAACAAAATAATATATCCCCCTTAATGCATGGGGTCAAGAAAACTCGACGTGGTGTGGAATTTTAGTGTAAGTTACTTGGTACGTGGAGTCAATTTAAAAAACCTTAAAAAAGTGGTAAATAGTTTTCTCTTCACGCAGTATTACGTGACGGACAAGTCGTGTTTGTAAGTTTTATGTAAAATAAAAAGCTCATATTTTTTCTGCTGTAACCTCACGAAAACATTTAATACTTATTATCAAACCTTTTTTATATATTCATAACGGGGTAGCTCAGTCACCTGATGGTAAGTGATGACAAAGAAGAAGACATGTAATATAGAATCTCGGTCGCAAGAGGCCCTGAATTATAATTACAGCGATTGTATAATAAACACATTTACTTTGGTTGGATAAAGGATTAGTATACAAACTGATAAGCAGTAGTTATGGATACAGACATTATGATACAGTTGATTATTTAACGATCTACTTTATACTTTATCACGACTTAACTGTTACGTAATCTGTATTTAAACACAACTAAGTATATTATTATCATATATACTATGTGAATGTGTTAAGTGCTCACTAATCTGAATATGACTACTTATGTATTGAAAATGTGAGTTAAGTGATTATTTTTATTATTTATCCTTTTAATAGGTACCATACCATAAACTATGATACAAATTTATATTTTTTTACTAGTTCATGACAATATGGCAAAACACATTAACGTAAAATAGATCTTAAATATTGTATAAATAGTTGCGCTACCACTAGTAGTTTACTACAAAATTTTTATTAAAAGAATTTGTAGAATATCAAAATTTATTAATAATTTGAAATTAATTATCTTAATTATAAAACATTTATATATTTAATTTAGTACCCTATTAAATATGTTTATTATATACGATAAAAATTAATGAAAATTTAATTTCAATCTAAAAAAATACAATTTAAAACACCACTTTAATCTTGTGATTAAGGAAGTGTATTAATAACGCTGCGGGGCGAAATATAAAATATATGTCAGCTATATCGTCACTTAAGAATTATTATACTTAACAGTATGCATATTTCTGTACTTATAATAAATATAATTCCTTTTAGTTATATATATTATATACAAAAAGGTTTAGTAATTTTATTAATCTAGATATTAATGACGATGAAAGATTTAAAACCTTATGAATTAGAAGTATCCCTAGGTTTCAATCGAATCAAGGCATTGATACTATTGAAGCTCTCACTAGGGGAACTAATACGAATATTTATAATAAATTGCGCGCTTGAAATATGAGTATTTAAGAATAATTGCAATAAATTATAGCATTTAACGATGACATTATTCAATTAATAAATAAAGCAACAAGCTATAATTATTAAATTATTTTATGTATCTAGTGCGTCATTGCGATATTTATTAACGTGGTAAATAAGTCGATTGTCTATAAAAAAGACGATAATATTTAAATGTTGAAAATGTTGTAAATATTTCTCATACGAAGTTATCGCATCATGGCTTTTGAACTTTACGTAATTTAAATTCAAGGTCAATTTGTTGAATTCTTATTTGCCGATCTCGTATTAATTCCGGCCTTGTAATGTAATATATAAGGTACACGTGGAAGTTGTTCCAATTGGTTAAAGTGCTACACAAAATGATATCTGGCAATGTTGTAAATGAATCATGTAAAGTTTTTCTCCTCCTGGACGCCTATACAAGATGTATTTCGATATTCGCAATCGTATCGCTAAATGAAATATGTGTTTTGACAAGCACTCGATTGCTAAGCGAGACCCTTGTCAAATCCCATACATTTATAGTATCGATTTTAGAAATGCATTTTGCCTAGGTCCTCTATTAACGTGCTCTAAATCTTTTGAAATCTATGGTCTTCAACGTCTCTAGGTATACCTACGCAATGTTTAGTTTTAAACAGTGAAAATTGGATTGTTCTGTATTTGTATCCATAAAAATTAAATTAAAGCAATAGAGTTAAACCTAAATTTGGCTAAGTGTGTGTCATCAATTAACCATTAACATGTTTTAAACAATCGAACCGATTATGAGGAAACTTTAGTAAGTTAAAAATGTATAAAAATAAAAATGTTTCTTTGTCACACAGTGTAGAGCTAGCTATATCTAGGTCTAATCAATTCAGCTGAGCACACAATAACAAAGCTTTGTATAACTTAACCCAAGGATTTACAAAGTACACTCGTATTAACTTTAAATAGCATGTAAAAAGTTAGCAAACAATTTAGGTCGCCGCCCTCAATATGAGCCTGCCTTTTGGACAAACGTTTATTGTTTTGTAACAGCCATGGCAAACTGCCAGTGCGGTGTCGTTCAATCTTAGTTTAATTACTATTATCGTTTACTTATGATTAGATTTTTTTTGGCAAAAAGGTTGTTATACATTTGCAACAAAGTATCTTCTTATGAGAAAAATTAAAGCATTTAAAAGGGTATTATTACAATTAATTTTAATTATAATTCACATAAGAAGTACCATACAGACATTTCAGATCCATTAAATATTCTATAGCGGAAAAACGCGGGCGGGCTGGCAATGGACAATAGATTAATCACAAATGAGCGATCGGTTCGAGTTTATAGATTACTTTAATAAATCTTCTAATTTGAAACATATCTCTGAGTTTTGTTCTGAGCTTTTCTGACTATCGGTGTCCAGTCATTTGTTGTAATTTTTTATAAAATGTGTAAAGAACCGACCCTACAGTATCGTTGCAGAAATCCTTATGAATTAGAAGTATCCCTAGGTTTCAATCGAATCAAGGCATTGATACTATTGAAGCTCTCACTAGGGGAACTAATACGAATATTTATAATAAATTGCGCGCTTGAAATATGAGTATTTAAGAATAATTGCAATAAATTATAGCATTTAACGATGACATTATTCAATTAATAAATAAAGCAACAAGCTATAATTATTAAATTATTTTATGTATCTAGTGCGTCATTGCGATATTTATTAACGTGGTAAATAAGTCGATTGTCTATAAAAAAGACGATAATATTTAAATGTTGAAAATGTTGTAAATATTTCTCATACGAAGTTATCGCATCATGGCTTTTGAACTTTACGTAATTTAAATTCAAGGTCAATTTGTTGAATTCTTATTTGCCGATCTCGTATTAATTCCGGCCTTGTAATGTAATATATAAGGTACACGTGGAAGTTGTTCCAATTGGTTAAAGTGCTACACAAAATGATATCTGGCAATGTTGTAAATGAATCATGTAAAGTTTTTCTCCTCCTGGACGCCTATACAAGATGTATTTCGATATTCGCAATCGTATCGCTAAATGAAATATGTGTTTTGACAAGCACTCGATTGCTAAGCGAGACCCTTGTCAAATCCCATACATTTATAGTATCGATTTTAGAAATGCATTTTGCCTAGGTCCTCTATTAACGTGCTCTAAATCTTTTGAAATCTATGGTCTTCAACGTCTCTAGGTATACCTACGCAATGTTTAGTTTTAAACAGTGAAAATTGGATTGTTCTGTATTTGTATCCATAAAAATTAAATTAAAGCAATAGAGTTAAACCTAAATTTGGCTAAGTGTGTGTCATCAATTAACCATTAACATGTTTTAAACAATCGAACCGATTATGAGGAAACTTTAGTAAGTTAAAAATGTATAAAAATAAAAATGTTTCTTTGTCACACAGTGTAGAGCTAGCTATATCTAGGTCTAATCAATTCAGCTGAGCACACAATAACAAAGCTTTGTATAACTTAACCCAAGGATTTACAAAGTACACTCGTATTAACTTTAAATAGCATGTAAAAAGTTAGCAAACAATTTAGGTCGCCGCCCTCAATATGAGCCTGCCTTTTGGACAAACGTTTATTGTTTTGTAACAGCCATGGCAAACTGCCAGTGCGGTGTCGTTCAATCTTAGTTTAATTACTATTATCGTTTACTTATGATTAGATTTTTTTTGGCAAAAAGGTTGTTATACATTTGCAACAAAGTATCTTCTTATGAGAAAAATTAAAGCATTTAAAAGGGTATTATTACAATTAATTTTAATTATAATTCACATAAGAAGTACCATACAGACATTTCAGATCCATTAAATATTCTATAGCGGAAAAACGCGGGCGGGCTGGCAATGGACAATAGATTAATCACAAATGAGCGATCGGTTCGAGTTTATAGATTACTTTAATAAATCTTCTAATTTGAAACATATCTCTGAGTTTTGTTCTGAGCTTTTCTGACTATCGGTGTCCAGTCATTTGTTGTAATTTTTTATAAAATGTGTAAAGAACCGACCCTACAGTATCGTTGCAGAAATCTATCTATAGGCTACGGTAACCATTTAGCTACGAGATTTGCTACGAGTGCTACGAACGTAACTCAATTATATATTCTCTCTTTCCAGGCACGAGGATCGTCTACGAGAGGTCCTTCATGATGTCCCTGAGACAGTCACCAATCTCACAGACACCACCAAAGTGTTCACTCCCAGCGGCGATGCTGAAAAACCCGGGATCAGTTCCTCATCTTCAGGCAACGCCTGTGCAGAAAAACACACGCTCGAATTCAATCTCCTTTGACGAATCACAGGAGACATTTAGCATGGATCTCTAAAATTATCTTTAAGTATATGGACGTTATTCTGGAACCAAATGCATCATTAGGACATCTGTATTACTCGTATAAGTTATCTTAAAATCAAATTAATTAATAAAGCTTACATCTTATCCAAAAACCGTCAAACAAGCTATCGCTGATTATCTTATATTTACGTGTTCGTCTTTGTTAGTGATAATAGACGAATAAAGTCACTTCAAATCGTAGTATTTCAGCGAATATGAAGAATACTCGAACACGAATAGCGATGTCACCATTAGGTATTAATGATTTAGAGGATTTAACGAAACCTTTAGGATAGTGATAAAAATCATAAGTCATGGTTTATATTGATGCATTTGTATTCAGAGTGAGTAATTTTAATTTTAATGGCCAAAATGTGAAAATAAAATGTTTTGTCTAAAAGCTAGCGAAGACTGTTGGATATTTAGTTTGGCCTCGACAAAACATGAATTTAAGATAAGCTAGTTTCACGGCGCGACTGAACCCGCGTTTAAAACGCAATCCTTTGCTGCACCCATTAAAAAATAAATAAAAATATATAAAATGAAACCTTAATACAAAAAAAAATTTTGTCAAAATAAATAGACCAATTTTTAATGGAATGGATGTGACTCGATTATGTTTAAAAAAGTGGCAAAGGGTTATTGTAAATAAATTATTTTTAAGGCGTTTGACGCACATTACCTAAATACATAGGTGTTTAGTATTTTTATAATTATTATATAAGATAGCAAGTGCCATAAAACAGAAGTAAACTCGATGACTGATTTCCTTCTAATGGTAATTGCTAAGATTATTAATTGTGCAATCTCAAATCGCTTTAGGGCTATTTTCAAAGATATTTGAGAGGAGATACTGGCTGAATCATGATATGTTTCAAATATCAACTTTTATAATTGTTAACATTACAAATATATATTACATATCGTATATGAGCCTAAAATGTATTGGTCACAGATATTTTATAAAAAATATAAAACTAACGTAATTCTAATAACTTTTTTAAATTATCACGTACACTTCATCTTAAAGTAATAAAAAATAGTCCAGTGATTACAAAAATAAATAATAGTGATACTCTTTATAGAGTTATCATGGTTATAAAGAATTTAGTCACCATATTAATCAATTTGAAAATATATATTTGAATGATGAATGATTATGAGATGTTAAATTTGTAATAAACATTGTTAAGTAGTATTGTTCCAAAGCATTTAATGTCGTTTTTAAAAAGAGTATATTCAAAATACTACGACTCTCTGTATTACTGTAGGTATTGTAAGTAGTGAGAAAGTATGTATGTCTCTCCTTGTATGTTTTAATACAGAATATGTTGGTCAATGGTATTACAAGTTATGCGACTGCCAATATGAATAAAAAATACGAAAAGTTTGACATTTGTTTACTTTTATGCATCTTACGTAAGTTGTGAGCAAATTTTAAAAAAGGAATTGAATTGTGCTGCTGGGTACTAAAAGAAATAAAAATAATAATAGGATAATAATTATAAATATAATTTTCGAAAACGAGTAATTCTGATATTTTCTTAACTATTTTGAAAGACTTCGAATCGTTTCAATTTTTTCACAGAGAATAAACAATTTCGTATTTGTTGTAAATATAAATACGTTAATTTCGGAGCTAAGTCTAAACTGTAAGAGAAAGAACCTTATTTATTGACTTCATAAAATTCAATTTCTGCAAGGTAAAAAATGTTCAGTATTTGATATAAATTTGTGCGAGGTGGAACCTAACAATACATTTTTTTCAATTAGTTTATCTGGATTTATTAAATTTTATATTATGAATTCATAAGCCAAGCTAAACACTGACTATACCTTCTAACCTTATAATGAGATTCGTTTCTTAAATACGCTTGTCATGCGAAATTCTTTAGTTAATATATTTTGATAAAGCCAAGCATAAATAATGACTTAACGCAAGGTAACACTTGAATCAATGTTATACCTCAGGACAAAGGATCTTGGGGTATTGACAAATGTCCTTGTGCACTCTGAGCTCCTGGCAACCTACAAAGGGACAAAGAAAAATTCATAATTTATAAGAATGACGACATATTAAAAAGGTAAGACTGCTTTTTTATATCGATAAAGGTAGTAAAAATGGTTAAATTTAGCCAGTCCAATCATAAAACTCCATAGATAATAACAGTAACTCAATAGATAGTTCCATGCTGACCATGGTAAACGATTAAGATTACAAATTATTGCAATATCTCAATAATTCGGTACACTATCTTATACACATCGATACTGGCAATATCAATTAATGAAAGGAACAACTTAGCAATTTCAGGAGAGTCACAGACGTTTTTTCTTATTCCATCCATTCCATTGTAACTCCATCTAAGTCTCTTACATAATTGATATTTCTGGTAACGAGGTGTCAATCATTTTTCTCGGGATGAGTTTTTCCCTCCCATACTTTAAATGAAACATACAAGTAATTAAAAATTTAAATAATCTGTAGTCTAGTTATACACCTACATGCCCACAACTGTATCTGATCAAGATGTTCAAAGTTCAAATCCTAATGGGGGCAGAAATTTCTTAGTTTGTTTTGTGGTATGGCTTTTACAAATCTACCGCCATAACATAACGTGTACAGCATTATTACTGGTAGATACTAGATGTCGCTAGTTATATGAAGATGACAATGCCCACAATAACATTGGTATTAATGGCATGAGATTTTTGCGCTTATTTTACCCACAAGACACTCTTTGTTTTCCTTTACTTTATTAGTTTCGTTTATTTCCACTTTCTCTATTTATGTTAGTTCTTGAATAATACCAATTTAATTAACTCCATATTTTAAGGTTATGAACTCCTCCAAGAATACTTCAAACTTTAAATAAGAAAATTTTATTATAAAGATGTATAAAGGGACTTTATACCATATAATAACTTCGAGAAACATTCATAAGAATCTAAATTTAAAAGTAAGCTAAATTTTTGATGAAAATAAAAAAAAAACAGAGCTAAGTAACTGTAAGCCTCGTAAATGTCACAGTTTTGCATACCATAATAATCAAATAGGTCTTTGACCTTTGTGCATATAACAAATCCATCTCTTGCTGTCGAAAACGTTCTCTATCTTTAACCCTATCTCCATGGAATGGGGTTAATTTTTGTTTATACTCTATACTCCCCCTTATTCACCGTCCCCACGTCGCCATTATAATCTGTCTGAAACTAATCGGCTGATACTTGTTTCGCGCTAGACATTAATTGGAATCAACGGATCATGACAACGCAATGAAGTGTAACGTATTGATATTGGTATAATTAAAGAAATATATTGAGGAACTTTAAGACGACAATCGCTTTATTTTCGACTGTATAGTGAAGCAGATGTACTGTATAGTTTATTTGACCATGGCGAAAGTTGCCTTGTTTTCTATAAATGAAAATTTAGTCTACAACCAACTCTTCTGCCATAAATGTGTATATAAAGTTTATGACTACTGCTCTGCTACATCTCTCTCTTGCTCTGGGTATATACGTATACACATGAAAAAGATAGCATTTATGTTTAAACTTTTTTTTTCTTCGTTTTTGGCTTGTACGGCTTGTACATTAGCCACGACGGGGTTAAAAGGTAGGCAAACGAATTAAAAATGGGGTATTTACAAGGATCAGGAGTTTGGAAGTATATAAGATTAAATTATAGCTCAATATTATTACGACTTAGATATTCTGAAATAAGCACAATACACGTTTTTATTATTTAAATGTAATAAGGAAATAATAGAGGAAGGAAAAGGAATCTGAAGAGAAATGTGTGACTCTATAAACGAAGAACAATCATAAGAAAGACAGGAAAATAGGATGTGGTTCAAGTCACCAATACTCTTACCACATTCACAGGTAACACATTTATAATATTCAACCGAGCAAGATGTAATGGGGAGCATGTATAACCAATACGCATTCGAATACAAATATAAGTAGCAACTTTACCAAGCCTCATAACAGAGAACCGAGGCTTAGTTGGAATATGAGGTTGAATCAATTTATATAACTTGCGTTTACTTTCACTACTTCTAATCTTTTCATTTCCCTAATCATACATAAGATGTTCTTTACGACTAGATGATAAATCTTGAGTTGTTTTTATATGGGAATAAATTACCACAATTCACAGCGTCCTTTGCGAGTTTATCTGCTACAATATTGCCGTTAATAATTTGTCGAATACCCAAGCGAAGTGAACAGAATATCCTTTACCGAAACATTGACATAACATATGTTTGATGGTTAAACTTTGGAAAGATTTAAGTGTGATGTCATAATATTGACATTGCTTAAGACGCATCCGAATGACTTGTGTCAATATACTCACGTTACGCGCCATAGACCTAAGCATTGTATTACAGTACAATTATAGACATGTACATTATTATATTGTGTTAACTAGAAATGCCTGAGTCCTTAAAATGCCTTCCTCTGGATATAAGAATACAGCCAAATTAATTTATTAATTTTAATCGTTTTGTGTTGTGACATTGGA
This sequence comes from Acentria ephemerella, assembly GCA_943193645.1. Taxonomy (NCBI): domain Eukaryota; kingdom Metazoa; phylum Arthropoda; class Insecta; order Lepidoptera; family Crambidae; genus Acentria; species Acentria ephemerella. The sequence continues at coordinate 8,872,872 of OW971891.1, forward strand.
GTGGTAGTTCGGATAAATTCACATAGGAAGTGTTTTGTTAAAAGGAGGAGACCCATCCCCTAATTGTCAGGGCCCAACTCGAATTTTCCTTCTTAATAGTATGATAGTTATTACAAACGTGTATAGACTAAGTGTTTGCCTTAGTGTGTGTTTTGTTTGAACGAAGATTATGCTTATTATTTACTTATATTGCAACAACGTCATTGTTTTCATTTTTTATTTACACATAGGCAAGCCAACTACTTAATTCTTAAACATTCTTACCATCAGGGGATGTATTAGGAACTCTTATTTCCATTCAGTTCAAATAAGAGTTCATTATACACCATCAGGCTGGCTGAAACTTATTAATCACCTTTTATGATACAGAACTTCAACTAACACATCACGACTAAATGTTACACACGATTGAAACTCGACAAATTTGAAACGATTACCATTGATCGGGCTCTTTAGTTTGTTTGTCATGGGTATTATATAAAGGAAGTTAACGTTTGATTATATCAATATTCTCATAACATAACACTTATGGAACTATTATTTCAATATTATAATTCCACAAAAGCAATGAAAGGTAGTACATCGGCTAAAGTTAAAGCACAATTTAGAAATTGAAACTGATATGTTTAAAGCTCGTTTTGTCGGGATAATCCAGATACTAGTTATACATATTGTATTGTCTACAATTCAGTTTCTTCTATAGATCTCCAAATTCTTTACACGTCTAACTATTAATTCATGCTCATATTGTATAATTATTTCACACACACACACATATTATGTAAAGAGTTTTATATCGATAGAACAATACAACTATAAAGCTTATTAATTAAAAACATCGTCCTGAGTTCTTTTAAATCGTCGTAATTTTATAGAATTTTTCTATCATGCTATACAGCTTTTACACAAAGTTTAATTCCGTTGCGTTTTCTTTCTTTCCTTCGTTTAGTATTTATCATACAAGATGTGTTTGTATGACCAATTATTAGATGAATTGTTTTTCATACAAAGTTCATTGAGAGTTTCGTATAGTACATTGTCGATTTTCTATACTCAATTTACAATTAATTTATTGCTTTTTTTAGAATTTTTTAAACAACCTTAACACAGGTAAAGTGAACGAAACAAAAAATATTGATTAAAATCGGTCAAACTATATAGAATATTAACGAGTCTTACGGAAAGCAAGTAATTCTTTAGGTTAGGTTAGGTTAAAAAAAAAAAAAGGTTGTGATGTTCAGGTATTAGGTATGTAATAGATTGGTATATGTATAGTAGATATTAATATTGTGAGCCGAAGAGTTTGTTTGTTGCGTTGGTTAAACACGCTCTCTCAGGAACTACTAATTCAAATTGAAAAATACTTTTTGCGGTATATAGGTTAAAGGAGCTGAGTATCAATTAAACATGTTGCAGTAACAGGCAAAAATCTTCTTTTGCAGAGCTTTCGTTGCGTGCGCGCTGCTTAAACGGTTAAAGATACACAAATATAATGTATGCCGAAATTGTTTTCCTTTAAATGTTATAAAAAAGTCCGCAGTAGCAAATATCTATCTTTTAAGGCAGACTCACTATAACCTTTTTTGTTGATCAAAATTGTTATAAGCATGATTAAATTAAATCCTTAACCAAATATATACTCAAGTAAAATTATGAACGCGATCGAAGTTGCGGCCTCAGCTAGTTATGTTATAAAAGCAATGGTTACAACATGACAATAGACCAAATGCTCGTTTGCCCATTTCATTTATTTAAAAAGAAAATATTTTGAAGAGTAGTTTGTCTGAGTATACTTAAGTCTTCGTAACTTGCATTAGCCGGCAAGCAAATAGGGGATTATCACGATGTGGACTGCGGGGCGCGTATGGCTTCGCTAAACACATTACTGTGACCTCGCTCTCCACAAACGTGACCACTGATTTCAATGTCAATGGAGAATTTTTTGTTTCCTTGAAAAATGTCAAGAATCCACTGAGATTTTGTATATCTGGAATAAAGAAATTTTATTCAGATACACCTGTTTAAATCATATAATAAAATACGCTGACATAAAAAATAAACTTAATAACAATACAAGACTATTAAAAACCTCTAGGTGCAGTCAACGAAGACCCGGTCTCAACATTTTAAAAGCCACAGAAGCACTTTTATACACGTATGACGTCAGAATAAATTATAACAAAGAAGAATAAAACCTTTAGCTAAATAAACAGTAGCTTAACTTTGACAAAATGCTTGTATGTCATAAAGAAACGTTTGACGTTTGATTATTTTTACTTTGATAAAACTTAAAACATGAAGGAACCCTTAAATTGCACTCTATCAGTATCCCTAGCTAAAAGATAGAAAAGAAAGATAAAAAAGATAAAGATAAAGATCTTTTAGATACAGATGCCGAGTCCTGAAAGGGACAAGTTTGTATGGTAAACTGATACTTAAATTTAAATAGTTTGTTCTTGGGTTAAGGCTTTTTATTATAGTCTGAATAATAAAAATAACTTTAATATTAAATAAATTTTCCGTTATCTAGTTAGTATCCATAACACAAGCTTTCTTTTGCTAAATTTCAATAATCTATCTATGGAAGGTTTGGTTAAGAGGAAGTTGATTCATATATCCAAGTAAAATTTGTCAATAATCCGTAGCCGAAACCATGTATTAATAAAGTTTACTGTAGGATAAATATTATTATTAACTACAGGCCTAAACTTTTCTTCAGCGTGTGATGTTCACTCATTTACCATTATAAGTGTAGGTATAGTTTAACATGGAGGCTAGACGCGCCAACCCCACCTACAAGGTATACTATATATACGGTCTATAAAGCAATACTATATATCCCAGTTGAAGCACGTAGGAAACAGAGCCTTTAGTAGATACAATCAATTCAATAGTAACACAATATTTTGAAGTAATTTCTATCGCAATATATGAATATGAATATGATTACCACCTGACCAAGCTATTAAAGATTAAGAGCTAGAGTTAAAGAGCTAAATTTGTATAAAGTTCCCTTAGATAACAATGATATTTAAATTTGGAACGCCAGAATGTCGACAAAAACTTTTAAGTCTTTTCATGGAAAAACTTCCTCGGTCATAGAGATTTTAACTATAAAATTTGACACGCCGAAGAGAATTTACTCCAATATTTAATTAAAAACAAGCCTGTATATCGTAATTATTGACTTTCCTATAAACAAACCAAATAAAAACATCAAGTTCCCATAACTGGAATAAAGTTTGTAACATAATATTAAATAATAAAATTAAGTTTAATTGTATTTATAATTATTTTTATTTAACCTCAAATAAGGTGTATACAGTGGAGTATGCTTCTCGGGAATAAAAGTTCAGGATTCTGACCATAATTCCTTATAAATACAGAACCCTTCAATTCGCTCAGTATCCAATATGCTGCCCATGACATAAAACCCTGCTTTATGCTTCCCTTGGTGCATAAAATCTACTACTCTCACACCTATTACGTAGGCCAAAGAAAGCATAGTAGGGTAAAAATATATGCGTAAATAAGTCCTTAATGTATATTCAAGTTAACCTACGAGCTGTCATTGAAATTTCCGATATTCTTTTGTTTTCCTAACTCTAATCCATTGTATGTTTTCTGTTACCTCTGAGTTAACATCATAAACTAAAGAGATTATTTTCTTTACAAAGGGTTCAACACATTAATAATTGCGAGATTATAATTTTATTATTCTCCTGACCTTTATTATTTTCCCTATACATAAATAATATCTGAAATACTTTCAATCATGTCACCATCTGCTTTATGCCAATGACCCCGATTCCGTAGTGCACGAACTAAATTAAGTTCAGTTCTACTCTTTCAGTACAATACTAACAAAAAAGAGAGATAACACAAAATTATATAAACTAAATAGATGAACTTTGTTTCACCGACAAACTACCACTAACGCCATCTATTAGAATAAACCCGAAGCTGTCCCTTTTTCCATTGCTACTTAAACATTAATGTATAGCATGTCAGACTATTTTCCATGCTAAAGAACCTAAGATTTTCTTAATTAAGAGAATAATAAGATTTTCTTTACAGATATTTTTATTTTTAAACCATGCGTGAATTAAACTAATAATTACTCAAATACGTAAAGCTGGTTTTGAGTTTTTGCAAGACACAATAAATTTTTATATATAAGAGATAAATTCCATGAACAAACATTGCAAAGTTCTCTTATTGTAATCACCATTTTTAGATATTGACAAATATTGTTAGACCAAACCTTTTTATAATATAACTTTATAATATACAACACCCTGGCTGCATTGTTTATGACATATATTTTTTCTAATAATATTGTTTTCTATTTTTATGTCACATCATTCTTTTTAGCTTGTCGAATTATATCACTGCGATCTATACTATTGGAATTTTGCTTTCCTTATTTTAGAAGGTTATGGGCTTATTCTACCTTTAATATGGATAATTCGACATACCGTAGCCCTGCCGTGACCGTAAGTCAACATAATTTTATTTCAAAGTTAATTGGAAGAGCTAATTATAATTCGTGGAGCTTCGCCATGCAGATGACGCTCATAGACGCTGAACTGTGGGATTTTGTCTCGCATCCATCTACATGTGCTGTAAAATTAACTCCGGAAGAATTCATGCGGCGCGACCAACGTGCAAGATCTAAAATTTGCCTGAATGTAAGCGAAATGGTCTATCCTATTGTGGTCGCTTGTGATACTGCTGAACAGACTTGGCTTGCTCTTAAGAAAGCGTATGCAGATAGCAGCCTAAGTAGACGCCTTTCACTCCTGAAAAAACTATTCAATTGTAAGCTTGAGTCATATCCTGACATGGAAAGCTACATCAATGACATCCGCGAAACTCAACAGAAGCTTTCTGCCATCGGAAAAGCTGTCGAAGACGAATTTGTTGGTGTAGTGATGCTAGCAGGATTGACAGAAGAGTACTTGCCTATGGTAATGGCAATTGAGCACTCGGGTGCTACTATCACAGCTGATTATGTTGCTACTACACTTATGAAGGAAGGACAGCGTCGAGTGAATACAACGGTCAGCTTTGGAAATAATGCTTTTGCTACTACATCTTCGAAGGCGACTGTTGTGTGTTCCTACTGCAAGAAGTCGGGGCACCACGTGTCTAAGTGCAGGAAGCGTTATTATAATTCCAAAAAGAATAAAAAGGGCATCGGTGATACTACTGCTAATTATATTACAGATTTTACACTTTTATCATCTTTTCATTCAATTACAGGTCATAATTCCCCTTCTTTATCCCAGGATTGGTACATTGACTCTGGAGCCACGAGCCATATGAGTTGTTTTAAGGATTGGTTTATTGATTTTACTCCTCTCCGTAAACCAGTTACTGTTGCCAATAAAGAAGTTGTATATAGTGAAGGAAAAGGTACCGTGTCTGTAAATATATGTAATAGTGTAATAAAAATTTCTAATGTACTTTATGTACCACAACTTTCGACTAATTTATTGTCTGTTAGGGAATTAGTTAGTAAGGGTTTTATAGTTATTTTTTCTCCTAAAGGCGCCTCCATAATTAAAAGAGAAGGATGTAAAGTGTCTGGAACACTTTTAGCTTCTGCCTCCAACTTTTCAGGCATGTATAAGTTAGATTCTTCTTCTCTTAACAATCAAGCATATACAGCTCAAACTAAAGAGCCCATGCTACTGTGGCATAGACGCTTAGGTCATTTAAATAATAAAGCCCTAGATATTTTAAAGAGAAAACACATAGGAATAGATTACTCTGACAGATTATGTCAAACATGTGTCCCATGTTTACAAGGTAAGTTGACAAGGAAACCTTTTACAAAGTCAACAAGTAGGTGTAATAATAAACTAGAACTTATTCACACTGACCTTTGCGGACCAATGAGTACGCAGTCGTGGGGAGGTTCTCTATACCTACTTACCTTTACTGACGACTTCTCTAGGAAAACTTTTGGCTATTTATTAAAGAACAAAAGTGAAGTATTTCGAAAGTTTGTAGAATTTAAGCACCTCGTAGAAAACCAAACAGGTCTTAAAATAAAGGCACTTCTTCCGACAATGGTCGTGAATTTGTTAATCATCAAATGAGTACGTTTCTCAAAGACAATGGTATTATTCAGCAACTGACGGTTCCATACCATCCTCAGCAAAATGGTGTTTCAGAAAGGGTTAATAGAACCGTCATAGAAAAAGCAAGGTCTATGCTTAAAGATGCTAACCTGCCTAAAGCCTATTGGGGAGAAGCTGTTAGTACAGCTATTTATCTTAAAAATTATTCTCCAACTCAGGCATTAAATTTTAAAATTCCCGAAGAAATTTGGACAGGAAAAGCAATAAACCTATCACATTTAAGAGTTTTTGGTTGCACAGCTCATGCTTTAGTTCCAAAAGAAAAGAGAACTAAGTTGGAATCCAAAACTCTTGACTGTTTGTTCGTAGGCTATCCTAGTGACTGCAAGGGTTACCGTCTGGTAAATCCTAAGAATCCTAGGAATGTTATTATTGCTAGAGACGTGGTTTTTATAGAAGATAAAACTGTAGAGTCTCCTCAGCCCACAGATTTTGTGGAATCTGAACTACCATCAATTAATATAGAAGTCTCTGTTCCTATAGATCCTGTTCCATCTACAAATACTGAGGAACTTCCGGCACCTCAACAATCAGTTGGATGTCCCAGTATAAATATAGATTCTCAGTCAACATGCTCAGAAACTCCGGACGCCATTGAGTGTACCCGCCGATATCCTTGTAGAGAGCGCAATCCTCCACAGAGGTATGAAGCAAGCACTTGCCTTATATCCCCTGATTTCGAACCTGAGTCATTCAAGCAGGTACAGGATGACGCATATAAGGAAGATTGGCTTAATGCTATGAAGGCGGAGTACGATTCCTTGATGAAACATGGCACTTGGATATTAGTTGACAGGCCTAAAGACCGGAAGCCTATCAAATGTAAATGGGTGTACAAAATTAAGAAAAACACAGACGGAAATATTGTAAAATATAAAGCTAGACTTGTAGCAAAGGGCTTTACGCAAGTCTATGGAGTAGATTATGGAGAGACTTTTTCACCTGTTGCGAGGTTATCTTCCATTAGACTTCTTCTAGCGTTCGCCGCTAAATTAAATCTTCAGATTGATCACCTGGATGTTGAAACAGCATTTCTGAACGGCGAGCTTGAAGAAGAAATTTACATGGAACAACCTGAAGGTTTCATTACAGAAACAAAAAAGGTTTGTTTACTCAAAAAATCTCTCTATGGTCTAAAGCAAGCTCCGAGACAGTGGAATAAAAGGGTCTGCGAAGCAATGCAAAAGTTGTCTTTGACTCGCGCAGAAACAGAGCACTGTATTTATTATCAAAGAGAATCTGAAAATCTTCTTGTTGTTGCGGTTTTTGTAGATGATTTTTTCATTTTTAGCAATAATATTCAAATGAGAGAAATGTTTAAAACGGGGTTGAAACAATCTTTTGCAATTAAAGATTTAGGTCCAGTCAAAGATTGTTTAGGCATGAGGGTTACACGACACGATGATGGTAGTATCAGTCTTGACCAAACCAACTATATTGACAAACTTGTTGATAAATTCAATTTGAGCAAAGCCATATCAGTGTCAACGCCTTTGGAAGCTGGTCTCAAATTAATTTTACCCAATAAAGACGATGAGAAATTGGATTTACCGTATCAGCAGCTCATTGGATCTCTAATGTACATTTCTATTGGCACTAGGCCGGACATATCTCACGCCGTATCTGTCCTTAGCCAATTTAATGCACATTATGGGGAGGTACACTGGAGAGCTGCTAAACGGGTACTCAGGTATCTTAAGGCAACTAAAACCAAAGAGCTCAAATACACAAAGTCGACAAGCGATATTGTGGGATATGCTGATGCAGACTATGGGTCTAACCTCGTAGACCGCAGATCCTACACTGGCTTTGTGTTTATGCTCAGTGGCTCAGCCATATCCTGGGAATCACGTAAGCAACGCACTGTCGCACTTTCTACCACCGAAGCAGAATATATGGCACTCAGCGAAGCTTGCAAAGAGGCCATATATCTGAAATATTTGGTAAAGGATATTTTTCAATACAGCAAACCAATTACGCTGTACTGCGACAATCAAAGCGCACTTCAACTCACCAAAAACAACACTCATCATTCGCGCACCAAACACATTGACGTTAGGCATCATTTCATTCGAAATTCTATCACCAGTAATGAAATAATTGCTGAGTACATTCCTACTGGTAATATGATCGCCGATGTCCTTACTAAGAGTTTACCAAATATTAAACATGTAAAATTTGTAAAATGTTTAGGTTTAGTTTAAACTTACTCTAGGACGCGGACGTTTTATTTTTTGAGTGATTTGAGTTGTGTATAAATAGTGTTAAAGTGTGTGTTTATATAGATGTAAGTTTTGTGGTTGTTAGTGTAGTTTTGATAATGCATTTACTGTATATAGTGGTGTATATATACAGGGTGTTTATATTACGGGGAGGTGTTAGACCAAACCTTTTTATAATATAACTTTATAATATACAACACCCTGGCTGCATTGTTTATGACATATATTTTTTCTAATAATATTGTTTTCTATTTTTATGTCACATCATTCTTTTTAGCTTGTCGAATTATATCACTGCGATCTATACTATTGGAATTTTGCTTTCCTTATTTTAGAAAATATAATGTTATATCTTATACTCGGAAATTAAAACCTATTCTTTTTAACCACAGTCTGGATGATGCCATAGTTCGATTAATTCGATTATCAGAATGGGAAAACCTTTTAAAAAAGCATAACATTAAAAATACTTCTCATATAAACGTTCTATCTTGGACTTTTTGCAGCTCCGTATGGAATCTCACTATAATGTGCATATGAAAAGAAAAAAAACAAAAAAAAATATTAACTCACTCAACTATCGATGGTTGAGTGAATTAATTCCTAATTAAAGATATTAAGAATGAATCTTATTATGATTCCTTACGCATATATAACTTACAGACTCTTTAACCGAAGAAAATGTTTGATACAATCGCTCCTTTAAAATATTCAACTCAATGATTTATTTCTTCGAGCTGCTCTCTAATGTTGAATTCCCATCCGACCCCATCTACCGGTGCGCTTATCACGTACGCTATCACTATTTATTCCTCCTAGCTATAAAAAATCTATACTCGTTACTTATTCTTCTACCATTCCACCATCATTTACAATTATTATTAAGGGACCTATTTAATATTAAACACGATAAGTTAAAGCAAGATTAAAAGCATTCTATTTACTAGATTATGTTGTTAAGTTTTATAATTTAATTTTAAACTTATACGAGTTTTAGTAATAAGAGTTTTAGTTGGTTACATTTACATTATTTGCAGCTATTTGCGTCTACTTTGCGTACTAAGAGGTTGTGTGACTCCTTTCTCTGTCGCACAGCGTGGAATTTCTTACCAGCACACGTATTCCCTCCTTACAACACGGGTTCCTTTAAAAGAGGCGTGAAAAAGCACTTTTTGGGCCGGAAAGTGAGGGTGGCTAGGGCAGTATGTCACATGCTTCAATAGCCTTCACATACTCCTCTAATGCTTGTCATCAGGTGGTGTAGAGTAATTTGCTGAGCTTATTTGCTTTGCTTTTATATATATTTGATATTGCAATAAGACTTTCGACTTCTACTGATGTACTTGTTATTGAATCTCATAGAAATTATCACGATACATTTAGTGCAAGTCCATTTGAGTTTAGACACTAAATAAGTTTAGAAATGTAACGTGTATATGCATGTTAGATTGGAACATATAAAATTGAAATTTTGTCAAACACCTGTTGTAGTATTTGTATTTAAATATTTGAAACATCACGGAGAAATAAAGGCTATTATAATTATTAAAGTATAATTTATTATTATTAATTGTATCAACTATTTGACTGTGTAAAATTCCTATCACATATAACGGCGAGATAATCATGTCCAATCATGACAGCTTCAATAAACTGATCAAATTTGTATATAATTACTTGTTAATATTTATTTGTAATAATAAAGTCAAAATATATGAAAAAAAATGCTTTTTATTGGCCATTCAATTTTTGTTTCCAGCTCAAATGTTAAATAATGTGCTTATAAGAATTAATAGTACTAATATAATCTATTATATTCTTAGACTTACACCTTATATTTAACTAGCTAGCCCAAAGTAAGCATCCAAGTAGTATTTAATTTAAAGCGGTGAGCCTATTGCGGTTGCGGGGGATGAAATTTTTGTGATGTTCGAGTGGATGGAACATGTCACACAAGAACTGGCGGACGGTGTTGTTTCCGCGGCTGGTTTCTATACGAGTGTACTATACAGGTATTTTATGTCAAAATCCAACGCATCCTAAACCATTTATAAATAAGTTTTTTAAACCCAACATGACTCATCAGCGAAATTGATAATATAAGAAAACTTAATATAGAAGCAATAAATAAATCAGACGTCAAAATTTATTTTTTAGAAAATGTTTATATTAAGTTAAAAAGTCTAATCATCATATCTAGGAATAAGTGTTCTGTTTTCTTTTATGTGCTGTTATGATGTGAATTATTGGTAAAGAAATGTAAAAGTTATAAGAATTACAAAAAAGGAATTTTCCTACAAAGGTAACTAAGGAAAACCTTCAACGAAAAGATTCACGTTCTTCGATTATGGTGGGCGTAATGAGGGCATTAGTAAGAAGCTCTCGAGATCTTTGGAAGCTAGGGCGGATCATGTCAAGTTGTCAAACTTATCAATAAGTAAGGCATTCAAGTCTTTAAATAAATATTACAAAATTATAGCAGTTTATTATTACGTCTTTACTACGTGACGTCATAAATACGTACTATTTAATAACTTAAATAGCTTGGTAAATGTTACCATTGACTACCGCAAAACAAAACATATGTTTCGAATGGTAGATTGTAAATAAGTTCTTGTACAGAATAATGAAAGGTATAGTTTACTGGATTAAAACTCATGAGTAAACTTTTAAGCTCTAACCGCTGTAACTTTGATATAGTGAGGCTTATTAATCGAAATTGTATTCAGGTGAGGTTGACGAGAGAGTCAACCTATATTTGATGTGGAACGCTTTAGTCGAAAAAATTGTCGAGCGCTACCACATTCAAAGGTGACTCGATTCGAATTCGATTATATTCCGACAGCGACAACAGATGGCCGGACCCAGTTCCGCATTATTATATAACATGGTCATTTACTAACCGAGATGTGCATCTTCGGGAGGGTTCTTTGCGGATTTAAAATCATTCATCGATTATAAAGTAGACGTTAGCAGATCTTAATTGAAATTAATAAGTGTAAGGCGCGGAGGGTTTGTTTATCAGGGCGGGTAGGGTTGGTCCGGCGTCAGCTGAGTGCGCGCGCCGCGGTCGATATCGGGGGCGGCGAGCGTGCGCGCGACTATCGAGCCCACACGGGGGGCTGCCGCCGCCACCGCCGGCCGCGACGTGATGCATGCCGGGAGCTAGCTGCACGCGCGCGGGCCTCATGGGCACCGTGCTGAGCTTCAGCCCGCGAGAGCGGCGCCCGCCCGTCGCCGCGCCGCCGCCCGACCGCGCTGCGCTCGCTTACTCCTACGAGCGACTCAACAACGCTAAGAACAGGGAAAACCGCGACCTGCCGCGTGACGAGCGCCGCGCCACTCTTGATGACGCTGCCAAGATCATCTCGGAGAAAACGGCCCTCGAGAAGAACCTCAAGAAGCACTCGCTGTTCATAAACGCACTATCGTGGAAGAGGTTTTCAACCGCTAACAATAACAAGAAGAAATTAGAATGCAAGAGCAAAAGCGTGACTACGTTCCGCGCGCCGCTGACGGACAATGCGCCCTTGGACCGGAACAAGAATGTGAGCGTGCAGGGTGTGGTGTACGCGAGGCCTACGCCTATACCGGCACCTTTGCCTCCGCCAGCCGACTTGGTGCGGGCTAATGCGCTCAACAACAACGTGTGCTATGCGGAGAAGCTTCACTCTAGCGTGGTGGGCCCTGTGGTCGCACCGCGCAAAACGGTTATCCAGGCATCTACGTCAGAGCTGCTTAAGTGCCTGGGGATGTTCTTGCACGCTCGCTGCCACCGTCTACGAGACTTCCAGGCTGGCGACGCCGTCATGTGGCTGCGCACAGTGGACAGATCGCTTCTTTTGCAAGGATGGCAGGTAAACAAACGCCGGTAGCGTCTTCCCTCCTTCGTAGATGTTCTTTTGTTTGTAAAACGAGCGCTACTAGCGATGCGCAGTTGTCACCAGCATACAGGCGATCATTACGACTTGTGGGAGTGTTGTAGCACATCTGCAGTGGTCGCCTCTATTCTGGCGAACATCATGGTGCCCAACGCGGCTGCAGTGACCGTGAGCGTAATATTAATGTCCCACTTATACATTTATGGGTCATATGTTTGGCCGTTCTATTAATTAACGTTGCACGTAATCATTTGTTATTGTTCTATTGTCGCTTTTCTACTATTTTGCGTAATTCGTCAACGGCAATATCTCGACACTAAAGGAAACCTTTCATTAGTACAATAATAAAAAAATACTATTGAAGAATATTAGCAACCACTAAAATTAATGAAAGAAAATCTTACGAAATACTAAGCACAAGCCATTTTATATGCGTAAAATACTATTGAATAGATCCAGGACTATATAAAGCTAAAAGATGTTCAGGTGTTTGATATTCGGTTTTAGGTAGATACTCTAAGCCTGTCCAGTCATTTACAAGATTAATGAGAGGGTAGGAGTTCATTAATTTACAGTGCCACCTAGGCGCAGCATTAGTAGCAGCACCGAAGTAATTTATCTTGAAATAGAGTCTCACTTGCCTACTATATAATTTATATTGGTATTGCATTTAATTTGAAATTTACTTTATTAAATGACCTATTAGTTCAATATGGGAACTTAATGTCATATGTATAGAGTATAACACATAGTTATGGATTATAAATGTTTGTATATTAGTGGGTAGCATAAATAATAGATACTCTTAAGTTGTATTGCCGCCGGCAAACTGGCAATAGACAAAAAATAAAAAGGACTATGCCAGTGTAATTTAGTTGTATTTGAATTTATCGCACAATTACAAAAGATTGCATAGATATTCATTACAAAAACATTACTTTCAAAAGTCAAAAATTTAATCAAATAGTACCGATGATTGTAGATTGCTACTTAGCAATACGGCGGCCGCCTTTTGTATTGTTTTGTTTTGGTTCTGCAAATTATCTTTTATGTGTGTTTGAATAAATAGCATGAGAAACTATTACGCTATTTAAAAATTCAACAATAATGTAAATCAGTAATTTCGTCATAAATCAGATGAGTAGGTTAATTAAGAAAGTCATTAGTAATCCAACTTAAAAAGTGACAGTGTAATTTTAAAAATCATAGTTATATAAATGTCATAAAAAGTGGGAAATATGTTATATTCTAGAAATGTTTACTTTACATTTGATTACTTTTGTTGGTTAGCTTTCGTTAAAGTTTCCATAATTGTACATTGAAGCAATTATAACTAAAACAACTTTCTATGTAAAACTTAGTTGCGTTAGCTAAATTACAGAAATGTTGTTAGTAAAAAATAATGATAATTGAAAATTACTTCAGTGGTAATAAAAAAGTAGGCAAGCAAGTTGTGGTAGTAGGTATAGCTGTTGTCAGAAAAATCAAGGGACTAAAAAATTGTAAAGAAGTGAGCATACTAAATTTCTGTCTGAGGCTCCGCCCGTATGAATTTTGTTTAAGCATAGAAAGACTTTATCACGTCCCTCGGGAACATTTTATTTTTATAGGACCTAGAGTGCCTATGTCCTTCCTTAGGATTTAATTTTTCTCTAAGTCTAAAACGAAACAGACACACAGAGTTTCTTTCGCATTTAGATATGTAAAACTGTATTATTACAATGGATTTTCGAAGGAAACTACCAAATCTTTTATACTAGACTTATATAATCCACCTATTCAGTAACTTTTCCTTTTTTCCATTTGTAAATAAACACGGTTCCTTTTTATTTACTAAAAAAAGTTTTGTTATTGACAGAATTTGAGAAGGGTAGACAGCGAATAAGTTTAGTGAATATCTATGTTCGATTGTTATCTAATATTGCTTTAAATTACGTTTTTCATTTTATTTTATATTATTTTTGAGGAGTTCTTCGTGCTCCTTCATGCTTAGGTAAGATAAAGAGTTGGTCGTGGTTGTTACGGCAATTGCTTTCACCCAATAACTCACGTTGCGCCACCGTGGGGGTGTTATGACTCAAACTTTTCATGTGTCTTCAATGTAGGAAAACCTTTTTTGTCAAGAAAGAATCCCTTTACGGACTTAGTGCCACCGGCTCAACGGCGGGCTTGTGTGGGACTCACCTAGTAAAACCTTGTCAAAACTTCTAAAGTTTAAGGTTCATGTTTGCGAATGGAGGATCTCTTCTCGACTAAATCCATTCAACATGAGAATATTCCTGAACATTCAAAAAGGGCGTGATCTTTTTCACAGGTTTCGAAACGGTTTTATATGTGCCACTTTCACTAGTCCTGAAAATTAATTTAATCTTGTAAAAAATTTACGAATTTTGGAAACGAATTGAACATTTTATCGCTTTTACGGCTCATTCGCGTGTTTCGTTAATTTTTATTGATTCGAATCAAGTTTATGCCGCCAGGCACTTGGTCGTATGACCTTACAACCTTTTTCTAGAAGGAAGTCAACGTACCGTCGCTATTCAGCCCTTTCCGCACAACGACTTAACGTAACGGAATCAATGTATTATTGTGTTTTTGATTTGCGTCATAATATAATCCTCCTTCAGGTATAAGTTACCTTAGTCAGACTTAACTTTCTGACTCATTTATGGTGAATTGCCTAAATACTTCTATGCATTACATAAGACATTGATTTTAATCATTCGTGCCTTACCAGCCCACCGATAGCAGCATTTTTACCTGATAGAATATCTATTTTTACTTTACAGATTACTAGTAAATACTGTTTTTTTGCCTGTTTTTATTTTGTCCCTCAATTATTTAGCATCGAATGTATACATTTTTGTTCGTAAGTTAATAGTGAGAAGGCGATGCTTTTGTTCAACAGTTGTAGTAATTATTTATATGCTACCATTATTAGAAGTTATCATTAGTATCTCCTATCTTATCTTATCTTGATGCCAGGGCCAGGATTATTCCGGAGCACATTGATCCATTTGGATCTTTGCTTCCCTAATCCCTGCTATCCTGGAATACCTCCAAGATGTACTTTCTAAGTACACCCGGAGTCAGCAGCCTTATATCTTCAGGACTGGGATAGCCCATTCCAAAGAGACCCATTCATTTTCTGGCAAGAGCATCACAGTTACATAGTATGTGTTCTATTTGTTCAGTGTGCTCCCCACAGGCCCTACACAAAGGCGATTCAGACAGTTTCATATTAAATAACATGTTATTGGTATCTCCTAAGTATCATTTTATATCTTCTCTATTATTGACTATCAAAAATACCAATTTGTAAGTGTTGCCACATCTTATACTTTGTGTTCCTACGTGTCTTAAAGAACCGTACTTATTTTTATGTGGGGTACTTATTTAATTATAGTATAACAATTCACATAACATTGTGAATTCGATTTATTTAGTGTCGTTACTTGATATCGCGAGGCTCGTAACGGAATACATGCCAGTGGCAGGACCGGTCAAAGAATAGTAATTTTAGACAATATATTTTGATGGTCTTTATATTTTATACGATAACTTACGTAAACCATAAACTATTATCTAACGCAGTGAATATTTTTGTAGGTAAATAACTACTTCCTTTTATTGTTGATATTCTGTTTAAAATTACTGATAAACTATAAAACATTCAATAGTAACAATGAATTTCGAGGATTTTATAAATAATATTAATATTGACGGCAAAAGTTGCTTTTCCATCTAAATAATTTCAAAAAAATCTGGAGATTGCCATCATTATCGCACCTAGCCATTAAAAAGATACTCATAAGAAACTCAACCTACATTTTAAGATTAAACTGTCTGTCAAAGTTTGGAATATTATTGTTTATTTTACACAATATTAATACAGCCAGTAGGAATGTAAGACTCAGATTTTGTAGCTAAAATATTTTCGAGCTTCTAAACATCGCTTATTTATGCGTAAAGTTCTTAAAAGCCTCTTAGGAGCTCATGAAATTTCCTCTTTACCTTACTGACTGTTCATTCAGTAACGTTCCTAGGAAAAACGTACGTCAAACGGGAAAATCGATAGTGGCAGTCACGAGACATGAATCGACTTTTGTTTAGAAAGAGACACAGAATATAAGGGTCGACCGACCCTTAACGTGCGTTACGTAAATTGCAATACTGTACTGTTCGCCGTTGTCTTCGAAATAGGCAAGTTTCAATTGAGTTTGAAATACTATTTTAGTATTCAAATTATCATAGAATTAATGTAAAAGTATTATTAAAATTAAAATGGTCAGAATTAGCATTTAATTATTTATAAATTCTGCTAACACTTTATAATATTTCACTAAACTTAAAGGATGTGTCATAATTTTAAAAAAATATATATTCATAATAAAGTTTATATTAATGTTTTAAGGTGTAATAAAATAAAACCAATCAACTTAATGCCATTTCAATATTATTTGTTAACATCAAAAAATATTTTATATAGGTAGTAAAATACTATGAGATTCTTCGTAGTTTGATTGGATTTTATTACAAAACAAACTTATAAGTTTGGATGTGTAGCCATAATATTCGGAGCTATACTTTTCGATTAAACTAGAGCAGAGATCCAGTGGGACGGAATATTATTATTTTACTAAATAAATTGCGAGAACAAGCAACAATTTCTCCGAACCATCTCCCACGATATTACAGAAATTATTTCTGAAAATGGAAAACAACTAAATTTTTTACTTTATTCAATGTTATAACGACAAAAAAATGTTATTACTTTTAAACACCTGTGTGTTTAATATTAAAAGTAAATAAGTAAATAAGTTACTTTAAGCATTATTTTTGCTTCTTCCTTTATTGTTCTGCGGTTTTTGCATTAGCTGTCGCGCGTTATGAGCAAAAAGTTTTATTTTGATTTTTGTAAGTTTCTAATTATGGTGTGCAATGGCGCCAAAATATGGTGACTTTTTTGGCGCCATTGCATTAAATAAAGGATAATAATCATTAATTGCATAAAGGTATAGATGAAGTGTGTGTATAGAATTACACCTACATATTATAGATATAGACAGTATTCATTTTATTGAGAACCTTACCAAGGCGTACTTTTTAACATAACCCTTAATTTAAAAATTTCATAGAAATTACGGTCATTTCTATACTTTAAAAAAATATCCTCTTTCTAAAAATTAACAAAAATTACAAATTATTTTTGCGTCCCATATTGTATTGTCTTGTTTTGTAGTTTGTCGAAATTCCGTATAAATTTTTTGATAAATTAATGATTTGACCAAACATCATTTTGTGTCGGACTTCTCTATCTGCCACCACCAACAAAAATGAAATAGCATCAGTTTTATATCTGGACTAAATTTAAAGCGTTTGTAAAATAAGCGGTTAATCAAAGACCCGAAATCTCATTCATTGCGAAAGACCTGAGTTACGCAATGGGACTCAAAATATGGAGTGCAATGAACTTTAAGAAAAGGATAGATGGCTCAGTCTCTCTTTCGTGATCACCAGCGCCCTATTCAAACTAGTCGCACCAAATTTGGTTTATACGGGACTTGAAGCGGTTACTGTAACCTAAGGACTTTGTGATACTACGAGGATTGAAATTCGCGTGTCAATCTCTTAGCCGAACTAGACGGGAATCTCGCTTACTGTGTGCTGTTGTGTTCTAGTACTGCTACCTGAAGTTTTTTGATTTTAGGTCTTGGCAGGGTAGCTTTTTAAAGAACGAATACTATAAACAATTTATATTGTATTGTATTCATTTTTATATTGTACTCAATAAAATTTTAAGGCATGTTTTATTTTGCCTCATTAACAGAACGAACTTTATGCGCCTACTGATATAGTTAATTGTTTATCAAAATAAGAAATAGAAAGATATGGTCTGGGCGAAAAACAGGAAATGTTCGATAAGGAAATAGAGAGACTGTCAAATCTTGAATACCCAAAAACCATGTCTGCTGAACAGGAAATAATAAATTGCTTAAACAACATTTTGTCTTTCTATTTCTTTCATAAATTATTATTTTTTAAATCTAAACAAGTAATTATCATTGGGGATAGTGCAAATCCTCGATAAAATCATAGGTTTTGTCTTCAATCTAGTCTCACAAGGGAAACAAATTTTAACATTTGGCATAGTTTTGACATGAAACTTATTAGTAATATCGGGATATTACTAATAAGTTTCATGTCAAAACTATAACTCCAAAGTTAGTACCTATTTTTAAAAGAATCCTACAGAGAATCATGAAAATAAAGTAAAATATTACAACTCTCATACATTGGGCTAAGTTTTAAAGAGTTTGAGGCAGTCGATATCGATTCTATTAAAGTTTTTATCATTGTAGGCTTTCAGGTCAAGGCGTCTATTTTTATCGCAGTCATGTTCCCTTTGTCACGATCTTCTTAAGAGTTTTAAAGTTCATTTTGATGTTTTTACAGTTAAAATAAAAACTGCTGCGTCAAGCTGAATTAAATGTTGATGGAACCAAATGGCAATTATTCCGCATCGAACAAAAAAAGAATTACGATAATGGGATCTGAAATCTTTAAGTAATCTGTGTACATGTGTAAACTACTTATTACTGAAACAAATCCTCCTTTTTAAGTATTTAAAAAGTATTCCTGCAGTCCACAGCATGTGTGCGTCTGTGGAACTCCTTGTCTGAATATACCGGGATGGCTACTGTACCCTAGAGTCCTTTCAAAGCCACTGTCTTCTCGTCCTCCCTAGTAATTTATAACTAGTTCTTATAATTATTAGTCGTTTATGTAATTATTTGTATTATTCGTGTAATACTGTATGTACCTGTCCTTATTATTGCACCCGATCTGTTTTTTCTTATTTATTTAATTACTCTCACGAAAGGTGGCCTCTAATATCTATTAAACAATAAGCTATCTTATTGCTAACTAGCAAGATTTTTCTAGTTGGCATTTTTATAATTTGTGTGTAATAATATGTGAATATTTGTATTATATTGTATGGTAAAAATCATATTATCTAAGCTAACAAATATGCTCATAAAATAAAAATACTAATACAAACTGAATACAATTTTATGGGAACACACGGCAACTATTCCGAATCGAAAGAAAAAGAATCACCTTAATCGGATCTTAAATTTTGAAGTATTACAACGATTAAAAAAATCAACTAAATTGAGAACCTGTTCCTTTTCGAAGTCGGTTAATAAGATCAGTTTTTAATTTTTTTTTTGATTACTAGAAAGTACATTTTTCTGCAATAAAAATAATTACATCTAAACAACACAAAACGCAATAAATATTGTTTATGAAATTGCGAAAACGATTAATTTATCATTGTACAACGAAGTCATGCAATAACGTCGTATATTTGAAGGAATTAATTTTTATATTAATAAAATAACTACTTTAGTTGTTTAAACATATTTCTGTTTATATAGTCTATTTTTTTATTCCTATAGTGTATTGAGGTTACACAATATTTCAGATAAAAACTTTAATTTTTGTGCCTTATACAAATGCAATAACGGACATTATAACTTAATTATTTATATTGAATTGTCATTCTTTACTATTTCATATTGATTAACAATTGGATTATGACAATGTAATATAACAATATAATTTGTCTAGCAGGACAACAACGCCAAAAATATCTTAAAGTATAACGTTTCATGAATTTCTTAACAAAAGAGGTTCCGCTATATTTCGACCCCTCGATGACGCACTCGCGCACGAAGTTTGTGACCTTTTGATTAATTACGTCGATGTTATTATTTACGTTTAAAAATAGTCTTACGTACTTGTATTATTTATTTTACAAGCAGCCCCCACGCTTGTAGAATAAATAATACAAGTACGTACATATTTGCACTTATTTTAAACATTATTTCATAATTTATATTTAACATTATTTATATCAACACGACGCTTTAATTGATTTTACAGGGTTAGTGTCGCTAACTTCACTATAAAACGTATGCATTTTGTTCTGCGTAGAGCTTCTATGATAAGGTTTCCGCTGGACGCTTATACACTTGTATGAAACCCTTGTCGTATAAATAAAAAACGAATTTATACCGACTACGGGCTGTCCGATTGGTCAGGCCAGGCAGGCTACCCGGCCAGAGATAGTATGTTCAATTCCTAGTCGGGGCAATGCGATCGATTTTACTTCTCGGCTCAAGGTTTATGTATTTTCTATTTGGTTTTATAATTGTATAACTATAAAATAAAAAACAGATTTTAAAAATAATGATCATTTGATAATTTAAATGGGAACTAGAGGCAATTTATATTCATATGCTTATACAGATCTTTTAATCTTTTTCACACTTTCTTTGAACCTACTAGGACTACACCCACATCAGCTACTTGCTTGGATAATATTTAATTAATTTTTATGTACTTAATAAATCAATAATAAACTGAGACTATAGTGGACAGCAAATCTCTATTGAACATCGACATGTTGATAAAACTAAAATGATCACTTATAGGCCAGTTCCAGACAATCTCTTGATGCATTTTGAAAATAGACTTAATTATTTAGAAAAATCTGATTGTCCAAACATCTTCTATGACAATTTATTTAACCATGTAAATTTTGTAATCAAACATATTTTCAAGCACAAAACTATTTCAGTAATTACTAGGAAAAATTTAAGCGACTGGGCGACTCTTTATATTAGCAGAAAGAAACTATATGATTTATACTATGAGAACTCCATTTCTTTCAATTATATCAGTATACAATGTTGTAAACGTAAACTTTTTAGCAACAAATTCTGATATTAAAAAAGTGGAAAATGATAAATCAGGAAGCTGGAAAAAGCAAAGTAAATGATAGATCTTTTAAAATTAATGCCAATGGTAATAGTACAGAAGAAGTTAAGAAAGTGGCACATATCTTTGAGTCTTTCAAAACTGAAAAGAACCGAGGATTTGTCAGATATACCATCATATTTTCAATAATTAATGTTCTCTCTCCCCATTTATCAGCTATATTTAATTAATGTATTAAGTGCGTGTTTCCTGCTAAAATGAAAATGCTTCAAACAATACCTTTGTTTTAAACGAAGATAGCAGCGACCCTACCAATTATCATCCTATCTTTATTTTATCTGCCCTCAGTAAATATATAATATATCAATTACTGTCTCACTTTAAAAGAAACCAATTATTCCATAAGAGCAAAGTCAAAGTCAAAATAACTTTATTTTAATAGACTCATTTACTAAGTTCTTATAAATCGTCAATAACTTTGATAAGTAAACTTGGATTCACAAAAGGTAAAATACCCCAGGTGTAGGTAGGTCTGTATGTAGGTAGGTAGATCAATATACTCTTGATAACAAGATATATTCGATGCTTAAACAGGATTCACTAGATATTTTCTGACTGTGTCGACCGCCATAATTTACTAAGTAAATCGCAACACTTTGGTGTATCAATAAATTCTTTGAAGCTTGTTAAATTATATTTGAATAATTAAATTCAAAGAGGTGAAGATTAGTGGTTGTAAATAAAAGCTGAATCTTCGAGAGCACCTATGAATATGGTGTTCGCGGGGGATGCATATTAAGGATCCTTTCTTTACAATAGATTAGTGTGACACGGTAATGTTTGCAAATAATGCCTCAATAATTTTTAAAATTGACATTTTTTCATTGACAGCAAGTAATGCCGTTTCAAACGTGTTTTTCTGGTTTGAAAATTATAATTCATGGCTTAATTCAAAGAAAACGTATATTAAAGTCAAGGAAGAAAAACTTGAATGTGTTGAAATAACTGTCTTTCTGGTAACGAAATTGACGCTTGCAACGGTATCCTCATATTTCATGCCACTATGGAAGATTAAGTTCAGCTGTTTACGCTGTTAAGAAAATTAAGTCTTTATGTGATGTTGAAACAGCAAGACTTGTATTCTTTACCTATTTCCACAGTATAATGTCATATGGCTTGCTATTGAGGGGCACGGCTGCTGACATTGAAGATATTTTTATTTTACAATATCAATTTATATGATATTTTTTTATTTATACCTTTTTACAACATAGTGATTCTCTTTGCTAAAATACTAGACTTAGAAATAAACTTGCTGTTCCAGGGTTCATTGAGAATATGTATATTAGTTTAGTTTTAATTTTAGCATAATTAAATTAAAATTATAATATATAAAAGAACTTAGTAACGTAGTTAAAGTGTCCTTGATGATGCAAACTTTGAAATAGATATTAATATGAATGTTAAAGTAAAAAGCGAAGTGGTGTTATACAAAGTAGAGGCACATTATTATTTCATATGCTCATTCAAACGGTCTATACCGTAAGTTACTACTATCAAAATATTATTTAATAAAAAATACGATCAGTATTTCAATAAACGCAAAAAAAACTTCTACAGCTTCATTCTATAAATAAATATCGCTATATGTAGATATAACTTTACAATTTCATTTTCGTGAGTTACTAACTCTTTCATGAAAAATATTTCTGACGTCTTTGTAATTAAAACAATAAAGTAAAGGGTATTTTGGTAACAATTGGTTGAATTCGACACCAATTAACTTTGTTCTTGGAGTAATGTCTATTACAGAAATAGACGAGAAAAATAATACTGAAACATATTCTGAAACGCATTGAGTTATACACGAATCGGTACTATACCTGAATATTAGGTGAATTTACTTCAGTCATTAATTTAACATACATATTGTTCATTGCAAAAATTTTATCTTTTTCTTATTTATGAAAACGATAATCAGTTCGTTTATCTCATTTAAATCCAAACACTTTCAAAGGTTTGAATATTTTTTTTGTATTTTGTTAACTCGGTTTTTGGGGTAGTTAAAAACAAAAATAATAGGAGAAAATTCAAAGAAATGCTACAAAAAAGATATATTTGAAATTGGTAATTTAGTATGGAAAATCGTCTAAATGGCGTGCTTTTCAAAACTATTATATTTCCCATCGAAACTTCAGATCACTTTTAATAGATAGCGTTACTGGCAGGTTGTACGTGATATAAAGTTGGTTAATTAGTTATTTATATAAAACTAGTTGACCCAGTGTACTTTGTAATTCCACTTTGGTGACACAAAGTGGAAAAATGACAGTTTTGTGCAGCACGTCATTTTGAAGATTTCTATTATAAATTACCAATTTCATAGTATTTTTTTACTTTGCCTCAAACTTTCCCTTTTTCATCTTATTTTTTATCTTAAGCCACCCTTGAATTAAAGCGAACAAAATACAATTAAAATTATTCAAGACTTTCCAGCCAAGTTTTAAAAACTAACAAACAGCTATTGAGTTTTAAATATAAGAAGAAGAATATTTCAATCACTTACCTAAGAGTGACGTTACTAACCTTGTCCTTTATTTGTTTGTAAGTTGTATATTGTAATTATATGAACCCAGAGAGAGATCTTTTCTTAATCAACTGGTTATTATTGAAGTGGTGTACATTATTACTTAAAAATATTTAAGTCAAAAGCTTCTAATATCTGTTAACTCATTAGCTCAGAGTTACAGTTTACACGACTACGGTTTTCGTAGCCCCTACTACGCTACGAGAACCGTAACCGTATGTACTTGTAGACTTGCACGTTCATGCTTATAATTTCCATTTTATTAGGCTATATTTATATACTAAAATATTGTTAATCAAAATTTTATAAAAAAAATAATGAATTATGATAGGGATATTAATGAATTCTTTCTTGCATTTAAAGAAAAGAGGCCCATCAGCATAGTGTTAGAGCTTTCTGGTTTCGATTACTATGGTTGGCCCTTGGATGTGTCAACCAAATTTGTTTTACGTACTCCTATGCTTATCAAAGCATAGGAGTACGTAAAACAAATTTTATGTTTAAGCACTTAGGCGATACTTAGGTTAATTAAGTTAATATTTATTTTGTATTTATTAATATACGTAGACTGTTTAATTAACAATAGAAAAAGAATTTTTTAAAAAGTTGTTTTTAAAATATTTTTTATTTAATATTAGTGATTTTTTATGAATAAGAAGACAAGCAGCAGGCAAAAATACTGAAATTAACATTATCTCTTTCCAGGATGTGGCGTTCATTAACCCAGCGAATGTGGTCTTCGTGTACATGCTGGTCCGCGAGTTGGTGGACGGTGAGCGGATCGCGCGCCCTCAGGACCTTCAGGCTGTCGTGCTCACCTGTCTCTATCTTTCCTACTCATACATGGGCAACGAGATCTCCTACCCTCTCAAGCCCTTCCTTGTCGAAGACTCCAAAGACAAGTTCTGGGACCGTTGCTTGCTAATCGTAGACAGGCTTTCTTTCAACATGCTCAGGATTAATTCTGAGCCTGGGTACTTCACAGAAGTCTTCACAGAGTTGAAAGCATGTGGAGCCATCGAATCTCCACCCCCAGCACCCCCTCACCCCGCACCGGTCCCCCCGCATGCCCTCACTGCCGCCTGACATACGGAGGTCGCAGTCCTCAGGTTGGCGCTCACCGATCGCCCCAGCAGGGTCTGATGTCGGCTTTACATGACTGAGGTTCTTGGTCAATCATCCTCTCTGTGAAATTATAACTTATACGGCAATAAGTAGGTGTAGAACTGAGTTCTCTTTGTTTTCAAGAAGAGAACAAAAGACGTTCAAAGACACAAGTTACTGTAGATGGAATGATGTTAATGATATTTTAGCTCGTTCATTCATCTGTGTGATAAATGAATGAGGCTCTCATTAGAGCAAAGTTACCATTCAATTTAGATAATTGACTAAGTAGTTTATAAAAAAGAGATAAATTTTTAATAACTTTCATGTCCTTATGTTTCTTACGACAATAAAAAAATGATTAACAATTCACACAATAATTATATCTACTTACCTGCTTATTCGTCAACTACACAGAAGAAATTCAAAATCTTCATTTGCTCAATGACTACTATTAAATTTTACCAAGGTCTTATGACCTGAAATAATGATGGTTGACCAAGTACGAAACAGTCAGATACAATACTTGATTACAAGAGAACCAAGTAACGTCACGATTCTGCGACCGTTAAAGCAGTTTATCGTTAATATAAGATAGAGAGATATAACGAGGAATTCCATTATGATCAGATGATATTGTTAGCCATAAAATGTTGGTATTGTGATACGGTATTAACTGGAACTAAAAGAATAGTGTTGTGTACCAAAGATATTAGACTAGTCACGTTCAAATAACCATCATATAAAAAATATTCTTAAAAAATATGAATTCGGTACCTCACCAAGCCACATAGTCATAGCGGCAGTGTTTTCAATATTTGGACGGTTCTACTAATGATGGTTTAAATAATCTATCTACCTGTGGTTTTGCTTGTAAGGTACACTAATATGTCATAATTTTATGTTTCGTTAGCAAAACCATCCGTAGACATTATTCTAGATATCAATGTCCGTAGATAGATTATTGAATCCCAGTACCATATAAGTGCATTGTTTGGCACGTAGGATAATCTGTTACTGCAATATACTGTCAATGGGTCTTCATATTGCACTAAAGTATCTGTCATGTTTGTAGGTAATGTCTGGTATAAGTTTCTTGCGCTGTAACAGGCGGTATTATTCTAGTCCAATAGACAGCGGCTAGTTTTAAGATAAAAGTTTCGTAATGTAGTGAAATGATCGTATTGCCATATATTAGATGATAATGAGATTAGTGAAATGTCAGGCGGGAGGGTGCAATAAGTTTAAGGCGGATTTGCTGGTAAGCCCTTCAAATATGTGTACGTAAACGCCGGCTCAAGGCACGGATAGTTCAACGCAAAAAATTAATTAAAAATAGGTCAAATTTTGCGAATGGATAAGCGTTTTGTACAGTCATATTGAATAAAATGTTACATTTTAAGTCTATAGTATAATTTAGGGCAATGGAACGGCACTCGGGGAGAATTGACCCCAAGAAGCGATCGTAGAAGCAGTCTAAGAGACTCTAAAGGCATTCGAATGAATAGGAAGGAACATAAAATACTCCTTTAATATACATAATATATTCATAACAATGATAAGAGTATATCTTTTTAAATGATTTCAGTAAGTTGATAAAATATAATCTGTAAAAATATATTTAAAATCGAGATTATTTAGAAGATTTGATTAATATTGTATATCATCAAATATCGCAAATTTATTTAATAAATACGTAATGCAGTCATTTATTATGCAATACGTAATGCAGTCATTTATTAGTCTATTACTATAGAAGTATAAATATGAAATTGCCGTGTTAAATAACTGGCCTCTTTAATTTCTGGCGAATTCTGACGCAGAACAAATGCAGCAGAGACAGCTCAAAATATCGCTGTGAATCGGAAAGCATAAGTCTCATAAACGCACCGTGCGTTTTGCACTAAGGAAAACAACCGATGAAGTGGAAGGCGATGCAAACAGAACCGTTCTTAAAGAGATTGAGAACTG
Organism: Acentria ephemerella; assembly: GCA_943193645.1. Lineage (NCBI taxonomy): Eukaryota > Metazoa > Arthropoda > Insecta > Lepidoptera > Crambidae > Acentria > Acentria ephemerella. Next base: position 8,899,573 of record OW971891.1, read on the forward strand.
GTGATGAAAAGTGGATCACGTATGACAAGAATGTGCGAAAAAGGTCGGTCAGGCTTCAGGCAAAACCTGGGTAACTCACAATAAGATGACGCTGTGTCTATAGTGAGATTGGAAGGGTATTCTACATTATGAGCTCATAATAAAGCTGCCGGAATTGATTAATAGAAAAGGTTCTTTCATCACGATAATGCTAGACCACATACATCTTTAGCCACTCAGCAAAAATAAAGAGAGTTTGGCTGGGAGGTGTTAATGCATCCGCTTTCCACATTCATGTTTCGGTCTCTTCAGAAATTTTTAGGCAGTGTCATGTTAATATCAAGAGAGGACTACCAAAACTACTTGTTGCTTGTTTTTTTATCAGAAGTCCCAAAATTTCTAGAACGGGATCATGTCTCTACTTACAAGATGGCACAAAAAAGTGACAAAAAGAAACAAAGAAAAAAAAATGTTTTGAATTTTCATATAAAATGCGAAGAAGCTTTTCCCCAACCTAAATTTTAAAAGTGCAGAATTTTTTATTTGTTAGTGTACGTTAGTTTGGTACGGTTTGAATGATTTCAAGATTAGACAATGCCAAATATCAGCGTTTTCAACAGTGTTTCTGTATTTTTTAAATAACTCTTGCGACCTCTTAAGTGTATCTTAATAAGTTTCGCACCGAGTGCCGTAGTTAAGAGAAATGTTTAGTCGCGTGTACCTACTTCAGGGGAGGATGAACGTATGTAAGTATTTAATAGGTTACATAATAAATGGGATCTCACTACCAAATTCCTCGTTATTAATGGTTAGGTCAAGTAGATGTCTGTGATGTTTATTGGAATAGCTTTGTGTTTGTGAAATACACAATTCATTTTGTTATTTATTTTATCTCAGTGCATTGTTGTAAGTTTAAGCGAGCCAGCCATCAACATTCTCTTGTAGGACGTGTGCATTACTGAATTGATGTTTTTTTCAATTCCTACTGAATAAATCGGTCATCGATTGTCGGTCAATGTAACATGCTAATTCGTAAATAGTTAGAATTATTTAAGGCAATAAATAATGTTTTGATATTATTTTGATTCTCATTGAATTATTACTTCGCCTGTAAGTTAAACTACTGTTTTTGTCTATTTTGGATAGTTGACTATCAAATTTATCTACTATATTCAAAATTTTAAAATAAAGTACCCGAAGTTTTCAATTTATGAGATTAAATCATCTAAATTGTAATTTTCTAAGAGATTGTAGCAAATCGTCTTCATGAAGTAGTTATTCATGATAACGGTTCCATGAAATGGGGATTATCAATTTTGGGGATATTCAAGCCACGTTGGGATAAAAACTCTGTCAACTACCTATTTATGTGAATATTTCATTAATTGTTTTATTTATTATCAAGTTATGTTGACAATGTAGTTGTTTACGTTTTATAGTTTCTTTACAACAATATGCGCCGTTAGTTAGGCTTACATTCCAATTAACGATACTTATTAAGTCAGCTAAGTCCGATCGACCTCCTATAATATAAAGTATTTACTGCCAAGTTAGTTGAAGAATGGGAACTTAATGGCTTTATACTAATTTTACATTTATTAGCTATATTTCCTCTTGTTTACTTATACGACAATCAAAATATAGTACTTACCTATCTAATGTAATTAGTAACAGTATTACAAAGTGAAATAATGTATAAATATGTAATTTATTAGCTATCTGAATCTATCTTAACAAAAACTATCTGAATTTTTTAAATTTATTTAAATAAGTTGATACATTGTTTTCTAAAAATTGAATTCATGCGACAAAAATGGCGCTGAAAATATTTGGTATTAAGAACGTGGATCTTTCCGTTATTTAACAAATGCTCTTATTAAGTTCGTCTAATCTAATTAAAAAAAAAATAGCAATGAAGTTTTGTAACTGTCGCAGTCAATTTCATAGATTATAAATAGCCATTAGAGTCTCGTTCTTTAGCTAAATGTATATGAATGTGCATTATCTAAGGTTCTACTGGTGTAGACTGGCCTGACCTCTTCTGACATTATTCATGTAACTCACGTTTGTTAATTAATCTATTGTAAATATACCCAATTATTAAAAAAAAAACCTTTCGTATATACAATTTGTTGTTTTATTTAACCCTATGGATTTTTTAAAAATTTACTCCAATCAAGATATTGGTCGTTGAACGCATCGAGTGTCTCCGGGTGGATGCTGAAAATCTGTGTTATTGCTGCTCATATACTGAACTCAATAGGCACTTTTATTATTTTCTTAGATGTGTGTTAATGTTTTATACAGTGAATGTAATATGTAAATATTATATCACCGTAATTTCCATAACCATGTGTGACACACACGCAGTTCTAACTAGATTACCTACAATATTAATACTAAGAAGGATAATCATAAAATTAAAGCAATACGCATTGGTTTTATGATTATCAATGACTTTTTTGGAACAATTATTGCAGGAACGCAATGCCATAAATTTTGGGTGGTATACTTGAGAATAATTTTTTAATCAACATCTTTGGAAAGGCTTGCCATTGGTGTATGTAATTATATTGGTAATTAATAAATATTCTGTTATTGTTTTAATTTAATAATTAGATTCCAATTATAACAATAAAACTAAACAAAACACAGACACTTAAAATGTGGCCTTGTTGCTTTTAAAAACAAAGGTCTTGTATATAATAAACAGAATGGGTGCATGACATAATCGTGACATAACGATTATGTTGAATAATAAATATAATTTATGAATAATAATAATTTTATGATTTAATAATTTATGAATATAATATATATAATTACAAGCTTAATGTTTTGACATAGTAGAAACACTGAAAAGTAACTAGGGACGGACGTGAATATAGTTGTATATAAAATAAAATAAGATAGGTAATATAAGGTAATGTTAAAAGATCTTCAAATTAATATAAATCTTCAAACAAATTAACAAAGGCAACCAAGAGGTGTCAGTCGCCGGACTTTGTATAAAAACCTGTCTAATTACGTTCGTAATATTATTCTAGGCTTATATTATAATTCCTTGAAAATACGTAAATTATAACTACAGCTATGTGCTAGATCCCATTAGAAGAGGGGTATCCCTGCTAGAAGGCGGGTCCCCTTTAATAGTAGGGATTTGACTTATTTTAACACGCATTATAAAACATGCCAATTAAAATAAATTTAAAGGTAATGGATAGTCTGTGTTAACTAACTTAACGTTCATAAAAATCATTCTATCCCTTCATTTTGATTTGTAATAAAAGAGATGCGAGTTATTCGCATTAAACTTTATTAGACAGTATACAATGAAATTGTGGCCAGTAGTAATGCGAGGAATTATTTTAATAAAGATTGCGTGATGTGGAAATTTTAGACCTTCATCATATATTTAGTGTAAAATAATTTTATAAAATGCTGGCGCTAAAATTGTGTAGCTAAGGCCATTCCGCAATATTTATATTATATAATAGGATCAACTAAAACAAAGAAAAGAGGGGTGAATACCGGTGAACAAAAATAAATACATAAGACATCGCTATATGGGATTCAGTTCTCTGTGCCTTCCCTGTAATAGAGAGAATTTAAGAAAAAAGTAAAAAGGGCTTTTTGCGCGTAATGGCAGCATTGGTTTTGTTCTGTGTATATTTCGCATTTATCTGTGTCGTTCATTTTATTTTATTATTTATTATTTCTAGGATATGCAAAGTTATTTCATTTCGCAATTACAAGCAATTACAGTTAAATTAAATTACATATTACATTTAATTTCAAATACAAAATTTTCTTGTGAGTCAACAAAAATGGCGTATGATGGCATACAATGGTATATCAAAAACATGGCTGTATGGGCTTTACGAGATATGGTGTTAAAAATAAAATAAAAAAAGCGCGCTAAAATTTGACGTCAAATGTCAATGTTAAGAACGTTAGACTTTTCTTTAGGTTAAGTTTGTTTATTTACGACTTCCGGTTGATCGTCAGCTTGCGCGGTCGTGTTTTCTTTTTGGGAAGGAAAAATATTTTAAAGAATATTAGTAATTGAGTAGTATCAGAGTGTTTTAGTTTATTCTATGTTATATAGTGAGTTGTAACAATTGTTTTTAGTGCTGTCGTGTAAGTATTTAGTGTAAAATTTGTTAATTTACTTCTATATACTGTTGACATTCTTTTGTTTATTTTCCTCTATAATTGTAATGTTTTAATTTGTGATGGCGGCTGATTCTGGGGGTAAGGACCTCCCGGAGATATGCGCTGTTAGCGAGATGGAAGACGAACCAGTCCCATCTCCTGGTGGATTTGTTTCTGTTGAGGATGACGGGTCCCTGTCCTCTGGTAGCGGTGACAGCCAAGTCCTCGTGTCCTATCATGATTTTAATATAGCTCAACCTAAGAAACGCAAGTCATCCGCGAAGCGTAGGAGACAAGCCAAGAGAGCTCAACTGTCTTCTCTTAATAATGACAATTCAGATAACCTTACTTTGTCTCAATCGACAGCACCAATACCACTCGGACAGGCAGTCGAATCACAGATTACGGTCACCTCGGAGCTGACTGATTCATTAGTCTCCCCTGACCGCTCCTTGCCCCAAACAGCTTCAATACCTTTGCACTCTCCATCTGGGAGGCAGGAGTATTTGCAATATGATAAGGGCCCTTATGTAGTTCACATACAGAAAATTGATGGTGAATCTTCTGCTTCCTTCTTGCACCCAGTAAGCTTTGGGCGCTTTTTAACAAAAAATAATTTTAAGGGTATTTTAAATGGAAGTATTCAAAGCATAGGAAGAAACCGAGTGACCATAGCGTTTTCTTGTTCTATATTTGCTAATGAATTTGTTACAAGCCAGTCTTTAAAGGATAGTGGGTATAGGGCTTTTATTCCTGCATACAGTACAATCCGACTTGGGTTGGTTAAAGGTATCCCAACGGATTGGAATGAGGAGGAAATTTTGTGTAATGTTAAGGTGCCAGAGGGTTGTGGCCCAGTTATTAAGGTCAGGCGGCTAAATTTTAAAACTATGGTTGATGGTTCAGCTGTATGGAAACCCTCCCAGTCTTGCGTATTTTCATTTGATGGACAGTTCCTACCTCCTAGGGTTTATGTCTGTTATAACTCACTAAAGGTAGAGAAGTACTATTATCCATCAGTCCAATGTTATAACTGTTGTCGTTTTGGTCATGTTGTTTCTAACTGCAGATCAAAACAAAGATGCTATAAGTGTGGCAGTGAGGGCCATGCTGGAAATTCATGCAATGTGGACAAGGCTGAAGCTGTATGTGTGTCATGTACTGGGTCTCACTTTGCTATTGACAAGGTTTGCCCTGAGTATGCTAGACAGAGGACTATTAAAATGACAATGGCAGATAAAAACATCTCATATGGAGAGGCATCTAAGTTGCATGGCCCTGTGACTAAAAGTTTTAGGGATGCTGTTAGGACCTCTTATGCACCTGTCTCATCTTCTATTCCTGCACCTTATGCAATGAGTCCTAATGCATCAGTTTCTTACAAAAAGACTGTTAATTTAAAACAAAAATCTCCTCCTCCCCCTCGTTTTGGTTATGATAGGATTGTGCACAACAATCTTGTCAAAGCTCCTGTAATTTCTAATTCTAATGGTTTAGCCCCTATTCCAGATCCCTCTTTATTCACCGCTTCACTCTCTGATATCATTCAAGCTTTAACTAGTCTCTTAAACACTTATGTTTTACCGTCCAACGTTGCCAATAATTCTTCTGTATCTTCCCACATACCTCAAAATGGCCCAGGCAATTCAATGGAATTGTCAAAGTATACAAGCAAAGAAAACTGACTTTTTATTTATTTTACACAAATTCTCCCCCCTTATTGTTGCTATTTCTGAAACAAGGCTAAAGCCGGAATCTTTCCTAAGGGTTCCTGGCTTTGCATGTTTTAGAGATGACAGACAAGATGGGTATGGTGGTTCTGCCATGCTCGTCAGCACATCAATAGCTTCCTCTAGAATTATGGTTAATTCTCAGGAAGAATTTTCCATAGTGGTAGTCAAAGTCAAATGTATCAATTTTATTTCACTGTATATATCTCATCCAAGCCGTTCAATCATTCATAATTTAGGTAGCATTTTGTCAGAGTTACGAGGCCCAGTAGTTATGATGGGTGATTTCAATATTCATCATCCGTCCTGGGGTTGCGAAAAGAGGGACACTTTAGCGGATCTGGTTTTCAGCATGATGGATTCCCACAATTTGTGTTTTTTAAATGATGGCAGCCCAACACGTCGCACTAGGCCTTTTGAAAGAATTAGTGCAGTGGACCTCACCTTCACTTCAGCTAGCTTAGCTCCTGCCATGTCGTGGCAGGTATGTAGGAGTACTTTTGGCAGTGACCACTTTCCAATTTTAATTGAACTCTCTTTTTCTAAACCTGTTTATCAAATTGTCAAACCCATTTTGAAGTACAAACTCACTGACAAGTCATCTTGGGAAAAGTTTACTGTGCTTACAGAATTATTTTCCAAATCTCTTCCTTCTCCTTCTCTAAGCAATTTAGATACTTGTTTCAAAAACTTTGTAGACTGTATTAGTAGTGCTGCTGATCAGTCTTTTCCACTTAAGTCTTCTATCCCACGTAAAAAACCATCTCCTCCATGGTGGGACAGTGAGTGCACTGAGGCTATTAAAAATAGAAAATTGGCAGAACAAGCATATTGTAAAAATATGAACCATGAAAATTATTCCTCTTTATGTTCAATAATGACTAGAACCAAAAACCTCCTGCATTCTAAGAAGAGAAAGGGTTGGCAAAATTTTTGTGAATCAGTGACCCCAGATACATGCCCTTCATCTGTCTGGGAAAGGATTAGGATATTTCGTGGATCCTTTAAAAATCCTACCCCACAATATCCTTCCAATTCTAACTGGTCTAAAAGATTTTTAGATAAGTTAGCCCCACCATATGTTCCAAGTAACAATGATTTAACTGCTATGCTTCTTTCAGACAATGATTTGTTGGACCCATTTACCATGGAGGAACTGCGTTTAATTCTTCCAACCTTGAAGGATTCCTCTCCAGGCTTGGATGGTTTCCCATATTCGTTTTTTGTAAAGTCGGGGGAAAGTTGCCTTAAGTATTATTTGACGCTTGTTAATATGTTTGTTGATATGGGGCACATCCCGGAGCCACTTAAAACACAAATTGTTATACCTATCCTCAAACCCGGCAAGAACTCTGAAAACGTTGATAGCTATCGACCAATTGCCATGTCTTCTGTCCTTATTAAAATTGCAGAGCATCTGGTAAAGAATAGGCTAGAATGGTTGGTGGAAAGCCGTGGTTTTTTATCAAATTTTCAGTTTGGCTTCCGTAAAGGCAAAAGTACTTTAGACAGTCTTGCAATTTTTGTAACAGATATGAGACTTTCGTTTTCAAGGAATGAATCTAGTGTAGCAGCATTCCTTGACATATCTGCAGCATATGATAGTGTTTGCCTGCAGGTTTTAAAGGAGAAAATGAGTTTATTGAATGTGCCAAATAAGCTTATAAGGTTTATATTTGGCTTATTTTCAGGACGTTATATCTCTTTGAGGATTAATGGTGACATAACAGAGTCAAGATCTGTATACAAGGGCCTTCCTCAAGGATCTGTCCTAAGTCCTCTTTTGTTTAATTTGTACACTTTCGACCTTCATACTTCAGTTACTCCTTTTTGTAGAATTCTGCAATATGCAGATGACCTTGTGCTGTATTCTGCAAATAAAAGTATTGAAATTGCTTCAAATTCTGTTTCAAAAGGCATCATGTCATTAGTTAATTGGTTGGATTCTAATCGTTTAGCATTATCTCCCGAGAAGAGTTCTATTGTTTTGTTCACTAGAAAACGTTTGAGACCACGTATTGATATTTCCATTGATGGGATTAGGATCTCAGTGAAAAATGAAATAAAGTTTTTAGGCGTTATTTTAGATTGTAAGCTTTCCTTTGTATCTCATTTGGAGTATGTTATAACCAAGTGTGAGAAAAATCTTAATATGCTGAGATGTTTAGCTGGGGTTTGGTGGGGTGCTCATCCTTTTTATTTAAAACTTTTATATAATGCTATTATACGTAGTATCCTTGATTATGCATCTTTCCTACTGGAGCCGGCATCTAAGAGGCTTATGTCGAGGGTAGACAAGATTCAGTCTAGGGCATTAAGAATTATTTGTGGAGCTATGAGTTCGTCTCCAATTAATGCCCTACAAATTGAATGTGTGGAACCTCCCCTTGATTTAAGACGTCAATTCTTGGCTGACAAATTTCTATATCGGGTCTACCAACTAAATACTCACCCACTTCTTCCAAAACTGCAGCTGCTAGCTAGGTATACCTCCTCCTTAGCTTTTTGGACGCATAAAAGAACTCCTTGTCTAGTTAAGAGCTTTCAACGCTTGCAGCAATTAAAGTATCCAGTGAGACGGACTAATAAGATACCTGTTTTTGAATTCCAGTATGATGTTCTTATATTTAAGCCAGTTTTATGCCTTACACTTAATCTTGTGAAGAAGGATCCGATGACCCCGAAACACTTTCTGCGATTGAAAGATGAGTACTGGGCGGGGTGGAATTGCATATATTCTGATGCGTCAAAAGATAGCCCAGTGGGATGTGTAGGAGTTGGTGTATATCATGAAAATTTTAATATAGTACAAAAAATTAAATGTCCACCTGAAACATCTGTGTTTACTGGCGAATGTAGAGGTCTTTTAGAGGCCATAAAATATATTTTATTATTTAAACTTAAAAAAACAGTAGTATTTTCAGATTGTCTAAGTGCATTGATGTCTTTGCAGAGTAATCCATTCAAATCTTGTCACAAAAATGAACTCATTTTAGATTGTAAAAAGTTGCTTTTTCAATGTTGTCAAAATGGCTACTTTGTAGTACTCGCATGGATACCTGGTCATAGCGGTATACGCGGGAATGAGAGGGCGGACATAGCTGCAAAGCAAGCCATCGTCTGTGGTGATAAAGTTCCCTTTGGGATTTATCCGCCTGACTTGCTGGCTTTGCCCAGTTTATATCTAAAAGCTAGTTGGTCTAAAAGATGGTCTAGAAGTAGTAAAATAAAGGGCTCCTATTATGCAAAGTTTCAACCTGAGCTACCTGTTAAGCCTTGGTTTTTAAATTTCGGGTTTGCCGAAAAATATCATCTATAATTACTAGATTACGCCTTGGTCATTGTTGCCTTCCCTTTCATCTTAAAAAGCTGCGGATTTTGAACACATCGCTTTGTGAGTGCGGGCTGGGGGAGGCAGATGTCAATCACGTTTTCTTTTCCTGTCCAAATTTTAACCATGATAAGTTTTTTGAAACTCTAATTAGGTGTAAGTTCCCATTACCTACTAGTATTGAAGCTGTATTATCTAGGCTAGATTTATCTTCTATTAATTTGATTACTGCTTTTGTTACTAGTAATGATATAAATATTTAGTTATAATTATTAGCTGTGTGTATTATAAGGTATCATGTATTTTCGTGTCTCATGTATATAGTTTATATTTCTCACGTGTATTTATCCCATTTAGCTGTAGTTTAGATTGTAACAATATTTTTCCTTTGTTTCAGGCAAGGGCGCCTGGTTACTCTTTATTTTTCGTTATTTTCTTTTTGACTGAGCTGACGTGACGCTGGCAAAATGTTTTTTTTTTAAGAAAACCATTGCCATAATCAACTTACTTACTTACTTGTTTATTTACAGTTCGAAATGCTTACTAAAAGAAAATACTATTTTATTCCATGAAACGGAGCCTTTGATATTTTTTATAATCTTATTTATTGTCTTTTTATATGATCAATACCAAGTATTTTATTAATAAATTCTCAGAATGGGTGACTATCCTGATCCTGATGAGGAATATGAGCTTATGTATGCTGATGATCTTGAGTTACTTCGCGAACAAGACGATGATATAGGTAAGAATATTATGTTAATTTTGCTTTATTTTACATTTTCTGTGCAATTATTGTTAACAAGTGTATTGTGTAAAATTAGAACATTATTCTGTTTTAAATAGAAGATATTGTAAATTAAATTACCTACTTGGTTTTTATAGAGACAAATACTATTAAGAAGCCTTTACCAGCAAAAAGAAGCTTAGATTTTTCTAGTCCAGTTGCAAGGAAGCCTGTTACTCAACCTCAAACACAAAATGCTGCTCCAACTGGTAACAATGACATACCTTTAACACCTAGCTTACAGCCAATACAACATGACCTGTTAACATCATTGAATAATAAAAGAACTGCAGATGAGTTGTTTGGTGATATTGATGATATAGACTTTGAAGCTGTGGAATTGCCATGTAAAAGACAGAAAACTGAAGAAGAGAATGATCTAGAATTGATTGATAAAATTATAGAAAGTAGGCGGATTAAACAACTGCTGTTAGAGCCTTCAAGAGTGCAAAGCCAGGTCAAACCAGTGTTTGATAGAAAGGATAATCTCTCTCTGAATATACCAAGGTGTGTTAATTTTGTTTTGTTCCGAAATATTTATATAGCAGGAAAGTTTATCCTTAATATAAAATTGTATAAAATTTTATATTTTTTTTGCTTGGTTAGTATTTAGAATGAGTGACAGTAATTGGGTCCAAGAGATTCTAAATACACTTTAAAAATTGGGTTATAACTTGCTGAAAATCTATCTGATAGGTGTTTACAAACCAGACACAAGTTATTAAGATTGTGAATGAGGGACTAATACATACAATCATTCACACCATTCACAGTTTAGGTTTTGAACAGATTCATTTTGAACATTCAAAATGAGTCAAAATACATGAACCAACTATTTTTTTCATTCAAAGTTACTGAGCAAGTTTCTTAATTTCAAATTATGTAACACAGATATGTTTAAAGCTCAAACACTCACATGCTTTATGCTTTCAATTTCACAAAATTTAAGTTTTTGCTTATTATTGCAGATGGAATTTCATGCCACTCACTAATTCAAATGGAGATAGAATATATGTTAAACTGGAATCTGAAGATTTGTGGGATCAAAACTTAGAGGATACTACCAACCAGCCAACATTGCATTCGCTGTACACAAAAACATGGGATGAAGCAAGAAAGATTGTATGTTTATTGAACACTTCCTAAAAACAGAATATAAATTTATTTTCGAATCCAACATAATCATAATATTTCTGTTTATTTTCTTTATAATCCAATCTCTTTATATCTAAATACCTGGTGGTGAAACCATCCTCTAGCCATAAATTACAGGACCCATGAAGATAGACGATAGATATATTAGTTTAGAGAATATATTATGATTAATCAATTTATTTCTTAAACCTATGACATAATTATCAGTTTACTAAGTAAAAGTTATTCTTTCAAATTATTTTTCTAATTCTACTCACGGTAAGCAGCATACTATATTGTATTGTATTTCTTTGATGAATAGATAGCCTATCTGAATTTTACTAGAATTATACTTAAACTAGATAAGTGATATTTATCTTTTACCAAGTGTTATGTTTTATCAATTCCTTTGTGCACATCAGACACCAATACAATTATACATTGCGTGAGAGACCTGGAGTGCTGCAATGAGTTGAAAGTATTAACAAGACTGAGTTTTCTAATTTCAGTTAGAAAAGAAAGAGGAAGAAGCACAAATATGCCAGTCGCAAGAACCTCTTCCAGATATAGATATGGATATAAATGGGAATGCTCTCTGGGTGGACAAGTACAGACCACACTCATACCTGGATCTATTGTCAGAAGAACCAGTGAATAGGGCCCTGTTACATTGGCTGCATTTGTGGGATAAGGTAGTTAATATTAATATATTCATTTAAGACACAATTTTTTTGCATGAGGAACTTAAAAGCTGGATTCAAGATGGATTTATAATTTCTAAAACGAGTGGTGTCTGTTTATTGCCTGCTATTGTTCATAAAGAATTATAAAATACTTTGCATATTAAAATTACGTCAATGTCTTACAAAACAAAAATTGATTGTAGTACATAATGAAACTTAAAAGCACTTGCTTTACATCAATAACATTACAAAAAGGACAACATCATATCATTAAGAAAGGTGCATTCAATTTTCGACCTTAAAAGCGCCCGAAAAAAAGAAGGTTTTAGGAAGTGCTTTCCAAAGTCTTAGTAATGGGCCAAGATTCACTCCCAAAGCACTTCGACCTAATGGGATCTTTTGTGCTTGGACACTACCTGTGCCAGAAAACGGTATAATTTAATTTATTTTATAGTTCAAATTCTTCCTATACTTTTCCTATAACATTACAAGAGAGCCGGATGTACTGAACTTATATTTAATTTTAGAAAATGTAACTTAAAATACTTTTTTCTCTATGGGAAAGTATAGAAGAAATGCATAATAATTTCCATAATAGTTTTAGTTTTGACATTTTACTCCATTTTGTATTTCAGGTAGTTTTTAAGAAAGAAGTCAAGACTATGGAGCCTCAACAAAGAAGCAGTTTCAGCAAGCGTGCAGGCCAGTTTCAGTTGACAAACAAGTGGAAAGGCAAGAAGGAGAGTGAACCGGAAATGGATGAAGATGGCCGTCCTCATCATAAAGTGGCACTTCTTTGTGGACCTCCAGGTGTCGGGAAGACTACTTTGGCACATTTACTGGCAAGAATAGCAGGTGAGTTTAAAAATTTAATTTAAATGGTTGTAGATGATGTAATCAAAATGTTATCTCCAGGTCCTTTGTGTATTATAAGGCATATTAAGCCTTTAGTTCCACTTCCACACAGCAAATGCAATCAATGCATTCTAATGCGCGTTAAAATAAGGCTAAATTGCGTAGCATTCGCCATCTTAGAAACGTCAAATAACCACATGAACCAAAATTTAATTTAAGTACAGTGGTACACTTATTACAATCCGATCAAAAACGGACAGTCGGAAAATATAAAAGGACGACCGGGGACGTCATTTTTCATTCAGTAAATGGCGAAATGTACGCATATTTACCTAAATTTAACGGGCATTATTTAACATGCCGTCTAAATAAGTAAAATGCGTCAAGATCGTCTAAGCGTCGACTAACTTAATATACTCATTTATATTTTAAATTAATATGAGTCAAGTAGCCTATTATTAGTGTTGTTAGACCAAACCTTTTTATAATATAACTTTATAATATACAACACCCTGGCTGCATAGTTTATGACATATATTTTTTTCTAATAATATTGTATTCTATTTTTATGTCACATTCTTTTTAGCTTGTCCAATTATATCACTGCGATCTATACTATTGGAATTTTCTTTCCTTATTTTAGAAAGTGTCGATTCTGTTAGCATTTTAAAAATTACCTCTCTCGTTTGACAAAATAAAGAAAGAGAAAAAAATGTCATGTTAGTTAGCATGTTTTATGATGCACATTAAATTCTTACAGATTTGTCTAAGGAAGCCATAATATATCGATTCCAATTAATTCAAGATTCCTGGTTTGTAATTGAAATGCTATCAGCTATTATGTCACATCATACAATTTAAAAACAAATAAACGATTGTCACTCGTATGTTTCTTTTGGTCAGATATAATACCTACTTATTTTAAACCTTCTTAAAAAAGTGTCAGCTAAACTATTATTAATTTCGGAATAAATTTCAGGTTATCGTCCAGTAGAACTAAACGCGTCGGACGAACGTAGCACAGAGGCGTTCCGATCTGCCCTTCAGAGCGCTACCCTCATGCGGTCTGTAATTGACGCGGAAAAGAAGCCCAACTGTCTTATTTTAGGTAAATATCTAAAAAATAACACAACCTTAAATATTATTAGATGGTAATCGAGTAGTTGAGTAAGTGCAAAGTTATACACACAAACTTAAATGTTTATTAAAAATTTTAATAATGAAATAAACAATTTAAATAATAATTAAAATTTAATTTCGATTTTAAATTCTATACATTTTTGAGTTTATTTTGCTCAATTATGTCAAACAATGACTAGGTGAGTGGGAAAACCTAAGATGTAGCCCAAATTAAGCATCATTAGTATACCAGATAATGGAGAAATGTATATAAATATCAGAAATATACTAAATAAAAATACAGACACCCATGACTCTTCAAAACAATTTACAAATTTCTACTCCTACCGGGTTTCGAACCCGGGACCTCTGGTTAAGTAAACAGGGGTACCGACCACTCGACTAGATGGCCATCAGACAACATAATTACGATTGTATTGTATTGTATTTACCTCAGTATTTTCATTAGCCTTGTCCAGCACAAGCAGTGGATGGACAATAAACCTTCAGATAAAGCCCATTGTCATTACTATGGGAGTTACGTAGGTAAAAAGCCAGAAGGTACTAATAATAGTTGAAATAAATTCTCGCAGTTTTCGTTAAGTTTGTAGTACTCGAATGTCCTCTACCTATAATGCGTTTTGTTTTTCCAGATGAAATAGACGGAGCTCCGTTACCAACTGTAGAGCTGCTAGTGAAGTGGTGTACGGCGACGGCGGCCGACGCAGCCAAGAAGAAGGCAAAGTCGCAGCCTCTGCGGCGACCCGTTATAGCTATCTGCAATGACTTGTATGCTTCTTCCTTGAGACCTTTGAGGTGAGAATTTTATATAGTTTTTCAATAAAGAAACTGATTGTTATTAATTACGATAGCATTTGTCCATCCCTCCACTCCATTCTATAGAGTAAATGCCAACTTTATTTTTTAAATTTATCTACACACACAAATATAGAATAAAATACAATTTATATAAATAAACGAGTACATAGGTGATACACTTACTTACATACACTTATTCCTTTCGAAATAAATGTATATAAGTATGTAATATAAAAAATTGTCAAATTTTTTTTTATATCATAAATGAACATATCGTGAACAGTAAATATTTATTTCAGAAAAGTATACCTGTGAACAATAGTTTCTATACATATAGCGATACGTTTGGGGGGCTGTTACGAATTGTAGAAAACACTCCATATATAATAATACAGACAAGTAATGTCACTATTTCGCAATGTCGTACCGATTTCTCTGGGCATATGCACAAAATTAAGTATATATGAGTTTGATTATTTGATTTTTAAATTTTAATTCAATTTATATTTTTAATTTTATTTTGTATGTTCATTAAGGTTAAACCCACTATAATTTATTTTGATTAAATAATTTTATTTAAATGTACCTTACATAAAAGTGGTGAAATCACAAGTCGTGTTAACAATAATCTAAGTTCTTGTCATAACTTTATCCATGAGACTTTGTCATAGGTTCTCCTGTTACATAAAAAATGTTTTTTTGTACAAATTTAATTAATTCGTCTTCCAAAACTATTATCATCATATCAGCCTATTGCAGTCCACTGTTTGACATAGGCCAAGTCTAAGGGTTCGCTAAAATCAACGATGTTCGACTTACTGTATCCAGCTACCACCCATCAACTTTTTTAAAATCCACTCAGCAGAGGGACTTCATACAAAAATTACAAATAATTAGATTGTATCAAAGTCAAAGAATTGCAATCCTAATTTGATGTCTTGCTGGGTCGCTTTTCCAGGTTAGTAGCGTTGGTGATCCACGTTGGCGGAGTGTCAATATCGCGGCTGTCATCTCGACTGTCTCGCGTGGCCCAATGCGAAGGCCTAAGTGTGATGCCGCACGTTCTTTCCGCGTTAGCTGCGCGTGCGCAAGGAGATATCCGCGCTGCTATTCACGTCCTCAGTTTTATCAAAGCCAGAGCTAAGGCACAGGTCAGTTCACCAATCATTTAAATTTTATTTTTATGGTTTGAGAAAATACTAAATATCTATTTATCTAAAGAATGGTTTATGTCTCACTCTTTTGTGTGTGTTTTATTATTCGAAATAGCTTCCTAATACTTTTGTTAGAATGAAAAAACCAACGTAGTGTGACAAAATTCTCAGAGAAAATTACATCAGGTAAATACTTTCGATCTTGTGACCTGGTGACTGTGGTTATCACTAACTTTTGAAGATTCTCTACTATACCTTTGATATCAGGAATTTGATTTCCGGTATGAGTTATGAATATACATAATATTAGTATAGTTTCATAATAGTTGTGTACTTATCAGCTCTGAAAATCTTTAACTGGCTACGCTTAGTAGTTTATTTAGTTACTCCCAAAAAGCTTGAAAATCGTACAGTTGTCTAATATAACAGCCTTAATTTTTATAAACAAATTGCAGTTAAAAATGGAAGATGTGGAGAACGCAGCCGTGGGAACGAAAGACTGCTCCAAAAGTTTGATGCAAGCTTTGATATCAGTGTTCGTCACCAATGACAGCCAGCCTGATGCAATCGCGAAGACTATACAAGGAGCTGGCGAGTATGACAGGTGACTAACAATTATATACTGTACATACCATTTTGATACCCCAAAATAAGAACTTTTCTACCAGGTAAACTCAGTCTCTATATTCAAATAATATAAATATAAATATACAAGTAGATTATATTCTTATTTTGATTAGCATTGTGTTTCGTACCCACAGCTAAAGGCTACTGGGTAGCCTACAAGGGTACCCAAGTTCGAGCCCTGGCCAGAGCCGATCTTTGTGTGAAAATAATAAATATATAGTTCTTGAGTCGATCTAGTATCGATCCATAATACAAGCTCTTAAGCATTCTTACTTTGTACTAGGTGATAGGTGTCAGCATTAAAAATATTGTTTTTACTAGCTGACAATGTAAATTTGTATTACATGCGCGTACACTCACTACTGCCATCTATAAAAATAAACTGAAGTGGTTATGTAAGAAATAAAAATCCAGTACAAATATTTACAAATATTATAAGTTTTTTTGTGTATTTCTCTTCTTGAATTGGCTGATGTATAATAAAGATATATTCTATTCTATTCTAAAAATTTTAATATTTCATAGTAAATTACTAATTTTAAACAATTATGTTTTTAGCTATTTTATTATTCTAATTTTTAAACCACTCCTGAATTAAACCGGCCATTTTTGAGTTTTAGTTCGACTATCAACGCGGATCTATTCATATTTATATAAATACAATCCGTTGTGTAGGTATTTGCTATCGGTTGAGAAATAATCCCATATATTATTGGGCCTTCTGAAGACACTAACTGAATTTAGGTTAAATGTATCTGATCTCTGAACATGACTGCAATGAGAAAATGAAATCATCGCTTATTTAAATGCCTTTTTTTTAAAAAATAAGATAACTATTGAAATTCTATAATTCCAGAGTTATCGATGGTATATTCGAGAATTATCTCTCAGCTCGTGTGGACGCTCGCCTACTCGTCGCCTGTGAAACTCTCTCTTGGCTTAGATTGTACGACCTTATCTACTCCTGGACGCTGAGAGGACAGAACTATTCCCTTTATAGCTTATTGCCACTATGCATAGTCAGGTGCCATAGACTACTTGCTTCTAGAGCATCAATGATAATTAAATTTCCAATGCAGGCCCAAGAAGTAAGTGTTTACCAATTTTTTAAATGAAGACTAGTGTTCTGCGATTAAAATATTTAAAAAAATATGAAATTCAAACAATTATGAAGTATATTCACTAAGTTTAACCATTTCAGATTTCCCGGGTTCGAATCCCAGTAGGGGCAGATGGTTATGTTCGGGCATGAGACGGATGCTTATATGTTATGTGCGTTATCTATTAAGCATTCTGACATAGTTGCACATTTTTTCAATACAGCGAGTTTCACAAAGTCAATTGATACGAATATGTCACGAACTTAAATGACATGGCGGCTATCAGCTATAATCGCATATAATTATTTTTAAGTGTCGATGGATGCAATTGTCAAACTATACGCTAATATCATCCTTAAAAACACACTCTAATGTTGTTTAATAAATGTTTTCTTTCAATATTTTTGTTATTCAGACATATCGCAAGAAGACGGAAGTAGAGAGTATAATTAACTCGGTATGGCGCGGCAGTTCTCCGTCGGTGATGCTCAACAGGCTGCCATTGAAATTAGAATTGATCCCTCTATTACCCTACTTATTGGGACCGGCGTTACGGTCTGCCAATGTTCAGGTAAACATTGAATTTATAGATAAATTAGATTATTTTGTGAGGAGTTCGTTGGCGTAGTGGCTCGAACGCTCTGGTTTAGATAGCGAAAACAAAGTAACTTTCGGCATGGTTGGTTCCTGGATGGGTCAATCAAGTTTGTTATCTCGAACTCGATATTATTTTTGCGTAGCATTTAACTTAAGTCACCCTCATAATCCAAGTTACGTGCCACGTCATAAAACTGATATTTGCTACTCCGACCCGATTCATTAAGCTCTAAGCAATTTTTTTTATAAATATTAAAAGTTTCAAACAGAACGATACTATCTAATAAGTAGGTCAAAAACTTTTTGTTTTATCAAAAGCAAACGATTCAATAACGCCTGATTGGAAACAGTAATAGGAAAACTTATGCGCGATAATGCAACATACGACACGCTTTTCCTCCTTACTTCCCGCCTCTATTGAAGGAACCAATGTTTTATGAAGTAGAGAATACGTTTGCCAGCAAAGAATTCCACAATCAGCCTGTGTGACAAAAAGGAGTCACCAAATCGCTTGGGCGATAGGTAGAGGTAGAAACAGTGAATATGAGACTGCGTAGACGCACGCGAGATTAGGATCCGACCCTGAGTAGGAAAGGAAAGGTCCCTTTCCTTTCAATAAGGTCAAAAAGATCTTTAGTCCACTCTCCATGGTACAATTGATAATAGGCACTAAGCGACGCTACTTCGCGACGCACTTGCAGAGGATCTAGGGTGTTTATTACTCATCGCTAATCACACGAACTGCGAATCTGTCCAGAGCATCGAAGGGACATCCAAATGGTGCGCGCAATATGCCACATACAACCGGACCTGGGTGTTGTATAACAAGCATAACTCGTGTGAAATACTTACGCACCTTTTTTAGAACTCGAAAGTGAAACTGTAGTGGTTGTTATTTGACTTTTATCAGTTAACTAAAAAACTCTTTAAATGGCATATTATATTACAGTTATGCAGCGAAAACGAGCGTAAAGCTCTCCGTACCTGCGCGGGCGCAATGTGCGACTATGGGCTGCAGTACGTACAACAAAGAACGAACGAAGGAATCTACGCGTTCGTCCTAGAACCTGATATATATAAAGTGGCTTTCTTTAGTGAGTTGATTGTTTAAATATTAAAATTTTACAGGGGGGAAAAAGTTGTAATAATTGTACATAAAAAACATCCAGTAATTAATTTTAAAAGCCCTCATATATATCCGTGTCTCAGAGTAAAGTTTTATGTAAATGAATGAACTAATTGATATAAAAATAAATAAATGAAAATGAAATTTTTGCATATTTACCAAGAATGTGCTACGTTTTTAGCATTCTACAGATCTGGTTGACTGTTGACTATTTATGAAATAATATTTTCTCAAAAATGTATGGAAAATATGAAACCCTTTGATAGATAATCTATGTTAATATGAATTGCAAGCATAAATAATTTTATAAAAATCTATTGCTTTCATTATTTCACAGAATATTTATTGAAGGAGCTATTTATAGCGAGAATTAGCATAATTATGCTATCCGATTGCTATTTTGTATGAATAGAATACGTGATGATTTAAATTGTGCAGGCAATGAAGAGAGAATGAGGCCTCCCCCACCCGTCCGCCAGGCTATAGCCCGGGAACAGCAACTTGAAGTCATAAGGCGGAATGAGGAAATGGTGAGCTTTTGGACAGATTACAACACATTCATCTTCGTGGCATGTAACGTCACTATTGGACCTCGTTATCGAAGTGTTTTTTCAGTGATTTGTAATATCTACACAAATAAGTCACTATATCTGGGATCGGTTTGTTTGCTTACACTAATGCTTCTAGAATATTTCTTTCATATATCTTTAAAGTGTGTATCTGAACGAATCATGTCTATGTAGTGCCAGCGTCCCTACTTAAAATCTACTGTCTAGATATTTTTCCCAAATCATTGGGAGTTAAAAAATTTAAGCGAATTCTGTTTCAACCATATGCTTAAAAATTTATTATTTAAGTTTTATTGGACAAACAAAATTACAAACAAATTTATGTCATATTATTAAAAACACTTAAGTCTTTGATGAGTTGGATAGGGATTCTTTACACTGGGTTATTTATAATTAACTATCACTAATATGCAGAGTTACGAGGTTCTTAAGTTTTTTACGATTAATTCCGTAAGTGTCTCGTTAAAAGTAAAAAATTGCTCGATCGATTGAAATTTCTTTATGTTCGCCCCAATACTGGGATGGTTTACGAAAAGTAGTTTTAACAAAATTTTTTTTCCATAGACTACCAGAGTGAACCAGAACAAACCAAAGAACCCTACAAAACGCAAGTCGAGTGAGAATAAAGATGCCGGTCCATCTAAAGAAGTGAATCTTCCTAACCATTTACAACGACTCAAGCCAAAAGTGATAGAGAAGTCTACCCCGCAGGTAAGAGAATTTTTAGTACAGTTTCTAGAAAAAAATATCAGCCAAGTTACAGTTTTAACCTGCTATCCCTTAATGCGTCTGCGCTCCTACATGAGTAGGAATGAAACACGAAAATGGTTCGATCGTTGTAACGAATACTAAATTCATAAACAAGCGTTGATTTTGCCATCATTGTTTTATGTTCTTCACACGGTAGACCAACAATAAATTAAAACTGTACTGGCCACCATCGAAGGCAATCTTTCTCTGGCCCTAAAATGTCCTCTTCACACCGGTCCCTCCGGGCAGTGCCGGGCAGACCGGAGTTGATGACATTGCGCAAAATTAAAACCTACGTGACAACGTTTATCCCCCCCATCAAAGGCCAAAGCCACCCGGCCACGCCGCAAACCCCATGTCTTATGTGGGAACTCCAACGTGAACGTAGGGGCACCAGGATGTTGCATCGTAACAGCTGCTTTTCCACCTTGACACCACCAAAGGCGACCAGCTCCACAAGTCGTTGGACTAGGAGGCCCCCAACCTCACAGACAGTAGTGCCTGGAGACCCAGTCTTTTAGCTGGAGATTAGAGTCTTTTAGCGGAGTACAAAATATATTTCGTTCTGGTTCACTCTGATAGTACGAAATATATTTCGTACTCCGACTCCATTTCTGGTTTCACTTCATTCTCCATTTCTGACTCAAGATAGTCAAAAATAAAAATTGCATATTAAAAATCTTCAAAATACTTATTTGCTATGAAATCAGTATTTTTTATGCACAATTATTTATTTGTTACCCATTCAAGTAATTCCCTTTGCGTTTCATAAAAATAACTCTAAGTCAACTATCGAATGTAAACACCAATTCAAAGCAGCGCACAAATATTCATTAAGTCATAAAGTAATATATGTAGTTTATTTTATCATACGGTTTTAGTTAATAATACGAATAAGTGCATTAATAGCGAAAAACAAAGTCGAGTGAACCATGCCAAAGCCTATGTTCTGAAGCATGGCGGATCTGGAGATCACTAAAAAGAGTGGCAGATCCAGTGTCGCTCTTAATATCGAGTAATATATATGTTAATACATATTACAGTTTAAGTATATATAGTAATTTCTTTTCTACTTATCATATATGTAGTGTGAAATAAAGTAATGCAGCAATAACGACAAGTAAAACGAATATAGTTGCATTCCTTAAAATAATCGTATTTTTTGTTACGATCATTAATGACAGGCACGGCTCATAACATTGGGAGATTTAATCTAAAAAGTTTTGTTAATAAAGGGCAAATATATTTCATTAGAGGTTTGACACATGCACTGGATAAGTTGAGCGAGAGTTTGTGTCAAATGCCATAACTTTCCATTAAGCGACAGCGACAGCGCGTATCATAAACATGTCTTAATTTTGCGTTTTTCAGTACAACACAGTTTTTTAAAAATATGTTGTTTTAATTAATATATATTTTAAGATTATTTACATGACACTAACATGATCTGACCTATTCGGGCTCTAACACAAGTTCTTAGAGCGTTTATAGAACCGCACAGATAACATCTAAAGCTAGCCTTTCAAACACAAAGTTCCATAGATTTGTATTGAAGCAACCATCTGTTTTAATGAGTCTTGGCGACTCCGCTAATGTCATACTAAAGGGGTTCGTTACAGCGTGAATGGGCGGCGCGCAGATTGCGGTTTACTCGCCTGATGGAATATATTAACTAGGAGATGCTGTTCTAGTGGTATACAGTATGATGCAATATTAAGGAACATTCCATTTATATGTAAATTAAATCGTTTTTTCTAGCTAGGAATCGATTCTAAATGAAATTAGCTTTGCCAAGTATATATTCTTCGTATGATTCCATAATTATGTGGTAAAGAAATTTAAAAAAATAAAATATTAATAATTTTTCAAATTTTTTATATTATTAGTACCACATCAATGGTAACAAATATACTAACTATGCATGTAAACGCATAAATTACAAGGTATTATCAATTTTATCCATTACATTTGGGTAGCCTTTTAAATGGAGATTTTTGGGGGATCTGCTACAGGTCCTCAAAAATGTTAATATCTGGAAATATTGATTCCAGATGTACGGTTGGTTCAGTAATATTTCTTTGTTATTGACATACTATTTATTGATGAAATAAACAAATGTCAAAGTATAGTATCGATACGGCTAATTGCTATTGATATAACAATCGGCAACTATTGTGTAAAAATGATAGCAATGATTCAATCTTATTGGTGTTATAACATCAATATATTATATTTACTTTACATAGTGAAAATAACAAATGGAAACATCCTGTACCGTCGGTGCATTCCACGAATCTTGCTAATTAAAACTGTGTTTGCGAAATCTGCATCGCGTATTGTGAGAGCGTGAAAGCGCCCGGAAAATCGTTGCAAAGATTATGTTATGATTACTAGACAGGATGTTGTCAGATTTTTGCCCAGTATGAAACGAGTAACCTTTAAAATGTATTTTAAGTAGCTATCCTTTGAACTATTTAATAACCATCAATTGATTAAGTATGAGTTCATAAATGAAAGGGCATATAAAATTAAAATTTAATTCTAAATTAAACCCAATTAATCTTTATTAAAACCAATATATATATTTGAAGCTTTATAATTAAAACACAATTTGATTATAATTGTCATTATAATATTATGTATGGAGGAAAATTTATTATTTTTGAACGACTCATCCACACTGAATAACTTTTTGGAGATTCGTGTTAGAGTATTAAATAAAAAACGAAAGAAATTAGTCAAATAACAATGCAAGAAGGTATGTGATCGTCCATCACACCATCCGTCATCTTCTGTCTTCTCTTCATGATTCACCGAATCACAATTCATATAGAAATTTAAAATCTCCATGTCATAGCGGTAAACATGCGTAGGCATCAAACTATGACATCTATAAACTGCGACACTTACCTTTGCTGTGGTAAGTATCACGTGATATCGGCAATCTCCCGCCGAGGACCCACACAAAAAGAAATAGTTAACCCGCGCTGTTTCACACATGTTATCTGCTCTACTATGCTGATCTTTGACATTATTTTTGTTTGCGTTTACAAAAGAAAGTTGGAAGTTTTCTGACTGCGTTCTTCGCTTTGTGTGGTAAATCGTGAGTGGTGGAATTGATTTTAGGTCGATGGTGATGCAACAAAGAGTTTTCTGTCAAAATAGAGAAATCAGTCGAAGACGTGAATATTGTAATGGTCTTATTTTACTTACAGAAAGGGCATAGCAAAAATTTATATAGTCATAATGATGTTTTGTAGTTTTTTATTCGGTGTGTTTATTGAAAAATAGCATGATTTTCGATTGGTAAAAGAATTGTTTCGATAGCATTTAAACTAATCTTTCTATAATTTGCTTCGAGAGTTTAGTTGTGGCGATCTATTTTATGAAATTGATAATCTTGCTGTTCGCCATCATAAGAAGATTATGGTATTAAATTTGAACTTTAATTGAAACTTGAGTGAATAGATTTACTCAGTTTGGTGAGTGGAGATTTGCATAACTTAGAACCCTAGTCTTAGTTTCGAGCATCGTAGTCTTCTTATCACATCGAACAGCAAGATGAAGCATATTTAGTGGTAAAACATGTATTTTTCTACAATATCTAATAATTCATTAACTTTTCCAAATGAAACAGTTTTCGCCAATTTTAAAATTTCATCGCCTTCAGATACAGTTACAAAGTATATTAAATTTTCTGTTCGAATTTAAAGTGTCATTCGAAGGAACGTGACAAAACTCTGTAAAATTATACGAAACATACGTCTGTTTTCTCAACAGTTTTTCAGTCCTTCCATTAGACAGATGGAGCTTGTAATAAATATTTATAAGTTTTAGTAATTGTTATATATTTTTTTATCGTTTTCAAAATTCAATATTTCTATATGCATACGTCATATTCAGAGATGATTTTGAGAGCGCTCACAGAGAGAGAGAGAGGGGGGGGGGGGGACAAATATAAATGTGTGACAATAATCTTGTGATATGAGACCTATGCAATGTTAGCTCTTCTATTCATTCAACAATCCATTATTTACAATGTCCACAACATCGGACCCCAACTTTACTAAGATGTCAAACTCATTCAGTTAATTACCTCCCCGTTATTTGGAAAGTCTCTCAAAAAATCCCGTAAATCATTAACAAGACGTATTTTCTTGTCTCGGCTCGTGATTTTTAATTCCCATTAAAGGCGAAGTTTTTAGACTAGAAGGGGCGTACTTTGTCAATATGGCCTGTTTGATGTAAATAAAGGATTCAGTAACTTTGTGGAGTTGTAAATGGTATATAATTCAGATATAATAAACAATAACTCCATTTTTATAATTTTACTAATATAAATGAAATTAGAAGAATTGCAATTTTGGTTTTTCATTATTGTAATCATTTAACACACGCTCAAATGACACACGTCAAAACGGTGAAACAATGAAGGTATACAATTTTCGTATAAGACTCGTTGCAATAGTATCCTAAAGAATTGGCTGGTCTGTCCTTATAACTGCAGGCTGCTCGGCAGAGATTTGTGTGATAAACGCAAATATATGCTCTCGGGTCATGATTGTTTTTATATCTATGTATTTATATTATTTATTTTTAAAATATATAGTAATATTTATAATATTATGTCGGGGAAAAAGTCTTTTCGCATATATAGTATATATAAACTTGTAATAAAATATATTTCTCTGTACTATTTCAATCTAGATGGTTTTCATGACATTTCAAAAAAATTAGTTTTCCACTATTTTTCGTTTCTAATTGTACCTTATACCCAATATACCTCATATGTACCCAAACATCGTGACGCAGATATTAAATAATGCTGTTTAATTTTAATTCAAACCAATTTATAGAGATACATAACGATGATGAGGTTCTGTAACGAATATTTATCAAGTCAATTTCTTCCTCTCATTCCCGCTGCCTGGTAAATGCAATAACTAATCACAATAAAAGGGTTGTGGCCGTTTTTCTATTAAAAACTCTGTAAGAATTCCATCAGAGGGTCGTTAAGGAACATCGTACACTGGAGTGGCTACGTATAAAATTAATAATACGATATTTAAAACAGATTTTAAATATAAACAATATTGTCTTTATTTGTTGACCGTTTTCTCTATAAATTAATATAAATGATTGTTAAAAAACTAACTGGTGATGATTTAAAAAAATATATATCCGACATGCCAATGTTGTAAACACTTCATTTTTGTGCTAACACACAAGATGCTTGTTTTGACATAAAAACTCTAAATGGAAGAAAATCAGCTGAATTTTGGTTTATAATAATTCCATTATAAAACGGCTAGAATTATAACTGGAACAAGTGACTCAACGTACCACAAACGGCTTAATAAGCTTTCTACCGCTCAACGTGCCTGTAATGGACAAATGGGCATACAACGGCCCATCGTGCCCACAACGATTTAACGTACCTTCAAATGCCAATGTGTTTTCAAATGCAGACGTGCCTTCAAAGGCCAAAGTTGTTTTTTAAATACGGAAAATCTGGAGATTACAGATTTCGATTGACTACTGAGATTAACAATGCAAACGTTGCTTTCTTGTCGTAATCCAAGCTATCTTAATTCGCCACAGAGTTCCCCAAACAAGGGATGAAAATAATCCTTCATGAAACATCCTAAAAAGATTTCTGTACATTTCTATCGCAGTAAGTGTAAAAGAATTAACAAAATAGCGGGTCCGAAACGTGAGTCAAGATATATTAACGTGTATTAGTTCGGCCATTATACCGGCGAGCACAAAAATGGGTTTCACGCCCACATAATAAATTTACCCGGCGTAAGTTGGCGCGGGTCTAAGTGCAGCGTTTAGGGGTTATGTATCGGTTTGGGTTGGATTC
This sequence comes from Acentria ephemerella, assembly GCA_943193645.1. NCBI lineage: Eukaryota > Metazoa > Arthropoda > Insecta > Lepidoptera > Crambidae > Acentria > Acentria ephemerella. Next base: position 8,925,954 of record OW971891.1, read on the forward strand.
GTGTGGCCAATGAGATGGATTTTATACTCTGAGGGATTTTTAATGAAGTGAATTTGGGGTATTTTAACGTTAAGGTTTTACTTTGAATTATTTTTCACATAATTAAGTAACAGTTTATCAAATTTAATCTTTATAAGATTCTAGATTTAATAATTTAATGAACTGAACTAATTGAATTGCATCCGGAAAAAGTTTAATCAAAATTATTTACTTGCTTGAAAAAGAAGATTTCATAAAGAGTATTTAACTCCACCCATTACAATGTGGATCACAGAAATGGGTTTCCCGCCCACCTAATAAATTTACTGGCTGTTAATTTAGTGCACGCGACCGAATTTGAACACACAGTATGTCTCCAAAGCTTAAGTTTTTACATTTTTTTTAAAAAAAAACAGATGCTAAATTTTGTGTGAAGCAGTAACCATAGACTAGTGTCTTAGAATATGAAGGAAATCACTGTCACTTGATCAAATCATTACAACTCTGGTCAAATCATTGGATTTTAGAAGCATTGACGTTGTCGAGACATCCTCATGTCTTAATGGTGGTGATTCCGCTGGCATTCACTCAAACTAAAATTAAGGTTGCCTCTAATTCATTTCATAAGAATAATTAAAGGCTAGCACTTTTAGGAACGTCAAGTTTGTTGACAGATGACTAGACGGCTTATGCCCTGTTTCTGAGGTACATTTGACGGTGGTTTATCTGATCGTTAACGCTATGGTTCGATAACTTTGAATAATGCGTTTCTGAACATCGCAAAATAAGTGAAATTGCGTTTAAACTAAGATTAACTTAACTAATCAAAGTGTACCGTTTATCGGTTCAATAACTCTATTTGACGTTATATTTATATACAAGACTTATAGACAAGTGTATCTTAATTTCTTTAATTTAAAAAAAAAAAATTTATAGTTTTTTATTGAATGTTTATTATTATTATTTACGAAATCAACTTAACTCTTCCCAATCCCTCGACGGCTCGAGGGATGGGAGAATACCCCTCGACAGAGGAGGCCAGACGGCCGAGGGTCAGGACGACAGAGTTAGGAATCGGCGGACAATTCTGGCGTTATCGTGCAAGACTGCCCGCTGGAGCCTCGCAATCATTGATCCATCACCCAGTCCCAATCTCTTCAGATGGTCGCGAAGAGAAGTTGGGACGAGATCATTGGTTGAAACTACGACTGGTATGATATCAGTGGATGTCACTTTCCACATATCAGTAACCTCGTGTGCCAAGTTCAGATACTTGATCTTTTTATCTGATTCGGCTTTCACGAGGTTTTCATCGAAGGCTTTCACGAGGTTTTCATCGAAGGGAATGGTGATATCCACTAAGAACACACGCGACTCTACTCGGTCCATCAGTACGATATCAGGCTTGTTAGCCAAAACCGTCCTGTCCGTAATGATGGACCGGTCCCAGTACAACCGAGCACGGACGTTTTCGAGCACTAGCTCCGGCAAGTACTTATAATAAGGTACCTTTTCACTTATGAGGCCGAACTTATAGGCTAACTCGAGATGGAAAATTTTGGCTACTTGGTTATGTCCGTGCAAATATTCGGTATTAGCCAGTACAGGACATCCGGAAGTTATATGCCTGAGTGACTCCCCGGGCTGGAGACAGGCTCTACATATGTCCTCTGTTCCATCCTTCAGGATATACTTCCGGTAGTTACGGGTCATAATGACCTGGTCCTTTATTGCACAGATATACCCTTCGGTTTCCCCAAAGAGGTCGCCGAAGCGCAGCCAATGCACGGAACTCTTCAAGGCTACGTGACGCTCATGAAGAGCTTTGTAGAACCTTCCGTGCAACTCCTTCTCCCTCCAGACGGCCTCTCGGCCAGAGGTACAAAGTACTGCCAGAATTCGCCTCAGCTCTGTGGCCAAGGAGAGAGGGGTTAGTCCTTTGTCACATTCTTTGACAGGTCTATGCAAATCACTGCTCTCCGGTTTCGCCAGGAAGTAATTACGAAGACTGTCTATTTCGCGGTTGTGCATGGTTTTCGCACTGAGCAATCCGCGTCCACCATTCCTCCGCGGTATATTTCTATAGCTAACACATATTATAGATATGTCATTGAAGTTAGTTGTTTATACAGCCGTTAGGCTTACCTTTTATAATTTATATAGCTTTTATAAATGTGCACATTACCTTATTTCTCTTTATCATAAAATGAACATGAAAAAAATGAAATAAAATAATTTAATTAACATTAATATATTATTAAAATAATTGTAAGTACATTCTTCTTAACAGACCCATCTAACGGCAGTTTGCAGCATTACTTATTGGCCAAATAGTTATTGAAGCTTTGTTTGAGTATTCAGAAATGCACTTATAACCAATCAACATATTTAAATTGGCATGTTTTATGATGCACGTTAAAATAAAGCAGTACTGCTTAAGATTCGCCACTTTAGACACGTCAAATGACGTCAGTCGTTTGTATTTTAGTTGAATTCTAATGAAAGAGTGGTACTGAACTTATATTTAAAAAATAAAAACCAACATATTTCGATATCCTTATATGGGAAATATATATGTTTATACTTCTTTTTTTGCCAGATATAAAACAGCTCTAGTATAGTACATACTAGAAATTACTATATTACGTTTTATAATCGGGTTAATGTTTAGCTTGATGATATTGCTTAAAAATATCTATTAAATGTGTTGGACCTAGCATCTTACTATAGCAGTTATCTAAAAATAGCGTAATAGGCCATTTGCGGCGCTCGTACCGCGGTCACCAATAATTAGTTCTGCTAAACAGAACTAATTACTAGTACCGCCAAAGCAAGAGCTATTTTCAGTTGTACAGTACAAAGAGGAACGTTGACATATTGTCCTAAATAAAATATTAAGAACAATGAAAATAAAAGCACCAATAACGAGCCTTGTACGTGTGCTCACTAAACGGCCGAACTTCACTCCGCCAAGGAAGATCAAGAAAAATTCATTCAATACTTACGGTATTGATAATATAGATATATCTATCTAATATTAAGTTTCATTTTTGCAATGTTTTTGGAAAAACATGCACAAACACTGATGTTTCATTTATTTCATCATATTAGCAAAAACATCGTTAATTTACATCAAATTAAAAAAGTATTTTGTCATCAAAATTAGTCTATAATTATCCAATTGTTGATACCTTTTGACATTTTTCGCAGATCTACAGGCCACTTCCACTATAACGAAGAAATACTAAGTAGGGTACATAAATCCGCCGAATTGAATGTTATACATCATTGCCAATGATTTACGTTTGTATAATAAGGATTTCAAAACATCAAAATAGTAATGGTACTGTTTGAATTACAAATTAAGTATAGCTAAACAACCAGTTAGCAAAATTGTAGCAAGTAAAACCAGCATGAAATAAATAAAATTATTTAGTTGTATCAACACTATTTTATTGCAGAACTTCTAAGAATAGTCTTTTATATGGATTTTTAAAACTTGGATTTATGTTTATTTGAATGTAGGTCACTTAATTGGTAAAGTGTACGCCATTTTATCGCTAAATGTGTTGCAAAATTAGTTGAAACAGAAGAAACAGTAATAGAATCTCTTATTGTTTAATAAATTTCTCGAGGAATAAGTTGCTAAATAATGGCGCATTACTGTGGTATACTCGCTGAACAACATTGATATTCGGTTGGAGCAGTATTAACGCGGACGATGCCGTAATCCCATTCCGCTAACAGCATAAAAGCTCCGCTTCTTTATCACCGACTTCCAGCATTAAGCTCCCGACGTTCATAATAGACGCAATAACACTCAGACTCGGAAAGAGTGCCCCTATAATGCGCCGGGTAAACGAATATGCGGGGAAATTGCTCCGAGGCAGATGTGATTGCGAGAGCCGGATACATGGAGTCATCAATCTACGCCCCCGCCGCCGCCCGCTCGTAAATCAAGCGCACAATGGCCAAAGGAAGTTCTTAAGAAGAAAAACTATAGGTCATATCCTTCCTGCGCTCGGCCAATCGGAAGCGCGCGCCCCCGCCACCCCGTTAGGGTTATTCGGTTAGGGCGAGATTTTTCCGCGCGGAGGCTAGCAGTGATCGTTCGTCATCGTGCGGCTTACCGGTGACGGGTACAGACTTGAATTATTTATTATGATGAGCATGCTTGGACAAGGATTTGCATATTATATTACGATTATGTATCTTGCTAATCAACCTCTTTCTTGCTTAAGGTCAATAAACTTTCGATTACGGCTCTCCTTTGACTTAAAGTATAGGTGTCAGCTGTGCTTATTCTGGGAATTCGCTGTTTAAAAACCGATGTGAATGTCTCAAATAGGAAGTTGTAAATAACTTACTGTCTACTAACATAGATTTCATCCGTTTGTTATTTTTGTTACCGCTCTCAAAATAGTAATAAATTAAATGTCCTTAGTTTTAATTTAAAATGTTTATAATTTAGCACAGTACAAAAAGTAAAGAGGAAATCATTTAGATGTCTCAATATTATATTTACTAGAATGTGTTTCGCATACCAGTTGAGTGTTGATCATACCAAGTTTTCACTAAAATAGAAAAGATAACTAGACAAATTTCACTTACGATCATAATATCCTAAACGCTTTTCACGAAACTGATTTTAGAAATTTCAATGGTTACTGATCTAACATGGAGCCATCCTAACTCGAAGAATACGGGATATTGCTTTACAGATATATCCTTTCTGAACGCGTTCATTTCGAACGCAATGTTCAAATTTGAATTTAGAACCGCTCCCTGTAGGCGAGGAGCGCGGCAAATTGTGAATTAGAGCCGCGGGCGTGCGCTTGTTAGCTAGTTTTTACATTGCACCCTTTGAGTGCGGAATTGCATCAATGTGCACTAGTTGGCTGTTATTTAGATGCGCCAGTTGAGATTGTTATAAAGATTCCTTTGTTTTATACAGAAACTAACTTACAACGTAGTTTTACTTAAGGTGGTGTATCTCTAAACGATGTTTCAGAGCGAGAGTTATGAAGTGTAATAACGTAAAAGAATCCTATCCTTTCAATCCTATCCATATTATTGGCAACCGTGCTTCTTAAAGTAACAGCACATTCGTATATGTTGATAAGGATGCTTCAATTATGAAGTAAATCAATTATTCAACACCAGCTTTTAATATTCAGTCGGGCTTATTGTCACTATTTAAATCCTTAAGTTAAGTGTATAGTATTGCTAAACGTGACGGAACTTCAATGTTGACAGATCGAACAACAAGAAAAAGAGAGATGAAGTAATGTGTCCTCTTTTCTTTGTGCGTTATGTATGATAATGTCTTTGTATTCAAATTAATTTACTATTATAGTTATTACCTTATTATTATAAAATGTATTTACTGTATTCATGAAGTGTGTGATTATAAAGTATAAATAGGAGGTGAGAAGGGGACTAAAAATTGCAGTATCAAGTAAACGCACCAAAATTATATTCGTCTAAAATAATAATATGGATTTACGCTCTTTTGCTTAACTAAGCTTAAAAAAGCGACATTTGCATGGCCCACGGTGGTGGCCAAACATGCAGTATCCCCAATCTTATTATCGCAAACAAACTTGATAGAAGCGCTACAGCACAGAGTGTGCTTTAGGACAAAATGACCCACCACAGAATAGACGAGTGTAATCGCATTTTGTTTGACTGCACTCTTACGAATTTTTTTATAGAGTTGCAGATAGCAACAGCTATGCTTGTGGTATGTGGTAATATTACTTTTGTCATTATTAAAAGTAAAGGAATAATGGAAATTTTGAATGATAGATACAGGTGTTTCGTGAATAGTTCTGGACTTACTCGCATATACGTTTCTTTAATTCCTCAAGATTAAAGTTTTAAAGTATTTAAGGTACCGCCAAAGAAAAACATCCATTGAGGTTAAATCAGAGCTACGAGAATGTCACCTCTTTTTGATATGATTTTTAACCTAAAAACTTCGCGGACTGCGATGATTGAGTCATTGGAGATGTGATATATTGACACATTTTGCCGAATCCACGATCCTTGATTAAAACCATCAAAAATTCCGTAGAGCTATACCGTTCTGTGTATCCTGTGACATGCCATGAATGAATAATAATAACACACTAAAAAAAGACGATGAAGCTGGTAAACTTCTCCAACATTTCCTTAGCAAACTGGAGCCTGTGGGCATGATCTTGGGGCTTTAATACTTGTACCATTTGAATTTCGTACGGTTGTAAATATAAATCTTCATGCAGAATACGGTTTAAAGATTTTCTGGGCACATTAAACACGCTTTACCGTTTTGGAGAAGGGAGCCCCGGTTGTTCACGAACAGATGCTCTTAATCGCTCTGTTTTCTCTTGCGTTTTCTAACCCTCCGCCCACCTCTCCGTCGCTGCTTGACGCAGCTACCTATTGAAAAGTAAACGGACTTTTGGTCCATTCGGTACTTGGAATTTTGTACCTTATTGTCAAAAAATTGTATCAGGAAACTTGAAAATCCAATGTGCAACGTTTAAGTATTCAACACAACACTAAGAGAATAATTACTTTCTTAGATTGTCTCCGTTCGTTCAGCGTTAAAAACTCGACTTGGCAAAAGTTATTTAACCAGGCAATGTCCTACTCCAAATTATATCCGTAAAAAGTGTTTATAACAACACCCTCTAGCCTAGATCTTTGCATGGATATAATAGCCAGTAAAAGAGTTTATTGTCCTTCCACCCTATGAATACATTCGCTCGTTTACTCGCCGACAGAAATACTGGTTTCCGTACGCAGGGACGTGGTGGCGCCTAAGCTAGTCTACAGAAATACGGTTAAATGAAATGGCTGTTTGCTTTATGAACTTTAGTCACTAAGTGTTCCAATATCATATCATAATATTCCAATATCCACCTGCATCATAATAAATTATTTCTAGCTTAACTTATAGGTAAGTTTTTGGATGTAAAACGTCGTGAGGTGAATCCGCTAATATTATAACTACTCGAACAAAAATATCTTTTGCTAACACTTATTATAACGAAACCCTTACATAGCCCCGGGCTGTGCATATGGCGCGCTCGTTCTTCTAATTTCAAAAATTACATGCGTGTTTAAATTTCGAACCGCATTATTTAAGCCAGTTTGAATTCAGAACGACATTATTTAAGCTTGTTTGAATTTGGACCGCACATTCGGTAATCGGACCACGGTATAATAATATAAATCGGACTAGGATTAGTGATAAGATTAGTTGCAATAATGTAGTGAGTGGGGTTGAAAATTGGGACCGTAATCCCGATAATGCGGAGTGAAATGAAAATTACAGGGTGTTATCTCTTTAATAATTTAACGATAAATTATTAGGCGTTAATTAGACAGGTAAATTTAATAACGTTGTGAAAAATGTTTTGACGTATTAAATATTTGAAATCAAGGTTAATAAACAATATAAATATGTTATCAAAATTAGAAATGATAATATTAGGTTTTTCATTTGTTTTTCTTTCTGTCAAAATGAGCGAATCGAATGAAGATATAAGATACATTTTAAAATTTTATTACAAAAAAGGAAAAAATGCAACGCAAGCCGCTAGAAAAAATTTGACATTTATGGACCTACTGCAGTGTCAGTAAGAGTAGCACAAATATGGCTTAAGCGATTTCAATCCGGGAATTTTGATGTCAAAGAAGATTGCACCTCGCTCTGGTCGCCCTGATTGACGCCCTGATGAAAAAGTGGAGCTAGATATCAGATATTACGCCATAGCTGAAGAACTGAGAATTGATCACAAAACAGTTTTGACCCATTCGAAAAAGCTGGGTACACAAAAAACTCCATATTTGGGTGCCACAAGAGCTCACTGAAAAAAACCTAATGAACCGTGTACTCATTTGCGATTCTTTATTGAGACGTAATGAAATTGAACCTTTTTTGTAGTCTCAATCTCTACTCCACTTTTCATCTCTACTGGTGATGGAAAGTGGATCACGTATGACAAGAGAGTTGGCTGGGAGGTGTTAATGCACCCGCCATATAGCCCTGACCTTTCACCTTCAGATTTACACCGGTTTCAGTCTCTTCAGAATTCTTTAGGCAGTTTCAGGTTAACAATGTCTTGAATTTTCACATAAAATGCAAAGAAACTTTTTCCCCAATATTATATGAATATAATTTATTAAGTGCATGACGAACTTTAATAATAAGTATATTATTATTAAAGTTCTCACACTCATCTTATCTCTTTCACGTTCATCTAGCTTAAATTAAGCATATTTGAGAGCTTGCGTTATAGATTCTAGGACACCGAGATATATATATTATTATTATAAATTATACTTAATAAACATGAAAATATTCGTACTCATCATTCAAATGTTGCCCCTGCCGTGATTCGAACCCGGGACCCCGAACATCTGGCTAAGTAGATAGTAGTACTGTGGTTGAATTATAGTTCACGTTTAAAAGCGGTTTCGTTTTTGGACAAAGTTTGAGAAAATATAATAAATTATTTTTTCTCTTTCTATTGATTTAAGTACAGGAAAGTATACGCACGTAATGTCTCGTGACGTTTACGTAGAGTAAAAAATCCATACAGTCAATCGCTACCATAATATTGAATAAAGCCACATTTATTTTAAACTAACAAAGCATAGAATTGTAGCCATTTGGCCAATTTAAAAAGAGAAGGCGATCCCCAAACGCGCGGTGCCGATGCAGATTAGCGGCATGATTGCACCGCGACGTCGCCGCCCTCGCGCCGCAAGCTCGTTACACCATTATTTGAATTTGGAAAACGAACGGCCTACCGCCCCGGGGCACGCGCTCTATTTACGCGCGCTATTAGAATTCATACGGAATGTTAGTACCGTTTCTTTTCTACCTACCTTAACTACCGCCAAAATTTTTTGCTAAGTTATAGTCAGTGGTATAGGTCATATTATCATGTTGTATTATTTTAATTCAAAAAAAATACAAAATTACTTGTACGGCATTGGAGAGAGTAAGCTATCTATTTCCTTTCGGCCACCTTTGACAGTTCATGACTAACTGCTAAGGCCTAACTCAAGTCATATTTCATGTAATTTTTATAGGTAACTTATCTTATTTTCAAAGTTTGCATGGAAACTCGATATCTCAGAGGAAATGAATGTTTAATAAACCATTGAGAGCGATCCGATCGATCATCGAGTTAGCAGGCGTCGTATCGATTACTCATTTAGAATCGCGTAACAAATCGTTTTTGTACAATGTAATTTGTGTGAGAGCGTCTATTGAGTTTGAAAGCTTTTTCTTAAATAGACTTATAGAATTATTTATCAATAGAATAATACGAATACATAGGTAAAAACTGCGGTTAAGCTAGGTGTTTATCGTAATGGCGTTCTGTTACTTTCAGCTTAATGCCTGGCACCATTAAATATATAGATTAGTTGACACCATGAACTTTGTTTAGCCTACAACGCACCACTAACGCCATTTATAAAAAGTAATTCTAAGTGCGGCAATGGAAAAAATTACAATTTTGAAAGGTCATGTCAATTAGATGATCTGACATATTAAATTACCAATTTAAATTATCTTTCCCTTTTATTTTCATTATTAAACCACCCCTTAATATATATTACTTATTCATTTCCATATATATGAAGGTATAAAATGATGATTTTAATAGGTTTAAGGTGCAAAACTGTATTTTGAATGATGGGGAGCTCCGAGTGACTAGTGTAAAAATCTTGATAAGTTACTTATTTACAAAAATCTGTAATTTTTTGTGCCCACCCGCGGTCGCCTGCTTTGTGTGTACTCGTAGCTGCTGATAGCAGCATTACGCAGACGATTTTTCTACTAACTGGTTAGACTGAACTACAGACTGATTTCTTAACCAGAGCTTTCGTGTAATGTATTCTATAGTCATTCAAAGTGCAGCGGGTAAGTCAATATTAAGATAACTACATACATTAAAAACCCAACATACAATTACTCCTAAAGTTTTATTAGCAAACCATTTACATAATATTTAATATAGCTGTCGAACAGAGAGATTAACTACTAACTGTATTACCCGTTTCATATGATCGTATTTGAGCCTTGGAGAGTTTCCATCAAAAATCACAATCAATAAGCTCTTAGTTAAAATGGACACAAGTACTAAGTTCTTTTAAATCGTCAAATATCAAACACTAACACTGCTTCGACAAATACTTCTGCTTTGGAACCTTACCAGAAACTCCTCAGCTTTTAAATATTTGTAATGATGTATGCAAATTATTATTCCATTGCGTGCCAATATTCTTAATATTAATGTATTTTTTAATTTTTGTCATTCATGTCATTAAGATAACCATTTATTTTATAGTAACTTACATAGTTTCGCTTTCATCGCAGTTTAAACTTTCAATTTTCAATCGGTAATTTTCTAATATCGAATGGAAGCTTATTGTAAAAGCTTATACATCGTCCCATAAAAGAAATTTTTATTCTGTCTAGACGTGTATTATTTTGAACAACATTATGTTCCACTCTATCGAAACAATAATTTTTGTCTTTTGATTTGACAAAAATATTATCATCATGTTTAATATATACATATGCAAAACCATCTGTTAATAGATTACTGAAACCCAGCATAAGTTTTTATCTTTCACCAGTTGATACAATTTACTATTGAAAAGAATCCTCGTCCATTTTCCACTTATTTAGTGATCAAAGCATTTAAATGCAAATAATACCGCAAAGGGACAATGGAATAAAAAGTATTACCCCATTTTTCCGGTAAAAGGGGACCTCCTCTGAATTGTTTATGATTTCGAAGCTTATTTAGCGGACCACAATTTTTATTCTTAGTTTTTTTAAACAACAAGTTGGTACAGGTGAAAATAAATGTAGCTTAACTTAAATTTTACTTAATGTAATGTATCCTTTTAATTTATTATGTTTATAATATAAAGATAGCAAAATATAAAAATGCTAGTTTCCGCCCGCGGATGCGCCTGCGTTGCATTCAGTCTGTCCTGACAAATCCAACATGAAATAACTTTTCAGATCGCTTCAGTAGAGCCTCACAAAATTTATCTCTTTGTAATTTACTGTAGATAATTAACTGATATTGGAACACTGTCGCTTGAAACTTATTCATATTATAATATATTAATAAAGATTTTGCCGTTATGGTTCAAACATAATACGTTTCCTACTTTTCTTACTCAGAAACTAATAAATTAGTATGATATAGGTAAATACACGGAAATATTAGTCCGAGAAACATTAGGCAATTTATTACCCACGTAATGTATGACTGATCGTCACGCTCGTAAATCCGCTTTGTTCTAGATGAGTTATTATATGCTATTAACAGAATGAATTCTAGAAGAAACATACCGATAAGAAATCACTTTTAGATACTTATTATGTTTATATACTTTTGCTATAATTACAGACATCTGACTATTTCAAATATAAAACTGAAAAAAAAAACTAGTAGTTATTAGGATTACGTACGTATTTCATACAATATGGGTTCCTTTAAAGGAGGCGTGAACCACTTTTTGGGCCGGCAAGGTTAGGGTGACTAGGGCAGTATGTCGCGTCACTATCTTCACATATGGACTCCTCTACTGCTTAGCGTCAGGTGGTGTCGAGTCATTTGCTGAGCTTAATATAAAATATAGGAAATAAAAATGTAAGAACGAATGAAAAATTACTTAATATTTGTCAAGATCGGTAAATTAATTTATCACCCTAAAATTCTTAGAACGAGAACTAAGGCATAAGGTTGAGTGCTTTAGTGTAATTTGCATGTAGTGTACTTTCCTATATTACTTTGGCTTTTTTTGTATATATTTTAATGTCTTAGAAAACTGAATCAAATTTTCATTCTGCTTGTTATATGTTACTTGAACGAAATGTGTACAGTAGATTATAGTATGCCTTAACAGTATGGTTTCTAAAGAATACGTTCAAGAGTTACCAACATGGTGGTTTTTCGGATTATATCATAGAACAAATGGATCTCATATTCAAGTAGATTCAGTCTACACATATCATAATATGTGTAGACTGAATCTACTTGAATACGAGACGATACTATTGACATATCAAAGCATTCGATCAATTGGATCATACTATGTTTCTTTCGAAACTAATGAGTATGGCATTGGAGGTTATTATTCATTCACCTCCTTTTTGGTGATGATATGAAGATTTTAAAAGTTAGTAGTTTGCTTTTGATGATGTTAAACTTCAGGCAGAATTAGCTATTTTAGTGACATTAGTCATGACTTCAAATTTAATAAGTGCTTATCTGTCAGCTTCACTAGAAACAGGTAAAAAGTTACGAAAGTAGCCACAAAATAACAAAAATAGTCTGTCCTTTCAGCCTTTGTCGACAATAACTCCCATTATTGTTGACAACCAATTACTATATGATAAGCATATTATTCATGTAATAAGGCATCTCGTACCTGGGATTTTAATTATCCGTATGTCGAAAGTTTACATTGAGCGAACCGCTTTGCCCTACCAAGCTACATTGGGCCAGCTGGCCATGGTGGTTATTGCCCGAAATTCCTGTGTCTATCCCATGTAGGCAGCCTTATACATAGCATTGGGATGAATGTAGGCTGTAGGTGAATATCTTCGTGTGGTATCCTATCATTAACTATAAATTAAACCTTTGCACAAAATTGGTAAGTAGTTCCCTATGTATTTAATTTCGAATTGGTTAATGTACAGTAGAGATTCTATTCTATTATTCAAAGAAGCATTGTTGCTGTTAACATTATCTAGAATCGCTATATGCTCTTATATAACTATGCAATATCCATTCCACGTCCTAATCAAATTCCGTTAATTAAAAAGTTTTTAGGATAACCTTCGTTTTAAATACGATTATTTATGAATGTTGTATAGTTAATGGTAAAGGACATTCAAAACTCGCAGTATAAGTATTCACTGCTAAGAATGCAAAAACTACCACGCAGGTCTTATACCTACTTGTTTGCTTTCACAGAAAAATATAACAAACCGTTGTGGCTTATAAAAATCAAGTGTGACTAAATATTCGGATCATATCAAAAAGTAATCTCAGTGTCTCATTCCATATATCGGTAGTAACTTTCTGAAACCTTTTCAAATAAATCCCAAACTATTTTTATGTCCAATTTTTCCCTTTACCAAGCCTTAATACGAAACTTGAATAGTTTGAAGCGTAAATACAAACTCGTGTAACTACTTACACAGGGCCGTATTTACGAGCACGAACAAATAAGTGGGGGGATCGGGACGGGGCGGGTCGGACGCCGGCGGCTTCGACTTGGAACAATGAAAAATGACCGGCGGAAAATTGCGCGGATCTGAACGGAATCCGGCCGCGACTCGAAGCTATGCTGCTTAAGGAATGGTCAGAGATGGGCTAAGGACCTATAATTTTCGTATTGTTTTGTTGCGAATTATTCTCAGTCAAATAAACGGACTAATGGTATGACCAAGTATAGATATTTCAGTTTTCTTCACGTCTGAGTTAAAGAAATAAGATTTTGATAATAGTTTCAGCACACTATTTACCTAAGTGCCCTCTGCTGTTCAAATTTCTTTATGAATAAGAGAAACTAATTATAAGTTTGGGTAATAACACCTTCACGCTGCCTAGCTCAATGCAATTTCGTAGGTGAAAATTAATTGCTGGAACAACCAGCAACTAAGGATCAAACAATCAAACTCAAAGCTTTTATCGATTTAATAACCAGTAAATATGTAAGGGTACACAATCACCAGCTTTGAACATTTCAATACTTTGGCTATAAGTAAATTTGCTAACTATCCCAATTATTTCTGTCCTAATTTTGTGTATCAGCCGCCCGAGGCGGCCCTGCGTCGTCGCGCACTCTATTTTCCTATTTGCGCGGCAGATTGGCTTTGATTGTATTGTTTGCTGGGCGGGGCGAACTGATACCTATCCCGCAGTGGATGTGTGAACAGTGTGCCAACTGTACAAACGTTCGGGTAATGATGCTTTCCAAATAACTCATCTAATTTATCGTATTTATGGTGAGAGTTTAAAAAGTAAACAAACTTTGTTAATTGTCAATCTACTTAATAGTTAACTTAATGTACCTGCGAATACATCACTTATGAATAACTTTTATATTCACATTTATGTATTTTTGCAGGTCCTTCGTAAACAAACCAGTTATCTTTCATTTGATCATAACGACAAAATACCAAAAAAAAATTAGACCATTTTTTTACATTTTTATTCTCGATGTCGTAGGTCTTGACATTTATCTCATCTTGACATGGCAAGTGAAGATAAAGCCGAAGGTGGAAGCTAATGCCAGTCGAGCGGATATCGAAAGTTTCTGCCTCCTACTGGGTATTGAACCCAGGACCTCTAAATTTGAAGTATCACTAGGCCACAAAAGCAGTTAAATTGATTTACTTGTAAGAATTTTTTTCAGCAATTATATTTGTTTCATTTTACATACAAGAGAAACTATTGTTGATGCTTATATTGTTATTATTCCTACTTAATAATTCGATCCATGTCTATTTTTGGGATGGAGAATTTAGGACATTTATATATCTTAAACTTTTCATCATAATTGATGTTCGTCTGGTTTCTATACTCTTCCTATATCTATTATGGTTGCCCCCACTGCCTACCAGCCCTCGCGCACCCGACCGGAAAAATGTTATCTATGTGAAATATCGTGTGTTTGCGATAAATATTTGAGAGCAGAATGAATGTTTAAAGTTGTTTTCGAGTCGATTGTTTTTGTGGTCACTTTTTTAGAATTACCAGCGGACGTGTAATCAGCTTTAGAGCTTAGTTTTCGAGTGATTCGTTCATAACGTATTTGGGGGACAATGATTTTGATTTTATATGAAATAGTCTATTTATAGTTGTTTGTTACCACAATTTGATATATATGCTGTGACGCGAGAAACTAAAGGTTATTTCGCTAGATTTTATACATTTTTAAAACTAAGTTTCAATCGTTGTCCAATACATACGATGCACAAAAACTTACTATTGTATTGTTGTGATATAAATGTAAGTAGAGGTAGAATAAGAAGCGTCTCTGTAAAGAAAACAACGAGGTAGTGAAGGATGCTATCACCAGACTTTATGCACTAAGGAGCTGATAGACAAATAAATTAAAATATTTGGCGTTAGTGATTCAAATGTTTTGTAATCATCAAATAAACCTTGTTAGTCTGTTGCAATTGTTTTTTACTTGTGAAGTCAATTTCTCCACACTAGATCGGACTGGCTAGACACTGGACACACAGTTCGGTTACTGTGTTAATTACGTGTGTTATTATCATATACTGTGCAATGTTGCTTAAGACACAATTTCATAATGGAAATAATCATTACTTAACAAACCTATAACTGTATCAATAAAGTATTATTATCAATAGACATTTCTCCCCTGTCCATCAAATTCATCGATATTGCTCCTGATATCTCCCAAACGACGTTACGAACAAGGAGTCAATAACAATTTCTTTTCAACATTACGCCATTGATTGGGGGAGGAATCGCGCCGCGACTCCTCAGCCCGCGATAACTTTTATGAGTGCGAAATTGTGTTTATGCGGTGTGTTCCGATTTACCGCCGTCGAGTAACGGGTATTCGGAAATATTGCGAGTGAACGAAGTTAGTGTGTGGTGCAAGACGAAAGAGAATGGATGTAATAGTTAACGAAATAACTCGCACTTCATCTTGAACGCGATAATGTGTTAATTGACTTAGTAGCAGAAATAAAACTCGTCTAACGAAAATGATATGGATAATTTTCTTAATATTTTATCTATTACATTGCATGCATTGTAGAGCATGAGTAACTGCTCTATGCTCTCTACGCGACTCTCTAACTCTCTACAGACATTTAAATGTTGATAGTTGCTTATAAGTATTATCTATAAGTTTCAGCAACTTTACATATGTTTACATTTCTGAAGTTAAAATAGTAAAACTCTTACGTCAATAGGTATACAAAATGTAATAATATACCAATAGGTACACAAGATCCAAAGGTTTTGTTTCAATTTATAGAGCGCCCTCAAGTCAATTAAACAATTTTCAGCATTCTGTAAATTGACATATAAAATTACAGGTTTGGCTTAAAGTGATAGATCATGTCTCACATTTTTAGACATCATAGAGTTGAGAATGTTAGATCAATATACAATATAACTTTGTGGAGTGATTTTTTACTATATTTAAAATACAACAACAAACACATAGTTCAGTGAGATCCGAATTATATTTGTGTTTAAATATAAATATATTATTTTAAAATAATATATATGTCCTCATAATTCTTCTTTCTTCACTTAAAGCACACGTCCAACCTAACAAAACTGCGGTGTTATTGTCGATCGAAGCACCAGCGATGGCTCTAACAAACAAGTAATTGGTTTGCAATTGCCAACACTCTACTGATATTGATATTGTTTGTTTATCCGTTCATATTAATCATTCATTTTCTTTAGATTACACTAAATGATTCATTCATGCTACGACGTAGCTCGTAGCGAATTATAGCGTAGGTCGTAGTAAACTACGGCGTAGCGCGTAACGGCATACCACAACTTTTTACTTAAAACACATTAACTAATACCTTTTATTAAAAACTCGTTAAGGTGCCTAGATATTTAGTACAAATACAGATATTAAAGTTGTAATTTAGGTATTTCAAGTAACTATAAGTATAGTTAACAGTCACCGCTCACTTTAAAACATGGCTTGCGAATGCTTTTTATTATATTGTATAAGCCAGTTTGTATGAAATTACCTTCGTTACAAAGACAGTGTTATAAAACCACAATTAAATGTTAACGACAATAATCCGTGTGTCTCCGCCAACTCTCGAGTGGCTCTCGGGAGTTGTCGTTAACGACGCAACACTCCGTTAATTGGATGCGACGCTCTCGCCGCGACACGCTAACGACCGCAACAAACGATGTGAGTGCTTCAACTTCATGAGATAAAGTAACCGACTAAGAGATACAGGTACCAGCCAACAGAACACTGTTATAATGTTCTTAGGGATTGTAATTTAAAAACTTGATACAGGATCGATTCGATTCTGTATATATAAAATATTTTTGTTAATTCTTATGTGAATTCAAATTGAACATTGCTATCGATGCATCAATTTGTGACATTTTGCTTCTCTGCCAGAGTCAAAACGCGCTACACATAGAACCCACTGAACCTATTTACTTTAAATTGTGCAAGGAGGTGCGTTTGCAGTAAATATTGATTTATTTTTGTATTGTTTCAGGTCCACAAAGATTTCTTCGGACGTATAGTGCCATTATCACAAATGCAGCGATCAGGTACGATAGTATTATTTCTGTAGATATTAAAAACTTCTTTGGATAATTATAATAATATAAAAGTAAACAATATTTTATACGACAATATATAAAAAACTGTTTTTCTGTGATCAACCCATTGATTCATCTTTATTTTGGTAGCAGGGGGATTCGTCTTCTACATTGTCTACATAACATTTTATCTTTAACATAACGATTTTACAGCTTGTATAGTATTCAAGGTTCTATGAACAGCAAGCCGTACGTTACCAAAATAGATATCTAGTTGTAATTTAAATAAGATGAAGTTGTAAGCACATTGTGACACAAACATAAATTAAATTCACTTCAGTGACTGCGTATGGTTCTTAAAAACGTTAATACAATGTTTTTCTTAATTTGAAAAATGAATTTAAACATTGGAAATGTTTTATTATTCAAAATATAAATAATGTTGGTTTATCGCTACTGAATTTCCTGTTGACCCTCCTTTGCGATGTGAAGTTAGTAGTGCAGTCCCATTCTTATTTTGTCGCAGTGAACTAATAAAAATTAAATCGTGCAACAAACAAAAGAACCACTTAAAAAGCTCTCGCAGTAACAATCGCACAATTGCCGAGTTCTATTATCGCATAACGTTAATCACACGTCGAGTTACTGGCAGCCTATTATTTTCAATTAGAGTCCGTCTCCTCCTCCCCCTTACGCCCGAAAGGGTTGTTAATATTCATTCTCGCGCCGCCCTCGAATCGAACACCTGATCTCGCCCGGATTACCTCTGCCTAACCGATTGTCTTCATTTTGATATTAATCGCTTATAATTTCGCCGTTGACGAGATATTTTAATAGATATACTACGAATTATGTTTTGTTAAATTAGGGACAGGATACACTGAGTTAAATTCATAAAAAGGTTTAAATTAATCTGTCAAAAATTCAAGTCACTCAGGAACTTCCTGTCACACTTGTCTAAGTGTGACAGGAAGTTCCTGAGTGACTTTTACACATTCAAAATAATTAATATTATTTATTTCTTTTTAATTAATATGTTTTCCAAAGATTCCAAAATCAAAATATCCAAAACAATCACGGTAAATTCAGCAATTTTGATAATCTTAACCCAATATGATGACGTATCATTTCAACAATAGGTGTATGTCCCTAATTCGCCCAAATGTGTGAATGTAAACAGGCCCTTATGTAAAGTGGGCCCACCAGCCCCTCCCACCCCTGAATTCTCGTTAAGGTGACTGTTTAATAATCTCAACGCGATTTGTAATGGGATTGAGTGGAAATTCGCTTCGCCGTCTCCGAATCCGTATTGTTATAATCCGGTACAGTCTGAATATTTCAGGTTGACATATGGTATATTTTTTTAATACAATTTTCGATTGTTCATGATGATAGTTTCGATAATGATAAAAACTATGAATTCAACCCGGATTATTCAATCCAAAATTAAGTGCTTTAGAAAACTACAGAAACCGCGTGGTGTTTGCGTAGTGGTTGATGACTCACTTTCCTAGATCCGGGATCCGGTTCTTCCAAGGCCCGGGTCCTGCAACGGCATCATGCTGAAGTAGAATATGGAATAGTTGACACAAACCTTAAGATGACAAATAATGAAATATAAAGTAAAATCTTTACAAAATAGTAAGTTCTTTTACGATACCGTCTTGTTATTAATATAGAACAATAACATGACGATATTGTAAAAGAACTGCCGATATGACACAGTATAATATTAAAGCAATATTATTTGTAAAGCGGGGGTCGTTACCCAACCGGGCTCCGGTAACATTATTACTTTTTACTAAAAATATATTCACAAAACATCTACATTATATTTATCGTAGCAAATCGTAGTGTTACGAGCATGTCTACGAGTCGTAGGCTTCGTAGACTACGCTTTCTACGATTTTTTTTTCTTGTTATCCAGTCGACTGCTTGGTATAACACTTGAAGACTTGCATCATTATTAAATAAGTATACTTAAAATAATCTTTAAATTAATGTCGACTTATATATATCGAAGTCAAAAATTGTATAGGCAATCGTCAAACCTATCTATAGTCTCCTAAATAATAAAATTTAGGAGATTTTTAAGCATTTCACGGAAGATTTTATGATTTCGTATTCGTAGTATAATTAGATAATGTAAACTAAAGGTCTTCCTCAATGTTTATTTTAGTTTATCTAATACGGATTCGTCGTTTTATTCTTTCTATTACCTACCCCTCAGCTATTCCATACAAGATGATTTCTTTTTGATAATTTAATTTTGAGGAAATTAACAGTTTTCAGAACTCCCGTAGCTCAAAAATCAAAGTATGCGAAAAAAAACCTATTTAAAACCTTCGTTATATTATATTCCTTTCGTCAAAGTATGGCACTTGGTAATTTTAAAGCTTAAATAAATATCACGTGAAACATTTCTCTGACCGTACCGCCATTTCCAAGTTATAATGAAGCGGCTTGTTTAAACTAATTGTTCGGGCGGGCCGGCGCCGGAGGCGGCGCGGCGGGGAGAAATTGACTTTGCTGTTTGATTTCACTGATAGTTGCGACGCTCTATTGTTCCACTCTCTTTGATTACGTTTCACGAGATTTACTAATGTCGACGTGTGTGATTTGTGTGCGACGCGGAAATTATGTGTTAAATAATAATTAATTTCTCACACTCCTACCTATTATCGAGCCCAAATTAAGCATCATTAAGATCTTGTATTATGGATACTAAATAAATAAATAGTAATATTTATATAAATATCAGAAATATACTAAATAAACAATCCATGTCTCGTGATCAAATATTCGTATTTATCATCAAATATCTGTCTCTACCGGTATTGGAACCCGAGAAAACTGTCTTAGACCGCACGATCAGGTAGCCAAAAGTTTTATTATATTTTAAAACTTTACAAGTGTGTAAAAATATTAAGAATGCAATAATTGCATGTTGAGAAAACTGTTCACGACACCATCTTATAATTAAGATTAAGAAGTTTTGAAGGAATTGTATAAAAATATTAATTTTCACATTGAGTTTTCTAGATTCTTCAATTTTTTCATATAGATATTCCTAAAATAAACCAATTACATCGCTATTACGTCGTATATAGACGATGTAACGACGTGCTATAGTCAGTATTACATAAGTGAATATGAGTTACTGCGCGAGGCGAGGGAACAATTAACTAAAGCAAACATGTTCACGCTCCGTTATTATACGTTGCTTCGGTAAATTCACGCGGTGGTAATTATGTATTTTGTGATGTCTTTAGTTACGGTTTTATATATGTATTGAAATACAGTAACGGAGTATTAATGCGCTTGTTATAAGTGAACGTAAATGATATTGAACAAACAAGAAAAATCTGTATCTTTATATAACATGGGTTCCTTTAAAAGAGGTGTGAAAAAACACTTTTTGGGCCGGCATGGTGAGAGTGGCTAGGGCAGTATGTCACATGCTTCACTAGTTATCTTCACATATGGACTCCTCTACTGCTTATCATCAGGTGGTGACGAGTAATTTGCTGTGCTTTATATATATGTAAATATGGATATAGTTATATATATATATATATATTATATAAACTTGCGTTTTCGACATCCCTCTCTTTGTACTGACGATCAATTTCTTATTAAGTTATGATTATGACGAACTACTATAGTTTAATTTTAAAAAACGCGCTCTTCAAAGCCCCAGAACTGTGGCTTGTAAATTTCATATATGCCATCCAAGGTCACCAATGTAAAGTTACTTTTTGTTGCATTGAGTTATTCATTTATTTATCCGTCACCGTCTAATCCGTAAGCTTTTGGTTAAATCCAATGCGCTGGCAAATCAAGAAATTCAAATACATATGAATGAAATACAAAAATGCAATCTATGACAACGTTAAATTATTTAAATACCATTGTATTAAAAATATAGAAGCTACTCGTCTTTCTCCATGTATAAGTATCCCATATATATATCTCCATGTATTCATCCTTTTTAAAAAGAGACCTAATATTTTTTCTTGATTAGATGTCATGGTAATAAAAAATTATCTCCTCCCATTGTCGATTTACTCCTAATTTAATCAGAATATTATTATAAAATAATCACCTATTATCTCCATTGCCTATTATAGACCGAAAATAAGTCATATTGAACACCGCAGTACTTAATAATGTTATATCACAAATTTCGTACATATATGCTCACGAAAATAATTGATATTAACAACATAGCGGTGCGCGCCCGCACACATCTGGGTCCCTGACAAATGGCCACCTATGTTATGAAGTTTGCTCTGAAATTTATAGCAATTATTCACGCGTTTAATCGTTTATATTCGTGCAGAACACACGAATATAAATGTAATATTAGTACACTTATTATCTGAATTTAATTGTTTGGAAAAAAATAGTTGAATATTATTTTATTTTACATTTAAACTATTTCCGTAGCGATTGTAAAAGCGTTTTGCGCTCATATACAATTGAAATATGATGTGTTGGTGACACATCCCACAGTGAATACTTGCTTATTATAATTTCTTTGTATTTTAATCTGTATTTAAGTTTATATTGTTAATTAGACCACTGGCTTCGAAAATAGTCTTATTAGTACACAATTCTAAATAATAACTCAATCGCTATCCTGTTTTAATTTTTAGACACGTTCTTTTTATTAATTTAGATTTTGTGAAGGTAAATTCATCTATATTCATGATCCAAGATATTTATTCTTATTTTGCATCCAATATTATTTGTTATCACAATGACTAAACTTTAAATTTCTTTTGTTTTTACATAGATGCACTACCGGACGTGATATCTTCATCGAGCGTGTTCTATCAATACCGGGAAGGGTTTAACAATGCAGTGCGAAGGAACGTGCGAACCCGAGATATGCTCTAATACGAAAAAAAATGTCTTATAGCAAAAAAAAATGTGTATTCTGTTCCACGTAAAAATGGAGTGATATAATGGCCTTAGTGTACTAAGATTTTAAATAATAAAAACATAAAATTTTGTACTTTGCTGTAAATTTTGTATTATATTAATTATTTAAGCAATAAAGCATTGATTTGTACGAAGACTATGCCTCATTTATACTTAATTGCAATTTGAAGGGAAAAAGTAAGTATTTAAGATTTTATTGCCTAAGATATGTTAGTAAGACGCTTGATTGGACAACACATAACTATATTTCAAAACTGAATACTCTAATATGTGATCACATTGTAACAACACATATATGACATTTATCATTATTTTTGGTCACAATCAAGATCGTAACGGAATGTAAAAGTCCATTTTATCATAACTTTATTCATAAATATGTTTCTAAGCATTGGTGTCTCATCGCTTAAACGCCATGGCATGATTAACTGTTTAAGTTGTACATAAACTGTTGTATGAATCATTTGAGGACGTGAAATATGGCGTAACTTGGGGAAACTTACAGAAAATACTGCTGACTGTTCACTGAAGTTCTGCAAGCGTAGGCTCTGAGGAGGAGCATTTGTGTTCAAGTGCGCCATTAGAAATGAGATGTTAATTAAAATAATTAATGATAAATTGCGAGTCGTTGTAAATATGTAAAATACAAATCTGTTATATAAATCTCCCTAATATGAGGTAATTTCAATAACTTTCATATTGTTTTTTCATTATGTACACGTAAACATTACATACGAAATAATAAACAAGAAAAAGATCATGGAAGGCGTGGCTTATTTCGAAATTAAATTTTTGCCAACCTGACCTTTATATATATGTATGCCAATCAACAGAAGATCTAAATTTATTTCTTGTGCTCAGTTGATACTAAGTGGTAATACACCTGAAACCTGAAATATGAAAGAACACTTGATGTTACTAGTGTATTGGTATTTGGGAGACGAAAATTATTATCACTCTCAAATTAGAGACAAAATTAAACAAAAACTACAGTCTCCGCTCAATGTTAATAGCTTTAAATTTAAGTCATATTTCTGCAACACATCATATTTGACATATTGCGAAAAAAGACAAAGTTCTCAATTCGGTTGGTATACATATCTTCATATGTATCTTAGGTCGGGGAAAAAGTCTTTTGGCATGTAGTATGTTTACTTGTAATAAAAGAACAGCTGAAGAACTGGCAATTGGTCACAAAACAGTTTTGACCCATTTGAAAAAAGCTAGGTACACAAAAAAGCCCATTTGGTTGCCACACGAGCTAACTAAAAGAAACCTAATGAACCGTGTACCCATTTTTTATTCTTTTCTGAGATGTAATTAAACCGACGAAGAACCTATGTAGCACATTAGAAAGTAACCAACAAAACTTTTAAATAAAACTAAACACCGACTTCAAAACACTAAAAAAGTGTAAATGATTTCATTACAATAATTACCCCTTTTAAAATTAATTTATGGAGTTGGTGCTTAGTTGCTTCCAGAAACAAAAGAAACTAAAGCGCCAGTTCCAAAAAAATAATAATTAAATCCTTAAATGGAAATACTTTATTTCAACTTCATTCTCGTAGTTCCGTCTTCCTTTCAAATTCTTTCTGCGCACACATTGTGCAGATGTGGAACTCCGTGCATTAATATACCAGGAGGGCTCGTATTCTGGAGTCCTTTAAAAGCTAGGCTTTGCATATATTCAAGTTGTCCCTAGTTCTTTATAAGAAGTTCTTATATATTTAGTCGTTTATGTAATGATTTGTATTATTCGTATAATTTTATATGTACCTTTCTATCTCTCCGTATTCTTGCACTTATTTATTTAATTACTCTCACCTAAGGTTTAATATTTGAAGAGATTGCTAACTAGTAATAAGGCAATAGGCAGCCTTATTACTGTATATGTATACATTTATACATGTATACGTATTCTTATTGTGTTGTTGTTTTTATATAATTTGAATATTTGTTTTATATTTTTGACTTTTTAGTGTTTTGAAGTCGGTTTTTAGCTAACGTTTTTTACTGTACTTTTCACAGTTCTAACTGTACTGTTTATAATAAATAAAAGCGTACGTAGTCGTAAATTTGTGCGATTCAGTCGATTAAAATAATCAAGATTGGACTCAACGTAGATCATACAAAATTCTCATAGCAAAGTTCAACCTTAAATTCTTTATTATAAAGATAATATCACAGACAAGATCTAGATCTGTCATTTTATATTCGAAATTACACATTATGGACGTGTAAAGTTATCAGATGCCGTATAGTAAAAGGATAAATGTAAACCGACTGAAAACATGCGAATCATAAAAACCTACTCAACTAGGGACGTCGCTTTAAGTTGTCGTGGAGAGGCAATTGTTTACCATTACAAGACAGTAGTTATTGTTTTTTTTATTTTTTCTATGATCCATACATTCCTTCTCTGATCCATACATTCAATCAAGCTATCATATAATTTAATATATTTATCTAGATAGAAATAGAATTTACTACCATAGTTATTTATTAATATGAAGTTAAGTTTAAGCTTCATTAATAAATTATGCGTAATTAAATTACAACGGTACGCAAAGATAAGACTGCGCGGAGCGAGTACGATGCAGGCAATGGCGGTTGACGCTCTTTTGTCACTGATAAAAATTCATCATGTATGCGAGCGGCGATTACCAATCGCGCTAGGTGCATTTGTATGAAGTCGATCTTTTACTACAGTGTTGGTGACTAGCCCAGGTATTGCTATTTGATTACACCTTTACTTCTGGAAGCCTAACTAAAAACTATTTGTACTTATAGTATATATAATAAGTGTCATAATGATAATTTAACCCCACGAAATAATAGCTATAAGCTTCTAGTTAATAGCAAAACTGCTCAAAGCAAACCATCGCTCTCAAGTAAATTGATACTAATATAAATATTTATAGACGAATGTAATACCTTCTACTATTCCTAAACAAATTGACTTTCATATTTCGTTTTAAGACTACATTTGGTGATCTGTTCCTTTAATATAAACTAATTTTGAACAGGGGACATTATCATTGCTAATTTCATGAAATTTATCAAACTTTGTTAATTAATTATATCCCTTAGAATATAGAAATATCTGCAAAGACGCAGATGATAGGTGAAAGCATACTGTCGATTAAGACTACGAGCTTAAATCTGACAGTGACCAGTCTATATGTAGGTTTAGCTGCATAGAAATATGGTCTATAATGAAAATACGTCTGATTAATACATCATTTTTTATTTCGTAATAATTAAAACAACTATTCTCGTGTAACTAAGGTACGTATTGCATTAAGTTAATATTGTATTTTTATTTATATTAATATACAATACACCCACGCCTACAATTCCACGTTTCGTGCATGGTGCAGTGGTCTATATACCTCTCTCTTTCTCACCTATATACAAACACGGCGTGGGAGCGAGACACATGACAATATTTAAATTTATAATGTCCTATTTTACACTTGAGGTATCCTTGTATATGTAAGGTTTTACCAAAATGGCAAATATACAATGTAACAGCAACATAAGTTACTAACAAAAAAAACTAATTAACTTAGTATTTTAATGGTATTTTAAGAAAATTTTAATTCGTGAATAAAAGTCTTAAATATTTATTGATGTGCCATTAAAATAATAATAAGTTATTTAGTTTTATGTTAGTAGCATATGTTGTTATTAAAGTTTAGTTAATTTGGTAAAACTACCTTACCATCCACAATAGCTAAGGTTTTACCAAATAAAAATTAAAAAAAAAAAATGTATACAATTCAAATATTTTTGGGGTTATTAAGTCTTTATTGGTGGTCTTTTTTAAGAATACCCACTTTTAAATTCAAAATAATTCTTAGCACAAAGAGGTTCACTCCATTATTATTTAAATTTGCCCTCTCATTGTCTAACTCTGAATATACCGCTATCGCTTTCATTTTGACGTACGCCATATTGCTGCTTAACTTATCATTGATTCGTTCTAGCAGTAATTAATGATTTTAAACATGAAAGCAATCGCGATAGAAATCAAGTTACCCAATAAGGTCCTTGGTTTTTTCAAGTGCTTATATATTATATTACATACTAATTATTGCAGCTAAAATTATGCTGTTTGAATTACACAAATGTATGTTTTAGGGAGATTTATCTAGTCCTATAGCATATACATGTATTTACATTAAACCTCGCTACAGACAGCTGACAAACACCTAATCACTAAGAGCACAGGCCGAACCAATGATAAAAAATTATATGAACGAGACTGAAAATGGATTGAATCCAAAATCACTAAATGCTGAGTATAATAGTTACTTAGGCGTTAAATTAAGGATTGAATTGAAATCAATACCACAATGGGTTCTATTTACAATCCTTAAACAAAAACATTTTTATAACTGTAACTGTTTTACTGTCAGAATAAATGAAAAAAAAAAAATTTACATAAAGAAATTGGAAAACTAATAAATTTTAATATATCGCCATTTTGTAACAGATGATTTATTTTACAGGTAGTAGCCATTTTAGATTCTATTTGGTCTTGTAATTGTGAGGTATTCAGAGAAATCAATAATATTAATGCGGCCTACAATTATACTTTTTTAATTATTTTTTCGCTGTATTAATATTAAGCATATATTTACAATATCTTAAACCTAAGTATATATAATTAATAATAACACTAAAAAAAATATTCACAACAATTTTGGTCGCATACTGCAATGGCTTTGATATAGCATATTTACAAAGGAAATAAAAAATAACACATATAGGAAAAAAAACTATTGTGAATTATAATTTTACATATACTTACAAAGTCTCTTATTATCTTTAAAAAAATTAAACTTAGAAGAGAATTCCATTGTACAAGAAAGGATCCTTGAGGTTTACCTATTTATTATAAATTAAACTAAGCTATTACTTATTTTAAACAAATAATATGGCACAAAGGAATAATTATGGCACCTTTTATGAACTCACTGATAATTATATGCTATTTTAATTATAATTGAAATTATATATAAGGTTATTATTTAAGGTTACAGGTTACATATGTAATTAGCAATGTTACTTTTTTAGTGTAAGCAATGCTTGGAATATTTTTTTTAATTAAACAGTCAAGAAACCTGTTTTGTTTATTACATAAATTGTTGACATAGGAGTGAAAGAAACAACACATGCTTGCGGTGTACTCTACACACTCTTTATCTTCCTTTCAGTGGGTCTTTTTATTTATTTTTCTATCGAACTTGTACACATGGGTGTTTATAAGTATACTGTTACAGTTTAACCTATGAACCGTATAAACATAATGCATCGAAGCTACTCGCGTTTTGCGTAAAGCTTGATAGAACAGGAGCCATCGGTCGATCATAAATGAAAGGCTTATTCTGTGACCTTTCTGATTAATTCTGAAGTTGAACATTTTGTAATTTATTGGTTTTGTTCTTACGTTAGTTGCTACAACCCAATACGGATGGTATTATTATTCGGAACAGAAGAACAAATATTCGGAATCTGTCCGAATCCATAAAGAGTTGTTATATCCTATAGTCGTATAGTCATAGTCCCACTTTGCACTCTTGGCAAGACAACTATCATTACTCGTTGCTGAATAGGAGGTACATATAAGAATATCATGATAAAATCGATAGCCTTAACTGAGTAAGCTTAACCAAAACATAATTCATAATTTAAAATGAAAACGTTATAGTTAAATGCACATCGTTTGGTCTGTAGACAAAATGTCAACAGCAGAGATAGGAATGAGTGCAATTATTTAATATTATTCTAAATTTTCAAACTAACTCTATGGTTGAACAACACTAAATGAGAACAATTTATTCAATATGTTTTGTGGGGTCTGGAGGCGCAGGCGCATGGGACTGCGTGTCGTGAGGCAGAAGCGACAGCGGTAGCGGCGGTAGATGCAGCGGGAGGGGTAAGAGCGCGCGCGACTGGAAGCTCGCGAGCGAGTGCAGTAACGCGGCGGAGTGCTCGTGCGCCTTGCGGCGGAGCTCAGCCACGCTCGTCGACCTGGCTTCTTCTTTAGGACAACATGGACAAGGCGTGCCCCAGCCTGTGGACCAAAACGCTTATAAAGACTTCTAAGAAGAATAGATAGGTAACAAAACATTTCTAAACGAAACTATCATGTAAAAACCCTCTTGTAGGTAGCTGTTATTTTATCTACAACCTGTAGTAGGTACGTATACGGTTAGATGATCAGTTACGGTGTTCATTACATTAAGTCATTGTTATAACTAGCTATAACGGAACATCTCAAACTAATCAGGGTGTCGAGTGTTATTCATATAATGCTCAGGCCAAACCTGCGCGACCAAAGTGATTGCGAAACGGGAGCGTCAGTCACACGGCGGATGCTACTACTGTTTATTTGTGGTACTTTGAACACCTCGCAACCAAGTGACAGGACTCGTCGTCTTACGGTTGTGCTTCGCATTCAGTTTGGTCGCGCAGGTTTGGCTGGATTTTAATGGCGCCAAAATTTAAGTGTAGGAAAACCAGTATGTTACAGATTAAGGTTTAGCTCTGTCAGCTAGTAGTGATATTATTTTGAAATGATCAGAAGTTAGTATTCTCTATGGTTGTCATTTATTTATGTATCACAATCAGGCACGCAAAGACGGACACAATTTATTTCGACAATCGGTGAACTAATCTATACAGGATTATTGCTAGAATCGGACTCGTCACCTCATCAAATGACTTGAATTCAATAAATTCAATATAACGATAAAGTTTACGAGAAATATACCTTTCAAAGGGAAGAAAGGTTGCGACAAGTGGTTGAGGTGCTGCGACAGATGCGAGAGGTGCGGGGGCAGGAACAGAGGCGGAGGCGGCGCTGGAGTGGGTTCGTTACTGCCACCGCTTGGAGACGACCTATACGTCACAGAGCTGAAACAAAAAACCACATTTAAAGTCTGCAAAGAGGCTAGGATATAAATAAATTTCACGACGGTAATATATATATATACATGTGTTAGGGTAAATATGAAATATATTCATTTTTATGTATTTAATTATATTAATATTGGTACACGACCCTCTACCTTTCGATGTCACTTTTCCCATATATGGGGCTGCTGGAAGAGATTTCATCATTCTCATAGAAATAAGCAGTTTGTACAATTCTCTAATATTCTGTTGTGTCATTTTAATTGTCTTTGTATGTATATAAATTGTTAAATTAATTAATTAACAAGCGGGGACCCCCCATGTTCAGAAAATATAGTATTTTATTCCTAATGAACTATGATTGCTACACTCAGCAGTTAGTCATCGATCAAAGCTCACTTATAGCTATTTTTCTTTAATTCCCAGTAGGCTCGCTATTACACCTTACCATTAATAACTCTTAATCAACCAACCTTACAACAAAATTCTAAGTTGAAAATTTTAAGTTAACGAGACGTTTCTTTTGAATTGGTATTTTATTTAAATCTAAACATTACTCAAGTGTTATCGCATCAAGATCACATGATAATTTTATTTATCAAAAGATACTTTTAAAGCGACAGCTCCCAACTTGTCTACATCGATTCCACTTACATTTCCAAGCAAAATGTTTTATTTAAGTCGATTTGTGTCGCCGGGGCGCGGCTCCTTTGATCTGCTTAACTCGGTTTGCGACCAGCCGACCGTCGCGAGTCGTAGCGATCGGCGACTTTGAACTGGCTTGTTGCTTAGAGAAAACTCGTTTCAATAATATACGCAAATTTCGTTAGAAACTGACAGATTGTGCCGATGAGGGTGTAAAAAATACTGTTCTGAAAATTGTTAACATTATTTTTTATCATGTAATATTTTTCTAGAATTAGTTGAGTCGAATAGTCAGTACCCCTGTCTTCTAAACCAGAGTTTCCAGGTTCGAAGTCTTGTAGTAGTCTTGTTTGATTGTATGTTTATTTTCTGATATTTATATTCATATTACTATGTATACTTCTCTGTTATTTAATATCCATTACACAAGCTTCAAATGTTAAAGCTTTAAATTTCACAAGCCAAAAATTAAAATTAAAAGTAATTTATTACTTTAATTGTAATTGCACCGTACTAGTGTCGCTTAAAAGAATCTCATCTTTTTTCAATCATTATTTTGTTATATATAGGTTTGATGGTTGAAGTGTTTGCTTTTAATGTTTAAAAGCTGGATTCCATTATCACTATTTATCAGCCAATATCTTTCGTAATTGTATAAAACATAGTAGAAGGTAAAAGAAAATAACAAATTAAAGATGTACGGAAAGTTGAATAGTAATGTTCATCACCTTTTTATTCAAAGTTAAAACTAAGAACTTTTCCGTTATAAATAGCTTTAATTAAAAATGTTAATTATATGTAGCTACCTAGTAAATAACAGTCACTATTCAATTCGCAACAACAATAAAACGCAAACATACGAAACAGCACTAAAGCTTTGTTATACCATATTACTTTAGCTGAAATCTTACAAAGACATCGCTACAGCTAGTTTAATATTGTTGTGCAGCGTCTTCACAAAGTCGGGGTGGTACAAAATTCATCGACACATAGCGACGCGGCGGGCGCGACACAATGAAATGAGAGCTAGGTGTCGCGGCACTCCGACATTCTCTTAGTGCATACTTGATGTGCCGTGGACGCTGGGGCCCAAGGGGCAGGCGAATGCAACAAACACACTCGTTTCGGTTACCTATATATTTTCAAATTACTCTAAGAAGGTATGTACTAAGATTAAATATTGATTACAAAAAATATTACACAAATTTTGATAAAATAATTAACATTCGTTTTAGTATTTGTTCAAATTAATACGGAGCTGGTGACATAATATAATAATAATATCACGACAATGTGAAATAATTGTGTCTGATGCGGTGAATGAAATAATTGGATTGTTAAGTTTATTTATAGTGAATTATAATTGAAATTTTCTTTTTACTGACTAAGTACTTTAACATGCTTAATTTGTAACGTTTGTAGATATTACTTACTCATATGATTGCTAAAAGATTTTGTTGGAAGTTCATATGGTTATTAAATGAATTTAAACATGAACTATCAAAATACTTTTATGATGAGACCAGGTTAGATATCCATTCTCTTTTATGTATTTTTATTAATATAAAAGAACTTTAATTGATAAAAGGAATAAAACTTTAAAAAATGCTTTATGTAGTTAAAAAAAGGTTTGTTGTATGGATAAAGAAATTAAGAGAAACTATATAAAACAGTTTAAAATAGTTTGTACCGGCAAAAAGATCAAAATAGACTTCGCATATTTACTTAGTACGTGAGGCCTATTTTTAAAGTATCCACCGCTGTCGCTCGTGACTCGCAGGCAAACCCCCCTAGCACTTGTTCAATGGAATCAAAGGATTTGCGTTCATTACAGGCCGTAATAATTGATGGGTCGCTGCGCAGGCGCGGGTGGCGCGGGCGGCGCCTACATGCTTCGGTGTCGCAGACGTTGCACTTGTAATACTACTAATTATCTTTGTCTGTGATTTTGTATTAGATAAAATAATAATAGATGTAATACATAAAATAATTGTCCCCAATTCCTCTCAAATAAATTTAAGTTGAAAATGAGCAGTACCTTTGTAATTGTTTAATGTGAGTTTCGTTATAACCATTTTTGTGTACATTAATAAATAATAAATTCGTATTACTCCTTCATTATAAACCGACTCGAAACAAACCTAACCGCTGACGTAATTTAACGTTTCTAAATTGGAGAATTTGAGGAAATTTCCTTTAATTTAACGCGCATCCAAAAGCATGACGCATTAAATAAGTCAAAAGGTATGGATCGTCTAAGTGTCGACAAACTTGACTTTTCTAAATTTCATAACTAGACTATAAGAAAGGTAGCGAGATGGTTTATTAAAGTATCTTTATTTCAGTTCAAGAGACTGGTCAACGGAATCGACTACAACATGTCGTTAATTAAATATGTCAGTGCATTCTGATTATTTTAAACAAAAAAATAGTAGCTAAATGGTTTACTTAGTAATTTTTCATTTTGTTACATTTATAAAGAAATCAGAAAACAATGGTCATAACAGAAATAAATCCGAATGTGAGTTTGATTATTTCTTACGTATTCCCTACTAATATTCAACCGGTATGGATGAATCATTACCAGTTGTTTGATATTTACTTATATTTTACTTTATTGGCTAGCCAGTTTACTTGTTATTTACATTAAACTGGAACTGTCAATAGAGCTTCCGAGGGCCCAGACTGATTAGACTTTAAATTTTAACATATTTTAGATGCATAATATTAATTCAAAATTCAACGCCTTATCATTTCTCAGGTTTCCTTTGGGACCGATTCAGAGAACATAGAAAACATTAATGCTAAATTAAAAATATATGGGATTTGACAATTATGCTCCTTAGCTAAGTTAGGGTTTGTGTCCAATCATATCTATTTTCCTCTAAGAAATTGCGTTAGATTTATCACGAGGAATCGATTACGTACAAGCAGTATGTACATGAATGATACAACTCAATCGCCCAGGGTAGATTTTCTCATCAGCCGGCATTGGAAGATTTGTACTTCATGTTGTGAACATTTTTTACCTGAAAGTGTCCATTAACTTGGCTTTTTCTGCGCAAAAGTTTGATCTAACTAAATTATGTACTATGAAAGTGTTATGGCTTACTTCGGTTAAAATTGATGGCGATTTTGGTGGAATACATAAGACTAAAAATAAGTTTTCTGCTTCTTTTTCGTTTAACATAAATAAGAAAAAGATAGACTGACTTTAATACACAACAAGTTAGTTAACACTCAGACGTTCCCAACACCTTTGACGTATTTTTAACGCCATGTTTTTGGAAATACAATATTGCCAATCAAATGAAATATATCAACAGCGTGAGACCGAAAGGTTTCAAATTTAAATTGCAACCAAATTTAAATTACATTTCGATTTGAATGTGACACTAGAAGTCATAATAAGATGCAAACTGCTACCATGCTAATACAAATTCCATTACAGGAAAGGGTCAAGCCGTGTTCGGCGCTCGGTAACGAAGCGTACCCTTATTAATTGATTTGGAGACTTGGAGGTCTCCCGTTAATATTCAAACAAGAAGCCTCCAACAAAGAGAATTAATATAACACTTGATGGCGTTAATGTTATTTTGATTAGGTGAGATGACGCTGAGAACTGTGAAGACATTAATGATTTATTAAGAAAATTAATACGAAGATGATAGTATCAAGTACTTGGTTGGTTCTGTACACTTCACGCCGTATAACGATGAACATTTTAAAAGCTATAAGAACCTTCTGAATCGGATGATAAAAGAGGCGTTACCAAGAATATTAAATAATTAAGATTAATACAATCAGTGATCAGAAATAAATATTTTTGTGAATTTTAACACAAGGTCTTGATATAATTGAACTAAAGTAGAAAAACTAAACCCAGTTTTTACTAATATTGTGGCATATAGATATCTTGCCTTAACGTTATTTTAGACTTTTACAACAGTACGCTATTTTCTTTATCGAAGTGAAATCTTTTTTGAATGTCAAAATTTTACTTATAAAATATATTTTAATATTGACATTGGTTCAACCTCTCGTAAGTAAATACATATGTACATAGATTATTGAAAACCAGCATGAATAAATAAAAGTTAATAAATTAGAGAAGGTGGACGAGATCGCTCCTAGCGTACTTTTAGCACTGTTAAATTGCGTCAATCCGTAGGTACGTTTGTTTATGCGTTTGTTTTATTTTTCCTTTAACCATTGATACCTTCAAACAGAAAAAGGCTCATGTTAAAGATTAGTTTAATTTTACGGGAAATGCTGTCTTTTTTGTTTGGTATATTGTCCGTTTGTATATTTAATGAGGAGGGAATGAAAATGCCTAAAATTTCATTCGAGTCCTCAAGGTCACGCGGGCGAATCCGTGGGCAGAAGTCTTATGTGAATATCATTAACATAAACAGATATATATCCCATATTAGTGTTACTCCGTGATTCGATTGTGACGCCTTTGATATTCGGTATCATGAAATGGCTGACATGTCACCATGAATAAATAATTAAAATATAGTTGGCACTAACCCGGTACATACTTGACGTTTACTAATGAAAATTAATTATGTATAGAGATAAATTGACAGTAATTGGGCGCGGCCTGCGCGTGACGTTACGTCCTGGTTAGATGTTGCCACTTTGAAATAATGAAATGGTTTTCATATGAAGAAATCTGAAAGGATGCTATATCAAATTGTTATTTAAAATATGTTACAAATAAGTTATTTTCATTCTTTCATATTATTATTTACTTACCTGTGAACATTATAAATGTTTAGCGGGTTTTTTATAAATAGTTTGAATTTCAAAGAGTGCTTATAAGTAAAATATAGCAATACTGACTTTTTTGAATGGTTCCTTCGCAATAAATTGTTATAAATGTCAATATTATTGTATAAAACTTTTCAAAATCATTTTCTTGTAGTCATATCATAATAATATTTTTTTAAGAAAAATAGTAGGTAACACATATCACAGTTTAAATATAGTGCATTAATCTGAAAACTAAACCATGCTAACATGGCGTAGGTTTTGGCTTGATAGGGTATGTACCAAACATCCTATAGATATATATAGCTATATAAAATCTTATCGTCATAATTAGTTTTTAATCATCTTGACATTAAATAATGCCAAGCTGTGCTTATAATTAGTTAAGGTTTACGTGTTTATTTCTTCCTCATGATAATTCTTGCCATCTTTTCTGTGTCGGTTACTCCTTCTTTAAGATAGATATATAGCATAATATAACCTTCATGAAGGTCTATATATATATATATATATATATATATATATATATATATATATATATATATATAAATATATTAAGTATAAGAGTTTCTGTTATAGATACTAGATAACGAACAAATAGAAATAAAATATGAAATAAACATACATATATTATAATGAAATATGACCAGAGATCACATAATCGTGTTCATCGCACAAATATCTGCCCAGGCCGGGACTGGAACCTACGATCCCTGGCCGAGTATCCTTTAGTTACTGACGAATCATTTATCGAAATGTAATTTCAACTAAAAAATTTTGCACTTAGTTGATAAGTTTTGGAGTAAGTAATCTTATTTATATAATATGATTCCAATCGTCTTGTTATCAATAGTAAATCGATTGAAAATGGGTAATTTTCAAGAGACATCTACATTTTAGTAACTTAACAAAATTAACTTGAACCTAATTAAAAGATAAATTTCGCTACAGTAACATTTCTGTCCTATAACTAACTATTACCTCGACGGTAGATGGCACGCGGCGTCCCGACACCATAATGTCAGTGTTCAATTATTCATGCAATTAACTGATTATAGCGACACTACGGTGCTCCGCCCCCTACCACTACACCCTCACTGGAAGGCTGCTTGCAGGTGAGGAATTTACTAGTACAAGGTTGTGGTACCTGTACCTTGAAACAAAATCTTCGGGTATCAATATGTATGTAATATTTAGAAATACTTTTTGTCATAAAACTTAAAATGTCTCTGGAATGATGCGGTTTAGTTATAATTAACTTATATTATGATAACAATATTATGATATGGTTTTAATGAAAGACATTTTTAAACATAAACAATATTTTTATACTCTATGAATCCAAAATCTACCCATGTTAACATAGTCATATAAATACTAAGTTGTTAACAAAATGTAATTAATGAGAAAAAGATAATTTTAAATTGTATTATTTTCGCCTTTTTAGTGTATAGGAGTCAGTTTTTAGTTCATTTTAAAACTTTTTTCATCGGCCAGCTACTGTTTTATTAAATGTATAGGTTTTAATTTTTGTTACGATGTTAGTGCTTATACGACTATGTGACCATGGATCGCCTTCAGCTTAATACGTTGATATTTTACCTAAACACCTGCTCGTATATCTGCTGATCCAGTAAAAATAATGTTTATAGAGCCACACAATAATATTAATAGACCATGTCTACGGGACACGCGATTTGAAATCGATATATATTTTTATCTTGGTAACCACAGAGGTCCACATCAAACTAACAATTTAAATAATATAGAAACTTTATTACGGTATACTTATATAAAAGGCTAAAGTGCAAAACAAATGAACGCTCTTGAACCAAAAGCTTCGTAATATTCGTCTGTAAAACTCAATTCGCCACACAGTCTGTATACATTTAAATAAGGTAATTTTCGGCTTATCCTTAAAGGGAAAATATTAAAACGTCCTAACACCCACTTTGTATATCTTTAAGGAGAAAATCTAATTTCAGCTGAAAGGTAGGTAAGGGAGGTGGGGGCTAATTTCCAATTTTCTCTTTACGCCGTTTTTTCAGCTTTTAAAGAGAAAAATTCGTTAATGCATATTTAATAGCTCTAATCGCCTCTCCCTCTCACGAAATTAGGAGCTACCATTTTTCTTTCATTTCTACCGACGTTCTGTGCTCGAATCTCTAAGTTTGAGTGGGTATTGATTTCTGTAGATTACAATAGAGATGTTGATAAAAAAAATTTAAAACCGTAAGTATACGACTATATATTTGAATGTACTTAATCTTGAGTCACTGAGTGTCTAAAAAGCTTTTTTTTCTTTAGGAAAGGTCGATCTTATTATCCTGATTGAACTCTAAATAAAAACAAAAATTCTAAAATAAAAATATCATTTTTTTTATGTAATACAAACTTCTTACACTATTCTGAATGTCGGATTATTTAAAACAAAAGAATTAAACTAAAAGAACTCATCATTCTGGTTTATGCATGTTTCAAAAAGATATTTTTGTATTTAATAGTTTTAAACTTTCATACAAATGCGTACACAGCTTGCACTGTAGTATACCGAGGCCTGGATTACTTTCTTGCTTTAAAATAAAACCTCTTCTCAAAAATGTACGTCAAAAGAACTTGCATTACCCGATTAAGGCGCAAGTAACCCCAGTAATCCCACAAATGGGGTAACTTTATACGTTGGGTTTAAAATTGAAATTTATACGTTGGCATTATGTATGAGACAGAGGCCCAAGGCCGCCCCTGAGACAGGGATAGTTCTTGTTTATGACATTTGCGGAATTGGATGCAGACTTTGTACAGGAAACGGTACTTGAAGCTGAACAGTCTCGCGCTAAAACCATTCTTATTGCGAGGGAGTAAGGACAAATAACATTTTAATCTCCAATATAATCATATCTTAAATATAAATAATATATACATATATTGGAGAATGTTGTTATTTCATAAGTTTTCAAAAAATACTTTGTATCATAGACTAAGTAGATATTTGCATGATAATATTTAAATTTAAGAATAATATAATAACAAAAACGACCGCTTAGACCAACGTTGAAACTCCGTCGCACACATACAACCTCTTCCCTTCATAGAAATAAAGCTTTATACTTATAAACCGCGATACACAATAAACTTTCCGATCAGATGATCTTGAAAAGATACCTTGAACTGACATGGCATTGTCCAGAACCACTCCTCTTACCGAGCTCAGTTTTAAGCATTAAGCAGTTTAAACTCCACCGGGAGACGAGTACATTAGCGAACGGGGATTTGTGCAAATGTTATTATTTGGCTTGCGGGATTACCGTGGATCGGGATGGGTTTTTACCCAGTTCGAGGGTAGGCAGGTCACATATCAGCTGAGTATTTTTGATAGGCAATAAATAAAAATACCTTTTTTTTTAAGCTGGAAATTATTAACCACATAAGATAAAGGAAATTTATTATAGTCTTATAGTAACCTGTGTAATTTTTTTGTTATTTATATTTCAAGGCACGTAGCAACACTTTGACGCTAGTAAATAATTAGTAATTAATCAATTGAGTAATTTTTCAATTGACGATTTACGCTAATCATACAACCGCGTGTATTTCTAATGTAATATTAATTACTAAAGACTTTTGAGATTTTAACATATTTTGTATCGAAATTAATTAATTTAGCCAGTATATATCACACAAATATGGCTACAGAAACCAAAAGCACAAATCTTATGAACAAATCTAAATATGAGTATGACAGTGTTTAAAATTATATTCTAAGTACTATATTACTTTAAATACTAGTGTTATTTTAATAAAATGTTGTTCTGTACTACTAGCTTTAAATATATAAAAAAAAATATCTACCTTTTTATAGTTTTAATAAATAAAAAAATGTATTCTTCAATGACATCTTATGAATAAAAAAGAATAAACATTTTTTATTAGACACTTAGTGTTTACTAAAAATACTGAACTGAAAAATACTAAAATGGCAAAAAACTATATAAGTCTAGAATCTAATTAAAAATATGTTTTGAACTTGGTGCTAAGTGGTTCCCAGAAACGGATAGTAAAGCACTGATTTAAAAAAAGGCTTAAAGGGTAAGTAAATTTATTTTTGCTTTTGTCTTT
The DNA here is from genome assembly GCA_943193645.1 of Acentria ephemerella. Classification (NCBI taxonomy): domain Eukaryota; kingdom Metazoa; phylum Arthropoda; class Insecta; order Lepidoptera; family Crambidae; genus Acentria; species Acentria ephemerella. Next base: position 8,964,683 of record OW971891.1, read on the forward strand.
TAAAGTGGTTTTTGAGTCTAGTTTATTTAATGGAATGAGAAGCAGATGGACTACATAGAATTAAAAGATATACATTCTGAAGACGAGCATATTACCAATGCTGTGCATAACTGCCTCACGGCCAAAATACTGAATTCGGCCTTCTGACCAAAATATTTATTACTATTATTTCTGACCATACAAGTTCCATATAACTCGCTATATTATTAAAATATAGCTTTAGCAGGATGATTGAACCGTCACTCCCAACTCCTCAGATCATTTATCCAGTAAACTCCAACTTATTCTCCCTATTACGCGGCTGACATTACAACATAAACTCGGTAATCTCCCAGATCCCAAACGTAAAGGGAGTCGATTTGTCTCAATCTGGCAACCCTACAAAGATATTCGGAGTTTTCTATAATTTAGAAAGGTTCTTCTTGTTGACGTTAATATTTTGGCGTCTATTTTTTATAAAAAGCACAGTAAATGACTCGACACCGCCTGATGTGGTGCAGTAGCAGGAGTCGAACTAGCTATTGCTGCATGCAACATACGGCCCTAGTAACCTCAACGTGGCCGACCAAAAAGTGCTTTAACCTCTTTTAAAGGAGCCCATGCTGCATGAAGAAGGTTGAATAGGTGTGTCGGTAGGTATTTCCACTCTTTGACGGTGCAAAAAGAAAGAATCACAAAATATCTTTATACACAGATTAATCCATTGCATTTTTAAAATTGTGAAGCTTGGTGTCAATCCATGGCTTTGATTCTATAAATCAAAAGCTTCCTTCTCTTACATCACAGTACGATCTAAAAAGGACAATAGTCCGGTGACGTCATTTCACGATTCTATAATGGTAATTTTTAACTAAGAAGAAATAGCTTAGTTTGTGCCCATATATATGTCTAAACTATACCTGTATGATATAAAAAAATTAAGTAGAGTGAATGAAAATTTAAGTTTTTACAATTACAACCAAACTAATTTACTTTCATAAATTAACCTACAAAAAGTTTCAAATTTAAACTAGTATTATACTTACCTATTATTTATTTGATTATGAATCCTAAAAATATTTCATTGATGTAAAACCTAATGTATGCTTAGTTATGTAAAACCTAGTGGATTGTACCTAACATGAAATGCATTTAAAATTAATTGAAAATCTTATTTTAACGATTCATAGCATGCTAATAAAATTACACGCAAATAAACTTCTAATCTCAATCTTCTCCCTAAAGTATCAACATAACCTATACATCTTATCTAAAAGCTACAAAAGAGTCAGTCCGTTCTCATAACAATAAACGAAACACATTTGTCCGTATTACGCATATAAATTGAGACGACACACTCGCTCGTCCAAACACCCCATAAATATCAATGAAACACCGCCCAGTTATCAAATTAGAAAAATTAAAAGTGATAAATAAAGTCCAATTAAACTTTATTGCGTAAAAAACGCATAAATTAATGCGTGTACGGAACGCGGAACGGCGGAACGAAAAAAATAACCGCGCGCGCCAATTCGTGTAATTGTCAAGTGTAGGGGTGAGACATGAGTCAAAAATATTTGAATTAAAAGTACAGTTTTGATAAAAATAAAGTAATTCGATAAATATTAATTAGGACATAGTAATGTAGAGTAAGTCGTGATGCCTCTTTTGTGTCACGTGACACATTTTTAATTTTGAAACATGCTTTCGTTTATAATGAAAATGAATATTGTTCGCGATTTTAATATTCAAAAGTACGTATTTTGTATAAAAATGACACGGCATAGTTTTGTTAATTTTCGAAGAACCTTATTAAGATCGCACAATAATTAACCCTCTTCAGCCTTAAAATATACATTTAAATTCTCTGATATTTCAATATTGTATTTATGGCTAGATATGTTAAAAAACTAGTCGTATCTCGACAATCCCACCAGACAGTACAGAAACATCACTCACCATCACACGTGGTCCTCTAATTACGCGCTCAAATTGTATTAATTAGAGCGCGACTCATGAAAGGGTTCCGTCACGAATTAAACCCAATTATTCTGTGCCCGCGGATCTTCATCCGTCATTGTTCCCACCGAGTGACGTCACTCCAATGTGGGTAATTTGCATAATTTTTCAAACTTATTAAGTAATTATTTAATGTATGATCTCGTCATAAATATGTGTTTGTTTAACATGTTAATTTAAGGTGATATGATAGATGTTTAGTGAAATTAAAGCAATGTGACTTTTGTAGTTAATTTAAACAGGCTTTGAATAGAATTACAATCTGATTGATATAACGATTTAAAAAAAAATTAGCTTATATTGTTAAAATTTCTAAGTTTTTCGTACAATATAATTAGTTCAAATGTTATACTTGATTTTTTTTCCAGACAAATGTATTATAAAGTAGATTTAAGACAAAGACATATCCACGTCTAAGTTAATATCCGTTCTTTCTTTTTTACTCGTTTATAATATTTAAATTCCTAAATATAATCGCCACTCAGAAAAGAAAAAATAAACTGCATAAGATAAAAGATAAATGTTTAAGGCAGGCGCGGCAGGCACTTCAAAAGAGGGCTATTATGAAAAATCGTAACACGTTTACTGGGCGGACTCTACTGCATTATTCATAAGAGAAATTGCTCCTGCTCTACGGATACGTATACCTGTTATTTATACGCGCTCCGGACGGTAGCAGTTACCTACGCGCCCCGCCCTACGCGATGTGTAAAAAGTTAGGTAAATTATTCTGTTTCGTTTTACATAAAAACGATGCTGAATATTCGATCAAGTGAGGGTTAAATTCGGCAATTCCTTTGCTAGATGGAAAATAGTATGGTTTTATGTATGTATATACAATTTATAGCTGTTTATTTGTAATAAAATATAAAATTTATCTATTGTAAATAATCGAAGTTTTAATTTAGTCTTTTATACAAAGAAAAATGATCATAAATTACTGTATTGTGCACATGAAAATTAAATGAAACATTTTGTTACAGATAAAATAAAGTTGTTCATTATTAACATGATCATTATTATATTTTTATCACAATCCATCATTAAAATACTCTAAATCTGTGGTATTTAATCTAAGTAAATATAATAATTACAAAATGTTTCGATACTTCCTCGAAGAATTACAATCAAATGTAATTTCTTTCTTTACAAAAATCGTGATCCAGAGAATTTTATTCGGAGAAATTCAATGTGATTTCCTCCCCCCTTCCCCCCACTCGGTCGTTCGCAATCAGGGTATTTGTAGCGTAAAGCCGTTAGTCGCGACACTGAGCGCGTGACTTGAATCTCAATCCCACTATGAAGCTCACTGTACAACAGCAACAGAAATACAGACCTTAATACACAGTCAATAAAACCAACAGAAAAATAATGTGTGAAGATGAAAGTGTTGCACATTGTACCAACCCTCGAGGACAAATCTTGGGGAATTATGCTGTTTGAAATTTTGTAGGGGATGCTTTCTGATTTGATGTATATAGTTAATTAAACATTGTGGACTACAAATATAGTGGATAGATTAAAGTTATCCCTGACGTACAACTACAGTATCGTTAAAAAACCTGCCTAAAAAAAATATTTTTTTTAAATTTTGAAATTGGAAGTCATAAATCCTTTTTATAGAAACGTTATGTTGAGAAGTGGTTGATGCATTCTGTTAATGTAACGCTAACTTTTCCAACTTAGCTTGATGTTACTGTCTTATGTAGTATAGAGTACGGTATACGCTTCTATCTTTAATCTGTGGTTTATGCTTTCAAGTGGGTCGTATGCTTGGTCGTCACAGCGGGCTTTTTTAACATTGAAATAAATAAAACTATAGTTGGGTGCTTTAAGTCAATCCTTGGCACTTATCTCTGGGAAATTATTTATTATGAACCCTCTGTATAATTTAGTCTTATTAAACAAGACAAATCTGCTAAAAACCTACGCACACAAATAGTATGAAATATTTACTTGTGATACAAATCGGATATTTGGCCAAATTGTGACATTTTATCTGAATAATTTTATTTTGTATCTTATTTCATTATCCAATTTAAAATACCCATCTGATAATGGATAAGTCAGCTTTGGAGAAAGCTCTAAAATCTCACGAGCATTCGGATCGCGCGTTGTAAGCAAAAACTCAATTATCATATTTTATATCTCATAATATTACGGGGGAGATATTCAATTATATAATTTTTCCTCAGAAAATGGAATCCCTTTTTATTTCTCATTTAGATTTTTCTCTTAAGCAATTACGGGGCGGCCGAGGGACGATACTACGGGAAATTAAGGGCGCGTTATACAAAAGCGGACTGGTTTATAGATTATATAAATAATATATACAAATAGTCTCTTACGATGCTTACTAGTAGAAAATATTGAAATATCGTCGAAGTGACACCTAGTTTTCATTTTTTGTTTTCATAATCTTTGAAATGTCACCTAGCAATAACATGTAGTCTTAGCTGTTTTAATGTGAAAATTAACACTGTATCGTAAATTACTCGTCTATAAATGAGATGCACAATACATATTATTTAATTTGCAGATCTGTTTATTTTAAATTTATAGTAATGTTATCAAAAAAAATCACTCATTCCTTCCGAACCTCATAATGTCATAGATGCCATGCTAATAACAAACTAAAATTGTCTTTCAATCAATTTCGCCTAGTGGTCGAATGGTAAGCACTGTCAATTAATTAGTTGTAGCGCGATATAGACCGGAAACTTCGAGACAATTAAAATTTAATCATGTCTGGAATTTACGACTGGAATGAGTCAAGGCATAAATTACTTCTCCCAAGCTACTACAGCTAGACGTCTCGGGTCAGAATCCCGGTACGAGCAAATGTTTGTATGGTGAGGTTAGTTTTAACAACTTATATTTTTAATAAAAGTAGGAACATTTTACTAACTACATTTAAATTACAAGCACATAATGATGCTTGATTTGATCTAGATTAAGCTCTATTTGTTAAGAGATAATGCTCAACATAAAAGGCAGGCTTTATAACAAATAAATTTCAAAAAGGTATAATGTATGAAATGAGTTCTAAGTAAGTAAAAACTCGACCACAGCTCTGTGTGAATCTCACTTTATCATTTAACAAAATGTTGTGTTAACTTATTCGCCGCTCGTATTAGCTGTTTTCGCTTATTAAAAGTGTGTTTCGCGATGAGTTTCGTCGAGTTATGAATGTTGTTATTTCGCGGAATAGAAATTAGCTCATTTCTCTTTCCCATTTTCCATTCGTGATTTATACACGAATAATGTATGAGACATAAATGTGTTTTTATTTCGTTCCTCCAAGTTATTTACTTGTTAAAATACTAGGATTTTTTGACTGATTTGCTTGAGCTTGTAAATTATACTTTAAAATTAAAAAAATTTGTTTTACTGTAACTGAAATCTGCAAAGGAGTTGTATTTTATTTGAGTACCTACATAAGTAGTAAATTTTAATAAAAAAATATCATTATCAATTCAGCTGCCTTTATGTTCTGAGCACATAGCTTCTGAAATGGAAAATCATGGTTTGGGCTACAACACCGCGATTGTCCAATGTGAGTTAGTGGATGAAAATACTCAAATTAAATTTGAAAAATATAAAGTGGAAATAGACTTAACTTTACTAAGAATTAAACAACGACGTGAGGTATTTTGATGACTTAATTCTGAATCGTCGGTCAGCTCACTACTTAAATTAAGGCTTAAGTGACGTTAATATCGGTTACGACAAAATCAACAGTTAGCTTTCGTCTTACAAACGCCTAAATACATTTTGTCTGTTCGAGTTTTAACTGACTCGATTTACGCCATACCTCTTGTCACAAAAAGGCCGAAGAACAACTGTGATTACGATAAGGAAACTTGTTATTGTAGCAGAAATCACAGTTGACGTACAAAACAATATTACGGGAAATAGAAATTAGATAATAGGGATTGAACTTGACTTAATTTCAATAGCAACTCTCGAATTAGTCGAGAAGACACTGAAGAAAAAGTGGGTGAGTTCACAATCATCTCGATTCGATTCGCCAACTGTTACTTGGGATTGGATTCCACAAAGTCTGTAATCAGATCGCGCGGCCGAGAACACAAATTATTCGTGAGGCAAAACTCGGTAACTTCGTCAACGGAACAAAGCGGAACCACAATTGGTGCTGAACCCCTACCTGACTCAGTGGAAGTTTTAAAAATGGCTGCTCTTTGAGAGAAAACTCGATAAGGGCGCGCCTCGGGACGCGTAAATGCAATTTGAAAGGAATCGCTCCGCCTTTGACGGCGACGATCGTAGATTTGCTTGTTTTCCTTTGCCAGTATTACACATAGATACACTAAATTTTGTCTGAACTGTGATAGGGTAAATAAAGGAAGGTGACACTCCTTAGTAATACAATATAAAAACTATCGTACCATTTTGTGTCTAGGGAAGTAGACAAAAGGTGACACCAAAGGTTATTGTGAGGGAGCAAGTTCACATATACTTAAAAAATCTGATTAAAAAGATTGTCATTTTCAATCATATTAAAGAAGTTAAAAATGCATAGCCGCTTTTAATAGCAATGATAATACGAGCATTGCATTGTTAAAATTAAGAAACTTTATCTTAACAGCAGAAAACTTATTCAGTGAGCCCTGGTAATGTTACTCACCACAGTGGCACAAAAATTTGAAAGAATCGCTAAATAAATTTTTGTGAGCTGGACGAGAGCATTATAATCAATCTTATAATTCGAGGAGCAACTGTCAATGGGTGAATATATCAAACAAGAATATTAAAAGGTAATATGTTAATTTACACTAAAGTTTCAAAATCCGAACTGGCAAAATATAGACAGTCATTTAGGTGTCATCAAAAATCCCTTCTCCTTCTGGGTACAGGTCTTCCTAAATAAAAGAATCACAAGAGGAGTATTACAAATAATACCACCGTGCTGACACAATAGAGATTGGTGGGTAGCATAGACTACAGTGGGTGTAGACGATTGCCGTAACAATCTGAACCAACAGCTTAATGCACAGCGATACCTCGGGGAGTTCTGAGGCCTAAAGAGGATTTTTAACATACAAGCAGACTCCACGACTTTTCTAAGCAAAGGGTAGCTCCAGACAACAAATTTTGATTGACCCATCCAGAGAACAACCATAGCGAAACTTGCTTTGTTTTCATAAACGAACCACTACTTCAACAGATAGATGACCAAGTGAGATGAAAACTAAGAGCTTGCCCGTTAAGAATTCAAAAAATTGTAGCTTGAAAAATTACTTGAAAATTTCAATCTGAATTATGTATATTTCATTTACCAACACTGTTAATGATGGAGGCGTATATAGATACGTATACAGAAAGTAGCACCGCCACCAAATGATAAAAGTTGTAAATGGATCAGCATAATTTTTATTAGGTAAATCATTCTGCGAGAGAATTATTCCGACATGGCAAGTTTGGGGATGGCTCGCCAGCTCGCCGCCTCCGCGTAGTGGAGACACCACACTATGGAAAAGACTTGGACATTAAACTGATGTTACATATCCCATTACCTCTGCGAATTTAGCACAAACTTAAGGTGGCAATTTTGTTTTTGACAGACTTCGAAAAAGAAAAAAATCTTTGTTCCACTATATGTATGTATTCTTTGTGCATATATATTCACTCCGCCATTTTATCACACATTACAAACTTCTTTTTTATTCAATAGAGTAAACTATGAACCTAAGGTGATCATTTTGCCACCAACTTAGTTAACCTTAAAAACTACTTAAAAATTTTAAAAAAAAATATTTTTAAGAATTGTTTTAAATGTTTTAATTTATTTATATATTATGTTCCGAAGTTTGAATTTGAAATATTGGGAAAAATATAATTTTCAGCTAAGTGTGGTTGAATAGGTTATACCATAGCCCAAATACAAACCGACTACGAGTCGTTGTAATCCTTATAATTACGTTCTTCATTCATTGTAGTAGGTAATGAAGTATTTCATTTTAAATGAGTGCAACCTAAATCAATAATTATTTATTCAGTTTTGACATATGCAATATGATTTGTATAGAGTTCTCGTATTACACGTTAACATAAAAAATGGATTTTTTTTAAATCAAAGACAAAAACCAAATACAGAGCCCCTCTAGTGGGGAGTATTGCAATGCAAATTGTAGGGAATGATAGCGCAGCTCCCTTACAAATTACTTTGAGAAATTTTAATTTGTTATTTGGTTCCGTAATTAGCTTCCGCGCTGTAACGATGTGGAATTATATTTTAATTTCTGCGGATCGCAAATACTAATATCTTGGAAATTTTATGTGCATTAATATTTGAGTACTGTTGCATATTAATAAGATATTAATTACAATTACCTTTTAATAACACGCATCTGCTGTGGATATTATTGCTATCATACCAATTTTAAAGATGTTTAAATGCAAATATCCTTATTAGAAATCCATACCTAGTTTACCACAAGCGTTCAAAATGAAGTCCAATTGCTTGCACTGCCTCTTTCTCATTTTTATTGGGAGAAAAAGATGTTTCTCATCTCATCAGGCTGTATAAGAATACAATATAGTATAATAATGCAGTCTGATGAGATTACCATAAGTATTGCCTTCTCTATTTAAAATGATCGTGACGTACCTAAGTTACAATAAATATAGTTGCGATTTGAATCTTTATCATACTAAAGTACGTTTTATTAAGTCAAGTTATATTCCAGTTGCTATTTCCGTTTACTTCAGAATAATAATTAAGTTGTTTTTTCGTATTTACCAATGATTACAAAAGTTCATTTGAAATATATCCCTGCAAAATACAATATTTTCGTGCAAACGTGTTTTGGGTTGGAACGGTGGTAATCGTGTTGCCTAGCAACCCTATCCGAGCTTAACGAAGTACACACTCCATAGCTCCATCTCGACCGCTAAACAGAATCTTATTACTAGCAATATAGGGTACAAATTGCTTCCGGCCAGCTCAAAAAGAGTTTTTGGCCAACAAACGAACGCGGTAACATCATTACACTCGTTACGTGCCGTTACTCGCCGTTATCCTTAGTTCCGTTATCGTTAGTTTCGTTAGGTTAACGAGCCCGACTCGATTGGATGGGAGCAGTTAGCTCTGTTGTAACTGACTCTGCATGATTTTGTTTTTTATCTCTGTAGCTATTTGATCGTAACTTTTTGTTGATATTCAGTAGTTTATATTAATTCAGTAGTTGGTTATAACTTAATAATTGTTTCACTACACGATGTACTAAGGTTGCATTACATTATTCAAACACTTCTCATTATATCATACCTACCATTTCATATTTTTACATTGGCTAATTCAGTTTAGAGTACACATATTATATTAATTTTTCCATGCAAATATAGCTCATATTGCATACCCAAGAAGTGTCATAGCGTAAAGTTTTCTTTAGTCTTGATAGTATGTTAGGTCACGCGTTATAAAGGTAGGTATAATTAACATCTCAGAACTCATATTCACACTGTCCAGATATACATTTCAGGCAAACGTGTTTTTGTATTATCTCTATAGTAAATCGCAGTTGAACAAACTGACAAGATATAATATGATATCATAAAAATATACAAACTACTAATTATTTTAGTCTTAATCAAAAGTAAATTATGAAACACAATGGAACAAAAAGTAATACAAATATCAAATTAATTGCCCGTTTAACAAAAGTTTGCCCGCATGCCGACAACCAAAGGGTTACTGTAAGGAAAGGTCGCGTTACCACTCAATTCCATAGTGGGTCAATCATAGGGTTACGCAATGGGTCAGATTTGTTTTTTACGATGGCCTAAGCTATATGCAGGCGTCACTAATCCCATAAAAGGGTAAACATTAATGGGAATCGTGGTCACCGTTGAGTGGTTCTGATACGAGGATAAGTTTATGTTCACATAAGAAATACTTAGGAATCAATGAAAAATAATACTGCGTTTTATATTTCCTTAAATATTTAGGTAATGAAATTAGAAAATTCCTTATAACAGCATTTAATATATGATTGTGACGATAATTTGAGTTGAATCATTTTCTCTATTGGCCATCGGCATAGGCCTTCTATGACTTATCCATTGTTGATTTCCTTGGATTTTTTTTAGGTTTCTATAGGAAAAACCAATTTTATAATGTTTACATCGAATAGTATGTTCTACAAATCGTTCTATTTCATAGCTATATAGCCATCAAAGAAATATACTCACAATTATAAAAATGGTTATCATCACATGTACCCAATAGGTACACATACATCGTGTAGGTATGTGTGTGTGCATTAAGATTTAGTTATGAGGAGTAGATAACACACAATAGTATTTTTTACACTCTATCAGAATATATCAGTTAACATCTATTAGTATTTATTAATTTTTACGCTAAAATGAACTCGCTTGACTTTTCAAACGCCCCTCAAGCGGCGCACGCGCCTCGCTATTTCACCAACAATACGCCCCGGCACGCGGCCGCAGCAGGGAATCAACATTATAGGCTATTGTGGGTGAATACAATAATGACACCAAATGTACTTTGTTTTTTTTTCTGTTGGTAATGACACGGAAAAAAGTGCGGGCAATATGGTAAGCGCTTTAAAAAGTCATTATGAAGATCAGAGGGCTAATTCTACTAAAAAACTTCAACTGAACTATAAATTTTAATGGATTACGTTCTTATTTCTGAATCGGTCATTTAATTTACAACAAATATTATTGATACTAAGCGCTTTTTATAACATACAAACTTTATTCAAAGACTTTTCAAAAAAGCTACTTTTTGGTAAGAAAATTTTTTGAATTGAGAGTATTTGAAAAAAAATTACCTTAAAAATGAGAAAACTTTCTTTTTACATAAAACTTTTCATCATAAAATTCTAGAAACTTATAAAATATCTCATTAAATTAGTTGTTATGAAATCAAGATCAGATTACGCCACATTAAACGCATATAGTCGGGTACGTACGTACTGGTGCTCGGTCGCGTGTCTGTTTATTTATTTGACAGATTTTGACTCATTAGATCGCTGAATTTTTGATTCACACAGGCGGTGTAGATATGTCGCAATCGATGGTAGAATATTTGGGTTCCACATAGGCTTAGTTTATACAAAAGCATAAATATTTTGTTTTTACAAAAAAAATACTTGAACACAAAATTTAATATTTTATACGACTGTCCCTCAATAGTTTGATGAAATGCTGCACAAGAAAACATTGAATAAAATTAAGTTCAAAAAATGCAAATTATACGAATGTCGCAGCGTATTGTACGCTGCTACAAAAGAGGAGTGAAAAGGCACTTTTTGGTCGGAAAGTTGAAGGTGGCAGTGTGTCGAATGCTGCACTAGTTATCTTAATATATGGACTTCTTCTACTGCTTGCCATCAGGCAGTGTTGTGTAGTTTGCTGAGCTTTTTATTAAAAATTAAAAATAGTTTCGATTTGAAAATTCAGATCTCGCATAAAAGTGACAGATGTGATAGAGTTTCTGTAATTCGATTGTTTTGTTTAGTCACTGGTGATGATTGATATGTTCTTTGTTATACATTTATTTTTTGTTGTCTTTATACTAGCTTTCTAACTTAACTATCATAGTTCCTGAAGTAAAAATATTTTTCAAAAACAACTTAAAATAAACACTTATTTAAAAGGCATTTGACGTATCATAATATAAATAAAATGTAAACAACCCCGTCACGGTCACCCTAGCTTTGATGTCAGCGGGTGGTTCCAGCGTACAACTCCTCATTGTCCGAACGTCACTGATTGCCATCAGTTCCGCTATTAAAGCTGTATTTGTGTGACGTTTTTATTTTTTTCTGACTCGAATTAATGGGCGTTAAAGAGATAGATTGTTTTGATTCCGTTTCGATATACTTGATGGATTTTTATGAGGATATCATTTTGAGCTGCTGATAGTTACTAAAGAGATTTATTTTCTTAAGTTGAGCTTTTAATTTAGGAAACAGAATTTATTTGTAACTTATGTATTGTTCTTACTCTATATTAGTCTGTGTGTAATGGCATGCGTAGCTTTAACGAAAACAATAATTACAATTGTTTGGTTTGGATTTTTTTAAGTTTCAAATTGTAATCCGTGATGTATCTAACGTTTTCATTTCTGGAAAAGATTATAGCTTACACCACCTGACTGAGAGACCTGTTCAGAGGATGCGAATCGAGTCAATTGGAAAAACTCCAGAGGGTCTAGACAACATAGCTTTCGATGATCGCTAATAGAATATCTTGGTGATGTATGGGAATTGACATAAGCCTTCGCTTAGCTATCGAGCGTTATTGTCAAAACATACATTTTTTATTTAGCGATTTCATTGCTATTAACGCATGGCATTTTATTTAGGCTCTCCGAGATGCCGCTAAGGCTACAGAATTCACCGAGGATTTTTTTTCTTTTTTTAAGCAAGGTGCACCTTTAATAAGCATGCCCCCAAAAAACTTTTATATTTATGGGCTAGATATTTCTTTTTTTTTAATCAAAGTTTTACAGAAGAAGATATTCAATTTTTAAGCAATAATGTTTCGGGGCTATCTATAAATAATATACAAGGGTTACCTTAGTATTATTATTTGTAGATAGCCCCGATTCTGTTGTATATAGACAAATATTAAATTCAAGTACGTGCAACTCTGTCTCAGAATAAGACATCATTTGATGTTTCTAAGATGACTAATTTAAACAGTATTCAAAAACATGTCCCTTAAAATAACTTAAAAGTGTATGGAATCGTCGAAAGTGTCAACTTACTTGACATTCCTTTAGGAAAGACAAATAAGTTGACACTTTTAAGTCATTCTATTCTAGTTCATTCTAGTGTTTTTGACTTTTAAGTCATTCTATCCTTTTCATATTAAAGTAAAATGAAAGAGATCTAGATAACTTTAGTTTAGTGGATGAAAGCAGGATCGCCAATATATATCAACCTAAAAATCTATTTATTTTAGTAATCTTAACATCATAATTCTTAATCACAAACAAAGGCGTTGCTCAAAACAATTGTATTGTAGTTTCGCGTGCCTGACTCACTCCGCAGAACAATAGACCGGTTCACTGTTCATTAGAGCACTAATTAATGTTTAATTGAGCCAAATAGAGTATCAATTTAGCGGACGTCAATTGGATCATGCATCCCGGCACGACACACTGCCATGTGGAGGTTATATGCGGCTTGTATGCTTATACGAATGAAGTGGAATGTGCTAGTTGGTTGAGAAAACTTTGTGAGGAGCTAAGATCTTTTTATCAATCAATCAAGATTCAATCTGATTCATTTATTTCTTGATAATTACTTTTATAATTTCATTTTTAGTCAGGCAATGTTTTAAATTGTATTGTATTGTGTTTTTAAGATATATAGGTGGACATCATGTACTGCGGTATTGTCCTAAAGTTTTGCTCTCATGTGAAAGGTTGCCATATAATATATGGGAAAAGAATGCATTCATTAGATTTGATAGTGACAAGAATTCTCTTAAATACTAAAGCTATGCAATTCTAAATTCTTAGTTGAAACCCCTGATGAACAGAATTTAAAGAAATACTCCTTTTCGAGCTACAATATGACACGAGTTACAACAGTTACAAGTCCAGGAGTGGCCAGGCCTGCAACATATAGCTGGGTCAATGATATGAGCCTTTACCACTGGATCGAATCTGTTAAATCAAATTTCTGAAACATGAGTGATGATGAGGTTCAATTGCTCGTATTCCATAATAATAATAATTTATGCAGGTATAACACTAAAGACATTTTTATAGATTTTTGCCATAGTTATATTGTACACGAATAAAGGAACATGCTTATAAACTTTATCACAAAACTTATGTTACGTAACCTTGTTTTCTACTGTAACAAAACTTTGTCATTGCATATTAAAAAAAATTTAGAGGATTCTCTATTTAAATACCTTAAATCCCTAGTTTCTCACAAAGACAATCGAATGTAACGCATTGACGCCATTGTTTTATTGGCAAGCGGTGTGAGCGAAGCGAACGATGTGTGAATTAGCGGACGTTCGTCACGAGAAATGCTCGCTTAACGAATTTATCCCAGTAGCTAATGGTTGTTGCAGTTGTGGCATTTGTGTTCGATACTATTATTAATTATTAGCATTGGGTTCTGGATAAATTAGTAGAATAAGCATGCTTGATGACTTGAAAATAATTTTATGTTATGATTTGAAAGTTGTAACTTTTAATCTAATTTTATTTTTAATAGTATTTACAAACAAATATGAATTTTAAGATAACTTTATGTAACTTATAAAATTAATCGACCCAATTCTCTAAGTGCAAATTCAAAAGCTCATTACAATTAATTTCAGTGCCATTTAACCCGTCAACATTTACGAGAGTATAGAACAAGTGCAGAGCGCGGGTGAAGCGGGCGATGTAAATCTATTTGTCATATTAATGTGGGCAATTAGGACGGCATGCGGGCGTCGCGCCGGCAAGGGTTGTCGCGCGAAACGTCGCGCCGTGGGTTCATTACACCCACCAATGGCGACGAGGATCTATAGGGTTGTCCGAAAATATAAAATTATTAAATACCTACATTTACAAAACAAACTATTATTTTATCGTCATTATAAATTTATTTACATAATTATTAAACTACAAAAATACAAAAGACAAAGAGAGTTCCTTCTATATTTTCAATCAAAATCTACTTAAATCTTAAACCAACATTTAAAACTGAGTATTCCTTTTTTAATACACCTAATACCATCAAAGTGTCAAACAAAAGTGATAAATTTTTTAATGTTTTAAAATGACAAAAACACAAATACAGTAATAAATTCTAGTATACATAAAATTGTTTAGCGAAAGCATAAAATAACATAATATTAGAAGTTACTTATTAATAATTCCTGGAACGACACATAACCCTGATAAGGAGTTTGCCGTCTGAAAAGGCCACCAAAGAATATTAACCCTTAACAAAACAACACAGTGTCCAATATGGAACATATTAATCAGAATAAATTTTTGTACTCCACAAATGCAATGTTGTTTTAATTGAAGCTTTTAATTAGATTTAACGACGATACTGCTTTTAAAAGTGTATTAACTAAATGAACGAGCGGCCAGTGAAATAATTACGGACATTTGACGATGAGTAATTGTTTGTGAGAGCATATTTAATTCTTTGAGTTCATGGATCGATTCACTCAAACATACATCTGGCTATTTTATTATTTTGCCGCGACATTGTTTACAATATTTACATAAATATAAATAAGACAAATCTTCAAAATATATTTCATTTAAAAACTGAGCAACTAAAAAATAATAATAGATACGACAAACAGTAATATTTTCATTATTATAAAAATATATTTAACCTTCTTACTAATATCGATTGTATACGTACGTATGTAATATCATTTGAACGAATGTAAAAAAACATTGTTAAACTATACAAGGCTTATACTATTTTTCTTAATATTTATTTTTTATAGATTATATTATCAGTTTTTTTAATAGTCCGTTGCGGAAATATTACTGAATGCGTCTGAAAACTAATATATTGTTGGTTTTATTACTAGTATGACGTGAAAATTTAAATAGTACAAATATTTATTTAATACCTACGTAACAGCTACTGCGGGCTTAACAATGAAAATTGAATGGACTAATTATTTAAGCATAACTTACGACGCACAGTTGTGCAGGCGTACAGCAAGACAGTAGTGCATTTATTATGAATGATAATTCACCACAAGTCTGAACAAATAATTGAGGTGTCAACCAGGAGTATTGAAAGATTCATTTGGATGCGGCATCTATGTGAAGTTGTCACCGCCTGTATGACTTTTCATTCCAAGTATCCAAATTTCCATTTAAAATTTATCTTAAATGTTAGAAGTTTGGAAATTATCACCACACTTTCTAAAATATAAGTTTTGTATTCATTAGTCCGACAAAAAAAAGAAATTTTATTTATTTCATTTGAACAAAGACAACATAAACAAAAGAAAAAACATTTCAAAAGAAATTTATATTTAGTTCAAAAGATATTGAAAAATATGAGTTATACTTAGATTTTAGGGAATAAAGTATCCAAATTTGTATTCCAAGCCAAACTTAGCTCGTAGCATAATATATACTGATTGAAAAAGGCTCTAGTCAACGATAAATAAGTATGAACTTTTCTTTACGTCATACCTAGAACACTAAAATGGCCGCCAAATCGAACTTATCTTCATAAGCTTTAAATGATGAGACATTTACAGTGCAAACAAACATGGAAGGTTTTTGTATAAGTATATGGACAAAAACTGCTATTTCACGCCTCTTTTAAAGGAACTCATGTTGTAAGAAGGAGGGAATACGTGTGCTGGTAAGGAATTCCACGGTCTAGCTGTGCGACAGAGAAAGGAGTTAAAAAATCTCTTAGTGCGCAAAGTAGACGTGGCAACAGTGAAGGAGTGACTCCGTAGACCAGCACGCGTAATCCTTAGTAGCAAAGGAGAAGGAGGGATAAGGTCGAAAGAGCTCTTGATGAAAAATTTACTTCATTGAGAATGGTTCACAAATAAATCAATCACGCGCAATCTTAATCACTTTGATACCTTACTACAATACCTTGTTATGTTGGTAGTTTCATTTGGTGACATATCCTATCTCCTTTGTGCCTCCAATAAAAACAATTGAGATGCGCACGCGCCCGAGTCAGTTTGGAATTCAAATAACGAACATAACCATTTCATAGCAAACGTATCGCTATTGGGGTTAAAGTAGAAAGGGCAGTGCACTACAAATAGAGCTGCACTATAATTGAGCATTATATCGGGTCATATTAATTCGGGTGATATTATATCAAATGATTTCTTTGAATATTCTAGCCCAATTTAATCGGAGTTATCGAATTAATCTTGTTACGCTCAAAGAAACAGTCACAGATTATTTTTATATTGTTTTACAAACTTTGTTTCAATTTGCTATAGTAATCAGTTGTAAATTTTTAAGCATAACTTATTCTCATAACACTAGAAAATTTAATGTACTTGAATAAAATATGACCGTTAATTTTCATTAACATTGCTTGTATAATGATGCTATAACAATATGTTTTTTAAATCAATCTTAAAAAATAATAATAAATTGAAAATTCAAAATCTATTGTCACATTTTGGCGCTAGGTTCGATTTCGTCTCTCAGGTTCCAGTTTCTCGACCCCCAACTTAATCAAATTGAGTGAATTCGGGAAGTCCCAAAAATACTCGGTATATAATATAACCAATAAAAGTATATGACCTTCGAATCGATTTAATAAACGAATCAAATAATGGGATTATATTAAAAAGCTTTTTTGGCTGATAAAGTATACTATAATTAATCTAATTTCTTATAGAAAAATTTTAAAATATTATATTTTATTCAGTGCATATAAAATTTATTTGTTGAATTGAGTATGTCATTATAATTTAAAAATCTTAAATTATAATGACATACTTATAACTAATTCGAAATTGGCAAATTTTATTTTTTATTTACTATTTATATTATCTTAGCATATTAAAAAATAAGAGAAATGAGTAATTATGCCATTTTTGAACCTAAATATTAAATTGACACATAGTGTAATCATCAGAAGAATGCTAATAAAATAAACTATAAATATAAATCTGCTTCTTGAATCACTTTATCTATTGACGAAATCTACATCAAAGTTCGTTTAACGAGTACATAGGGAAAGACGGCCGCCAAAAACTTAAAATTAAAAGAGTAAAAATCGATTTTTATCCAAATTTTATTTACTAAAGTGTTTTCTTAGTAAAACGGAACATTGATTGATATTTATGAAAGATTATTGTAATACGGTAAGAAATCATGCAGTGGCTGAGGAGGACATAGCCGCGGCTAAGGAGGTTGGTTTTTTATGGCTTAAGTAAGTCACAAAGTCGCAAAACAACATGAAGAAAATAGAAAGGTATTATTACTATTCACTCTTCATAATTCATTCATTTCTCACTAATCTGTACAACGATAACAAATTGGCCTTGATATATAATTGGACTCAAATTGAGTGGCGACTGTAATGAAATTATGCGCTGAACTGATGCCACCATTTAAGCTAATAGAAACTCTATTGTCGTCAATTATTCGCTAAATTTTGCACGCAGACAAATTCCTTGCCTGGATAATATATTCTTACACTAACTCTAACCGTCTAACTCTAATAATCATTGCCAATTAAGTAAACAGATCAGTTGTTCCATATTCAGTACGAAATCATGAAGATAAACAAACATGTCGTGTATTATATTTCTAGTACTAACCATTAGACGGTGCCGAGTCGTATTCTGTGCTTTATATAAAACAAAATCAAGTCCATCATAATAAATTCCATTAGCTAAAATTAAATTAAGCATAAGTTTACAATCATAAGACATGAATAAATGACCGTTTCTTACCGGACTTTTAGCGTATAAGTCTCACGGAACTATTTCACTTCATGTTTTAAACCAAATATTCTTTTAAAATTAAAGATACCAAATTTGTTGTAAAAACTTGTCTAATTAAATCTCATGTTGGGCACTATACCATAAAAAATATATATTATACTGTCATCAAATAAGTTCAGTGTTTTAAAGAGGTTTTTCAGTTTTACTAGATTTGCTCACATTTGGAACAGCTACATTGAATACTTTTTTTACATTTTAGCTATCCCTAAAATTTATCTTATTACAGATTTCCACATATCATTCCGCGCCGTAGAGAAGGTATTTTCGCACGACGTCGCCAACGGGGCGTTTTATAGAGGCGTTGTAAGCCAAGCTCGGATCGCATTAGCGGCACTTCCGGCCCGACCGGACGCGCCGCCATTTTGTTAGCTAAGGCAGCCATCATTGAAGTTAGTGCAGACGCTCTGAAAATACGAGTCTGGCGAAAATTTTATGAGGTATAATTAGAGTTGAATTCTTTTTGTACTTATGATTTTATTTCAACTATTATGGTTGTTTCAGGCAACGACGGTCATATGTGACAAATTTAAAACATTATTATTTTAGACTATTGATATTCATCTGGTATGTATAAGCCAATATGAAATGTTACAAATCAAAGATAACAAACTGTTATTGACTTCCTGTAATTATGATAGTGCGAGTCAAAAGAACATATTAATTATCATTCAATGAATTATTATATTCAACAATATACCAACGACGTTTATCGTTGCCAAACCTACATCACATCGATTTCTACTGTCTGCATACATGTTTACAAGAAAAACTAAAAATTGGGACTAAAATAGTTTATTACGTAAAAATGTAGATTTCTGTCTTTGTAATTTAGTCAGCACTTAATAACTCTATACCAATAATTATAAATGGAGTTATCATTTAATATGTATAACATAATGGATTGACTCCAACCAATAAATTATGTAAACGATCTTTAAGAGAACTTAATCAACAAAGGCTCATCCCCACTTGAGAATACTTAACGCAATTTACCTATAAATTTCCGATCGGTACAAATTAAAGGCAGCCTTAAGTTAATTAGTGTACAGAATCAAGTTAACCTCGATTATTATTATTGACAATTAAGCTGATACTCGATTACAGGCAATCTTGTAGTTTGACAAGTCCTGGTAACTTTGGTTGGTTGACTCTCATTAAGTTATGGCCGCCGGCCGATGAAACAACTTTTGAGTATTGAATTATTTTAGAACGAAATTTGAATTTTCCTCTCTTGTCTTCAAATTAAGGAACGAGAATGGTGTGCTGCAAAATTTATATTTGTATATAGCAAGTATAATAAATGTTGTAACAAAAATAATGTAATACAATATTTTTGTAAAAAAATTACATATAAAGATAATAAATTACACTAATTTAATAAATTATTTCTGGATTGTACGAATTGATAGGTAAATCTTTCCACGTTCTCTATTCATTTGATTGACATATGAGCAAGAGAATTAGAAAATGTTTCAGAGAATTTTAACAAAAATATAATAAGCGTTTTTATATTAAGCCGTGAGTGTCGATTCTGTGAAAATGATTTTTTTTTAACTGTGTACTAATTGATACCTTTTTTGTTAAAGAGGTCGAATGCGTTTACGTATCGTCCCTACAGTACGGTGCCAACTGCAGGGATATGTTGGACTTGGGGTAAAGGCTTTTCCTTACTACATACAAATATCCTCTCCGGATGGACCGCCATAGAACATGACGGCGACGAATCGCACTCGCCTGAGAACATTTCACCGGGTCGCCACCTGCGCCTTCCCTTTCTGGCCCTACCATGCACCGTTTACAATATGTTCGTCATTAGAATCGATAGCGGACCGTTGGTCTTGGAGACCAGCCACTTCCGATCACAATGCTCCGCTGGTCTTAAAAGGGTCTATTCTGACCTCCTCACGGGTGCTTCCGGGCAGTATTCGGCGCAAAATTTAAGTTTACGTGACTACGCCTTAGCCCATCACCAAAGGCTTGAACCACCCGGACACGACGCAAGCCCCGCGTCTTAAGTGGGGACTCCAACGTGAACGTAAGGGTACAAAGATACAAGCATCATGGCATGGCAGGTACTAATTGAGTACTGACAGTACAGTTTGGTCCACAGGTACGGGAACCTGTGGAGCAATCGAGTTTTAATCCATTATCATATCCAGATAGATACAATTGCTGTAGATTTATCACTATTCGATTATATGTTCCTAAGTGTCTTTAATTTAATGTATTTTCAGTTAATTTGTAATTTCATACTCACAAACCAGTAAAATAGATATTCTATTATCATGTGGACACCAGAGGGTAAGGAAAGATCAACTGATATATATATCTTTTCTATAGCCTAGAACCGCAGTAATTAAAATCAATTCAAACGACCTCAACAATTAGATTGCTCTACCGCATCGACACTACCAATGTTGAATGCGTAAGCGCATCTCTTGAAACTTGGTACCATATATGAATGATTTTAAGGTTTAATATTGAGTATTATTATTTCACTTCAGTGTGGTCTGAAATATACTACGGATAATTAAACAAAAAAAATTTTTTTGTTTAATAATCGTAGTATATTCCACAGTACCATTTTGTAAAACTGGCAATATAATCGTGTTTCATTTGATTGTGATTAATTTTGAAAAGTTAGGTGTTCTCTGTCTTTCAATGCTTATAGAAAAAGGATAGTGATCATTAGGGCTGACAAATATTTAGAATTTTGCAACCTTTGATAATTTAAGAAGGTTAATTCTACTTGATAAAATAGTTTCCAAAAGCCAATTTTCTTTTATCGACATTTCGCTCATAGTTAATATATGATTGATATCACAGCTATTGTACCATGTACTAGTTTGACAAGCAAAATACTTTAAAAAACATGTTAATTCTAAGAACACTCAGTTCCAACTGCGTGTGCGCAATATAATTACAGTCGATTAGCAGGCCTAACGAAGTAATTGTCAGTCGACGACCGACAATGATACCTAGTATAACAATATCAGACAGAATCTCACGCAAGACAATCGTAGCTGATCATATGACTTATTTGGTCGTACTAAGAAAATGTCGTCACATTGAATTTATTATAAGAAATAAGAGTTTTATAGAGTCTAACAAATATATAAGTGGAGATAAGAATTTTTATTCACATTTTATTTCTCGATATCCCGATCGATATTACATACTATTCGTTATTTCACTGTGCCTTCAATGACGAATGTCGACAACGAATTGTGACTAATCGCATATCATTCGGTTTATTCGATTAATCAAATCGACCGAAGTTCAGTATTGTTTGCTCAACATTTTAACAGAATCATCGATAAGTATGTCTCGCGATTAATTGATAAGACTTTATGAAAAGCAATCGAGTAAAAAGATTTATACTTGTAATTTGGGCAAAACGATTAAGCTATATTGAATTCTGATGTGACGTCACGTGAACAACAGCCAAATAAAATGTCAAACGCCACGAACATTTTGTTGTTCTACATAGTTTTTTTTTCGTAAAAAACATATATACAATTGGATTCTGGCTCTTCAAAAAGGTTAAAATGCTCATGACGATTTGATTTGATACTATTATTTATAATCAGATATTTGTCTGAGCTACCCCACATCTGAAGACATAAGACTGCTGAAGCCAAGCGTACTTAGTTAGTACACCCTGGAAGTATTCCAGGACAGCAAATAGGATAAGGGAAACAAAAAGGTCCCCTTGGGTTGAAGTACTCCAGGAGTTCATCCAGGCCCATGATTAAGATAAGAAAAAATACATTGTAAATTTTCACCGCTCTACGTAACACGTACACTGACTTTTGCTTTAAATTTAACCTTAATTAAAATAACATATGACTAAACTCACTGGTCAAAAGGTGAGAACAGGTGATGTGGTGGTCTCGGTTCAGGAGGCTCCCTGGACCCTGCGCTGCCTACGGAGGGTGCTGGAGATGGACAGCTTGTTTCTGACCTGCGTGACGTCATCAAATGTTAGATTCTGCGTAGTATGACGTGAAAGGGTAACATAATTAATAATTATTTGGTTTTCTTCCTATACATGGATAATCAGCTAATAAAAATAAAATTGAGGTTTATTCGGACAACTAGTAACAAAGTTTTGGACAATGTCTTCTGCAGACACCAATTTCAGAGGACATTTCCAATTCTTTCCGCTCTTTCAAGGGTATTTTATACCAGAACACGTATATCTTTCAATATAGACTGTTTTAAAAGAGGCATGAAAACTCACTTTACAAGCAATGTCAAGATGGTTACTTGTCAAAGCATTTGGACTCCTCCGGGTATTGTCGAGTAAGAGACTATGCACACACTCGCATACTCACACACACACATGTGTATGCGTGCAGCATACACATGCACATTTTTTTCGTCTTTAATGTTACTATAAGTTAATATAATGTTAAAATTGTACATAAATTTGTATCAAATTTGGGAGTACACTGAATTCTATGTTACAGGTATTTGCTTATTTCGGAATAGGGGAATCAAACAAACATTTTACAAATTATCTGTCAATTAAGCATTATACGTTAAATTCATCAGGCAGACACATCATCATCTTCTTGACTTTTAGAGATTTTCTAAGATTTGGAGGGAAATCCGTTATTATGAGCTGGACACTGGCTTATTAAAGCGTTGTTCATTACCACTACAATATAAAAATATCTGTATTAATATCTTTTCACCGATAGATACATATACATTTTAAACAAGGAACTCATGTTTTGTAGGACTTACAAAACAAAGTACATTAAGCAATATTTTTAAAACAAAGCACATAAAAATATAGAAGCCATTAAAAACTTTACGTCAAATTAATATACGACATTGGCTACAACAGATTAATTACAATGAGACTGAAAATCTTTGTAACGTACAGACCACACACACATACACACATGCACACACATTCATAATTGTCCAATATTTGATTGTACTCATAGTTAAAGAATTTGTAAGACAAGTGCTCTAGTATTTATAATTTACTTCAAGGGGAAGGATATATATAGTATAACTAAACTAGGACATTCTTAGTTATAATAAACATTGGTCCGACACTACCGAACCAATTTACTCTAAGTATCTGTAGTTTTTACGGACATTAAATTATAAGTATTACTGCAATTGACAACAGCGTGCGTTCATTCATCAGAATTGATAAGATTACCAAAGAAAATTACTTTCGAGTGTCTTAATCATGGTGACCAAGGAAATAATAGTTAAAATGTGCTGTCAAACAGTTACCACGTTATTTTGATGATGCTAGTCCTAACTTTCTCTGTTCCTACATTATTCAATACATTGATACGCTACATAGCTGCAATACGTTCAAATAACACTTTTATATATATAAAACACGGCAAATGACTCGACACCACCTGATGATAAGCAGTATAGGAGTCCATATGTGAAGATAGCTAATGAAGCATGTGACACACTGCCCTAGCCACCCTCACCTTGCCGGCCCTTTGCTTGTTCACGCTTTTTTTTTCTATTGTATAATATTAAAATGTATTTAACTTACCTCTCATTTCTAGGCGACCTCGTAGGTGACCTTCGCGGTGACCTAAGCGGTGATCTCCTGGGGGACCCTGGCGTGATCGGAGGAGAAGCTCTAGGAGAAGCTGTAGCTGATACGGGCGACGCCTCCGCCGAACCACGGGACATACCGCATTCTGACGAACCCTATACCGTAAACATTTATTGGTATTAAATTCTTATTCCGTAGAAAATTGAAGTTATTGCCTTGAATTCTTTTTATGTAAAGAGAAAAGGGTTTAAATAAGACAAGAAAAAGACATTTTTTTGAATACAGTGAAATCCGAAATTTTTCCAAACCTCACTGTAGGAGGGTTATGAATTGACAACAGCACGAAGAAATAAAATCAAAAATAATCGCTGCAAAGCCAGGAACTCTTTTGATTTTTGCAATTCCGACAATATGAAAAGTTTTCGCGACATAAGTCAAAGTCAAAAGTCAAAAATAACTTTATTTAAATAGACTTATTTACTAAGCTCTTTTAAATCGTCACAACAGGGAATATGTATGAGAAAACAAATAATTATAAAGGCAATATATCATAATTTTACTGGTAAATCATAATTTTATTGGGTATCAACCAGGCATTTACTAATTGTTCCAGTTATAGTATTTAAATATGTACTAAATAAATTGTTAGTTTTAATTTTAAAATAATACTTATTTTAAAATTAAAAATAACACTAGTATGCATATTCCCAATCAACCCTACTACCGCTTCGACGAATTAGTAGCTGCAGAGACAGATTTAGCATAACTCTCTGTGAGCACATCTCCTTACTAATAAGTTAATGTAATTTTTTTTATATATTTTTAATAATCTTATAAAATTTGTCATGTCCTTCGTGTATGTCACATCGATCATATAACATATTATAAATATATTTAGTTTTAGATTGTACTTCTTACTTTTTTTCTCCAAATTATTCACGATTGCATGTCTTGACATTGCAAATTATATTCTTGCAATATGCACACGATGCTTATAATTCCTCTTTTGTTTTAGTACATTAAACTAGTTAGCTTACTTCTATCTGTAGATAGAATATTGGAAATGGCATTCATAACATCTAGACGTAGATATACTTTTTACGAAACAAATATTACTCGCGGTTTACGCTTTGTCATAGAAAACATCCTACCTTATCATCAGCAGGGTCTCTTTTGGTAAGGACATCAACACCTTCCCTCTTCCTCTGCTCCTCTTTTAACCTTTCTGCCTTTCGCCATTTTGCACGGCGATTTTGGAACCAAACCTGCAAAATAAATTGAATGTTAATATTTGTATTAGTATTATTATATACTTAATTGTACACATAAACCAAAAGAGTAAATTAAACAAGAACGACTCACACAAGGGTGGGCTTATCTCCCACTACCACTATCTAAGCCCACCCTAATACAGCTAATATTTTACATAATTTTATTTAAATAAATATACAAATATATAATAGTATATACATAAATATATAATATTAAACAATACAAAGCTCATTATGAAAATGTGATTGATGCTCACGATTATTAAAAATAAAATGCGCTTATATATTGTCCTTCTGACTGAGATATAGCTCTTTCCTGAAGTTTCCATTTAGTATGAATCCAATCTTTAACTTTTTTTATTACATTTTAATACATAAATAGGTAACAGGCTTCACAAGCTTATTTTAAGTCCACTGCTATTTGAATACAATATAATCGTAATATCTTTCTTTGTAACTCAGCAATGGACGGTAATTAAATGTTATTAACATTGCGAACGATCGGAACAATCAAAATTGCCGCCATGCTAACTCATGTCCAGCCACTTAACCGGCTGGACATAGATAACATTTAAAAATAGAATAATTTTATTACTTCATATTTAAAACTCTTTTCGCATTTTTTTTTGTATTCGAATAACATCAATATTTTTGTGCATTGGCCATCTGTGTCATGTACCGACCTATATCAGTCGGAGGGCTCAGATAAATTTTAAAACCCATCATGTCCAATAAATGGATGCTTCGCAAATTACGAACCTTCTAAAGTAACATAATTTCATTTGAGCTACATCAGAAATTACCCATAAATAATAAATACCACCACAGTAATCCCGTATAACTAAGCTGTCATCGTACCAGCAAACATACCACGTCATTACCACCCCATTTTGTACTCGTTGTAACTCGTAACTCGAAGATTACAGACCTTTCTGCATAGTTACTATTAGGGTGATCAACCACCAACAAAAAAGATCTCAATTCATACAAAAATCTATGGTACGAACGACCAAGTTGAACTGGACAGGCTACCCACGACAAAAAGTTAAGAGCTGTTGTGTTAACGCTTATGTTCAGGCACACGGGTCAAAATATATTGGAATTTGTAAGCTAGTTACCGAAATACGACAGGGCCACATTTGCTCCGCAGTTTCGCAATATACTTTTAATAAACCCCGTGTTGGCGGAGTGCTGTGAAATCTTGTGGTGATTAAACGGGGGAATATAACAGACTGAATATTAGGTAGAAAACAATGTTATAGCTTAAAGTTTTTTTTTTTGTGTGTTTCTCTTTTTGAATTGGCTGATGTACAATAAAGATATATTCTATTCTATTCTTATAGCTATTCATATCGTACAGTCTGTACCTACATAAAACTAGGTATTTTGATACTAATGTAACTTTTATGCTTACTTGTCAAAGAAAAATAAAAAAATGGTTGAAGAATGAATGGTTGATTTAAAACGACTCAATATGATATGCAAAATATAGTATTATATTGGAAAATACTTTAACGATTTTTGATTTTCTTGAATAAATTACCAGCCTTACACTACCATTACAAGCCCACCGGCGATAACTCACTATAGAAAATCTGTTTAAGGTATCTGATATGTGGGTAAGTATTGCATAAATAAATATTACTTTTAGTAAAATGTAATCAATCTGTAATCAAAAAAGATTTTTTAATAATCTTGACTTAATATACTACCAATAATAGATTTGCAAGAAAAAAAATAGTAAACATTTTAGCAAGCTGAGAACTTTCTTGTATTTGTATCACTACCTGTTTTGTCTGTATGTAAAGTTAATCTGTTTTAAAGAGCTTATTTGTTAATTTGTGTGTCTTGCTACGTATAAAATTTATATTTATCTATCTATCTAACCTATGGTAACCGTTCTGTCCACATGCGAACTCTTTGCCCTTGCCGAGGTCCCAGAGCGATCGTAAGCTAATTTCGTTAAAATAATAATCCCTTTAATCCCCAGACACCCTAATAGTTTTTATATCTTACAGCTCTGCAATAATTGAACACAAGTTTCATTCCATCCCGTTTGATTCACGATGGTTATAAAAATTTGTATTAGTTATAAACGAAATAATAAGAAGTAATACCAATTTTTTTTAATATTTAACGAATCCACACTATTAGTTGACATCTTCAAATAGCTCGCTTTATTTTTTCTAACCATTATTAGAAAAATATGTAATAACTAACAGTAAAAATTGAGAAGTAAGTACAAATTTCCAACATAAGCAGCTGCTTTTGAACAAACTACAAAAAAGAAAGATGTACAATGAATATTTGGTATTTGTGAACCAATTTCTCCGTCAATTATGAACCGATTCTCAAAATTCTTTTTGCATTCGATAATGTATTCTCCTGAAGTGGTCCAGTTCACTATATCGAGTTCGGCAGACGGCCGAGAGTCAGAACGACAGTGAGAGGAATCGGCGGACAATTCTGGCGTTATCGAGCAAGACTGCCCGCTGGAGCCTCGCAATCATTGGTCCATCACCCAGTCCCAATCTCTTCAGATGGTCGCGAAGAGAAGTTGGGACGAGACTATTGGTTTAGACTATGACTGGTATGATCTCAGTGGATGTCACCCTTCACATATCAGTAACCTCGTGTGCCAAGTTCAGATACTTGATCTTTTTATCTGATACGGCTTTCACGAGGTTTTCATCGAAGGGAATGGTGATATCCACTAAGAACACACGTGACTCTACTCGGTCCATCAGTACGATATCAGACTTGTTAGCCAAAACCGTCTTGTCCGTAATGATGGACCGGTCCCAGTACACCCGAGCACGGTCGTTTCCGAGCACTGGCTCCGGCAAGTACTTATTATTATTATTATACAAGATAATCACTCACACATCATATATGAATTATAAATACATAAATATAAACGCCCGAAAACAAATATTTATGATTATCACAAAAACAACTGTCCCGGCTGGGACACGAACCCGTGATAGTAGCCTGTAGCTAAGGGTATTGACCACTTGGCCAGCTGGATGTCAAAACAAAGGTGGATAATTGATATTGAAATGTCTATAATAATTCTAGTGATTCAATTATTCATCGAAAAATTTCCTGCGGCGCTCCCACAAGTAAGTGTCAAGTTACAATCCCTAGGGAATATTCCAGAAATAAATTACCTTGTTCTACATTGAATGGATTAAATATACGAACCCCATCGTACTTTTCCATTTACTTAGTTCATATTAATTATATTTTGTTTCGAATTTGGTCCAGTGTGGATAACAAAAGTTATGGCCTAAACTTCCCATGGGTTTCTTCCATATAAGGACCACAAGAGAAGTTTAAATGATGATAAGTAAGAAGAAAATTAAAAAAAATCTTATAGAGAAACCATTATGTTGAAAACACGGCTTATCTCCCATGCCTTCATCATAACGATTTCTCGTGATTTTTCAGGGACGAGTAAGTAGACCCTAAATTGCTAAGAGAATCTCTTGTCATATACGCCATTTAAATATTGATATAGATGTACTTACTCAAATCAAAGGTTTTATTAAAAAGAAAATGATTTTAATTATAGTAAACTTTATTCGGAATTCATGTAATAAAAATTAACTGATAAAATAATAATTTTATATACCTAACGATTGATGACGCATCCAAGCACAAAATTCCCTGATACAACTTAAAATCAATCGGCTTATATAAATAAAATAAAGTATAATTACGACTACTGTTGATTTGTTAATTCTGCATCAATCGAGAAGTTACTACGAATACCACAATTATTGAAATCAGAATAAAAATATGCTTTTCTAAACTGTGACTACCATTCCTACGCGCACAAAGAAATTTGGTAACTCATTTCTTTGTTACACATTCAAGAAATGGAATTCTTTGCCAATGCCTTATGAAGGACCAATCCTGGGTCCTTCATAAGAGGCGTGAAGAAGTATCTTGAAGGTCGGCAAGATCAAGATGGCTAGTGCAGTGTATAGTTTCACTTACACAGCCACTTTTTTTATTTGGACTCCACCGCCGCTCGCTATCAAGTGTAATGGAGTCATTTGCTTGATTTTTCTATAAAAAAAGAATATTTTCTTAACGACCATTTACCCTATTGCCTCTAATAGCCGTCGTTAACACGTACCAACAAAGATTTCGACAACACTAGATTAGTCCCCCGTAATAACAAGCAAACAGATAACTCCCGCTGACAAGGTAGTATCGCCCCAAAAACACATGTTAACATGAAACTTTGTCACTCTTTTATATAGCATCAATTATATTGAGACCCCCCAGTATAACAACACTTGTGTTTATTTCAAGCTATGGGTTGAATATTGAAGGTCAGAGAAAATTGGTCCGAAATTGCTAGGGTAAATTTAAGGGGTGTTGTATACCCACTGTTCGGTAAACGCCAATTGTTCGGTATTGTTCAGAACAGTGTTAAACAATATCAAATATTGTTTGTGTGAAGTGCTATTTAGCGGGTGGTCCCGTAATTATTTCTTTTGTATTTTGTAGCGTTTGTCGAACGCTCAAAATTAGGGTCGCGAATGTGGAGTGAGTTTTTGAGTGTTTATTAATTGCATGGTCCATGGTAGGGTTAAATATGAATTCGTTTTGATAGTTACACTTACGTGCTTCTTAACTTACAATATTCATTTATTTATGTCATACACAACAGACTACAGTTAGCATAAGTACAAAAAAACAATTTAATATGGTATTGAACAAAACTGACATCCAAATATACAGCAACACATACGATGCAAAAACATTTCTCTCAATCACGCTAAATGGCAAATGCTATAATTTAAACTTGAAGGCCAAAGTCGATCTAATGCAAACCAAATTAAATCCCAGAATCTAAATACTTGGAGAGAAACTAATTTATTAAAAATTTATACTATAAAATTTTTTTCTGATAAAAATTATTACTTACAATGAATGTCGATATTACGTATCAAATGTACACCCACAATATATCTGTATTTAAAATAACCCTATACATAAAAGGCGTTTCAAACTTTTTTTTTAATAAATATACAACCATTTACATAACTACGTAGGTGCCTCTCACACAGTAACGTAGAGAATTAATTTAAAATCCCCTTTGGTAAACTCACCACTTAAACTTAAACACACATCAGAACTTCTTAAAAACTCATCACCTACTTAAAAGTTGATATGTTGCATAATTGTGTAACGCGGGCGTAACGTTTTAAAATGTTTCGTGCGAGAAGTTAACGTGACGTTACGGGAGCCTTAATAAGGTATGAAAACATTAAGAATTGTGAGGGGAAGTCTTAAGTAGGGCGGAATACTTTAAGTGACAGCTTGGGGGGCACGTATTGAAATTTCTCAGCCCTAAGTTACTTTGCCAGGGATTTTTCTAATGCATTTCTCGGTTAAATGCTTCGTGTGTGATGTGGTAGCGCTTTTATATTTCACTTAAGATAAAAAATAGCTATCGTGTATATGCAACATGTATTGTAACGTTACGGTGTGAGGTGAGGGTCAGGTAATGAGGAACCGTGTGGCGTCACTATATATTTAATTGTAGTAAGTTAATACACAAAATAATTATAAAACTTAACACTAGATGGAAATCAAATAAAATACGTTACAAAAGTGCCTTGAATACAAATGGAATGAAGTATAAATTTAAATTCATAATAACTAATATTATTATCATAAAATGGCGTCGGAGAAACATTAGTGTCGACTGACAACAGTAAGTAAGTTGATTATGGCAATGGTTTTCTTAAAAAAAAAACATTACTGACAACAGTATTATGAATAATTTGAGAGAAGAACCCTAAACAATGTGTCAAGATTTAGAATTCAAATGATTGATTGTTTTTAAATACTACCAGTATTGATGAAACAGTTTGCTAATTCTATGTCGGTGACTTTCGATCTCTGTCGGATCACATCACGAAATCGATACTGCTTGTTAATATTGAATACTCAAGGCTGCGACGCCAGCGCTAATGATAGCCACGAATCAACGTAAAATTATCAATTATATTCAAGATTGATACGAACGATTGACATTTCTTTGACGACGAACCGGATTCAACATGAATTAATTAGTTGCAGCAAAGTTATGGCGCCATACCAAAACTGATTAATTTATATTGTAGCAAATAAAACTCTAGCATGAGTGATAAACGTTGAGATTGTAATAACGGAACCAATGAAGTCATTT
The DNA here is from genome assembly GCA_943193645.1 of Acentria ephemerella. NCBI lineage: Eukaryota > Metazoa > Arthropoda > Insecta > Lepidoptera > Crambidae > Acentria > Acentria ephemerella. Next base: position 8,996,199 of record OW971891.1, read on the forward strand.
AACAACATACACTGTCATTAATTAACACTCTTTCAAGAAATAATTATAATTAATTCAGAAATGGTCTTACCTTAGTCTCTTAGAAATTTGATGGAGGAGGTCCGATAATTTTGAATATTTTAATTCAGTTCAACTAAATGAAGTGACGACGAAATAGTTAAAATAGAAAAACTAAAAAGGATGAAGATACCATGCAACACCCCCATTACAATTAACCGCCTAAGTTATTTAATTGGGATACTAAGTTGCTCATCGACTAAATACTAATCTTGTTTGAGTTATTAATACATAATCAAATAGAAGTTGGATGGTGTTGAGTTTTTCATCACATGATTAGTAGCAAATTGCCTCCCTCCTCGTTTCAGGCAAAGTCCCGTCAGCCATCTCCCGGGATCCGGGAAATCTCTCTTTATCCCGGATAGGATCAGAAGAGCTTTCTTAACTCTCTGTCAGGAACATTCGAAGATTCGAAGGCGGTAAAACCGACTTACGACCATTTTTTAAAACTTTAATTAAATTTGGAGGCACATTTACAAACATCGGGAAGTGCATTGGCTAATAATGACCCCATTATTAGAAAATTCTAGATCATTTGTGTATTAGTTCACAAGAAGCTCAATATGTTGAAAAGGTCATATTCGTTATTACGATAACTTAGGTTAGTTCTTTTGGGGCATTTTTTTTATACAAGCTTACCGCACTTATATACAATTTTATAATATCTTATACATTAATAACAAATTCGAGGATATTGTCCGCGGATTCAGACTTCGGTTCCGATGATGGATTTGACGGCCGTGTATTGATCAAAACCTAGTTTTAGTATGAGATCTTGCCCTTTTTGCCTATATTGAACACATTTGGCATTCTTGAAATTTTAATTTTTTAGTTTTTCTACCTTTGGTTTGTTTCATAATACTTATATAATAGTATGACAGTACGGAGTTCACGATCGAAATTAATACTGTTGAATACGTATCACGTTAAAGTGTTATAAATTTGAATAATTTGACAGTCCGCCATTCTTAGGGAATGAGTTCCTAATTTAAACATTATACCGCATCCACCGCAGCTAACATCCAAGTCTCTAATTAGATTCTACATAGAGAGTGGTGTAATTCGCGCAAAATGGAACGTGTATCGCTAACTTGTTTACCGCCAAATTATCCATCTTGAGGCGGCCTCCCCTGACGCCTGCTCCCGTATTCATGACGGGTATTAACACAAGATTAATTTGCCAATTAATGCACAATGTTTTAAGAGGTTTTTAGTCTGAATGCTTGGAGAGCATAATTAATAACCTGATCTAATTAAATTTGTAATAGATCTGTTGTTACTCGTGTAGACATTAGGTGGATTATATAAAGCCTATATATATCAAGCACATAGCATAGAAAAACTTGCCTTATTTCCTTCGCCCCTTCTGTCCACTTGCCCTTTTACCACTACAGACTTTAAATATCACACTGCTCTTCTTTAACTTGAAAGAAATTCAGGAGAGGTTTTAATCAATTACATATATACGTTTTTTGATTAATACCATGCTTAATAATACATTACAAACTACAATATCGACAAATAATGTCATTTATTTATTTATTCGCAAACTTTCTTTTTAAGATTGATGTTTTATAATATCATACAGATATTTCCAATTACTGTTATCCCATTATACTGACGTCCCCTTAACCCGTCAGTGTCGAGGCCACTCAAAGGGTATGTTCGGGCAAACTCTACCCACGCGTATAATGTTACGACAAATGACAAGTACTCTAATACGATTAACAACAAATTGTTGCGCAGGCTTTTGGACAATTCGGAATATGATATGGATAATTTAATATGAGAAATAATTGACAGAGTAAATTGAAATGGGTGGTATACAGTTATGCCAAAATATTGATTAGAAGTCAATCTTTAATTGTAGTTTGTACTATTTTTAAATTGTTAAAATAAATATATAAGAACATTAATTTTTTGTATGATTGAAAGTAGACTAACAAAATAAGTTTTTCAAAACAAATCTTAATTATTAAGAGTACTTTTCAACCTGAAGGGTCTAAGAAACATCCTTTAGATTAGTTAAATACATACCGCTTGTATAAACATTTAATATCAAGCCATATGATATCTTATTATAGTATAAAAGATATAATTAAAATTTTCAACGTATGTAATACACATTTCTTTTTTAATTAAGCTCATGTCAATAGTTAAGCTATAAAGGACACAATGTCTACAAACGCTTGATTTAAAATCTTCTGCATATAAAACAACAAACCGCCACCAAAAACCATAAACATTGTTACGTCGTACTCCTTCTAGTTGTTTTAATAATAATTATAACAATATATTTTTTATTGTTTCTTTTTTAATTGTTCTTGTCATTGGCACTAATAGAAAAGTCATTGTATAATTTTCTTCGGCATTATATTACATTATAAAATAAATACATGTAAGTACCAACACCATTTTCCTTTTTTCTTTCGCTCACATCATATACAGTTCTTATCCATATTTTTTACACATGATTTTTCTTTATAACAGCTATTTATGTATAAAGACGTTGTATAAAAACGTAATCTCATTCAAACAATCTTCATCTAACCTTGAGAGCACTCCACAAATATGATTGGCACAACAATGGAGAAAATGTAAAACAGGCGACATATTTCATTTTCACCCTTGATTTAATTTCTGAGGAGACAGTGATGTAGAAGAGATTGGAGTGCGAATAAGTGGAATCAAGATGCTCAAACACAAGGACAGTATCACATGTCACTATTTAATTGTATTTTATTTTATTCAAATATTTATCAAAGGCTGTCATAAAGCTTAATTATTCATCTAACAGTGAAATTAACTGTTCGTGCGAACAAAATACCAGGGAAATTTTTATCAATAATAATATCAAAAAAACATGGAATTTACAATAACTATTATAAAATAAAAAATTGTAGTGAAGAAAAGGAAAAAAAACAAAGACGATCGACCATCTAGGCTTCTTCTAAGGAGGCGGCATGTATCTACGAAACCTCCTTGCAGGTTTTGCTCGAGAACATTAAACGTCATTTATAGTGTAAAAATCAGTGAAAACCTATGCTTTCCAGTTCTGTATAACCTGTAATGTAAAGCAATACAAAAATTGCATTTGTGTCGAATCGAGTTGTGACCCTCTGTGGTCGTATCCTGTCCTTCTTCGGTACTGCCCAATCTCTATAAACCTCTGGAGACTCACTGCACTGCAATTCCAAACGGCTCAAATTTAATCGAAAGCCACGGCAAATTGATTTAAGTAGCAAGACTCTAACACGGGCCGCTTCAACTTCAGCAGTATTCTTAATTTTCCGAAAAATTATTAGTCAAAGTATAGTTAATTTGTTGGAATATTAAGTATATAAAGTAAGTCAATAAAGACAATAATAAGACAAAAAAGTTAACGTAACTCCTGGTTATCCTGTGTAAACCGGTTTTGCTGTTTCAACATAACATAATATCCTTATATATTTAATAGCATAAGCATCTGAATTTATCGGAATAATAATTAATTTTTTGTTTATTAATTATGATTTATATTATAATATTATCATCTTGAAAATTATAAATAAATGTTAAGGCATAAATCTCGCGAAATCGCGTGTAAATAGTTTTTATTTAACTTCTTGCACGCTTGCTCATTCTAAGAGCTTAAATTAATACGAAATTGGAGAAAAACATGGTCTACACACTGTATTATCTCCTATTAATATTACACTCTCCTTATTTAAATATGCGTCAGTTTCCAATTTGCAACGTTTGATGGAACTTTACAAGTGCCATTGTCATGACTTGACAGCCCTATTGTTTTAGCTGCGCGTGAGTGGGGCGCTTTATTATACTCAAAATCGTGTTGTCGAGTTGGTTTTGATTGGTTTGCAGTGTGCACTAAGAGCTCTTGTGTTGCTTGACTATTAAAGTTTTTAATGAGGTTGTGAATAAGTTAACAGTGATTAATAAAAAAGGGTGATAAAAAGATTTATATTGTCTAACTCTTTAGTTCATTATATTTAATTACTTTTGATTGTTTTCTTTCGTGAGCAAATTCATCTTAACTAAATAAACATTTATTTTTAAAAACACTTTTTCCTTTCATAGATTGAGTGACTAGATAGTTCACATGTTTTATATGTCAACATTTAACGCCTTGTGAGCTAATTGAGAGCTCGCCAGTAATAATAATAAAAATAAATAACCCATATGTAAATAGTAATAATCCGAGTGTAAACTTACACAGTAGGCATTTTGTTTTTTTACTTAGCCGACTTTACCTGCACTCAAGACCAATGCTACTGTAAGTAAGTGAATATATCAAAATTGCGATTTGTTTTCAAATAAAAATCTTGAAGTAAGATATACCACATTTATTGATCAATACAAACCCGAACTAATCTATAATATGAAAAAATTAGTTCTTGAAGTTAAAATATAAACTGGCAGATATTATATTCGAATATAATAATTTTGATAAAAGTCCCAAAAGACTGTATCGGCGAGTGGCCGTAATCCAATATGTCGGGCCAGTCGTTCCTGAGGCTTCCTTTTTATATTTTTCGGGCGAATTATCACCGACACTCGCCGGACGAAGCATACGAATCAAATTGAAAGCCGACTCAATTATATTACTGAGCTATTTAGGGCTGTCAAATAATGTGCCAGTCAATAATAATGATTATTGAGTTCATTCAAAGTTAATGATTAATAATAAAAATATAATAATATTACTAAATAGACACCGACATCTAGCCCAAATTAAGAATCTTTATAATCTTGTGTCGATATTAGATAATGGACTAAAATATATAATAACTACATACGATTTTAAATTAGAATATCATAAATATAGATACTTTTTTTTAATAAAACTTTTTTAAAATGAAATTAATATTTGTAAAAATATATATACAAATATTAATTTCACTAGTCAAATTAAATAACATATGGTTACCAGCCATATTATTCTATTACTAGGTTTATTCAAGTTTAATCCTTTCTTCAGTCTGTGTCTTCAATATCACTGTATTACCTACAGCCTACATCTGCGTTAAGAACGATATTCATATACGTATAATTTGGTTTCTTACTCACCTATTATCGGGCCTAATTTAATATTATAGTTAATGAATTTCTAAAATTTATCAAGAGTTTTAAGAACCTCTATTATACATTTTTTTTTTTAAATTACATATTTTAAACACTTTTTGATCACTTTATTACCTAAAAATACTTCATCTATGAATTTCTTTTATTTGTGACTTACCCATATAATCAAAACAATAGACATTCTTTTCTTGAAGAGACCTTAGTGAACTGGTAAGAGACAAAAGAAAACTTTTAAAACTAAAATATCAATAAAAAGATTTGCTTTCATTGCAAACTAATAGAGCCACTACGAATGACCCTTTGCCTTTTAAAAGCGACTTGAAACTTGCTTTGAAACTAGAAACAAATCAGTAATGAATTGGGATTAATCAAAACGGGGCATGTTTAATCTGCACAAGTGTGGCAACCCTTAATCCGGACAGCACGTGCCACAAGGTGTGAGGGGGAGAGGTAGATGCCGTAATACCATTCCGAGATGAACGACTTAAACGCGTTACGGATAGCCAGTGTTACCTGATACCACGTCTCTTCTTACACTCATTGTTTTATACCACTTAGAACAACGCATTGGTATTTCAATTTGTGATTTTACTAGTAAAAGTAGCGTTAAAAACTTCTAATAACTTTAAAAAAATTAAGTTATTACTTAAACACGTATGTATAATGTTATCGGAACTGAAAAATATGTGGCGTTATTAACAACATAGCTTAAAACAGTATTTAGAAATACACCTGAACTAGAAAAATCTTGGGAGAAAAAAATCACGTCGGGAATCGAAGCATAACATACAGCATTCAGACAGTTGCAGGTACAGCCAGTACCTCTGTAGTTGAGGAATCCGAGGGTTACTCGTTTTGGTCATGGCATCACTAACCATCAAGTTAGATCAAGGCCAGGAGCTTCCTCGTTAAGAAACAACTGCCTTTCTCCCAACATAACATTTCTTAAGTTATTTCATCTATAAGTTACCAGGGGTATTCCCAGAAAACCCAGATTTCAAACCTGTTCAACATTTTGGTTATGTTTACGTGAATTACTTTAATATGTGGGTGTATATTTATTTGAAATCAAGTCGATAATAGATATCTTCACAACCTCTACCACAAAGATAGCTAGTATCGATTATGCATATTTAATAAAGGTTACTATTATTATAACAACCTTTTTTATTTCACATGTTTCGTGTGGTTTACGCATAACGCCACGTGTACGAAAACCTTTAAGATTTTACTTTTTACATAAAAAACAGCTTCACAATTTTTTCTAATCGTAAATGATAAAAATTATATTTTCTTTCTTTTTCATTGAGCAAAGACTTAAATATTTCAAATATTGTCAAAATCATAAATTTGAATGGCCTGGCGTCAAATTAACTACAATTTACCACAAGAGTCAATCACTGGAAAAAATCTTCCGTATGAGTTCTGTCTCAATGCATTTATTTTATAGTTACAAAATCAATTTTAATTGGAGTTTTTAGGTGTATATCAAAAGCGCATATGCGTTGTACATTATTTTATAAGATTTAAAACTTAGTCTTGTGACGATTGGCACCAAAATCGACTGCCTTCACTCACAAAGATCCCTAGCTCTAAGTAAACTGGTCGCTGATCGTTCAATTCACTGTTTTGCTGGTTTCGGCAACGAACCGGAGTGGATTTTGACAATGCTTGTTAACTAATGGAAGCCCTCGATCGACGGCGCACAAATTTGATATTGTCTTACTGTCCGTTAGCCTGTTACGTCGAATCGTTCAGTTAAGTGGTATCCGGCTTAGGATGTTTTTGCTTGATTATGTTTTGGATAAGCTGTCCGTTTTACAGCAACAGAATATATCATTCATTATTATCCAAGTCTTAAGTTCAGTATGTTGTGTGGGAAAATATAGCAAAAATATAGTAAAAGTTTTATAGTAAAAGTAAAAGTTTTAACTCTTTTTGACATAAGTTGTTGTTAAGATGTTAAATCGATCCATGGGCCTAATTTATTTTATTTTATTTTCTTCTAATTTGCAAGTTAGAGAGGTACCTCCTTACTAGCAGTTTATTCCAGTTAATAGCCAAAAACATTAAGCTATTAAAAATATAGTTGTAAAAGAAAACAGTGTAAATGTCACTATTATTCGTGATAAAAGTGACAATCACTCCGCACTCTTTTGCGGAAATACTATTTGAATTAACATTATTTCACATTGAAAATCTTTGATCCTTTTAACAAATTACAAAGCTGAAGTATTAAACAAAGATCAAAATAGAAAAATATCCTTAAACGTAAAAAAATTAATTAACGTTAAAGCTATGACAACCCTCCAATGTGACAGTAGCGCACTCTTGCGTTCGTGGCGCACTCCAGTGGCGAAATTGCGCAATTTTTATTTTGGGCATAAATAAAACAGCAAGCAACCGCGGAGCAATTTGCCTAAAACCGGGCGGCGATGACTCCCGGCCGTATATCCAGTATATCCGGTTATCCGTGTACGTGAACGGCGGCCACGTTGAATACTAATGTTATTTATGGCCTTACTCCTTTATTCCAGAGAGCACTTTGAATATATCGCGTAATTCAGAATTTGAGACGTGAGTGAACTGATGAAGGTGGTTTTAAGAAAAACTATACAACACTATATCAATTTGAACTGTATGTGTGTACATATAAGTAACTTGACAGTCTTCGAAAATATACTGCGGTATTAACTTATGTAATACATTATTACCTACGTTGATTCGGTCTATAGATATTGTAAACTCAAAGTTGAGAACAATATAGATGACTTTATTATTAGCTTTTGATCATTTGTATAAGGTTAAGTTAGTCTGTGTGAATACGGTTTTCAAAACTATGATTGCATTTTTTTGCAAACCGTTTATTATCGGGATTAGTGCCAATCTGCGTATATATCATAGGTAAGGTGGACCAGATATGGATTCACAGATTAATGTTTTTCTTTTGGTTCATTTTTATAATTAGCAAAATATTGTCAAATACAGGAATTTATCCAATGCTAGTTACGTGGAATTTATCCTGTGCTGGTTACGTGGAAATCACATTATCCCTGATGATATTTTATTTTTATTTTATTTATTGGTTCATGAACGACTTATATACTATTACATGCTTAAGGTACTTATGACTATTATGATAAACTAAGTATTAAGTCAATTATAGGTAAACACCATTTTCGAAGCATTTAAAAAAAAAATATCCTATAACACTTTCAGAACACGCTCACGATACGTTATATAATTTGGGCATTTATGCACAATCAGAAAGTTATATCAATGATTACCTACCACTAGTCTTATTTGACTAAAGTCTTTATGTTCAGAGCGAAAGAAAATATACAGAAGGTCAAAAGGTTGATCTTTAGACAAAAATTTAATTGATCGCCAAACTCCAAACCACATTGAAACGCCTGATACAATATTACCTCATATTATACCCCGCAAAACATCGTAAACCATATTTTTATGGTTGGAAACGTCAAATACTGCGCTGGTATTAAAGTTTCATAACACAACAGACTTTTATCGTCGGTATTCTGATATAATGAACCATGATCGCGGGTTATGTGAGATTTTGCTGCAGAGTTGCTTTTGTTTTTATACCATAAATTAGACCATAAATATGGGTGAAAATATTCTAAATTAAAAAATAAGAAAAATGAAATGAAATTGTAAGATCTATTGTACACAGAATCACAATAAAATTTTATCTTATCTTATCTTATTAATTGAAAGTACATTTATTTTATTTTCGAATTTGGTGCTGGCTCGTAATAATCTCCACTATTTAGGTAGGTTTTACCATTAGACAGCTTTTTTTCTTGGTTGTATAAGCATAAAAATTATGTTATCTCCTGATGAAGATCATGAAAGTTAAATTGGGAACATAATGTTAATAATTGCACTTACTTGCACTCTAGCTTCAGTGAGGTTGATCTTAAGCGCCAAGTCCTCCCTAGTAAACACGTCAGGATAGTGCGTCTGTGCAAACGCCGTCTCCAGCTCTTCCAACTGTTGGAAAGGGAAAATAAGTGAATTCATAATCATTTATAATTTTTGTTTCTAAAATCAGTCAGATTTTAGAAATTAAAATAATAATTACTTCTTATAGTGTGTATAATATCGTTTATCATATTTATAGTTATTCCAATAAATAATGTCATGATTTGGATCGCAGCGGAGCTCGAGTTCCTGTGTTAGATAATAAAACCTGTTTCATTACCTAATGTATAAGAATGTTAATAGTAGTAGTATGTATACATTTTCTTGTATTTTTATAATTTGTATATAATAAAGAATATTTGTACTGTATTGTTAAATAACCGAATGAACCCCTTGATGATGACACCAGCAATATCAAGTAAGTAATTAATACTGCAGCTGCGGTAATTGCTCCTATATACTGTAATTACAGAACTACCTTTCATTTCACATCAAAACATAGTGAATTAACTACACGACTAAAACAGAAAAGGCGGTGGCATACCCGCTTGACAATACAAGTGGGTCTCCAACAAAATAAAATTTTAAAAAATAGGAACTTTGAATGGATAATACATTTTTTGGAAAGCTATGAAAAAATCATTTTAAAAGAATTAAAAAAAAATCTTTTTTACAACTGAGGAAAATACTTGTTAGCAAAGTATATATAAGCTAAGTGTTAATACATTTTGTATTATTTTTTCTATTAAAAATGATACTTATTATGGTACATTAATTGTTTCTGAGCATAGAATTTTGTTAGTGAAGTTGAGCGTAAAGTATTCTAAGCATTTATATTTTCTAATGAAATGTATTAAAATAACGAATCAATTTTCTACTCAGAAGACAGCCGTCTGACTCACTTGTTGTAATGTGAAGGTGGTGCGGTTCCGCCTCTGCTTGCGGCGGACGAACGTGTCATCGTGTATCGCCGGATGATATGAATAGCTTGTGTCTGAAAATATAATTATATCTTAAAAACAAAGTAGAAATAAACTACGACAATATGTTCCACCCCTCGAAATTATAATGGAAAGCAGTAGGATAATATAACATATAATATTTCTCACATTCACAGCCGTTATCTAAGCCAAAGTAAGCATCATTAGGAAATTGCTTTATGGATACTAGATAACGGAGAAATTTAGACAGTAATTTGTGTTTAAATGTCAGAAATATACTAAATAAACTTACAAGCAACCATGACTCGTGACCACATATTCGTACTCATCATACAAATATCTATCCCTACCTAGGCATTGATATTGGATGTATCTGGGTGGTATCGGGGTGAATATAGGATGTGAAGATAGCTTGTGCTCTTTCAAACCTATTTTGAACTAGCCCATGTTTAATGAAGAAGGGGCTGTTCAAGTTTCTTGATTATTATTATTACTCTCCTGACAACGACCTTTAATTATTTAATTACTCCACAGATTACCTAACAGACCTTAACCATCTTCCTCTTATGACAATTCCTTAGTCACCATCAAAACTGGTAAGAATTTTAATACGAAACAGCTTTTTTTACTAAAAATATAAAGTGACTAACAATGAAAAGAGATAAGTGTATTTTGATGAATTCTCCAAGCCTGAGAGAATTAATTTATATTTGGGACGTTGTTAAAGGGATATGAAAATGCAAAAAGCAGCACGGAGAATTCGATCATTTTATTACCTCAAGTTTTGTTAATTTGGTTCTTGATCTGAGATGGTGGTATGGATAAGTTTTGAATGCATATTTGAGTGAGTTTTATTTAATATACAACGTAAAATCTGTACATTACTGAACTTTTAGATTATATTTTAAAATTTACCGACAAACACTACTTTTTAAATGTAAAATATTTATTTATAGAAAATATTGGAATGATTGTTCCTAGAAGTGAGACCGTAATCCTATTAAATCAACATAGGAATCAGATGATGGAAAATAAAAAGATATTAGGTTCAGAAAATCAATTCCTCCCCTTTAATTCAAATACCAAACAGACCTAACGGAATTCGGAACAATTGGAAATAAGGACAGTTAATCTATGGCGCCCTTAGAGCAGAGTGGCGGAAGGGCGGACCATTACACGCGCGCCAAACGCCACCCCGTCGTTATTATGGCTATCGAAACGGCTTTGGGAATTGATGGTGTGGAGACACTATTACTTATAGTGACTTTGATTTGGTGGTAAATTAGGAAACTTACAAGTATTTTCTGGAGAATGGCAAAGGAAAGGCAGCCATACAGCCACAAGTTATAATGGGTTTTTATTTTCAAATAAAAAGATTTATATTATAAGTGAAAGTTAGTATTATAGTTGTATGTTGCTGGACAAATTAATAAAGTGCTATCTTTATAGATACAAAATTAAGCTACGATTCTGCTACGATGCTACGAATCTCGTAGCTATAGTAAACCGTAGTCGTAAAGTTGATGTGAATTTAAATTTTAACTTTTGTCCAATAGCACAGGTCAGTAGGATTATTAATATTCTCTGAAGACCAACTCGTGTTTTTTTTAGTTAAGGAAAGATGAGAACTCCACAATATAGATGATAGAAGACGCATCTAAATTGATGAGGCTCAAGCCATTATTTCAGTAAAAAGATTGAGATAGAAGTATGACATAATGAATAGCTTGAGTATTAATTAGGTTTAGGGCATTTTCACAGTCACCTGAGGCTTATCTATATTACAATACGTATTTAAATTATATCTTATGTAAAGTTTCATTAATGCTTCTATTCTATTTTATTCGTAATTATTATATTGAGTCTGATTTTAAAGGTATAATCTAAAATTTAATTTGACTTATATTTGTTAATTTGAATAAAATTGAACTTTTTGAATCATCTTGAGGGAAAGATACATAGAAGGTTACATTTAAATAAGATAAGATTTATAGAGTGTGATTTAGGGAATAGCTTAGTTTACTTATGGATTTATTTCGTAAAATTATTTATCTAAAAAACTTGTGGTCACCCCACAATGACGCAATAGATTAAGTGACAAATGCCGACCCGCCCCTGCCCTCAACTTTTCTATTATTCTAGTTAATGTTATTCTATTCGTCACTGGTTGTGAATTACTTCTAATAGCCCCATTACAATTGCTTTCGGATGAGATATTCAATTTGTTTCGTTAGTTCAGATAGTTGATGAGCTATTTTGTGATTTTAGGAATATCGTTAGTTTGTCGTGATTTTCATTTACAGTCTTTTGCATGACTAAAAACAATAAAGAAATGGTATAGTAGTACAAAGGAGGCAACGATTAATTTTAAGAATATTGTTTAAAAAAAATATTTTCGCACCAAAGAGTTTGTATTTTGAAATAAAAATATGAATTGAAAAATCCGCTAGCAATTAAAAAATTATATCAACTTTTATAATTGATTTGCTATTCATAGATTTTAATCTATTTTTAAAATAGCCAACTGGCATATCAAATACGATCCAATTATCCGTCAGACCAACCAAATCAATTTCAGAAGGGTATTTTAAAAATCGAGCGTCAAAACGAAGGTTGTTTTTAAATCCGGCTTGGCCAATGGGGTGGATTAATTGGCACAATTTGTATCATGGTGACTCACTCAGATTATTACATTTCTGTGTCGCGAATTATATTGAATATTTTGGTACGTTATAAGCGTGAACTCGCGAACTCTTTGGAACCAATTTGGGTAACACAAAGTGTATGACGTTCGAATAAATGAATATCATGTTCATTTAAAATTCGAAGAAAAAAATTGAGATATTCGTTAGAAAACATTCTTATTTATTTATTAATTTATATAAATATATACGTATACTATTTAAAATTGCCACATATTCCTTAATTAAGTAACTGAATATGACAACTTCTACTCATAGTCGAAAAAAATAAATTTTAGTACCATTAAGTTCAGAATAGCTTATTTTATACCAGATTAAGTGGGATTATAAATATTTTCATTAATTGAATATTAATAATTGAGTCTTCATCAAGTTCGGCTCTAGAAAAATCCCTCTTTGCCGGAAATTAAAAAGTGCGCTGCGTCCGCCGGAAGCCGCTCCAGCCTGAGTGCAATGGAAAAAGTTGAGCGCCGCCCCGCGGATTAACTAGGTTTATAGATAAAAAAGTTCTTGACTATAACTAGGTCTAACGGGTTAATTTTTAAATTCACTAAACAACGGTTTACACATTCATAAGTCTACCATATTATATTGACATTACTTCAACATTGAGTGCGGCCATTTATGGTTTTACCTTACTCATAATAAAACCATAGAGTATAATAATGAATCCATATGAAAAGGGGTTATAAGGGCTGTAATTGATGGGCCTTCAGCCAATTAAACCTCTTTAAGTTAAACCCATCAAGTGTTACGAAAAATAAAAATTAAGATTAACAATGTATTACTAAATTAGTGTATATAATTTTAAAGAGTAGATAGATACAGGTACCTATAGTTTCAAAAATCAATAGTATTTAAAATCTTGCAAAGTCCTAAGAATAATTAAATTACTTATATATAGGTGTCAATTTGTGCAATTATTATTGTCAATTAAACTTTGTAGTTTCTTTGTTTAAAGAAACAAAACACCAGAATAAAACGTAGATATATGGTTATATTTGCTCTGGGTAAACAAGAACACAGAGTATAAGTTCTTAAATTAACTGAAACACGATGATTTCAGTCGTAAATAAATAAGGCGTCTTGTCCATCGGCAGCGCGATGAGATCGCCCGCTAATGAGCGCGCCTGCCAGCGCTCAAAATTGCCCCTACATTTTTAATACATTCGCTTAAGCCGCTTTTTTATTCAGCACTCTCTGTGCTTTTTAAAACCTCCCGCTCTCCCCACCACCCTCGAAAACAAGCGATCCCAATTCGTAAATAGATTTTAAAAATTAATACATTTAGCTAATTACCGAGACAGCCAGTCCGATAATTTCGTAAAATAATAACTTTGTTATACAACTCCTTTGATGTTTTTTTAAACATAAGCTAAGGGACTAATCAAAAGTGACATGATACTTATTAAGTTATCCAGCGTAACCGAGTTAAAGCGACCGAACGGCGCGACTCAAAAACTATTTTATGAATAATAGATGGTGTCGGAGCGACCAATCCCCTGGGGGCCCCGCCCACTGCCCCGCGCCCCCAGCCCCAGACGCCCCCTTCTATTCATTACCACATTACCACCCCTTGTTCGAGACGGAAAGAAACTGATTCACAGCGTCCGAGGTTCAGCCCGAGGCTAATTTGGAACGAATTTTGGTGGATAAAAAACTTATTTTGCATACATTCTCAACTCGTGAAACTGAATTTGAGGCTTACATTAAACCTACAGCTGAAAATGCCTTTTGAAAATCATGACAAATAGTAAGAATAAAAATTAATACAATATTCACTTTAGTCTTCTATTAATTAAAATAAAATATGAGTGTTTTCTTCATAAGTTGGTATCTATAACCAGTAACATATATAAATAGATATACCTAACATATTTTTTTGACTCATATTATAATACCATAGAAGCCAGTCACTCCATAATCCTCTCTTAACCACAAAATTATTTTAACCTTTAAAATCAATAAAACTAAAATCTAAAAGTAAACTTCACAAGTAATTAAAGTATCAAACTTAGTAATACCACTCACAGAGATTCTAATCGATTAATGAGTGAATTGAATCAAGTTCGCGCTGAAAATCGAGTTGAACTTGGACGGAAACAAGGCAAGAGGTTTAACTGGGTAACGTCGTTAGAAGTCGCCTCTGAGCTTGAAGGATGTTCCAGCGGACTAATCGGCCGCGCTGCAGATGACTTGGTGAATGATTAATGAATGTAAAGGTACCTTGTGTATTAGTCGACATTACAATTATACTTACTTTATATAACTTTACTAGTTATTTTGCAAAATATCCAGAATGATTATAGTTTCTAACAATAACTTTAATTCTCTCCAAAATGTGAGTTTTTTGAATAAAATAAAATCAAAATTTGTAATATGATTTAAATTATACCTACCATTCCACTGCTATAAGCGGTCTGAATAAAACCTGAAAGTTTTGGGAATTATAGACGAACACGTTGTATAAATATAAAACCAAGACGAGGTTTTTTGGCAAATTAATTACAGTTTTTATAAAAATAATGTATATTATTTTGCAATATTTTTACAAGTGCATCCTTTGATTACTTATGCCTAGAATGCCCTAAGCTCGCACCAGTCCTCAAGCCCCAGTGAAATCTACCTAGTACCTAAGAAATTGTTATAGAGACTGATAACTGATAAACATAATTAGATATGGTATGTAGTAATTGATCATGCTTATATAACGGGATACAGTAGGTACCTATACCTATTTGTAGATATGTCATTTGGGTGAATTATGAAGGACTTTACATTCAAACTATCTGTAACTTTGTAATTTTACAAGTGAAAGATTAATTAGTTACTGCTGGATCAATAATTTTGAGTTATTACTGAATGGGGTCAGCAAGAATGAGAGCGCTATAGAGTATATTAAATTTTCATATACAGTGTATTTCAAGATAATAATAATATAACTCACACTCATACCTATTATGTATTGTAGACTATATGTAGTCCAAAGTAAGTGTTAAGCTTACTAAATAAAGAAGGAATCAAGATAATTTTTTGTATATAAATACATAGTAAATTGTAAAATATTTGAAAAAGACATACAAACATATATATACCAATAATTTTTTTATTAAATAGGACATTAGCAAAATAAATTTTACTTTTTGAGATTAACATGGTTACCTGGTTACTGGTAGGTATTAAAAAAATATCCATTTTTATATACATATTTTTTAAGGAAACATACTGTTACAAAAACACTTGTTAAATTTAAAAAAGTCTCTAAAACATAAATCTCTAAGTTTCCACTCATAATTAAATAATATCCAAACTAAAAAACTATGGCACTTGAGCTGAAATTAATATTATTGAAATAATAATTATTAATAAAGAAACTGAATATTTCATCTTCTGTGAATCGTTTACTATAATTTCGACCATTAAAAAAGGGTATTACTATACTAATTAGTAACGCAAGAGGTTTACTAAGTAAGGCATTGTGGTATCAAAATTATAACTTGACTTTAAAAAACATATATAAACCTAAGGTATTATAACTATAACTTTTAGTCCACATCGCATGCCGTGGCTGTCTGTAATTAAAAACTATACTTAATTTACTGTCTACGCTACAGTTCAATATTTTTTGTTTTTGTTGACTGCCCATAAAATAAATAAATAAATATAAAGAGAGGGTTCCAAACTGTGAATCCAAATTAAATTGAACAAACAAAAGCATAATTGAGAAGGATATTTTAGGGACTTTAAGGACTGTAGACCGATCCTTAAAGTCCCTAAAAAACTTTAGCTGTCATAGTCTTAACATGGACAGTAATATTAATTTGTAATAGTGTTACACTCACATGTATTATCGAGCCCAAAGTAAGCATCATTAACATATTGTTATAGATACTAAAAAATGACAATCATATTCAATATTACATATATTTTCGTATGAGACTTAGAGAAATATAAACAGAAATATATAAACAGCGATGACCCTAGGATAAATACTTGTGTTAATCAAACAAACCCGGGATTCGTGCCCTGGAATACTGTCCGAGTAGCCTGTTGTTGGCGTCAAATAAACTATTGCTGATTTAAAAAATAAATTCATTCAAATCACATGCAAAAACGCGATGGTGTTGAAAACAAAAAATATTAATGCAAAAAAGTCTTAAGTTACTAGAAAATTGCACATATAAAAAACCACAAAACCAGTTTAATTTCTAAGAAAACCGAATAAGATAAAGTTAAAAGTAATTTCGTCCGTGCTTGAGTACAGATCTTGTTGAGAATTAATCTCTCAGTCTGTTTCGTGAGCGTATATTTTTTAAACTGACAGTAAAACAAAATGTATATTTCAAAAACAAAGAAAAAATATAAAAATACAAATATGGAATTATACAAAAACTAGCCAGTCCGCAATACATCTTTTTAAACATATTGTTTATCATACAACAAATTATTATATCATTATAACATAACAAATTATAATTATAATATAACTTAACAAAAAATATTTACTGTTTAGCTATCATAAATTATTTTTAATATTATTCTATAGATAATATCAGAAAACTTTATTACCAAAAGAGATAGAGAAAGAGAGAGAGAAAACATTACAGTAAAAACTAAATCTTTAAAAAAATCATAAACATTTTAATATAGTTATTCTATAATGTCATTATTTAATTAAAAACTATTTTATTACTACACTATTCGTTAAGTTCTTGAGTTTCTACAATATTATACATTCAAAAAACTTACAAGGATGTGAGGCCGTGAACGGGTAGTCGAGGGTGGGAAGCCGGTGCTGATGCGGAGGCAGGCTGGGCGGGCAGTGGTAGCAGAACAGACCGCGTCCGCCGCCACCGCCGCTCGCCAACTAATAACAAAATAAACAAAGCCAATGAAAAGATTTATTATGACAGATCAGAAGAGTCAATACAGTAATTCGAGACATGATGATAAATGCAAAATCAAAACGCTTTTCCTTTAAAAGGACTTCGTTACTATGTTTATTCATATAAATTATCATAATTTACACTACCAAAATATACCTGGTGTTGGTTTGGCCAAACGTTTATTAAGGTAAGGCTGTAACGTTAAGTCATCCGATTTACAGCTACAAATGCTTGTAAAGAAGAATGGGATTGATTAATTTTTGGCAACCGTATGAAATGGTTCAAAAGGTTTGCGTGAAACACAATACAAAATTTAAATTTCGTGAATAACCTACAGAAACCCCACTTCATAAATAAATCAAAACTAGTTTTATGTACATTGCAATTGTCGTGATTTATATAACCGCTTAACGTGTTTTCCGAGGGACGGACAAGATCTAGATAACAAGTTCTGATTGACCCTATCAGTTATAAAACATAGCGAAAGTTGCTTGGTTTTCGTAATCAAACCTCAACATTCGACTCGCTACGCCAACGATCTCATCAAAGTTTATCAAAGTATTCATATTATTCCAAGATTCACTCTTATTGTACTCTTCATTCACACTATCATAAAAGACGGCGGTGTCAACAATACTACTTACACGCACATGTCAACTTTCTTCTTATTAAACTTACCACAGCCACATTAGAAAACGAATCACCCTGTTATTACTGATCTATCTAATACTGTCCTTTTATTAGCATAGAAATGGCACCGCGTAATGATAAGGCGTGAAGTCCTTGATATGCGCGAGCGCACGCTCACTGAATATAGAACTAGTGACAGATCTCGGCCGGCCGCCAGAGGGCTGTTATTGTATCGAGATACCTATGTCATTAAGCTGTTTGATTGAGTATTACTTTTGTGATTTGAGCTTGAATTGTGTCATGGTTGGTTGGTATGTACGGTATTTTACTGTGATTATGTTGTTGTAATGTAATTGGTATTTCCTTTGTTTTGCCATTACAATGCAATAAACTATATGCAATATACAGATTAAAAATATTGTAGAAGACTTTATTATGCGTTCAAGTTTCTATTACATTTTGACCATAAATATTAAAACTAACAACAGTCGAAAACTTCACCAATGACATATTTATAGATACTGTTACTTAGTTTTAGATATTAGGTCAAAACTCTACTTTTAGTTTTCACTTTTCTTAATTATAAATCTCATGAAATATTGTCATCAAAATATGCTACGTTAACTAAGATAGCTAATCTGAAGAATCATTAACAAATGAAACTATTTAATTTACGATAATTTTCAATGGAATCTATTGTAAGACATGAAGCAAAATATGTTTAAATTATATACTTTTATGTAATTCATTTTTTTTATTTGGGATAATAAACATCTGTTACTTTGGTGATGACGGTGCCAACGTGTTACGATACGAATTGACAATAAAATATGAAGCAGTTCCAAGTACAATTAATAAATGCAATGACGACCAACAGATGTAATATACCCTACCCTAGAGATCGTCGCTGTAAGGACACGAGCAACATAAATCAATTAATTTCGATGACTAAATTGCTACACTGTGGCGGTGCATCGTGCGAATAGAACTATGCATTCGCATTTATGTACTGTATAATAAAGCTATTGTGTTACAAAATATGTTTTATGTAATAAATTATGGCAGATAACTTGTGCAGAATAGAAAATAAATATGTGTAAAATATTATTCTTTCATGTTCTTTTCACATCTATCACTATTAATATCATATTATCTTAAAAATCATTTCTCTATGGTTATCAGGTAGGGATCGTTTTTTTTATTTAGAATCAGGATGAACGATTGACTTCAATCACGTCTGAAGAATTTTTCATATTTATTTATTTATTTAGTTTACCAGTAATTGTTCCACTGATCGATGTATATGCATACATAAGTGTACAATAGAGAAACGTAAACACTACATACATTTAATAGATAAGTTACAAATAAAATATATTAATGAAATTTGGTTATAAAATATCTAAACGATTCGCAGCTCACGAAGTTGATATCTGTATATTAGTATATTTACTACTATTTATCGATAAATCTAAATATTTTCAAAGGTGTCTAGTTCTGAGAAGAACTCGCAAAAGCATCAGTATTAGTATATTGTGTTTGTTCTATCTGTGTTGTAAATGGAAATGTGCAAAATTATTACTATTTATCGATAAATCTAAATATTTTCAAGGGTGTCTAATTCTGAGAAGAACTCGCAAAAGCATCAGTAATCCTTGTCTCTCTATTTGCATGCCAATAATTTTTATAATATTTTTAACGATCATCTAGTGGAGTGATCAGTACTCCTGTCTACTTAGATAGTGGTCGAATCGCGGTAGGGGCAGATATTTGTATAGAAGTACAAAAATTTGTTCATGAGTCATGGATGTTTATAGGTTTATTTAGTTCTATTTCTGATAATCAAATTCATATTAATATATAAATTTCTCCGTTTTCTAGTATCCATAACACAAACCCTTAATATTTAATTTGACCTAGACACGCTAAACACCTAATAGGTTTAATGTTAAAGTTGGTTTAATGGTAATGTTAAAGTTGTCTTTTCATACTAAATAAACATTCAATATTTTTAAGGTTTTCTTTGGGATTTACCCATTTATTTTTATTTATAAGCCACCCTAAACCAAACCGAATAAAAACAATAATAATTATTCAAAGAGGTCAAGCCGTTTTTCAGTTTTGGCGAGAATAATGAACATCAATTCATTTTTAAATATAACAAGAAGAAGAAGAAAACGATTATTATTTGTAAGAAAAATGTAGTAAATTAGTTAAATTATACTGTTATATCTCTTAATATTCAATCTCCTCTTATCAACACTAACTTAAGTTCGTTTCAGGATTACTTAAATCAATGTTTAACTATTCATATAGGGCTTGCATTTGAGTAGTTGTAGCAATTAAATAAGTAAGATTTCCAAAATTCGCATCAAATTTAAAATAACGACAAAATCACTTCCTTGTTTTATTAAAATGTTCCGTTCAATGTAACCCAATTAGCGAACACCCAGACATGCAAACAAATCATTTGATAGCACATAACGATGTTTGTGAGAGGGAAACGGCAATGATGTCCAATTGGATGCATCAGAGATACCCACGTGTGCAGCTAATGGAGCAATGTATACGCCGGTGAAGCGCGAGCGCATTTGAAACTGCGCGCGGAATACAAACAGCTCGATATTATTGACTTTTAAAATAATACAGAAATTACAACGTGCTTTTACATTGGATAATTACTTACGGAACTTAAAGAAAAATATGACAAGGGTATGATGTCTTTAAGGGCAAATGAATCTGCTTTTCGCTTTCACACTGGCTGAGTCCGCAGTGACACAGCGAGCTACCATCAGGCGGTATCGGCTCATTGACGTGCTTATCATATAAAAAAGAGTTTATCCTTATCGTAAATTAAAGTGAAAATTACGAATCTGGATTAATTTTTTGAATTAATTACATGTGTTTTATTTTGAAAACGCTGTTATCTAACAATAAACGTCCATTACAAGCCAGACATAGATTGGCGAGTGTGTATTGGCTCGTCCTGTCTGCACGCGTGGGGTCCCTATCCGACTAATCCTATTTATATTATCGTGTCATTACTACATTACGACACCCACCGCCGCATCCGTGCTGCACCGACCTTGTGCGGTTTTGATTTTACGTGGGCATTTAAGGGCAATATGCGGCATTCATATATTTGGAACGAAGATACATAGCAAGATGTAACCAAATATAATTGAGAACGTTTACATATTACGAACAAGATAAATATTTGTGCAGTAGAATCCCCTGAAGTACAACAATTAATGCAACTTATAACCTTTCCTTTAAAAGAGGCGTGAAAAAGTACTTTTTGGGCCGGCAAGGTGAGGGTGGCTAGGGTAGTATGTCGCATGCTTCACTAGCTATCACTAGCTTCACATATGGACTCATCTACTGCTTATCATCAGGTGGTGTCGTGCCATTTGCTGTGCTTTATATAAAAAATAAAATAAAAAAAATACTATCTGTAACATAAGATTAAACCTTATAAAAAACCTCGTTTTTATACAAAAAACTCCGATGACTCCCCCTATCAATTTCATCTCAAAAGATACATTTTATAAATCTAATTTTTGTAGCTTCTAATAAAACATCCACAAACCACGATCCAAATGAAAACGCAAAGGAGACTTTAAATCCCATCAACTTATTTGCCGTACAAACAGAGCTTCAACAAATTGAGGGCAAACACAATTTGAGCTGAAATCATATTTGTATCAGTCGAGAATCGACTCCGGCTAATCAACCGACTAATTTGAGTCAAATCACGTAATTAGTTCGAGCAACTAATCGATTAATGTTGTTTCGTTTGACTGATTAACTTCGTCAGACGATAGCTTAAATATGTTTTAGGTAATTAACACAGGTTTATACGAATTCAGACGGAGTTTGAATTTAATAATTTGTGATAAATTTGAATCATTTAATAGAAAATCAAGGTGATAGGATAATGTGGTAGTCTATGAATCTAATAAATACTAATATGTTGCTTAATAATCACAGGATTGTTTATAATAGTTGTTTAAGCTTTTTAACTTTTACAGGTCTATTTTTAAAGGATTTTATAGACTGAATAAAGATTGCACTGCTTAATAAAGATATTTGATTGAAATCTTCATCGATCCCGGTTCCCACGACCTTCACAAAAACTCCTTTCCCCTCCTTTCAGTGTTAAACAAGTGACGATGATCTCGCCTACACACAACGATATCTTTAAAAGTATTCAAAGCGATCGATCTTAATCTTTAAAAGGAATGAAGTTATATGGAATTAAAAATAAAATTGAATTAAGAATGCCATTTTATTTTACCCTCTTGTCAGTTTGGCGTAACTGGCTGAATTTGATTATTTATCTTTGTACTTGAATACCGCTTTGTTTCACACTCTTTGATCCCATTAAAAAAAAACTATTCATTTATTAAGATTTCAAAACTATAATCTTTTTAATATATATTTGTGTGAAGTAACTGTAAGTTTGTATAATAAACTACATTTTTATAAATATATTTTTACAATTCCCGTGGAAATGGTGAAATATTAATTAAAAATGCAGATTATTACATACCGATGAGCGTTAATGAGTGAAATCAACTATAATTCACATTGCGCTGCGGAACTTGTCGTTATTGAATTGGTGAACATCGGATTCGCGTCTGTATAATTATGTAATTCTTTTAAATAAAAAGCACAGCGAACGACTCTATACCGCTTGCTCTTATGAGCAATAAAATCTCTTTATGACGAAATACGATTGGTTTACGCTTATTAATTTAGAATTTAATTTATGAATGTATCGATGAAAAATAATACGTATTTTGTATACGTTACAATATAAGTGTGTCAATTTACTCACTAAGTTAGTATCATATTCATTTCTGCGTTATAAAACAATATAATCTATGGACATGGCAAGGTAGGTATGGCGGGAAGGATTTTTATAGAAAATGTCTTAATAACATTAGACGCATTTATAACTTAGAGGCCATCACTCTTTGAGGAAAACAGAGCTTTACAAAATTATCGTTATTAATTTCATCATAGTTTTTCTTTTTGCTTGTTTGTTATTCTAGCTAAAATTTAAAAACGGCTTGACAAGAAAAATAATTCATAGAGATAATTTTTGTTGTCATTAATTCGCTTAATTTCAGGGGTGGTTTAAAAACCAAAATTATAGACTAACTAACTTAACTTAACTTATAATTGGTTTAAAATAATAATATTATGAATTACTGACGTGCTACACAAGATTGACATTTCTTTCATTGCTTCTTCAGATTATTTCTGACAGATGGCGGTAGTGAAGTAGTAAGCGTCTGTAGATAGTATGAAATAACTTAGAATTGTATTCTTATTTTAATTTATGGATACTACTATTTACAAAAAAAAATAAAGGACTAATAGATTTTGTAACTTTTCCACACTTCCGACTTTTATTGTTCACTTTTATTGTCTGGAGATTGCATGAAGCAATGGGACCTCCTTTTTATTATTTCACATGTTTTTTTTGTTATAAAATACATCACGATAGAATTTACTCTATCTACCCATCAACAACTTTAAAAAAAAAATCTTTTAAGAGTTCGAAATTCGAAAAAATAACTAGTCGCATATTAACCCACCCTAATTTCAATAAATTTATTCAAGCACACCTTATTTAACAATCGTTAAATTTAAACAAGCATTGATTACATCAACGCAAGCAGTAACTGATATGATATGGAAATTCATTCAGCGCAATTGAAACAAATTATTTTACGATACCCGCTCCACTAAACAATCAGTGAGATTTGATCACGGTGCCTCTAGCGCGTTCATCTGATAACCGATTTTTGTGATGAGGTCACAGATACAGCGGTGGCGGCGGAAGACCGTGTTAATACCACAGACAACTAATTTAATGTAATTCTATTTGAAGATATCTCATTAAATCGGTCGAGGTATGGCGTTTTAAAGAGTAATTGTATTTTATTTTTATAATTTTTTTACTGTTTACGATACCCTTTATCGCTTGATAATAAGCGGTTACCGTAACTTATAAACGTATGTAGCACTTTGGGCACTAGTCTGCGTTGCTAATCTTGTAAAAACTAGAAGAAAGTGTTGTAGTGGCCGGCAACATAGGAAACTAGTAAGTTTGCTCCCAAGATAACACTTTCGACCAATGAGCCAATGCTCATTGGTCGAAAGTGTTTGGTGAAAAAAGCGACCTTACTCACCGCAGAAATACAACATTAAAAAGAAGTGTAATCTTATCTATGTTCATCAAAGTGCTCAATATTCGAGTTAAAAATACCACAAGGCATCAATTTTTGATAAAGATCATTTTACATTATTTACTTAGAAAATTAATCAAGGGTTATTTTTTGAATAAGAAGTAATGAAATATTTATAAATGTGATATTTATGTAAAGAAAATACTGTGGCCAGGGGCAGCTAGGTTATACGAGTTAGAAATATTTCCGAAAGAGAAAATACCAATATACACCATGAACTAGTTTTTATAATATCTTTACCCGCACTTTTTCTTAGCCTCCTCGCTATACAGACAACCCCAACTTTACGTACTGCAATCGAGATCAATTGAACAGTATAAATTAACTATTAATAACACGAAATGGTTCAATCGGGGCGCTACAATCGGATCGATACAAAAATATTGAAACGTTAAAGCACATTCGTCAAGTAGAGTCGATTCGAATCAATTTATATTTCTTGTTTTTTTTTCTATTGACAAATAAAGCTACCATTACATTGCTATTGCTTTTTCGAACCCACAAAAAATAAATACAATAATATAACGTACTCCTTTTTTGAAATCTGTTAATAAAAAATAATAAACAATACCAACCCCCGACCGACCCCCACAACACTGTTCTGCTGTTATGACTTAAGAATCCATGAATCCATCCGGTCATGAGTTTCTCCCATGTAAGTAGCCCTGCTCTCAACAGTGGAACGTAGATATAGATGCTTGGTTTTGGTGATGAAAAATTAGATAGCATTGGAATAAAACAAGGTTCCAAAAGGGTTCCTTCGAACAAAATTATTCTGTTGAGTCCTTTTTGGTTTTCTCATCATCATCTTTATCAACAGTCTTTTATACATGGTTGAAACGGCAATACGATATATAATCAAAACATGGGCTCGAATATTTCATAGTGTTTTTCAACTATCAATTAAGAAACAAATGAAATTTTATGAAATTATTTAATGATTTTATATACATTACATGTGATGATTGGGAAGCGAATCAGCTTTAAAGCTACAACTGAGAAGTCAGATGACAATCGTTACTGTCTATCGGCAATCG
This sequence comes from Acentria ephemerella, assembly GCA_943193645.1. Lineage (NCBI taxonomy): Eukaryota > Metazoa > Arthropoda > Insecta > Lepidoptera > Crambidae > Acentria > Acentria ephemerella. Next base: position 9,021,739 of record OW971891.1, read on the forward strand.
ATATTTGTAAATTCATTTATAGATGATAATTCCCGTTGATTCTAACGTTGGATATTGTGTTCCCCTGTGGTTAATTTTGTACATTTTTTTGTAGTAGTTTAACCCAGTTTTGAATAAGTGTCATCATTAGTACCAGAATAGTATTTCTTAGTTAAATAGTTATAAGAATAATAATATTTACAAAAATATATTAATCTTTTTATTCTAGTGAAATTTCACATTTATTAAGTGACATTTTTTTAATAATATTGTTTAGAAAAGTACCAATATCATCTGATTCGCGACAGCCCTTTAAAGACTTGTCAGTCATCATTTCCACGACGTCATTTGAACTGTAATCGGTTTAGGTACTGAATAATACTGGCGGTTCATACTTGATTCAATTTAAAACAATATTTCGGCCGTATAGCAGATCAATGCTTTTAACGAAACACATTGGATCTGCTACACGGCTGAACTATTGTAAAACTGCTGGAAAAAGATGGAAATACGAGAAATGAGAGACATGAAGGTTATGTTATCAATTTTTATATAAATAAAAATATCTATCTAATAAAAATTAATATCATAACCTTCTTTTGTCATTTTATATCATATTATATCTATTCGTGTTAAATCTTTTTGATCGCCAACAACAGCAGCAGAAGTACCACTGCTGGATATAGACACTACAAGGGAAAAACGCATGGGGAGCGCCATAACATAAAACATGGGTTGTGTGATACCATGGCGAAAGTTGGTATGTTTTCGTTATCGAAACCAGACCGCTTGAATCACTACACCAAAGAGCTGTTTATATTATAATAACACATTATAATATTTTTTTTTATATAAAGCACAGCAAATGACTCGACACCACCTAGCTAGTGAAGCATGTGATATACTGCCCTAGCCACCCTTACCTTGCCGGCCCAAAAAGTGCATTTTCACGCCTCTTTTAAAGGAACCCATGTTATAAGAAGGAGGGAATACGTGTGCTGGTAAGGAATTCCATGCTCTAGATGTGCGACAGAGAAAGGAGTCACTAAATCTCTTAGTTCGTAAAGTAGACGTGGCTACAGTAAAGGAGTGACTCCATAGACCAGCACGCGTACTCCTTAGTAGCAAAGGAAAGGGAGGGATAAGGTCGAAGAGCTCTTCAGAGCACTCTCCATGGTACAAACGATAAAAGGCACTAAGCGACGCTATGTCGCGACGCAGTTGCAGAGGCTCAAGGGTGTTCGTTACCTCCGCATCGCCTATGATACGCATAGCGCGACGCTGCAATCTATCCAGAGCATCGAGGAGGTACTGAGTGGAGCCGTCCCAAAGGTGCGAGCAATACTCCACACAAGTCCGGACCTGGGTTTTATACAGCAGGCATAACTGGTCAGGTATATTTCGAATAATTTACATTGTTTTTGAAGAAATTGGAAGACCCAGTTCTAAGAAAAACAAGCATATTCATACACTCACACCTGTTAACGGAAAATATGTTAAATATTATGCATACATTTATATTAGAGTATAAAAATGTACGAAGATATTATACCGAGAGATATTAATTCGTGTTTATCGTATAATCATCTGCTCCGGCCGAGATTGAGCCTTTGACCACTAACCTATACTAATATGACCTACAATATGACCTATAATATTAAAAAGGAAATGTAAGTTTATATTTAATATATATTATTAATAATTATTCATCCATGCAATTGACACTGAGACTCCAATCACAGTATTTCAATCTAAAATTAACGATGATATTATGCAAACAATATTAAAGTGCGACGACATAAAGTCCTAGTAATTACTCCATACAACTAATACGCAACTGTATAACACTTATACAGGGGGCGCGCTTTTGTGAATACCAAAGTAGTGCAAATTGAGTTGTTTGCTTATTTCTAGTTCGCTATGTGCGGTTAAATTATCTATAATCAAAATGGCTGACACTCAAGCTTAGAAACTAATATTATTAATTAATACCTCCATTTTTTTTATTTTACACATATTTGTTTTTTTTACATTTATTTTACACGTAAATTATATTAGTTGTAAATTAACAATACTCAGCGATGGTTAAGTACAATCAATAGCATGGTAAAAGTAACAGCGTTATAGACTTGAGATAATCGCCCTTATGCCGGTCATTACATAGGCTATAGTAGTGTTATCCTTTAGTATTTGGCCTCGATAGGATTATTTTTCGGCAACCTCTTTCTATTAGGCTGCCTTTACTACAATGAAAAAAATTACTATTTACTTTATTACTGAGATTTCTAAGATTTCGTCTTTTGTTATGAGAGGATCTTAAATACCATTTAGTTCGTGTTGATGAATCCCTTACTTATTAAATAATAATTTTACTCATACAAATCTAATTAATAATACATATGTATCAACTGTTTGTGCATGTTAATTATAGATAGCAACCAGGAATTTTGCTTTGATACAGTACCTATCTTTTGTGAATAGTGTAGCAAGTAGCATTGTTTATGTAATTAATCACGTTCACACACAATTTACTTGCGAGCTAGCTATACCTAACTAACGACCGAATACACAAAATCCACTCAAATTTAGAGTTTCACTTGAATATCAAACTCGAAATGTTTTATAGGTAAACATAATTTTTGAGACAAAAGACTTCTGTATTTTAACATATGCTAATTAAATTTATTTCATCATTTATTTTTAATATTTTCAAAGCATAACTTAATTATTATTCATGCATTGTTTCCACTCATTAAGGACTTTATGTCATTACACAGTGTCATGATAATAAAAAAATATGTCTGATATGTCTGCCCATGAGCGATTTTTGTTGGGTAGCGATATACTCCCGGGAATTTTAGCATAGTAACATAATATAATCTGAACTTGGTTCTACCAAAAACTGAGCAACCACTTACAACTGAAACAATACTGAAATTTTATAGTGATTTTGCCTGCCGGCTTCAGAAAACTATTTAAACTGAAGGTCTCTAGCCACAAAGCAGCCATTTAAAGGAAAAAAAATTGTGCTATTTGAATTTCATACGATCCAAATGTTTCAGTGGCCATTTAACCTGTTCAATGTATGTCAATGTATTTTTTCTAGACAGATATATTACTTAAACGTCTAATAAATATTTGGAAAGTATTCCAGTTAAATTAATGTTTATACTTATATATGTATTTATTTTAGAAGAAAAATAGTTTTTGTTCTAAGCTTTTAAGAAAATATATACAGTTAAGCGGTATTTTTAAATTCTAAATACCCATGCTCATTTTAATACTTGATAAAGGTAACCCGAAGTGCTAGTGTGATAAAAGTATGGTTTAAACACAGAATAAAAACGTAGCGTAATAGGATAAATACATATCCAAATAGGTGTATGCTGGAGTGCGTATATTAGTCTTTTGTGAATACCAAAGCGGTTTTAATCGAGTTGCGTGCATGTCTCTACTTGGGATATCGAAATTCTTGGGATCCTTACTATTCGTCTATAGAATTGCAGAATATAATATTTCTTTTTATCTTATTTAATGTATAAATAAAAACAAAACATAAAAATACAAAGCGCCTATTTTTTCTCTGAACAAGTATGTATTACAACTGTGACTGAATTTTAATTACCACTGAAACGTCATTTAGTAACCGTAGCGATGATGTAGCGTTTTCGTAGCAGGTTTCGTAGCGTTCTCGTAGCAATACGCAGCGGTTACGAAAGAATTTATTTTATTACGTTTTAAATCAATAACTTTTTATTTAAATGAACGTCATAATTTAACCCTAATACTTTTACTAGGGTAAGTTTCTAATAGTAAGCGTACAGTTTTTTAACTATAACAAATTTTACTATAAATTACAGTTCTACATTTTTACTTATTATATTCATAAGATTATTAGTAATAAAACCTTGTTATATCTCGATATACCACAATATTTCCCTTTACCAGGAAACAGTTAATTAGCTAGTTTAATTTAAGATTATGGGCGATATTAACTTATTTATTGTATTTACTTTAAGTCTCCATAACGTAATTGCATAATTAGATTAAGTTAACCATCAAATAAGACAACTACTTTTTCTTTTTACCTCACTCTTTTTTGAAATAATATTTAATGGTGTCATATATTACGCACTTGCAAATATAAGTATCCAGTAGTATGTATTTACGGGCTCACTTAAATGTCTTTTCTAGTAATATAGCAGTCATGGCCTTCGCTCTCTGGTAATCTTTCACATTTAGTAATCCCCAGGATTAAGTACGTAAGCTTTTAGTCCAGTGTTTACGTAATGGTGTTAAAAAGGTCAAAAATTAAGTTATGGTTACCAAATCAAATACAATGTGCACATATATATGTTTGCTATATGTATGCCAAACCGCCATCGTAATTGAACCAGGCGCCGGTTCCTATTGCATATCAATATGATTCGTATTTGTTATTAATTGAGCTGATTGGTGGCCATCAGGTCTTATTATATTATGACGGTTGAGGCGATGCATCGCTCTGACGTATCGATTAGACAATTGATAAAACAATTGTATCGCGTGTATATGATATTATAATAAATGGACATACAACGTGAAATCACTTTGGTTTTTTGTGTGATTTTGATTTAAAAAAATACAATTAACAATAATGTACTATTCTAAAACTAAAGCAAGTACTATTTTTTTTGTATATATAAAGCACAGTAATTGACTCGACACCACTGATGATAAGTAGAGGAGTCAATAATAAGAATCATAAGCAATAGTTATGTACTAGTATGAACTTGGGCTAAGAAATAATACTTAGCTAACTGTGAACACACTATGGTAACTATTAATTGTTAATTACAATTAGTGTAGCTCCCCATATGAGTAGACACTTACCGCCTTATGCAAAAAGCGGTCTAATGTCAAACCTGGTATAAACCTGATATTGTCTCTGTCTACCTTAAATAACAATATGAGAGAGCCTCAGTTCTAAACCAAGACAAACTTTAAACCATGTTTTGTATTAAGACGGTTGACGTTATAAGTGCTTAAAATTATTTTGATCATTTCTTTGCTTAGAATTAATTAACAAACCGTTGTAAATGTTCATGTATTAGTTGTAATTTGTAGTGTAAGAGACCTTTTGAAATTTCTGTTTAAAAGGATGTGGTGTTTAACCTCAAGTGAATTATTTAAAAAAAATAGTATAATTTTTATCATATTGACTGAAAATAATTTAAATTACGAAATTTGCCAATCAAAACAAAAGAATTATCTTTGCTATATTAGAATCAATAATTGGGGTAATATATCTGATGATAGATATGTTTATTATATGGGTTACAACAAGCAATTTGAAGATATTTAATTATTAACCATTTAATTTTATTAGTATGTAACAATGATACCTAATTGTCAAATTAGGTAATCATTGATTGAATGCCACCTTACATTTAAAAAGTTATTTAAAAGATTCGTTAGATATTGTACTGCTTGTCAGTATATTTTAAAACTAAAGAACTATTAGTTTAGGACTGAAATTATATCATTCACTGTTGATAGTCAAATCATACCTTAGCTGAATAATGTTCTTCTTATCGAAATTAATAGTAAAGCAATAGGATAACTAAGATTGATTAGTAATTTTTTAACAATTGTAATTTAACATTTAAATAGATTTATTAAAATTATCTGGTAAGTATTAAATGTAGCGGTTCGTATAAATTCTACCAATCTCTTAATTTTTTTTATAATACGTTACCGTACAATTACAATAATTAGTTATTGGAGTATCTAGGTACAATAAAATATATTATAAAACAAAATTTTTAGATTTTCTTGTGTAGTTCCACCGAACTTGCAAAAATATATAAATCACTTTAATTGTCAAACAAAGCTCAATTTACCTTATTAGCGTCCGAAAATATTTTGTTGCTTAAGGCGGGAAGTTTTCCCGCCAAAATCCGCGTGTGAATAAGCGCGGTCACCGCACTGACATATCGAACACTCGCGGCCGCGCGCTACTCACGACTGACGACGAACCGCTCAGAAACCGCCCTCGGCAAACAAAACCCCACCCGTAAAGAGCATTTTAGCACGCGCGCCTCCCTCCCGCGCCTTGATTTAATACCGAACGCGGGCACTGATTCACTTAGCCGAACGCTACATCTCTCTCTCGCTCCCTCCCAAACCCAATCGATGTCTCTTTTCAACACCACGGCACGCTCGAACGCTAGAAAGAGACCGCACGCCGCGGACACTTCTTTCCAACTCGATTTGCATGCGGGGGTCGCGCCGCAAACTTAATGTCCTCTTTCGTAAATAATTTATACGTTTGGAAATACTTTTAACGGCACGCTCTGAAAAAGATTGCTTTAAAACGAGTCGGATTAAGTGACCGGCCCGGCAGTTACCGCGGACGAGATCATACAAATCAAATTGTACACAACTCTTTGATGATATTTGATACTTAGACCGCGGCGTAGCTTCAAAGACGGATATCATAAAGTAATATAACCGAATAGACTTTTTTTTTAATTTTTTTCGACCCGTTCTCATTTTGATAATCTTATTTTACTTTGTAATTGTAATATTTTATTTTATAATAAAATAAAAAATATCATTTACTATAATCACTTCAAAATGTACAAAAAACTGATGGATTGACATGGAGAGATAAGTCAATCCTTGCATACTTACATACATTACTGTTATATACATTACATTACAGGTATGCAGTTTAATTTTCATTAATTTATTAATTATTAAATCTTTTATTTATATTTGGTACAATAAAGAGTACATTTATTTTATCTTTAAACTTAAATTTGTCTTACATGTATTACCTATTGCTCTATTACACTCTTTACAAAAAAAACTATTAATCCCCAGATAAATATATCTTATCAATAAAAAAATAAAACCAGTATAAGTATGCCCCGTAAGGCCTACTTCGAGAAGTTTCTTAAAAATATAGTTGATATAAATTAATAAGCCAGTTAAGAATGTAGCTATATTTTTGTTGTTTACTAACTTTATTCAAATAGAGATAAATTTTATTTCATATTTTGATTAAGATTGTAGGTAGATTGAGTTTTTAAAAAACCAATTATACCTTCTTATACCGCCTTTATACAAAAAGAATAACATCATTGTAATATTATCAGTGTCTTATATGTCTGGTATAACCCAATGCCTAACTTAAAAGGTTCTTTTATCTATATGGTAACTAATTTTAGGTTTTTAAATCTGCTTACCTTTTCTCTCTTATCTTTTCTTCCTCCATCCCCTTGTACACACTATTACATATTCTAGCCTACGATGTCACCGACAAACTGCGATGACCATGCCTACGCTCACTAAGAAATTTGGTGACTTTCTTTGTCACACAATCAATAAATGGAATTTTGTGTCAGCACACATTTACCCTTCTATCCTGGGTCTTTTACAAGAGGCGTGATGAAGCGTCAGCAAGATCAAGTTGGCTAGTGCAGTGCATAGTTGTACATGCACTTACCAACTTTTCATTTGGACTCCACTTCTGCTTACCATCAGGTGGAATGCATTTGCTCGATCTTTACAAACGATCTTTATAAAAAATACTCTATACCTACAATAGTTGCACTTATAATCAATTTGTAGCCCAACAACAACCTTATGGCTCTCCACCGGAGGGCAGGAACTCTGTAGTTAGGAAAATATCAAAAACTAATTGAACCCGTATTTTTACTTTTGCTAAAGATTTTAGAACTTTATAAACAATTTTTCAATTCGGAAGTACGGAATTGGCAGTGAAGGGCAAGTGATTGGCACTGCAAACTGTTCAGCTACTTCACTGCAAACTGCAAACTTTTCTACTTTCTTCTTCACTGCAAACTGTTTACCTACTTCACTGCAAACTGTTCTACTTTCTTCTTCACTGCAAACTGTTTACCTACTTCACTGCAAACTGCAAACTGTTCTACTTTCTTCTTCACTGCAAACTGTTCTACTTTCTTCTTCACTGCAAACTGTTTACCTACTTCACTACAAACTGCAAACTGTTCTACTTTCTTCTTCACTGCAAACTGTTTACCTACTTCACTGCAAACTGCAAACTTTTCTACTTTCTTCTTCACAGCAAACTGTTTACCTACTTCACTGCAAACTGCAAACTGTTCTACTTTCTTCTTCACTGCAAACTGTGTACCTACTTCACTGCAAACTGCAAACTGTTCTACTTTCTTCTTCACTGCAAACTGCAAACTGTTCTACTTTCTTCTTCACTGCAAACTGCAAACTGTTCTACTTTCTTCTTCACTGCAAACTGTGTACCTACTTCACTGCAAACTGCAAACTGTTCTACTTTCTTCTTCACTGCAAACTGTTTACCTACTTCATAAGTTTTAACAATATACTATTTTACTTCAATAACTTAAAAACAAAAACCGTTATTACAAAATGACATTATTAACTACGAACATCAACACTATTTCCGAGTGCAAACCGAGTTCCATTTGACCAATTAAGTGATATCACATTATGCAAAACAAACATCGGTGGTAATCGTCACTCATCGATAATTCCCGTTAGGTCTCATTTACTAAGACACGCTTCTATTGGCTACTGACTACTGAGCGATTTTCAAAAAAATTGAAGATTCATTGCACTAATTCTTCGTGCAAAATTTATGTAATGCTAATGCGAAATCTCTATGTAAATATCTATTCAAGCATAGAAAATTCGAGAAATAATAGGTTGATTTCTAGTATATAGATCCGAATATGGACTGTAATCGATTTTGTGGTAATGGGGATGGATCAACCAGGGCCGTAGTAGTTGTCCGCCTGAGTGAGTTTCCACGATAGAGAAAAATCATAATCATTATATAGATTGAAAGTCATCCTATCAATCTCGGATCGTAGCCGCTCACCAAATCATGATATGAAAGTATACTCAGTTTTAACGATACGATCGCTAAATATTTGGCCACTTCATAATATGGTTAAACATTATGTGGTTTATCATGTAATTAAATAGGTTAACTTTTCACCAGTCGAGACGATTTTTGGGATACCTTAAGTATATGGCGTATTATTAAAATTTTCTAATGGAAAGAGCCGTTGCCAAGGTTAGACGCAAGCTTATTGGACAGGACTAAATGACGCGCGAGCGACCATTAAATAATTAATGATTATTTCATTTAATATATTATGCTTACATGCAACTATTTCGTGACGTACAACCATTTTATATAATGACCAACCATATCATGAAATGAACAGTTTTAAGATCTGGCCAAGACATTCGTAATGTCTGTGACAAAAGACTAGAACATGACTGTCTGAGTAATTGAACTTAACATTGGGAAGGTTTATGAACTTACATAATAAATAACGTTATATCATAATATTATATTTATAACTACGTAAATAAAGAGAATTTCAAAAATGCTAGATTTTATTTTGACGAAAATCTAAGGAGTGAAATATCCCCATTACTCTCTGCACTTGTTCGGTTTAAATATCGGTAACTGCTACAGTTTTTCCCTGCCTACCGGTAACATCAACACTTGGCTAGCAAGGTATTTTAAATTCTAAGCGCAAATATAGCCTTAGTACCCAGCTTTATAAGATATAGAAACATACTTTCTTACAATGTAATATATAGGCAGGGATGTATTATCCTTTAAGGTATATATACTAAGACCAATTTTCGTACCTTCATTCTTATTAAGAGATTATTGTAGATTAACAAAGCCAGATTTCTTAGTAAGCAATAGCGAGAATTATAGCTTAATCTACTTTATAACTAATTCACTAATTTACTAGATATTTGTTACGGGATAACGTTAAGTTCTTGACTAACGAGGAGTATCTCTAAATTACTCGATACTTCTGGAAATAACGCTTTCTACAATAATCCTCACAAAATTTTATCGAAACAATAGGGAGATATTATTATCAAATATTCTCGGACAATTCAAAATAAGCATCTTAATACTTTATAAGCAATCGTTTCAGCGCCTGATTCTTTAATCAGAGCGCTGATTCAAAATTTACTTGTCTTGTATATTGCAGCGCCAAAAAAGGCGCCGGAGTCGAGTTGAAAAAAAAATCCTTAAATTTACACCTTATTGTAAGGAGCGAAGTGTGTTGACGATTGCGAAGCCACAATTTTAGTGGTAAACAAATGTTTGTACGGTGTAAGTGACAATAAAACGGGAGCTTAGCTCTAGGCCGTCTTCGAGGGGAGACGCGCGCGGGGCGCGGAAGGGGAGGAGCTGTATTGCCATCCTGCTCGCGCCGACTCGCAGTCATCCGTTTTATTTCTTGTTTGTCCGCTGCGCGCCTTTCTCGCTACATAATTTATTTTCAGCGGGTACATTTAAAAAATTGGCTGTGCCGCGTACGAGTTTAGAAGTCAAATGGAGTTTGCGGGCGGGCGGGGGTGTCTCGCAAATGAAAATAATATGGTAAATGATTTCATTTGAATTGCCGTTTCTGTGTAATCGTCGGGGGCGGGTAATGGGCCGTGGAAAGACCCGTTTCATTGTCCGCGCCGCTTTCATTTACGCGCTGAATTTATTTTGCGAGCTTTTATTACTATCCTTGAGTGTTATTGCCCATACATATTCAATGCTCTCGCGTCCTGCCTGCCATTCGACAACTATTTGATACAGTGTTTGTGACACTGTAAGTACTTTATTGACGGCGATGCGATAGAGGGTAATCGCTAACATAAATATTTATGATGTATCGAGACAATATTTTTGTGACATATTGTGTTTGCAAGTTTGATTTGAAACAGATAGGAATGGATGAATATATTTATTTAGATGTATTGAAAATAAATTAAATCAGTTTAATGGGCCTTGTTTTATATCTAAGCGATAAATTTTACTAGGTACTTATTATACACAGTTAAGTTGCGTGATAACTACCTTCTACAACGTATAGAGTATGTGAGATATATATTTGAAATGACATGAAAGAATATATTCAGTAACACTAAAAGCAAAATAATACAAGCATTTAAAAAAAATACATATTACTAAAAGTAAAATACGTGTTACTAAAAAGGTAGATATCCCATAAGCATATGTATCCAATCACAAACTTCCTTTCAGTAAAAAATAATCAAATTTAATCCTCTCAGTAAAAAAATGTTTGAAGACGTAGATACCTACCCTCTTTTATATATGCTTGGTCAGGGCATCGAAATTCGAATTTATGGTTTTGAACTCTTCTGAGTTGTAATGCTACGATAAGATAGCAAAGTTTATACTGTTAGATTTCCGTAGGATGTCTCTATAACGCGTCAGCTACGAGATTTAGACCGATGTAGAAATTTAGGTTCAATGGGCGCCTATTCAGATATTTTTGCATTCAATATTTATAGGTTTATTGCATAGGTATCGCCATTTTTATTATATGAGTATAAACGCAACCACACAACGCACTTTAAACTTATATGATCAGAAAGAGGTTTAAGTATGTTGTCAAAACCTAAGGTCATCTTGTAAAGGGCATTTAGGCAATGATTTTAATTATTAAATTATATAATGTTAACAGTATTTCTAAAAGGATAATTATTAACAATAGATTATTAAGGCTACAGTGCTGGTCACAGACTTTCTTACATGACAAATACGCATAAAGCATACGTATGCTTATTTTTTTTAGTATTCATAGTGGATATTTCCTTAGACCATTCTTTTTTTTAAAAATCATATAAATTAAGTTGTTTCGTTTCTGCACTGCTAAATGTAATTATAGTATGTTTACATATATATAGTTTTGCAATTGAAGCAAACTTTTTATTTAAATTTGACCCCTGGTGATGTTAGGTTACCAAGGGAGATATTCCAATAATTGACATTGCCACTAAACGGAAGAACATACTACTAAAAAGAAATAGAATTTATCTGCATTCTTCATTAGGGCGATCGTTTGAAAATAATATTCTTTTGTTGATTTCAAGGCAAACTAATTGTAGAAGTGTTGGCAGGTTAACACACACATTAATATTAACAAAAATAATATAGAACGTGTTGATTTGAATGCAACGGTATTTTTGGCAATTAAGTTATTCAAATATTTCTTTGCTATTTTGGGTGTGTTTGTGAAGTTTAGGATCCTAAGATAGGGTTTCTCGACATTCCACTACTAACGTGAAATAGGGGGCTCAATGAACTACGTAACTTTTATTCTCCAAGCCGGTTTACTTAAGAATTGGTATACATAGATACTTTTAAATCAAAATTATAAGATACGTGTAACACAGTTTATCTAACAAGGAACATCTCCCAAACGCCCGTCGCCGATCTATATGTATATGGTATAATTTTAAAGGTCTTGATGAACTGATCACGAATATATAAACATTACGTGCCAGTTTTGGGTTTTTCGACCCGAATTTTTTTTCAAAGTAGAATACTTTTTCAGTGTGATTTTTTGTTTTTTAAAAATATAAAGAAACCCAAAATAAGAAAAATTTATTTTTTTGATGAAAATAACTAGATCGAACAGCCACTATACGTATATCGCTATAATTCATGTATTGCGCGCGTGGTTGGTTTTTCAGGCCATTTTACCGACTGGTTGAAAAATTAAAACCCAACCAACACATATGATATGGGTATCAAATGAAAGCTTATAAAATAGTTATTAAATTCTGGTCGAAAATCCCAAAACTGGCACGAGATTTTTATATATTTGTATTCAGTTCACCAAGACCTTTAAAATGATACCATATACATATAGATCGGCGACGGGCGGTTGGGAGGTTTTCCTTGTAAGGTATTCCTGAAATGCTACCCCGCGCACGTTGACGGACATTATTCTAATGGAAATCGTAAATAATCATAATTATTGCATCTATTTTTACTCTAATTACTGAATGTGGATTTTCTAACTCGCTATTGACGTGGTGATGCGACAAACCTTGCTGAGCCTCTTGTCCGTTCTCCTATCAAGAGACGGATTACGACGGATAATAAAGAGTTGCCGTTTAATAAGTGTACACATACAAAGCAATGTTGAATAAAATATTTTTGATTTTGACTTGTTGGAATTGGAGATGCTTCCCCATTACATTTTTTCATTAGGCATACCAACACGACATTATAGATACACCTGAGACGCAGATTTAAGCAAAAATTATAACTGTTAAACAATTTAAAAATGGAACAAAATGATACTAGTTCCAGTTCTTGTACCCCGCTAGCTCTGTTGCATAGTTGTAGACGTCAAAATTAATTTTCATGTATATTTATATATAATTAGTAATTTGGCAATATAACGATTTCTAAAAAAGAACATTTTTGAAATAAAACTAAAAATTTTTTTTAATATTAAGCTCAGCAAATGACTCGACACCACTTGATCGCAAGCAGAAGAGGAGTCCATATAATCAATAATAAATAGGTACTATTTATTTAATCCTTTTTGAAACATGGTTTCAAATGATTGTCTGTCATTATTATGAACAGGCCATCGGGCAGGTTTCCTAGCGTAGAGGTTATGATTTTTTTTTACTTTCTTGAGTGACGTAAGTTTTTCATTCAATTGTTTTGGTTTATGTTCCTATATTATTATTTTGTTATATTTCATATTTGTATGTTAGCCTTTTATTTAATATAAGATCCTCGACCCTGAGCTGTCCACGTTTTTATTTTACTCCACTACAGTTACAATTCAATTCCGTTATTTTTAACAAAAACCGCTCGTCAATAGTGACATCAACATGATACCACTCTTCATTACTCCGCTAAGTTGAATATTTCTAGCCGTTCATACACACCTCATCTCATGTCTGAATGTCTATCACTCGTATTAAAAGAAAGGGATGCACTATACCACAATATATACTTAACATCTAAGATAAGTTTATGACGCTCACTCTAGATAACTCTTCTCTTCATTACCATAATAAATACACAAAGAATGAATCTAGGATGACTTTTACAATATCAAAATAATAACTACATCAAAGCTAGCGTAATTATATCTATCTTTTGTGAGAGAGAAAAAATCAACCCTCTAATGCCTTGGGTGCTTTCGACCCCTCGGGTGATTTATTGAAGAATGCTTTTAAACCCTTGCGGTAGCCATTGTTGATTTGTGTCTTTTATTCAGCACGGATCATTACGGGTTATGTTCGGATTTGCTCTGATAATTCTGTTGTAATAACTAAGCTTTTTGCCCAAGTTGTCTATGAGTTTAACTGGTCTCATAACGTTTTAGAAGTTGGTTTTTAAATATAATACAGCTATCTTACGGTGCTAACTCCTTACGAAAATTCCGGCTTTCTATAGAACTCCATCGTGTACGTATAGCTTCGATGTTCAATATGGCGTATTTCCGTTCATAACAATATAGCACACATATAAATGACGGATGTGACAAAAGTAATTTTCCTTTTCGTCACAACCACGGTGTTGGAAGTTTTAGTTTTTTGATTTTATTAGAAGTTTCAAAGTTACAAAAATAGTAGCATGCTATCAAGTTTATGATCCCAAACAAAGAAGGATAGTAGTGTTCGTTTCTATATAAACAATAAAATTTGATGTGTACATCTTGCATGTAATAATGATCAAACGAAAAAGTATAATTACAGTAGGTGCTGCTAGCTAATCCAGCAAAAATTTGTAATATAAAAACTCATTATAAAAATATATATTTAAAAAAAATACTATTTTAATAATAAATCATTTTATAAATTTATTTCTACAAAAATCTGGTGAAAGCCAACCACCAAATTTAGGGTCTGCGTACTACATACTGTTGGAGAAATATATATAGCACGCATAAATACTATTTTTTTTTCTTTTTTCCATAAAATACTTTATTTATTTTGAATGTATCTACTATATGTTTTCTTAACTTATTTAGAAAAATACTATATTTCGTCGATGAAAGGTTGACAACCTTACCCTGTCTGAGGTATAAAAATAGCCTATGACCTAATTCTCAGAAAAAATGATATAAAAATCGGTAAAGCCGGCCCGAAAAAGTTCGATTAAAAACACTGTGATTTGTACATATCGGAAGTAAAAAGGTCCAAATTTATAATTTTGCGACTCGTACCGCCATCTATGAACAGCTTGTGTCATTAAGAATTAAGAGAAATCCCTATGCTGGTTTCTAACGCTGTTTTGCGTTGTCGTCACTCGTCACCAAATATTAGTGCTCTTTACTGTGTTAGTTAATATAGGTAATGGAGCTGTATTCTGAACTTATAAAATAAATCTTAAATTAGTTAATAGTTGATTTAATGTAACTTTAGAATGTAATTTACTTAAATTTCTTATCTTTGCACTTCACAAGACAAATAGCTCATTCATTGCGCAATTTACCCTACACATTCTTTGTCCCGCTGACTAAAGCTTTAAGATGGCCATCGTTTCATAAATACTTATGCACCTAAGCAGTGGGTATTTACAAAAATATTAAAATTACATATTTACAATTTAGCAGATATGATTATACAACAACATGAATAAACTTTAAAAAAGAGCCACAACATCCGACCACAGATACATATACGACATCGACAGATTCGTTTGTTCGAATTTCGAATTCGAACTCAGATCCCTCTGATTTTGAAAAAACAAGGGAAAGTACGCACATGTCAATTTAGGAGAATATGATAACATTATCCAATAACATCATAATTTCCTATTCAATGGGCTAAATCCGTAATTTATAAATGTATTGCTACAAGCGACTAAGTAACTAATCACGTTATTATTCTTATAGTCTCTCACACGAAGGTATAAAATTTTTAATCCACAGATAACTTCACTCAAGGAGACTTAAAAAAATTATGACTTAAAATAACAATAAATCGGTCCTATATAGCAATTAAGTGGATAATCCTCCACATTGGCCCCAATTCCGTTGTGCACGAACTTAATTAAATTTAAGTTATGCGCATCTCTTTCTTTCCAATTCAATAACGAGAGTTGGAATGATCTTAAGGAATGTCAAATTAGTTGACACTTACTCAATCCATACACTATTGACTTATTTTAATCGGCGCTTGCGCTTTAAAATTTTTGTTTGTATTTTACTGAAAGAATAATACTGAACTTAAATTTAATTTAGTTCGTGCACTACGGAATCGCCATTTTTCGCCATCTATAAAATAAACAATTTTTTAAACCATCAATATTCAGAGAGCCTAAACAATATACCTTTCGAAAATTGCCAACGCAAACGCTTTATGAATAATAGGATAATAATAGGAAATGATTTGACATAAATCCACGATCGAAATTGTCACATTGAATACTTTTTTCAATAAACGATTCTATTGCGATTATCGACATCATATTTGACAACAAATACAATAAATTGACTAAATTCTATTAAGTAAATAATTAAAAATTGCGATTTTTATGCATCTTGATTTAATTTAAATATTTTTTATTAATTATCTAATTCTTCTTATACAGCAAAGACTCCACGGGTGTGATACACGTTTGATTATTCTTTTACTTCGCTTTGCTTATCTGTGGGACCTATGCGTTTCTCTGGCGCTGCCATCTACCGATATTTTAAAAAAACTTGTCAATGTCGGTAAAGCAGTAAACAGGAAATTTCCATATTGATCCGTTTTATATTTATTTAACGTAATATTACTGGTCAATTTTAGCTTGAAAAACAAAAATATTTTTTATTCTACTTGATTTCTTTAAATCGTACGTTTTTGTATAGTTTAAATTTTAAAAATACTGCTTTCAAAAGTACCGCCATTTATAAGCGGCATTTCTATCATTTTGCGAACCCCTCTACCGGAAGTGAGTGTTATAGGTGCTACGCAGGCGCAAATTGACCTTTCGGTTGAAGAACCCGTCGGTCACATGTGAGTGTCGATAAATATCTTAGTTTTACTGTGATTCTATAAAATAGTTCTTGGTATCGTTTTCGTAAGTATTTCATGTGGTGATTCAAGTTTTTGTGGAAATACCGGTCCATTTCGCTGTGGATTATGTGTTATAAATAATGGAAATAATATGGTTAATATGGTACCGCGGCGCCGGTTCCTTTGACAAACCGATATTTTCCTATCACAATCGCCCTCACCTTGATCATGATCAAGTTTTGTGTCTATTGCTTGCTAGTTTTCGGTGAATAAACTCGAAGTGTAGGTGTATGATAGGTTTGTGGTTTATTATTTTCGTGTGCGATAACTAAATGAAGACTTTCAAGATGTCCCGTGCAGCCACATGTTCGAATCCCACACGAGTTTCGTGTGGCCACTCTCCCGTAATCAACTTAATAGACCATGCTATTTGTTATTATATCATTATTATCCAAAAAATTTGATAATTAATCCATTTATTGATAAATTATTTATACAAAGGAAGATCGCGGTGCTTGATAGGTGGGGTTAGAGCGTTGCATATTTCAGGAAACATATGTATGTCTACTAATCATTAACTCTAATAGGTTATGCGCAGTTATTTACATGGTATTTTCACGACAATCATTTACTCAATTATGTAGGATAGTGCATGTTCGTAGTGCAAGTATTTTTGGAATATGTATTGCATGTATGTTGTTCTCGATCACACGTGGAAGTTTAACACAAACATTATGATATAGAATTACAAATAATAGAGAGTTATTCATTTCAAGTAATAATATACCATGAAATATCTATCAATTTATATGCCCATTGCTTAAGTTCTTAAAATATGTAGTGTCACCAAATTCTATCTTAAACATTTTAATATTTCTCTAACTTTGCAATCATTTAATCTTGGTGTACCAGCAACTAACTGCTATTCATTCATTCAAATTTTTATGAATAAATCTAAAAATTTTACATCAATTGTAAACTAAATGGTCTCATCATCATATAATCATTTTGATTTTATATGATTACTCAGGTTTTGTAAATCACTGTGGTTCTTAGTAACAGTGATTTACAATATATAAATATGTTTCAAGTTCTAGGTGTTTAAATTAGCAAAATTCTATCTGAGTTAATGCGAGCCTATAGAGTCGCAAGTACGGTCCCATACCGTCTTTGTGCTGAGGGTACTCGAACATTATATATAGCCTGACTATGCGTCTTGTAATACTAATGTATTCCGAGTTCAAAGTGAAGGCACAAACATACCAAGAGATTATTTTTAATTTGTACAAAAAAATACATCTTACATTTGATATTCAAATTATAAGTTGGAATGACAAAGCTAATAGCATAATTTTCAGGATAGAATAATGAGATTTTATCAAACTTACCAATAGAATATGTTGGAACACTATCCAAGGAACAGTTAATCATAATGATAAAACTGCAAAATTCTGTCATAAGATATAATTAATATTTTAACTTATTCCAGTTGACTGTATTTTTATTTTTATGAACTCTGGTATGATTGTAAATAACTTATTTGATCTGTAAAATTTCATAAGAGATGGTTATTTTAATATGATTTTTCTTGATGTACAATTTCATAAAGTTTCTTCAATAAACAAAATGTCAAGTCGCAATGCTATTGCTATTAACTCATGGCTGGAGGCTGATGGCTATTAATCAATCAGGTTATCATGTTTAGATCTTGTCTTCTAAGCTGCAGACTCTTATCAGATCAGTTCTAGCCAGTTTATACTAAGTGATTTTATGCACTGTATTCCTCCAGCAGTGTTGCCGATGGCTGGCAAGCAGATTGGTTTAAGAAGGGGTGTCTGATTTTCTTAAAATATGAATCTAAAATTTTAAAATTTGTCATTTTAAACTATGTTACTATGGTAACAGTGTTCATTAAGCCAGTAGTAGATTTGAATTTATTGTATTATCTGTAAGCCATTAATAGAGTTTAGAGTAGAGTTACAGAATTAGGTCACTTGTATCTTCACAATAAGTTAGGTGAACTGTAATTTTGATTACCTTAATTTGATGTGAAGACGGAGTGAACAATACCAGTATGATATCCAATATGGTATAAAGAAAATGGATTCCTTCATTTTGGATTTTAGTATATTACAAATACATGTTTTGTTTGATCAGCAGCAGTTATTACAACCATCTCTGTATTCTTCAATCACCCAAGTGTATATTGCCAAAATCTCACTTTTTGTGAGTTCAGTGAACCAAAAGTCAATAACCTGAATGCTAAATTTTTTCTCACTTGAGTGTGATTCATGATCACTGTTAATGCCAAGGTTTTATTAATATTGTCTTCAGTCATTGTGTGTATAAGTATGATAACAGCAATTCAGTGAAAGGGATTGTAGTTTTTTATTTTTATTTTTTCAAGATTTTATTTAAATATTACCATTAAAGAAAATTTTCTTGTTGAATGTTATTGTAAGAGCGACATAGTGCGATAATTAACTTTAACACACTATTTATTTCATTCCTTTATTTCTTTAATTATATTATTTTTTGACAGATCACTTCAGACCGTAGATAAAACTCACCACACAACACAATGGGTGATATTGAGGACACACACTTTGAGACCGGGGATTCCGGTGCTTCGGCTACCTTCCCCATGCAGTGCTCCGCCTTGCGCAAGAACGGTTTCGTCATGCTCAAGGCGCGCCCTTGCAAGATTGTGGAGATGTCCACCTCTAAAACCGGAAAGCACGGTCATGCTAAAGTCCACTTGGTGGGCATTGACATTTTCAATGGCAAGAAGTAAGTATATATTTTTTATTTTAAAAAATTTAAAAATTAAATTTTACATAATTTCAGTGACAAAGAAGATACATTATTTTAGATTTCTACTTTCACAAGATACATTGAATCAAGTACAACATATTATCTACCTTAACTATTTGCATAGTAACAATATCTTGTACAAAAAATAATCTCTGTGACCACTTAATAGGTTATCAATAAAAATTGCAACAAAAACTGAAGATAAATACTATTTACTTCGCAAACAAGTCTCATAGCATTGTGTTTTAAAGATAATAAATATTTTTAATAGTCTGTATAACATATGTTTCAAATATTTAAGGGTTGTGTACAGCCTACGAGCCCATAGAGTCGCAAGCACGGTCCCATACCGTCTTTGTGCTGAGGGTACTCGAATATTATAAACCAGACCCGACTATGCGTCTCGTTTTACGACTGTATTACGGGATCACCGTACAGGGCCACAACTATCTTCAAAATTCATGTATTTCAGTTAATATCTCTTTTAAATTAATTTATTAAGCCATGATATACCTCCAGGAAAATAAACAACTTAATATTCAAATCATGTCTTGACCTATGATCTTTATAAATTACAAATTACTGTTTCACTGACCTTATGTATGTGTAGTAAGCCTCAATAAATAATGTCTAATTCTGTGAACATAACAATACGTCTATGATTATTTAGGGTAGTCAACGCGAGTTTCAGGTGTGTTACGAGCTAGGGTTGTAGTAGCCGCCTACCATGAAGCTAGCTGTAAACGTTTTATCAAGCTTGTTATAAAAAAAATAATATTTAATAAATGTTGAATGCATTCAATTACTGCTCTGTAAGTTAAATTATACCCCAGGCTTCAGTTTTATAGCCTATTGTAAAAGATTACCATCATCTGTATTGTATCACACATTGATTTTTAAGAATAATGAAGCATATGGAGCAAGATAAGTAATTTCGAGAATTTACATAAAAATACTTTCTTCACAACAAAAGCTTGTCTCTTTTATCCAGATATGAAGATATCTGCCCCTCTACCCACAACATGGACGTACCTCACGTAAAGCGCGAGGACTACCAGCTGACTGACATATCTGACGATGGCTACCTAACCCTTATGGCTGACAACGGCGACCTGCGCGAGGACCTCAAGATCCCGGACGGTGACCTCGGCACCCAATTGCGCTCTGACTTCGACAGTGGCAAAGAGTTGTTGGTGAGTTTGAGTTTTAACTCTGTTGATTTTTAGGTAATTTCCCTTTACAACAGAGGTTGGTTTTTTTATGACTAACAAAAAAACACAGGTTCACTTCTTAACTGGAACACTTACCCAACTGAAATGCTAAATCCTCCAACACAGAATTGAAGAGCTCATTTCGAAAGTCATGAATGAAATTGAACATCTATTAACTCAACTTGAAGCTCAGGAAAGAACCAGAATGGGCCTTCTAGAATCAGCTTATCCTTGAATCAGCAGACTACATGTTCTTTCGGTCCAAGGATGCAGTAAGGCTTATGGCAGGGACATTTAAGGTATAGGAAGAGTTCATGGCTAGGGAGACACCAAAGACCCATATATTACAAAGACCACTGTGACTTGATCATAGCTAGTCACCTTGAAAACTAAAATTGTATATAAATGTTTAAGACTACTATTTTGATATTACAAAATAGGTTTTTATGGGAGTTAAATTTATCTTTATAGCCCCATGATAAGATAGCATAACTGAGAACTATTTTTTTATACTAATTTCAGTTGCAATTAAAACCACAACCGTCAGGAGTATTACGTAATCACTGTCTTTTTGTAAAACTCGTACTTAATTTATTTTATTCTCGTTCATTCACATGTATACAATCATTGTATTCACATGGATAAAATAATTTTACAATTAAATTAATCAAAATTAAATTTTATTAATCAAAGTAATGTATATGCCGAATTAATTGCGGCATGTATAGACAATATATTTTTAATGGTTTCTGTATTTCTGAAGAAATGAGACTTCCATGTCCGGTATTTCAGGGTATTTTGGTTTATAGTGAACTTTTTTAAAAATAATAATAATAGCCTTTATTCATACAGTAAATAACGAACATTTATAATAAATCCTAGCTTCCGACTCCCTGTCTGTATGTCACTAGTTGACAATAGACTCAAACAGTGGCCATTTTTTCTATATCATTAGCCACTCTCGTCTATGCACCAAATGCTTTATTGTCATCAACCAACTGACTAAATGGTCTAACTCGTTATTTCTTGTCACCCATTTTTCATTTTGATTGTGTGAATTATTGAAGGCTTTTTTATGATATCTCTTGTTCTGGTTTGAGTCTTAATGGTTGCAAATTTTAATTCTATTATAGTCTTTTCACTATCATACTTCTTTCCATAGAATTTTTGTACTTTTCGAACTTCTTAATTAGATAAGAATATTGTTTAATTCTATAAAATTAAATCTTAAAATCGAGTATAGAGTCACCAGCACATTTTATTGGTGTGTCGGTGCTAAATGCACTCGGAAATAGAACCTCTTCCCTTAACCTGAGCTGTTTTAACATAATTAGCTATATGGACAATGGGCTTAGAGAACATTGTTGTAATGAATTCAATTTAAAATGACTCAACTTACTAAATAGGACAGTACAAGCGAAGCTATTGATCTCTCTAATAATGTTAATGACTAATAATGTGAATGAGTTATAAAGTCAATATTATAATTAAAGTTAAAATTAATATTACTTAGTTACTACCTAACCATTACTGAAAATGTTGGTAACCTTATACTCTTCTAAAATTAAGGATTTTTTTAAGTTGACACACATGGGTATTTATAATTCTACAAACAGATAATAACCGACACAAGGAGACACTATAATATTAATTTAAAATAAGTCACAAAGCAGTCAGTGTGTTGTGCTTGTGTTTGATATTGCCATTATACTAATAATTTATTACCCAATATCTTGACAAAGTACCTTATCATGAATGATAAAAGGAACTACTTATAAACACTGTAAAGTAAAATAAAAACTAAAATCGTGTGATTATTATCTAGGACATAGAATTTTAGTAATATGTCTGCTATGAAAAATGTTACAACGCCATGAGTCATTTCTATATTTACTTTAATCAATAACACTTGCAGTTATGTTAGAAATGCTAACTGATAACTATTAAACATATAAATCTCTAACTAAACAATCATCAAATAATTGAGTATGTAGAGATGAGGCTTTAGATTACATAAATTATATTAATAAACATTCTAAGCCAATCTTGCAGATCAATAATACCGTGTTATCTCTAACACTGATTATGGGAACTGGGCACTTATTATCAATGTTATACAATAAATACTTTTTATTTTTACTTTCGCAATAACACCATTGTAATCACGACAGTAATATTACATGTACATATAATGTATGTAATAGTACTGTCGTGATATAATATAGGTATGTATATTACATTATAATGACCACATTACATCAGTGTAAAGTGACTTACGCGGCAATATTGAATTTGCCACCCAAGATTAATTAAGCAGATTTCTACTGAACTATTTTTTACATTTATTTAACCAAGTAAGGAGGCGATTGTTCATATTAATATTGAACCTGAGTAACCATACTAAAGTTTAGATATTTAGCATTCTTTTTAATACACTTAGGCTATTTAACCAAAAATGTAAACAAACAATTCGGATTGATGTTGCTTGTCAATGCATAGTTCAGTGATGCAAACATGTACCAAAAACCACACTTTAAAAAGGTTTTATATCATAAATATATGTTTGTAAAAATATTTAAAAAAAGAATGTTCTTTACCTTGCTGTTGCAATTGAGCCTGATTTTGATTTATAACTATGGAATTTGTTTTATTTGATCAAGTCACACAAACATTAAATAATTTCGTCAATAGAAAAAATAAATGTCCATGTTCTTAGCTGTTGTGAAAATAAAATAACGGTTTACTCTTATTAAAATTCCGTTTTTTTTATATTTGGAAGGCAATGGGATGAAGCTTAACCCTTGTGTCATGTAATTTTTTTTTATTTCTGTGGTTCCTTTGTTTAGATTATTTTTGTAATAAAATAAACATTCAACATTAAAAAACAAAGGGACTTTTCTTTGAGTTATTTTCTTTTAAATAGTTTAATTCCCATTTAATAGTGTTTTGCAATGAAACTGACGTAAAAATTCAATAGCTATCAAAAAAGATTTAAAGGAAAATATAGTTGCGTTTTATAAGCTGAGGAACACTATTTTTTTCCCCATGCATTTTCCATCAACAATAGCAAATATCAAAAACATCTCATCTTTGCCACAAGTGACTTGTTTCAAAAATGGATGTTGTTATCAATTATGTGTTTCCCTTCATTCCAAGATGCCTGAACCGATTTGAAAAATTCTTTTTTTTTGTTTGAAAGGGTGCCCTACCAATACATTGTCATCAAGTCAGGATCTGATGATCATATTAAAATCTACGAAAACCCCCATAATAGTGATAAAATGTTTTGTTTTGTGAAAGCACTTTAGACCTAACCACAGGTATATAGAATATTTAAGTTATTCAAATAATATGTAAGAGAGAGGTTTCTCGTGATTGTTATTAGCTTTATAAGCTGGTTGACCTGCAAGGGTTCTCGCCTGCCCTTAGTTACAATTATCTTAGTATTAATTATGTGTCATATCGTTACAATTACCTTAGTATTAATTATGTGTCAATTAGTAGCCTATGTAGGCTATTAGTATACAGAATGCAGTGAATTATCTAAGAAAAAATACCATATCTTTGATAATAATGTGTATAGTTTTTAATGGAGCATACAAATCTTCATTTCATTGAGATTTTTATTGTTTCAGTGCACCGTATTGAAGTCTTGCGGCGAGGAGTGCGTAATCGCAGTTAAGGCAAACACAGCTCTCGACAAATAAACCAACTCAGCATTTATAGGGATATAACAAGCTATAATTTTTTTACAATCAAAAACTCTTACATAAATGTAAACAATATTATGTATAATTTAACGTAAAATATTGTGGCACGGCGCGGAGCTCGCGAATACTCTCAACTATACTGTCGGGCAGCATACATGTGGATACAACTTTATTGTGTGCGTTTCAGCGGCGGGCTTAGTCGCTTCGCTCAACGCTATATACGGTAATTTTGTATAAGCAATCATTTCTAGAGACTGAATGTTTATTGTATGCATATTTTGTAGTTGTCTCTAGTTCTAATACTAAAAATATGATTCCTCATTCCGTTGCGAGACAGCTCCATCAAATTTTTAGTAGTAGAAGTTTAATAGACCGACTGTTGTGACATTATTGTTAACAAATGAAATAGTAACTTATGAAAAGCGCGAGTGGCGCTGCTACATTAATTTATTTAAATAAGTGTAATAGTGTATCGTGTAGCTAATGTATAGAGCACAATAATAGTGTGGAGGCGGGCACGACTCGCGGCGAGGACGGCCGACGGCGGACTGCCGACAGCGCGTCGTGGCCGCCTCGAGCGAGCGTCGCGGGCGCCGCGCCAGCCGGCCGGAACTTCTCGTTTGTTTTGTTTTGTTTGTTCTCTTTTCGCTTCGACGTCTACGTAACGTTAACGTTAAGTTGCGAACCGCCGAATAGTTTGTTGATCGACATCGGTGAAATTCCATGTGGTGGATATTAAATGTTATAGTGGTTTATAATCTGACGAAAAGATGGACGCAAACTTGAAGTTATTACCATATTTTAATGCTAAATTAATTAATACATATTAAAAAATCAAAAGAAAAAGAAACAAAAAAATAGAAATAAAGGAAAATTCTTGAATGTGGTGTGTGATTGATTAGTCCTCTTTTGTAAGTGCGGCGGCGCCCGGCCCGCGGCCTTCGATCCCTTCGTGCATGAGGCGAGACACTTGCCATCTGTTCTAATACACCGCTCAGTTCTGACCACGGTCCTCAACACTCCTACGTCTAATCTTTACATGTGCTAAATCGTTGAAGACTGACTGATGAAATGTCACTTGTGAAACGAATATCATCAGTGAAGACTGAATGTGCATTTTTTATGAAATAGTTATGAAGTTTCGGCTTGCCTCGGCCTTTCCTTGCTCTCTTTATTTGAACACATGAAATGTTACAATTATCGAGTGGCTTAATGTTGCCTCAACTCCATGTTTGTAAGTATAGTTAACTCCGACGCCGCCACGGTAACAGCAAGTGTTGCTTCTAGGGGCTAGGGTAGGGTGACGTCACTGTCTGGACTCATAAACTTTTGTAACATCAAATTGTCAAAGACGATTGATATACGAAATTAATGTAAGAATGTAAGGTAAGGCCCTAAAGGAGAGATATTTTTTTATGCATTCAAAATCTAACATCGCAGGTTGTAAAATAAATTTTAGCCTCCTTAGACAACAGAGTTGTTGTTCATCTGTATATTTTTTTTTTCTCTAAAAATGGCATAATCGTTATTGTTGTTAAGTTTTATACTTAGCAGCTTGTAATGGGGTTTTTTATTTAACAAATAAAAAACTTTATACATTATATGTAAAGACAGTGAAAGGTGTAAAATAAAATAATATTAGTAAAAAGAAAATTTTCTTTTGGTCAGTTTAGTCCCTAAGGAGACCTCATAGAACGGTTTCTGTAACTTGGGTATGTATGTACGATATCCAATGATAGGATATTGTGAGCAAAAACTTATTCTTACCAGTTTAGAGTAATGTCGGTGCACCTATAAGTTGTCATTAGGAATTTATTGCTCTCTGCACGCGGTCTGTTGCTTACCCTGACTAAGTCGCATTTGTAAAACGAGCTATAACTAACCAGATTGAGCGTGTCTTCACTTGCGGATTTAACCCCGATATCTTTAGGTCTTGAAGTATTAATAATTTTATGGTAAGCTGTCATTTGCCAATTTAATCGATTTCTACAAAAATCGCACTGTAAGTACAATGGTATATGTGTTTATGACAAAATGCAACTACCGTAAGTGTAAATTCTGTGTTGAATCTGCAAATGAAAGACGCCTTACAGTTGAAATTTAATTGGCACTGCATTTATTTAAATTACAATGAACACTTACAGGTATAGCTCGTGTAGATGTACTCTCTTTATTACAATAGTATTGATGTTATTGGCATAGGAGCCAGGCTAAGACCTTGTGATGGAGACGTATTTCTAATATTTGTATTGGTTTTGTGTGAATTTTATTTAGGAATCTGAAATTATTTTTTTACATTGGGGCGTAGGTAAAGCGATGTGACAGTATTTGAACCTGTATATACGTAAGAAGGTACATGCAATTTCGTACTACGATTGAACACATTTTAACAAATTTCTAACGTATATGTCAATGTGGAAAAATTCTACCGAATTTAATAGTAATGGCCAATAAATATATGTAAATGCAGTATAAGTATTTAACAGTCTGTCGAATTAAATCTGTACAAAAGGAACGACCGTGAGTTGTGATTCATCACCTTTTATGTAGATTGCATAGATTTTTAACCCTCTATTACTTTTGTTAACTATTAGAAGTCATTTTTAGTTCAATTAACATTTATTTCAGCTGACTACAAATACATATATACGTTTTATGTTTATACATTTTTGTCAATACTCCGCATATTTATACTTGAATCCCTATCCGAGCCATAAATGTAAAAGACATCTAAATTTTGTTATCAATGAATATTTGGATGAGTTTTAAGTTGTTTAATAATTATAGCAGTTTCATTGTTTGTGAAACTTTTAATTTATATAAATAATTCCTAACTTTGGTAAGTTATATCAATCACATTTGATCTTTTTTGACACATCGTTTAGGTAATTCACTGCATAAATCGTCAATAGCATTTCTAGCCGCGTTAAACAAAGTCTTTTTCCCTTTGTTGTGCCAAAATCATCTATTTCTTTCTTACACTGTAGACACAGTGACTGAGATTTAGCGTCAGATACGTTTTTAGTGTTTCTAACAATTGCAACACTTAGGCACAAACTTGTTATTTGCCACATAGCTCTACGTATCTGCCTAGCGCCAAATGTGCCGCACAGCTCATTACGGAGAGCTGAGGTCCGCTCTAGAGGCAAGTTAGTGTATATGTCTAATTCTTAAAGATTAAAAGGAAGCGAAATTGTTCGAGATGCAAAATAAAACCTTCCTTCATTGACACAGTATTTTGAAACCACAAATAATTTGTGATAATGGTTTAATTACAGCGCTTTTATTGGATGTTCAATCGAAACAAGTTGCGGTCATGATTTTAGTTATTAAAACAGGCTTTATCCAAGTCCAGATCGCATGCATATATAAACAAATATAGCATGTACAGTCACGTTTTAAAAAATGTATACATTAAAAGATAAACATATGTATACTTAAAATATATTACATAAGAAATAAAGTTATGTTAATATATTTTGAAGTCTTAAATTTTCAAGACGTGGCCATAACTAAGGAGCAGTATCATTAGCCGCAATATACTCCCAGAAATTTATCCATTACTAACCAAAGAAAAATAAATTTAACTGACTAACAGATTTTGCGAGAAACAAAAAAAAACAACTAATTTTGTACAAAGGGCGATCTTATCGCTAAAAGCGATCTCTTCCAGGTAACCTTAGGATGGACAGGATTCAAGATAAAGTACTTAGTTATAACGTTTAGATCTTGTATATAATTCTTGAAGATAACTACGTTTGATATTCGCGTTAATATTACTCATCCAAGAAAGCGACAGTTAAAACGGTTTTGTATCACTTAAAACTACAAAGATGTATGTAAGTATATGAATCGTTAAATAAATAAAGATCTCTCTACCTACTGCTTTCTGGAGTCCGGCACGATAGGTAGAACGGTCTATTAAAACGCTGTATGCACTGGTTCGCATGAAATATTTTTCAGGTGGTAAGTGTGTTCTTAAAGTATTATGGTTTTCCTACAAAATGAGTAAGATGGAACGAAAGATATTCGACCTTGGGTTCTCACTTATGATGCTGCAGCCTTGGTTTTCACAAAGGACATTGTACAAGTTAAGAGTAATCTAGCAAGCGCTGCAGAGAATTACTTTTAGGACAGTTTTTAATCTGGTTACTCTGTCCAAACATTACTTTGGTATTGTAGATTTTATCCAACTAATCATTTCATAGAAGTAGCATCGCCAATACTTTTTCTACTCACAAGAAATGAAATATTGTTAACGGTGAGGTTTCGTAAGTAATTATTTTTTTGTAGTAAAGAATATACTAAGAGTTAAAAGATATAACAATTTATTAAGCGTTTTTAATACCTGTATCCATAACAAATCTATTGGAGATCACAACCAACTCTCCCAGTTTTCAATATGCCTAATTAAAATTAATAGCCGCGAGATTTTCTTATAGTTAAGAGGTTGATCTGTAGTAAACGTACAGATGTTTGAGCAGAAAGTTGTCGCAACCGCCAGCACCGCCCTTGCTTTTACCACAGGAACCGCCTTAGATATTTTTTTAATAAGTGAATGGGGTATCCATTTTAACTCAAAATAAATTCATTCTAAAAATATATCAATCATGTAAAAAGCGGCTAACTGAGAAAGCTAGCAAAGTGTACATATAATAGTGACATGAAATGATAAACATTGAGAATGCAATGATTCATCGAAGTAAAAATACTTCAGGCACTAAAATCACAGACCAACAATGTCTCAAATTTTTTTAATATTAGGTACCTACTCCTTGAGCATAAACAACTTTGGGACATACCTTTTAAAGGATATTCTATGAAATATATCCATTCATTCAATTAAAAGTAGTAGTAGTAAAGTAAAATAACAATCTTTGGATTTCAATAATCTATCAATGAATGAGATTGCTTAGGTGGCGTTAAATATTAAAATTTCACATATACATGCGAAAATTGGGTAGCTTTTTGAAACTCATTAAATGTTTTTAAAAATCTTATAGTCAAAACATTCAGAAAAAAAGCAGAATCACGTTTTATCTTCGTGATTATTATTATCTATTGACTTGGTTGAGTCTTCAACGTCCATTTGGTCTTCATCATCTGAACCACTATCCGAAGATATTTCTATAACAAGAAATGGATCTTCAATGTCAATTATAGTAGCCGTTAAACTGTCATCGTCCATCTCATTTAATTCTCTCAATACGTCTTCAACGGTTCGTTCAATTTTAACCTTTATGTCTTTAAAATTTTCGATTTGTAGATCTACATTATGTGTGCCTTTTCGACATTCTGTTTTATGATCGTATTCTGAATCTTTCGTGTTCTTTATGTTCTCTTTTCGTCTTGCAAAATTAGTATTGGATTGAATTTTACTAAGCTCATTTTCAACTGTTTCATATTCATGACAAGGTCGAGAATCTTCATCAAGATTATTTTCTATTTCTATATTTAATACTTCAATGCGATTGGAGCTATTTGTTATGCCTTGACTCAGAACATCTTGCAAATTATTACCAATATTCAAATTGGACTTAGAAGCTTCATCAACCATCGAACTTGTGAACGCGGTATTCATTTTCAATTGTTTTGGATCATTTGATTTGAAAAAGTGGTTACAATCTTTTAATTTACTATCAGGGCACTTTTCGCATTGTATAGACCCATTATCTAATGGTGTTATTACTTTCGTATGGTCTGATTGATTTCCATTTCCTTGCAATGTAAAATTAAGCTGAGATTTCGTTTTGTTTTCACTAAAAACATTCCGAATCGACCTTGATTCTGGCGGCATATTGTCTGTACATAAACTATTTTGGCAGTTATTTAAATCTTGATTTATATTTACTTTATTTTTGCTTTGTGGCACTACTCCTTTGCTAGGTTGACTAATTTTTGAAACATTTGGAATTACAGAACTGTAGGAAGTATGTATATAACAGTCAATTTGTTCAGATGCCTTGTCTGTGTTATCGAATTTTCGGAGTGGGCTATGATGAATATGACCATTGAACTGCTTATAACCGTTTATTGGAGTTGATTGTTCACAATTTAAAGCTGACGTTTTAGTTTTATTTGTATTAATATCCTTACAAGAAAAACCCTGAGTAATTTTAATTTGTTTTTGTTTCTTTTTATTATCTTCACTGTCATCAGTTTCTTCCATTTCTACATCATTACTTATTATCTGTTCTTTATAAGGATTATTCTCCATAGCAGCGTATCTGAAATTAGCACACATATTTTTATAGGAAACAATATTTAATGCTTTAGCGTTACTTAACCTGTCATACAATCTGGACACACTTGTTTTTAACTGTATCAAGGCACCCGGGTTTACAATTCCGCTCAATAAGTTAAAGTCTCAGGATGCTTGATCGATCGCATTAAACAAAATTGCACCCTATTTGCAATTGAACTGGATAAGTTTATATTATTTTTTACATAAGAATCAGAATATCTGCATCCAATTGTTTTTCAGTTATATACATGCCGCCAATAAATGCCCCAAACAAGTGATATCACACGTTAGGAAGTAACTTGCAAATATATGGGCGCAACTTTGTAATTTATAGGCTTATTGAGGATTTTGTCTAGATAAATAGATAGTTGGTACGTTTAATGAGAAACTGATAGTAAAATTGTTTTAAACGAATTTTGTTACTATTCATGGGAGTGAAAATATCAAAAATAATTAGTTCAGCGATCAGCTCACACGATAATAATCCAAATGTGTTATGAAGACTTGAAACTTAATTATAATGCAATATAATTTATGCAATGAATTACTTACTTGTCAAGTAAATCACGTTCCTTGCGGTTAGCGATGAGTTTGTTCGCTTCAAGCTTGGCAGCGAGCTCGGGGTCCGTGTCCGCGGGGTCATCTAGCTCACTTTTTATTATACTTAGCATGTCACGCCATTCGCGCCTTTGACGACTGCGCTGGAGTGCACGGCCGCAGTACGTAAACAACGCACGTGCTAAAACATCAAGCTGTCTGGTTATTGCTGGATTTCAATAATATATCTACGAATGGTTTCGCTTTCAGGGCGTTAAATTTTGACAAAACTTATGTATGTTAGAATTTAAGTTTCATTAATCTATCAGTGGATACATAGATTGATTAGCATAAATGGCGCCCAAAGGAAATGACTTATCTCATTGATGACGACTAAAAATATGTAGTCTAAATAAACTGTCATTGATGAAGTTTTAATTATATTATATTTCCAAAAGTTTTCACTGGTCAAAAAGATCAATCACTGAAATTTAAACAGCTAATAATTAACCAACCTTCATACATAATCTTGTTCTTGTCCCAATTTAAACTCCCCTCCGCGTTGGCTGCCCAGACGCAGTGCACTACCTCTTCAAAATCAGGAAAATGAGGTAGTCCATCACTTCTGATGTTTCCATTAATTAAAGCCTGTAGTTTCTTTAGTGGCAGCTCGGATCTCAAGTCAACAGCACGGAGTCTCACCTCGCGACGCTTCACTGACTCCTGACCAGTCAATTCACATAATTTCTTGTAAAGCTTCACAATTTTTATTTGGAAACTAAAATCAAATATTATCAAATGAGCATTCAATTATCAGAAACCTCCATATTCTGAAATTATAAATTGTAGGAGCAGTTACTGTTAGCAACAACTTGATAAAGTCAAATTAAATAAATTTCGAAAATATTAGTGGATACAATCCACTTTGTCGGCTACACCTGGCTCGTTTAAACTTAAGGAAATGATATAGTCATACATTCCTTTTACACTACTTAAATACTATTGCCAAAGTCTTGTCAAGTTATATAGAATCAATAAATATAATGGAACATAATTTATTTTGTCATAAAAATCTTTCTTTATTATGGTCATACCACATAAATAGGGATCCTGTAGAAACTATGTGGAATAAATAAATAAATTATGAAAAAATCTAGCGATGAAAGATTGGAATGGGTGACTTATCTCACTCAACCGTGAGGATGATATTTCCCCGTATGGACATTCCTTAAGGTTTAACTTTTACGTTATTCCTGTAACATTTTACTGTTATACACAATATTCAGATTATTTACTTTACAAGTACATTAAGTGTCATTCAGTAACTAACATCATCATCAACAGTCTATAATACATCCCATTTCTAGGCAAAACATATAAGTTTGGCCCATATCACCATCACCCATACCGTCTGCAGGTAGGTATGTGAAATTGGTTACCAACAGCACAAGATACTTTCAAATGCATATTTGAAATAATGCTGTATTGTTGGTACAATGACAATGAGACAATTTTACCAAACAAACAAAAATGTCTTACTATTCACTTTGTATGTAAGGTGAATCATGTGTATCTACTGTAACTTCTCTATTATTCATTTCATCTACTAGACTCTTGTATGTCCTTATTTGATTTTCAATAATCTTTATTTGGTTAGTTATTTCTTCTTCCACATTGTGACTATTGGGTGCCTGACTGTACCAAGGCTCTAAATAAGCTTTTTTGGGTTTGTTTGGAAGAACTACCTGGGATAAATTATTTTCAAGAATTTGCTTCTCTGAAATAATATTTCTAGAGTTATCCTCAACTCTGATGTTTAAAGTTTCTTTTTCACTAAAAGAATTATGTGCACATTGTGTCACTATTTTTTTCTCAATATTTTTACTGCTGGTTGACTGACTATGCTCAGGTTCCAAGAAAAGAATATTGTTACTTTCCAGTTGGTTTGGAACTACTTCTTGAGGTAAATCATTTTCAAAAAGTTGTTCCTCTATAATTGTAGTCCCAGAGTTTTCTTTCACTCTAATGTTCAGTCTTTCATTTTCTTTTTCATTATCTAGATTGTTCACAACATTGACATTAATATCTAGAGCTACAATATTTATTTGTTCTTCCAAATTTATTATAGGCACCTCAAACTCTTCCTCCACCAGATTTATAACTGTATTGTCTAGTCTTTGTATTTTTGATCCATTTTTTTTACTACAAAGCTTTTTTCTAAATGATTTCTCTAAAATAAAGAAACAGCTATTACTTGTGAACAGTGTTACATTAAAAGCGTAGTTTTATGATACTCAATAAAAATCCATCATCTATTTAATATAAACTAAATATAATTATATAAATATCACTTTCAAATTGAATGTTCAGCAAATTGCTGAATACATTATACATATTTCATTACCTTTTACTTTAGGTGAGAAAGTTACCAAATCACCTTTTTTCTTTTGCGTTTTCTCTTTATTTTTCTTCAAGATTTCACAGAAACCTTTAACATGAGAAAATTTATGTAAGGGATCTGTTTCAATTTTACGAACAGCATTAGTCAGGGCCCTCTCAAACTGTATGGATTTCTTATATTCATTATCAGTTTCTCTATAAAGTGGTACTAGTGTTCTCTTCATAACTCTGAACATACCACCTGAGTTATCAAGCTCTATGCATCTCTCTATTAACTGTCCGAGCACATGATTCTCTTTGAATATATCATAAAATTTATCCTTGTTAGTTTGCTTGCGTACTTCTAGTATTTCCACATCATCATTGCTATTATCTTCATCCAAGTCAATAATGTTGGATAGTGAAACATTCAATTCAGGTAAATCATCTATTACTATAGTTTCCATAATGTTGCTATATTTTCATCTGCAATAAAATTAAATAAAATATTTAATATAGACATTCAAAAGTTTATAAATAAATCTATCAAAAGTAAGGAAATGGCAAGTAAAAAGTTATAAGCTACTTTACTTAGAAAATAAAATAAACACAATATATATTGAAGACCTGCTTGCTACCTTTTGGGTCACATCACTTTAGGATTATCAATATTAAAGCTAACTATAATATTTAAATTGATCAATATTTAATGTTAAGTGGCATGTTATTAAACATATGAATTCCCATTTAGAATAATTTTATCATAGAAATTGAGTGGAACTGCAGAAATTCATCAAAATTATTTTAGTTTACTCCAAGTATGTTAAATTATGAAAAAAATAATGAATTTTTATATTTTGATTTCCATTAGAGTATTTAAATGCATTGGTTATTATTAAGTAATGTTATATATATGTATAATTAATTTGAATACAAAAATGGTTACTATAAAAAATCACCATTCTTCATAGTAGGCATATATATTTCGCTTCAAAAGGATCAAAAATTATTGTACCTTCAAGTTGAAATTAATCTTTAATATATGTATATATTATGGTCAGAATTAGAAAAGGATGTAGATGTCAGCATATTATAACATTTAAAAAATAAAACTTACTACACACAATGATTTTGCATTTGGTTTACCAAAAAAGTAACAACAAAATTTAACTAAAATATTTTTATAAATATGATAAATATTAATGGAATATTTGTTTACCTTCTTTTTAGACTGAAGTTTCACAGTGGTTCAGTCTTCTATTCTTTTTCTATCCGCATATTATATTTCATATAATAAATATGTTATAATAGTTATATATTATTGTAATAATAAACATGCAAATATAAGACATATTAATTTCATAATGGACATCAATATAATCGAAGTATATACCAACACTTACAGCAGGCCTACCGCAACCTCATAATCAGGCTTGTTTTGTGGATGATTTGATGAACAAGTCAGACACCAAAGAATGTTACTTATTTACATTACATCCAAAAAAATAACCATAAAATTTTAATCACAAACTAAATAGAGAATTTTAATTGACAACTTATTCGTGTCACAAGTAAATGTTTTTGTTATGTCTCCCTATTAAAGCGAAGAAAAAGGAAACTACAGCCCATACAGCCATACCTCAAGTAGTTATTTTCAGTTATTTGTCGTTCCAAGAAAACAGTGCACAACTTTTTTGTTGTTTTTGTCTAAGGAACTCTATCTATTGCCTTTGCCTAATAATTTTAGGTACTGTATGTTTAATTTCCAATATTTATACAAAAGGCCTTAAATATTAATGCCGACATATTCTAAGGATTAATTTCGATGCGAAAGTATGTTTTAAATATTAAAGAAGAAACTATATACATTTAAGGCTTGTAGAGAATTTTTGACATTCTTAAGTCTAGATTCTCCGTGTACAAAAATTATACACCCAAAACAATTCGTTCATAATAAGGCAGATTGAAACATAGACATGTATGGTATTTGCCTGTCAACCAGCAAGCTGTTTACTCATTGTTCGATGCAATCGAACAATGAATAAACAGCTTGCTTCAAGCCTCCAAATTGTCACGTTCTATCACCTTGTCTGACGTACCATCATCTGCATTGATTAGAGAGTACGCAGTTCACAAGTTAGTTCAGTATCATTTTAAACAACACCATACAAATTATATGATGACAGCCCA
Source organism: Acentria ephemerella (assembly GCA_943193645.1). Lineage (NCBI taxonomy): Eukaryota > Metazoa > Arthropoda > Insecta > Lepidoptera > Crambidae > Acentria > Acentria ephemerella. The sequence continues at coordinate 9,057,627 of OW971891.1, forward strand.
ATTTACCAAAGCCTTATTACATTTGTAATAAGACCTTTCACACGAAATTAAATAAAAACACGTTCATAAAGATAAATATTTATTTATTTAGAGAGGCCAATTCAAAATTATTATTACTATGAAATTAATCGCAACAATAAAACATTGGCTCGTTGCAGTTATATCTAATTATCATATTTTTAATATACTGTATCTCTTATATTATGCCTTAATTTACAAGGTATCTAATTTACAATAGTAAAAGAATACTAAATGTAAGCAAAAAGAAATGCAATCATCGCAAACAATGAGATGGATGACAAGGGCAACATATTGATTACCTACCTAAACTAAAATGAGGTATAAAAGAAATAGTTCGTGAGTTCTGGTTTTAGTATACATACAACTTTATAATAACGGCTAATTACATTTTTTATTCAATTTTGGCAAAGGGAGCATGATTATACAGCCGTGTCCAATTTAATTTGGCTGTAGTTAAAATGAAATATTACTATGATTACCTCGTCTGCTCAGTGCCGGATGAAAAATGAAATAAAAAATTAAACTTAGCCATGGGAAACTGTTAAACTAATAGGTGCAAAGTGTAAAGAGAATGACGTCTGTAACTTTTCCCTTACAAAACAATAATTTTAAAGTAGTAAGAGACAAACCTAGTGTTAAAATATCTTAGTAACAGACCCTCATATTTGTAGGCAATTTGTGACTACACTGTTAATCACATTATTTCGATAGAATTTTATTTTCTTGTATGTTATCATTTCAAAACAATATATGAACGCAATTTCTTTATATGAGACCTAATACATTATCATACAATTTACAAAAGATAATTCTATGAAGATATTGAAACAAACTATAATATGGACTATAATTTCGAAGCACCATGGTGCAAGACACCTATAATTAAATGATTAATTTCAAATCTTCGATAGAATTTACAATTTCTAGATTTACACATTGTTTCATAAGTTTTTGAGAATTTCTTAGAAGCAGTTTCATACGCAAGCATTTTGATTCACTTTACGATTTTTAAAAAGATGTGGTTCATAGGCACTCTTAATTGAAATTATTAAGGCATTGCTACACAGCGAGCTAAGCGAATACTATAAATCACCTAAAACTTCACAGTGTATTTATTAATTATATTGGTAGAAATAGATGCAACGTAAAAAAACTAATAGACGCTGTAGAAAACTATTTTCAAACATTCTCTCTATTAAGTCTGATACTTAGCAAACAGGCTCTTTCTATTCACTTTATACTCATTCTGCTAAATATTTATAACATAATTGATGTTTATCGTATCGTTGTAATTACAGTTTGAAATTTTGAATCCTAATACATACCTTTGAGTGTTCTTTAAGATTAATTCTTAAATAATGGACTTAACTTGTCACAAAACAATCCAGTGAATCTAAATGCCAGCGGTTAGAATGTTGTTGTCAAGTTGTTCTTTTAGCTGTTCTTCCCTAGTAATGCCATCTCATCTGGAAATTAAAAGTACAATTTTGATAGAATATGAAACTAGATCTCTAAAGACGATCAATCTAATTTTTACAGGCAAAAGTTGGAATAGTATGGTGCTAATCATGGTGAAAACATCCAAGTTTTTGATTGGAGCGCCCACAAATCAGACAATAGATTTAATGGTGTTGAGAGTCCGGCGGATCAGTAAGCGATAAAATGTGAATATGTGTCCATTTTTAGAGAATCATTCTTCATAAAAATCACTATTGTTATATTATTCTATTTAGGTCGCCCTTTGTACAAAATTGTTAATTATAAAATATGTATTCCTTTATGTATTGGTTGAAGTTCAAGATATATTTTACTCTATTCTATTAATAATTGAATGATTAAATTAGTAGAATAATAAGATATATATTAAATCAATGAGATTTCGTGAACCGTTACTTTTGAATACAGAATGGCCTTCCTTGCCAGCACATGTATGCAATTCTTTAAAAAGAAACGTGAATAGACACGTTTTGTGTCGGCAAGGTGGAGGTGCTAGGGCAGTGTGTCGAATACTGCAGTAACTATCTCCGTATATGGAATATTCATACTGCTTACCGTCGGTGTCGAGACATATGGTATACTTTTTGTAGTAAAAATTGGTTCCTTAATATGTAACGAGTATGTAATAGTAGAGCTGTTTTTATTGAGTCATTACAACACAATAAAAAATAAAAAAAACATTTAAGATACCTACATTATCCATTTGTATTTAATAGTTTACTTATTTACGTAGTCAAAACTAATACCAATTAAATTAAATTAGAAAAAACCCTAATTAAAAAAATATTCACAGCCTAGTGGACATGAGACCAACTAATTTAGATTATATTGATCCAGGGTAATAACGGGGAAGACAATTTAAATAATATATCTACAGTATTTTTGTGCCGGCAGTTGGAGATTTGATAGCCACTTCCTCTGCGGTTGCCAAATCCAGGCTTTCGCTCGCTTATATCCTCGACTATACGATAATGTACCTAAAACTAAGAGCTACCTTAATCCTAAACGATGAAAAAGTACATAATTCTATAACAATAAAGTGAAAATGAAATCGTTATCGAAATGGTTACTTACGGTTGCAGGCGTACACCCGACGCTAGCGCTCAGTCTGCGCGCGCGACGTGCCGACGCTGCAGCGCAAGCGCAAGGTCATGCTGCAGCTCGGCGGTGCGGCGCGCCATGTCCGCCGGCACTACGGACCGGAGCCCATTCACTATATCTTTAGTTTTCCCTGTAACAAGTTAAATCATATTTGAACTTCTTTAAACAGAATAGAATATAAATCATTTTATTTTCGAAACAAACGACGCACTTGTGGATTTATGGGTGGCCTATAGTAAGCAAATTTTAAATTGCGATGGAAGCAAAGCTTACAATAATATAAATGATTAACTTATTGATACAAAAGTGTGGGAGTACTCATCATTAGTGAAATACTTAGATGTCTCACCAAAATAAATGTCATTTAAAGTATTCCTAATCTTGTTTTCCATGTCCTCAACCATGCGGCCGATGTTGATGATGTGAGGGGTCACGTCGCTCACAGCAGAGTCCTGCTCCGCCTGAGAACAATATTTTTAACATAATAATTTGTTCTGTGAACTTCTTAATAGTTTTGTTTGGTTAACCTACTTTTGTAATGATTACCTAAACCATTTATGTTGTTGATTATTATTGTTTTCATGCTTCTACATTTAATCATATTTCAACTAGTATAAACAATAGGTCATATTGTATTATTACAAATATTTATATTTATTTATTAATTTTGTAGTTGATATTGTTTGGAATATTTATACAAGTAGCACAAAATAGGATGTTCCATTTTTGGTAATTTGCATATTTAAGTTAAAAAAACTCAGAATAACCAACTCAGTTACTATATAGTAACTTGATTAATCTGTAATGCAACAAAATATCCTTATGTTCATATTATTTTTCCTGTAGATAATTCAATCTCATTGATAAATGTAATAAGTTATTATGGCGCACAATTATAAGCCTTATTCTTCACGTCGTAAAGTATTTGTGTAAACGTTTCAACACATGGACGCCCATGCAAGCAGGGTGGGTATCTAAGGATTGGCCGGTGACACTACAAAATGAGTGGCATGGGGATTTATCTTACTCAACTGTGAAGATACACACACACACTATACACATACACTTTATAGGATCTATGCTGGCGCAATCCCTGAACATCCTGGATTTATGGGTTGTCTATTATTAGTTTTTTAATTTGCCTTAAATGTCATTCAAAAATATCAAGATTAAAAATAATTAAAATTAAGTTGTTCCAAATATTATTCCAAATGACTTATGATGTATGATGTGTTGAGATCTTTACCAGTCTACCAGTGTGATTTTACCTGTCTCGTCAGACTTCCTCCCAAGTTCATGGTACCACTGCCTTCCTTATTTGTTTGCAGCCAAAGCATTGCAGTTGAGGTCAGCTTATAGTGTGCATTGCGGCCAGAGCTCTTCTCCACTACCTCAACAACATGTATAGAATCCCAGCAGCCTTTGATCTTCTGAGAGCCATCACCTGCTTTCTTGATAAGTATTACACCTGAAAATTTGATCAATTTAATATTAACCCATTGAGGACAGGCGGGACATTTTTGTCCCAGTACCTTTATCCCACTTGCTTCGAAAAATTTCACACTTTAACCAACTTTTAGGTCATATCTATCAATAAAATACATTTTCTGAATAAAATAAAACTTTAAAAAAAGCCCGTCCTGAAAGGGTTAAAGCTTCTAAAAATTTTAAATAATTTTATAAAATAACTAAGTCACTTTTGATGTACCCTATTATTTCTTTATTTATTACTACAATGATATAACAAAATAGTTTGGTACTTTCCAAGGTCAATCAATCTAGTTAACTCTATATGAAAATAAAAAAATAACAATTCACACAATGATTAAATAACTTTTTGGAACATAATAAACCAATATTTTGTCTTTATTTGTGGATTTCCAACATAAAAGAAAACATATATTCTATAGTGTGTTTTCTCAATATGACTGGTTACATTGTAGTTATTTAGTCAGTTAAATAAAATGAAACTTTAATTAATAATTAGATTTTTTTCATCCATTCATATATCTTAAAGATCTACATATATAAACAGGTTACTAATTCATTAGGTCAGGTTATTTAAAACAGAAATAGATATTTATAGAATATACAGAAATAGATATTATTAGTTTAATACAAGAGTATAAAATTAGACAAAAAATGAATTAAGATTTTAATGATAATTAATAACAATATTGTTTTTATGATTCAATAATTTTTACTTACCTGCAAAGCCATGATCCATATCCCACAAATACACGGAGCTCACACCACCCTCAAAATACATTTCCCTATATTGATCAAATGCATAGTTGGCTTCAACTTCAAGTTTTCTCAACTTCTCAGAAGGCATGGATCCATCTTCCAGTGGCGGGTCGTAAGTGTTTGACCATGGAGACCTGTACGAATCACCATCTCTATTGTAGTCACATAGTAAATAATCTTTTCCGTTACTGCGATCCTGAGCAATTTTGAGAGGCTGGTCTACAGACGAAAGTAAATCCTCACACAAACTTGGAACAAGATCAATTAAATCTGTCAGATTCTTCTCGATTTGTTGGGGTGGCAACCTCCTCATTAAATCTAAAGCGCAATCCATTTGCTGTTCAGTCTGAAAATCAAACGAATCACTCATAATTTACGGGAAACTTATTATTAGTCATCGCAACAACGGTACGACTAAAATTTTGTTGATGCGATCAAAAGAAAAAGGAATTACCATTGTGAATTAAGTTTTGTATAACGAAATAACTAATTGAAATAAACTGAAGAACAAATTTAATAATATAAAATAACACTATTTGCAAATTACAGTTTTTTAGGGCTCGTCGATTTGACATTAATGACAGATAGACCAGTAACATGTTTTTTTTGTTAAATGTCTCCCTACAAAAGAGAAAGACAAAGAAAACTAAACTCATACATCCATGTCCAAATGCTGGTATCTATTATTATAGTGCATATCAATGCATCTTAAAAGATTTTAAAAAAGAAAATCAAATAGAATCAAATATGATGAAAGGTTTCATGTTGTCACATCTATGATATACAACTTAGGTGATAATATGCAAGTTTTTCATATGTAATTTTTACTTTACACATCCTTTATAATTCAGTTACGTGCAACAGCTGTCTTTTTTACAATATAGACAACTGTTGCACAGATCTACATCTCTTTTATTATTTCGGGATAAATTTTTCAAAAATATTTACTGTTGAAATTGGGTGATGTCAGTTCAAGCTATTCGTGGCAGAAACCTCTCGTATTTGTAGAAAAGGCAAAAATTAACACAGATACCTACCTACTTACCTCATATTATTCATATTAAGTTTAGTTAGTTTTATTAAAAAATCATTTGATTAACAACATTGATTTTATTTCAAGATTTTATTGGACTTATATAATACCTCATTTCGTTTAATATAAGGGGATATTCATTATTGATGGGATCCGAACCTATCTTTAAGATAATTAAGTCTCTAAGGTGTTCCAATACACGCGATGCGCTATAATGGTTTAAATAGTTTTGTCAACGTGACAATGCTTGTTAGATATATGTTTGATTATGTTAACTAAAATTGTGAACACCTACGCCGGTATGAGGAGTATACATCTACTCCTCATTTATTTTAGAAAGAGTGAGATAGAAGAAGTACATACATTTTCTAATAGTTGTACAAACTGTTTCCTGTTAAACGTCAGTGACAGTTTTGTCATTCAGAGTAATGTTTTGCTAAACTTTTGTTGATATTACTTTAATACCGCTGGCATTTACTAATATTTGCTTTTACGCGTTTATCAATGGGATTGTGACCTCGTTCTTTAGTTAATAAACGTGGCGTGCTCGTGCCAAACTTAACATTCCAAGGTTTGTATTGCACCGCTATTAAAATGTTAACAATGATTCACGATTTGGGAATGTATATCCCATTATCGATAAAGAACACCATTGTGGTGCCCAAATCAGGTAGTACATCATTTACAACTATCAGATATATTTGTAGGATCATGGCGGAATTTCATATAGTTGATTTTTACTTTAGGTTAGAACTAAGTGATAACTTGGAGAAACCATAGTAAACGCATACCCGTTGCAGTTTGCATGTCTATTGATAGGTTAAATGGCTTTTTGTATGTTACTTGTACTTCTTTTCATATGATTAAGTAGGTCATGACATACCAAGCTAATATTAAAAGAATAAGGTTGGCTTTGATATAGCTATTTATGTGATGTTTTGCATGTAACTGTTCATAGGAAAAATTGTAGGGTCACTTATGTTTACTTAATATAAATCCTTTGATGTATGTGGAATTGTTTAGTTGCAATTATTAAATTTATAGTAGTAGATTTTTTAAACTTAAATATCATTTTTTACATGTTCCAGTTTATATTAACATTTCAATCAAAAGAGATATTGAGACTGACATGATGCCGACACAGCTGGTCAGCCAGGAGAATCATTCAAATGACATTCGAGTGAAGACTGTGTACAGTGGAGATGTGATGATAACATACATCAATCATAGTATTACATTGGAGGAGTTTACGCAAGAGATGGTGGCGATATGTCGTTTTGCTCCTGATCAGGTATCATTGTTTTTATTTACCTTTCTGAAACTTCCTCACAATATTGACTTTTTAGAATTCAAACATAATAAGTTTAAATATTTAATAAAGTTTGTTTTACAACCACTTGTTTGTTTATTCTGAAAATTTAAAAGATATAGAAAATTCAATAATCATTATACTTAATGATGCATAGCAATGCATATGGACATTAAAATTATAATCTAGAATTCATTACTTGCAACTAGAGCTACAAAAATAAGAATCCAATAGTGGAGGCCTATTTAATATTTAATAATAATAGTATTTCATTAAATTACTATATTATTGATTTAGTGCTATTTCAATATTAATTTTTATTTATACTGTATTGCACAAAAAACATACATAATGCTTAGTGGACTTAATGTGTATGCATTATTAGGTGAACAGAATTTATTGTTTGAGAACTGACATTTTAGAATTATAACTAATCTAATGAATAAAAATATCTAAATAAAATCTAATCAATAATCATCATCATCAGGTTAAATCTAATCTGTATATTTAACTTATTTTAATCAAATCATTTTTTTTTTTATTAAAGCTATTTTTTTGAATATTATAGATGATAATACAGAATTAAATGCACATTGAATACTTTTTTGTAAATCTGCAGTGTATAAAATATTATTCTGCCAAATAGGCTATATAATTATTTGTAGTATATAGCCTGTTGTAGTATTTCTTATGAAGCTGCTCAGTAATTATTTATTTTTATTATGTTGCTTGTACTGTGTCTTCTGGCAAAGTCCTATCAAGAGCTTGACAGCTTTAATATGGACCTATAGTCACAAATCGCTCACCCATCTCTGATGCTATCACCCTCAGCACTGATCATCACAGGAAGGTACCATCTTGGATAGGTATCTAATTGTTTTGGTGACAATGTTGCTCCACATTACCGGAGGACCATGCAATAAATCCAAAGTGTAGCTATCATCCTCCATAACACAGAAAGAAATATTCTTAATTCATTCGTGTTCAAAATTACAGGTGTTTACTATGAAATGGGTGGATGAAGAAGGTGATCCATGCACTATATCTACGCAGCTGGAGCTTGATGAGGCGTTGAGGTTGTACGAGTTGAACAGGGACTCGGAGCTCACTGTTCACGGTAAGTACTGTTGGTGGTTTCTATTACACATAAAGTAAGATAATTTTGTCTTCTTTCTGGTCTGGTTGCCATGTCAAAAATACGTATCGTAATTTACGTAACGGTTTATAATGTGTAGAAGTAGTTAATACATAACTTCCGCCCAAATTGCGCGCGTAATCGTAGATAATATATAATTACCACTTTTACGCATTGTATACCGCTCAATATTTTCTGCGTTCTTCAGTTCACTCTGCACCTTTTGTGATGGCTAACAGTACGTCGTATGCTGCCCTAGCTCTCGGCGCTAACGGACTGCTTTCACTGTTTACCATCAGGCGGTGTCAATGGTTTAAAAAACCACTTCGAGTTTAATTTCTTCAAACTCATTTTTAGCACTTTGCAGTGGGTGAAAGTTAAGTAGCTCATGGTATTGATATGAATCAAGGTCCGATAACGATACCACGACATGTAACGTAATTACTCAGATTTTTACCGTAACAATAGTTTTAAATTGTTTCCAAAATAAAGAAATAAATACCGATATCTAGATCAATACTGATACAAGAAAGCGACGTTGTCTGTTTTCGCAGTAAGCAAGAGCTGTCATCATTCAAGGGAAAGCAAAACATTTAAATCGTTCAATATGCTCTCGCCATAGTTCAGTGTTCTTCAAATGCGTACACTGTAAAAGGCCATAGATGTCGCACACCAACAGAAGTATTAAAATTGAAAATATATATATGTAAATGCCTTTGTGTTCAAATAATAATTTCTTTAGTTATTATTGGTGCACTTAACACACACAAATAAAACCGAATCGATTAATTTCAATTGTAAATACAATAATTAATATGTATATATTTAATTTTATTCCATTGATAAAATGTTGCGTAATAAAATTGTGTGTTGGTTGAAAAGGGACAGCACAACAAATACAATATAATAGAAGGAGACAGGTTGACGTCTCTCGGTGTAAGCGTGTCGTGTCACCGCCCGTCAATTGGCTAAATCACGGCGCTGGTGCCGGTCTGATTTGACGATAAAATAATGACCAATTTTGAGGTGTGAGAGCATATGTGACGATTTCATTCTTTGTATTTAGCTATATGGTACTGTTCTCGTTTTCCTATTATTTTTATAATTAAAAATAAAAATCCGTTTATTAAAATAAGCCATGCTTACAAAGATAGCCTTTATATTTGTTACCATTTTTAGAGAAAGATATACTTACATTGCTTATAAGGCTCAATCCTATTATTGCTACGTAGTGAAGAGTCTCTATATAATACACCCCTGCCCCTATGTCCTTCTGCAATAATGCACCATTTAAATAGCACATATTAGTCAAACACGCTCCTAAGACTTAATTTTGGCAATTTTTCGACCTTCCCTACACATTTGGTGTGAACTCTTGCGTGTGAAATTCTTTTATTCTTTCAGTCTTAATCACGTGAAATTTATAAATAATTAATGTAATTACATTAATATGCAGCTTGATTACATTGAATGTATCTAAAAAACATTGAATAATTTTATTCAAGATTACATGTTTAAGTTGAGAAAAATGTTTTATTTAAATGAAACCGTTTTCTCGCAATTAAAGTTTCTTGGGAAAAAAGTATGTGATATTTGCCCAACCCCTCCCTCACTCTGGTGTGGTTGGATGAGACCGTTTTCCCTAAAAGTAAATAATATACCAGACTTAATAAGCAGTCTATCAAATGTATTTTTTACATTTACCTTTAGCCTCGTGAAATAGTTCAGAAATTTGTACAAAGGTTACTATTAGTTTGTTCTGTCTCTGTCCCAATCATTTCAAAGGAGTCCCAATTAGAGTATCCAACTAAACCAACGAGAACTTCGTGTAAACAGGCCTCCATGTCGAATTGCCCATTTCACGGCAACCGCTTAGAGGATTTAGTTTATCCAAAAACGAGGTAAGTGCCTATTTCGGAGTTAAATAAGTTATTTGCAACTAGTTACAAGTGCATCTTGTATAATGTTTAATGGGATATTGTTGAGCTTGTACGTTTAGAACAATTTATTTACATCATATTATATAATGCCACATATACTTTGCCAGCCCGAATTTAGACATTTCACACATATATAAAATGAAAAAATTCAACGCCTCATCAGCAGTACCATCCAAAGATAGATTATTAAAACCCAGCATTAGTGGATCCAACCACCCTAATCTAAATAGTTTGAACGTTAGTTGGGACAGGAGCAGCTAGCTTGCTAGTGTGAGTGAGTTTTGATTGAGATTGGGAGTGGGACGCACCTGTTAAATAAATCGTTTTAGAACCTTCCTAGAGTTTACTTTACCAAATTTTTGTTAACATGATGCCGCGTGTGTACATGTCAATGAGATGTGTGTATAGATATTATTTCAAAAACGGAAGTGTTACTAAGGTCTTTTTTGAATTGCAGAAGACTTTATTAACGATTAAATGATCCGATATACTTTGTATCAGTTACAATTTATGTAAATAAAAGGGCTACAATTTATCTACGATAAAAACTACTGCGTAAAGGCTATGAAAACATTACTATTGAAAATAGTAATCCGAAATGGCGATGCAAGAAATAAGTTTTATCACGTTAGTTAGACGATTCTCCGTTATATAACCACCAATTTGTTAATTATTTTACTCATTAAAATTTTCCCTTTAATCTTTATTTTTGAACCATTGTTGTATTAAAGAGAACAAAGCTAATTGAAATCGGTCAAGCCGTTGTAATTTTATGATTTAAAAAATTGTAATTCGAACTTGGAACACGGTTTTTGAGCATATTTCAAATATCATAAGAACGAAATAATATATTCTCTTATTTGTTTGACCTTATGGTAGTAATTAGAGTTAATATATTAACTGCCTACAATTTGTGAAGTCAATTAAGTATATTAGTTATTAAGCTATAATTGTCTACGTACAAAGACGTTGTGAACAATGCATATGAATAGTTTAAATTATTAATCTGAATCAATATAATGGGTTGTTGCGCACTTTGTGTGTATATTATGACTAACTAAGATGTTGATTATATAAAAGTGATTTCGATTTTTGTAGCACTATTGCGCACACACTTTTCTAGTACATGGGAGAAGGACAAGTGATTACGGCCAAAATAATCCTTCCTTTGTTCGTCGCGAACTGTCTTGCTAAAGATTTATATAAGTTTAGTATATAAGGGATAAAGTAAGGAAAATCTTGAAGGAAAATCAACATGTGGGTATTCCGGATTTTTTAGTGTAAATTGTGGAAATGAATAACTCATGCGTCTACTTAGCCAGAAGTCCCAGGTACGAGTTCAGGTGGGGGCAGATATTTGAATGATGAATACGAATATTTATTCCCGATTTATTTTTATTAAGTATATTTCTAATATTGATTATTACTGGAAATATTTGTCCGTCCATGTATCCATTTTAACAGATTTTAGTCTTGCGGATTGAATTATTTTAATTTTTTATACATTTTTTACAATTGATAATGTTGACTACGATTAATATAACACAGGTTTATAATTTACTTTATTATTAGAAATTATAATTTTAAAAGTTCGTCTTTTTTATGTCAATTCAATGAAAAGGGGACAGACGATTACAATTTAAGATTAATTTAAGAACTTTACTGCTATATCAGACATTTAAAAGACTGTTTAAATCTCTGCGTGACTCATCAAAATTGCATTGAATTGAAATTATGGAACTAAACTAAAGTTTAATGAATTAATCACGGAATGGTGTCAAATATTTTGCTTCAGTTGAGAAACGACGGTGTCTTGGCCTCGTTTCGTCGGGGTCAATTATTAGAACTTAACACACCCATGACCGTTAGACTGGAAGAGATCTCTATTACATATAAGATCTCTTGCGAAAACTATTAAAATGATATACTTTAAACCTAGAACTCTTTTTTTTTAAAATTCAACAACAGAAAACAACTACGAGCACCGCACGTGCGAAGATTTTCTCGAGAGCTGTCACTGTCAAAACATACTACTAGCTACTAGTGAGTCAACCTTGTCCGAACGCGTCGACACTAGACTGTTAAAATTAATGTATTTTTATTCACAAGTTGAAAATAATGAAGTTTAACAAACAAATGACAGCAGCGTGGCCAGGTTCTAAAGTATCGTATTATGGTTTAATGCTTTATGAAGCAGTTAATTTTTTTGAAGAAAACAAATATTGCAAGAACAGTATTCCCTTCTTCTTACAACATGGGTTCCTTTAAAAAAGCACTTTTTGAGCCGGCAAGGTGAGGGTGGCTAGGCCAGTATGTCGCATGCTTCACTAGCTATCTTCACATATGGACTCCTCTACTGCTTATCATCAGGTGGTGTCGAGTCATTTGCTGTGCTTTATATATATATAAAAAAATCAGTTTAACAAAAATTATTATCTGTAAATTTTTCAGTTGTAATATGTAAGAAGTGTAATAAGCCAAATGGTTATTTCATTGCATGAGATATTGTCTTATTAATTCTTGAACCGAATCCGGCGTAAAGCCAGCTATCGTACTGAAAATGTTGAAAACTCGAAATTCAGATCACGTCGACGTATCATGGATTAACATAAATGAATAATTTATCCAAATATTTATTTACTCGCAACTGTGACTGAACGAGTGTCGTCGTTTGCCTGATTACAGCAATATTAAAAAGTATACTGTTACTTTCTGCTATTCTATGATATTTTTTCAGTTATTTCCTTTTATAAGAAGGTTTATTTTTGAGCAAAAAGTATTTTAGGTGACGTCGTAATATTTGATATGTTTAATTTAGAAAAATTTTAGACTCAATCGTAAAATGTATACTTTGCCAAGCTTATTTAACTTAAAATCCTATTTAAAAAAATGAATGATGGATAAACTTTATTATTACTTGAAGTCGCATCGCATATCGTTATCGTTGATTATATGTTTCAGTTTAAAAGCTTGTTGGACAATTTGGCGAAACTTATGTCACGTAATTTAACATTGTTCACTTATCGAGCCCATTTTGCATATGCTCCCGCTGTTTGCTCGACCCGGCGTTTTCGCCATAAAACCTTATCTGCCCGCATTGCGAATCCGGTTGGTGTCCATTTCCATATTCAAACCGGTAACGGTATTTTTTGTTCCCCCTGGTCGGCACGCGCCAAGGCACGTCTGTCTGTGATTTCGTGGTGTAATTGCTACACAGATTGCTGTAGTTTTTCTTGAAATGAACTCTTTTGTTAGCACGGAATACTAAAGAGGTCGACACGATGCAACTTGTTACTGTTTAGTGCAGGGTTTGAATGTGTAATACATGTTAGAGTATCGTTTATCAAAAGTTAAAAAAAAATGTCTTTACTCCTCTTATATTATCCTTTGTCCTTCTCGTGGACTGTATTTTTGTGGGTTAGTTAAAAATGAAATAAATACTGCACTTAAACTACAAGGTCACATACATAAGATGAGAAAAATAAAACAAAAGCGAAGTGCTAAAGCCGCCTTCTTCGAAAGCGTTCAAAGGAGTTCTGAATATAATATGATTGAAAATTGAATCAATATTTTATTTTATCATAAATATCTTGTTCTTCTCATCTCACACGCTGCGTTATTTATAAAACATTACTAAAATAATATTTAACTATTAATGTTATATAGCCTGTAGTAGTTGCGGCATAAACGCATGATTTACGCATACAACTGTTGCAATGTTTTAACCGAATACAACCGTTTCACTAATGATAATTAAAGTTTGTTATTGCAATTTCCTGTGTGCTTGCACAAAACAGCGCTGCACATGAGTTAGGAGGATTTAGTGGGCTCGTTCAAGTTGTACCAGGGTAAACAAAATGGAAGCAGCCCAAACTTGTACGCAAATAGCGAGGAAACTTGTCCTGCCTGATATAGTATTAACAGTGGCATGGTTTGGCGCCCAACGTGTTACGTCGACTTGCAGTATTCCAGTACATTACATTAGTTTCTATGCCACCGCTGTTATGTGATTAGAAATTTTGAATGTATACCAGGGAAGGAAGGTACACAACGACAGCTCCATAATTATATGACACGATTGTGAAATAAAAGTTAACTTATTACTATTAAACATTACCTAGTGAACAAAGTATTCCCTTATCAACATTAACATGTTAGATCATTAAAATGAAACGAGAGCAAAACGGAGAGCATGATTCAGCCGGACACAATCCCAGAAAAACTGGAGTAGGCATCGAGTTGTTCTATCTTCAAGCTATCTTGCGCTCCTTTAACATAACTACTATTAAGTCTCCATATCAAATCTCCACGTGTCTCCCTCTGCCCGCACAAAAATGACACAAGAGGACTACCGCCTCTCTACTCTAGACGAAACGCCAGTCAGCCGCCGTTAGCTCCACAAGATAGCCCACTTCCCAGTACAGCCAGACAGCCAGACTGAATACATGTTTTAATACAACAGAACAAAATACCCGTACAAAGTATTGGTTAGTGTCTGTGTTTATTAATTATATTTTGATCTCCGGATGACCCTTAAAGGTATAATTCGTTTAATTTTGTTTAATTCGCAATTATAATTGGTTTCCGGGGTTGGAGCAGGAATAACGACAGTCGTTGTAATCTTGTTGTGGTTTCTCGGTCTGTACAAATCTGTTTCTAACAACTAAAATCAAATGCTTAACATGTGTAGCTCCATCGACTATCCAAGGCGAGATTTAAAGTACAAGCACTATTGATATTAGATAAGTATGAATTAAGTATGGTTAATTTACAAAATATAAGTCGTGTCCATCATCAACCCAGATACGTCCCACTGCTAGTTACAGCCTTCTTACATGTGTGAATACGTAAGGTGTTTGAGCCTCTTTGGTCTTTACCAGTACACTGGCCTAATGCGGCTTTGTTGGAGAAATGTGTTGACTTAACTACTGAGACCATCGGATTAACGTGCCTTACGATTAACTGAGCTCGAAATAACAAATTTTTATAGACCCATTCAAAATACAGCTAATGTGTAATACAAATACGTAGGTAGTCAGTAGACTAATGTACATATATACACATTAGTTTGGAGTGAAGCCACCGAGGCGTCCGAATAAGTTGCAGTAAAGTTCGCTGCAAAGTAAATAAAACGGAAACGTCCAAATATCCAAACAGCGCTAAAACTTGTCCTAATAAAGCACAATCACTGCTTTTGGCGCCCGACGAAGGATCTTGATGTTCAGTTGTTGTTGTTTGTATAAATAACTTTTCTTAAAAAATACATATGTTCTCAAGAACTATCCGGTGGCGAGATCTTATATTAGCATTTTACCGATTGGCCGTATAAGTGGCTACTATAAGTAATTATGTATATATAAAAGTAATGTATTTCAAAAATTAAATCCTATTCATCATAATATATAGGGAGGAGAGAGAAAATTTTAATTAGATTTTAAATTAAGATAACTGGAGATGCTTCCTGAAACCACTGATTAATATGTTTTACGTGTAATATCGCCGATAAGCTATAAAAATCTTTCAATGATCCGCATGGCTGTTGATTACACAAAGATACCAAAACAATAATCAGTGGAATGTTAGTCCCAACAAACATATGAATAATATTATTGTTAATATGAGTTACAGAGTCACTAAAAACATTAATCAAGGGATAATCCATATACCACATAAGGGATTGGTCAGAGGGGTACATTATAACTGTTTACTTATACGGTTGCAAATAACTTGTCAATCAATGACACTTGATGTGATGGGCATATCTGTTTAGGTTTATGGCGCTGAATGCAGAAATATAGCCTTTGTCTACATGTGCAAACTAGCCGCTGAATTTCTTCTAATTATGTATCTACCCACAAACAAAATGGTACTGTCTCGCCAAACTTGGGCATTGGTAAATGTATAGATGCAGTAATAACACTTATTATTCAACTTGAACACAAGATACTGCATTAACATTAACAGAGTATATAACGCGGGCGCGCACTTATGGATATTTTAATTTACTTAGCAGCCGTTATGAACGGCAATTCACGGCCCTATATTGTTAATTGAATACGTGGCCCTCTGAGTGGGATTATTGCTGTTTGTTAATACTTTGGTCGTTTGTTTACGAATTCTTAGCATATTATAATAGCAATCCAGAATTTATATTCGAAATTTAACATCAATGATATTGATAAGAAACCCTTATGATATAATAATTTTCTATTTCGTTTGGAATTATCTTAATATAATATTTTACTCGACTACTTTGGCATTATGGAAGATAACAAAGAAAATCGAATGATTCCGTCGAGATATTTTACAGTTTCTGCGCGATTTTTCGATTTTCTTATGCTATACTTATACAAAAGTCAAAAGTCAAAAATAACTTTATTTAAATAGACTTATTTACTAAGCTCTTTTGAATCGTCACAACAGGGAATATGTATAAGAAAATAAATAAATATAATTATAAAGGCAATACTCATAATTTTACTGGGTATCAACCGGGCATTTACTAATTGTCCCAGTTATAGTATTTCAATATGTACTAAATAAATTGTTAGTTTTAATTTTAAAATAATACTTATTTTAAAATTAAAAATAACACTAGTATGCATATTCCCAATCAACCCTACTACCGCTTCGACGAATTAGTAGCTGCAGAGAAGAAGCGGCGCAAGAAACTCTCAGCCTTTAGTATTTATAATGACATTTACAAATCAATTATGTCATACAAATAAATATATATCTATACTATACTTTTTTTTAAATATTTGATAATTCAAATACTGAGTTCAAAGATCCAGTATCCATAAATTTCAGACCATCTATGTAGACGGTAAAGATCTGTGTTTGGAATTTTTGGATAATATTATTTTTTCTAATTTTAATCGGAGTCACACTGTAACGAATTGGTCTTTAGAAAGTGGAAGTGGAAGAAACCATATCTTTTTGGTTTCACCCACTTCCTTAAATGGTGGCATATTCTAAATCTAGACCAGAGCCACTAGTTGGTGGCTGTTCCTGTCAATCGTAATGATCGGTGTATCGTCTGTCATTCCATTGAAAGATACTTTGATGGCTCTAGTGGCCGATTACAAATAGCGCAATAATTTGATCTTTCTTTATTAAATGGACAACAATAACAATTGAACAATTATATCGCCCGAGTAAAATGGTATTGGGACACTGCCACCGCCGACAGCCAACTGTACAATGATCCGCCTGAGAGCCTCGAATCAAGCGCCAAAATGTGTCAAATGATTTTGAATTTAAGTGATTGAGTATTATTTTTTAAATATTACCACTAATAAAAGAAATGGGAAAAGAAGAGCTATAACATTACGGTATTATAACACCACGTTACATATATCTAGATGAAACCAAAATTAATATCTCTTCTCTCGCGTACACGAACGAAAACAAATGAACGTAATATTCCATATAAGCAATATGGATCTGTTTTTCATTCTCGTAGTCATGAATATCATTTCAGAAACATGAATTCCTCATATCCTATGACCGTTCAGCCGTATAATAATTCCAAGGAGCTACGTAATTGTATTTTCGTACCCAATTTGCTTGATTCAAATGTTCTGACTGTGTCGTAAGCTGTTGTCATAACGAAAGTCTGAGCATATTTTAACGAGACTATTATTATGAAGATTCTATAATCAACTGCTTCAATTTTATGCCAATTATTGTCATCTTAAATTTTAACTTGACGTACAAAGATACAAAGACAAAGGTCATAATGACACATTCTAAAATCTAAATTTAACTATCCTATTCTCTCATTATGTAAAAAAGGATTGAAAAAAATTTCTTTTGTCAAATAAATTCAATTTACACGTCAAACAACTTAAGAAACCATAGAGAATCTTAGATGACATGTACGGTGATGCTTCTTTAATACTGCAATTAAATACGTTGGATAAGGTCGAAAATTGAACACATTACTCTAAATGAAAAACTCTCCAGTTTTTGTATTTAGTTGAATGAGTACAAGTCTACCAAAACAATTTAAGTTTTGAAAGATTAACAATTAAAAAGTTCTAAAATAAAAATTAAATGTCAAAGTGTAACCATTTATCTGAAATTCTGCAACTTTGTTAACTGTAGGATTAGTCGTGCTCCGCTGTGCTATTCTGTGGAGCTATTCTTTATTCCCCATAGATTCCGAAAGGAGATGTCCAAAAGTTTTATTTACTAAAAGCACTAGTTTATATACCATAAAGAGGATCCAAAAGTTTATTGAGGTATATAAAAATATTTTAAATACCTTCGATTTTTAATAAACTCTGCTCAAAGATCTGAACTCACATGCTTGGAATCTTTTTTATTATTACCACTAATTAATAGAGGTTGTAGTCTCCAAAACATAATTAACAACTAAGATCTTGATGTATTTTCAAATGAATGTTTAATTAATGATTTTAAAGAAAAATCTATAAATTTTTAAATTACCGATGTTCAATGTTTGAAAAGCTCTAATCCAATGCATAAAATAAAAAATAGGTTTAGTTTGATACTTGACTAATTTACCCTATTAGCTCAACAGCAGTATGGCTTAATACATAAAATATAATATAAAATTGATTAGTTATTTAGCTCATGTAACCCAAGAATCAAAACGAATTAATAAAATATTGAGCGGCATAAAAATTGTTCTTGCTTTCATCCAGTATGTATAAATTACAAAAGGTAAATATAAAAGGCAGAACTCTTTTAATTTTTGTTCATATTATACTATTATGCCTCAATTGCATTGAGAGATTGAGAACAAGATGAGTCAACTCGAGTTTTTCAACTGTTTCCATTTCATCTCGACTTACTAGAGTTAATAAATAGTCAACTCGGCGCATCCGAAGGTTATAGAGGAGGTAAGGTAGACCGTGGTAGAATATATAGACAATACCGCAAAATAATAACATGACAACATAAACAAAACCACAAACTAGTAATTATGTTTAAAAAAGTTATTACCATAATTAAAATACAAAATAGTTCTAAAACCGGGGGCTATTAAATTATAATTTTAATTTAAACCATTAAGACACAGATAGTTTCGTATCTTTGAGTTAGTTCTCAAAATAAAAACACAACCTTCATACGAAAAGAGGACGTCTCATTTTGGACTCTTTTGCCAATAATGATTCCCTTCTATACCGCTTTCTCCGTTAAAACCATGAAAGGTTTTAATAATAAAAATAATCTCATGAAGTTAAATACCGCGATGGGCGGCATTAGCACAGTTTATCTCCTTTAAGTTACAGTACACATGTTAATAAAAAATTCTGATTTTCAATTGCAAGACACTTCGGAGTTATATTCTACCTAAAATTTGCCCTTTATCTTTGTGTAAAACATAATCGGATGTTCTACATTTTAATTACAATGGAATCATATGAAACTATACTTACGTCCATATCGACCTTGATTCTGTCCTCGTTCCCGTGACGTCATGTCGCCTTGCCAATTTGTAGTGATCTAAAAAATTGCTCGGTTTAAACCCGATATGATAACCACTTAGACAGTACGTAGAAGCAATTTTCTGTATTATGATAGCATCCCTACAATGCCTATACAAAAGTTATAGAAACATCATAGTGACATCAAGACCCATATAATTTCCACCAACGATTTTTAAATAGCGTTTTTTGGTGAATTTTAACCTTATCTATCATAAGAGGAAGAAAGAGATGTATTGGTAAGTATTATTTAAGCTTAAGTGAGTACAGGCTTAGCACAAGCGTAGGTGAAAACAGGCTTACTCACGCCTGCAGATCATATTTTTAAAAGAAGATTTTATAGTTGGGTTTTTCTCGAAGGTTGTTTGTATACACAAAACGCTCAATTAAACAAGATAACTTTGCCTTTTTTATAGGATTTTATAATTTTAAGATTTCTTTTTGTATTTAGAAAAAATACAAAAGTTTGTTCACTTAACTGCCACAAATTATTGTTAGTTTTATTTTGATTTGTTTAGCTGCGATGATTTGACACAGTTAAAGTTATGTATAACTCTTAGTCTTAGTTTATGATTTCAGAGATGATGGTATTCGGGCTTAGATTCTTTTGACTCCTCGGCAATTGATAATTTTTAACTCAAAATAGTGATCCTATTGGTATCTATAAAATCGCTTAACGTTCTCATGCGAGTACGGGTAATGTTATGTAAATTTTTCCGTCCTCTCAATCTCAGTTCATTGTTCGATGAACCTCCACCGGCGAATATTGTCATTTCGATCATCGACTGCGCCTGAGGCCGTGACGGCTAATTGACAGCGCGCAGCCGCCCGCGCAACCAACAGTGGCATTATGAAAATCGATGCGCGTGCGCGTGTTTTCGCGCGCAGCCGATACCGCGACAGTTTCACGTTTCGAAATCTCCTGTGAGATAGAATGGAATCGTTGACCTCGCCGATGCCGGGTCCAAACGCCGTTGAGGTGTTGTGTTTGTTTTACAATTTTTTGGTTTAATCTGTGTTTATAAAAACATGGCTGACCTAAATATGTATTCGCAACATTTACCGGATGTTATGAATTTCTTCCCACGTTTATCGTAATGAATGGAAAATATATCGACAAGTTTGAGTTTCCAACCCCTTTCGAAGTTGTTATCAGTGACAGTGATATTTTATAGAATGATGTGTTCGTGTGTTATGTTAGAATTGCTGTTAGTTGCGTTAAAACTCAACAGTTCAGTGCTTACGATTAAGTTAATTTTTGACAATTTTAATACTAGACTGTATTGAATTTTGAGTACAGTGGTAAAAATTTGCTAGCCACGTGTGTTACTTATCTAGATTGTTATTACAGAGTTTCTGTTATCTACGTGCCGTATGTAGTTTTGCGCACTAGATTCTTTGTCCGCTTATAAATTGAGCAAAAAGCTTTAATAAAAAATGGTGACGGCACGGCGGCTGTGGTCGTATTAAATAAAACATGTTTCTAGTCTCTCCGATTAGGAAACTGGACACCCGGTATAGATTCTGTTGTCATTTTCTAAACTAATTTTACGTTATGTGGCTCATTTCTATTATACTCAAAAAGGGAGATAGAGATATCTACATTATAACTTTAAGTAATGTCAAATTAGTAAACATTTCGTTTTAATTTTGAGAAGTATTTTTAGTCGGCACGTAATTGCATCAGGGCCACTTAGAAACGTTCCGTACAAGAAGATGATACTGAATGTGAGCGCTTTGCGATACACATTTCCTATCACACGGCAATTGCAATAAAAACAAAACACTGTCTTATTACACAACTACTGTATTGATACTTCTTATTTGATATTTCAGTTATGACATTAGAAACTGGATCGTAACCTTAAATG
This sequence comes from Acentria ephemerella, assembly GCA_943193645.1. Classification (NCBI taxonomy): domain Eukaryota; kingdom Metazoa; phylum Arthropoda; class Insecta; order Lepidoptera; family Crambidae; genus Acentria; species Acentria ephemerella. Next base: position 9,079,239 of record OW971891.1, read on the forward strand.
TAATGCGGTAAGATCTAACTTGCATTCGCAATTTTTTCGTTTAGCTTAAAGTCCTATAATGTGTGTGAGAACCTACTTGTGTTTTCCTTGAAGTAATCACATTATTTTGACAGGTAACCAACCTCTTTCCTATGGCCTTGCTCTCGGAATATTCGTGAGTCAGTCAACCGGACTATATGCTATTATTATAATGTGGCCTGCTTTAAAGGAATCTCTATGTTTCCAAGTCAAATTATTATCGTTGTGGTTAAATTGCTATAAACCTCCATTGTTTTCTCTATGCAGTGTTCTGATAACAGTTGTGAACCCTTGCAGTAATCAAACTAAAAGTAATCTTAGTAAATGAGTCTATTTAAATAAAGATATTTTGATTTTGACTTTGAGTTATGTCAGTTCTAGTAACAGATATTATGATAATACGATTCAGCTAAACAAATAGCATAAACAGAATACATATTTATATAAGAAATATATTTATAGCATTGAATCACTGATAATTTTGATCGATATTTACAATTCGTTTGAGGTAGATATAGTACGCAATGAAAGTAAGTAGGCGATATACTTACTTAACTGTTACGTGATACAACAATACAAACAGACGAAACTAACTATTGTCAATTTGAATGTATGTTAACTTTTTTTTAATATATAGATAGTATATTTAAAACACGTAATAATGATCTGAGTATAATGAAGGTCAAGTGTGTAGTTAATATTAGTTATTGTAACAATCAGATTTCGTAACTATTTTACTAACCCTGAGGAACTATTTAATTATTATAAAAAATATGTAATCATCACGTGAAAGTTCTGTTATAAGCATGTCTTGCGCAAGTTTTGTTTCATTAAAATAAAAAGGTATAAATCATAATTTATGCCAGCTGTTAAGGTGTGGTCCAACCAATCAAAAGTTTGCCAAAAATCCCGTCGTATATGCAATTACAATATCATTGCATTGCACTTTCACCGCCACCGAAAATACCCGTTGTCTCTTTCTGCTCGAGTCGTCATGCAAGCCGATACGCGTCACTTTCTCGCATCGTGTTTATTTATTGGTGACAGAGCGGGACGGCGGCGGCGTCAACATCCCGGAGAAAGTTTTACTTAGCTTAGCTTTACGGGATTCTGGATGTTTACAAGTAATTTGCTATTTTAACGCTCGGCGTTTCCTTTAACGGGTCTTTGACAAGCTCTATTTCACATAAACGCCGGACGCTTCGAAATTTTTCAATGCAATTAATTTTTTAGACAGTAATATAGTAAGTAATTCGCAAGTTAATTAATTTCATCGGTGATAGTTACCTATTTTAATATGAAAGAAGTATTATTCGTATAGGCACCTATAATATGAATCACCTTTGTAAAGACACGGCTATTTAAATAAATAATTTTCTGTTTCGGTTATTAATTTGTTTAATTGCTCAACTGTCATTTTTAATTTATTCGATATTCGTAGGTCTGTATAAGATATACCACGGTAGTAATTGGTAGGTACAATCGGTTTATGTCGATTTAAATTCATTCAAATAGTACTATTGTCTAAAAAATAAGAGTTCTTTTAGTTAAGCAAGCTTTGCTTTTTCTAGTCTAATATTAAAATAAATTTTATACCAGTGCAGGGTGTACCAAATTTCTTAACAAAACACTAACGGCGGCTATTATTATGGTAATGTAATACGGATTGGTTATTATGAAATTTTGTAATACACGTAGTTACGTGTGAAATTCGTTTGTATTTATGTATATTTTAACCTTAAAAGTATTGTATGTAAGCTGATTTTAACTCGTTACTTATACATCATCATTGAGGTATAAAAAAGTAGATATATTTTACATACAGTTATTAGCACAACATGTTCATACACATTGTTATATTTATCTGTTTATATCTTCTCACAGATTTTATTTTGATCAAAGAAATGTCCAAAAATTTGAATGTGCTCTTTCGTTTTGTAAGTAACAAAGTTTTCTGTTTTATTAAAATACGGCTTAGTTGTAAATTTGTCGATAAAATTGACAGGTTTTACAGCACTTTTGCTTTTAGATGGTAAAATACCAAAATTTTTTAATGTTTATTGGATGCGTGTTTGATTTTATCTTATTTGTTTTTATTTTGTTACTTATGGTTTCAGAGTAGGTACATTATTAATCTAGAATTGCACCTGATTCAGTATTTAATGTTATTGGATCAGATATTCTAAGAGATATCGCAAATTACCATTATTACATATTTCAAAGTAATTGTTAATAAAATAGGGATTAAATCAGCAATAAGTGTGCTCTTAGATGGTTGTTGAGATGTTTATTAAATAAAACTTTGTAGTTAAATTGATGCAAATTACAATTAAAAAAAATTATTATTACAATTTTATTATATTTTACAATCACTCGAAAAGATACTTTTTAATTTTTTTAAATTTTCAAAATGTCTGTTCCAAGCAGTTCTGTTATTTTCACATAGTATAGAATAACACAATAGTGTTGTAGTACTCATTTTAATCATTCTATTTATATAATAAAAAATAGTTGATTGAAATTCGTTTAAATTTACAACGCAATTAAACTTATGCTAAAGTATAAAAAAATCTCATCTTTATACCAATTACTATATGATAATAAGTTGTAATAACTTATAACCAATACTACATAAAGAAAACTTTAATTTTTCTCTACCAGTTTGATTTTAATTGCTATAAAACAACGTGAGTTTAGGATTTGTTGACGAATGCTGTTAATTGTCTCAGCCTACTACATTGATAGAATTCTGATTTGACAACGGAATCATTTTGATTATTGTTAACACACCAGCAATAATAAAGTATTTTCGTGTGAATTTTCACATAATTATATAGTGCTCTTTTGTTGAAGCAACCATTTGTCTTATTTATGAATTGTTGGAATCTCAATCGTTTTTTACAATTTTTGATAAGAATTCTTTGTGGATGCTTTATATGTCCGTTTTCCACCTACCATTCTTATAACTATATATATCTTTGTCTAGATAGACAAGAAGGAAAAAGAGATAAACGTAACGTAAACGTAAACGTACTATAGAACAATGGGTGAAAACAGCTAATATAGGAACTTAGTACTTTAAATTTTAAACATTGACAGCCTACATGTAGGTACTTATTTACTTATGTATCTCGTTGTACAGATCTTCCCCTGAATGAATCATAACACGTTTATACATTTATGAAAATAAACAAAAAAGTAAGCGCACAACCAAATAGCAGTTGAGTTATCGTATAATAAAAATAATAAGTTTTACGTTTTTATGGAAGCTTATCCATTAAATCATTTATATTATCTGTATCAGTGTAACTATATAATGTTTTTGGAAAAATGACAGCAATTTGTTAAATTTATATATTAACAAATCTTTGAAAATTTTTTTGTGAACATCAGCGTGAAGGCTAGCGTGAGGGATAATCAAATTCGTGGACTTTATCATATCTTCTTGAACAGAAACAGCCATTAGTTTAGATACAGACATCCCATAGATGCAGAATAATCAGCGAGTGTTGACGTCACTGCTCAGTATTTTCTTCTCGTATCGCGAAGCACTTCGCTTTAATGGTTCTATTTAGTGATGTGCTTGTATTCTTTATAGATAGGGCGCGGTCACATTGACATGTTTTTAAGGTATTGTTTCCTATATACATTTTCCAAATAACAGTAATTGTTAAAAAAAAAACTAAGTGAGTTCATTATTAATATAAAAGCCAGGTGGGTGCCTGTCAATCCTCAGCGAACTATTTTATTTGTCGAAAATGCATTTTGTTGAAAAATTGTTTTTAACACTTGTAACGCATACAAGTACAAACATTCTCCAATTCTTTGCATACTTATAACATAAAATTAGATAAGGCTGACCAAGTCTTTCCATTTAGACAAAATATCGAACATAGTTCCATTTTGAATAATTTGAAAATGTTACACTGAATACATGCTCCGGAATGTATCGATCCCGTATCAATATCACTTGGAAAATTATTCCAATTTGCATAACATCACGTACATTGCAATGATATCAAATACTTAGGAGACGGATGACGAGATAAATGGCATCAAATATTATATTGAAGACATATGGTAATGTTATAAAGTAAGATATTTATAATTGCAGCAGAAACTGGCACGTGTTTGACTCAATGATTCATCCAATATTACTATAAAATACTTCAGATGAAAGATTGAAGTCATTTAGTTCTGAAAAATGTAAATTGTATATTAACTGCTAGCTGATCTTGAGGCATCGTTCGAGGTTTGTGTGGAACGTTAACTTTTTAAATTTCGTTCTGATATGTCAGAATATAAACATTTTCTTCCATTTTAACGCGAAGAGGTGATTTAGGACATTGCATATTTTTGATTCACGTAAACATAGTTTAGTAGAAAAACACTGACTGTTTTGGAATTCGTTTGTGTCTAGTTGTTATGGATAATAAATCTTTGTTCATATTTCAGTAAGTTTTATGTAAATGAAATATTGTATGCTAATTTGAATCTGACAAGAAATAAATATAGACAACTTTTTTGAGGTCATAAAACAAACGGGTTCGTTTCATACATTATATTGACTTAAAAAGAAATCACCTGACCGTATCCCAGTGATAAAATTAGGGCCGAAAAGTTCCTTCCATATTTAAATTAATTATACTTTTATTTTTATAAAAATTTAGTAAATGTAGTATGCAGGAGAGTGCCATTTCTGCGTGATACTGCACACACTACTTTTTTACTTTTAGATCGGCTGGGTACTTGGTACCACGGCCTTTTATTATTTCGGCTGTGAAGCAGTTTATATTAAATAGGGCATAAGAGGCATTAATATTTGCTGTTTCCAGATTTGATACTGCCTTTTACCTTTTACCTATTATAAGTCCTTGGTGGCTCTTCGTGGGGTAGACCTGGATTATGCCGACTCATTTCATTAAGTCGCGCTGAGGTAGCCAGCCTTACGGCCGGGTTTCGCGTCGTTGAATATTGCCCAGAGTTACTTGGGTAATTCCAGACGTGACGGCATGTACAATTCGCGTGCGAGAGCCACCCACTCTTACCACCGCCCACGTTCTCGCGACCACCCGTCTACGCTGGCGAGCAGTGGCTCGAGGATCGTCCTGCCGTTACTTCTCCACTACCACCCTTTGCGAGACTGTTCTTTTGACGACAGGCGACCTTCTTTTCAAACAATTATTTTGACCATGCCAAATTTGTTTTTAAGGTCAAAATTTGAAATTGAAATTAAAACTTTACCCCTTTCTTGTTGACAGTTTGATCTGATATTTGATACACACTTTTAGTTGTGATGACAATATTATATAATATATATTCAGTATATTTGTAAATCTAATATGGCCGCTGCCACAAAATGGGTGATTTAAATTTTTTGGAAAATCTCAATATGGGTACTAAATAAAAAGGCTTTTTTTTGACCTTGAATTGTCATTAATTCATTTTATTTGTAAAGTATAAGGGTGTTTTATTATATAACGTGTATGTAGTGTATGTTTCCAAAAAGTCTTTTCTCTCCTTAGTAAAATTATAAAAAAAATCGAGATGGCTGCCTATACAAAATATCATATTTATATCATATTTAGTTCAATCTTTTTAATTTGGTTAATGAGTATCCATTTAAATCGTTTTTTAGAACATAATACATCATTGATTGAGAAATATTAAGTAACGAAATAATTAAAAACTTCGAAATAAACAATATTATTGAAAATAAATATTAAAATATACTAAAATCTAAAAATAATAATTCTTAATCAAGCTGGGAATTGAACAGACATTATATTTAAAAACGTAAAAGCTAGTATGTCTAAGGATTAGGTGAATATAACACTTTAGTTTTACAATGTGCACTCGCCTTTATTATTTGCTGAACTTAATTGGCCACAATTGACCAGGCAAGTGTGCTGATTTAGATTCAACGAGGCGACTTCCTTCAAATAAACTATTGGCTTTCTAATGCGGCGATGTCTGCATTCAATGTTTTTATTTATTACTGCTTTATATGGAGAGGTTTTTGAAGTCAATAAAAAATAAGAATGTGTAAATGATATTACTTTATTGTTGGAATATTTTGGATTTGAACCTGAATTAAATAAGACTAGACAGGTATCAAGTATAATTATTGTTAACACTTAAATGCATAGGTTTTTTATTTTTATTTTTTAAAGTACACGCAAAGCTGCTGTCGCCTGTAAGAACGAGGTACGTTTCCAGTCGATCACACATATTTAGATATTATGAGTGAAAAATAATAAATATGAACATGACATATTTCTCTTGCGTCCACATAAATATTTTTATCAAAATTTTAACAATAAAGATAGAATTTATAGTAAAGAGGTGAGTTATTTTTACACCTACTATTAAAAATAAGACAAGTGATAAAAAGTTTGGCATACGTTTAGACAAAATTAAGTAAGAAATCGTCAAAGCAAAAAGGCGCATAAGCAGAAGATATTTTCCCTTCAGCTGACTTTGACTTTTCTGACTTTTGAAACGAATACATCACATATGATTGCAGCTTACCACGCTTCTTGTAAGGGTTCACAGACTAATCCCTCAAAGAGCTTTGACGGTACTGATAAAGAAAAAGTCTCGCATTATATAGACTGGGTAACGTCAATGGACTTAACCAGGGGTTGCATGACTTACATAAGAAAGGGTTTCTCAGGTCAATGTCTCTCGGTATATTTACGAACAGATGGCATAGAACTGTCGTTGAGTAAGTGTTCATATTTGTACTAATTTTGAATAAAATATTTTGCCTTTGACTTTGTTTTTTGTACATTGCAATGATTTTTGAAATTGAACCCGAGAAAAATTTCTATAATATTTTTTGCATTAATTATTATAACTGTGTATTGAGTACTAAACTATAATTGAGTTCGTCATTATCATGATGTTATATTATATGAGGTGGGGGAAACATTATAATACGTATATAAAACAAAAATCTGTCATTTTGTGGTCCAGCCTCTCGTTCTAGCAAAACCATTAGAAGGATGGAGTGACAATCAAACAAGTATTTACACTATAGAAACCCGTGAGAGGTTTAGGCTATACTACCACAGCACAAGCCCAATGCGCGAAAAGGGATGTAATACCGATGACCGGGACCAATGGCTTACCGTGCCTTCTGATTCAGTGTGTGCGAAAGCTTCAGCAGAGGATTATGACAAGCATTACAAGTGTATTTAAGGTTTCTTCTTCCAACTGGTACACAGTAACGGTACGAGAGACGCACGAGTAGTTCTCCATCTCCCATTCTTAAGCTCAAAAAAACTAGGTAAACCAATAATTCTCGAGTTGTTCATGCTAATCATAACTAATGCTGGTTAAAAGGGATACTTCTATCACTTTTAATCTTCGGTTATAGCTGCTTTTCGTGTGGACCTGTGTGACATTTATAACGTTCCTTTGACTGATCTATATTCCGAGTACTTAGTAAATTAGTAGAGTAAGTTTTTCATAAATTAAATGAGTAATAAATAACCTATAAAATATATCTTTTCGCCAAAACTGTATTACAAGTCGTGCTTGATATTTTGGTTACGTATATCGTACTATTTTCTAATCATTCAGTATCTTCATCTTTAGATTAACACACGTGTCTAGGTAACAAATATTATTAAAATATGCATTACATGTTTCATTATTGCAATAATTTGTTTTGGCTTGCCAGCGAAACTATTTTAGTTCAGTATTTTCAACAAATTCAATAATTTTACGACCGCCGTGTCTAAAACGAAATTTTTCGCTATTAGGCATGGTGGTACAGTTACTAAAGAAACCTTATTGTATACGCAAACGTACAAAGCAGTATCTTTAGTGGAACACAAAACCAACTAGTTACGAGAGATTTGCGAAAATTATTGTCTCATAGCATAATAAGTAAAGAGATCTTTGTCGATTTTAGATATCTTTTTATGGTCCATCAGTATTCAGTTGGTATTCTAATTTGGTTTAGATTCGGTAGTATAATTGTGAATGATGACCATACTGGCGTGGAACCGTGGAAGATCAAAGCATAATACAATTATTGATGGCGAGAATTACCCCAATACTTCGTCTATTTTATACGCTTATGTTTAGGACAAAGGCAATGGTATAATTGCTTTTCGGGCGTTTTAGATAATTTTAATTAAGGTTTTAAATGTTACCAATTATCTAGCTTTAATTACGCAAAGAACATGTGTTATGATACTTTATAACGGATACAATTTAGTGGATCTCTGTTATGATAATCATGACGTATTAAATTTAAGTAAATTTAGGAATCTATTTGAACGTAAGTTTCTTAAAAGTTTATTTTAACACCAAGGGTCGCACTCCATTAAGGATTGAGGTGAAGACAAGACAAGCACTGGTTTCTCGAACAAATAAATGTGTCCTTTATAGTATTCTAGACATTCCGCTCGTCACTGCCTCAATGATATCCTTCATGTTTGATTCTACAAAAATGTTGTTTTGTCGAATTGTACTATATAGGTGCTTTACTTCCAATTCCTAACGCGCTATGCAGTTACTTGGGTTCATTCACTGCACTTTCAAGTCTGCAATGGCGCAGAAATTATGCGTTTTAAGCAACTGTTACGTAGGCGTAAGGTACGTGAGCAGTATTGGTCAGATTATAACGTTACTGCAATGGTAATTGTAAAGTACTTCTATTTAAAAGTAATAGTTAATCTACCGTCAAATAGAGAAACAAAATATAAAAGACCCGATTTAATTAGCAAAATGCCTTTACTATACCATCAGCTGGCGTATTCCCTAATTAATAGCCACCGAGCTATTTATAGGTCCAATGTTTCTTTGCTTCATGATTACTGTAAGTTTATTTCGTAAACATGTAGTTACTCGTATTCCCTAATTTACCATAGTACGTGATTATAAAATACACACAATCACAAAAACGCTCATGAAACACACGAACACACGCATGTATACATGCGCACGCGCGAGTGCGCTTCTCTTTAATTCATATTCATATCTCTTTCACTCTCATTGATTTGATACCCAATACGCAGAAGAGTCCTTATGACCTGATGACCTGATGTCCTGATGTCTGGTTTTCTTCAGAAACCTATAATAGACATCAATATCTCAGAATGCTGATATTTCAACAAATTTCTCTGTAATCTTATATTAAACTTATTGTTTGATGTATAACAAATGAATTCTATCATAATTGTGATGCCTGCCTTATAACTCAGTAATTGATAGGCAATAGTTAAATTTTCAATATTACTAATAGGCCGGCGGCTGTTATTAGGTAACCGGCATCTAGCGATATCGCCGAAAGTAAATATCATATTATTTCAATCAACCGTCATACTATCACTGGCATTGCAGTATCTACTCACAACGACCATCAGCGTGTCATTATCAAACGCTTCAGAACAAACCGTCCATCAGGTTATGCAACAATTGTTGCGTTAACAACTTAACCTAGTTCCTATTAACGGCTATTGTTGTGTCGTGAGTGCTAAGATAGATATGAAAGGCTCACAGCTGGGCTTTAAAGCAATAATGAAAATTATTTCGAAAAATTATCAATAGGTCATCCTTTTATGACCTTTAAGGTCATAAAAGGTGACCTATTGATAATTTTTAGGGGTAATCTGTCATCAAATTGTTAGAAAAATATTTAAAAAAATGACACAGTTTTAATGTGTTTTAATTTTGAGTATTGGAACCGTACATCTAGGTATACCGTTATACCATCCTTTATTCAAAATGATACCATTTTTATTTATAGTTCATTTATATTTTTAGTTAATTCTATAAACAAAAATTGGTGTAATTTTGGACCTAGCTTATAGTCTATGTAATTTAAATTAGGAAACTTAGGAACTTATTAGGAACCTCATTTCAGTGCGTCATGTTATCTGAAGAAGTGATCTAGCAGTAACTATGTACGGCTATAAGTCGCAAACAACTTTGTTTACGGAGGTCCACTAAAGTATTAATACTGTGATATTGTCACGTCATGTTATTTTTGGATATTATGATAATATATATTATAATTTCCAAGTGATGAGTCCCTTCATAAACTATTTCTTTCTTTACAAATACTAAGACCTAGAAATAATCCGAAATAATCCTACTAGCGATATGAAGCAGCTAGGATTATTTCTGATTATTTCTAGGTCGCTTATGTATTTCTAGACTTGTCCTAAGCTGCGGGAATCACTTACCGTCTGTCCATTCTGTTTTCTATATTAAGTTAAATTCGACATTTACAGGCCTACAATTAAATGTTTTCTGAAGTTTCGGATCAAAATTAAGCAAAGGTGGCCTCATATGTGATTATGATCTTTCCTTTATTCCATCATATACTCTATTAATCAAGATTTAAGGTGCAACATTCTAACAAACTTCATTGTAGCTTCGTGTATATAATTTTACTTCGTTAGTCCCAGTTTTGTCTTATTATTTTGCATACGAATTCAAAGTCACCGCCACTCTTATCCCTTACCTTACTTAGTATCTATTCTGCGATACACACTTCTATTAAAGCATCACTTTGCTCGAACCTTGACTGGTTTTAAAAGAAGCGCCTTATCTTGATCATTACGTTGTAGTTTATATCCGTGTGAATTGAGTTTCTTTTGTCTTCAAATAGTTTTGATCAGTTCCGGTCGTTAACTTTTCGTTTAGATTTTATTTCTTACTCAGAGTTGCGGTTATTTTGTGTAAATAAAGTAGTGCTATTTTGTCGCTGTAGGACTGCTAAATTAAATCTAAAGAGGGAATTCTAAGGTTATACCATTTCACAATCAATCATCTCTATATCTGTGAGCATTTTAACCGGTATCTCAAATTTAAAGTACATTATACTGAAAATTTTATGCTCTTACATTGAGCCCACAGTCTTTTGTTTTTTGCTATCACACAAGGCAGCTGTGAAAAATACAAAGCAAAAAATCTGTAAGCCCTACACGTTCGCTGTACAAGATTAAGGTAAAAAGTTGCCTAGCTGTGAGCCGCTGGATAATAGCGAGAGCTCGACTGTTTAATGGGGCTTCCATCAAAACTTCGCAGTTATTTGACAGTATATTATAAAAGAGTAGTGGTTATATATTTACACTAAGCTAACTGAGCCTATTTAAGGCTGGATTTGATATGAATATAATACAAGTCTCATCATGAGAGGTAAAGTGACAAACGAGAGGTAAATTAGAGGTATAGTAATGTTGTTACTGAGAAAAAACTTTTTGTAAGATGATAAAGTTTACGACAGTAACATAGGTACTTCACTATTCGATGATTAAGACTGAATTCTTTGAATAGATTAGTCTTTTATACAGTGAGACGGACTATACGATATTAATGAGTTGTATTAGTTCATAGAAAAAAAAGTCTTCATTGTAGTGTCAGCAGTGTATATGGGAAAATAAGAAACTGTCCTTTCCCATAATTTTGGCACACCTTCATATACAACCCATAACTATTTAAAATTATGCTTTAAATTACTTCCCTATAGTAAATAAGAAAAGAATGAAAGCGAAGAACTACACTCTCTTGCAGCGTCTACTGCTGAATGCAGACATGATACTTTTAAATTTTTTTTTCACGTACCAACTTCATATAATGTTTACTCGTACTGTTGTATGTTGTAGCACAACAAAACCGCGCTTGTGTTGAAGTTTTTAAAATATTACTCTTTCAGCTTCTGCCAACATAAAGTTGACCTAGTTTTCGCGGTGCATGGGGATTTTTGTAAATCATATTTTGGCATATATAATACTTTACGTATGGGTTATATATGGTAAATCTAGATTTTTTTATGTATCTTTAATTTATATAATTTTTAGGGGATTTTATGTTTGGTTATTGTTACATGCTATTTCTATTATTCGTAAACTTTTGCATAATTTATTTAACTATAGTTTCATAATATAATACCCGTTGAACAGTTGCCAAAACATGTAGCCAGTTCGTTTCCCTGTTAATTCGTTATTACGTTACATGGTTTCGTAAATTTACAACACTACTTCTCATCTTTTATGCAACATGCAAAAGATCTCAAAGCTTCATAGGGTGGTGACTCGTTCCGCTAATATTTTATTTATTCGTGCCTGCCTTGTTGCTGGACGAAATAACTACTAAGTCGGCGCTATCAGAATATTCTACACGTCTGAATAATACCTAGCATCATCTAAACATTTTATTAAAATTCTGCGTATTTTAAAATTCCACGTCTTTAAAACAAACACAACATCGGCTAAGTATGTGCAGTGCGAAAAGACAGTGCAATGGGAAGGAATGCAGTGATGGAATATTTTACTAGTGTTGGTGCATTAAAAACAGTAAAAATGTTGGTTCTGTCGAATATGTTTCGTGCGAATCAAAATCAAATTGGACCGAAGAATATCGATACTTTGCCGTCAGAAAAGAAAAAGTGCGAATTGATGTCGACAAACTCTCTACGTATTAAGCATAGAATGAAGAAGCATGACGATATTAGGGATACCCGCGATGATCTTAAATCAGCGAGACGAGAAAAGTGTCTTTCTAATAGTGTGGACGCGATAATAGCTCGTGATGATATAAAAAGCAAAGTGATATGCAGTGCCAAAGGTTTATTAGAAACAAATTTAGATGATTTATTTAATGATGTTGGTGATTGGACGGAATCCAAAAGTTTAGGTGCTAGCGAGCCAACTTTGAGTTATAATGAGGATAATTTTAGGGGTCTGAGTAAGCGTGGATCTTTTATGTCAGAGGATGACAGTGAAGAAGATACGGCGACAGACAGCGATTGTTTGGACGAGGTGGTGCGGGAGCAGAGGATATGCTTAGGTGCACGGAGATTCGGGCATATGCTTCGAAGAGTCATATCTAGAAATGGTAAGTTCTTGAAAAACAAATAAAACAGATAATATCAAATATAATATTTCTGCCTCTAGTCGGAAGTGTGATGATGATTACTTTCTTGCTCGGTTTGCAATTCTTTTGTTGATGTCAGATCTTCCATTACGAAATGAATGTCTATTTTATCGCTATACACATAATGCTATTTGGTGACATAATAACGTAAATAAGTGGGCAATGATCATAAAGTGGATTTATAATGTTCATCAAGGGTTGAATCTTTTAAAAATATTACCGAAATAATACATGTATTAATTATCGTGTATGTATCCAAAAATGTTCACAAGTAATTTGACAAATCAAATTTAATTATAAAAAAAACCTTAATGGTTATTATTAATAAAACGTAACTTTATATCACTGGACCGAATTTTAAATGGTCTCGATTCTGAGGTTTTACACATTGAAAAATCACTGTCAACTTACTGAATTATGCTTCAGTTGATATTATCATGAGCAAGTATAAATTTCTGAATTAAAACAAAGCATGGAATGAAGAAAAACTGACGTTTTATTCATAGAGATTAGTTGATCTCGTTTTACGCAATGCTATGTAATCCCGACATAAGTAGTACAAATCAGTCTCAGTGACATAATTACAACACATATAATGGATAATGTTCCGTGTCACCGAACAAAACCCAAGTTCCGTTAAGCGTGATCTACAACCTAATTCATAGCCACACCTTTATAGTCGGAACTAATTTCATATTGTACGATGTAGTTAGTGCCCTGCCTACGAATTTAATATGAACGACGCGCCTTAATCGAATAAAATCAATAATGGTGAAACTAAACTTTTATTCGACTAAAAACTGGCCGACTAAGTTATCTAAAGTGTTTCTTTTTACGTAAATGCTAAAAGTATACTTAAATTGCATTAAAATATTGATATTTTTTTTCTAGCTTTAAGCTACATAATGAGTGGTATTGTTGATCTGTCTGTCTTTAGAAAATCATGTATTGATTTTTATTACTATCTTTTGATAAATAATGTCTTGTCTTTAAATTTTCCTACTTTTAAAAGTGCGTTATAAAAAGGATGAATTGCATTATAATCGCTATTGTAGTGTTCGCATTGTAATAAAAGTAAAAACAGCAAATTCCTTTACGAAATGGGAAAGGCTGTGGAATTTGTGAGATGAACCTTGCAAGAGCATGGTACATACAGCGATCAAATACCTACTCAATAAATTTATCAATTGTGGTTATATGAATTATCAAAGATTGACTAAAGTAATTACAGTTTTATTTTCTGCTAAAATGCAACAGTTAGTCAGAGATATCAATATTAATGAATAAATAAAAATAACGTAATTTAAAGCAGGAATTACTTTAATCACAAAGTTATTTATATTTAGTTAAAGGTGAAAACAATTTGGAAGACCATCAAATTTACACACATCGAAATCTACGGATATATTGTTATCAAAATTAAAATAAAATAGCGCTATCTTTCAGTGGAATGAATCACTAAGTTCGATCAAATCGTCAAAATTTAAAGTTACCCCCGCTTCGACGAATACTGTAGTTGTGGAATAAATACGGCGTCAGAAAGTCCTTAGCTTTTTATTATTTCTAATGACATTTAAGAATTATTTATAACATTACGTGTCAATATTCTTAATTTTAATATATGTTTTTTAATTAATTGTGTTTGAACAGTTAATCCCACGCTAAAGTATCATTGAGTTAATCATTTATTTAATAGTAAGCTTTCTTACATAGTTTTTATCGCAGTTTTAAATTTGTTTATAAGTAATTCTCTAATATCGATTGCAAGCTTGTTGTAAAAACTTATACGTAATCCCACAAAAGAATTGATTATTTTGATTATTCTGCGCAAACGAGTAGTGTGCCCAAAAGATTATGTTTTTTTCAGTATATTCACATTACGAGTATCACATAATTCATTGTACATTTTATTCTTATTCTAAAGCAAAGGTACTGGCATACACTTAGATAAGAAATAACATTCTCTAGGATAGATTATTTTCTGTGCTATTTTGAGAAATGATCCAACGCCAGTCACGTAATGTACATGTAGTTGCAAGAAAATATAATTTTCCAGTAACAACTAACCCAGTCTCGCTGTGGCACGTAATCTGGTTAGTGACGTTCCCACACGTTAATTACTCTAGTGCAGCTTGCTCGAATTAAAATAAATCGACACTAGCGATAAATCGATTCACGCTTAGATGGTAATCTAATTTTAGATAAGACACTTTAGTTCCGGGTTTCTCAAACTATTTTGGGTATGAGACTACTTTTCCAAAATGAATAGACTTCGAAAAGCATAACTAGTTTTTTTCCTATTGATACTAAACACTTACCAATTTAAAACAGCTGTTGGATCGTTAATGTCGACCCCTTTGAAACTTATTTCGATCCGTAAGGGTCTGATATAGACCACATTGGGAATCCCTGCTTTAGGTAATAGTGTTTGACTAGTTTTTAAACGAAAATTTCAAGGTTACTTTTATGCAATTTTATTTAGCTTTCGGCATTATAAATCATCAAAATCCGTTAATTACCATAAGATTAAGAGCTAACCCATTGAGAATAATAATAATTAAATTTTTGTGCTACCTTAAGAAATTTTTGTGTTAAGACGTAATGTGTATCAATTTAAATATCTTACATTAGAGAGGTAATTTCACAGATTTCAAATCGGATTCCAAAACTTGGAGCTTGGAGTCTAAAAATCTTTACAGACTGTTTCAAGCTTTAAAATATATCATTCCGACATCAAAAGGTGACTTGTGCAACTATTTTAAACGGTGTTGCAAAGACAACAGAGGCGGTAACTTAGTCTTTGTGTTAGAACATGAACATGTATGTATGTATATGTATTGCATTTGTATCCATCGAATCATAATATTTGCATTAATTATCAATGAACACTGAATACCCAGGACAAATTTAGCTTCCTAATATCACATGGTACTGAAGATGGTATTGCACGTGTCTAAAATTTATATTAATCTTATCGATAATGATACCCCATACGTCACTAATTCGAATATTGGTTAATAGGATAGCCAATGCGTTGGCTTAATTCGAATGATAACCAGAGGTTTTGGCGATCTGTTAGTTATTGCTTGCCACGAGAGTGTGGTTTATGAAGTGAGCTATTAGGGTGACCATTCTATGACTGATGGGGATTGTTAATTAAATTAGAATTACATAATACCTTGTATTAGTTAGGCCACTTTAGTCTCAAATGTCACATTCCAAACTGGTTTGAAATTTAATAGAAAACGATTTGATTTTTTTTTAATAAGAATTGTCAGTCTGTATAAGCAATTTTTTCTTCTAGAAAACCATTTCATGGCATCATAATTCTTTTATCGTATTTGTCACATGATGCAAGTGTGGTATGATGTAAAAGGGCGGCGATTTTGAGTGTTTTATTTTCTTTAATAAATTTATAAAAAAGGTTTCACTAAACAAATTTAGTTTGAGTACACGGCAGAAGTAGGTCTTGTTACTGCAGGTATACGCCATTTTCATTCATTTTATATATTTATATAAAACACGCATAGTTCTTATCTCGTCAATGGAAATATTTCAGGTTTATCTCTCTATGGCGAGTCACTAATATCAACACTGATGTTAATATACATCAGCACGATCAACGAAATAATTTTGTAAACAGTTTTTCTTAAAATTGGGTTGGTCACTTAAATAATATTCGTGTTGTTTCTTAAAACAAAAGAGAACATGACAGTAATTACGACAGAACAGCAAATAGTTTAAGTAGAATGAAACACAATCTGCATCCGCTTGCAGCACTCCACAGGCAATATTTCTTTGTTTTGTAATAGATAATGACAGTTCTTTTGTATATTTGGCAATGGGACAAACTTTAATAATGTGAAGAACATCTTCGAAAGTGAACAAACGTATTTGTATTTACATTCTTACTTATGCATGTTTTATACTTATTGTCAATTGGAATCGTGTTGTGTCTTAACATCAATAAGAAAAGGAAAGAAAATATATAGAAAATGATCAAATAACTTTAATCATAATCAACAGCACATAAAAATACTTCAATACGAATCGTAAAAAATGTTAAAAGCATATTACAAGGCATTTCACTGCAAACTAACAGTTTTATTGCAGTCGTACTAAGTGCATTTGAAGTGCAAACATTCAGAGTGCAGTTGAAATGCAGTCAGTCTGTATAGAGATTACATTATTCATTATCGTACGAAAATAACTCAATTTTTAAATGGTACATATAGAACAGCTACAGTACCTATTTCAGTCAATATGAATGGAATAAGGATTTATTCCATTCATATTGACTGAAATAGATATACCATCCCTACTGAAATATCAAATGGATGGGAGAATTAAATATTTCTTATTTATATAATTATGAACATTTAAATATTGTCTATATGTAATAAGAAAGTACGTTTAAAGTAGATTAATTTATCTTAATAGGATAATTAATTTTTAAATATATAAGAATAATTTATCTCAATGCCCTTAGCTAATATGAAACATCGAAATTGACACACGAAATTCGGTAAGTCTCTTCAAATACGGGATGATTGTAAACGCTGAACCAACTTCATAGATTAATAATACGTATCGTATAGATTAATTATGATACGCCTAAATTTGCGTATTAAAACTATAATGAGCGTTGACTTAGTGGCTTGAACGCCCGGAGCGTTGTTGATAACGAAAACAAAACAACTTTCCTGTTGGTCCCGGTTGTAACGGCTACCTTTTCACCAACGAGTATTTGCTAGCGTGGTAGTGTTATCCAAACTCCTTATTTTATTTTACAATTGAGTACTCACAATGATGTGACATAATTGGGTTTATTTTTAATAATTTACAAGTGTGTTTAATTTTTATAACATTTGGCGGTGGATGATTGTATTTATTGAACTTAAATGTAAATTTATATTTTAATATTTTTGTCTTGTTCATTAATGTACATTTTTAATTTATTAAATAATTGAAATGTGAGTATTAAAATATAATTAAGACCTGTAATTGAGATTGCTTTCAAATTAAAACTTTTATTTTTTTTTGTGCATGTATAAATGTAAATCTTTTTGATGTTCATAAATATGTAAATAAACTCCTCGTGTAAACCCCACTGTTGGGCTCAGGCAAGGCCATGGGAGAAACAACGCATGGCCTGGCCTAAGCCCAACAGGGGCGTGTATAGGCTGTCGATGATTAGAAATCTTTTGCCCCACCTTGTTACAGTAGATTAGACAGATAGACTTGGCCTGTAGCGCGGCGAGTTGCAATAGCTTAATATCCTTGGTTTGATGCCTGCAGACTACACACAATAATGTGCTAGGTTTCCATGACATCGTTGACTTTGCGGCTGTAAGTTCAACAGCATCAACATATAAATTATGAAATGCATTTGAAAACGATAAGAAGTTTTTATGACTTTCCTTTCTTCTGAGCCTTCTATAAATTTCATAAAACTTAAATACATTTCTTGAGTGGCAAAAATGTTGATACTTTTTCTTTTGTGGCTTAGAATTTATTTGGGCTTTGGTATATACACAAAAAATACGATTGGATAAGTTTCCTTAACGTGATTCATACTAAACGAATTCATATATATGTAAGAAATGTATACATGTAAATTACCATAGCGTTAGTAATAAAATTATTAATACAAAATGTATTAAAAGTATTTACTATATATAAACTTAAACATCATGGTTGGTTACCCCATATTCATCGCATCTATCCTCGGATTTGTCTTCAACGATGAAATTTATAGGTCTTTCCTGATATTTGATTTATTAGGTTCGATAAATTTTGGGTTTGCAAGAATTTATTGCATTCGGGCTTTGTGTTCTATGCATTGTATTGTTAACGACATAATTTTGAATATTAAATACCTATATTCATTATTTAGTTGGTGGGTAATTTGCAAGAATATTAGGGACCCAGAAATAACTTTAAAAACCATATGCAATGAACATCATACATAACGTTGCTCGAGTCGCCTTTGTACAGTTACGAATTTTGAAATCATTTTTCTCACTCACTCCTAACCTAGTCTAAATAATACTAGATAACAGAGATACATAAATGGTAATATGTATATCAATATCCGAAATATACAAAATAAACATTGAAACATCTATGCCTCATGAACATATATTCGTACATACGTATATATGCGTATATGAAACGCGGGTTTCTCTCGGCTGTTAAGATAATGATGATTTTTTAAATTACTGTGGGCTGTGTATGTGTGCGCACTTGATTCGGTAATAATAGTATTATCAGTTGTATGAAGCCTTTCTTGTGTACGTTATAGGTTGGCGAAAAAGTTTCTTCGCATTTTATATGAAATTTCAAGACTTTTCTTTCAAAGTTAATTTACATTTAATTACAGTATATGTGCCATTTTGTTTGTAGACTTTCTGCCTTCTAATCAAAAAAGTCCAGTCTTCTCTTGATGTTAATTTGACACTGCCTAAAGAATTCTGAAGAGATCGAAATTAACACCTCCCAGCCAAACTCTCTTAATTTTTGCAGAGTGGCTAAAGATATATGTGGTCTAGCGGTGTCGTGATTGAAGACCACATCCTGTCTATGAATCGATTCCGGCCGTTTTTCTCCTTGACTTAATCTCACCAGTTGTTGGCAGTAAAGTTTTTGAATGATTTCAGGCACCCGGGTGTGTATTGTGGCGCAATATATGTCTTCTTCTATAGATCAACTTTACCATGAAGCATTATTGTTGTTTGAATACATTTTGGATATCTCCTTCAAGACCGCATTGCACACTCTGTAGATTATTTCCATTGTGCCGCACCAATAGCACTGTCTTCGAGATGGGACTGCAATGGAAATCATTTGGCATTGTCTCCATTGTTTAGCTCTACTTCGATGACGGCGAGATTATTGTGAGAACTGTTAAAGGAAAGTAAGAGCTCGTAGCCATTTTATAAGTTGACGTAATTACTTTTCAGAAACCCGTTATATGGTAACGTAAATAGGTTTATACTTGAGTGAGTTACGACGTTCTGGATTTATTGTCGTGTGTCTACTAAACTGTTGACTACACTACAGACTACTGTCGTGGTGCCTCTACTAAATTTACCTTAGTTTTTAGGACATTTATAATTTTAAAGTTTGTAAGGTAATGCATATTTCTATCCCAAATAGGCTAATCTGTTATTAGCAGAGCTACCAATGAAAATATTTCTGAAGTTTCAGGTCAAAATTCATCGAGTTTCATCATACTAAGTTGTTTATTAGAGAATTCACACATTCATCTCATAAGTGTACTCTATTAGTCAAAAGAAAAGGTATTGAAACAAGATATTGAAACAAACTTCATACATACTTTTATATACATACATATATACATATATTTATATGAAGTTTTACAAACTTCATATAAATATATGTATATATTAACTAAAATAGTTCCATGAAGGTGCAGACTTTAGAATTAGATATTAATCAACTTGTTACCTCCATTCTTTGTTGAAAAACTCGTTATTGTTTGAGCCCTTAACAGAAAGACATTGGGGCATAAAGTGATCATAAGAAATTTCTTCCTTCTAAGGGACTCCTTGTACCTTAGAAACTAAAACTTTTAAACCCTATAAATGGTTTTTGAATATTTAATTTCTGTTTCGTCGGAGTGCTCTGAACCTGTACGTACACTGTGCCCAAATTTTGTCTCTAATTCACTTTCTCCATTGTTGGTGCCATTACACTTGGAACAATACCGTTTTATATTACGTTTCTTACTGTGGCTAATTACTATAAAATAGACGATTGTTTAGCGATACCTTATTAAAACTAAACTGTAGGTAGTTGTAATTAAATGTTTTTTGGAGTGTTTAAGAAAGTAATAACTTCAAGCATCTTATTTGTACGAAACGGCCTCCGGAACCTCGAAATCTTTTTCAATGATGAGCCGTCTCACCTTTTTTGTCATCTAATTTAATATCTGTGTTATTTCAGTACGTGATAATATTTTTTACATTTTTTTACTGACTTAAATCATAAGTAGGTTTACTTTCTTATTCATATATGACAATGGTGAATTAAGGGTTTCAAACGGGTTAAGAACACTACAGCTAATCTCATTTGAAAAATAATTGTTTTATTCATGTCAATTAATTAACTAAGTATAACTTTATTCTTTCAGGTAAGTGGCCATCTCCCGCAGGACTTGTGAAGGTAACTAACGCAATTCCTTCGTGATTAATACGTGGAAGTTTCTATGATTGAAGAGATATATTAAGTTCTCTTTATTAATGCTATACAACTTAGTTCAGTACAAGGAATTGCTTTCGGATTTTATCGTATTTCAGATGTTTCAAACAGAAATAATACTAGTTTATCGTCATACTGCTTAAAGTAACGCAAAACTACTTAATACTACAAATAATAATACAATGACCCCAATTTCATAGTACACGAACTAAATTAAATTTAAGTTCAGTACTACTCTTTGACTACAATACAACCAAAATAAGTTTGATGACCTGTGACGTCATTTGGCGTTTCTAAAATGGCGGCTCTTACGCGTTTTTAGCCTTATTTTAAAGAGCATCTTAGAACATGGCGATTAAAATAAGTCAAAAGTGTATGGATCGTCTAAGTGTCAACTAACTTGATGTTTCTTAAAGACATTCTGTCCTTTGTTAATGAATTGGTATGAAAGAGATGCGAATAACTTAAGTTTAATTTAGTTCGTGTACAACGGAATTAGGATCAGAGTCGGGGTAATAACCGAGAATGTCTTTATATTTTAATTTTAAATTAATATAAACCTATTTAACGAAAGAAGATCCTTTTAAGTGTAATAGGATTCAACGATTAAGAAAAACTTGTTTGCGGTTAATTATGGATGATAAATAACTTAGTAACAACCTGCAACAAAGTGTTAATATTTTTTGTAAGATCTCTTAAAAGAAACTGGTTCTGTGATTCGAACGCGAGCAGTTATGAGATAGAATTATGCTTTAATGTCCGCGTAAAATTATTTAGTAAATAGTTTGTTAGTTATAAGTACAATTTTAATAAAGTTATATTCTTTCAATTATTTTGAAAAGATAAATTTTGGACAGTTCATCACAGTTGATATATGTTTCAGGGTCCAATTATTTTCTTTTCTGATATACCCATGTAGTTTCAACGTCAAATACAATATTCCACATCAACTGTAGGTCAATTTCCTCTTCCTAATTTGAATTGTACAAATGAGCGTCAAGAATAAAGATGACTTTGCAATTTATAATTATTCTTATTACCATAATAATAAATTATTCTCGTCTTCTGTTTTCTTATCTAAAATGTATATTATCTTTTTGAACAAAGTAACAATAATAAAACGATTATGAGCTAGCTAGACTAAATAAAGTTAATAATATTGAAGAGTGTCAAATCTTCATTTGTAAAGAGTTCGGAGTAGACTATGTAGTCATTTTCTATAATTTTCATTCTTTCTCAATAAAAGTATAAAATGATTGTCAATTATGGTTTCAATATAATATAATTATATAATTGGATTACAATGAAAGTTGAGCTCCTGTAAATTTAGTAATGTAATCCAACAATTTTTTATTTATTAATTTTATTGTATGCATTAAAAATAATCATTATATTTTTTGGTACAAAAGGATAAACCTGATAAATCGGTCTGTCGGCCTATCTAAAGCTATCTGACTTTGATATTTAAAGGGCATAAAAAAGGACAAAAAGATTACAAATGCAAACACTTTAGTGATAGCAGTTAACGTACATAATTCAGTGGAATCAGACTATGGGAATTGGTCTAAATATCGATTTATTATTATAACCGTGACAGTGAACTGTTATTGAGAGTTAATATAAGCGTGATAATAACAACCTTATGTTTTGTATTCAAATCGAAATCAAAGCAAAGAAACACTAGTTTATCGAAATGTCGTGTATCATAGTTATTACATGTTCAGTACAATAGCTACAAGTTTCACCGGAGTTTAGTTTCATCCGGGTGTAATTAAATCGACAGTTTTGGAATTAAATCATTTCGATCGTCGTTTAGCGTTAATTGTCTGCATCGAGTGTATATATAATTTATTATAATGAGAGCTTGCATTTGACTGATAGTTTGATTTTACTTCACAAATAATTAATGATATTGGTGCCTGAAATACGAGTTCTGCGAGTAATACATATTGGAATCTTACTTTTCATACTACTCTAGCATGAGTTATATTCTTTGTACGGACCTACGTGAGTAGAATAGAACAGAATAAAATATATCTTTATAAGATTATTTTTTATCTTTAGAGTAGCTGATTTAAAGAAAGTAATTTTGTTTAAATTTTGTTGTACTTCAATAACATCACTTATGAAATTGATGCAATAAGAACGTGAAAAATACTATAGTTAATTTATACCCAAGTATGTACCGTTACACCTAGTACTTTTTATTCGATATAAAATGAAATGAAATTTTCAATTGGTAAAGTTTAAGGTGAAAAACAGTCCAGTGTTTCGAAAATGGAATACGTTTACGAGGAATGAGTATTTTGGGTATTCATTTCGGATGTGTATCACTGAAGACTTGTAGGAATAAACCTCTGAAATTAGTTACAAATTATTAAAAAAATTCAAAATTGCGTCTTTTCCTTAGCGACTTAAAGTTGAATATCATTCTTAATAGCTTGTTAGTGTATGAGCAAATGTATTTCGCCTTGAAGCGCCATTGGGCGACGGCTGTTTACCGATTGACCCCTATTAATTTCAAACTGTGGGTCTTTTAATATGAATCTCTTCCGTGGTGCAATTGTTTTATTTATTTCTGTGAATGTTTTGAGGATCTGGAGGAAAAGGGTAATGTCCGAGGGTCGATTTTGACTTAATTTCGGTTCAAAATATGTTTAGAATAGAATACATCAACCAATTCAAAAAGAGAATTACAGGTATTTAGGTCGGAAATATATATAGCAAACTCCTTAAGTTTTGGTTTAATACCCATTAAAATAGATTAATAAGATCTAGTAAATTGGCGAACTCTTCTTTTGAAAGCGGTGAACCATAAAGTCCCAGATCGAGATCAATGGAGGATGTATTTATTTAACATTAATGATTATATGTTGTTAATTTGAAGATCTGGTCAAATTACAAACAAACTTAATATTTCTTAAGGTAATTTTATCCCGTATAAGGCCGATACTCTAATTTTAGTTTAGGAACTATCTTGCAGTAGACAGACGCCTTCGACAAATTGAGAGGGCCTACTCGGCACGCTACTATTTTAAATAATTGATTAGCCTCCATGGCGGCCGACTAATAAACCAAAATTCCTCATCAAGTCTCCGTAGCCAAAGCCATCGTAAAATCTGTTGAAATGTCTGCTGTAAAACTTATATAAATCTAGTTTTGAGAGTTAATATTCATATTCCATATGTAAAACTTGACCAAAACAACTGAATTCAAATGGGACTATTTCAGAGGTTCGGTTTTGAGGTTTTTGGGGTTTCGCACGGTGTTGGTTGTGTATGAGGTGCTTCGTTGTTAATGTTTTTCTTCGTTTTCTCATACAAATATACCTGAACGTTTTGAGAGTTGCAGATTTATGTATTTAAAATTGCACATAAGAATGTATAATTATTGGACTAATTTTTTTATTTTATGTAATTAACAATTTATGTACACATACACCATTTAATAAAATATATTATACACAGAGAATGTCCAAGGGAACTATTTATTTCTAAAGAAATCTCTTACAGTAGACCCGCGAAAGTAGAGCTTGATTGATTGACGTGCTCTAAATACTAAATATATTTAATAATTCTAATAGAGATTTACAAATATATTTATACTACCAACAAAGTTAATCATTCACACAGATTAAAACAATATAAAAAAAACTCTTATCAAAACTTAAATATTGGTCATTGACGTTTTTACAAAGTGAGCCCGGTAGCATTTGTTCGATTTGCGCTGGTCTACATTTCCACTCATTGCAGTTTTTTATGAGGCATAAACTTTTAATCAACTAAGACTGGGTTTATGTAGTTACATTCGCAATTTAAAAAAAATGTTTATGACTTGTCCTAGAACTGGGTCTTTGTAAACGTGTGTGGCAACATAGTAAAACTAACAAGTAGGTCGACTTCATAAAGACGCACTGGATGCGAATCGTTTGTAGTTTGTGCCGCACGTAAGCGAAGTGTGCTAGGTGCGATCACCCGCATCGCACTCGTTCCGCGCGCACTTATCGTCACCTACCCCACATATTTATTTACGTGTTTTTTAAAGTTCAAAGTATGCTTTATGTCAATAAAGAAATATTTAGTGTTTATTAGTGGAAGAACAACGCTTAAGTACATAACTTATTGCAACAGAAAATTATAAAAGCTGAATATATGTAGTTCACATTATATACTATTATATACTTCACATTATCTTGTCTTCATCTAATATATTTATCTTACCATGTTCAGCGCAGTAAGAAAGAGAAAGACAAATATTACTTTCTCCTTCCCGCTCTTACGGCTGACTCGCCGGGTCGTAAGCCTCATTGTCTTTTACGCCACAACGACGGTCGCACCTATTTAAAGAAAGCCTAAAAGAAAGTAGATCTGGTCTTAGACCACGGGCCACCACCGTATTAAACCAGGTGTTCTAGGAAACAGTTTATTGATCCAAGTATACGATAGCAGAGTGAATTGGACTTAAAAGAGTGCCTAGGGCTCTAAGACTACAGAGAGCTGCCACGTTACTCCACAAAGCCAATGCTTATAGCTACCCAAGAAGATTTTATTACCGATTCTATTGAAAGGCCTAATTTAAGAATCCCGTTGAAAACTGCCATCAATGTCGCTAGTACCATCGAATGGAATCGAGCTTTGTCTTTGTAAATCGGTTATGTCAATATATGAATAACGGAAGACAAGAAGAAAAACAATATACAAATGTTATGTCTTTTATAATTTAGTTCGATGCTTAGTTCCACGTTGCCAATCGTAGAATTGGCAGTATTAATGCTCGAATTCATAAATACTGTCGATTCTACGATTGACCTGCGACAACGAACTCCAGCTAAGTGTGAAATCCGAACGAACTCTGCCAACGTTCGGAAAATCAGAAATGATTTATGCTAGTGACAACAAAAGTTGCACTGATAAAACAGCTAACTCCTGATTGTGCGCTCCGTCCGTTTGGCTCGTTCATAATTCAAGTGAAATTTATAAGTTTTTACGTGTGTGAGCGCGCGTGTTTTGTTAAAATTCTTATTACATTATGGTAAATTAAAAGTAAAATAAATTATTATTCCTATATTTTCGATGATAAAGCTTTTTTTAATGCGCATGTTTTATGCAGACTAAAATGAGAAAGAGCATAAAGCTTTGGATAGGATAAAGCTTTCTTAACGTTTTAGACGTGGAGGCAGATAACTTAAATTAGTTTTGGCTAACAGAGGCGACACCGATTCTAAGAAAGTGTAAACACGGCCATTATAGCGATATAAATGGCAGGAAATGGAAGGTTGATTGATTGACGTGCTCTAATTACTTAAAAGTCAAATACAACTGGAACATTTAATACCGTATTTCCTACAGATAATGTGTCGTGAACGTCGCTATAAAAATTATTGTATTTCTGGTTACAAATCAAACTTTTACAAAAAACATATGCTGAATTATAACTTTCTATGCAAGCTTAGCGCACAAAATGAACAAAGTAAAAAAAATATAAATATTCTAGAAAATATAAAAAATACTTTCAGTAATATTCATATATTGAACTGAACAACTTTCTCTATGGGACCATCTTCGAAACAGCCAAAAAAATATTTATGTCCCATAATTTGCGTCGAATAAGTATCGATGTTTTGTTTTGAAAAGCTGATTTTTTTTGTAATTTCAATGTTGTTCCTATACAGAATTTTATTCAGTTTGATTGTCTGATTCAGCCTCAAAATTATTTATTATTATTTTAACAAATAATGTACACACAAAGATAATTAAAAAGGCACAATAGAATAACAGAAAATTGTACAAAGGTACTGCTTATTTATATAAGAAATCATTTCCAGCAGCTGGAGCAGTATATGGGATAAGTGATACCGAACGGTATAATAATAAAATAATATGTATACGTTAGTTTTCTTTAAACTCTGTTAATACACGAAAAGTCGGACATACTTTCCGCTACCCCGTTTTGGCAAAAGCTTTCGATGCAAATGTACAGCATATGAAAAAACCGGCGAACATTTGTGTTTTGTGTAAATAATGAAACATTGGAATCGGTTTTAATAAATATAAGGCACCGACTTTATTCGGAACACTGCAGTGCATCATTTGACCGCACTCCCTGTAAGACCTGCAGTGCCATAAATAGGCCGGGATAAAATGAACCCACTAAAGTTAATTTCAAACTGTAACCAATAAAGATATCTAGAAATAGTTTACGTTGGTACAGTAACCGAGGTTTTCACTGCAGTTGTAGAAGTAATAACAAATTCTATTACGAACCCTTAAGATGCAATTGACATAGCTTAAACTTTAGTGTTTCTATTAAATAGTATAGAAAGGAATTTCGAATAAAAAGTTGTTTAAAATTTTGTCAAGTTGACAGTTGATTTATAGAAGTACTGTCAAAAGTACTAACCGATTAGCTGCATAAATAATATTTAAGACTGATTAATTGACCTTAAAATCCAATACATTATAAGCTCCACGATTGTTTCTCATAGTAACATAGTAGTTGAATAGTTTCTTTATAAACCCACAAGGCATTATGACGTAAAATATGGCAAATTACGTCTATTTCTGAATTAAAGATGAGATAATATACTATAAGTTCTATTATGTCCATCTTCCAACGTTTATTTAAAATGGTTACATTGGTTCTACAATACTTAGTACAGTACTGGTCCCGGGTTTGAATCTGGTAGGGGTTTGTATGACGATTACGAACATATTTGTTTTCGACTCATGAGTGTATAATATATATCTAATGTATAAATTATACGATTTTTATATCTTCGTTATCTAGAAACCATTACATAAGCTCTTGACGATACTTAATTTTGGCTATCTATCAAAGACACGACCAGAATTAAGCGAAATAGACATTTTTTTGATGCCACTGGTCACTAATAGCTAATAATTCTCATAGCGGGTCGCCGGATTAATTGACTGTCTTCGTTAACCAGCCGCTAATTGATACGTGCCCTAATTACCGTCTCACGTTCACACTTCACCGATTAAACAGCTCACTTGGAACAGTCAGCTTTATTTATAGTCAGGAAGAGTACGTACTCATACTAAAAATATATGGGAGAAACGAATGAGGATTATTAGCGACCACACTGGCGCCACCATCACTCAAGCGGGTGGGTCAATGCAACAACCACAACAGCTATAAGACAAATGGCTTAATGTTAGCTCAAGATAACAATTTTTTATTGACACATCCCTAAATCAACCATAGGGAAAGTTGATTTGGTTTCGTAATCGCGTTCACACTGCCACGTGCTCTTCGTAGTTTCACTATTAAAAATAAAGCTTAGAGATTTAGAATAGAATAGAATAGAATATGTCTTTATTGTACATCAGCCAATTAACCAAGATAGCCAAGATTTACCTACCTACCTATACTAACGATACAGCGATTTCCGATAATATATATCAGTATAATAATAATAGATGGATTATTTATTACAAAGTACTAGTTGACCCGGAATACATAGTTTTATCATAAAAAATATTAGTAAAATAACCTTCATAATTTTTATTTTCCTTATATGGTACACATTTTATTACCAATTTACTTACAGTTCACATAATGGTCTTGTTATTTACCTGCTATTTGGCTGTTATTTCAAGTATTCCATGAATATTTCTCGTTAGTTTCGCACAGTCATTGGTTGGTTATTTCTCTGGGGAGCCTCTGATTCTTTTGGTAGCTGGTGACAATGCTGATTTTAAAGTGATTCTATTTTCATAAGGAAGCTTAGATCTACAAGGCTATGGAGCTGAACTGGCATCAACTAGTGCCACCTTGAAAAAGAGACAAACCGACAGTTTAGAGTAATTATTTATTAAGTACTGTTTTTCCTTTTCTATTATTTTCTATTATTTATATGTTCATTAGTCATGGATGTTTGTATGGTTATTTAGTATATTTCTGATATTTCTTTACTATCGTATATTCATAAGACAAGCTCAAAATGTTGCTTACTTTGGGCTAGATAATAGGTGTATGTGTGAGAAATATTGTTTATTTAATACTTATTTATTTAATCCCAAATGGATTAAATAAATAAATATGATTTTGCCAACATATAATGACAGTTGTTGAGAATGGTGTAAAGTTTTTGTGGATATGAAAATAATGAATAACTAAATGTTTATCACTTATACTCATAGTGAAAACCGTAATGGATATAATAGATAGGATAAGACGTGATGTAAGTTCTAGGTCTCACCATCTGAATGTTTCGCATTATTTGGCAAAACGTTTTGAAAAATGAACTCATATCTCCCAAGTATACTTCTGTTGTTCTTCTGTTCTGTTGTT
Source organism: Acentria ephemerella (assembly GCA_943193645.1). Classification (NCBI taxonomy): domain Eukaryota; kingdom Metazoa; phylum Arthropoda; class Insecta; order Lepidoptera; family Crambidae; genus Acentria; species Acentria ephemerella. The sequence continues at coordinate 9,108,690 of OW971891.1, forward strand.
GTTGTAATGCGAAACAAGCAGACGATACATATGACAGTAGATTTGACATATAGACACCTTCAGAATTAATGCAGCACTTGAGACTAGAGATGTTAACTGGTCACATGTTCTATATTTACTGGCTACTGAGCCTGCTTTACTGAGACATAACAAACTAGTGTTGCAAGTAAAATTTATACACTGTTACTGTAAATTGTATCCGGAATTTATTATTGTGAACAATAAATTCCTACGTGATCAACCCACAACTGCTCAACGGTGTCCCATTCAGGGCGAATTATTCGGGCCAAAGCGACCTGCCATCGCATAAATTGGATCAAAGCGTACCGAAAATTTGTTCATGGCAAAGTAAACGCATTGTTTGCAATACAATGTTGTATATAAACGAATATTTCTTGTTCTAAATTCTGTTATAAAAACGTACAAATTTTTTTATATGTCTTCGATGATTCTGTAATTTTTAAAAAGTAATAAATTTTCAGTATAAGAACACTAAACTTTAAAGCCATAGTTTTTAATTCTTTATTTCATTTTGTATTATAACCTTGATAATTTTAGGATGAGAATTGCTTAAGCAAGATTTCAGTATTATTGTCCTAACAAGATCCTTAACCATGAACACTTATAGCATTGATAATATGCATGCATATGAATTTATGTATGGATATTACATTGAGCTTACAAAATATATTATTACTACGCGGAGCCTTGAGTGACCTTGATAAATGGATAATAAGGTCAGAAACAAGTACCCTTACTTTATTTCATTCCATTCCATAGAGTATCCATTTGCAATTGCAAACATGTTTGGTTGTTATAGTGTGTTTTAAAAATAATTAAGAAGAACTGAAATACTACTTTAAGAATGTCGTCACAATGACGGCATTAAAATTGCAGTATTTATTTTCGTATTAATGAGTTTCAACCTGTAATTTATGAATCTATCAAATGTTTAGTTAATCGAACATAGGAGTATCTCCGTCCAAATATCAGCCTATTGGTATCTGTAGAGACAAGTGTAGTCCCATTTGGGAGGAGTTATGCGACGACCACCCACGTACGTTTCAGGGTTGAAATACAATGAATCTATCGGAATAAACGCGTACATATTAGATGTGACACAATAGACCCATTCGCAATGTATTTTATCTAAATAAAAGTACAGTTCATAACTATATCTCAAGATATCTATGTAGAAAAATAAAAACCAGTTGTTCTAATTTTAGAATATGTTTACATCTGACAGTATTATCTGCCCGGTTAGCTACAGTCATATTGCCTAAATCTGCCGGCATTACTACATTATAACAGAAATGTTGTGTCCGGCAGTTGTACAGAGGTGGGACTGAGGTTGGACTAAAACAGCCAGTTCTTCTGTGGTTTAGGAGTACGAATGCAGTTCGTTTTAGTCTTCAAGATCATCATCACTTACCATCAGGTGATTGAACAAAGACCTGGTGAATTGCTCGTGCAGAACTCAGGTTACCCCCGTGAAGGGCCATGGAGTTACCGGGGAGTTTTAGTGGGTATTCTCAGTGCCGCTCTATTGAGGTACTGAGTGAGCCCTACACACGCCCGTCGCTTAGCCAGTGGCGGGTAGGTCCGTAAATGGATTCCTCCTCGTAAAAAAAAGGTTATTGAACTAAAGCTACCCGTTAATTCTCGGATTTTAATGCCTGGTTCTTTTTAGCTACATTGATTTAGCCAATAAAATTAACTGTGTATTAAAATTTTAGTCATATATAGCTATCTACTTTGTGTTGTTTTACATATGTAAAAGTGTAAGGTGAAGTAAGTTTTATGTAAAAGTTTAAGGCAACGTCCATTGAGAATCCGGATGATAAATGGATTGAGTCGCAGTTGTAGCTAAATGGAACGATAGAAAATTAATTTCAATGGAATATTCTGCTTCAAACAGGTGATCTCGATACAGCTCACTACAAGTGTTTACACAAAAAGCAGGAAGTCGTGTTCCGACTTTTCAGTCGGGCTACTATCAGATATCTGCCAACTATTTTCCGAGCTGTTTTCGTTCATTCCACGTCGCAGGCTCTAAGTTATCTGAATGCAAACCTTTTTGTTCGACGACAAAGCTGCCTCTTGGAGTTTTTATGACTTTCTGGAGACAGTCTACAATTTGTTTGACAATCGGTTACTTTGTAAGTATTTGGACACTGAAATGAAATGCTAATAAGAAGATTATATTGACAACCTTCAAGAGTATTATGTCCTATTCTTGGAAACTCCTTTATCTAACTCTTCAAATAACTGTGTTGTATACAAATATAGTATTTACTTTATAATGTAAAAGCACAAATCGAAATAATATGTTTGTTTGTTTAAATTTAAGAAGATTTGTTTATTAATATTCCCAAAAAAAAATATTTTGGTGTATGGTTTGTAATGAGAGTGAAAATATTCTGCACTGCATGACTACCGGGGGCATGCCCACTTAAAGTATTTATGATTCAGTCGTATTATATTTCTGCAATAAGTTAGATTTGTGTGGGGAGCAGAGGCGACGTTTATTATTGTTCTTGTTGTTTTTGGGCCTTGTAAGCCACTTCAAACAGATAAATTGACCTTTTATGGCTGCTCATTAGAGTTCACTACTTAGTCCCGTTGATTCTAGAAAATTCCAGATTATAGGCAGTGATATGTTGCACCTCCTCTGGGTGCAGTGTGCTTTGGTCGATGCTTCTTTTATGCATTTAAGGACAGCAGGTGCAGAGAATATGTATTGCCGTTTCGAGTATGACAAAACCTACATACCGCGTCTTGTATCATACCACCCATTTGAAACAAATTTTGGTTGAATTTGCAGTGCCCTGTAAGGATTCCGGTCACTACGAAGGTTTTGTGATTTTGAATTTTAGTATCTCTCTAGATAATTTAATTTGACATTATTATATTAATGTATGTGTTATACTTTGTTTAGCCACTTTTGCTGTATAAATTATTTAAAATCATCTGCGGTATTACTTGTACGGTCTAATTACCGTACATTTTACCGCGTCAGCTATTTAAGCGTTAGCTTTCATTAACATTGTACAATATTTTTTTATCATTATATTACAATTTGTTAAATTCGTCATATTAACAAGTTGTGTGTTTATCAAGATGAGTGAATCAAATAAAATGTTATGGTTTATCTACAAGAATTTCTTATTTCTCAAGATCTATCAGGTTGAGAGTCCCACAAAAACAACAATATCAAAATTGTATGAAGCAAGAGTGAGTGAGTAAACATAATATTATTCGTTGCCTCATGTATTGTTTGAACATCACAACATTGTGTCTACATCTTTTGTTTCAACATCTTTCAATACTATGAATTAAACGATATGTGAATATATCATTCGATTCTGAATTAATCATTCGATTTCAAATATTTAAAGATCCCATAACTTTCGGTCGCGAATGAATGAAGCCACGTCCTCGCGATCAATCTTAGATACCGATAAAAAAAATTAATATCGAATAAAAAATTCTTTTGCGAAAACTGTAAATCGTAACATATTTTTACTGTAACAGCAGTGTATTTGTACTGTATGTGTATTCTCACTGACCAAAGACTATCGGTAAAAATACTAACGTATAGTATTTAATATCTACTTTTGTAATGCGTGTGTAGGATTGGTTTTTGGTTTAAAATCCTTTGAAAATTATTGTACTTTTTCAATTATCAAGAATCACGAAACAAAATTTAAGTATTATCACTAAATATTATAAATTATTTTTTATTTATTACTATACTATATTATCTAGCTTTTTAGCTAGATAATATAGCATCATGAACAGTCAGTGGACTGGATACTAAAAAACAGAGTAATATAGATAGTAATATATTAAATAAACATACAAACAGCCACAACTCGTGGACAAATATTCGTAATCATCACAAAAAGATCTCCCTACCGAGATTAAATCCCGGGACCTCTGGCTAAGTTGTCAGTGGTAACTGCTCAAGCAAACAGCCGTCATTACAGGTCTTTGTGAATTCAGCGGTCTTTGTCAAGAACGAAGTCACGGACTAGAATGGAGTGGCTAGTTTTATTCACTTTTAATGTAGGTCAAACCAGTTATTGTTAGTTCGCCTGGCTAACTAACCATCTTACCACTCAGTAAAATCACTTTTGTGTAGGGACTGTTGGTAGCTCGCTGAACAATTAGAACATTTAAGGACTACTGACTTCAAGCGCACTTAGCAAGAACATCCTGGAAGTATTTCAAGACAGTAGAAATTAGGACAAGGGAAGCACAAAAGACGCCCTTGAGTTGAATTGCTTGGGAATTCAGCGTTGCCCTTAAATAAGTTAATATAAAAACCATCTCACCCTAAGCCTGCGCTGCCATAACGATAATTTAGACTGCATTGTTTGGTCCGGCTGTTACAGGTATGATAGCCAGTTCCTCTGTGGTTGAGAAACACGGGTGTATTTTCGTTCCATTTTTGACCTCATAATTATTTACGATTAGTTCAGATGAATACCAAAGCTGCCCAGTTAAAAATGTAAAAAAGCAAAAAGTTGCCTTTATTGCTTGACATATCTGTCAGGTTACAACTAGACGTACGTGGTCATGAGCGTAATGACAGATTTTCGGTTGTTCTTCATACACTCACAATTATTCGCTAACCGAGTCTATACTGCAAACAGTTCAACAAACTAGACTGGTAGTATCTGGAATTGGTTTTATTACAGAAACCGCCGTTTGTAATTTAAAGTCATCATCATGATCAATCTCAACTGAGAGACGTCCACAGCTGGACATAGGCCTCCCGCTAGGATCTCCAAACCGCATCCAGCGGCTTCCCGCGACCTTTATCAGCTTGTCAGTCCACCTTATGGGAGGCCTACCAATGCTGTTTCTCCCGGTACATGGCCACCACTTGAGGACTTTTCCGCCCCAACAACATTCAGTTCAACTTCGGTGACCCTAGTTTTCTTGCGGATCTCATCGTTTCTGATCATATCACACGAAGAGACTCCTAGCATATCCCTCTCCATTGCCCTTTGGGTGACTTCGAGCTTTCTTATGAGGCTCATTGTAAGTATAAGCCACTTTTTAGTTCCATAAGTCATCACTGGCGACGTACACATATTGAAGACTCTCGTCGTCGTGGAAGTCGAGTTGGGTTCGTCGATGACTTCTTTTTGGAAATGATGATTTGAATTCCAGTGACAACAAATTACCAATGTGCACAGAAGTAGGTGTGAGATGGTATTGTGACTTAATTTTCGCCTTGTCCATGTTCATTTTAAGACTATAATTATATCTTAAAATGCTTTAAATAATAATTATAAATTTATTGCTATAATTATAGCAATAAATTTGGGTCAATTATAATATTTACAAAAGATGGAAATGATAATAACAAAAATTAAAAAATAGTAGTGAAGTATGTTATTTAAAAGTTGTTTATGTGACGTAATGTGAACAAAGCGCTTTATGACGCAGCCGTTTCTTATCTCGTCAATTTTGTTTGCTGGATGTCTAAACACCGCAGTAAAACATGTAACCTTAAGGACTTTAGAAGAAGATTATATTTGACATAGAATTTCTAGCTCTAATGGTATTATCTTTGGAGGATACAGGGGACTACGTTCGTATTGAAAAATGGCCTAGTGTGTCCTCTTTATAACCTTTATACTGCATTTAAATAAAAATATTGCGTCTTAAAAAATTTAAACTAAACGCGGCTTCCCGGGAAAGGTTTTTCTTCGTCGCATTTGGCGTGCACTTTTTATACAGTCGAGTTGGTTGCTTTCCAAATAGGTCATATGAGCATCTACTGCTTTTATCAGTGAAAGAATTTATGGTTAAAATGGTTATTTAAAATGGCTATTATTCATTGGAATATTTTTCGATTTGATTCGTAAAAAATGATAATATTTTTCTTTTCATTTTCACGTATAACTGTAATTGAGGATGCTGTTTAATGTAATTAATACTCATACCCTTAATTTGTTTATTTTAATGAATGCGAAATGCACATGGCCCACTAAGTGATGGCTTCATTGGTAAAAATGGCAATTTAACAGAATGGTCTATAGAAATGTCAAAAAAATATATATATATCTCCTTGCGTATAATGTTCTATGCGTATAATGCCTTAGGTTGATAGACTAGCAACGTTGGGTGCTAGAGCGCCAAGCATCCTCCGCATGTCATAAAATTTTAAAATCGTAACATACAAAGATATCAAAGTTCTACGTGTGTATTCTTTGTTTACTTTTTGTGCTTTGATTACCGAATAACAATCAAAGAATCAATGCCAAAACCTAATTCTATTGCTATCGGACGGAACTAGGAAATAAATATTTACTTTAGTGAAATAAGAATGGTTGATTAAACAACCCAAAAGATTTTTCTTTACGAAAATCCTATTGATTGAAAGTTGCCCCAAGGTTTAATTATTTATTGGTATGTTTGAATACTTTATTAGCTGCGTGCACTACTAAATATTCATATCTGATCGAAGATAACAGAAAAACTTTACACTGTACTGTAATGTTATATATTATTATAATACAGTCAGTGTAAGTGTAAGATTTAACATACAAAATCTAAAAATATCTGTAAATAAATAGATAATTTTACTGGTAGGAGACTGCATTTTTTTAATGTTCGATTCTAAAATTTGATTGTCTATCAACAATGTTAAAAAAACTTTCCCTTCATGTGGCCTCGCCATGAGGCGCTCTGTATATGAATTCTATTTCAGTAACTATAAAATGTTGTATAAATATTATAAAAGCCTTAATTAAATCTTTTAGACTTGACGGTACCATAATTCAAGATTTTAATCTACTATTGATTTGATTGTTGACTTTTAATAAGCCTATATTCGTGCGAGTTACAAATATATGTGCGTGTATTTTGTAACAAAATGAATTATAATGTACTTTGTTAGCTGTTCCTACATATTGGACGTTTAAATTTAATTTGAACCTATAAAATTTCTAAATATTGAAGTAACAAGTGCTTGTGGGCGCTGTTATATTATAAAATTGAACAGATTAATATTATAACTACTGTTTGAATTGTTAATAATTTAAAATGTAATGAATGTGGTAGACACCGTTTTGATTCCGCCATCTTGCATTTGGTTGATCGGTTTCTGGTCTACAGGAAAAACTACGCCGTACTTCCCCCCTTTGCGTGTTACTATTATATACTATCATTACGCATAAGAAAAGATATTTGTAAGGCATATCATAAGTTGCGTGGGCTACCCGAAACCAAATGGCGGCCATTTGTCTCAGTTAGTGCGGCAAATGTGTGGAGTAGCTGTGAGCGGCGATTTGATATCACGCGATAAATGTTCCCGATACTCGCTGTCGTTTGCTCAATTTATCCCTGACTGTGCATTTATGCATTGATATTCCGATAGAGTTTCAAAGCATGCAAACTTGAAACCGGAAATGACGAGTATCTTGTTTTAGTACTAAAATTTCTCAGTATGGATATTGAATCAAAAAATATATTTTACAAAATTTGTCATCAACTATATTGGTCCTACTGCTGGAAACATAAGTCTTCCTAAACACCACCACGTCGGTCGGACATGGTGTGTGAAATTGGTTGCCGTACCAACCGGGATTCTGAAGAATTCTGAATCTGAAATTGAGAATCTGAATTCCTTTATTGTTTGACGTGTTGTCCACCTTGCATAGCCGTAGTCACGAGCCGACTGAAGCGTGGTATCGCCGTCTTCCAGGTGAGCTCGCCGGTTGGTATTTATCCACCCATAAATTTTCACTAGGTCACTCATTGCTTGAGAAAACGGAGTGTATTATCAGTCATATATCCCGGTTATATATCCATAAAGTTGAATAAAGGTACTAAGCTGTGAATAAAAAAAACATCTACCATGAGAAAGGAAGACTTTATTAATATCCTTCTATTTTCGTACAAATTCTTTGTTCTCTTTAAAACATTCCACTTAATTTAACAAGTTGTTCAGTTATCCTTTAATTCCGATATCTCTGTTTCTCCCTGCCGAAGTCAAGAAATAATTCCAACACCGTTTACTTTGGCTCCTTAACAAATCACCTTCTGATGTCGGAAAGGTATATTTCTCCTCCGCGAGAAAAATGTTCTAGACGAGTGAAGAATCGGTATTCGAGTATACACATCCTAACTCTCAAATGCTGGGGAAAGTGGCCTTTAAAACTGAGCATTAAAGCTGAAAGATATTTGCGAATATAAAACAGCAAACTGTAAGTAGTTTTATATTCAGAAGTCATTACTCTTTATGCTCAACTATCGTAAATTGGCTTATATTGAGATTTTTTATGTTTTACCGATTCCCTCTATCTCGTTTATACTAATGTTAACGATTTGTGTTTTGATGCGACGGTAATAAAATTTTACGGAATTTCTAAGATTGCTTGAATCGTGTGCATTTAGTAATAAGGACCTCAAATGTAGTGATAGTGATTTTTATTTTAATATCTTTAAATTTGTATGCCTTTGTGGCGAAACATATTTGACCAATCATATTGAACCAATCATAAAAATTAAATAGTCATTGAACTTAGGTTATGACAAATAAATTATTTTCATTATGGTTCAGTTCATTATATCTACTATTGTACACGATTCTTATTTTCTCTATTCGGCTACAAATTAATCTTTTCTGGCTGAAATTTCAGCTCAATTCCCCTGATACGTCCCTAACCAATCCAAATCGGAAAGCGCAAAGCTGCTTACTAAATCTTTCTACTTAATACTTTTATCGCTCTCTTTACTACAGAAAGAAGGTTGCAAAAGACAGCGCGTTAGTTATTGCACGTTTTGTTCCCAAAAAATATCCGAAATTTGATAATTGCGACCGTATTATGGCAATACATCTCGGGATAAGTACCTGTGCAATACTCGGAGCTTATGTTCGTAACAGATAAATTTATCTGTTCCATTTTCCGTTTACCACAATTTACTTGGCACTAGACGGCTCAATTAGGTTTCTTGTTTTGTAAGGTAGGTGGCATATTGGGTATTACTTGTTAGCTTTAAAGTTTCATGTGAGTTTGGCGTAGTGGTTCGAGCGCTATGGTTTCGATTATGAATAAAAACTACTTTCCCTGTGGTTGTTCCCTGAATGGGTCAATCAAATTTTTTAACATGAGCTACTCCGCGCTTTAATGTTATGTATTGGTACAATAATCTATCTACGGATGCATATTGCTTACTAGGCATTTAATTTTGATATAATTATTATAAATAATAATTGGCTTAATTACAGTTAAATTATAGTTATACTACATAAATAGGAATGCTGTAGAATTTTCGTTAAATAAATAAATACAAATAAATGTTAGATTTTTTAAATTCAACGACTTGTAATTAAGCCATTTGTAGATAAAATATTGAAACCCGCCCTAAGTTAACATTTAATAAGGCTCGCTTTATTGTGCTACACCTCTTTTAATTAATATTGACATTAGATATCAAATAGTAAAAGGTAGGTACTGCAATTAATGTCATATCTTCCTAAAACAACTTAGCGTCTTGACATCTTCCTTATGTCTTTCTAATAGAGATTGTATTTCTATTACTGTTTGCTTTCCAGTGATACCTTTTATCAAGTTTCCCAGCAAAGTTCCAACAGTGATTTAATGCTGCATTTCCATGCGACGACGTGGTGATTTGTTGTCGGCAATTTTGAGTTTGACTGCAAGTTATGGTATTGACCGGTTGTAAATATTTCAATCCCCCTATTTATGGGAGCTGACTGAGTCGTTTTTTAAAGTTTATTTTCTTTATGTGTGATTAAGATAAGTTGAAGTGGCAATGGGGAGGTTATATAGCGCGGAACACTCGATCGATAGGGCGTTACAATTCTGGCATGGTGACCTCGTATTGGAAAACGGCTAGTGCAACTTCTCCCAAGATGGACACATGAACTGATCAGGGTCGCGGAAAGATTATAGATGCAGGCCGAGAAGAGTTCCATTTGGAATTGATGGCGCTGTCTTTGTATAGTATCGTATTATTCAACGTAAAACATTGCCAGCAAAAACGGTTGTAAGTTTTGGAATTTCTTAATTTAAATATTCATATTATATATTTTACTAGTTGAACCAGCGGTCTTTGTATCGCCCACCTACAAAATACTATAAAAAATAATCCCAAGTAGCGGCGGATATAATTACAGTTTTGTTTAGAGTACTAATTAATATAGATAAATAAATTTGAGTATGTTAGTCTATAAAGTTAAACGAGTCCAGTTTAACTTTATAGACACCTTTTAATAAGTAGGTATCTAAATTTGTATCCTTTCCTAATGAACCATAAAAATCGATTGATAAACCATATTAAAGGTCTATATTTAAGATGCAAATCGATGTTTTCCAAAATCAACGATTTTATTTCGTTAAATCACACTTTTACTGCTGGCCATTTATACATTATAAATGATATTTATATTATTGTGGTAATCTTGTGATATCCTAATCAAACTAGCATCCAAATCAATAACTGTCAAGTGATTTTTTTTATTATTTCGTGCTTTGTCTCATCCTCTGAACAACCCGGACGCCTATCCTTCATCTCTGTCGCCCATCGCGATCTTCATTGAAATGAATTCATTACTCAGAAAGTGGAGGCAATATTTTAGAAGATGAATAGAAGAAATTATTTCGTATCGCGGCAATGGTAGGCATTCATCAAATCCAATCACAACCACGCAATGTGACGTGTACAAGAGAAATTTTGCGAAAATAAGTCTAACGTTGTTGTAATAAGGATCCGTGGAGTTGAACCGTCTGCAACTTTATAATTTTACGGAATGCCGCCTGTCTCTACGTATTTGTGTTCTTCTGTTAATGAACGGTCGTTGTTTTTAATTGAAATAGCGATTTTCGTTTCTGTTCCAAGATCTGTGTCAATTTTTACGATAATCTCTTCATCGTTAGCTATATTAAAATGAGAGAGATATATTAAAATGAATACATCAATTTATAAAAACTCAATTCAAAATTGGTAATAATATTTTTAATTTATTTAACACAAAAGTTTATAACTAATTCATAATGAAACTTCTAGAAGCAGATATGCGGTAGAAATGTCAGGTATTCAGGTAAAATACATTAATATGGCTTTATGATTTCATGGTTACTAACATAAAAATTAGAAGAATATGATCGATATCCCGCAGAGAATTCTGATAATGTCCATAAATTCAATTACCATAAATAGTCGTTCCTTTTTAGATGTATTTTTTAACTCGTCTAAGCACTCCACTAAGTTTCATATAAAGCATGCACGTTGATACAACTTACCTGATATCCAATTTACATTGACAACCCTGTAAATTTTTTTACAGGGTAAAGTGAATAAGATATCTTTTAAGCATGACTCCCATATTACTTACGTCTGACAACAAAGTAACCACGGATTTGACAACTTACCCCTACTATTGTCACGGACGTCCGTGACATTGTTCTAGTTATAGTAAATCAGTTTAATATCACGTCGCGTGACTGTGGTGCTCATTCACTTGACTGTAGGCGTCCATTCAAAATCACTTTAATTGCGACTAAGTAAGTCAGGGCTGCCACAAACAAGGTTTAAAATGTCATAATACTCTTAATTTTTGGCCGTTCAGCATTATCCAAGTCAAGGAAATGGAAGTGAAAGTAATACATACTAAGCATAACTACTCTTGTCGCTAGCGCTCCTATCTATATTACTCTAAGTAACATCTATCTTTTGTCCAAAGTACGATTTTAACAAGAAAATAAGATACAAATTAAGTAGCTATGTACAAAAACCCGGATCTATATAACGAAAAATAACAATTAAATGTAAATGCAAAATTTCCTTCCTTATAATAATTTGTGTATAGCTATATAGACTCAAAAATGTTAATTTAATACTAACATATTAATAAATAATTTTAATTAATAATAATTATTAATATACGTTCATAATATGTCTCTCGCTTTATTTTTATCTTTATCTCTCACTCCCACGCCTTCTATTATGTAGCCTTAATTAACTAATAAAGGAGTAATATAGATGGTAATTTGATTATAAATATAATAAACATCCATGACTAATTAACAAATATTCGTACTTATCATACAAATATCTACCTTTACCGGGATTCGAACCCGGGACCTTTAGCTAAGAAAACAGGGGTATTGACCACTCGACCAGACGGTCTCCAAATAAAATGAGAAGTCGTTGTCGTCTACTGAAATCAGAAAATAGATATATGGTAAACATCTAGAGCAACACACACCAGTAACTATCGATGTCAAAAACAGCAACAGAAAGAAATAAAATTACAAAACCACAATAATTTAGATGTCACTTTAAAAACCAAAAGATCGAATAAAGTATCTAAGTCGAATTGTTGTATTTATGATTTATGTTGACAGTACAGTACAGTAAAGCATATTATATCTATCTAACTACGAAATTAGGAGAGGTCTTTCTAAATATGTATTTGTACCTTAAGGCAAGGTCATTCACAACTTTGCCTTTGCAATAAAAGCTCTGTAGAGATCAGTTAATTTCAGAATTAATTAACAACATCAAAAAGCTTCCGCACTTCAATTATTGTGATTGGTCTTAATTTCCGTTCCTATTAGCCCTGCCTGGGGTTATACATACCAGCCATTTATCTTCCATTAATAACTTAGTTGTTGAATCTTAAAATATATATGTGTTTGGTAGACAAGGTTGTTTAGAATATTTTCTGATATCAAAAACAATACGGTTCGTCTGATGGTAAAGAAATTCCATAGTGATTATGAATGAATCTTCTGATTCTCAGTATTGAGTAAAGGTATGAAAGCTTTATTACTTCATTTTTAAAAATTAACAAATTTTTAGTTTGTTCTTAATATTTATTGTTGTACATAAGGTCCAATAACAAATAATTCTCAAATTAAATATTGTTTATTTAAAATTGTGATTACAAAGGAGCAATTTTACGGCTTGAAACGTTCTACGTTATTTTTGGATGCACAGAAATAATTATATCGGCATGAAGACTTGATTTTGTAAAGATAAAAAGTGATAAAACAATTAAAATATGCTATTATCGCTATCGACGTATAAACCATTAATATTCGGAAAAAGAGCGATGCGCGCGTAGCGTAACTACATCGAAATGTGATCATGTGAACTTTTCTTAACAGATATTTTATAAATCACGTCCTTTATCCTATAGGGTATAGGTATATTCTTCTCTGCGTGGACAACCCTAACTCGCCTAATAGTCGAGTGCTCTCATTTCCAAGTGAAACGCTAATGTAACGTTGTTCTTTTCAGGTAAGTGCCCTGGTTCGGAGAAGATTGGCAAAGTAATTCAGTTGTTTAGAACTGTTTTTGTATTCACTCGACAACTGGATTTTATGACTGAAATCATTAAGGTATTATGTCCGATTGCTTTTAAAAATTATGTTCTCGTTAGTTTACTTTATGTTTAAATTACAAATTTAGCGTGAAACTCTAGCTGCGAGTAGCTGAAAATATTAGGTCGGGGGAAAAGTCTTATCGCATATAGTATGTATTAATAAATATACATACTATAAGTGAGAATATGGCATACTATAAGGGGGGAAAGTCTTATCGCATATACTATTTTTATATGGCCGGTTTTTATGATATTAAAAAGGTGACATTTCCAAAAAATTTGGATAACTTTGTTACCCACTATTTTTCATTTGTTTTTCTTTATGTAAAATGAGCGAATCGAATGAAGAAAATAGATACATTTTAAAATTTTAATACAAAAAAGAAAAAAATGCAACTCAAGCGGCGAAAAAAATTGTAACGTTTATAGAAGTAATGCAGTGTCAGTAAGAGTAGCACAAAGTTGGTGTAATCATTTTTAAACTTAGAAATAGGGTAAAGTTTATTCCATGTTTGAATTAACAAGGATGAAGAATTTGTATATTTAAAAATTTTTGATTAATTTTTTTTCTATAAACTTCTATTTCATCTCTTAGTCCAGTCAAAGCTTAAAACCAAAATATACTTGTAATTTTATCCTGTTTTCAACTTTTTAATCGACATAGAAAAGTTTCTAATGGCTTAATCAAAACAAACTCAGCGATATTAAAATAAAATGTTTATCTTCATCAATACATAAATATTATATAACTACTATTGGTCCTCAAATATTGTTAAAGCGTAATCGAGCATAACCGCTTAAAATAAAGCCTTACATTTCGTTGATAAAGTCGAAATTACACTGGGCTTAAATTTAACTGTTAATGAAGAAGTTTTAATGAGCGCACCCACAGGCCGGCTTCGCTTTCCCTCTTAATTGCAACTGAAACCACTGTCATTAAATATATGTCTACAGAAGAGTGTATACACAGCCTATATACGTCCCTTCCTGGACACGCTGTGTGGAAGCGTGGAAATTTGGGTGCTATAATATTTTTGGGTGAGAGCAATATATATTTTGCAATTTATAAATGTATTAGTATAAAAAGTTTTCAATATATAAAATTAGGGCTAAATCTGGCGCTTGTTGGCCGTTATTGGTCACTCTTCTAACCTAATTAAAATGATACTAATAATATATGAGACCCATTTTTAGTGAATCATTCACAATTAATTACGCTTGAAAGCAAGTACACAAGCAAGCAAATAATAATTATAACAACCAAAAAATTTGAGTATGAAAATTCTAATGTTGAATATAATAATAATGAATAATTAAATGACTTTATTGAAATTAATTTGATATAAAGCCTTTTTTGTCAAATTGAGAATTTGGTGGACACAAAAGTTGGGGTTACAAAAACATCGATCCATCATTATTTCGATAAATTTCACAAAAGATATGAAAAACAAATACGATATTAAATAGGATACGATATATACTAGGGTCAGTTTATTGATAAAACCTCATAGAGAAAATTTAAATGCGATTCAACGAAAATTTATACAATATTGAATATGAATATCGATTAGATAGTTGCAATAAAGTGATAGGAATTCCCGATAAAAATATTTTTAACTCGAATTTTAAGCGGTCACTGGGATAATTCTGGGATAATTCCTTATAGAAAATCATAGCAAAAACTTCTTTGTGTCATATTTCTGCCATAGCTACAAGTTTTGATTGTAATTTAAATTTGCAGAATCCAAATAAAAAAGTCTTGATCTTGCCGACCTGCAAGATGCTTCTTCACACCTTTTTGAATGACCCAGGATTGTAAAACGTAAACAAAGGAAAAACGTTTGCTGACAAAGAATTCCATTTCTTGATTGTGCGATAAAGAAATGAGTTACTTAATTTTGCTGATATGGGAATTCAACAGTGAGCTCTAACAACTGAGCCACAAAGCGGTGGGAAATCTTCAGTTCCATGTAATATATAATTTATAAACTAATTAAGCCAGGCACCAACTTCATGTACGGAGTCCGTTCCATTACATTATTAGCTTTTAGTACACAAGTTCGGAATCTGGTCGGTCAGCTCAACTTCATTTAAGTTGTGCTTAGAAGCCGTAAGTTTGCGCGGATTGAGTGAGCGTGTTATCCGAAGGTATGGGTCTACAGAGAAATTGGTTCACCATTCGTGATTAAATAGCATTTAATTTGCTGTGAGATCTATTTGGCAATATATTATCGCAGTCTTTATTATGTGACATAGCGTCGTTTAGTGCCTATTGGCTGTTACCATGGAAACTGCCCCGTAGAACTTTTTAACCTTATCCCATTACTCTCCCTACAGCTCATAAGTAAACAATATGGTCTTTGATTCATCATTTCCATATCATAGCTTTAACACAACCGTTTAATTTTCCTAGCTGTTAGTAAAAAATCCAAACTAAGCCCAACTAACTTTTAGAATTGTTACAATGGTGAGTTTTGACTTCATATTTCTACGTTTTTCTAATGAAAAGGCGACTCGGCTTACGTTTATTACAGAATGTTTGGACTAATAAATAAAAAATAATTCATCACCCCATCTGCGTCGGGCAGCAGGCGTCAGGTGTTAAATCCTCTTCAAAATTATGGCGTGTTCATCACTCGTTCATTACGGTGTGCGATGTACTTCAGGCAGTGTTTATAAAATGTAGATAATAAAAGTGAGTTTTATATAACTTATAACTTATTTATGTTATTCTTTTTATGTTTTATTAGTAGTAGTTATAATTATATATAGTATTATACACTTGTTTGATTAATGGAGGCTGGCTTGAAAAAAGTCAATTGGATCTGTAAGATTAATAAGTGAACTAATTGACAAATTGCAATACTTAATTGGAAAAAAAAATCATACTTTTAATAACGAACCAATTATAGGCAATTAAAATTGTTAAATTGATAATTATGACTACTTAATGCATTATTAAAAGTGAAGAAAAATTATCTAAGTACATTTAATAAACCATTATCAATCTTATTTTATGTGTGATTCAATTTTGTGCCTAAACTTAATGGTTAAAAAAATATTTTGCGGTTTTATGTTTTAACATTTAAATTTTCGCTTGCCTCAAGGACTATTCTACGGGCTATCCGTACATAATTTTTAGTGACCTAGATAAATTTAGCGTAATTTGCGTGACGTCAAGCGCTGTACTTCTTCTTCTTTCGTACGGGCGTGCGGGATACGTCTATTGCGCCTGTTTTGCGTTGGAGGGTGTGGGGCTGGTTTACTTCAGCCATCCTAATTCCTCCAAGAAGTCACACAGTGCCTTGACGTCACCAAATGCTTTCCGGCGACTACTCGAGGATCCCAGACAAGTTGCCCGGTAATTGGCTACTCCGTTGCATTACGTGCGCGGCTGTTTCTTCTGTCTCCATGTAAGCTCTACACAGGGAACTGTCTGTGATACCTAAGTTAAAAAGGTGTCTGTTAAAATTATTATAACCAGTCAAAACCTCCGTTATTATTCGAAGTCGTGGTCTGCTTAGGGCTTTGGAAAGAGGAGGTACGATTAGGGGTTAAGCGAGTCTTGCCTACCTACAATGTTCCAAAGTGTTCCAGTAATGTTCATGTAAGTATTTAATATGTTGACCAATTCTACCTTTGAACTAACTTGGAGATAAGGGGATAATTGGTTCAGGCCAGATAGGTTTTGTGCCTGATCACCTTTTTACTAGTTCGTCCGCAGTGCCGTTGCCCTGTGTGCCGCTGTGTCCCTTGATAGGGTGATAGGATTTGTTGTTCCTACCATGTTAAGGGCCAAGTGGCATTCGTGAATGAGGCTGGAAGTTAACACGTTGCCATCCAGGGCTTGTAGAACTGATTTGCTATCAGAGAGTATATATACAACTCTTGAATGTTGAGCTGAAATGAAATGGCATTTAAACGAAATAATAGAATGTTTGCCAATGAAACGCAGTAAAATATTTAAAACAAAAATTTGTTAAAATATTGATATAAGATTATTTAGTTTCTAAACAAGTTTTAATACTGTTGCAATCTAAATGTTCCGACGGCCTTGTAGTTTCTACGCTGTAGCACGTAGCTCGTAACTCGTAGCATGCTACGCACGTTTCGGCCACGCTTATATACGATTAGCTAAAAATGCCATTTAATATTTATTTCATTCAATATTTTTTTCCTTTTATTATACTTTGAACGTAAGTGTTCAAGAACTGGCTTTTCAATATACTTTAATGTTTATAATATTTTTTTTTTACTGTCGAAGAATATATGGTATGTTCACTGTCTTGTAAACTGTCAAATATGAATCAAGCAGTATCTGTTAATTGTTCAATTATGAGATATCATATCGTTCTGAAGCGCGAAGAAGTCAAAGACTATTTTTCTTTCAGCTACCTATCCGCCTACTGACTACGATAAACACTCAGTGTCTTTACCTTTGTAATCTTAAACGCACATCTCAAAAACAACAATATGTCACCGAGCTTATAATTCCCCTCTGCCTAAGTTCATTATTATATCCCACAGAATACAGTTTTTGCGGGTTAAACTATTTTAAGTGTAATTAACATTGTCATCTCGTTTGGAGGACTTAACCCTCGTCATACAGAATACAATGATGCAGAAAAACTTCTCTTGTGTATACTTTCATATAATGTTAAGGTGGATTTGAATTACATAAATCGTTACGTCAACGGGGTTTGAGTGCTAAGAAATGAAATTGAGAATAGCCAAGAAGTAACGCACAGTTCCCAGTACATAGTTCCACAGGTACAAATACGCAATACGAAAGTACCATGCGGTTTGTTTCGATGTTGAACTTTCTATTTGATCTAATAAAGAACATCGAATACGTAAAATGGTACCTTATCTTATCTATTCGTAATAGATACTTATAGTGTCATGAAACACAGTCTTTTCGTTAGAACCTTTAGAGGCCTGCGGATATCTCCAGTAAGAATATGACAGGATCAGTAAAACAATTTGAAAGTTACGCGCTTGTTACCACCAACCAACGGATGATGAAGACTTTTTAGCTGATATGTAATGAGGACAGCGGCATACACATGAAAAAATAAAGAAACCAACAGTTTTGTCACTGTTCTCTGAAATAAATTAAATTGTTAAGTAATGAACACCTGTTCCAGTTTGGAACATAATTTTTTTGAATTTATTATTTTTATCACTGATTATTATAATATGTAATGGTCATATCATCATATATAGATATATCCCACTATTGGGCACAAGCTCTACATGGGTGGGGCAAATACACGAGGAGTATGGGTGACAATATTACCGCGTTACCCAGATGCGGCTTAGTGGGTGAAAGAGGTTTCAATAAGTACCAGGACCGGAAGAACGGCTTAGTTGGGGATCTACATTTTGATCGACTCCTCCAGGGACCATGGGGAAAGTTGCTTTGTATTCTTAATTGAAACGAGAGCGAAAGAAACACTTCGTCACCAGTTCCTCGAGAATATATTCCAAATATAAAAATGTATTTTCAATGTTTCCGTACTCCCACAATTTAAGCATAAAACATCCACTTCTTTCCACAGATTTTAAGTATTACAGTATTCGGACTGTCGGACTGTTTATATTATTTATTGTTTAATATGTAGTGGGCCTTCTGTATTATAAGCTCGTCGATCAGGTAACGCCCGCTACGTTCATTTGTACACTAGTTCATTTGGTGGAGAAATAAAAGATGTTATTAATTTGATTCCTGTTTTGCTTTTAAAGTTGTTTTCCATCAATATAAAGTAGTTAATTTAAAAATAACTGACAAGTTACATGATGATGAGGATGTAGAGACTATATTATTTTCTATTTTCAACTTTTATGTAAATCTATGGTAGTTCTGAAGTATAAAGTTCAGGTCTATTCTTTGATTGCAATTCAACAGTTTTCCCAGGCCAACGGCAGATATAGACTGATGTTCTATCAGTGTAATGTTGAATAAAAATTATTCTACATAATTTGTCTTTTTCAGAAGGTTTTCAACGAACGTCAAGTTCTATTGGTTTGTTATCGAAAGAATTTAGCTTTGACCCAGCGGGTAGCTCTAACTTATAAGCTCAAAAAAAAAGAAGTTTCGAAACCTCTTTTTTTTTCACTTTCATGTTGATGATCAAAAATTTGAAAAGTTTTTTGCATCACAAATATGCTTTATCCTTTCGATAAAGAAGATTGGAAGTTCACCCATTAACCAATGAACTGCAAGCTGTTCACCTATCGCTGAGCAAACTTACCGCAACCAATTTCCACTCGTATCGCCACCGAATCCAATAGGAAACGTCATAATCATATGATAGGTGCGGCGCATTGCGCCCACCTGTCGTCGCGCGTGCGTCCACAGTGACGTCACGCCGAATGTAGCGCCCGACAACCGGCGAAGGCGGGCGATGGCGGCCGAGGGCGGCGGCCCGCGGACCGCAGCGGATTGATCCGAGCGAGCCTTCACGCGCTAATCAAATGAGCCAATTTCTTGTTGTCATTAAATACTCCATGTAAATAAAGTTTACACTAAAAAATATCACGTAGTATTATTTCAGTTCCTTTATAAGATTTAGTATATGGATATTAGACATAGCCCACATTGACAACAACACGAGATCTCCCAGCTTGTCTCGGTACGGCTCCTTATCTAGTTCTTAATCCAAGATAAATATTACATCAATTGGGGGAGGAGAAGGGGCGGAGCACGCAGGCGCGACTAGCGGCGGCCCAGTCCCGCTCCGGCCGCGCTGCCCGCCGCACGTCGCTCTCGCGGGCACTCGACCCGGCGGCGACTCGACCGCTGCCTTTACGACCCTCGATATTTAGAAGTGCTCACACACCCACCATACGCGCTCTGAACGGCCCGGTCGTACCGAGAGCCAGTCCACGGAACCACGTGCCCAGACCGTTGCGTAAGTCGGGACCTCACGATAGCGAAAACGAACCTCTCCTTTGACACGCAAGAAAAACAAACGTACTTCAATATCGATCACTTGGTGTTTATTATTGCCATGGCATACCGATGGGACTGCCGCACCTATGCACATGAATGACGAACTACAATGGAAGTATTAAGTTAGAGGCGGCTTTCTTTTCATTGGGGTAATCCAGGCCGCGCCCGCGGTCTTTTAACCCTGTAGTACGCAAGTGCTGTTTGACCTTAAAACTACGGGTCGCGACGAAAGTTGTTCAGAGTCAGCTTGTTTGTTTATGAAGCTGTAAATAAACGGGCATGCCTATTTACGTTTCTGTGTTGTACACTCCGTCTTAATTCATGAGAAACAATTAAGTATTCTTTAAAAATCTCAGTACTTAGATTAAAATTAATTAGAATATACAATTCCTCAATATTCGTAAAAACGAGCATAGTTTTCAGCATCGCCAATTATATCACGCATAATTTGTGACGCTATAATTTTTTATATATTCGCATAGTTAACATAAAATTATTGAAATGCATATGTATTACCTATTAGGTGTTACATACGCTTTTTCAATAATTAACACAATATTTTATACACCTATATTTTTTTTCCGTTATTTTGACGATAAATATTTAGACTTTTGCCACACTCTTTTATATCTTCAATGGTCCTTAGGTGATAATTTAAAATGATTTTTAGTGTTCTTTTAGCGTTAATTTGCTTCCTACCCACGTCGCAGGCGAGCAGCCTAA
Source organism: Acentria ephemerella (assembly GCA_943193645.1). Classification (NCBI taxonomy): domain Eukaryota; kingdom Metazoa; phylum Arthropoda; class Insecta; order Lepidoptera; family Crambidae; genus Acentria; species Acentria ephemerella. The sequence goes on from OW971891.1 coordinate 9,129,743, forward strand.
ATACATTAGGAAATTATTTTAATTTGTGAGGTCTTAAAGCTTTTGCTCTTTGCTACTTTTTAGCATATTTATATTCGAAACGGACGCTGAACTTTTTTTAATAGCCTCTTAATGACTTCTTAGTGTGATTAATGACACTCGAACCAAGATAATGTATTCGTAGTACTCTTGGGGATTTATTTCTAAGCATTTGTTCGTGAAATGTTGACAAATAGTAGTCAAATATGTGTATAATGAATGGTAGCAGTTTTCAAATTTTTTTTAATGCAACGAGTCCGATTACCACATGTCTGTTGAAATATTTAATGATTTTTTATTTACCATTTATATGTATCTTACTTATAATCGAAAAACATTTACTTTTTTGGTAAGATTTTAAGGTTAGGAGTTAGCACTTGAAATGTTAATTAAATTTATGTAGACGATACAATAAATGTAATTTATGTGTCACTAGCTAAACCTGAGAACCCTGTTCCATGTCTTATCTTATTTCAGTTTACATGAATAGATTAGATAAGCATAAAATACAGGAATTTAAATTTGTAGAACTGTAGAAAAGATGTTATAAAACAATTAATTAGTTTTTTTTATTCTACAGTTTGTTAAGGGAAACCTTTTTTCAATTATTTGTCGTTGCAGTAGTAGTGTTAAAATATAACGATTGATAAAAAAGAATGTCAGTTAAGAAGGTCATATAGAGCTTTTTGGCGCAGGATATTCCATATGTCTAATAACGTCAATACTTATACACAAGTAACTTAATTATTTTTAAGTATGTAAATAGTGCTTGGATCGTGTACTTTATCATTTTGGATATCGAACGGGAATTCTCGTGGATTCCGTGACCAACCTTGCAACTACGAAGTTGCAATAGGAATCATAGTAAATTTGTGCTTATGTTTTGGTTTCTCAAGGGTTGTTAAGTACTAATCATTTTGTTTTTAATCAAATTCTTTTTGAAGCAAATCCTGCTAGTCACCAACAAAAGTGGACGTATTACTTTTTGGACAACGATTTTATAGTCAAATATGAAGATTTTATGTTTTTTTTTGTGATAATAATAGTTACAACTTGACGACTGCAATACTAGTATCATACAATCATTTAAGCCTTGCATTAATATGTTCAAATACGTATTTAGTAAGTTGTTCCTACATGAATCTTGTTAACACACTAATATCAAAATATAATTAACATTATGTCTAATAATATTATATTTGTGGAATTCTTCATACGATATGTATTCCTTCAATAGAGGCTTGAAAAGGCTCTTTTTAGACCAGCAAGTTGAAGGTGGCTAGGGCATTACCTATATCGCATACGGTTCTTACTATCACCGTTTATGGACTTCTCTTACTGATTATCATCAGGCCGTACCAAGTAATTTGCTGTTTATAAAAAGAACAGGTCCCTCGTGTCATGCCAAAAGCTGCTCAGAAAGTTTTTGCAATGACAATTTATAAATTCATACTTTGATTAACTTCGCTAAATCTGTCACACGGTTCGTACGTAACATACGTATTCTTTACCCGGTCACGTATTTACTCCTTCATGTAACTTGGGATGTTTTTAACTTTTAAATTGTCTGTATGTTAAGGAGTCAGATACCTACAAGAATAATGTTATTTGGGTCAAGTAATAAATAAATATATAATTGACTAAATATATAGTTACAACGATATTCTGAGCTTTTTATCGACTCGTCGAGAAGATACTTATTTAATATCATTTTTGGACTAGTAAATAAATCACACCGTGCCTCTAGAAATATAAGATTTGAATAATAAATACAGTCCGAAACTGTTAAATGTGATTTAAAAACAGTACTGTTTTATTGTTACTTGCTTCGCTGATTCAATAAAATATTCAGAATATGAATGTCATTGAACGGGGGAGAATCTTAAAATCATTTGAAATACTTTAAGAATCATATATTATTTTTGTTGTGATGTTTTTTAAATTTTCCAATTAAATATGTCATGCGAACTTAACCAATAATTTTTGTTTTTCATTTCATTTTCATTCTCCCATATTTGATGTTATTCACAATAATTTAACTTCAATTTGAACTTCAAAAACATTTGTTATGGGTTTACGTACATAACTATGAATCTACAAATGTTATCGATGCGAAGTTTAAAACTAGTTCGTCCAGTTGTCGCCAGTCTGTGAGCTTTGACAGCTTTCACGTGCGCTCGGCTGAAACGGAACGGGTGCGACACTTGTTCCGTGAATGACACGCGCTGTCAAAGTGACATGTCTGTATAGGGATGTCCATTATTTTAATTATCATTTTTGTTAAATACCTTAATAGTATACATTTAAAATGAATATTTATGATTTTCATTATTATTTGCTTTTTGGGGAAGTGAATTATAGTGTAGTCATTTGTTACACTTCATGAGTTACAAATGAAATTTAAATTTAAAAAATTAGAATAATGTAATAATTTGCTTAGAATGTAAGTAAGTGTTTGTTTAATTTGAAATTGACAAATATACCTTTTATTATAGTTAGTTTAAACAACTCATTTACCCAGAACTGTCTTGGCAGTCATTGTTAATTTATTAGAAGACATGTAGCAGCACAGAATTTGAAGTTAATAAAAGTAAGTTTTATAATCGTCCATCGTTGTCATGTCGTTAACGAAAATGGTTCTTAAAATAATATTGTAATGTATATAGTTATGTGTATTTAAGAGTTTGATAGCTATTGAATAATTTTTTATTGATAAAAATTATTTTCATTTGAAGTAGAGAAATATCGATACGTATAGAACCAAGTGTCTGTACTCCAAATGTTGTCCATTCATAATTTGAGTATCAAACTGACAAATGGAGTTCGAACACTATATGTATTTTAGTAGAATTATTTATTGTAAGTATATGTATGCTATCATCGAGTAAGTATCTATGAATGCATGTATATTTAGTATGTGATATTATTTGCTGTACATGTATTCGTTATGCATCACCATCTTTCTTTTTTTAATCCTATCTACCATTAGCTTACCTGGATGAGACTGCTTTAACGATGAGATCGCCCTTTGTACATTATTATTAAATGATTGCCTATGTATTTATTTTTGAATTGGTTGAAGTATACTTCTATTCTATTCTTTATGTCTCATATACAAGAATATTATTTAATATGTCTTGATTACATGAATTTGTTTTCAGCTATATATTAGACATTGCGGTTATATAACATTATCATTTAAAGCATTGTTATCCAAAGTTAATTGTTTAATCATTATACGATCCAAACAAATCAACTGAACCACATATTTAACTTCATATTTCCACAGAACTATTTGAGTTGTGGCCACATCGGTCTGTACAGTTAATCAATGTATTGAATACAAACATGCCTAATTACAGGCGTTGTTATTTAATGAGATAAGTCTAACTGTGCGTAATACGATCGTAGATCTGACTGATGTTAGCTGATTCAGTAATAAGTATAACACACACACACACACACACATGCTCGCTTTTTGACACATCACATGCACCTTTTTGGATTTTAAATATCATATCAAGTACTTAATTATACTAACTGGGACTTCTTTTGAAGCTCTTGTAAGAATATAAATAAAGTGTTAGTTCATCTTTGAAGTGGTAAGGGCCTGGTAATCTGTAATACAGGTTCTACATCTCAGAATATAGTTAGTTGTCACCTGAGTTCCCATCATATTATACTATAGTATTATAGATGAACTATTATTTTGAAATAGAAATAAATATAGATAACAAACAGATACGATCCAATTCTTTATTACAGTTCGATAAACATTTGACTACAGTGTCCTCTGATGTAGATGGGAGAGAATTCCGGGAAAGAACGAGACATTACAAAAGTATTTTTTCCTTAAAGGCTAAAAATAGTCAGTCAAAACATTTATTTAATCATGTTATTTATTGAAATGAATAATTAAATTCAAACTATAAATATAAAAAAAATGATAATAAAAATAAAAAAACATTTTCCATTCTTTTAAGCTTTCCGATAAGTGGTCTATCTTAATAGCCCACAACTATTATTACGCCAATTAATTGTCTAGATCAAATTAACTTTATTCTATTGTTCATCACCTATAAGGCTCTATTATATCTATACAAGGTTCGTTTTGTTAAAAAAAACTTCGGAGTTGTTAGAAATATAGTGAGGATAGTTAACATTTTTGTTATACAGTAATAAAATATTCGCTTAAATTATATTTATATAGAGTGTAAGCGGTATGAAATCCAACTCTTGTATACTAATTCGTATTTAGGGTTCTGCCTCCTAATATCATGATAAATTCCAAGCTACACAATGACCGTTTTAAACGTCGATTCAAAAATGAACCCCTGCTGAAATCTTTCCCCTTTTTTAATGGTTTTCTCCCAGTAAGAGTGGCAGGTCTTGCTTTTTATTTTCTGCCCACACCAACGTTTCCTTGGGCACAGCAAAAGGTAATAATATAACATTAATATAAATATCATTTTGAACCGTTAAAATCACAACACGTAATCTATAAATTTTCTTTTAATAGAAGAACGAGACCTTCAATTAACTAGGCAAAGGAAATTGAAGGTCTCGTTATTTATCTAGGGAATTGAAGGGAAAATAAGTTATAGCGTAAGTGGCGTCACCTGTGGAACTACAAGTTTTACTTTATTCACCGTACCTACATACTTGGTTTTTCGATCATGCGTCAAATAAGAAGTGATATATATGTTAATTCAACACTTCCAATGTGATAAATATTTTGTTAAGTGAAGTGTGTAGCGGATGTCTGAAGAACCAATTCTCTTAGCAACTATGGCGTCTATTGGCCTTTTTATGGGACACCTTTATTTATAACATAGTTAATACGTCCAAGTTCTAAAATGCTAACTATACCAAAGCGTCTCGGAGACCAGTGACAAATCTCGTGGAAACCGTTTTGAGTAATTTAATACGTGCACGCCATCATAAAACCACCACGTAACTAGATCAGAACTCGTTGAACCATAGGGTGTAACCACAGGGAACCGACAGAAATATTTGTTTGATTCATTTCATTTATTCCTGATCACATCATAATCTATGTTTGTTGGCAAAAACACATTACTGAAGAATTGGAACACACTATATAAAAATATAATATCGTGTGAATATAAAGTTGGTTATCGAACTCCTCCGAAACGTCTTGACAGATTTTTATGAAATTTTTTATTTATATTTGATTGGTCCGACAATAGGTCGTCGGCAATTATTTATATCCTTAGGTGATACAACTCAACAACACCTTAAAATTTTGTAATACTATTATTTTTGAACGGACGTTTTTGTTGACGTGAGGGCGTTTGTACCTTCGATTGAAGAAATATTCATTTTAGCGGCCATATTGCCAATGTCCTACATTGCCGATCCAGATTAATTGAAAGCTTTTGTTCAGTAACTGAGAGTTTTCAACAAAAGAATATTGTTTAATAAATTCTGTCGTATTCATTGGCATGAACAATCATACATTTTGAATTCGGACTTCGTTTTAGTTTTATTTTTCAATACAATATAAACATTTAGTTTGTGAATTGTTGGAGTCAATCGATCTTCGTCTGTAGCTGCAAGCCGATAAAGCTGAGAAAAAATATCAAACGATATCAGCGTTGGCTTGCTGCTCAATTTCTGTTTTATCTCGTTGAATTTATACTGCTGGTAAGGCGATTGCTTTTGAAGACCCAGTCGCATTGGGCCAGCGTGATGGAGTTGTGTCCCTAACTCCTCATATGTTTCTCCGATGTCGGAAGTCTACGCAGATGATGATGATCAATTTATACTTAATCGAAGTTTAATCCCTTCTTTGATGTAGAGTATTATATTATATTTCGTACAGTATTATAATCAGCTTATGCTCACTCTCAATCTTCATTCTACATATTGGTGAAAAAATATTTGAACACAAAGAATAACGGTATCGAACCTTTCATTCTAGAGTGATATTGCTTCCTTATGCATGTTATATAGCTTAGCTCGGGGTTACTTAGGAGATGATTGACTTGATGCCAAAGGCCACTTTCTACCACAGTATCGCTCGTCACTCACCCCCGGAGTACATCCACACACGTGGAATCAAAATGGTCAAGGCCGATTTCAGAGAATCTTTCTCCGTCCTACCAGTAATGAGATTTTTAATTGGGTCCAAAACACGCGTGTGATACGCCCATTGTTGCAAGTGTACATAGTCTACGGTATCCACTTGCCATCAGGTGGGTCGTATGCTTAATTGCCACTCTAGTGGTATAAATAAATAAAAACAACTATACTACGCACTTATTATAAAATGTGTCTGGTTTGTTCGGTGTTAAAGGTCACAAAATTGTAATTTTACCAGAGATTTAAATTCAGTGTGAAGTCTAAGAAAAATTCAAGTTTATTTCTTTAGCCAAAGTACATTTTACATTTGACTCGAACTCTTTCAAATGCAGCCCCACTCTATTTAAAGGCCAAGTCTATTGTCATGCGAGTGTGAGTTGTATCGCTTATTCTGTAACATAATAATGTCTTACGCTCTCCATAAACAAAGGTGAAACGTGAGACATGATGATAATTGCAAAGAAAATCTTACAAGAAATTGTTAACGTAATTGTATAAAATACATTGGATATTGTTCTGATATCGCTAGATCTTAATTCAAGTTCAGTAAGATTCAATATGTCTCATTCTTTCATTTTTGTTAAGTTATAAGCCTATACAGCAATGTTTAGTACCTTTTTTCTTTATTTACGGCTCCTAGATACCTATGTTACGTATTCCCTTTTCCTTGTAGACTTTATGGCGACTAATGGCAAGCACCGCTATTATGTCGATGAAAATGAAATGTAATATGAAATGTGAAATGAGAATTAAATGAAATGATAAATATAAAAGTTAATTTAAGTAGAATAAGTACATTTTTATTTAATATATAATAAATTTATGAACAAAAATGGAATACTGCAAAATTCAAATGTACGCCATTTTCACATCAAAAAATACACTACGACTATATTTTATATCGTATATTGGTACGATATAAAATATACACCATCCAAGCGACGCCATCATCACCCACTAAATAACCCTCCTATCCTCTCGTTGTTCATAGTAACAGTATGGCAAAATTTATTTTAAAATATAAATAATGTAAATTAAAGAAACAAAAAAAGTACTCTCTCATGTTGCTCAAAAATCTGTATACGAAAATTCATTACACATTGTAAAAGTCACATGATAAGACAGATACTCTCTTTTCAAATCACTTATTTGACAAAATTACAAATATTTTTTTTTGCAAACAGACCAAAGATAACTAATTAAAATGCGATAAATATAACATTAACTAAGTAATTTTGAGAAGGTCTTTATAAGGAAAGTTATTTGAAATATTATTGCGGAGGAAGCCACAGAAATGAACCAGTCATCTCAATATCTGAGGTAACAAAAAAGCTGTACAATACAGCCTGAGCAAGCGATGATGAAAAAAGTTTCTAACTACCCTCATGTTTGCTTATATTAACTAAAGTGTCCAAATATTTGCTCGTTGTAATGTATAATTATTTCATTTTATATTGAAATATAAAATGACGTGTAAGTCATTGTATATTCATTGTATATTATACCTTAGCTATTAATTTCCCAAAAGAATAAGCTCGCTATGTGCCAATCGTTAGCAAATTGTCAGGGTGGTCAAAAGTTAATATTTCTGTCAATGAATTATAATAATTTGTAAAAAATTATTGTAGTAATATTTATAGGCAGTTTTTAATACTTATCCTTCATTAAAAAAAATTAAATAAGGATGTATCTCATATTTCTAATCATTAAAACAATAATAAACACCTTTGGGCTTATATTTCGTTATTACCTCTTCAGAAATCTTCTTTAAAGATTACGTACAAGTACTGTATGAAATTTCAAAATTAATTAATTAATAAGAAAATGTATCCCGTCTAATATGCGTAGAATTGGGGACCCTAATCTCAGCGAACTTCATAGAAGGCGCTGCGTCAGATTTATAAAAGTCGAGCTTTTGATACGAGCTTGCTTGCCGCTAATTAAATTATGAATGGCGTTGAATTGAGCCTGAAATTTTGTAACGCAAAATCTCGCTGTACATTACATTAGAACTTACGGGAAAGTTTGTGGTTGATGGTTACATATTAGGAGGGACGTTGAAAAGGAACGGTGATGCTTATAAGAACCTTTTGGTTATTTCAAATTGAGTGAAATTCGTGGACTAATGGAATGATCGTGATCTTATCACTAGGGACTTGGTACTCTTTACGATAACAAATAGATACTTGGTTTTAATCTAGATTTAGTACCCTTTACCTAATGTAATTGAACCGATTAAGTACTTAGGTGCATTTATTTATTTATTTATATTTTTAAGGTATAAAAGTGTAATTGAAGGATTTAATGCTATTAGGTATTTTCTACCAGTCAACCAAAGAATAAACCATTAGATTGTTTTGTAACCTGATTAAATCAAGCGAAATACTATACACAAAGAGACCACATTCATTTTTTATCATAATTCTTGTTAACATGAAAATGTCAAAGTTTCAAAAGCTTTTTTAAGTATGGTCGAAGAATAACACACTCCAGGTTAGTAATCGCATCGAAATACCGAGTCAGTTTGTCAGTGATATAATAAAACAGGTCAGGATGGGATTGACTCTTATACTCTACGTTGGTGGGAATTATTTACTTTTGATTGGCTTGAGCCGCGCTGTTATATTTCAAAATTTAGTAAAAATTACAGTAATATTAAATATCTATAAGTATTATGTTTACCAAAAAATTTGACTTAACTTTGACTTCTTAGCGCTTTGACTTACGAGTGTTTTTGTAATTAATGAATATGTAAATAAACGTAGGCATATATTCTAAAACACATCAATAACTCTTCTTCATTCACGTGAAACTTTGTCCATCAATTCTTTACTCGGCTATGCTTGTTTATCGTCATGTTACAGCGGTTTCCATTTCATTTGGTAGGCCCAATCAATTGATATGAAACCACGATATATATCGATCTTGATACAGCTTAAATCGAACATGGAGAATTTATTCATATCTATTCAATGATTTGTGTAGTTCTCTGCACTACCAATGCACCTTGGTCAGATATTCTGCGTTGCAATCATTTATTTCGCTAACGTGGACCGGTCCCTCACGATGCACTATAAAATCGTACTTATTTAAGTTACTGAATCTTCCGTTACCATGTTACCGAAATAAATTTGAAGGCATCCAGTGGGCTCGCGCGTTTTACGTTTGTTCTGTGCGGTCTAAAGCTCTGCTTGTGGCGACGTCAAAGGAGATTAGGTTCGTTTGCACAATGTCATTTAGGGTTGCCAACGCTGATATATATTGTATAAGTCACTATTGAACATAAAAATAATAATTATAATAAATTATAACCAACATAAAAATAATAATTATTGTTATTATTATTATATTATATTAAATATATGGTATTTGGCGAACCTACTGGCGACGCGTCCTGGACTGATTGAAATAGTAAACCATATCAACTGTTTAGGATAAGTCTTCCGTTGTGTATGACCAGCAGGCAGTGAACTGAGATTGATTGATTAAAATGGCGTGGGGCTACTGGTCGGCCTCGTCGGTTTTGCCCGATCGCGGGCGTAGCCCTCGGAGGGCAGGTACGGCTGCAGTGCACGTGCACCCAAACCCACCCACAGCTAGGGAAGTGATGGAAACACACGATGAAAGCATCATCCACACAGCGTCCACTTCACGTGATAGTCGGGAGCACTCGGCTTCTCCGCATTCCTCGTCAAACGGAGGGCATTCGCATCACCATGAAGTACGGCACGCGGTTCCAGCCAGTGCGCTTTTTGGAGAAAGTTACGGTGAATTATCTCGAAGACCGTCGCTTGACCTCGGGTCTGTTAGAAGCGCGCTCGCGTCGTGTTCTGGCGGTGGCACACTGAGTGCTGGGTCGACCTTAACTCGCGGGGGTACGTTAGCGGACTTCCTCCCGCCGACGCCGTGTCCGCATCACCACAGGGTGTACGTGGACCATCACAAACACTACGAGCAGCCAATACAGCCGGTGCACGTGGGTGTGCCACACCACTCCCACTCGCATGCCTCGAGCCGACATCACACTGATGATGAAGACGACCTCGAACCAACGTACGCCACAGGTATGACATCTTGACTTTTACAGACCTGTATAAATTTAATACTTTTGCTGCATTTTTAGCAAAGCGATTCCATGGAATAGTATTACATCTCTAGGGGTCAACTTACTAAACGTGATTTCAAAATCTACTACTACGTTTATATTGCGCAGCAGTGCCTTTGCAATGTATGTCAAACCATTTACCATTGGCGTTAAGACAGTAAGTGTTACCTTGACCCTGAATCTTTTGTCATCATTAACAAATAAGACGGACTCAGTTGTAATTCATTTAAACTCTACAACATTGCACAAAATAGGTATCGTGGTCCAAGGGTTTACTTATCTCTAATAGAGATGTCTTCCATTCAACCCGTCATGTGTGTGTGAATTTCATTCTTATTTTAGAAGTTACCAATGCATTTGTATTTTATCAAACCATAATTAACACATATAAAAATGCCGACTTTACTCAAACAAATATAGTCGAAGAATCGAAGTATGTAACATATAATATATTTATATATCTAAATTAATAAAAAAATAACATATTAATACACTAACTACAAAATGATTGTTATATCAATAAATGCTATAGTGTAAGAAGTAAAAGAGTTAACAGTAGTGATAAAGAGTTCTAGAAGTGCTTCTTTAAATAACTTTTAAAGTAGTGAATAGAAGGTCTATCCTGAATGATAGGCTCCCAAGCCTATCAAGTCCATAATTGGTTTAAAGTTCAAATTTAACTTTAAACATTTTTTTGTAACAAAGATATTAATATTTTCAAACGTTATATGAGAATGGCCATCATCAATTCTGAAAATTTTATGAATACATAAATATTTATCGTGTAATAAATTAAATCGTGTCCAAATAAGTGTATTCTAATTTATTTATAACACTTATTTTAATCAATCAAATTAGCCTATCGCAGAAAATGAAAAGTCTATGCTATTTCTAGATTAAATACCAAAGATCGAACTTTAATTTGTAATTTTGTATAATGAAACTGTTGAAGAGAAGCACGGCATAAAAGTAAAAATTAACTACAGCTGTAGAATAGAATACTAAAACAACGTTCATTTACAACTGTCCAAACAAAACCACTTATAACTCGGCGCATTAACATTCCGGGTCATTAAGGAGTACCGTTCCCCAGAAGTCACTATCATAATAATATCTTCAATTTCAAAATGTGAAAGTTTTATATAATGAAAACACTAAGTTTCGTATTTCCGAACGTTGCGTTTAAATCAGAGGGACCAAATTTTGTTTTGTCTTTGCAATCTGCTTGGTCTACAACATTCAAGCCCACTACTGAGGACAGGCCTTTCTAAATAAGAGAAATACATGAGGAGTTTAGTCCATAATACCATTATGCTGGCCCAATTTAGGTTGGTTTCACCATCGAATTAGACCGCTCGACCTACTGGGCCAACGAGCTTCTTTCATGTACCCACGTGTCTCTTCGTTGATATATTATGATCTGTCGAACTTAAAAAGTAAAATTCGATCCATATAATATTCCGTTGGTTGCGTTCTTCAGACATATATATAGGCAAAATCCATTATTTTGAAATGGCAAAATTACATCTAAAAAGAAAATTTTATTAAAGACTTATTTTCGACAAACATCACCTAATTTTCATCATAATTTTAGCGGAGAGACATACATTGCTGACCATATGCCTCCCTCAAGGGTCTTCAAACCGATCGGTCCTACGCTGTCTGCACCCAGCGATTCCCCACAACTTTTACCTGATTGTCGGTCCACCTTGGCCTACCAACGCTGCGTCTCCCTGTAAGTGGTCGGATCTCGAGGACCTTTCCACCCTAACGGCCGTTAATCGAGCCGTATTCTCACCTTAATGATGCGGCCTACTTTACAAGTATAGATAATATAACTTAATAAAATTTATACATTGTTATGGTGGTCACCCATACTTCATTTTAGCTATGTAAAGGACATAGCTTATAAAATACTGCTTTAACATTCTTAATAACTCTTAGATTGGTAGTCACAAATTACCTAAATAGACTATTCTAACTCCAGGGTAGATCGGAGGTCCACGCTACATTAAGCAGCTAATGTACAAGGCTGCTGAACTGGGATGAAGCCCCAGACATAAGAAGTTGGTTATGAAACCGACATGCTTTCTGGCAGTCTCTCGTCAACTAAATAATAATATAAGGCATTTCTATCTTTCTTGAGGAACTCGTTGGTGTGGTGGTCGGTGAGCTCTGGTTTTGGTCTAGGTGCCGTTTGAATAATTTGATACACTTTAAACTAAGTACAAAATTTAGACCTTCGGGAAATATATGAATCCTTTGAAATTTTTTATTTTCATTCACTCATTTGCAGGATAATTCATGTTTTAGTATTTCCATACCATGTCAGTCTGATTTATTTATAATTTTATCTATTTCATTAAACTTGTCAAAAAACAATAGTCTCAAAGTCAATAAACATTGGAAATGTCATTTACATTGAATTTTTTTCGTACGTAATCAATAGAATGTTACACTAGTAGTTACACTAGTTACACTAGTTACACTAGTGTCCCGGAGCCATAAATAGAAAAAAATACTTACGGCATAGTAACTATAAGGGCTTTTCCCTTGCCAAAAAAATAAAGAACTGTAATATAATTTCCATAAATTCTAAATACTTTAAAATTAAGCTTTAAATATAATAATTAAACAGTTTGTACAATAGGTATTGATCAGAAAACGTTTATGGATATTTTGATAACCATCGTAATAAAAGAACGGCAAAATTTACCTGAAATTCAAACAAAATTCTCCAAAGGAGTTTAGTAAATTCAGAGTTGTAATGTTTCGCAAAACTTCGTTTAATCCGTTAATGCGTTTGACGCGGCTTTGTTCACCATCACTACTCGGTATCTTCTGTGTGCTTTAGGTAATGTTTGCATTAACGATATCGTATGTTAAGCTCACGTTTAAAAGACTACTTTTCCCTTTTTTGTCTTAATAAAATATCTAAAACTCAATATAATTAATCTGTTTTGAAAAAATTCTTCAGATAAGTGTTTTTTAAGCGCTGATTATCTTCTTTCTTCTTCGTTCTCCAGTCGAGATACTTATACGTTTTATTGCTTCTATAGCTTTACTTCACATATCTTATAAACGATGTCGTATATTGTAAAACTTAGATTTTAAATTATTCCTAATCTTAATAATTAACTCTATGCTTTATTGCCGATGGTGCAATCAAAGCATTTAATCTTCTAATCGTTAGCAGATAAAGCATTTAGGTTGTATAAAAATGATATTTTTTTTTATATGAAGCTCAGCAAATGACTCGACACCACCTGATGATAAGCAGTAGAGGAGTCACATATGACTCCTCTACTGCTTATCATATGAAGATAGCAAGATAGCATAACAATTAAGAATAAAAAAAAATTCAATCATGTGTACATAGGTAGGTAATTGCGTAATGGCTAGTGAAGATACTTGATGTTTCTAAAATTCCCATATTATACTGCTTATTTGACGCACAATTAAAACATGCTAATTAAAAAGAGGAGTCTGTCAACTAACATAACTTTTCAAATGGTCATTATATCCATCTCTTATTTAAGTAGAAAAAAGGACAATTTGGTTTTAGAGAGTTCCAGCAGAACCAACAAAAAAGTTAGTAAGCTTTTGTAATGAAAAATGTTTGTAAAAATACAGGCATTTAATTTATTATACATTATTTTTTATAACGAAGTGTATAATAGACAATACCTACATTAGATGAACAACTAAAAGACAGACCCTTCTTCCCTTTAGCGAAACTTTAAAAAAATATTTTAACAGATAAAACACCAGGCATTCAAAGACAAGCATTGCTTTATATGTATTAGCGCAAACTAAATACAGTCAACAAAAAATGTGTTTAAACTTGCTATGTACTTCCATAAATGTGCAGTGCTATGCAAAGCGCAGATATGACAAAGTAAATGAATGAACCGAGAGTGCTTATGCGAACGTCATTCACCCTGAAAATGTAACTAACGACCCGGCGAACTATGTGCACTCATTCGTTTAGTGCCGCGCTGTTTTGTTATTAGGGATTAAAATACTAGTAGCTAAGTCTTTAAAAAAACTATTTTTAAACGTTCTTATTACTTAGACTTTAAACGACCTGATTCAGCTGTAGTAAGATTTGATTTACAAGTAATATCTTCTGTTTTTAAATGATATGACGGCTTGTATTGGTTTAGAAATAGTTCAACTATTTGAATTTAAATGATTAAAACAAACTATAACAGTGTTTTAAATTTTTGTGGCAAGTGCTCATAATAAAAGGGAAGGCATATGAATATAGCCTATACAGCCGTATCCATTTGGTTATTTTTATATGCACCAGTTATTAAATTATAATGTGGATGAAACACGTTACAATTCATCTACAAAATGCATTTTACGAAAAAAACACTTCTGAAATCTTTGTATAAGAAATAAGTTTTTACTAAGGTCTAAAAGACAGCTATACTAGATGTGCTGCCGCTGTATAATCCGCCATTATTTATGAATACAAAGTTATTGTGTGGCGGTATTAATACATATTATATATTTATTTTCCTGTCGACATTGATTTGTGTTACTGTATAGGGAACCGAAGGATTCTACTCTTAGCTGGTATTAGTAGCACGAGCTTAGTAATTGAAAGGTTCAATCATAGCAAAAAGATGTTGCTTCTCGTCGTTAAGTTGTCTAAGGATAGAAGCAAAATCTTGAGCATAAAGATTTTAGTTTTGTAAGCCAAGGAGTCTATATTGGGAGAATAAGACTTAAGAAATCCAATCATGAGACAAAAATGTACTCATATTGTACACGTGACCGTACATACCACAAGAAGGTTTTAATTAAATAATAGTACCTCGCTTCCCAACTTCTGCAGTTATCTGCAGAGGTTGGGAAACGAGGCATTGATGGATGAACGTGTATATAGCCTTAACATGGCCTATGTTAAATAAGGTATGCAATTATTTAACAGGGATTTCACGCGGAGTTTTTTTCTCATGAAACACCTTTCTGTTTTCAAACCTATTCGAAGTTCAAATAAAATCTATTAATTTACTTCCGCGGTTGCTGTGATTCTTCCTTCATGAGAGAAACACATGAGGATTTTGAACCAAACCAAATGCGAGCCCAATGCGACTTTGTGAGTGAAACAAGTTGCCGTAGCAACTCAACTTAAATAACTCATTTGGGTGGATTATTATGTTTAAACTCCAATGATCTTTAAGTACAGTACTATCATTCAGTATATGTTTTCTTTTTAATTTGTTTTTATTTACATTTTCGATTCCTGTATACAACGCTGAACCATGTAATATGTCACGTATGTAATGAAAACGGATTCTATGTGATATTTCCCATAATAACTAAAATATATCAAACATTTCTGCTCCTGCAACGCTCTGCTCAGTTGATTCAGCGCTCAAAGGATGTTTTACAGTTCCCTTGTTTATTTAAATAATTCTTTATTCAATTAATCTCATTTAAATCTATTTGACTTTGTGAGAAATCTATTTAATGTAATTGTTTTAACAATTACATTTTATAAGAGTACAAAATTTCCATTCTGACCTGAGCTGTAAGTTCACTAGTTTGATAATCTTTTATATAATAAAAGAACAGTTAAACGTTAGTTCATTCGGCAACCCATCTGACTGGCTGACGGTAATAACTAAGTTTATGGTTTTTAATTATAACTTTTAAACGTCAGTGGTGTACATAGAATAATGTAACTTAACCACCCATCGCGTGCACACAATATTTACAGGGTAAATTAAATATACATATATTGCCATATTAAACATCATTCGAAACAAGAACTCCGATTATGTTTTTTAATTATTTCTGGTCTTATTCTGCTATTACCTTTCTTTTTTCCTCTTTCTCTGTAAACATCTTACTTCTATTTGTTAAGTGGTAGACTACGACCAGGGTTGTCAGTTTCCATTTCTTCCGGGAAGTAGTTCGCTAAGTCTTGATGTGAAAGAAAAGATGTATTTTAATGGACTTGGAGTTATCTACGCATTTTTTAAATGCAAATAAATAAGTATCTAAAGAAACCTTTTTAGAAATGTAGATTTTTTTAATATTAGAAATATGTGTGTGTTATTTATATGCAAACTGCATTCACTAATGCATATACTTGTTTTACGTCATTTCCTTTATAACCATTAACGCCAGTTCAATTATAACATAAACTAATTTAAAAAATTTAAGTCTATATCAAAGTGAATGTAAAATCTGTTACATTTTAATTGAACAAAGAAAAAACCTCACCAACCATTAAAGATATTTAAAATAATCGCGTCTTCAAATTCGGCTTTTAATTTTCTTCGTCGTCTCGTTTAATTTCAGTCGAAATCACTGTCCAATGAAACGAAGCGTAATTATCGGAAATCACAGAAGATGCAATCTGGAAACCGGCGTTTTCTTACAAAACATTCGGTTCCATTATTTATATATCTACGGACGTAACCAATCAGCAACAAGTGGACCTGTTCGAATTTGATCTCTATTTACTGGAGATTGAGTGTCATGTTTTTGATAAAATGTCCGTGGAACAAATAATGCTGAAAACAGAAAATATTATTCGATTGAACCTAGTGAGCAAATTGAGACTGAACATCTTGTCTTGTTCTGTGAAGTGACTGAGTGATAGAATAATTTGTGGGTAACTGGTAAGAAAAATAAGGCTTTTTCTGATTGATGATGATTTATAATAATAATCAATTTTATTCAATAACAATAACATAGTGTATAATATAACAAAAAATTTAAAAGTTTCAACGTCAAACGCTTCGATACTAATATAATATATTTATTTTTATTCTAGCTAAATAGAGTTACCAGGGTTTTTGTTTGTTTGTGTGTGTGTTTGTGTTACTGGGTGTGTATTTCTTGCGGACTCTGAATAATTTTTCGAGATACATGTTTCTTAAAATAACAAAATTATTTAGTGTAACAGTCGAAACGATTCAATTAATTGTAATTAATTTTTAGAGCCTCGATATACCTCCAGTAATTTTGAGACAGTTAAGGTTGTTACTGTATTGTATTAAGTTAATAAAAGTGTATAGTTTTAATATTATATTTTGAACTTGTAAACTCCTCAATATTCTTAAGTCACGAGATATTTCCAATGTTCAAGTACATACACGTTTACCTTGGGAATAAGACAAAAATAACACTATTATAATGCAATTAGGTAACAAAATGTCAAATTCCGGCAAAAAAGTAAAAAATTATTGCAATTAACCGGTTATAATTAAGAAAGCGCCGCCACGTCGCCGGTTAACGAGCGAATCGGGGAAGCACGTGGTCTGAATCCTTCCTTTAAACTCACCTAAAAACAATCATTTTTTTTTAATTTATCGCTTTCTTCCCTTGTTATTTTGTTACTTTTCCGAATGGTTTATTTTTAAACTGGCAAGTCAGTTAAGAGCGGCGTTAACTGTATTTCTAAATACGAATAATTGTAAGAACAAAATATTATTGAAGAACTACATTAGTCTTACATAAACCTAGGTTATTTTGATTACATTATTTAAATACTAAGTGAGTATGAATTTCAATATTTTTCTTATTATGAGATAAAACAAGTTTCTTACTCCCATCTCAACAGTAGCTAAAATGAAGCAAATTTTTAACCATCGCAATAAAGTAGAAGACTATAAGTAAAACTCAATAATAGCAGGTTTTATCACAAGGGAGCTAAATAATATATTTACGGCGAGGGCGCTATCACAGAGTGAGGGAGAGGATTCTATATTCTACTAGAGAATCCCGAGCCCAGCGTGGTTTCGTTTTACTACTCTCTATAATGAAATATATAAGAAGATTTTTTATATACATCTATACGTGTTGAACTAACACTTTCGCTGCTTGTTGATATTTTCCTACATTATTTGCTATTTAAATAATCCGTTAATAGTATTATACAGCAGAAAACAAGGCCGCATTTTATTTTTTTGCCCTGTCCGCCGCCGCCGCGCTGCCGAGTGGCAGCCAGTATCGTTCATACTATATTTTTGTTCGATCTCCTTGCTCACAAATAACTTAGCCATTTTTTAATGTAACTCGATTATGTACCAGATTTGAAACTCATTACTTTTGTAGCGACAAAAGTTTCATATAATGCGTCTATCGTCTCGTAGCAAGGCTTTATATGTTTTGCTTGGTAAAAGTTATCTCGATAATGCTGTGGTCACATTAGTGACTTCGTAATATTTACAAATTATCCTGCAATAATTCATATTAACTGAAATTGTAACCACACGCGCAACACTTATATTAGTGCGCAATAATCTAATGTACCGCCATCCGCGCGATAACTCATTCGCAACTTGAATGTTTACTACGATACCCGAAAATAAACTGCACTTGTGTTCTTGCGCGTACGTTCGTTATGATGGACGTAAGTTCGTGCCCTAGCGTTAGAGAAATGACCTATTTTCCTCACACCAATGAACTAATTCAGTAGTTTCCGAACAGATGAGGTACAAAAATACTTCGTTGAACGGTTGTATTATTCCGGTGACCATTGTGGCCAGAGCTCACTATGAAGTAATAAAATAGTTGTAAATGTTCTCCACCTTAAAGCAAATCGCACCCAAAAAACCTACATCGAAAAGATTTGAGCGTATTACTATTCCTCTCTTTTAACTTATTGATGTTATACCTTTTTTAGTAACCCTTTTTTAAATATGACACAAAAAAGCTTATTCTCATGAGATATGCACCCTCAATCTCGGAAGGCACGACGCAGAATAATAAGCCAACTACCATATTCCCCAATTACAAGATAACTCGGGCTTCGGAGCTCACACGAAGCTTATCAGTCCATCTAAATTAGTCCTAAGGCCGGTCAGATTTGGCACATCACATAGCGAGATAAGACCTTATGTTATGTCCCTGGACTGCGTCATGTACGTCAATAGACACGCCGATGGTTTATGGCGTAAGTTATAGGAAGAAAGATTTTAAATACTCGCTTTGCTTTTGTTTGAACAAACTAAATACTTACTTATTAGATAGATAGATAAAGTCTTTATTTTCATTTCTACATCACACACAATCCATCAAGACAGTACATAGGTTAAAAGACAAACATTTTATAATAAAGGTATCAAAGACCTTTGTGTGCGCTGCAGAAGTGCAAAAGGGTCGCAACCCAGTGACTAATTTTGTTCACATCGGGATGTGAACAAAGCACTGATATTCTGCTACAACCCGAGGGCTTTTTATACTTTAAATTATAGATAGGAAAAAAAAAACAATTAAATATAAAATGTGTGTACATAAATATAACTAAGATGTGTGAGATATTAATTTAAACTAATTAATAATATAATTATTATTAATTATATTTTTTATATTTCCAACTACTTCTACTTGGACTTTCTTAAGAGTATTTTAACTTTTTGACATTTTTCATTGACATTTTTATTTGCCACTTTGGGGCAAAATATTACACATGAATATTTTGAATAGACCACGATGAGTAGAAGTGAAAGAAACACCGTTGCAATCGTCCATAGGAACCAGTAGCTGATAGATAACTAACTAATTAGCTACTGGTATCTAAAAACAAGCGAACGATCAGTTCCAGTTTGTTTCTCATCACTTGTCCCAAACAAAACCCGTTTACATATTACGAGAGTTACCCTTACTTAATTGGCGAATAATTTGTTGTACCGCTCGCCTGTCTTGTGTTCGGCATTGTCTAACGTAAACCTTCGCCTGATAAGGTCAATGTAACGATTACACTTACTATAATATTATTTGATCAGTTAATCGATTGGATTACGTAATATCTACAAAGTATTTTGGTTCAAAACTTTTGCGGGCTTAAAATGAAAATGGTTTTAAAATTTTCTAAAGCCTTGTCCAAAACAACACAAAAAAGAATTTCCGCCAGAATTCCTTTGCTAACTTGACCAACTAACTAGGAAATAGTAACATTCAAACCAGTGGTTTGAAGGTTAATATTCCCAATCACAAAATGCCTATTTACGATCATTGTATATTCACAGTGAGTGTGGAATGATCAATTTGTATGGATTCCGAAACGGATATCCCAGGTCCCTGATAATCCAAAAATTATCCCGTTTGTTAGGACAACCGCTTTCATCCACGAAGAAGCATGAGCCAGCGTGGTGGCGTTATAGCCAGAACTCCTTAGTTTTTCTCATATATCAAAGTCAAAATATCTTTATTTAAATAGACTCATTTACTAGTTCTTTGAAATCGTCATAACAGGGAATTTGTATGAGAAAAATAAATGTACATAATAGCACTAGTAATAGTGATAACTTTACGTGTTCTCCGGGTCCCAGTTTTAGAATTAAACTATTTATTAAATATTATCTTTATTTTAAAATTAAAATTAACACTTAACTAATTTATTGGGTGTACATTAAATGGTAACTAATAAATAAACGTTAAATAACACTAATATTCTTATTCCCAATTAACCCTGCCATCGCTTCGACGTATTAGTAGCTGAAGAGAAGAAGCAGTGCAAGAAACTCTCAGTATTTGTTTGAAAGCCGGTGCTCAGCGGTGATATATATATATATATAGACTGTTGTTCCAGTGAAATGAATAGATTACAATCAGTTTTCCAATATAGGACCTTAAATACACACGTTATGATTTAAAAATACAAACTTGATTTGCTTCTCTTACATTCGATTCAGTTAGAAAATAAACCGAGCAACCTTCTAGGAATCTAACGCCTATTATAAATAGGACAGTTTGAATGGATGTTTGTTACTATTTTACGCCAGAACGGCTGATCAGATCTAGATAAATGTTGGCACAGTAATAGATAAGAGTCTGGAATAGCCTACGTCTGAATGCACGATAACCGATATTCACACGGACTTAGTCAAGTGAAAAACCTAGTTGTATAATCACAAGTGACTGAAAATGAAAGCTATTTCTTTCATTAATACACTTGAGTTGACCTCAAATGGAGAATTTTTCTAAATGTTTTGTCGCTCTGCTTTGAGCCTTGAACGAAAAATTTGAAGGATACTTCGGTAGCCCTTAAGTCATTCATAATATTATACGACTGCTAACGTAAAAAGTTCTTTAAGTTCTTTTTCTGTTATTCATAGATATCGTTTTCTCGTAGTGAAACGATATACTGTTCCAGTTTGTAAGAATAACTGAACTGCCTTTAAACAAATTTAAAGTCTTTCGGCCAGTTCTGAGTTGAGATTTCTTGCTAAGCGTGTCTCTAACTATACGTTATGTCACATTTCGTATGAAATATATTCATTGAATAAAGATTGAGACGTGCTTGGCTTCAAATTAACAAGTCGGAAACCGGCCGTATGTTGAAAATAATTTAACTTTAAGGTCCAGGAAGCATTTAGATTTATTTATTTATTTTAAGGGCAGTCAACAAAAACACATACTAACAAAAATATTTAACTGTAGCGTATATGATAAGAATGAGTGGAATAATAGTAAAATATTATTTAACATTTTTGTGGTACGAAAAGTTCACCTCAAATAATTTCATGTGTTTTTACATTAATAGTTTTAATAATGACTGGGGATGTTTCAAAAATTCTCAATGACGTAATTCTGGCTGATTTTCTTACTTTTTACTCTCAAAACAAAACCCCCTCGTAGATTTACGAACAGAGGCTTAGATTGGCGTTCAATATTTTAACTTTGTGTTCGTAGGAAGATAATTCATGATGCGTAAGTTCAAAGATGTAATATGTTTACGCAATCGTACGCGACTTTGAGAAAAATATGTATAATTCACAACAAAGAGAACAAGTTCAAACCCAAGTTACACCGTTACAGTGCTCAGTGATCTTGGAACTTTGTTGATTGGGTTTCTCTAACGTGGTCGCCATTTTTCGACCAACAGCATGAAGCCAAGCTGCATCTTAACAATGCTGTTTGTGTGAACAATATTGGTTGACCTCGTGTGGCCTTGAAATCAAGTAAGTTTTGGTTAGTCGTGCGGTTCCAATCTTCTGATTTGTTTTCAGATCGACACCTCTTGAATATATTTACAATGAGCCACCTCATTTTATTGCAATGTCCAACCAACAGAAGGAGAAGAAACAGCCTTTGAAAATATGTCAATTTTCAAACTAACTGATAAATTATCGTGAATTGTAAGATTCCGGTGCATATATAACTGTTCTTAAAATAAATAAAAAATTGAAATAACGCTGGGTTTTAAACAAGGTAACATCATAAATATCCCTCTCCATATCTCTCACCGGTACCTTCCCATACTTCAACATATCTATATGCGAATACACATATTGTGCGAGCGCCCCAGAATTTGATATTTCGCGTCATGGCCGCTAAAAGTACCGGTGTGATCTCCATTCCAGTGACGTCACTCAGGGATGACGTGTACAAATCACCGCGCAGGGAAAATGTTTTAGAGGTAGGATTTTGAACTAAGGTTTTTTTTTCTGAAAAACAGGCTTCTGACTAAAAAGTATCAGCAAATTTTTGCCTTTTACATTATTTAATTTACTCAATGCAAAAGAACACAGCTTGTGGCGAACCGACCTCTTTTACCATTTTTAAATTATACTTTTATACGTTTCTACTGTTTTTATATGACGTTGTCTTTATTATTTTGATTTCGCATTACGAAAATAAATATTAAATAATATTAAAAATTATCATTATTTGATCCCTCCTACGTCGCTAACACACCTCTAAAACGGATGTTTCTCTATTTTCAAAGAGTGTCATGCAAGTAAAAGACACGTCAAGATGAGCATATAGTATAACTTTATTAACACCTTCAGATGGTAAGCAGTTTGAAGAGTACATATTCTCTTGCTACTTCTATTTGTAGGAGATTTATTAAATATTTTAAATATAAATAATCAATACCAGTTCAGATTTTTAAATACCAGAAGACGAAGGCCCTTAAATGTCTGATATTCTAATATTTATATTAGCATTTCTATTACTATTAAACATCGCCACATCTCCACTAACATTGTCAACAATAGACCGGTACGCCAAGACCGCTTGGGTATGCAAAGTGAGGCTCTTGGCTCCGACCTGCTTACCTAACAATAATATTGGTATTGGAATTTCCTTACCACACCACCTGAGAATAGGGAATATCGATTTTAAAGAGTTTACACTCGAACTGAGGAAACGCCTTTACCTAGAAAATCTCAAAGGTACAAAACAACCTTAACACTATTAAGATGGTGTTTTATGAATGATACTACTATTTATTTAACATTGTATGTACATACATACAACTATGTATCTCTTTATGTACTATGTATCTGTAACTTAATTATTATACTAATAAAGACGAGAAGCCACGAGAGTCCCCTATTTCTACAAGATTTTTTCCGAAGTATTTTTAATTTACTATTGACACTTGAAATCTACCGCTTAGTTTATCTACTTCATGATAACGTGCCTGTAGTTTCGTATAACTATTCTTAATTTCTAAGCTCAGTATATTTCTTCATTATTTTCACCCAAATTGTAGCAGTTATCTACAATGTAACGTAACTTATTACATTCTCAATTGCCTCAAATCTCATAACCAAATTCAATAGCATGCGTCACTGTCATTACCAAAGTTATTACTAAGACGACACTACGCGACTTTAAACTCGAGCAGTTCGTGCCGTGTTGTCGGCCATTATATTCACATTGCGTACATAAACGGTGCTTAGCCTTATTACACAAATTTGTAAGTTTCATCGCTCTTTGGAGGCGTTTCTACAATACTATTACCCTGTGAAGTAAATTCTGTATATTGAGTAGTATATTTACTTTAAGTTGTATTATTACGACATTACATATTGGTATGCAACTCGATATTTAGTGGTAGTATCAAATTTTCATTGTATAGTAGTATTCAAACTTACGCTATGGTTGGTCCTTGGATGCGTCTTGCATGACGCGAGAATCCTTTTTGATATGAATCTACATTATTTTCCTAGACCAAATACATGATTTCTTTTAAGCTACCGAAATTTGTGTTATTTCTGAGGTTTCAAACGGTTATAATTGTAGCGTGTGTTGGGTACTGTATATTTTAATTCTCATAGTGTATTATTTGATGCGAAAATAGTATAGTTTCATATCAAAGAGGAGCGTAAATCGTGCAATATATGGAATACATAATGCATCACTATCAGCCGTATTCCGAAGCCATAAG
This sequence comes from Acentria ephemerella, assembly GCA_943193645.1. Lineage (NCBI taxonomy): Eukaryota > Metazoa > Arthropoda > Insecta > Lepidoptera > Crambidae > Acentria > Acentria ephemerella. Next base: position 9,154,123 of record OW971891.1, read on the forward strand.
TTAAAACTTAGAAATAACTTCGTAAGACGTGGCTGTATAGCCTTTTGTTTCCCCTTGCCTTCTTTTAATTCGAAAAGTGTTGAGAATGAAACTCGTGGTCAACTTTGTGCGCGTATATTTATGAAACTGATAGAGAGACAAAATGTATATTTCGAAAACAAAGAAAAAAAATAAAAATACAAATATGGAATTATACAAAAATTAGCCATCTGCATTCTAATTTCGCCCTTCTTCTATACATATATGAGTAGAAAATATTATACTCTAATTTATTTTTATAGTATAACTCTAAAAGAAGCGCCTAGAAGCCCGGTCTATATATAGCGCCAATATTAGATACATTTAATATGCTGTTAACACAAACATATATGCGGTTTCATACATTTTTCAACCGCCTCTGTGTTATCGCTTATTTATTTTCGAGGCTATCCAGGTGTTAAACCTGTGTTATGAGCTCCACTCAGGCGTGTTTCACAAGTCGATACCGATACACATTTGGATGTTCGTTGCTCGTGTGCATAAAGCGTAATATCTGTACAAATTTTGGTTGATAGACATCTGACATTAAGAAGTTATTCAAGCAAGTAACGAATGAAGTTGATGTTTTTGGAATTATTGATGCTTATAATTGTAGAATTTCAATCATTGTATATGTTTTCAAATAATCTATTCGCCGTAATTTAGAGTAAGCACGAGCCTTTCAATTGGGACGTATATACTGATGATAATGATGGCATTCTTTATACTGAGTACAAACACTTTCACTTGAATTAGAAATAACCCCAAAAGAATAAAAATTCTAAGAGACGGACATAAGTTTCTCCCAAGGATCTACAAACTGGTCTGTCCTGCGCTGCTAGCATCCAGCAGCTTTCCACGACCTTTACCAATCGGACAACTTATGGGTGCCTACGACCTACTACTAACACTATGAAAAGTTAAATAATCTACAATCTGACATTCAAACCATTTAACGAAACAAAATATTTTCGGTATATATTTAAAAGAAGGCCTATTAAACCCCGCCCCGGTTGTAACATCCCAAATAATTTATGTATCTACTCGCCGCTTCCTCAGCTAATATTTAATATCCTGACTGCTAAAACGATATGGTGTATAACATAAGTATAACTCATAGTGCTTCAATGGAATTCGTATTCGGGTTTCAGGATAGTTGTATTTTGATCATATCGGGTTGTATGTTTGTTTGCATCTTAAGAAGTAATAGAAAAAATAAGAAACATTGAGATTTACTTTTGTTTCGTATAATATTGCTCCCATGTAAGAAGGTTTGGCCCCCTTATTGGTAAAACACTAAGTAGTCTATAATGTAATTTCATACACACACACACACTAGGTTTTTTATAAAAAGACGACAACGCCTCACAGTAAGCAATAGGTGTCCATATGCGATAGTTAGCTCAGCATGGACATGTTACCCAATATTAACAATACTGGTCCAATACTGCCTCTCAACTCTCTTTAAAGGAGCGCATGTTTTCTAGGAATGAGGTTCCCATGAGCACCTATTTCAGATCTAGTTGCAAAAAATTCTGGATCTGCATGGTTTGGTTGCTTTATCTGATCCACCTGGCTAGCTTCCACCATCTTTAAGTCTGCCGTCATACCAATAATATTAACAGCATTGTTTTGTTCTGGCAGTTGGAGGAGCCAGTTCCTCTGTGGTTGACAAATCTGGGTGTAATTCACCACTTACCATTGGGCGAGATAAAGGCCAAGAGCTACCCCGTTAATGATAAAAAAGTAAATTAAACCTTTAAAATTATTAGTTTTAGTCTAAAACTCGCCAACTTGTGCATAACCACAACATTTGCAAGAAGTAAAATAGAAGTCGGTTAATAATGCGACGCCATTTTGCGCAATACCATTCTCTAAAAACAGAGCTTTGAATGGCTGAGGAAATAATACTTTACCAAGAAGTTCTAATGCTACCTACTAATTTTGATATAAAAGAACGAAACTCGTTCCGCAAAACTCCTTTGTTTACGAAATAAGGCTAAAACAGAAACATATCGTGCGGCTTTCCTACCGAGAAACAATATTACTGCAGGCAATTCGTAGTAAACTTGCAAATATAGGACAAAAGTTGGAATCATAAATTTCCTTGCAAAAAGTCAACTGTCTTTTAATCCGTTGGCTGTACGCCAGGCATTTGTAATGTGACCGGAATACCCTGAACAATGTTTGGCGATGGTCATCGGATGTGAGATCGACCAAAAATTGGTTAGGCATCTAAGCTTTAACGTCTTGTTTACTCATAATGCGGCTATTAAGAAATTATTAACCGGAAAAACACGATACATTTTCAAAACCGTTTTTGGGACCGGAAGAGACGAAATGTTAACAAAATTCTTAAACACGTTTTAAATTTAAAGTAAACAACACAGTATTAAATACCTATCTACGATTATTCATATTTGAGTAAACTGGGTTTGTTAGTAATTTTTCAAGATACTTTTAACTTCATTATTGTCAAACCCATGGGACCTTAAAGAACCCTCTTTAATTGGTTACATTCAAAAGTTCACAAAATAAATTTGTGTAACTTTTTATAGACTTTAAAAATAAATAAAAACTTATTTTCTCTCAATTCCTTTTAAGTAACGCTAACTCCCTAAGTTTTCTGTTTAGACCTTTACAAATTTGTACAAAGTTATTACCATCGCTTGATTTAAATAAGTTTAAGACTATCGCTAGATTAATTTGAGGTCCAGTTTCGTAAACGGAACTCCTGGAGATAGGACTTTACGGAATTAAAGTGTTTTACCGCAGCTCTCTCCCGTTTGTGTTTGAAGTTTTATGAATTTGAGGTTGATAAACTGATTTGAAATCAATTTGTGGCGAAGTTCGTCGATTGATCGCTACAAATAAAGTAAAGAGACATTGAACGTAGAGTTCATTTTCAGAATTCATGTCCGTGTGTCATAGTATGTATGTACGTTGTAATATGGAATTAAAATATTACATAGGTTTTAATTATTTATTTATTAGTAATTCAATTCACATATTTTATTTGAGGTCTAAAAGCCTCTAACATGTTAGTGTTAGTACTATATTCATTATAAATTATACATAATATATGTACAAATTTATTTTTATTTTTATGTATGTGTTGTCAACTTAGGAGAAAAGGTGCCTCACGCGCGTCAACATAAACCCTGAGGACAGTTTTAGAATTGTCACGTAGATCAATACCTGCTTCTGCAAACATTCCAGACGCACTACAGCGCCAAAGCAATCCCAACAGTATCCTCACAGTTTTGTTGTACTCTCAGATCACCATATGTCCATTGACTTTAACCCAAAGACTGCACGTGTAAAATGTTTTGCAATATACTTTGAACATTGTGAGCTTGACCGGTACAATGCAACGCGCAAATCTACGTTATAAAATTCGGTAAACACTATTATTTTGGAAAATGCATGCAGGTCAAACTGAGAACCTCCTTTATTCCAAGTTGGTTATAAATGTGAGTTGGCCGAATCGACACTGTGTATATGTATAAAAACAATTGCAGTCTTTTTGACACTATCGAAAATACTGTTATTTGATGTGTAAGTTATCGAGACTAGATCGAAACTATATTTTGACATTTCTTAGAACGATTTAATTTGATTAGATTGTTAGTTGGAATTCATTTGATAAATTTATTAATAAAATAACTAACAAATGTAAGATAAATTGTTACTAAAAAGATGGTTGTCCGAAATTTATTATTATTATTATAATATTTCAATTATGCGAATTGGGCTTTGTGTTAATGATTCATTTCAAGCTTTTGAATTCATTTTACATTTAATTTTATTGCCAAATTGTTACAGCAGCTTTCCACGTCGAATCCATCTTGTTCGTTCGACCGAAAGGGAATAAGTATTATTCTTTATTTTATTACACTCTTCTAATGGCCGCTCGGTTGTTATGAACTCTATATTTACTTTTAGCTTTTAAAACCTATTTCCTTGTTGAAAATAAAACTGAAAATATTAACACCAATTTTATCCGACATAAAAATAAGTAGTAGTGTATAGTTTCAAAGGATTTTTAAGATATTTCTTTCTTTTATTAAATGTTTCGACTACACCTACATACAAGGTACATAAGTAGACTCACCAGTTTGGGTGTTTTGAAGTAAGCTAATAGACACCTACAAGTCAGTTTAGTTTAGCTGCTGGCGCCTTGGTTAGGCTCGAATGGGTCAATAATATCAATTGTTTACAGTTCATCAATCAGGTGGGAGTGTTATGGTCCAAAATCCACATGTGATGTTTTCTCCTATATCTCTCATATATACCATCAGTGGGACCTATAAAGACTGTTGATTATAATGACTATTTAAAAAAATATCTATTAAACTCATATTTAAAAAAATCATAAAGCTTACTTTGATCATTAAAGCGTGACTATAAAATATTATTTCAACACCATTGAACATAATGAAGTTCCAAAATAACTCTGTCATTGAGGGCTAATATAGAATAATAACGACTGAGGCTATTCAGCGTATTGTCAAAACTTGGCCCCTCTACCACCGTGCGCTTTTGTGTGCTACAAAGAGGTTTACACGCTGTCTGCTTTTGATCAGATACCTTGCGTGCCAATTAGCGAGGCTATGGTACTGATGGTTTAATCTTTCTCAACCCGATCGTTTATTAAGACACCCAGCTCCTTTATTATCTGGAAAGAGTTGCGATCGTTACTTGTTTTCGATGGTCATATATACTCGCCTAGATTCGATATCTACAAAATACATTTAAATTTATTACACATAATATGTATTTTAATGTAAAGATCTAAATAAAAGCCGGGGAAAAAGCCTTTTAGCATATAGTATGCCTAGACCAATTAAATGTGATAAGTAGAATCACCTAAAAGGGTCGACGACAATAAATCGAACCCCAGACTTCTACAGCTAAGGTAGATAATCGAAACAGTTTACTCAGACCTACTTTACAAAATGCGTGGTGATACAATATTCCTACCCCTGTCTGTTGTCATTATAGTGGTGTGAACATTTACGAAATTTTTATCTAATGTTCACATATCTAAAAAACTCCTTTCATTCGCATTCTTATTTAATATGATAACAAGATACATTATTCTACCCATGAAAATCTCACGACTTGTTTACGTATGAATATCAAAAGTGCCACAAAAGGTCAAGTTATGCGGTAACCGAAGACCTTCCCTTCCGGATAACAAACCGGACGCCTAAGATATAACGGGAATCCCCCGGAAACAAACTGCTTACAGAACAAATTGGCCCAAATTAAACGGGCGCGGCAATTAGAAATCTGGAGCTGGATTAAAAAAGGCAATTAATAACGCATCGTAGACCGTTATTTTAAGTCCTTAAATTAATCATTCTAAAGTAATTGAATTATTCCAGAAAATTAATTTGTAAAAAGAATTTTAAGAAATATTTTATTTTGGCGATCTTTTCTAATAACGTATAACTGAATCTGTACTTATTACTCATTGACCCTGATTCCGTTGTGCACGAACTAAATTAAATTTGAGCAGACCTTCTTTTTCAGTACAATACAATTAAAAGAGGACAGAAGACCGGTGACGTGTTTTTAAGTTTCTAAAGTGGTGAGTTGTGCATTTTTGTACTATTTTCATGCGAATTATAAAACATTGAAATAAATATGGAGTATTTATTGTCTCTTACAAGATCAGAGGGTTTGTTTAAATTAACTTTTAAAAAGAACAGGCAAGTTAATTTGCAATGTTAATATTATCTGGTCCCTTAATAATGATGACATATTGAATAAAAAATAAAGCGAGGCGAAAGTGGGTGCCTTTTTTCAAAATGTATCTAAAAAGAGCATTGTATTATTTAAGATGCTTTTTCTTATGGTGCGTTTTTGTGAGAATATTACGTATTTTTCCATACTTTATCATGTTATTTGCATAAAAAGACATGTACTAGATAATAAATAAGTGATTGGCTGAACAGAATTTATTTATTAACCAAAATATTAATAATTTTTTTTTGTGATTTATGTACTTATATTGTATTGAAGCTGCACAATGATAGACTTGTATAGAAAGCCGGAGTTCTTAGGAATAAGCACCATCAGATAACTTTATTGCATTTGCAGCGAACCCCAGCGAAGCGATCTCTACTCAGAAGTAAAAGTAACTATTTAAGCAAAAATTAAAAGAATGTCTATTACAAAAAGCTTTTATAATTTAAATGACAACTAATCTGTTGTATCTTAAGTGAATGAAATTGTAAGATCTATTGTACACAGAATGTCAATAAAAGTTTATCTTATCTTATCTTAACAAAATATTGTGCGTCCTCGGACAAGAAAACGACCAAGTTTATACAAGGATTCCGTAAAAAAGTATTCTTACCTCCAAGAAGAATAAATCGAGGTTCCTGTAAGCCTTTCAGCGATAAAAGGAGATAAATTTATACGAATTCCTATTTTTATGTCAATGATTAATGGCTCCGGTTGGGTTTGTTTAGGAATCGATTATTTGAAGCGCGCTTATTACATTTTGTAGGTTTCTGGCTGTTTGATAATATCGGCTTTGTGCTGTTTTGATGCTTTAAAAGCTGTTAAAATTTTCAAGATTTTCTTAATTGTTACATTTTTAACAACTTATGAAATTTAGTTCACTTGAAATATATGTTATGTTAGATATTTACAATTTTACTGTCTGACATTATTCACGAAGACTGGTATGCAAAATAATTTTATGTGCTAAGTATGTTACATACAAACTGATATCACTTATTTATTTCCCCATTAAGTCAAATGTAAGATATCTAACTTAATAGAGATTAAATCAAATCGCCATAAAGTTAACTGAAATAGTTGTTAGGCTTATCTTACTCTTAATTGTGGTATGTTTTTGACTTGTAGTCTCAACGTTTGAGGCTTGAAACACGGTGGGGATACAAGCGTCTTGACTCTAGACCGTAAATTAAGCCTCTAGGCTCTAGAGTCAGATAATAAAGTAGTAAAGAGTAGAGCAGTAAAGACTAAATTTATTACCTTTTGGTAGGCAGTAAATTAAAAACAATGTTAAATAAAAATTACAGTTAATTTAACATAAACAAGTAACTGAATTTACGCGTGTAAAATTAAAATGCTGTTTTTATCAGGAAACCGAGCAATATTTTTTTTTGACAACACTATAAAATGTTGGTCTGTCAGCTAACAGAATTATGTCACAAAAATGGCGACCGAAAAGCATTAAACTAATGGACGCAATAAATAAAACCATCCAGGAAATTTGTGGCTAAACTTAGTTGTAAATATCAATTACTATTAGGGTTATAGCATGTTGCACGATGTATTACAATATTTTGTTTATGGTTCTATATTAATTTAAGTACTCCCATAAAATGTTTTAGTGTTTTAGTGTTTATGGCATGAGGTTTATACTATATTATATAATATTGGATTCATGCTCTTTATGCAAAGATTCATGGTGGGATATCAATAACTACATTAGTCAAGTGTACAGAGATAATTAATATTTAATTGATTATCTTAAAACCTATTGACACTTTTTATAATAGAGTTTATCTAGAATTCCTAATTGTCTCTTAATTAAATAACATTCTATTACGTTATATTAATAACACACCTTATATTTATGAAAACGCTTTGAAATTCTGGAGACAAACGTGAATGACATTGGATAATTAATCATTTCTTTCAATTTACCATAAAATTGTGTATGGTAAAATTTACAAAATTACCTATTAGATATGTATATCGCAAAAGTTCAAAAGTTAAAGTAAAAGATTCGGGATCCGAAAAATTTAAATTTGCGTTTCGGGTTTAATTTTGTATCTCTCCGAAATTATATGTTTCAGGGCTAAAATCCTGTAAAATGCGCTGTACGTACAATTACAAGATTTGTATTATAACATAAAACAAAATTTTCCCCAAAATTTACCTCTGCATACTCACCGTTTACAAAGCACTCGTTTATTTACGAGCATTCATGGAACAAAACGAAGTATGCTTTGATGAATATTTGAAGAAGCTAACATCGTACAGAAGTTTATTGTTGCGCTGGATGAAATGTTAAATCGTTCTTACAAAGCGTTGTTTGATGTGTTAGACGAAAATATTAAAAACAATATATTTAAAGCGCCCCGATTGAAAACCATAAAAGAAACCAAAAATACAATTCAAAATACCAATTTTTCCAAACAGCTCGGGATATATCAGCTTATTACGTAACTCAAATAGCTAATCTGCTGGATTTCTCGAAAATAAATATTAATTTATTAGCCTCTCTTTCTTTCTTATTCAATATGATAGGGATGGGTTTTTAGGAACGTCACGTTAGTTAACTCCTAGATGAGCCATACACTTATTATAATTGGGGTGCCTTAGTTTAAGCGTATTATAAAAAAATGCACGTTAAATATGGCAAATATGCTTAAAAGACGTCATTTTGAAAACGTCAAATGTCGTCACTTGTCGTCTGTCTTTGTCTAGTCGGATTGTAATGAAAGAGTAGCACTGAACTTAAATTTAATTTTAGTCCGTCCACGAAGCCAACGTTTTATCTGAATTGCATTACCATTGCATCATTTCAAGGCTAATTATAACAATAACGTTTTTATAACGCATTACTGAAATCTTAGAGTAAGTTACTTCGAAAACTTTTCAAAAAAAAGGTATTACTTATATAAAATAAACTTTATTAAAAACTAACAACCCTGAAGTCACACAAAAGGCATTGTAAAGGGCTATTCTCAGAGTTTTTCTGCGTGCTCGAATCAGAAATATAAACTAGGATCAGCAACATAGCTTCAAGAATCGTGACCTTGAAGTGGCAGTGGCAGGCATTGCAAGGAGGACTGAAGGCTTTTAAGGCGGAAAATCTTCGAGTGGTGACCATGTACCGCGAGACACAGCGTTGGTAAGCCTCCCAGAAGGTAAACCGATGATCTAATGAAGTTTGTGGGAAGTCGTTGAATGAGGACAGAGCATTACCGATCAGTTTGGAGATCCTTGGGGAAGACCTATATTCAACTGTGGTCGTCTTGCGGCTAATAATCATGTCAATCGGTTGATTAATCATCACATTATAATAAAATTATTGTTTTTTTTTTTGTTTTTGGCTTTGAAGGAGTTTACTGTTTTTCGGGGGGAAGAGATAGGTAGAAATATTAAATGACTTATTAATTAATGCAGGTGATTGTTTCATTTGATATCTATTTATAAAACTCATGTCGTATCGTTATCTTACATCTCTACATATACCTAATAACTTAAAAAACTATTTTTAATCCACGCAGTATGATAAACGGGACCTGCGTTAAAAACTTGAAATAAAAACTCATATAAAAAAGAAACGTTTAAGTATTTCCCACCTTTTCTCTCGTTTCGCTTAGCAAACAGTACTACACCTTCGGCACCGTCATTAGTGGGTCTACGGTACATCTTTGTTATATTAAGAGTACTTTTTTCAACTGACCTAGATATAATAATATTTATTACACTACAAAAATGGTGAACTAGTATATATAAGTAGGTACTTACTTGTTTTTTCTTTACTCAGTCACGTAGCTCTTAATTCAGGTATTGACCTTCTATGAGCTTCACATTGTCTGGTAATCTCTTTTAATTGTCTACAAAAATTTTGTGGCAGTAGGATGTTATTTTAAGTTATTTATTTATAACCTATCTAATACCTATTTAACATTGGTTTTAAATTGTTTCATTTAGTCTTTATGTTGATTTGATAATTTGTGGATTGCGTGACGTCAAGGAACTTAGACAGCGCACTGGGTCAGAGTGAGAATTGTGTGTTGTGGGACTATCAGCTGCTGCAAATGTAATTAAACAAGAACTTATATAAATTTCTATATAAAAAAGCAACAAGTTCATTTAAATATGCAAGTGTATGCATGTTGCAACGTTTAAAAACCTTAAACCTTATCTTTTTATGTAGGTTTGATACGGCTGTCAAATTTACTTAGAATTTCAAATATTATAAAAATTTCAAGGAATAAAAATAAATTGCTTCATATTCATCATAAAATAATATTTATGTTGACGTTGAGAAGTTTATTCATGACCTTTACTACTTATTACCGTGCCTTATGCGTGACCCAACACGCACTTGACCGGATTTTATGCCTCCCTTCCGTAAGAGAGCGTTATCCCATTACGCTTATCTTTTACCCTCTAATATTACTCTGAGTTTTATCCCTGAGCTCTTAATGCTTAATTTAAAATGAAGCTTTTTTAAATTTAATCAAAAAGAAGTATGCTTTGTTTTGATGTTGAGAACTTCAAAGTCTTTAAAGAAATCAAAACGTCGTAGGTGAACGACTGTTATCAGCAAAGGAATTTTTAATTACAATGAAGCGTTATTCAGGTCAAAGAAACGAAAGACGATATATTAAATGTATTTATTTATTATTGTGGACTGTATAGATAACTAGAAAATGGAGTAAATTTTTAATTTTTAGAGCATAAATAGAATTTGTTTAATCTTTCTCGCTTCATAATAATGATTTAACAATTGTTAACAGACACAGTAACAGTCCAGATATAATATTTTCTTTATTCTAAAGTACCTAACATTGCATTGTACATAACATTTTGTTTGACACAATGTTTTTTTTAAAACATTTCAATGTGATTACTTAATAATAAAAATTAAAATATAAAACATTTTGCATTCAAAGATATTTACCTCAAGTTAATTATTAATGAAATGTTCTATAGCAACGTTTTGTTTTGTACGTTAGGTACTGCTTTAGGAAACGATAGGTATCAGCTGGACTTTCAAATGCTTTCCACGCATATATTGTGGAAAACAAATAAAACATACATATAAAATAGCTAAGGTATGTTACAAATGTAGGGTAAACGGAACTGCAAGTCGGGCAACACTCAACGGATCTTAACCTCGAACTAGTTACGTGAATAATATCCATTCTTGGATCGATATCCGTGCCACGGATATGCACTGGTACTGACATTTTATTTTTCATTATTTATGACATTTTCTTATTGCTATTGCTATGAAATGTAAATGAATTACCAAAAAAATATTTCTTTTTGTATAACCACAGATACAATAAACTTTATTAAATGGTATTCTTCGAAAATAAATTTGTATTTGTAATTTGTAACCACAAGGTAAAATACAACACTTATCGGAATTTTAACCATTTCAGAGACCATTTGCAACTAACTCGCGCATGATCAAAATTATTTAGCTCGATCTCTCAAAAGCCAAGCCAAAAACAAAATGTTTGATTTAAAAATGAATAAATTTACTAGTTAACGAATAAGTAATATATTCGTGTTAATTAAATTCAATTAACACACAATATTTCAGCGTTAAATTGCCTCAACTTGCTTATCTGTATCATAAAGTAGATTCCATAAACAAAGGTGAGAACTAGTAGGTATACACCAACAATAACTTGTAGAACGGATACGAATACTGTGTCTATGGATATGTATAGAATATGTGTGTGTGCTGGAACTTACTGAACCGTTGGAGCGCGTGCCGAGCTTCAATACTTGATATAAATATAACTTGAATTATTTTATGCTGCTTTGCATGAGACATAGATGAAATGATAGAATACAATGTACTTGTGTCTGTGCCATGTACAGGTAAGGACGATTTACATTTTTTTTTCAAAAAAATTTTCACATAGACAATTCTTTGGCATCAGCAAAATTTCAAAGAACGATAATTATACTGCAATTGCAAATTTTCAATCAATTTTCTGTCCGGTTTTGCACTGATCATAAACAAAACGCAAGTTTATTATGAGCTAACTTTAATTAGGTACATAAACTGTTCTATCCATTTTAAAGTCATTTTGTATTATTTTTTAATTGTTTTTTTTTTATAAAAAGCTTAGCAAATGATTCGGCACCGACTATAATGGTAAGCAATAGAGGAGAACTTATGTGAAGATAGCTAGTGCACCATGCGACATATTGTACTTTACTGCGTTTCGTAGTTCTTAATAACTAGTGAGTAATTTAGATGAGATGATTCTTTTTTATACCAATGAAGTGGCAACTAAGCATTCGGCTCATCTTAAAGAATGCATTTTATTTTTTTCAGATTACAATCTTTATAAGGGTTAAGATGTCTAGAGCAAATTTATTTTTGAAATAGTAAAGTATCTCAAATATTATTGTTTATACGTATCCGAAACAAGGGATGCAATGGCTACATCCATCACGGGGTGTGCAATTACAAACGCTTATTCGGACGATTAAATCGAGCTCTGATATTGACGACGGATCTTGGTTAGGTATGGAATAATCAATCAAACCTATTGTTGCCTGAGCCGTTGCATACCGCGGTGACTTCTAATGTTGTTAGATTGTATTGTGGGTTGGTTACAAGGATATTTCGGTTAAATAGTTTGTGAATTTAAGATACATAATCAAACGTTGGTATTTTATTGGGCTCTTAAATTACTTTTCAATATTTGTGTAAAGAAATTAATGAATGAAAACATTAGAATATCATCCATAGCTTATGATTCCATTCTCAAATTATTCATTGGAATTATGAATATCAACTAATAATAGTATCAACTATTCAGTGACATTACTAAAACAACATTTTCTGCACTTCGTATATTATGTAAATCTTGTATATGTACGTAAACACATATTAGACAAATAAATTATTTTCACATCAAAACTGAATATATATATTGTTGTTTTCTTACTGTATATTTCCGTGGTCTCAGTGCAGATGGTTCACTGTCTTCTTAACTTTCTTGAGAATATTATAAATGCCTTCGACCCTTGGCTTTCACCAGACACAACACAAATCGGCTTATCTTCTTATACCATACGTGTAAAGTCTGGCATAATAAATAAACAACAATAGATTCAAAAATAGTTCCTATTTTATTATACAAGTACAGATGGTCACACATTAAGCTTAACACATCAGACAGAATGTGATTTTTATAACAAGAGAATATTAGAGTCGGGACAAAAATCGAAACATTTAACTGACTATACAGTCGTGTGTGCCTACTGTAAAAGAACTAGTCTCTCAATTCAAGAGGTAATTTGTAAAGTTACTGCTAGACAAGACTGTGGCGCTATTTTTATTCACTTTCAATATTTTTATAATTTTATGAGTTATTTTAAATTATAAATATATCTTTTTTGCTAGATCAAGTTTCTATGTGTGTCTTGAAGGAATCTGGGGCACTGGCCACGATTCTGTTGTGCACGAACTATATTATTTTTTAAGTTGAACTCTACTCTTTCTATACAATCCGACCAGACCAGACGAGCGGTGACGCCATATGACGTTTCTAAGCATAATTGCGTAATTTTAACGTGCATTATTAAACACGTTTAAAATAATTTAAAAGTGTTCTAAATGTCTACTAACTTGACGTTCAATTAAAAGACATTCTATCCCTTTCATATTGATGGGAATGAAAGGAAAGCAAATAACTTCATTCTAGTTTCGAGTTATGCCAGCAGAATCGACATCATTACCGATATTATGTTATGAAATATATGTGCAAATTAACTTCCTTAATTAACTTTGTGTTTAATCCAAATAAAATATAGTTTTGTAATAAACTTTAAAATAAATAAACCATGAAAAGAAAATAAATGGCAATACACAATATACTGTGAACAAAATCTATTGCATGTAATAATGCGATGTTATATTTTTAACTGTCTACTAAATTAAACTTTATTGTTACAGGTAAAACTGCAATGATATACAACTCTTAATGGTTATGCAACAAAGGTATTTTAAGCTTTACGACCTTAGTCTTAGACATTAACAACTTGAAGTGTTATTGTTATATACCGATATAATTGAGACAGCGTCCTTTTCATATTTTAATATACTTTAGCTTGTTCAATGTAATTCTTACTTACTTATCTTTAAGTATAGAAGGCATCAGTATATTTGAAAGCCTTCGAATGTGAAAACTAATTTCTAGAAACTCTAAAACTGCCCGCTTCATATAAAACGGTCCCTTTACACTCAATATAGACCAAGCAAATATTTGTGGCACTTCGCTCGGCTTCCACCTCAGTACGAGTCATCCGTCATCGTTTCGCAATATTCGTCATATGTTGCCAAAAAGGTATCAGCCCATCTTACCGTATCATATCACGAGCAACAGCTGATCCACCTGGCGGCATGATGGCTTTTTATTTTTGGCACTGGAAATACGTAATGAGTTCTCTTCTTAGGGATGAAGGAAAGAAGAGTGGGGACTGTGGGACACACACCTTCTAATACCCCTGCATTTAGACGATCTTATCAAAAAATGACAAATAATTCTGAAAAAGAATTTTGATCTTATGTCGCATGACGTGTCATGGTATAATTCGCGGGTTACTTAATTCAATTAATATTTCTCGCTTTTACGATACTGTCGAGATATGGTACGCAGAAATGGGCAGAGGTCTTTATTTGTGCGCGGTTGCCGTGCCTAGCAGGCCAGTCGCTGGCTGCCCACCAGAGATATCTGATTACATTCGGAGAGGGTGATACCATCTTTTGGTGCGGATGTGTGCTTTAGCTGTTCAAGTATTGTTAGTGAAACTTGGTGTGTTTACCACTTGATGTCGTATTATTTTTTCGATACACCAATTTTTTACCTCCCATTATATGTTGAATTATTTCTACTTTCCTTTGCTTTTTCTGCCATCTTAAGCACATGTTAGTTGGCAACTAAGCTGTGGCAGACCTTTGTATGGTTAAAATAATGAAATTGACCGATAAACGTAAATTACTATAGATAGTAATTTACGTTTTTTTTAAGGTTTTATTACTCTATAACAGATTATGACATTAGAATGTCATAATCTGTTATAGAATAATAAAACCTTACTAGTGTTATAGTGCATATTCATTGATTCTTTCTAGCTATATCACATTTAAAGGGTATCAATCACTTTGCTTTCTTATCTCGTCTTTATATAATAGTAATATGTATTAATATAAATATGAATTGTTAAATAATAATATAGATAATTACACCCTCACTACAAATAAAACAACTGAAGACAGTAATATTCTTTTTTTAGCAATCAATTATAAATTTTACGCCTGAAAATTGCACAAATATTTACTTTGTAACATCGAATAACAATAAACAGTAATAATAATTTTTTGACTGATTTGTCCAAAAAACAAAACTACTCCGTAAACATCCTGTGTTTATAAAAATTAAAAGATATTATCCTGAAAATCAAAAGTTAAACTTTTAAATAGGTTATATATTTGCTAAAACTAGGCTAACAAACAGGGTGAGGTCACGTTTAGCTAAAGCTGAAAAGTAAATAAGAGTCAACGAGCGGTGCCAAATCGCAGGACACGTGTAACCCTGGCTGAAATAGGATGAGCAGACTCTTGTAGATTCAGGGATAATTCCTTTTCCCTTTTTAAATAAAGTTATGGTAATTGGGGGGGGGGGGGAGAAATTTGTACATTATTATATAAATCAAGTAAAAATGAAAAAAAAAAATTTGTCCGGAATTTTCAGTGTTAAATTAATAAATTAAAATAATTTTACGACATGACTGGAATGTCAAGGTTGTGGAATGTTACCTAAATCAAAGTATCAATATAACAATGTCAAACAGCAATTAAATTTTGGTAGCTCTTTTGACATTATGTAACACTAAACGAAACAAACAGGTTAAATTTTTGGAAATAATTACTGTTATTGGTAATTTACATTTGCATTTTAGTATTTGTTCTAGTTAATCACTACTTAATAGATCTTCGAAACTTATAAAACTTTCATTAGCTATCAATTATCACTTGTTAGAAAAGAAAAATTCATTACCATACTATGAAGAATTATGATTGTTTTAGAATTAAGGCGTTGACTTTCTGAATTACAGCACAGTCTGTAACGCTGATACGCCCAGTTGTACATGTTATTTTTACATGAAACATTATAGCTAATGATTACCTTATCTTGATATATATCAGTATCGTTTGTTTACTCGTAATCAGCAAGGCTTCTCGCGCTTATGAATTGCGTCGAAAGGTCCAACTTATCTTTTGGTGGCAGCAGTCTTATCATCAGCTAGTTGACATTAAACCTGTAATGTAAATTTCATATGTAAAGCGTGTCCAACAAATATAACTTAATACGGTCACCCTATTATATGCACTTGAACAATACTGCAAGTGTGAAGCTCTTGCCAAATTATACTGTGAAGCTGGCTGCTAGCTAAATGCTATTGTTTTCTTTAATTAAATTACTTATCTGTGTCTTGGCCAGACATGTTTGCAATATTTAACTTTAAATTGGAATCCTATTATGTCAAGCAATAACGCATAAATCTTATAAAGTAGCTTTTGAAAGGAATCTGTAGTATTTAAAAGGTGGCAAGAATTTCGAGCACTCTGCTGTTGATTACGAAAACATACCAACTTTCATCGTGGTTTGGCTCTGAATGGGTCATTGAATATTAGTTATTTCGAGTAGTTACGGCAACCACTTTCACCCACCAAGTTGCTTTGGGCCAACGTAGTAGTGTGCCCAGCAGTGGGTTGATGATTATTTAAAAATTCCAATAACATACCCTTTTCCAAAATTTTGACAATATATTAGGTTTAAATTAGTGACGTCATATGTCGCTTCTAAGATTTCATGTCATGGAGCTGTTGAATCTATCAGTCTTAATGGATTGGTCAGAGCAATACCAGTCCACTGCTGGGAATATGTGAAATATAACCAATTACATGGTCTTAAAAGTTGCTTAAAGTCAATAAAATAAACAGACTTTTTTTATTTTGACTTTCACCGCGTACTCCTCATTTACGCAAGTCCTAATATTAAGAATACTGTTAATTAACTTTCAATCCTATCCAGCCGACCGGAATCTTTTTAACATTAAAGTTTATGCCACTGTATTATTGAAATTATTGTTCACAACTTGACGATCTACAATATATATAAATTAAAAATATTAATTTTATTTTTAAGATAAAGATAAAATATGTTTTATGACGAGAGCAATACATGCAAAATAAACAGAATTTCTTAAAAATTAATACTGAATAATACAGAAGAAATTATATAATTAGCCACCACCTTCACTGCTCTTACAATTTTTAGTTGTTCCTGTTAAAATATATTTTTATAATTTTAACATTCAATGTACACACAGTACAATTGCAGAAAGAAAAACACAAAGTTAAACTGCTTATTCCTATCTAGCAGCCATACAATATAGAAGAGAGTATAAAGAAAGGTAGACCCACTTATCATTATATATGTATAAAGTTTGATCGTATTGCCTAAGTATTTACGTCACAGATTTTACTTTTACATGGTGTAGAACTGGGCGGAAATGAACAACTTAAGCTGTAGTAGTAGTATTCAGAGTTCTATAATTATAAGTACACGGGTTTATATGCTAGAAGCTGACAATATTTTCTTTCTAATGGTATTCTATGCGTATGAAAACCAGATAACTGCGACCCTCATTTATAAGCGACCACAAAGTAGGTAGAGGTCAAGCTATAACATATTATGTATTATCTTCAGATTGAAATATACTTAGATACTAACGTTTTTAGATTTTACACTTGATTTTGTATCAATTATAACATGCTAATATCAAAGTAATTAAATATATAGATAATCATAAGAATAAACGCGAACCAAATTCAAATAAATCTGAAAATTAGGCACAAACTATACACATGAGTAGTTGCTACGTCCTTAGGCTACGACTACGCACTTGTCTACATAGCCGTAACTTGTAGTCATTCGTAGCGCCGCAGTTTGCTACGTAATTCGTAGCGGTGCTTTCGGTACATTTGAAAACAAATATTAATCGGACACACTTTCTTTCTTTCAAGTTTGGATAGTCACGTTATTTTTATGAATATGAACAAATTAATTAACATATAAGGTTAAACAAAGAGATGTTCCACCTGTTGGTTAGCGATAAATGTCTTGAATGCCTATGTTATCAACTAATAATATTGATATTACCCCGTAAACCCTGTAATTATTCTGGCTGCCTTCTGTTCACACTAAAACATAGTATGCCGATTTCACGGTTGAAATAGGACCTATCTTTCAACCGTGAAACCGATGTTACTCCTTTTTACAATCCAATAACGCATTTTACAGTAGACTCAGAATTCGTACAAATAGAAATTTTCCTTTGGTAAACTGCAGCCTATTTTTCAAGTTAGACCTCTAGCTATACATCGATGATCATTGCATTCAATTTCATGCAGAAGTTTTTGCGTGATGCGTATATAGATATAGAGGGACAGACAAATGAAATTCTTAAATCTGTTATGGCTGCTGTTTCTCTAATAAAGACTACCTTTATTATTATTTTTTATTATTTGTTATGTGCAAAATTCTTTCTGTTACAATTTTATTGTATGTAATTGTTGACGACTGTCAAGCTATTGATGCAAAGATACTTTACCATGTTGCTGAAGCGAAATGATATTAGAAAAGACATGAGATAAGTTTCTTCCGGCGGCACCCTTTGTATTATTCTAACCTTTTTACAAAGAACACTTGAGATTTAAAAATTCAAGTTAGTATTTTGTTTGTAGTTATTATTTGTTCGGGTAATATTTATCTTCCTATGCCTTTTCCTGAGAAATCTACGAACATTTTTTTGACAACTTTATGCCTATTCACAGACTGCTCTTAAATACAGCAGTGTAAAAGAGAGAAAAAATCGTCGTGCCAATCTTTGCACAATAGGCGCTCGAGTATTTAGAGACGTTATTATTCTTGAAATACAAAGGCCGCTTACAAAATACTAAGGGCATTACGCAGTAAATGCTCCCAAAATGACGACATTTTGTTTGGCTGCGAGATAAATTATCAAGAGATAGTCATCAAATCAAGTGTGCAGGTACGTTCCTTGGTCCAATTAGAATGTTATGGCGCAAAATAATTGCAAAGGTTGTGTTTAAAGGTTTATATTATTTACGGGTACTTCATCTCACCTGACGCTAAGTGAAGATAAGACCGATGATCGAACTGAACTACTCTCGGATTCCTCAACCACAGAAGAACTGGCTAACCTACCTTCAACTTCCGGAACTCAACAATTCTGTTAAGATTATTGTTATAACGGTAGATTTAAATAAGATGGTGGTAGCTAGCCAGGTGGATTTAGATAAAGCGTTATCACCAACAAAACCGAACAAAAATTGTTAACCCCCCTTGGAATTGAACCCCGGGCCTCCAGATCTGAAATGGTGTTCTAAGCCACTAGACCACATAGGCAGTAAATAATTTTCTAATAATTTACACTTTTCTAATGAAATCAGCATTCAATCTAGTGCCTTATTTTAAGGGAAAAAAAACAATTTAAAAAATGTTTTTAATTAAAAATTGGTACAGTTGAGCTTAAAGAAGATTAAATTAAGATGGAATGATGGAAGACTAAAAAAAGGAATATAGGGAGACTTTATTAAAGACACAGAAGCCTGTGTACCTTACTGATAATTAAGCTCATAGACATTTTTTTAACGCAGTGTTATGGTACTAGTGTTAATAAACTTTTGAGTACGTCTATAGGTAGGTTCTATATTTTGGAAATGAAAAAACCTATTCAATGATTATATGACATTAAAGCCGGTTTTATGACTTGAAGTGATGTCTACCAGGCCATCATGAGGAAGTTGGTTGACACTAAATGAAACCATAGTAGAAAACAATGTCCAGAAATACACTACAACTCTAAAATTAATTCAAGCAATCAGGCTAAACATGGAAAAGCAAAATAAAATTAAAAATGACTTTATTTTTAACATAAAATATATTATATTGAAAAATGTATTTACAGATCACTGTATAATTTTGGTTGTAAAATATGGTAGAAGCTATAATATAGACAGTACTGTCTACTTAACTACTTAATACTATCTAATAAAGTCTAAATACAGTTATGTCTATGATTACTTAACTTTGTCAACAGGGCACTGTTTTCTTAAGAGCTGTACCAGCTATATAGGTTAAACAAGTCTTATTATGTTGAGACAAATATTTTAACAGTACAGGTGTTTAAAAAAGTTTTGCAAACGAGTTACTTATATGCGAACATTTATAATGGGCTATTCGTTAAATTAATTAATTTGTTTCGATATCCTTCTTACCACTTGGTTAGTATTACAATATACTGCGGGGCAGATATTTGTCTGATAAGCACGAAATTTTTGCATGCATATTTGTTTTTGGTTAATACTTTTTTATTTATCTATATTTTCCATATTATACTAATTTAAATGAGGTACAAATATTAAATATGTGTTCCGTTATCTAGTATTTACATTATAGGCTTACTCTTAGTGTAAAAATATTATTTTCATTGTTATTTTTTGCCTTTATTGATAGCTTATCAATAGTTTTTTAAAGATATATTGATATGTCTGGGGAGCTATTTAACGGTTCAAGCAAGTCATGTTACAAGCTTGTAAATGGCTATTTCATGTACGGGTACATGGATAAAGTTAATCTTTTCTTCGTCATTGTCGTCAAAATTGTTTATAATAAATATCAGTTCAATAAAACTGACAGTACGAAGTAAGTAATATTTCAAGTAAATGTGCCAACTTTTATTTTGTTATAAATATTATTATGTTATTAGGGAACTTAAACGTGATTAAATCACCTAAATCACTTTACTCAGCCTTAGAATCTTACGAGCTCCCAACATATTCTAGATTATTCGTACGATACTTGAACGTTTGCAAATTGCCAGTATCTACTGTCTAATTGCACCGGTCTTTGTCTTAGTTTTTTACTGGAGTCTTCATTATTCGGTTAAAGAATATAAATTCTCTGGCCACCGACGAAATTAATAATAGAGTGTCGAGACCGCTGAAGATTTATGGCTCTATTATGAACGATAAATTTATATTATAAATACGATAAATGCCCTGTGAACGGCTTTGTTTGCTAGCAATTAGTGTAATATCGATGTTATACTGTTTATGTTTTGGTTATTATACGCAGGAATTTCTTTTTTCATGTAAAAGCTGTTGAAATATTTAAAAGACATTTGTGTAGTGTTTAACGAATCTCGAACAATAATGTCAATTCTCTTGTGATTATCCAAAACTAAAAATAAATTACTGCCTCTAGCATTCGACTACAGTAAGAAAGAAATCACTTTTTAAATCGTCAAAATACCATCAAGTGTATGTTTATTTCATTCTGTATGTTGTGTCTAAATAAAACATGGACGCTTTAAATTTGTTGAATTCATTACTTGTTATTTGTTTATTTCTATTATAAACAAAAATAATAAAAAAACTCATTGGAATGCTAGAGGCAGAAAATTAATTTTAGTTTAAATTGGAAAATTCTCGCCCTCTAAACAGCCACGGTGCCGTCTCAGGTGGTTGAGCTCTGTATTTTTTTTTACTTTTTTTTTATTATAAAACGCTCAGCAAATGACTTGACACCACCTTGATAAGCAGTAGAGGAGTCCATATCGGAATATGCCTAGTGCAGCATGCAACTTACCTGCCGGCCCAAAAAGTGGTTTTTCTTAAAAAACAACCTGGTGTTGAAGTAAATATGTTACGTCGTTAATACGTTATACTAGCTATTTGGTATCCTTTAGCTTTTTAATGTATATAATATATTGTAACACTTCATTACACTATTTACTAACAAGCTCATATTCTTATAACTTACAATAAATACACTTAAATTCGATACACATTTTTATAAAGATAACTGTCTGCAAATTAAAAGCAAATTATAAAGTTTCGAAATAAATAACTGTGCGAGTTTGTGAAGACCATAAAATTATTCCAAAATAGACAAAGTTTAACATAGAACATCTCTTACATTCTCCTTTAACTTGTTCAACTCCGAGGCCTTTTTATTTATTATCTGCCTCATTTTCCCCTAAAATTACCGGAGCAGAAAGTAATATAAGTCGTGGCCCTATTTTAAAGTGTGCACAAAAAGCTGACGGCTCCAAGCGAGCGAATTCAGGCTTCAAGCAAAAATTAATTTGCCTCACTATTTGATAATTTTTTACTAAGACTAGTGGAGTCTACAGAGGAACTAGTTAATTTAAAGTTGTTAAATGATTCGCAGCTGCTCTCGATGTAAGTAGTTTCGCTTGGTAGCTACGAAAGTTAGTTTGTAGTTGGTATAAAACCAAAGATTAATAAACGAATCAAGAAAATGGTATTGGAACAAATTGAATCATCTATTTCTTTTTTTATTCACATAGTTATTTTTAAAACTGTATACTACAAACGCTTTAACAACAACGTATCTACAATTCGTGGACACCTAAGTTTATTTAGTTGTTATGTTTGTACACAGCTTGTTACAAACCATCATGGTAACCGAAGTGGAAGCGAAGGACAATATATATTCGAAAACGAAACCAGAGTTACTTTTTTCACATCGTTAAAAAACCACCCTCAACATTTACAGCCGACTTGCGACTTAATTCTGGAACTTATTTTAACAGATAACGAACTATTTGAATATTCTAATTTCTTTTTACTATAACGCCATTATAAAATTTTACCCTACAGTAATTAAAATAAGACAGCGAATAAGCCGCCTGTCAGTACCGCGGGGAGCCGATAAATATAGGCTGCGCAGAACTGTTCCCATTCCCATTCCGGAAACAGCGGGACAGGCGGGACCTT
Organism: Acentria ephemerella; assembly: GCA_943193645.1. Lineage (NCBI taxonomy): Eukaryota > Metazoa > Arthropoda > Insecta > Lepidoptera > Crambidae > Acentria > Acentria ephemerella. The sequence continues at coordinate 9,176,798 of OW971891.1, forward strand.
GTGGACTTCAAAAGTTAGATTATGATGAATTAATCTATGCCCCAACCGTAATCAAGCATTCTCCATCAACGTGCTATTTATCTATAAACTAAACTAATCATAATCTAAACTGTCATATATAGTTTGGCACAGTTTCCACTGATATTAAAATCTTAATAAAAAAATATCTTAAAAATTAAAGATTAAAAACGTTTTGCGTGACGTTTTATGTCGAATAGCAATCAGACGTTAAAGTCATAAAATGTCACATATTAACATAGGATAAATATATTACGTTTATAATAATTTAGTTACAAATCTGTATTCGAGATAAGTTTCAAAATACGTATCGTTACACGTCAAAGGGGAGATTTTTTTATTCACAACATTAAATGTTAATACATTCGTTTTTATTTATTTGCGCTTGTTGCCGTTGTCATAAGTTTATATCGAATATTTAAAACGATATTTTTCGTAATTATTTAACATAATCACAGGTAAGTAATATTAGAGGTTTACAACGGTACTATTTTCATGGGTAGCTCGGTTATTCGAATAAGATATTATTCAATAAAATCAAATATATACACACTGACATACATGTGTCCACACCTACCATCACTTACACACTCTCGCGCATACACATGCTGGCGCCTGTGCGTTAATGACTATGACGCAGTTATATTAAACTTAAACAGACATTATCGTATTATATGATTCATGATTATATGATTCACTTATTATATGATTCATTTTGTTAAAGTACTAAAACATAATTAAATATGATTTGCAAGTGTTATCCTTGCCTTTGACGAAGACAGACGTACTTAGTGTTTCGCCGCGATTGCAACTCTTGGAAGCTTTTATATTATCCTTTGATACTAAAGTAATGTGAAGATGCAATAACCGCATGAAAAAATATTATTTATTATTCCTACGGCGCCGCCAAAACACATATTCAAAGCCTACTTATGTACTTAGTACTAAAATAGAAATATTTCCTTCACCACTCAATCACAGAGTTTCATGATAAAACTCGCTAAGTATGTTTGTTCATCACTGTCATTTGTGGCTATTATTGGGCCTCGACTTATCCGGGATAAGTCTTATCCCGCGGTGCGTACGGTATTTAGGTCAAATCCGTGTGTGGACTTAAATCCCTTACATGTACTTCGCGAACTAAATGAATTTGTATTGATCAATTCAAATATATAATCTCATGCCTATATTCTGCTTTTCTAAATAATCTTAAGATTTGGTTGCTGGATGTCCAAAAATAGCAAAAGATATCTTTTAATAATGAATTTTTAAAATAGTGGTCATAAAATTTTCTGATTTTTTTTTCCTTTAGTCCGTAATGTAACTAGAGGAAACGGGGAACCACGTATGGTAAATATATATGTAAATTTTGTTTGAATGGAAAATATGCTCTAGAGGTTTCTCTTAAAGCTTTATGAGAAGTTCAAATACGTAGATAGCAAGAGCATCGAACTGACCGAGCCACCTCCACCGCGCAGACTAAATAAGGGTTCTTTAAAAAGACGCGTCTTTCAACGCCTGTTTAAGGGCTCCTTAAACAGGAAAGAATGAAGATATATGAAGAATGGAATATGAAATGCTTTTTTGTAGTGTATCCTATCACTTAATGCGACAGTTCTTGGCCTTCATATCACCTGATAGTAAGTGAAGATAAGGCCGAAGAAGGAAGAACTACACCCGGATTCCTCAAGCACAAAGAAACTGGTTATTTTACTTCCAACCGTTGTAAAACAATAATGCTGTTAACATTATTGTTATTTCGGCTTAGGTAAGATGGTGAATCAGGCGGACCAAGTATATAAATAAATTGGATCTCAATTCTCTAGGTTTGATGAAAAGAAAGAATAGAAAGCATTTCAATTATGCTCTTTGTTTAAGTGTACACTAATTAACAAGTCTGCCCAATAACAGGTGACCGCAAGCAATGAAGCCTAATTATTTCGAGACCCTCGTACTGCTCAAGTTTCTTTGAGTCATTCCTTTAACAGATAATACTTTACGAGGCCGTCCCTTCCTGCGTTTTATCATTTTATTTCATTTTAATTGTTTCCTTCGTTTCCAGTTTTTATAGCCAATAAAAATGTTTTCTTAATAGCTTTGGAATCAATTCATTTTGATTATGGCTATCTACTATGTAATTCATTATTTTTAGTAGATTAAATTTAATTTAAATGTTAAGGACTTGTGGGAATAATAGACGAAATGACAATGTGGACGTGATAGTTTAATTCTGTGAGAAAAATACGATTCCCTATGCTGACGTGTCGATAGCATTGTCTAAGTCAGTCAATCCTATATACTGGATATAAGATGTTGAAGTAGTTTCAATATAAAAATAAAAGAAGGAAACTATATTCTGAACTCTATTTAGTTGTTTGAAGAGTTGCTTTTCAATTCCATATTAATTACTAAGTAGTACTACAACTTAGCTAATGTTAAATTGATGTAAAATTATCTTCATTTAAATTACTCTAATTGGTAGTATTTACAGAAAACGCCAACGTATATCCCATTTAGGTATTAATTATAGTGGTGTCTGTTGATTAGTCAGAGGCTCATAACTTCAAAACAACATAAAGCTTTGAAATTAATATAATATGCGTAACTCTGGCACACAGAGGAAAATCATATCTTGAAATATTATTATGTTGTCTTTTCAAACACGCAGCCGTAAGAAGATTAGCTACAAGTGTTCGTTGACGATATGTAGATTCACTGAACTTGTATGATTTGAAAATCCGTACATTAAAAATTAAGCCAGTCATTTTAATATTCTGTTTTGAATATATTTGCTGAACCAGTTCGTATTATGGATAAAGTTATAACAGAGAAATATTTATGGAATGCATACCTTACCTATATATGTACATATATATCTTATTAAAAACTTTATTTGTATACGCTATATAAACATCTTATTCCAGTTGTTTGGGAATCCGGGGCCACAGACCCAGCTAGCCTCTGACTTCAGTTATCAAAATGTCCAACTATGCCCTATGCCCAGTATACATAAAGAACTTGAAAATATTGTCATTACAGTTTATTTCTTCTAAAATTCCTTAAGGAAGATTTTATTTGCAACCACTCTCCGTATTCCGCAGCTATTTATCTTAGAACCTAGACAGCTTATTATTTATTATCGGTTGTTTTTATTAAAAGAATGGTATATTAAAGAAATAGAATGCCTCTCATGGATTCTCATCACAACATTCATGAAAATCATTTTGATAACTTACGACTATTGAATTGTAAAGCACTAAAATTTGGGGCACAATATAAAACCAATCTATTTAAAATCTATAAAAAAGTAAATGTAAAACAACACGCACGCATAGGTATTGATAAAATCGAAAACAATCAAACAACTCAAAGACAACTACAAAACTAAATTATTGATGGTTTTATATTGCTATATATACATTCGGGCCTTTGCTGGGTAATTTGAAAAACTTATATGGGTAGTTAAACTTTATGATAAAACATGAAAGAGGTTAGTTCCAAAGGAGTTTCGCCGACTAAAGCCGTTACAGTTGACATATGAGATACATTTATTTTCACGCTAAGTTATATTATAACTTTATATATTATAATCATGATTAATTATATTGAAGCACATTGATTGTATGGCTTGCGTATAAAATACTATATTTCTATTATTTATATAATTTAATGTTATAATCAAATCCCACTGCTGGATCTTTTTCAATGTATTCTAATCCTTTCTATTTATGTAGGTACGTTGCAGTTTAATTTAATATTTATATTTCTAATTTTGATTCACGCCTTGTATAACTTTCTCCTATTAATAAGACTTAATTGGTCTTTGTTCATATTAGAAATAAAAGTTTATTGTTTTTCATTTCAATTTTCTAACATTTTATTCAATTTAGTTTAGGGGTCAGTGTAAAGGTATCTTTATCTGTGTTATATTGGCTTTGAGTGCAATAAAATCATTGAAACTACCAGCAGCATTTGGCAGCTTGGGTAGTGTGTTTAGTAGTAAATTTGTTAGATTTTAACAAATTATCAATGCGTGAATGATTTAATTGCACTAAAAGGCACTATAACGCATATTAAGGCACTTTTACACTGACTACCCAATTAAATTTAATATAATGTTACGAAAGGGCAATGAAAAACCAATATATTTATACGTCTTATATGAAAAAGACCAATTAACCACAGCTAAAGATATTTTTACACTGACCTCCCAATTGAATAAAATAAAATAAGAATTCAGAAAACATATATGAGGTTATGCTTGTAGTTCAGAAATAAGAAATAACTGACACCTGAACAAGACAAAATAAGAGGGCTGACAGCGATTTGGACCGAGAGAGCCCTAGTGGCTGGGAACTATAGCGCTAGTCCTTAGACCTTCCACAAGGTATGATCGTTTTGGAGATCCTGTGGGAGTAGGACTTTGTCCAGCAGTCTCTCTGCTAATTTTACGATGGTGAGAAGTAACATAAAAACTAAGCTTTATAATGTATTTATTACTTTTAAGATATGTTAAGTAAAAGTACCAATGCTTCGTTGCTGTAATTTAAGGACATAGAACCACATTCAATAATAATTACAAATGAACTTGATTGTATCTCAGAACCATTGGGTGTATCAATAATTTCTCATTCCACAACACAACTCTTGATAAATAAATATATTTGAGAAAGCACTCACTTTTATCTCAATGCGGATAACCCCAATCTAAGCAATAGGAAAACTTATGGTTAATATCTTTCAGCGTCGTAAACAAACAATCCTGAAGAAAAATATGCAATCGCAAAATAGAACTGAGAACGATATTTATCACAGCTGTAGCATTTATTAATAAAATCACAATTTCTTCATTTTCGTAAGCTGGGCTATATCATTTCATTCGTTTTAATATGTTATATTATTAGAAACAAAAGTTAAAAATAAGTTGAAATTCTGCATTATTAGTAGTTTATATTAGTAGCGCTTATTGGGTTTACTAATCATAGGCCTACTTAAAAAGAAGAAACGCATCAGAAGTCAAAGACATTGTTGCATTGATATATACACCTTTAAACCATCTGCTAGTAATTATACTGGAAAGCCTCAATCTGAGAAGAAAAATCAAGAAATACAGCAAGATTAGTCCCCATGTTTGGGCTATGCTTTGTTTTTATTGGCCAACAGCTAATTGTGTTGATATCAGCTATTTTTAGGCATATTTAAAATAATTTTCAATTTAGAAGAACTTCACGATTAGATGATTTTTTCGACTCAATAGTCAATTCAAACCTTCTTTCAGTTTTGAAATGACCTGGCGGTGTATTATGAACTCATACTTTCATTCAGTTAATAGTCACGTTTGATTTATGATGTGCTATTTTATTAACAAGGTCATAGAGTTTATGATTTAGCAAAAAAGTAAATAACTTAATGGAAATAATGTTGGATAACTTGTAGTGTTTTCCTACCTATGTGATAATATCTTTCTTCTTGTTATATTCTCTTTGTCATCTGAATTATGTCATTTATTTTTTTACCTAATAAATTATCTTCATCTCTTTAATGAAAAAAATTCTCTCCAACAGCCCGATTAAAACATTTTCATTGGAGTAATATCGCAAATGATACTCTCAAGATAAGGGTGCTGGAGGTTCTTAAGCAAAAGAGAGCCACTTGGATGAAGTTCCCGGTGTAAAATTTAAATTATAATCATATTTTATTTAAGTATTTTTTCTTGACTTGTAAGTTGTCAGTTCTTTGTATTACGCCGACAGAAGTAAGTAATATTACTAAGTGATTTCTAAGGTTTTGTCATTTTAATATAAAAAATTGTCTTTGACTACTTTTGTAGAAAATAATCATTTTATGACTAAGTATATTGTATTTTAAGCGGATCTGTAAAGTATAATTTTAGTAAATGAGATGTAATTAAACTATGATTATTTAATTTTAATTTGTTGAGAAAATTAGTTAGGTCGGGGAAAGTCTTTTCGCATATATTATGTATAAGCTGAAGTCTAAGCCTGAAGGCTAAGCCTTACAGTAAAAACACACCTTTAATATATGCAAATAGTTCAGGTCACGAGTTTGTCGGTTGTGGCCGAGATGGTTCCGATCATAAAAGTCCTTCAATTCGACTTTTACGGTCGCAAGTTTACGACCTGCCAGAGGTACAGTGTAACAAAGATTTAGTTTTGAGAACGACGTATAAAATATTGGCCGAGAAATATATTATAATTCAGAAAGGCAATATCTGGATATGATACATAAATAAAAACAAAACGAATTTAAGAAACTTAATTCAGAAAATTATAAATGTACAGCTAAATTATAGAATTGAGATTAAAAATTAAATTATCCATAAAAATATTTAATAATAACATATAAATTTTCAAAAACCAATATTTTTACTAATTTCACAACTTTACATTAAAATACTTACATTTAATAATTATACATATTAACATCAAGACTTCAAACCTCCACCTTGCCGGGACAAAAAGCGCTTTTTCAAGCCTCTTAGAGGAACCCATGTTGTATGAAGGAGAAACTAAGTGTATAGAATTCCACGCACAGCTGTACGCCGAAGACACCAAATTATTTTTTCTTCTGTTCTCTATTTATTCATTTTGCCTCTCTTCTTTTTGAGATATGCACAGTTAAGTACACCTAAGTCTGTTTTTACACGGTCTTTTTGTATACGGTTTTGATATAACACGGTTTGAAAATTGAATATGTAACTGATGACGACAGCAATTAAATTTATGTTGTTGTATTTATGATTATCACTTATTCTATTTTATTTTATTTTTTACCTTAAAAATTGAATAACCTATTCTTTTCGTTCACAACATAGTTTTTTAGTTCCTGAACTTGCCATACATTTAATTTATATTACTTTTAAGATTAGAGTGCATATGTTTTTTATCATTAATTACTATGCTTGTGAAAATAAGCATTATATATTTGATTTAATAAAATAAACATGAATTCTTGTTCTTAAAAATTCTTGTTTTTCTCTAATTTTAATAGGTTTTAGAGATTAGGAACAAATCACCCATTTTTGTATAAGATCAATGTCTTTTTTTACACGGCTTCTTCTGGAACCAATCTACCGTGTAAAAACAGACTTAGGTGTATATCGTATTTTTAATGATGACCAACAGCAGGTAATGATGATCATGACATACATTACTCGTTGGCTACCTATATTTTTAATAAAATCTTAACTTACGTTAGAAAACCAAATCAACTTAAAATTCGTGGTTTACTGTACAATTTCGGTAAACATGTTACGATGGGTTACGATCCCAAATGTCATTTCACCTTGTATTTGTTTTTCTTTTATGTTTTTTATCACGCGAAATCTACTTTTTATGGAGCAATAAGAAGCTGTGGACATTAAGGAACAGTAACTTTTTATAATTATGTAAACGTCACAAAAAAATTTATCAAGTTTTGAACAATAAAACTTATCAAAAATACTAATTTAATCATGCTGTATCATGATGAATAAACAGCATATATACGTACGTTCCACTAAAGAGCACATCCGGAGTCGAAGGTTGCTTTCTTTTTGAAATCTGAATTAAATCGCTGAAACTTTTAGACAATCAATCAGAGTAACCAGTTGTGTCTGGAGATTTTTTCGAACACTACGATATGTGAAAGGGAATGAAAATCGAAGAGAGGGAACGTAAATTTTCTAAAATGCTCTTTATTTAGAGCATATTTAGCAATATGACGATTACTGAAGTTAAATTCTGTATAAATATATATTTTGTTTAAATCTTGAAATTACTCAAGGGAACGGATTTGTACGAAAACAAAAATAATGTTTGAATTAGACAAAATTCTTGTTAAAGAGACGACGCGACTTTTTTCTTTTTAAATCCTCTTTACTAGAATTTTCAAGTTATCATTCTGAATTAATTAGAGGTAACACTTAGGGGACGCAAAATGGTAAATAGATCGCAATTCTTCCGAAATATCAATCTAGTATTATTTTATTTTAGAAAGCCAGTAATAAAAACGCAATCTCGACCGTCTGTAGTGGTTGGATATATAAAATGGACCAAGCTTAGCCACGCCTCTTCCCTGTCAGTAGATCCACAAAAAAGCGGACTCACTGAAAGCTGAAGGCTTGAGGCCTTTTTTCGATACCAACTAATGCTAGATTAATATTACCCGCGGTCATCCTTCACAGGTTTTTATGGACAACTTATTAGGAAGATTATTCAGTAACATTTAGGATTAGGCTTTGATGAAGCTATGACATGTTCCGTAATTTACTGATGTAGAACCCCCAAAAAAAACGTGCATGGTAGGTAGCTGAGATGAAGAATGCCTTCTTTTGACGGTTAGTGAGCCTTCACTAACCTTAACCGTAATAAGGCTATAGCAAAGATAATAAAAGTAAATGTAGTTTCATACACGTGACTAAATAATTAAAAGTCAATATTCTTTTTAACAAATACTAAATTATTAAAAATGTATTATATTATTACATGTCAATACAATGACTGTACAAATAATTAGTCTTTAGAGTAGCATTTTTTTTCTAAGTTTTCAGTGAAATTTGAAATAAGACTGCAAGTCATCCTTATGTTTGTTTATAGACTAGTCGGTTTTCTCGCCTTAGTTCATAAAATAATATATCAAAATATCGTTAAGAAAACCAGTCATCATAAAAAATAATCAATTTTAATCTGCAACCACGCTTTAAGCTTCACTAAAATTTGTTAACTAATTGATCTGTGAAAAGGAACGAGAAAGACTTCATTCATATGTTAAAATTAATAACTCCAGTCGTTTAGTCCGATGGTTCTTCATTATTCGGTGGATTAATTAATTTTGTAATCTCATCACATCTGGTGTCATGTTCCTGGGTTGCGTTATTTTATTTAGACCAATATTGGTCACGGTCCGCTGATTGATGACATCATAATCGATCGTCATCGTCGTCGATTGTAATTAGTGAAGATAGTGATGTGTACTCGTTAACGTGTGACTGGTATTCATTGATAAAAAATCAAACTAGGACAGGGAGTTAATGTCGCATTTCTGCAGCGTCAGTAGAGATATTTATTACAGTTATTAAAAAAATCTTGTTGGGGTGATGTTATTGTTGATAGATAAGTGTTGATATACTATACAAGTGTCTGCGTTGATGTGAAATACGAAGAATAATTGCAATCCACATTCATTTAGTCTGCAAATGTACTGTGGTGTTCCACCTCATTTAAGTAGTATAATGGCCAGTAACTTCATTTGGCCGCAAATTCTGCCAAGATTAATTGAAATTTGTTACAGTCTGCATAAATGAAATGAAGAAATAATGAAGTTTTTAAGACATTTAGTCTTTAGAGGTCTTGTGACTACTGCCGTACTAAAATAGAATTCTACAATAAAAAAAACCAACTGCGTGTGACAGACAATTAACAAAATAAATAAATGATAAATACTTTTAGCACTGTAGCACGATTAAAATAACGATCGTTGAAATTTCATATATCATTAACAAAACATGCAAAATGAAGGGCTATTCGACTAGTGTGTAGACTTTTCTATACTATAGTAAACTACTACCTATAACTAAGTATTACGTTAAATAGCATTTAAACTAAACGGGGGAAAAGACTTTAATTTTTCTTAATTACTTTTTCAGAAAGTCCGTTATTATGTTCAAACAAGATTATATATTTCTTGCGTTTTAATGAATTTGAACTAAACATTAAATACATACGCATTGCTATTATATGCTTCAAGTAATAAACTATATTTTTGACCAGCCGTTTCCAATATTCTTGTTCCCAACAATAAAGAACGCTGTAACTTGGTTTATAAAGCGGGCCGCGTCAGATCACATGCCGGTCGGCACCAGTAATTATGTTGAAATCCTTTGTATTTTTCATTAAATCCTCCCGCTGCTAGCTCAGGCAAAAATTGAATTCCCTTGCCATTGAAATGAACGAGTTTCACTTTGCCTAGAATTAGGGTTTCCGTGGAAGCACTTGTTACGTTACTGACAACAGTGCTTTACAACTGGAACAGTACTTGTTATGTATGATTTTTTCTTTATAAACGTTTACACGTTAACCTCTATGTAATTATATGATTTTTATTTCATATTAATGTTCGAAAATTATCTAAGTGATACTCCCAATCCAAGCACTAAGTGGATAAGTGGTTAAAATTATCAGAATCAAGTAGCTTTTATTTAAATTAACCCAATTAGATACTACATTCGTGGAAATCGTCATAATTAAACCAATGAGAACAGAGTCCGGATTATGAAAGGTTGTGGTTCTTGTTCTAATTCTTTTGGAGCTTAAGACATTTTCTTGATCTATTTGTGATGTTAGAAATGTTGTGTAAGTTCCACATATTAGTTTCATGCCCTACACTAATAGAATACAGCACAATAGTAAATAGTTCACGTAAAAATCGTTGTTTTTTTTAATCTATACGAATTCGATAACCCAATAAAAAGTGCTGTCCGAGTTCTAATCGATAAAATAATAAACACTTAAGAGCTTCTAACAGAACAAACAAATGACTTACAAGCTACAAAGGACAGGGAGCTCGACTCCGATGAATTCCATTCCAGTAGTGGTTCGACCGCTCTAGGTTTCGATTACAAAACAAAGGAAGTTTCGCCATTATACTGTTCTAACATTAAATTGTAAAATATACCAAGAATTAGAAGTTATTGAGGAAAGTAAATTTTAATTTTAAAAAGGTAGGTATTCTACATAAGACTTGACACAGCGTTACTTGTTTTCGTTAATCATTAGAAATTTAATAATCTAACCTGTGTATATTTCAAAGAGAATAGAAGCGAAGAAAAGTAGTAAAGAAGAGAAACGGAATTGCGTTTCTTATATAATCCTATATCGGCACACGTGTTCCCTCCTTCATACAACATGAGTTCCTTGTAATAAGACGTGAAAAAGCACCTTTTGGATGAATTTTTTGTTACAAAATAATAATGAACCAGAAACATTAATATATTTTAAAACACCAGTTATTACAGTTAGTTTCGTTTTATTTTCATTATACTCTAAAATATTATTTTTATTTTCAGGTAAGTTCCCGTAACCATAACGTTTTATTATCGATTATTCTCAGCATTGAAAAAGTCACCAGGTAATTAAAATAATCTATTTACAATTAATTGAATAAAAATTTAATACTTATATTTGAATCGAACGTGAAGGTGTTATTCACATACATATTAAATTAATAGCCAGAAAAGTCCAATTCCACGTTTAGTGTTCAACTTAATCTATTCTAACCAGTAACGGCAAACTTACCGGTAGAAGATTAATTATAGATCGCATCGCAATTAGAAGTTTTACCTCGATGAAGAATCGCGCTCGAACTTGGCATTTATCGGCAACTTGGCTGCATGTTCGACAAGATAATAACTGCATCGGTAGTTGGGATGTGTTCCGATATCGATATCGATAAACACTATGGAAGTTACATAGTTTTGAGTTGGATAATATTTTCGTTCAATGATATTTTTTATTTATGAAGACACTAAATTTAATTCCATATTATGTAGTTAAAAGCACTTCATGTTGTCTTCAGAAAATTAGTAAGTCTCACATTCCTTCATAAGTTCGCTGGAAAAGACCTTTTAAAGAGATTAGTCCTCCTTCGCTAACATGTTGTTACAAATTTTATTTTATATAATTGTCAGAAGGGTTTATTAATAAATAAAAATAGCATTTATAAAAAAAAACTTAATTTACGATCACCATTATATAATTTCATCTGCGTGACTTTGGACAAAGGCCTCCCAAAATCTTCTACACTGTATTTTATTCCTTGCCACTCTAGTCTAGCTCATGACCCAAACTGGTAATAAAGAATATAATAATAATTAAATTAAAATATCACCCGCACAGCGAAATTAGTTAGAAATTAGACCCATCGAAACGGATATATATTTATATTATATTATTCCTATTTTACCTCGTTAACTTTGAGTTAGTCAAATATCTGCCCGATTCCTTTCAAAATTGATCCCCCGTCGTCACAGGGAGATAATTTGAATTCGGCTTTACAGGATGAAGGGGACCTAAAACATTCTATAAACGGGATGTGGTTCCGAAAGCCTTACCGTTCCCTAGCTTTGAATAGGATGTAAATATATTATTGTCTCTTTTCATCAAGTCTTTCAATGTACTAATAATTGTAGTACAAAAGAGATGGTATTGTTTTTTTGTGATCATTGTAAATTAGCCAAAATGTTCGAAATTTAAAATTGTAAAACTAACATATCTAATTTTACGGTTACTTTCCTACGTTACGCTCTTTATTTGGACTCAATCAATAAGTTCATCAAATCGAGTCCGTAAGAATTGTGTTATTGCGAACAATAATACCAGGGATAAGTATCAAATATAATATTTAAAACATGGTAGTTACAATTAATACTAAAATAAAAAATAGTAGTCAAAGAAGAAAAACAAAAAGCGATCGTCTATCTAGGCTTTCTTCTAAAAAGCACACGCCGCTATTCAATACTACAAGGAGGCGGCATGTTTCTCCCGCTATGAAGCCTCCATGCAGGTTTTGCGCGTAAACAAAATATGTTCTTGTTTAAAAGACTGTTAAAATTTTATATACATAAATATATTTTAACGCTTAACACAAAATCCGATTTCATTTAATATTTCATGGTAATAATAATCTTGATAATGTTTGTGATGTGTTTTTTTATGTCAGACTTAATCACTTTGTTTATATACATAATAATGGTAATAACATGTAACTGTCATATATAAGATTCAGACGAATCAGTGGAAATGGAAACAAAATGCAAATGGAATGGAAGTACAAAGAAAAGTTAAGGGTTAATTTTATTTGGTTTTTCTGTCTACACAAACCTTTGTATTGCAATTCAGGCTAAAATCATGTGATGACATGTACGTTTAACTTTGTAATAATTTTTATCTCTCTTGTGCATTAATTACTAAAAAAGAGAAAACAGCTCGTGTTTAAGTTTACTAATGTTATTTTCCTTTATAAGTTTTGCTACATTTCATTTTATTTTTATTACAAATATCAATCGTCAAAACGAGGATATTAAAAATTTAACGTATGATTAGTCTTTATACGTCACTGTAACACAATGTTAGAACCAAGTATAATATTAGGTACTACAGTGTAAGGGAGTCATTTCAAAGTTTTGTATATGCCTAGTTAGTAACAGAGGGCTAATCTAAAACTCTTATTCACAGACAAAAGTAACACTCAACCTGAAGTTATGGTTAGTAATTAGCATTCAACTTTAGGGACAGAAAGCTAGTAAGAACTTCTCGGGTGTTTTCAAATTTCGCATTAGTATTTCTCATGTGGACCTCCGTAATTCAAGTTGGAGTGAAATCATGCTGGTCTAGTCGGCTTCATTGACAATTATCTTAAAAGGTCATGGAAAAAAGTTTATTTGTAAATTACTCTGTATGGTATGAATATGTGAATGAAGTTATCTATGTTCTTGTCGGGTTGATTTAGGTTTCGTAGTTTGTTGTGCAGCAGTCGGTGCTGATACTATTTATTGCTTTACATTTTAAATAAATCTTTAACTATTAATGCCGTAGATACCATTTTTTTTTATTACTTACATTTTCCTCCGTTTTTCTTAATATGACAACCCTACGCATCATATTTGCATGTGCGACGAAGTGCGGAGGTATCCAGAGATAGGACGAACGGCTCGGTTACTTTGGAATTGATTATATAAGTACATTTTCACGTGAAATGTTTGCGATGAAGGCAAGGGGTACTAGAGAATATTATTCGTGATACTGTTTAATATTTCGTGCGTAATGTATGCTAAACAGCTTATTGACAAATGTTTATTTAACATCGTTTTGCTAGTGTTTTATTCTGTAAGCATATTCCTTAAATAAAAATGCAGTCAAACATAGCTCCGATCAGGTGCCTACCAAGAAACTTCTTCCGGAGTTTCGGATCAAAACTATGAGGGGTTCTTGTTTTCTACTTTGCTCGCATACGCAATTTCAGATTGTTTCATAGTATCCCCTCTTGTGTTAGTGATGGTTCACATTAAGTATGATTGCCAACATTGTCGTTTGAAAAAACATAACACATTTCACAAACACACACACACACACACACACACACACACACACACACACACACACACACACACACACACACACACACACACACACACACACACAAACATATACGTACATATATAAATTCATTTATGTATTGAGTATCGACATAACATTATACTTACAGTCATAACACTAATGGTAGTACAACGCCTAAGTGACATAATTAATTTGTTTGCATATTGTAATTAAACCAAACATGCACTTACTGGGAATGTCAAATGGTGTAACCAACATTTCGGGGGAAACGAGCCTTAGTCTTTAACACCTTTAAAGATGCAGTTAAATATAATATACGTAATAAACAATGCTTCGTTATGATAAAAATAACGGTCAATTACTTTAGCTTTGCAAAGTGAAAATTTATTATCTAATTGGTAAAATAATGGAATTTGAAAATATATTTATTATTTTATTTTTGTTAATTCGGTAAATCATCAACTAATATAAATAGATACTTAAAACTTATAGTATCAGCAAGCCCAAATTACTTTATACTGGCGGCTATTGTATTTTGAAATGTAACGATTTATTTTAATGAGAATTTAAAATGACAGCGACATATGATTTACAATCAGAAGCAAAGAATATATATTTTTTATCAATTTTATATTTGTGGAAAACCTTAATATAACCAAATTTTCAGCGATTAAATGTATTAGAGGACATTAAATTTATCGATTCACTGCATAATTATCGATAAGCTGCATATTTATTGTTCTATTTTAAGCGTTTACAAAGCTTATTTGTTTTCTATAATGGTTGGCTGGGAACTAGTGCATGGTTAGACAAGTGACACCGCTTGATACCGTGTTAAGGGGAAGATACCAACCATTATGATCGAACTTGTGAAGTATGTACATGTCTTTGAAAAGGAATGTGTAAAAAGTATGTTATTATGCATCTTGCCACGTGTTAATAGTTAATGTCCTTGAAATAATAGATAGATGTATACACCACTCGAACAATTCAATGTAAGTATGTTTCCGTTTAAAGGAAATGTTCCCTTGTACCTGTTTGTTGAAATGGGTCAATACACTATCATTTTGACCCAATGTACATTGGTAGGTTACATAGCTTTCATAAACGTCAAGTTAGATAATTAGCACTTCGACGATTCACACACTTTTGACCTTATTAAAGTGGCCTGCTTTTATATTTTTCTTTGAAGTCTGAAACGCGGAATTAAACGGTCCTCCAGTTTTCGAATTGTCTGCCACGTAATAATGCCTTTTTACTGGTTCATTCGACAAAGCCAATAAGAGTTCTTTGGCTATTTGAACCACGATGCGTACTGACGAAGTACAAAAAAGTGTAAGCCGTTTCATAATCAATTGAATTAATTCAAATAACTGCGAAACAATGTCAACATATACCTCCCAATGCTGAGCACATAGATTCTGACTTGGGACAAAAAAACATGGACTTTGGCCTAAACGTTATGATTTTAACGCTCGCCCAAAGAGACCAAGCTTCATTGGACGTGGAGTGAAAGCGATCACTGTAACAACTGAAAAGAGAGGAAACTAAATCTAAACTTTTATAAAATATTATTTTCAAATTATTAATGACAATGTTCTTTTTTTAGATTATTCCATCCGATACACAATCACGCCTCACAAAACGAAAAAATAAATTGTAAATTATCTTGAACTTGAAGCATACCGTAACAAAGAATGGTTTTATCAAAACTTTACCTTTATTTTTTATTTCATAAAATAAAATCATTCCTGACCTATCGATGCATGCTAATTTGATGAAACTGATTTCATGTTTATTATTGCGCATAGAATAATGAGGAGTGTATACTCACTTTATTTAAACCCAGAAAAGAATACTTGTTGGCTTTTGTTTTTTTACTTTGTCAACTTTAACAGAACTCAAGATCAATGGCAATGCTTCTATCTCTGATAATTTTATTTCAAAATATCATTCATCTAACAGCATCGTTTTTATTAGTGGGTCAAATGATTTATTTTTCTTTTGAGGGTGTCAATTTTCATGGAATGAGCGCGTAGGCGTTTGTTTCCTTAAAAGGAGTAATGATTTGTGTTACTCTATAGTTTACGATATTGCACAATGTTACGCTGGTCACACGCTAAATCTCACACTCATTTGCACTGTAAATGTACTTAGTCGTAAATATCGTAAAAATAAGATGGAATCTTAAGCACAGAAAAAAAAACTCACTTAAGTTTACTTGCAGCAAAACTAAACTTAACTTTTAAAACATCCCTTTTTTTAAAAATCAATTAAAATGTTTCTTGACCCTCCTTTGTGGAGTGAAGTTAGTTGGTTCCATATTATTTTGACCATGTGGTACATAAACAATGCTTTCGACTTCACATTTGACAGCTAAATTGATATGGAATCGTTTGAGGTGGCATAATTCGTTGTTATTAGGTGTTTAAATCCCAAATTTCGTCAAGTAATTTAATAACAGAACTCCATTATTCAATCATCTGTTCTGCTACAATCCCTCAACAGAATTCAGTACCCACACAAACTTTCTCATTATATTAAAACTTTGTTGAATTTGAACTCGTTTTCAAGTTCATTAATCTAATTAAACAACTTGCTTTCACTTCTTATATTTTATGAATTCTTAGTAATATATTATTCATTTTAAAGCTTTTATCTAACGTTAAACTTGCATCCCTTCTATCGATGTTGGTTATCGATATTCGTATATTATTTGGAAAGACAAAAGAGGTAACCCCGAGATAGCTATATCATCAGATAAATAAGAATACATCTCGCTCGGCTCTTTTACGTCGATCATAATAATAAATCATTCAAGTTATATCGATATCATGTGTTCGGTTCCCCTCTATTTTACTGCGGTGTTATCGAGAAATATCCAGATTGTTTTTCGTATGTAACCGTAATTGTCTCTCGATAGGAACATTTCTTTTGAAGTTGCTTTATTCTTCTCTGATCAAGATCACGCCGTTTTGTTGTCATTGTCTTAATTGTGTTTTATATGTTGAACTCAGTTCTATCTAGTTTATCAACACAAATGAAACCTTTATTCATGCGGTTTTTTGGTTTTCTCACAATAAGTTTGTATATTTGCAAGCAAGATATTGATTTTTTAGTGTTATTTGTTGCACAGTACGTGCTAAAAATGTTAATAACTTGACACTGCCTTTGTGAACTAACTGAATCTTTATCTAAGAATCGTTATATAATAATACATAACATGTTACCAGTAAAGATCTCCTTTGGAATAAAAAAAATGATATAAATGTTAGAATTGTAGTAATAGATTAATAAATTAGTAATAATAAAATATTAGTAGTTCTAACTATTTTACAATTTTCTTACGATTACTGTATAAGTCATTAAAAAATTACTCTGAAAAGATAGAAGCCATAAGTTATCTGTGGTTCATCTTTGACAGTCCCCGCCAATGACACAAATGAAATAACACAATTTTGTTTCTAGAACACTAAAGCTAGCACATCTCTGTTATTTCATAAAGTTTTTGTTGGATTTAAAATTGAACATTTACGTTACATCTGGTGTTTGGATTTTACCGCTTGAAGTCTATTCATATAAAGTAAGAAACATATTTTATTTCAATCTAGAAGAGGCCCACTCGATGTTTAGGGGTAGATAACATTTGCCTGCTAATCGACCAAACAGTTTGACTAAAATTTATGATTGATGCGTATCTTATTTCCAAAACTGATAGTTGATAAATATACAAAAATATAGTAAAGTGTATAAACGGTATATTTCATCTATTACAAGTAAATTGACGTATCCAAAGCAGCCCGTGATGTCATCAATCAAAATCGACCCAGAATATTTTGCGCGCATCTACATGAATCCTTGAGCCTAATCAGCAAGTGTATTTTCGACTGTATTCAGAGGTAATAACATTACTTATCATGTTTTTTATATAAGTACATGTAGGAAAGTATTACTTGTCATTATGAAAAATTACTCGTAGAACGATGAAGGTGGTAATGAATGTAATGTCAACAATCCATTAACTTTTCCACGCCCACACCATTTATCTAACCCACATTCAGCACTATTACAAAAATAAAAATGGTTTTTTTTAGTAAAAAGATTCAGTGTAAAATATTATAATCTATAATGTGAAAATTTTGGTACGATAACATAACTGCCTAAACTAGGTTAAAAACTTGTTCTTTAGCGAGAAAGTGGTAATTTTCTATTATTAAAATATCTAATTACAGTAAGTAAAAGTAACCAAAATAACTAACTAGGGGAAATTTGCCTAAATCGGCTTGTTCGTAAGATAGACTAGAATTATTAACATACTAACTTCATATTATACTTCTACAACTGAATCAGTTTAATTCATAAACATATAGTACTCTGTTTATTCTTTTGTACAATAATATGAATGTAAAAAATATATTTGTAAACGTAAATTTAGAGGTGTTATTAGAGGAACAGACTATATCTCACTGTTTTTTATTAGGAACATGAAATGGAAGCAAAATATGTTATTTTATTTATGTGTGAATGATGAAGAGTTGTCAGATTCATATAATAATAGAGGTTAGGATAGAAAAAATCTAGGAAGAGATATATGGTTATATATGCTCATATTATTATTAAAATTCGTAGTTCGTATTAAAATTCGTAAATTTTAACATTATTAATATTATATAGAAATGATCACAGAATTCGCACCCCTTGATTCGAATTCTGGTAGAAGTAGAGTTTTGTTTGTTTCTGGAAACTATTTTATAGAGTACTTGACCAGCCAAGGCCCATTGCAGATAAGTGCGTTGTAGGGATTTCGGTAATGACTGGGTCCAATGGCTTAATGTGCCTACTCAAGCAAGAAGGAGCTCGAGAAAACCAGTTTTGATTGACCCATCCTGGAGCAACCATGGTGAAAGTTTCAGAAACCAGAGTGCAAAGCCACTACTGGTTTTAATTAATTATATATAATATTATAGAGAAGTAGGAAGTTTATTACAAGCTTTATTTTTCAATTGTGTTATCATATAATGAACTTTATCAATAAGGCTGTAGGGTTAAATTAACAGGGAGTATTATGAACTTTTTCTATTCAGTTTAATTGATGCTTATTTTTTACTACATCGTACACTCTATGTACTTGCTAATAATGTTTATTGTAAGTAAAATTAGAAACACTCAATGGTTTTTAAGGAAATTTTGACTAAACAAACTTTGACTAATCAAATCCAAGCTAAATACATACACTGACATCCTTAAAGTTCTGACGGTTCTATCTTTATAAAACTTAAATCCTACCTACATCTTGGTCGGACATGTACATTTTAAATAAAAAATATCGTGTAATCAAAGTAGTATATAAACTACGCCTTGATACATGTGGATATCATGTGCAACTTATAAATTTTTTTACGTATATTTACGAGTATAGTTACTTGCAACGATATTCCTAGCTTGGGCCATACGTTTCATCGTATAATACGATGTTATATTTTAAATACTTATATCATCGTGGCACCATTTATTTAATAAGTAATTATACCCACCTACACAGTGCTTATGAAGTAGTGCTTTCCTTACCTTCCTTACCTTTACTGACTAACGTAGTCGGTTTTCCCCGCGATTACTTGCGTGTAACGAGAGCTTCCTAATGAACTATTGATATTGTGCTCCATCTGGGATTGTTATGTACTCTTAGATACTATCCTTCCCTTCCCAAACAAAAGTAAAGATGGCTCGTGCAGTACATAATTTCAATTGCAGTAGCCACCTTTTTATTTGGACTCCAGTTTTGCTTACCAGCAGGTGGAATGGAGTCATTTGCTCGATCTTTCTTTTTATAAATAAAACACAGATATTTTGGCTGCATCACAGCATGAAGTTTTTACTACATTAAAAAAATCAATTATGATTGTAGCTAAACATGATATTGGACATCTGTATCCATAGTCTGAAATTCTTTGCCCATAAATTGATATTTATAAATGGTTTTTTAACTCAAAAGTTTTTGTATATTACCAATTAACGGTCTGTTTATTTATTAGCTGCATAGTAAGCTTGATGGCGTCACTTATTCTATAAAAAAAAATTAAAAGTTGTCTCCAAATCTAATGGGAGTAAAAATTCGTAATTTCCCTAGACTTGCCAACTTGTTTGATATTCATTTGAAACTGAGTTTATCCGAACAAGAAATTAACTGAGTTCAGTCACGACATAAATCTGCAACGACAATAAATAGAACTCAATATTTCTGCTACAAATGAATGGGAAGTGAAATAGTAGTCAGAACGAGGCACGTACAAATTACGGCTATGGTGGACTGCAAAAATTTCGTTCCAATCTCGAATGTAAATTACGCCACGAATCGACTCGGAAACTTCCGCGAGGGCAAATAAACTCCCCACTGTTTCCCAAGACCCCGATATTTCCGATATCGATCCTTGAACTTTACTTAGTGATGCCGTTTTTATTTACATTTCGTTATGACAAAATATAAGAAGTAGTATCGTCGAAGAAAACAAAAATTTCTTTTTTTTCTGCATGTTAATGACAAATTTTACGCGGCGTCTTTTCTTCATAAGATTATTGGTAGGCATCGTTTTAGAATATGGTCGCAGCCCTTAAAAATATCTACTCGTGGGACCACGGTCTGTTGTCCTTTTTGTAGAAAATATGGCAGAATTTATAAGATTAATTGGATCGGAGTAGTAATAATTTACTAAATTACTATACAATACACCCTACGTACGTGTATCGGGTGTCTTTCGTGTTTTTGGGCACGAGCCAGTCACCAGCCTCGCGAACTGGTTAGGTTCGCTAGGGCTCCTATACTGTGATTCAGGCGGCCAACGAAACAGTCGTTTTTGTCTCCCTGACCGACGGGTCAACTTTGACACTGGTTCGACGAAGCTATCACAGACCGAACCTGTCGCGGTAACGTCGCCATAAAATTATGAATAGTTCAAATCAACTTTTGAGTGATATTAGATTACTTTTTGATTGGCCCCAGTTGTTTTATTACCACGTTGCTAAATTACTTCTTTCATGCCGACTTGAATATAATGATTATGATTTAATGCTCCACGTATTTTAAAAGATTTTTCAAGGCGCTTGCGTCGGTCTTTACGTAGCTACATTTTTATAAACAGTTCGAATGGAAATATATGTCTGAGTCACCAACGGGCGCGTTGTACCACGGTTGTTGCAAGCGTCTATAGACTATTGTTTCCCGACCCGCATGATCCCGTTAATAAGTAAAAAGAGGTTGGTATACTACATAGGCTCGGAAAATAATAGGTTGGTTGAAACTCTGTGACTAGGTTTTAATAATATTTTTCCACATTGTAAAAAAATATCGTCAAAGAGTTTGTAATATAATTCAAATATAAAAAAATACTTGCCCTTTCGCACAGGAATCATAATGAATCACGTACGTGCTTGCGTAAATGTCGTAATTAAATATTATTGATAGCTACTGAAGAGTGGACTGTAATTAATGAGCTAGTCGTGATGATGGAAACGCCAAGATACCAATATAAACTGAATTTATTATTATAAGAGCAATAGCAACAGAACAAATCGTAAAACAAATGTGTGACACAAGACGTCTATCAAAATATAACAACTTGGTAATAAAGCATAAATATCAAAAATAAGATTTGTATAAAAGAGTTTGAGAGTCACCAGCCAGTTGCTAACAATTATTGTTTTTGTGTACACCCGGGCCATGTAAATAATTAATAAAGTTGAACAAAGAATGCGAGGCGGTAATTATTCGAATGGTGTTAAAAAGGGCTGGGCGATGGCGGTATGGTCGATGTTTTATCGAATAAAATAATGGAATATTAATGGGTTACTACAAATATTCCTGTCACATTAGATAAAATAGACTTTAAAATAGTAAGTACAATATTAAACTAACTCATAAAAAGAATTTGGAAAATTTGTCATACAGTATTGCCATAGTTAAGCATAAATATTAATAGAAAGTGTTGGTACGTTGGTGCATGTCAGTTCACTAACACTAATTAAATTTAACCGTCGTTTTAAAATTTGCCATATTGAAGAAACGACTTCAACTGATGGTGATGAACTTTAATCGCACGCCAGCGTAGTGGTCCATTTTGTTTGTCACATAAAATTTTAGTTTTATAAGGTTGCTCCAATTTTATGACAAAATCGACTTAGTAATGATCCACGCAATAAACATATTCTATTCTATTCTCGGCTGTTATTCTCTAACGCAATTCTATTGGTCTGGTCCCCAAATCGATTGTATTATAATAATCGATAATCAAATAAATCGATTAGAAATTTCCGTTCCTAGTTCGGCCACAGGTGCGGGTCGAGTAATGAGCTCATAAATCGAGAGAGGGTTTAGCCGGCCGCGACAACTGAAAGGCACTCATCCAATATAAAACACACTTTTGAGATAAGATTTCCAACACGATTTGGAGTAATTACGCTTTGCGGAGATCTTTGAGGCCATAACAATTAGGAAAATTCAATGTCGTTTACTTAAAATAAGATCAGCCTCAGCCCAAGCTAAGACTAATTTCCTGATATTTATTCTTAAATTCAAATTGAAAGTTCCAACGCTGTATAATGTATGGCTATATTCTTGTACCTGCTTCGGATAAAAGGTCGCAAATAACGAGCATTACAAATAATCATTACAAAAATACGTAGTGCAGTTTGCGCCGAACAAGGTAATGCAATTCCCAATACACTTTGGGTATTATTAGATGTACATTAAAGGCGGAATTGCATGCAACATAATTATAGCCAAGGGGCAATGTAATTTGGCCACGTGTGTTCGTTCTACTTCAGATACCTGCATAATAAGTTTTCTCATTAAGATATTTCGTTCTTGTAAAAATGAAAACTGAATATATTCTACATTTTTATTCCTGCTTTTTTTGAAGTAACTTTTCAATCATGTTGCCAATGATATTATTGACGTCAACTGAAACAGAAGAATTAAAAATTCTTTTTAATCGCCATTTAGTAAACGTCGAATGACATTACGGATCCTTTGTTATTTTCTGTTCAGATTGAAATGAAAGGGTAGCACCATAAAACCAAAGAGGCTAAAGAATTAAGAAATGAAAGTGTTATAAACAGAACATGAACTTCTTTCATTAAAAATGCTTACGATTTGTTTGCTATACGATCACTTTAATAAAGTAGACTTTAAAGTTCTTCAACATAAGTGTTATGTTGAAGAATGTTCAGTGCAACGAGGATGTATACTTAGTTAGGATGGGGTTAGTATGTATAGCATATGATAGGTATAACAAAGTGCTGATGTAAATTTTATCAATGTTCTTGTGAGATTGTGAGCACGCCTCTATAGATTGGATTTATCAAAAAACTCGTTTCATGATCTTCGTGAATTCATCTCGGTTCAAGTAAACGCCCAACCGCTGTCGATATCCCAATCATTTCCTATTTCGTAGATGATTTCGCGCACCACCGCGCACTTTTGGCTCCACATAAATATACGCGCAACTGATCCGTGTGAATTGTCCGCAGCACTGTATAAGGGTTAAATTGAATTATTGCGATGTTGGAAACATCTTATTTCGGGTATTTTTTTTAATAAAAAGATCTGTTTTATTCTGCAAAAATACTTTAAACTTAAAATAGTTTTAGAGTAGAACAGAAAACTTGTTATCTTTCTCCAGACACTGGAACTTACCAGGCACCTATAGACCACACAAAATACATATTGTGGCATTAAATAATGGTTAAATTGAATAACTTCTTGTAATGTTAACGTCTCATTAACAGATTTTAATTAATTACTTAATTGATTATAATTAGTGTAATAGATATTGTATAAGGAAATCTGTATTATTCCCTTAAAACACTTTAATGCTGGGTTACAATTATCAATCTATGGATAGTTTATATTCCAAATTAAAATATGTCACAGTTCAATATCTCGTTAGCAACACTTTCCATAGACATTAAGTCGGGTAAAAAGTCTTTTCGGATACAGTATATATAAAATTGTAATAAAATATCTTTGGCTGTACTACTTGTATCTGGCTGGTTTTCATAATATTAAAAAGGTAAAATTTCAAAAAATCTAATTAGGAAAATGTTGTTTGCCACTATTTTTATTTGTTCTTTCTGTCAAAATAAGCAAATCTCATGATGAAATTAGACACATTTTAAAATGCGTTTATGGACCGAATGTAGTGTCAGTAATAGTAGTATAAAGTTGGTTAAATCATTTATAATCCTGTAATTTTGATGTCAAAGATGCATCTCGCTCTGGTCGCCTTGTTACGGATAAAATAGACACTATTTTTGAAAACAGGAAGCAAGATCGGCATATCAGCAGTAACGACAAAGCCTGAAAGAAACCTAATCAACCGTGTACTCATTTGCGATTCTTTATTGAGACGTAATGAAACCGGATTGTTTTTGAAGAGATTGATAACTGGTAATGAAAACGGGATCACGTATGACAAGAACGTGCGAAAGTGGTCTTGATCAAAGATCCATCAGGCTTCACAGACTGTGGCTCTCTCGCAATAAGGTGAAGATGTGTCTATGGTGGGATTGGATGGGTATTGTTAATTATGAGCTTTTACTGCCGGACAGAACCTTCGATTTGGATCTCAACTGCCAACAACTAATGAGATTAAAGCAAGAAGTTGAGAAAAAGCGGCCGGAATTGATTAATAGAATCTATAGACACTCAGCAAAAATTAAGCGAGTTGGCTGGGAGGTGTTAATGCACCCGCCATATAGCCATACAGTTTCTGATCAGAATTCTTTAGGCAGTTTCAGGCTAACATCAAGGACTGCCAAATTTACTGGTTGCGTTTTTTGATCAGAAGTCCCAAAATTGCGACAGCAACGGGATCATATCTCTACCTAAAAGATGGTAGAAAGTCTGCGGTATATTGTTATATAACGTAATTAAATGTAAATTAACTTTGAAAAAAAAATTGTTCTGAATTTTTATATAAAATTCGAATTTTTCCCTAACTTATTATATTAGTTATTATGAAATGCAAACCAATTAACATTGAAAATATTTTTATTAAATATTTTAGTACCTACCGAACTTTAGTACGTACCTAAAGAACATTTATTTCATCTTTCAAATAGGCTGTTATCCTTAAAATACGTAGATATAAAAGCAATTGTAGAACCAAATTAATACACTTGTAAGCTAAGCACACAACTTAAACCAATCGTACTCAGATAATCTTTAAATTCAATCGTATTGCTGCATAAATAATTGAATCTGAAAGAAACGAGTATCCGTTGCAAGTGGGTGAAAGGGGTGGGTTGAAGTGGGGCGGATTGAAGTCTTTGATCCCGGGAATTCGAGGATCAAACGTAAATTAATAAGTCGTTGAGACCTCTGGCATGTCGCTCGGCTGTAGCAAACAGACGAGCTACTTTTAATTCAGAATAATTTGCACTTTATTTTCGTACAATTTACTTGACGATTTATTTAAGTATCTGCTAAAAAAAATCCGGAAATCGGGGCTACTGATTAGGGTATTGTAATTTTATGTTTTATAAAGCAAAAAATAGACTGACTTCATAATAATATTTTTTATTTAAAAGCAGACAACACTCAACCTATCAATGTAATTCTTGGCAAAATATATAGTATCGTGAGAAATATAGCTGAGTGAATAATTTAATAGAAATTACTGTTTCCAAGCAAAGATGTCACATTAATTTTAATGTAATAAAGCAAATTGAGCCTAAAACTTAATTTGAAAATTTAATGCTTGTTTTCGTCATTGACTTCGTCTTAACCGACATTCAAGCAATGTCGGTTAAAGCGGTAGCAAACGAAGTGGTGGATTAAAAATTGAATGAAAGACTATATAGTTTCTTTTGAGGAGAACACATTCGTGTATTTATTATATTATGATTTCCTGATAAGCTGCGATCTCAATGGTTAACAATTTCTTACCTTCAGGCATTTCCATTTCTCCAAATTTAATTCCAATAAGATTTTCGGTCATTTACATTTCTCTAACCTAAATTGCTTATCAAAAGTGCCAAGTCTCTATTTACATAGCGGTTGACTTACGACTGTATTATGATATTTCGTGTAACGGTACGGTACGGTTGGGTTTTATATTTCGCTACGCTAGATACCGTCACAATGGTTCAATATTATGTTTCCACCTACTTTACGCCGCCCGTAAAGTAGAGTAGGTGGAAACGGTGGAAATATACGTAGGTATTCTCACTCCATACGACATGGGTTCCTTTAAAGGTCGTGTGAAAAGGGAAACAGTGGAGTCATAAAGGAGGTGTGAAAAGGTACTTTTCAAGCCGGCAAGGTGGTAATGGCTAGGGCAGTATGTCGTATATGACTTCGCTTATGGTCTCCTCCAACTGCTTACCATCAGACTCAGAAGAGTCACGACGCCAATACAATACACCTACATTCAATAGGCGGGTGTTATTTGAAAGTCTTAGGGCTGATTAAAGTAAAATAAAGTTTTACCTATGTTATGTCTCGTCTGAGTAGCCCAGCGCGTGCCAAGGTCCCATGAGACCGTACTTCTCACAAACTCACATCCACAACTTGCAAATCTATTTATGTGACTTACAGCTGTTCGCGAAACAAATAAATATTGCACGTTCATTTCTTATTATAGCTCTTCTGTAAATTAGATTGTACTTTGAGAGATATTTCATTTGGAATTATTTATTATTATTTGACAAAAGATAGTGGTAAAGATGAATACCGTCAGAACGCAGTCAGTCTGCCTTAAAATGAATCTACGTATCTATCCCGTTAAGCTTAAAGCCTCAATTTGTGAAACATGCAATGATGCTATAAAGAAAAAAGTCGCCAAAAAATCTGAACCATTTATCTGTAACTACCGTCAAGTCGATTTGCTGAACGTTATATAAATTTCCTTCAATATCTCAAATTACGGAGAGTAATCGAAGGAGGGTTTCTGCGATTTCTGTCATAAGTTGACACTTACATAATATTATATTTTCACATTCTATTGAACATGGATTAAGATATTTGGTTAGATTGGGTTAAATGGTAATAAACCATTGATATATTTGTTTATATTAATGCTGAAAACGAAGTTTAGGGAGATTCGGAACGCGGCAGTTATGTGAGTACATTTTAGGATCATGTGAAAAAAGACAGCAGATAAGTACAATTTATGGAATAAACGATTGTTTAGTGTTCCATTTTCATCAATTTATTTCTATATATGTCAATTTTTTATCATAACCGTTTCACGGTTATTACGATATCATTTTATCATAATAAACAATTTTTTGTCCAAGAGACAGTGATACATTACACTGGTATCCCGGAGTAATAAAAAAGACGAATAAAACTACATAAGGCATGGCTGTATAGGTTTTAGTTCCCCTTGCCTTGCGACAAAAAAAACATCGCCTCAAAACTCCATGAGGCTTGAGATATTCTTTATTCATCAAAAAATAATTCAATTTTGAAGTGTTTATATTATTTTTGTTTTTTTTTTAATTTTCAATATATAATTCATCTGAGAAATATCGAAATGCTTTTTTTCCCCTCCAATCGTCGTTCAAACCGTTTCGCAAATAAATTATGTCTGATTCAAAAGTCGTACGTGATTGTTGCGATTTTCATTAAGTAGCCGCCGCGTGCTGGCGTGCATTCCAAATGCCACGCTGTGCCACCGGCACCGCCTCACTCTCAGCTTGAACCCGTGGCCTGCCTGTAACGGAGAATGAACATAGTATGTTTTGCTAATAACGCATAAAATGGTGTAGCTTACATAATGCAGATAAGGCTTAAAATTATACTTACATTGGCCTTAGATTAATTAAATACTAAAATCAACATTTATGACACAAATTGGTACTCGAAAAGCGTCCAAGTTCATAAAGTTGTCAAATTAATTAATGTTAAGTTTGGGTGTGTGAGTTCATGCTTTTTTAAGTGACATCTTATCGCACATCTTAAAAAATTACTTTTCTAGTACTGAACAGCTTAGAAAATATTTTTATGGTAATACTTTTTGGTTGGTTTTCTTGTAAGATTTTGTAAAAGCTCTCGGTCCCAGTTTTATAATAAAAAATAATCAAAGTATTATATTCGTTTTGTGCATGTTTAATTTATATTAAACACCACTTTCTTATTGGTGAACCTTTATAATTCCAACTGTATACATACATTACTAAGAAATGAGAGCGGGCAATCAAAATTTGTCAAGTTTGGTTATTCATATAGCAGCAGAAATGAAATATTTAAATTCATTCCTTCTCGTGGTCGATTTTCCCCGCTTACTTCGTAGCGTTGACGTCACAATAACTCTGGAGCTAACTTTATGGAAATTGAAGCTCAAGCACGCTCCACTGAGTCCACCTTGCCATTTTAGTATTTTTCGTCGGTTTTTAAAATTTGTTACTGATATATTTTAAAGATTATTAATTTTATCTTTATTTACAGATTTTTAGAGCAATAGGCAAGTTCTATGAAACTCCATATCTGACGTGTATTAAATTTGCTAAGTAAACTCCATATATCTCATGTAATTTTGGTTTTATTTTCATTTCGACCAGGCTTAAAAATAGAAAGCTGTTTATTGAAAAAAAAAACAAATGAACACTGGCGCGTGAAAAATTATTATTGCTCGTTACTCGTCATTTATTTTCATAACTGAGACAAAATGAGTTCAAGTGAAGTCAATGAGTATGATGAACTTAATCTAACACCACTTCAAATTCAAGAGGCGGCATGAACCGTAATAGAAAACTTGTTGCCGCTAGGTTTTAATTTTCCCGCATTATTTGAAAAGAATATTATAAAAGCCTTGGCCACAGCTATATATTGATGGACTTACATATGTTTGCCTCGGCTTCGCCTCTTCCCAAATTTACGCGTTCGTCAATCAATGCCTCTTTTGCTAGCCAATGCAGTAATGTGCTATTTATTTGGCTGCCTGTGGATTAAGAGATTATAAGAAAAACAGCGGGTATTTTTAGACGTCAGTTGGGGGCTCTATACTTTAATACGTACATCGTGTCAAAGTGTATTTTTAGTAAGGCCATTGTTAAATGAAGATTAAATAAATATTGATTTGACTTTTAAGCCAAATCAAATAAGCTATGATTTGATTTGGCTTAAAGACCAACAACAACACAAAGACCAACACAATTGCTATTCTGTTTTCTGTCTCCCTAAAATAATCCATTATCTTCGAAGGAGTTGTTCTAAACATGGTATTAAACCAAACCTAAACCAAATAAATACTCAAGTTAAATCAGGTAATTTACTCACCTACGTACATTTTGTTATTTTCTGACATCCTCGTGAACCAAGTACCGTAAGCGGACACATCAATTAGTAATATAAATTTCCTATTTCGGCCGAGAAGCAGTTGGCTAAGTTTCAGTATGAAGGCAAAAGTATAGGCAGTGTAATGTAGCAGGGCATGGGATCTCTTGTCTACGGAATATCGCCTCGGCAATATCAAATTATTTCTCTATAATGCAGTCTATAGACGATTATTACAACTAACTATGAGACACGCCATCTGCTTTTGACATTCTATAACAGTGAAAAAACTTTGATATTCATTCGCTAAAATTTAAATTAGATATGGAACAAACACAGTGCTGGCGATACTGGAAGCTTTTTCTTAAACTTAAATTAATTTCTTTATCTTTCTATCATTCCAGTTTAATATGACTCTTAATTACAGAGATTATAGGCACAAGTCTTATTTTAATCAGGATATTTTATGATGCCGTTTAAAATCTGGTAAATATTCTTAAAAGCGTCCATTTGGGAATATTACATCTGTCTTCTGGTTGGGTTGTAGTAAAACTGTAATTCTGAACTTAAATTAAATTTTAGTTCGATTACAACAGAATCCAGGCCAATATCTGGCTTTATAAGCTTTTTCGTTTATCTGAAATTTGGCAAACAAAACAAAATGTCATCGCCATCTTGTAATAATATATGCGCGGGAAACACTCGCGTTGAAGGCCCTAAACAAACATGGTAAAATTTTAGTAACTTTTTTAATTGACGCCATGACGCGGCGACACGAAAACAATTTCGCGGGCTTTTTGTATCGGCAAATTGACTACGTTATTAATGGACACCGGATCGGATCGGTTTAGGTCTTTGTTGCCCATGAATTTGTATGAACTGCCGATTAAAAGAATTTGGTAGTTTTTTAGCAGCGAATCAATAGACTCTCTGTAATGTTGTTAAATTTGTTGGATATATGTGAAGTTAAGCAGTCTTTAAACATAAATGAAATTATGACGTCACTTAAATAGAAGTAGTGAAATGAAAAAGTCGTTCCATTGATTTTTTCTTTTGATTATTTATGTCTTTAGATTGGAAACCATCAGTTCAGAATATGTGGGGTTGCAAAGAAAACCAGAGGATCATATATACATTTAAATATATTTCTTATATGGAATAGTTTACATCACACTTTACACATCAATACTCGTTACTTACACGGTATTATAGCCCCTTGCTCCTTTTGTTAAAATTTATAAAATTCACCCCACAATCTTTTTGATACAATCCAAATTAGGCACAAAGA
This sequence comes from Acentria ephemerella, assembly GCA_943193645.1. Taxonomy (NCBI): domain Eukaryota; kingdom Metazoa; phylum Arthropoda; class Insecta; order Lepidoptera; family Crambidae; genus Acentria; species Acentria ephemerella. The sequence goes on from OW971891.1 coordinate 9,207,492, forward strand.
ACACTTTGTGTCCGTTCGCTCCAACGCGCCGCATCCGAATGCTGGCCACTGTTCGGATACACCGCGTTTAACTAGTGAATCATGAGTGAACGAAAACATCGAGTGGTAAAACATTTGAAATAATTTAGTGACTGAATAACTTAAATTATTGATATGACTAGAGATATATCGATAATTCATTTATATATATTTTAAATTTTTTGTATTTTATAACAATGAAGCTAACCGGATATGCCTTAACTTGCTTTCATTGAAAAAAATTATTTCCATTCTCTTTTCAGTTTATATAAACATTTTTTCAGTTAGTATAAACTTTTGGTCCAATGTTTAGAACGAAATTTTCAAATTGCAACTACATACCTGCTACGAAAATTGGATTGTTCAAAGTTAGAGTAGACATTAACGCTAGAGCTACTACAGCTAACGTCTTAATACAAACGAGCTCATAATTACAGGGATCCATTGATCATTCTGATCCAAGTTTGGCTATCAGTCACTCGGCAGATGGAGGAAACCAAATAAAGACCAACTCCAAACTTTGTTGTTACGTCACTAATAAATTAGTCAAACTGCTGAAGGGCGCTTGGAAAAACAAATAACTTTCTGTATTATACAGAATAATATTTAACCTTGTTTTAGTTGCTAAAAATATAAGATATTGGAGATGGAAAACTGAGATTTTCTACCATTTTTAACACAGTTTGCTTGTTAATCATACTTAATATACAATTATTTCTGTTCTTTACTGTACGAATTTAATTATTAATTCATCTACACAAAATGTTTCAAAAAGAGAATACTTAAATAAAACATTTGAACACAAAGGCATTGCTTATCGCTTATTTCTATCGACTTTAGTGATAAATGTAGGTATATAAAACTCATCCTAAGTTAATTGTGTTATTGAGAAATAAATATTTTCAACCAGATGAATAAAGTATCATCGTCATCAACGACTTATATACGCTCCCATTGCTGGGCTCAACTCTTCATGGGAAAACATGAAACCTACTTAACAAATAAATAATTCGATTCGATTTGTTTTGATTTGACATAATGCGGGTTAAGGAGCTTGGGCCAAAACACTACCAACCTGGCCCAATGCGGGTTGGTGGGTGAAAGCGGTTGCCGTAACGTTTTATATATGTTAAATATGGATGGATGTTAAATACATAAATCCAATGGGATAGAGATAAAAAAAATCCACAAAATAACTAGAAATTCTACATGTCTATACTTTACTAGAGCAAATTTCGTATTTAGTTTGATTAGAATATCATTTACTGCAAAAATTCAACATCACTATTATTAGTAGCCTTTATATATTTGGCATCTCATGGAAATTTACGCTTTAATATCATAGTATAGAGTCATACCAACTGTGAAGTAAACACTAATAGTTAACCGTACTATCTGCAGTCAATATGAGATGGTACGAAAATGCTAATCTACTTCTGATGGTGACCGTACGTCCCACAGGATTAGCACATAGAAACATACGAGCAAAAATTAGTATATACCAATAAATTTCAAAATACCCATATATGCAGAATACGATAGCTTATAATTAATGTGCTTTATAATGTACAAGTTGTACATAACAGATATGTTAGATTAAGTGCGGTAGAGGCACGCTCCGTCAGACAAATCGCTGTACGGTGCTCTCACCTCGCCGCAGAAGTATATATACTATATTTATAGATATACAGTAAAGTCAGACTTATGACGTAGATTACCACCACTGACTCACATCCGTCCGCAAAGGGTAGGTTAATAAAAAGTCGTCTTAAGAAAACTACTACTTTATTTAAAGGTTTTAATAACGAAAATAGCTTTTTTTAAGCCTAAAAAGAGGGCGGAGTGCCTTTTGAGACAAAAAAAATTTCAATGCTTAGCGCATTTGTTGTATTTTGTATTATATTTTCTGTGGTTTCGTCTTTTATTTTCAATATTGTGTCTACTTGTGTCTGTTATATATCGGAAGTATTTAAATTGTTAATCTCTTGGTTACATTTTGCTGACAAATACATTGTAATTCTTATTTTAACGGTTTATCAATTAGGTACAGTTTAAGATCCCGGGCCAGGCGTTACTTATTATTGTTGTGACAAAATTTACGCAATAAATGCACTTTTATGTGTCTAAGTGTATGCGTACTTACTAGATTGGTTAGGAGGTTCGTAGCAGGTACGACAGTAACATAATCATCTTTTTTTTAATTCGAAGTATTGCTTTTTTATGTGTATACAGAATATTTGAAAAATAAATATTCATACATACCTTTCCTTGGGCGGTAACTTTCCCCAGAACCTTTATATCTCATAAAAACAGTTGAAGTCTACCTAAGTACTTGGAAATGTAGTTCTTGTTCTGCTCAAATGAATAGGTAATATAATCTTCAATATTTATGTATAAAACATTTTCTGTTTTATTTGGCTTTGAAAAATGGCTTAACAGATCACGCAATGTCAAACTACCTACCTTTTTTCTATCTAGCAGTAAACTGTTCCTACCCGCAATTTAAGCTAAGCGGTTGACGTGATGTATTATGTGAATGAATTTTAAAAAAGAAACACACTATACTTAATTAGGAAGCTTAGAACTGATAAGAATAAGAATTACGGAATGGGAAATTTGAAAACATTTACAGATTTACATCTCAAACCGCACCAAAAAGAATATAACTAAATTTTGCGCTTAAACAAGGTTTTATTATTAATTATGAGTGGAAATAAAAGATCATATTAGAGAAACGTCAATGCTTAACGCTGAACTTACGTAAAGTAGCTTCAGAAAACACAAGTTTGTGTACGTACAAGAAATCTTATATCTTATTAAAACTCGCTGTACTGTCATGGTTTTAATTCAAACATTGTCGCGTGTTATAAATATATTCATTGTTCCTCATAAGAAATTTGTAAAATTTGTAAAGTAAGTCTGTAAAAGTCTTTTTTTTTTCTAAAACACCTTTATTTATCCCATTCCAAGTCCATTTTAATTTGGCCGTAATTTGGTTTAACATTAAACTTTAACAGACCATTTAACTTTATAAACCTCTTCCAAAATGTTTGTAATTCCCTTGGACCAAATTCTCAAATTATTTTGAGCAGTAAGCTTCTCAAATCGGATGTCGATGACGTAATTGACAGTGATAACATCCAGGTTGGTTTGCGGTGTAAAAATCAGGATACAGAAGTGTTTTATCTATGAAACTCTAGGCCACCGTAACTTAACAAACTGGATTAAGCTCGCTTCTTTGGTGAATAGAAATACATATAGCTTACTATCCTTCTACTTTACCTCTCACCCCAGAAAAATGTTTATTTTTGTGGTCTGCATATTTTTTTCTACAATATACTTCTTAATTTTGATATTTTAAGTGACAGTGACGATATGCTCCATCTAGATTTAAAAATTACTCTATCTTTGTTTTTCAATTAAAATATCTCATTTCCCTCCTACTAAAAACGGTCATAAACTGTTCAAAACTAAAAGTAAAAGTAGGAAGAACTTAAGTTCGTCGAATATAATATTAGAATTAAGAAGGTTTCCTACCTCTTACTGTTTTGTATTGACATAATCCACGTCATATTTTCCTTTAATATCCTTGAAATAAATATTTATGTTTTTTTTTGGTACCCAGCTTCATAATTTAATTCAATATATACTTAAGATTTATATTAAATTGCCAATATTAGTTCGATTTTTCTGTGCTAAAATAATACGTATTTTGACGAACTGTACACATTACAGTTGTTTGTTATTTGTTTATTACATATTTTTTTTTGGAATAACGAAATTTTGGAATAGAAAACCAGAGCTACAACGATGTTTGTTTGGATTCTGAATATTCGCTTACAGTATATTTTAGGGAAATTGGGTAAATATTGGGTTTTAAATAAATAAAAGCCTTGATAAAAAAAGAAACACTCTTTTGCCGATATCGTGTTCTTTGTGGGAAATAAATTTCAATCGCAGTACCCAAAGTATAGTTTTAAATGTTCAAACCTAGTAGGTAAAACCTACTTTTCGCTAGTAGTTACCGCTTATGCTCAAACTACACCTCAATAATATAACGTGTACAATTACTTCGTACACTAACGAAATTATGAAATACAAAACCTGTAATAAAAATTAACCTGCAATTAGCTGCAATGTAAGTTGTTTTAAACCGGAAACATTCAATTAAACTATTTAACAATCCTGGATGAATTGGGATATAAAGGTTTATATAAGAGTTTTAAATCGAATCTTCCAATTCAACATGTGAGTGACGCGTTGTGTTGTAACCATAGCAAGTTTTCAGCCTTATTATTATAATATAAGTACAAGAATAGGCCCAAGTTCCTCCATTTATACTTCACAGCTCTGTCCAAAAGGATTGCGAGCTGCGAAAGTTTTATATTAACTGCTAAACTTACAAAGTCCCCGTTAAAACCTTTCTGAAGTAAGATTATGCTTTCAGGCAGGCAGTGATTTTCATGTCAAAATGGAGTAAAAATTTTAATTAATATTGCTTAATTAATACCCGTGTTCAATACGCTCACGTTCATTAAAATTCAGACTACGCCATAGGTGTAATTTGTTCGCCATTCATGTTGGTCAATGGCACAATTTTTAGGGTATTACCAGTAAAATATATTCCAGTGGCTACTTTTTATTATCTTGTTTAAAATAATTCTCCATTTTAAAATACTTCTACACTCAAAACACTAATCAGTAAGCCTACGGCCGCGCTGCTCTGAACTAAAAGTTTTAAGCCAATTTATTATTACAAACCATGTTTTGTTATAAAACGGATTTATTAATGCCTTTGGTAGTTATGTGATCTTTTTTATACGTTTCATTAGAAATATCATTATGTCAGTGTCACGTCGATTGTAAACTTTTTTCTATGAGCTTCCAGTTTTCCATGTCGTGAGTAAAAATTGACCATAAGAAGATAAGACATGTTGCAACAGATTCGAGATCATAAACAATGCGAGTACTTCTGCAGCTACTCCTGAAAACATAACTGCATATAGCACTTAAGTCTTTCACAAACTTGGCACACACTCCAACGGCCGTAGAGATTTACGTAACGGCTTCATTAAATTTGTTCTTTTGTTAAGTTAACGACTTCCGTTTTTAAAGATCTCTTTCTAAAAAATTGGTTTTTTTCTTTGTTTTTTAAAGTATATCCAAAGTAAATAAATAGGTATTTCAGAAGCAATAGGTATTGCTTATTCGTTAATATTTCTTTAGCGAGGGACTTGAGAGAATGTGTAGTCAAATCGTAACTACATACTACGACATCTATCGATATATTTATTTAGCCATTTTTTTGAAAGTATCTAATCTACATAATTCTGGTTTCATACAAAATAAATGTAGTTACAAAATTACTTACAAGAGTCACAGACTGCGAATCCCTAAAAAAGATCTCAAAACTAATACAATAACGCTTAACTTTAAGTATACATACTTTATCACTCACAAAGTATAGTTTTTATGTAGAGAAATTAAAAAATATAGGTATATAAATTATAACATTTGACCGCAAGTATTGTACAATTTGCTGTAAGGTTTGGAATTATTTAATTTAAAGTATTATAATTAATATTAATCTTATAACTCAATTCTTTTATAATATATTTTTGGCGATGATTACTATGTAAAGAATGCTGTACACGCCTGTAATAGGTGTACACATCAGGACTTTTTTTATCATATTTGTGTTTTTGTACTGATTGATGTGTATGCTGTTGGTGTGTCTTATGAAAATAAATAAATAAATATTTGTTTGATGAGTAGGAGTATTCGTTTACGAGTCATGTATATTTGTATGTTCATTTAACATATTAATGATATTTATGTTACTATCTATATTTCTCCGTTATCTACTATTCACAAGCGCTTAATGATACTTATAATATATAATAGGTAGGAGTGTGAGAAATATTATTATTATCATTATTTTTTAACTATCATAAGAGATATAATGTACCAAGACTGAATAAATGTATTTTGAATAAAAGTCAAAGTCAAAATACACTTATTCAGTCTAGGTACATTACATTCTCTTATGAAAGTCATGCCGAGTTTGACTTTGACTAGCCGTTAGCATTTTTCTACATAGCACCTACCTAAGCTTACTAAACTATTATGATATAGCTATTATGATTTACTTCAATTCCTTTGTATTTGTACTATTGAACTCTATTCTTAGAGTTCCAGTTATATCTCGTGGTGTTCGTTATTTTCTACTTTGTAAATCTATACAATCGGCAAAATTCAACCCTCGTCTAGATTTGAGTGTCCTTAATGGGTAGCTACAATGTAATAGTTCAATAGTCATCCATCTTTTTGAGTGATAACTCCGCTTCAACCTCTTTTATCTACCTTAGTTTTATTCTATTTTAGGGGACTAACTGTGTTATGACCTCGGAAGTCGTGACCTCTAAATTCGCAATAACCTTCGAAACGAGTAATCCAAAGCCTTTTAAATGAAATCTTCATTTTACCTCCAGTAGAGTGGTACATTTTCTTGTAATAGCTTAATCCAAAAATAGGCGATTCGATTTATGATACTGCAAACATTTATAATACTTTTAAACAACAGAAATAAAGATGGCGGATGGTGCGACGAATGCGACATTGGCTAAAACGTGCTCTTTTCATGACGAATCGCGGTATATTCATTTTCTAACACACCGTTAATAGCCCCAAAAACGTGTGAAAACTTAAAATAGCAGAACGTTATTAATATATCTGACGTGTGGGAATAGCTCTCACGTACGTAATAATAACGCATGGGTCCCGCGGGAGGAGAAGGAATTAAACCGGCGCCGTCACAACGAGCACCGGCCATTTTATTGTTCCTATTATTAGACGACAAACCAGGATTGTATGCAATCAATGAAACGCACAGGTGAAGGAGGTTGACGCTAATGGCTAAAATACGTCGCTTTTAATTGTATATATATCAAAACGGTTTATATGAAATGATCCAAAGGGGAGCAATAAAACCGATATTGGTACACTGCGCCGTTGAGTTTAAGCTTCCGTTTCTGTTACTAGTTGATAAATTAATATCGACAAACCACTGGTCAATAAAACGCATGAGTTATCAAAAATTCCGCTCATTTTCAAAAGAATATTTTTGTATTAATTTTCCTTTTCGTGTAACACAACATGTCACATGTGACATTTGACTTTATGGTATAAAGTAATTAAAGCATTTCATTAAAAAAATTTGCTTTGCTGATACCGTTGATGGACAAAAGATTTAATCCGAAATACATGAAGCCCCTTCAATTTACCCCATAGGAAATGATTGAGTCTTGTAAATATTTATAATTTAAACAATAGCTATTGCTTCTGTAGGTCGTGAAATCTTATCCGCCATTGGCGCGCCCCTAACAAACGCTGGAGACGGATTACGCAACCAATGGCGATAAAAGATTTTAATACAAGTCACAACAAAGAGTAAAACCTCAGATTACACAGGCAATTGTTAAGAACAGCATCTTTGAGATATTTCTTTTTCAAATTACGATTATTATTTTACATTGTTAACATTCTTTCCCTTATGCGGCAGTGAAACAGCGGAATATCGATTGTATACATACTTGTACTTAACTTACAAATAAATCAAAAATTTTGTACGAGAAAATATTAATACAATTGAAATTACTCAGTAACACCTATTGGCGATTATCATCACATCAATATTAAGTTAAAGCTCTTGCGTGGTACCTTGACATAAATAAAAAGAACTTGTTTTTTGCTACTTGTTATCAATTGTTATTCACACTATTTAATGAGAAAACCGAAAACTAACAGTCACTTACCGATATGGTTTGGAAATAGTAGAAAATAAATCCGTGTCCGTAATACTAATATCAAAAGTTCACCAAATGCGAAGTGGACGTTTTGCCAAGTGTACTTTATAAGAAATGTACAAAGATTGACGAAATGGTGAATATCGTAGGTCACATTTTCTTCATATTCTGTTAATGCTGAACAAAAGGCTTACAGTTATTCTGGTCTAGTTTGTTAAAGATTAAAAGCTAAGATTCTGTTAAATATTAACCGCAACCTGGGGAAGTAAACGCAAGATAGTAATAAAGACATAACAAGGTACAACCACCTTATTGCTTCCTGGGAGTTGACACGACGATGCTGCTTTATTATGTTAACCCCTCCCCCCACCCCCCTGAAAGAGTTATGGAAACGGTGTAGCGACACGCGTCTTCCATTAACACTTACTGTTTAAGTGTTACTTTATTCATTGGATTTTTGGTTGATAAGACTTCAGGACATAAAACTTACCACGTCATCGTGTTGACGGTAGGTAGGTTTTACTACTAAAATTACGTTGTATTTTATTATCTTAGAAAAACAACGAATTGATGATTACCTGGTGCTATATTTAATAATAATAAAAAATTTAATTATCAAGCGTTCTCATTCATCTCATCTTTCTTACAATCAATTGTTTTCAATCTTTTATACCTAACACCTGAACAGAAAAATACTTTTAAATCCATACCTATGTGCTTACGTTAATACTATATTTAGACCTTATAGCAATCTGCCCATAAGTACATACATAATTGAGAAATATTACTTAATTTTATTGGTTTACCCAAAGAACTTGAATATGAAAATGCGATATTCTGATAAAGCGTTCTCTACAGGAGTGAAAATATTTTTACCAGAGCAGTTATGTCAGTGGCCCCCTGTTGCTACAAGCTGCGATACTACTTATCATAAGTACCTACTTACAATAGCGGTTGGTGAGCATTCGCTACCTTTTATATTTGAAACGATAGCTTAGTCGGAAAAACGGTCTGAGTATCAAATTATCGCTCCTTTCTTCGGTAGCATGTCGCCAAAGGCTAGAGTCATATTCTTCGTTTGTTGCTTAAACTCCAAGTTGGGTGCCAAAGGAAAGTTTAATAAAAATTCTAGAAATGACAATGAGTCTTACTAACTTACCACCTTATGATTTAAATCACTATCTATGATTAGAAATTTTTCCAAAGTAGCCAATTAATATTTATAAAATTAAGTAAAGTATTGAGTGTACAAAATAAGAAATCATTTTCGAATTTAGTTTCGGTTGAATCAAGGTCTTCATTTGAAACGATCCATTTTAAATGAAATAAAATTAAATACTGTTTTTCGTTATTGTTTACAATCGGTTTTTTAAAGGCCAAAATTAACTGAAAATTAGTTTCAGATACTTTTCTGATTACATTTTTAAACCATTTATAACAGTCACAGAAGTAGTTGAATTTACACTTACATTTGTAGCATCGTCGCCTGGCAATCGATGGCAACCCTCTTTCCCCCTTTACTAGGTGAGATAAAGGGATACCGGAACCCACCGTTGACGATATTTAAATGTAACATTGGGCCGATAGTTAAAGGTACGGACGCTGTATAAAACATTTTACTGGGTTACTTTTTTTTTTTTTGTATCTAAATACTTAAATGTTATACAAACCACTGTATTAAAATGAATAATAATTTAAATAAAATTAAACAATCTCCTTCAATAAAGCGTACTAGTGTTGAGTAGGGCATACAAGAGACGGTATATTTGTCCCGAACTGTAATCGTGGCTTAAAATCATAATATCTACTACTTTACTTTTCATGTCGCGATAGCGCCATACTCACTCTCTCAATCAACTTATAAGGCGAAAGAGAGAGTCACGCATCGAGCGAGGCACTGCACTTCATTTAGTCGCGTTACTCGTCACAACAAATATCGTATTTGTTCTAAAACTTCTAACCTTTTGCCCGTAAGTACGCCTCGCCTCATTTGAAGCGGGAAATTGTACTGGCTCAGCTCAAAAAAGAAGTTACGCTAACAAACTCTTTTCAACTCGTGTCCTACCCAACCCTAAAGTGTACTTTGTGATTCAACCAACGAAATCTACATATCGCTGTCTACGACGATCGCTGCACTTTTCCGTAGCATTTCGTAGCTGGCGTAGCATAACTCGTCATTTTTTAACCTGCCGAGTAGATAGACCCTTGCCTATTTAGACTGGGACATTAAAATCAGAAATACTAATGAAAAAACAAATATAAAGTGGCAGAGATAATTTAAAAAGTCATAAAATAATTCGTATAGTTTAAAGGGCACGTTTTCTTGACATTGTCACATTATTAAAATTATTGATATATATTTTGTACATACCCTTATGAATCTGCAAACACTCCTTTATCGGTTATTTATGCCTAGGTGTGGTCTAAACCGACGTTACGATATGCTAACACCCTCTTTGGTCACAATTTCAACTTTTAATCAGAATTACGTTTTTAGTTAAAAAAAGACAACTTCTACATAGTAAACTTTGCTATAACAATATTTAATAAGGTTAAAGTAAAAGAAAGCGTCAGACTTACAATGATGATATTGTTCGCAACAATCCGACGCTGAACAATAGAAGCACTTCCGATGCTCAAGCCGATTATTCGCCCGATTTGATATGCAATTGAGTGTCCCCTACATTACAGCCGGATCGCGTCTCTGTTGACAAACAGGGGCATTCGATACTATTTCAATATGCAACGGTTGCATAACACCCATTGTTGTCTTTTGAAACTAGTGTCACTTTCTTACGTAATTCTTAAAGGTTTTCTTTTTTTTTGTTTGTTTTGTTTTGCCAAAATCATAGAAACGAAACCGTGTGCATTTTTGACATCTTTTTCATTACACATAATATTAAAACAATAAAAAATCTATTGTTGCCAAAAAATTGAATTTCATGAATATTTTTGAAAGATAGCACATTTTTTTTAAATATATGCAAGTTTTTTACTAGCATGGCCGTAAGAACTAATAGTATTATCTTTTTTATTACAGGTAAGCAGCAAATACTTCATAATAGAGGCTCGATCATTGAATACTGTAAGTAAAACTCATCTTACAGAATTCTTCTATTAACCTTATATCAAGAAATAACATCAGTTCTGAGTCTGTGAAGTTTCTCGCTCTTTGTAGATCACATGTTATTATTTTTCTCCAGTGACGGAGTTTTCTCAAATCATAGCCATTTTTTAAAGGATTTTGGTTTGGTATTGAAGAACTGTAGGCAATATCATCATTTTACTGTGTCTTTTCTTATTTCTTAATTACAGCTTTGGGATACCGGTATAAGGATACGCCATTTTATCGACGTTAAACGATATGATAACCATGATATAATATGGAAATCATAATGAAATCATTGTTACGATAAAGAAAATTACTCTTCTTACAAATGAATAAATGAAAATAGTAAATTTAAAAAAACCTCATCGCTCAAATATGTTGGCTTTTGTACTCTATTATATATAGTGTACAATCTATTCTTTTGATATGAATTTACACCATTTTTAAATCAGTAAATACAATCCAGCACGATATACATTATAAAAGATACATCACCCTACTGACGCCATAAATACCCACCAAAAACTCCAAATCTTACCAAGTGTGTGCATACTTTCACAGACACAGCGAAACGTCAATCAATCGTTTTCGATTCTAGACCACGGACAGTGCCGTGGCCTTGGCGAGATATCGATACAGAACTGGGTCATCGATATAACCAACCCTAATCTTTCAGATGCGTACCAATTTGCTGACGGCAAACGACATTCAAGTTTCAATATTTATTCTGTTCGCTTGTCTGTTTTTTTTAGTTTTTCCGCCGATTTTACATTCAGTGTTTCAAAGTTTCCTAAGTCAGAGTGCTTTGATCTTGTGTGATTTGCGTTGCGGGTTTGCACGTATGGATTTTTAAAATTTTAGCAATTCAAATTATGTTAATACGTTCCAAAATGATAGAGACCTTTTTTGTACTTCTAACGTAGGTAATACCTACGTTTAAAAAAGAACAAAAGATAAAGAAACGTTCTTTGTTTAAATTTAGATAATTATAACTCGTTTTACATCTCAATCAGCTAATGGTTTTACGAAACAAAAATAGTATAAGAAGCCTTTAAACTTGTTAAGGGCACAATTAAAGTAAACACAAAAAATAAAGGGACTTTTTTGAGCGCTCTTTTTGTTATTTCAAATTGACAAAAGCTACTATATACTATATTATTTCATGAAAAATCCTGTATATTTCTAAATATCATTAATAAAAATAATTATAGAAAAACAAATCCCGAATAAATATAAAATCTAAAATATGTCTTTTCTTTTGAAATTAAATATTACAGTCAGTTGGACTTTTATTTTAACATATTTATTTAAATACTTATCTTACGTGCTTTAACTTGCATTTGTTTTGATAGGGATCATTTAAAGACTTTTTAAAATCTTATTATAACGCGAATTTATGGTTAATATAGTTAACCTATTTCGATCACACATATGATATAAATATTTCTTTTGTAACGGCAGGAGTACTACTCTATGATTACAGTCAAAGCTTTTCATAAGTATTGGTATTCCATAAGTATATTACTGTTGTAAAACATAAAATGTTAGGTTCAGTACATAAAATACTGAACCTAAACATAAATAGTAGAAAAGAATGTTCTCAAAAGTTCCATTATTATTTTCAAATGTTCTTAGCTTCAATCCTAATTAACGCTGACTGTAATTATAAATCCATAAGCACACATGAAAATAAACTTCTAAAACACTATCACCAAAAACCGATAACGTTATTTTGTGTCTGTAACGATGTGCGGTAACTGCTAACAGGAAATAACGCTAACCGGAACGCGTCCGCTCTTAATAACAGAGTCTGATAGCGTTCAGCTAAAATGAACAGTAGCAGATATTAATTTTATTTAAAGTTGGCGTATTAGTTTAACAGTTAGGGTCTGCTGACCAAATTGAAATGCCAGTTTAAATGCTGCAAGAACTATGTACTTAGGTACCTTACATTACTTGACACATAAATATAGTGACACATTTATATAGCAAACATTGTAATATATCTGCTTTTTCATTAAATAATATTTATTATAGGTTAATTATTTATTACTTTAAGAGGATATTAACATTATATAAAATACGTATATGTTTATGAATGGTCGAAATTTTATATATATTTTATTTATATATAAATTAAAAACAGTAATGTTTCCATGGGCTTTGTGGTGAATCGACCAGAACTTGGCCCCTCCAGTAACTAGTAGGTACTATATAAATTATTATTTTAGGCAAATAATAACAGCTAATGAAATTTATGAAATACTAAAGAAAGTATAATATAGCTATTTAATCACCATCATGAATACCCAATATACGTCCCACTGCTGGGCACAACCCTACATTCAAGGGAGAAAAACTACCACGCTGATGTCTTCCGTAGCACTATAATGGAAGCTATTTAATATTCATATCGAAATAACAGCGATCTTCCTAAACGCAATCTACTAAATGGAAATTATTTAATTCATCGGAAAAAAATGTTTACCAAACAGAAAAGTTTTTGTAAAGAATCGTTCAGAAATACGCTACCATAGTGTTTTGATAACTTTGCTCTTAATTATGAAAACAAAACAACTTTCGAAAAGATTTTTCCAGATATTGTATCAACCTCGTCTTACATGATTTCAGTAAAATCTGTTAAAGAGTCATATAATGTATGCTAAGCAGCTGATCCTGATTATTTTAGCAACTCGGACTATTTAAATCTTTTAACCAATAGTCTCATATGTCAAACTTATATGGTATCAAATATTTTTTTATGTATAATAACAATAATAATTAAAGAACGTAGAAATATAAAAACTATGGAGTTATGAAGACTCAATATTTTTTCCATTACTGAGTTTCTACATACCACTTTTGAATAATGAGATTAACAAAGTTATCACCAAAAATTGTATAACCAATACAGTGTAATACAAAAAAGACTCATACAATTAGTTAATAAAACTATAGTGACAATGGTGCGTGTACACGACGATGACTGTCTTTTAAAGCTGTTTGCTAGGTTGTTTGAGCAGAGGAGACCAGCGACAAGAAAAAGGATTAAGAATAACAAAGGTATTGTGTACTCTTTCTTAATTTTATCACTTAGTATATTTTAAGTACTTTTGTATATTATTGCTGGCATACTTAATTGTAAAATTAAAAATGTAAGTTCAATTCAGTAGAAAACGAGAAAAACGCCTTTTAACATAAGCTTAAAAATACCAACGGGATTCCAAGAAGCCAACCCAAATGTTTTAAATTTCTTATAGTGAATAGTTTTGATTTATTTGTGTGAAGTTTCAACTTTCAACTTTTGCTATCAGAACACAAAGTTCTTGTGCTTGGTTGTAGGTGATGCCAAGATTATCGGGTCAACTAGTCAATGAAAAATACCAAGCAATATCCCTCCTTTTTATAACATGGGTTCCTTTAAAAGAGGCCTGAAAAAGCACTTTTTGGGCCGACAAGGTGATGGCGACTAGGGTAGTATGTCGCATGCTTCACTAGCTATCTTCACAAATGGACCCCTCTACTGCTTACCATCAGGTGGTGTCGACTCATTTGCTGTGCTTTATATAAAAAAAAGCAATATTAGGTCTATGTTTCTCGAGAACTTCTCGAGAAGGATATCGAAGAACCCATAACGTACAGTGCTTGATAATCTTTGTTCGTTTTGAAAGGCGACATTATGGTGTGATTTCTTCTGTTTTACGCACAACCTGCCATTACTTATTATATCCACCAAAGAGATCGAACTTTGGTATCAATTAAGCCATGTACGAAATAGAAGCAACGCACACAGTACGCAGCCATAGAGACTCGATTCGTACATAACTGAACGAAAAACGTTAGATAAGTCAAAGCAATGATATGTATAATATAATTATCTTACTAGGTCTGCTTTGAAGGTTATCACAACGTTTTAATGGTTACTTCTCCTAATGCGCGTTACCATTATGCTTTTGTATTTTATATCGATTGTATGCTTGACTATTTTCCCTCAATGACACAGTTGAATAAAAATAATTATTTGTTGTAGGTAAAAATTTTCATTCTGTTGACTATCAACATTTAAAACTCTCATTATTAAAAAAAAAATCAGACTGAAACACAGACTGAAAAAATTGTGTCTTAAACCCATATAGTTATAATACTTTTAAATTCTTTGGTATAGTTACATTGATATGTTCACATTTATTATTTTTACTTCGTTGTTATTATTATAATTGTTATTGTAAATATAACTTTAATAAGTATAATCTAGACGATATAAGTATTTTTTGTAAAAAAAATTAAATGTCAAATTGCTTGCATATCGACTTACAACTAGTAATTTTTAATTTTTATCGCTGGTAATTAGTAATTCATTGATAAATACGTCCTCAATTTTGGAATATTTCCATTTCTTGGAATTATTTCCATTGCAATACCCAGAAATGAATAAGAATATGAATGAATTAGATTTAACTTTGTTTTAAATTCTTATACAAGTAAAAAAAATTGCATCTACCCAATCTGCATTATCAGCTGATCTACCTAATTGTGGGCAAGGCTTATCGCATAGATACAACAAACTGTACAATGATAACGGTGAGCAGTTGCCGGCTGCGCGTTCGCGAGTGTATTTACTGTCATACACATTTATCAAATAATATTTACTTTTAAAAAATGTGGATTCTTTAAATAACCTTGCTTTCTAAAATTCACATATCAATTATAGTGATGTGACATTGACGGATTGAGTTATCGATGCCCGGTTAAGCAGATTCTAGTGCGAAATGAGTAGTTTTTGGTCCGACTTCTTGGACGCCGCTGCCAGACACCCGGGCGTGACGGGCGACTTACTGACATTCCCAATTTTGGACGAAGATCCTAGTTAGTATTCATATTGTTTGAATAAAAATGATGCGGTACGATGAACTCTTTAAATCTTAAGTACATTTTACATTTTTTGTGATAAACTTATCTAAATACTGAAATACGTTTATGAATTATTTGTGAATACATAGATATAGTATTCGGCTTATATAAATAATTGTGATTATAAACGAATGGGTTAGAAGGACAAACAGATTAACATATTGAAAATATGTTAATTTGTCTATCCACCTAACAAAGGTTGTCGAGAAACCTGAAGGTGTATCTATAAATTTAATTTAGGAAGTTTGAAGGTACAGTTGGGTGTAAGACGTTGACCAGTAAAGTTAAAATTGTAACTATACCTCTAACAGCTCATTTAGAAGTTCTCTAGATCTCCTAATATGTAACTTCTGGACCACTTCGTGCGGACTCAAAGTGACTTAGTTGAAAGGACCTAAACAAACAATTGGCTTCAGAAATCGCTGTAAACGCATTTCTACTCATGATGATACCATATTTTTAACTGTGTAAACAACAACTTTATTCTTTGCTTACGTTTTGAATAAATATTAATGCCGAGGCCATTTGTTATAAAAGTATAATCTAGAGAGTAAGTTATTGCGTAGATCGAGGATTTGCAAACTATTTTGGACAGAAAATCTTTGTTATTTAAGAACTGACATCTATCTCAGACCCCCATAGCCACTTTGATAAAAAGTACTTTAAAATTTAATAACTTTGCGATTGGTTAAGTTCAAATTTTATCTTAATAAATAAACATATTACTCACTAAGAAGGTCGCTTAAATAGATGCAAAATTAACCTGAAGTTTACCAATGATCTACATTTAGATTGGTATTTTATAATTACATATATTTAATTAAGTATTTATTCTTCATTTTATCTTAACAATCAAACACTAACACGTACCTGTAATGGTAAGTGCTTTGTCTCTTTTATTAAATTGTTAAGAAAAAATTGCTGGTAAAAATATCAATAAAAATACCTACAAATGCGAAAGTAACTTCAGTTTATCGTTCGATAAATACGTCGTTGCGCAAACTAAATTATCGGAAACGTTATCTACGATCGGTGCTGTTATCTTTCAAAGCTAGATAGTGTACCTTCAGTTGCCCACACAATGAATCTCACACTGCTTAGCTCAGCTTCATCTACCGGTACAGTTTCACTTACAGATGCATTATCTCGTACCATAGTCCACTTTTATCTATTGAAGCTATTTATGGTAGTCGAATCACGCGAGATTTAACCCGATCGATTTGTAACTTATCTAATCTTTCAGTCGATGGAATGTGCTCAAGTGGCGTGCGTCTTTCAGTGTTTAGTGATTACAATTTATTTAAATGATTTTTCGATGAAAGTGACGACATGCGACTACCTTCAAAATTTTGGTCTCGAACTGTGGATTGTATGTGTGACTGTGCGTGGGAGACATTGAAATGTGGACGCAGAGCTTGTGAGGAACTAGCCTATACTCACCATCTTATGGCAGTGCCATATCCTCAACTGGAAGTTATTCTCGCCGCGCCATCGTACGCGGGACGACGTTAGTAATTCAAATTTTAATCGACTTCTCAACATAAATTTATCTTACATGCATCACTATTAGCTACTCGATTTCGAATTACAATAACAATAATTTTTTTTCTTTATCTTAATCGAATATATATTTTATTTGATAACGTCACAATACCTTAATATTCGTACCTATTCTCTCCAATGGAAAGAGAAAAGTTTCCTATGTCGTTCAAAGCAGCTGTATCGTCTTAAATGTTAGATACTACGCATACAAATTGTTGCAGAAATATTCAGTTACAAAGCGAATTAACATAATCGGATAGTTTTTACTTCAAAATATTCCAGATAAAAACTAAATTTATGAATATTTTGGCTAAATATGTACTTTGGTACGAAATATTTTGTTCAGTTATATAATATTTGTGCTGTAGATATCTTATTTACTTATTTATTATTTGTTGCACAGAAACGGTACATATCTCATTTGTTGTTTGGAATTAAATTCTTTACAATACAATTCAAATACTCTTCATTGCACTCAACATAAAATATAAGAGAAAGAAAACATAAATGAAAAGATAAAATACCAATAAAGTAACTAGAAAAAATTAATTGAAACAGAGCTAAGGATGATCGTCAAAGTAGTTCATATCTTCCTTTTAAATTAATTTTATTATGAAAATAATATGTTTAAATTTTTTAAGAAAATAGTATACGGTTATTAAACGATCGTATAATCCTAGTATCTATTGGAATGAAAGTTCAAAATCGACAAAAATATATAAAATTCTATGTAACTATAAGTGGCTAATGTAGCTAATACTATGGCACAACTTAAAAATCTACACTTATTAATAGCCTTTGATATTTGTAAAAATATAGACAATATGGATCTCCTGTTATGAACAGAAAACAACAGGGTTGTCATTAAAATTGTTTATATACACAAATTATTTTTAATTCCTTGTTTAAATATTACATCATAAATAACTGAACTCGTGAATACTCAATTATCTCAGTATCGTTGCTGTATTTTTGTGTAATAATCGAATATGATGCTATTTTGTCATTAAAGATGACATCTTGCAAAATAATAAATCATTAAAAAATAAGTACCTTTTTGATGATTATTATGTAGATTATATTCGGAATACATTTATAAATATTTGGCATCAATTTCCGATTACAAAAAACGTCATATCCGGTCATTGATTCCTTTAATTACTCGAAAACTACACCCAATTTTACTTTCATTGCGACGGCACTACAGCCATGTTAAATTATAAAAAACATTCTTTATCGGCCCTTCTGGCCTTATGTTATTCGAATATGATACCCATATTGAAACTTGTTGAATTAGGTGCAGCCGCCATCTTGGATCTTATTTTTATGATCCTAGAACTACCCATACTTATTTCTTGTGAGAAGGATGTTACCGATCGTCATTCATTTCCATAATAAAATAGATTTTGCACGAAAAAAATTATTAAGACTGCTTTTATTATTTATTCTTAATGGGCCTTAGCCGGTTTACCTTATGTCAAATATATCTTGGTTGTTATTTCGGCTGAAATGAGTAGTCAGTCTAAGTAGATTTAGCTGTGCGAAAGTGGCCGACATTTTTTTGTTGGAAACAAGTGTCTGACTGCATATATGTTTTTCTCCAACGATAGTTTGTATAGACAGACGCTTCACAATTCAAAGGAAAGCGTGAGCTGTCTTATTTTAGTGCCATTCTGAAACAATAATAATATCTTCACGATTCAAGTACAAGTGCAGAGCCCATAGCTTAACATTTATGTAATTAGTGTTTTACTAAAATACGGATAAGCGTGCCGTGAACTGTCGTCCAAACAGCGTCGCTTTGACAAACGCGCAGCGACAAACACCCGACCCACTGAATACTAATAACTTCATCAATATTGGCGCAGCACTCGCTGCTCCGCACTCAAAATCGCTTAATAACAATAATATTGAATATTCTTCGAAATACACTAAGACAAAGAATTCAATTCTACTGAAAAAACATTCGCTTGATGACAAAAATTACATGTCATAATGTCCAATATATCTTATATCCGAGAAAATACCTTGGCTTGATTTATACTATCTCGAAAATAATGTTACTTGTTGCAATTGACGTAAAGTAATAACAATTATGAGGTTAGCAAAGATCTAATAGATTTTTATAGAAAACTGGCCAGTATTAACGGCCATTATCGCAATAATTTCCACATTCAGTGTTGTTGTTGTACAGTATTTTTCACGAAACCAACAATTTTAAATCGTATAATTTTTTTTTGTAGAATACAGTGAAGAATGTAATCTATCCTTGAGGTATTAATGCCTTACATGTAAATAAAAAACATTGATAATGACGTATAGCATAAAATACTGTATTCATTTTTGTATTGTTTTCTTGTGAATTTTAAACTAAACTAACGTAACCTATCTAAAATAGCGAACTTAATCATGAACTTAATATTTAAATCATTACCAAAACAATTTAAATACTCAGTCCAGTTGGTAAGCATTTAGCCTTATTTTTAGCTCTTTAAATCGTGCCCTTTATTAATTAATTCCTGGTTGTTATAGTTGATCAGCGCCATTGTATATTTTTATTCTAATATTAAAAAATTATGCATTCTTCATTACTGATCGATATTTGTAGTTCAAGACCCCCACGATTAATTAAATATTAAAAGCAAGCTTACGCTCACAAGATCTTGAATATACCGATTTAAATGAAATATTCTTGAGTAATTTTAAAAAGTTTATGCAAGAAGTCTAAACTTCTTTATCGATTTTTAGTTAGAAACAAGATCAAAGACCTACACGTGCGTGTACTTATATCATGTTATGTTAACAAAAAAATTAAAACTGTTATTCATTGGGTGAACCAAATCTAACCTATTCCTATTTACATTGATGTTTTGTTATCTGTCTTGCCTATTAACCGTGGTATTCTGGATTCAAAATGGAGTTTAAAAAATTAAAAAAATGTGTGTGTGTGTTTTTTTTAAATGCTATTTTTTGTTAAAATGCGGAGATTTAAAAATATATTCTATCTTCACATACAACTAGTGCCTTGGGGATTGGTCGACTACTTTAAATATTCTTGATTGCACAATTTGTGCGGACATGAAACGGTGCCGAAGTAAAATTAATCATTCATCAGTTCATCATACATTTTTTCTTACGTTCTTCCCATTACAGGCAAGGTAAAGGGAACTAAAACATATACAGCCATATATCTTAATAGTTATTTATTCTTTATTTATGGCTCTGCGATATCGGTGTAACGAATTGCTTTACCTCGTGGAGTTTCTGACGACTAATGGCTTTTAATTTTTATAACTCACGCGGAAAATAAATAACTTTAATGATAATTATTACCATGAAATGATAAGAAAATCAAAATGAATAGAAATGGAAGACTGAAAAATCTTGTAAAAGTCACCAAAATGATCCTTTATTATTATTTCATTTACTGCCCAATGTAACGATCCTTTTCGGCATGAAACTATAACTTAAAAATTATATTACGACACAATTACACGAAATAAAATATTCAGCATCCAACCATCGCCGATATTATGCGCCGAAAACTCATATAACATGCAATATATGATAGTTTAATAAAAAAAGTTTATATAAAATAGATAGAGAACCATTGACAATAATTGTTGAACTGGGAAACGCAAACTGTCGAGTTCAGTTCCGCCAGATGGGGCCTCATCCTGTTATATACATATTATCTATAGGGGCTTCGTCCGTTGTAAACGGACGTTGTAACGGATTGGTTCCAATTTCAAAATTGGTTTATATTTAAGTTAAAAATTGTTATTTCTAAAATGGTGTACTAGTTGAACTTCCTTAGTTTTCGAAAATATTGTTGGTTCCGCCATGTTTGGTCATAGATGGGTCAACAACAATTATATATCTTGAGCTCCTCTTTGCTTTAAAGCTCGTTAAGCTGCTGGTCCCAGTTGTTACGGCAACCGATCGATCGATCCAGATTACTGGAATACTTATGCCCAGCAGTGGCATGTTTAAAGACTTGATGATTAAAATTATTATTTGCTAATTTGATGCGTTTTTCATACTAATTCTTATATGTAATCGTATTATAATTGAATGCATTTTAGCATTGATTAAAACTAAAAGCTTGTACAAAAAATACTTAAATTGTATTACTGGTACTGTTTATAATATTATTTTTGTATTGTTTCTGTATCCGATTATTATAGCAAAGCCACTTTCACCGTCTGTGATACGGACTTTGATTACTGTATTTTTTTATGAATGTCTACTTGGTAGGAAGGACGTTAGGCTTTTATTGCCATTAATACTTTATTGAAGTAGCATCATGGAGACTACAATCATATGACATGACTGTATGGTATAGATCACTCTGCTTATCTTTTTACAAAGAAAAACACCTTTCTTTATGAAAAAAAGTGTTTGACCCCTGGCCCCTTTATAAGTTAGTATAAAACTAGCTCTGAAGTCAAACATCAGTATAGACGTGGTATGATCAGTATGATTTATCTATGTTCCAAACTTTATACACTTGATCCGATCCTCAGTGATAATACTTCAAATATTGACCAAACATTAAGTACAAAGCCTTCTTTAATGCACTCCCGAGGCTTCCGAGCTGATACCCGTCCGTAAAGGCACAATGCATTGGCGATAGGACGCCGCAATAAAACGGATTACTTGCTTTATTATTGGAAGTAAATATTTTCATCACCAGTCCCAACTATTGTGTCCTTTACTTTGTATAGAAATGAACGAGAATAGAAACTAGCTCTTTTCTTAATACTGAAACATTGAATCATAATAGAACTGGCATTAAAAAGTAAAATAATTATTACACCCAAATACAATGGGTACGATTCACAAAAACATACAATGTGGAACTCATATAAACTTTTGCCGATGCTTGCCCACAATCAGCATTTTTATCATTATTTGTAGCTGTTAGTCGCTTGAGACTGATTTGTCACTGAGATCTGGATAATCTATGGAAACTATTGGCTTGGACATTTTTGTGGACTTTACAATGTTCCCAACCACAAGGGTTTTAATTTCATTTCAGTCGACTGTATATGTCTTACCAGTTGAAGACTTCTTACAATCTTGTCTACCTTCGAACGTCAGAACAACTTACTTTCATATTAGTAAGTATATGTTATGTGTGTTGTCGAAGTTTTATTCATTGCAGTCGTGATACTCCTAACGAGCTCTTCAGTTCCAAGCGTTTAATTGCCTTTTATAATCAGCATGATGACTCCTACCTACTAATCCAATACTAAACGCATTGTAAGGTGTATTCAGTTTAAAATAAGATGAATTCACGTTGAGTATACTGATGTCACCACCGTTAGACTTTCTGGCCTCCTAACTCGTCCCTCAAGTCGTCAAAGGACTGGGAAGATGAAAAATTATTTTTCAATAATAATAACTGTTAAAAATTAAGTTTGAACTTTATGTGTATTCTAATAAAAGCTGTAATCTATTAGCAATTTTGTTTTTACTTAAAGACGTTTTTTTACTAACATAATCCTCAGTACTGTTATGAAATCGAAAAATAATAGACTTCTAAATTTCAGAATCTGTTACAGAATAGTCCATCGTTCTCCTTTCCAAGGAAACAATAGAAAACCCGGCAATATGCAGGTAAACAAACCGATTAGCCTTGAAGAGATAATCTCTGAAAGAAAACTAGTTAAAGTAATCTGTTACTTGCGTAGTCATCCCAAGCAATGGCTAAACTTTGAGCTAAAGCTTATGGACTCTATTTTCAGTGGACTAAGGCTCAAACTTATATGTTTCTCCCGTGTAAGAACCAAAGGGGGGTACACAAAAATAAAATCAAAATTGGTCGATCGTGTTACATTAACTAAGTATTTATCTAAAGGATGGTATCAAATAGTATCTCCACAATCTAACCTCATAGACAATATGGCAATGAGTGTATTCATTAATGTATATTATAAATCATTTCTGCACCACGCTCCCGTGTACAAACAAACGTCTATTACAACATCAGATGAATTAATAACCCAGCACAAAGAGTAATCGTTATTATTAACGATATCAAGATAATAGATATAATAACACGTAATCGATAAACACCGCCTTCTCGATTTCGCTGGATCGCTACAAACGCCCGCTCTTGTTTACGACAATCGCAATCGGGATCTCACGTGTGTAACGAACCTGTTATCGCAGCAATACATTTTCTGTTAAATGGCTTAAAACTTTATTTTTCCTACTCACTAGGTACGATGGTTTCGTTTCAGATCTTATCAGTGCTCTGGCGTATTTAAACACACAAACACAGTAATAAGGTTTCTCGAGATCAAATCTGATTAATCTATAAATGCTAAACTAAACCTAAAAAAGAGATTCTTCAGAATTTAAAATAAAATAATAAACAAGTTATTTTTTGTGTTGAATTGTCTCACCTTTATTTTAAATAAAATCCATAACTCGTGTAATTTTATCGTATTTATTGTTGTGGCTACGTAGTTTATGTAATTATTTTATATATATACACATTTGTAAGTATAAACCTCAAGGGTTTTAATTTCATTTGGGTCTATTATATGTCCCATAGATATGAAGGCTTCGTTTTTTGGATGAGAAGTTCACAGTCTCAGATGTTTTCATTTATAAGTAGTTTGAAAATTAAAGTACTCAAATTTAAAATGTAATTATTTCACTCAAAATTTAGTATTCATTTTGTTAAGTGTTCAGTTTAAAACAATTGCTATCTGTTTAAGTTATAAATATATCTGGCCAACTTCTCCATTTTTACAACATACGTAATGCTTAGGTACAAGCTGATATTTATTTAGGAAAGATTAATGATAAAACAAACAAGTTATAATTGGGAATTAACACAGAAAGTGAGGTAACGTTTCCACGTGTAAGAAAAATAATGATAAAAGTTCATGACATTTTAGGGTAAAAGATTAAAATATAATTTAAAGAAACTGCCGATAAAGGTGCTATTTTAATATCAGTCAATATATTGGACACCAAATCTATTATTATAATTTGTAGTCGTATTGTAAGATCTTTTCGATAAAATCTTCATACCTTATTCCTCCCCGATTACATAAAAAACTTGTCCACATCAAGTTACAACCGCACTAACCATTAAATCACTTCCTAGCCTGGATTAGTTTTCTTTCATTGAGTGGACGGACAATTTTGTAGGCCCTTACGATAACCACAATGCGTTCATTCTTTCCGTGATAAAAACGTATTACGTGTTGTGGGCTTGGAAAATAACGGCAAGTCGAAATGTCGCCGATGAAAATGGTCTTAATATATTATTTTGTGCGTGATACAATACTGTACAATACATTGTGCTCACGGCTAACCTTGACGTAAATTGATGAATTATATTGTCATTACAAAATTTCTCTGAGTATTCAGTTGGCATTACCGGGGAAAATGAAAGCAAGGTCTTTTACTTGTTTTCATTTTCAAACAGGCATAAAATCTAATTTTAAAATCAAACAAATTAAAAATCTATATTTCTGTATTTACTGAAATTTATTTATTATTTTAGTGGTTCTTATAAACGGTGCTTTCAGATTGAAATAAGTAAAAAATACTTTTTTTAACAAACTTCAATTGACCCATTCAAGTAGTAACCAATGCGAATGTAGCTTTGTATTTGTAATAGAAACCAGAGGTTTCGAACTACTACCCCAAAGAACCCATCTTCTTCTGATTTATTTTTATCTTTTGTTCTGCCGCTTATTCGATACCATGTTGCAACTCCGCAGTTGATTTGAAATAACTTACAGGTTTTACGGACCATCAATAGATACGACAATAGTCGTAGCACGCAAGCTTTACATTTGGACAGCGGTACAGTAATATACAATAATTCGCTATTCATGAACAGGTTCGCGAGCGCACAGAGTAGCTGCTTTGAGAGCGTTCTGTATTCTATCAGAAGTGGGCCGGCCCTGCATATGTTATAGGTAGGGTTGCTACTTGCAAAGCTTTCATGATTTCTTAACAGAATCGGACCTCATGCTGACTGAAATGTAATTATATCAATTGAAAGACTGCAATATTTAAAAGCTCTGGTTTTACTCTTTACAGAACTACAAGTTTATATATCTTTCTCACATTTATGAGCTACGGTAATTGCTAGTTTTTATTTATAAAAAATGATGTTTATGTCATTATCGCATAATAATATAAATCACGTTTGCTAAATAGAAGTATACTTCTCTAGACTAACTGTGTTCAAGGTGAAATAAAAAACCGCTTGTTCTTACGGAAATGGATAAGAAGTCACATAACTGGTAAAATGTGAAGAACACCTCTAAATCTTCAGCCCGAAAAGAAAACTTATGCACACGTTTAATAATAAAAAATATATAAGCCTTTATTGTTTATAATGTTGCTTTATAGGAAATGATAAATAATCAGCTATATTGAAACATGAAACTTGTAATAATTTGTGTAAATAAAGTTATGTCTATGTCTATTTATTTGGGGCATGAACGGTTTATTTAATAAAAAATAAATTAAAACAGGTACCAACTAATTTTTTCGGTGCCCGATATAAAAATAACTTATTTTGTCTCGATTTGCCCTTGACAAAGAACTCTTTCAATCTGTGCTATTCAGTTCTTGATCACAGCGGTAACAACTTAACACTCGTCTATATCACAGGCTTATTATTCGGGCTTCCTCTGTTTCCTTTGAACTATTTTGTAATCGCCTTTCTCTATTTTACTATTAATCGGTACAACCTAGACACAATTGTTTAACACTTATTACTGAATAAACGCCTTATCCCAGACTCATGAACAAATGTACTGATCATACAAACATCAGCTACTTCCAGACTCTTACGCCGGACCACGGGTTTCGTAGTATGAAACTCGATCAGACGGCCGTCAAAACTTTTGTACAATAAAATTACTTAGTAATTTAAAACGTAAATGCATTTAAGATATTCTGTGTCATTCTCCTTGTGCCTATTCCAAACAAATGCAACAAGACCAGTGATTCTCAATGTAGTCGCCCCATTGGGGTCGAAGTCTGCTTCCTATAGGTCGAAATCAATGAAAACTAATTAAGTTTTTAAATTTATAGTATTTTTTATAAATAGTAACAAAAACTGCAGATTAGATTTTTACAGTAATTTGTCTATGGGAGGTCAGACATACATGGTATTAGTTTATTTTGGAAATGGGATCTCTTTCCCAAAATACTTTGGGAGTTCCTGAACTAGACTAACCACAAACGCAACTGGTAATATAACTACAATAGACTGAAGTTCCGCTGATACGTTCAATACAATGCAGACAACGACTGAAACGCAATCTAATTTAGCAAATAATTTGCCGCGCCAAATGAAAACGGAACTGAATTAAGGAAGTAAATAAAATGTTGAGACAACCGCGCCGGGCGGGCGTCAAATTCAATCTCGGGTGTTCGGACAGCTACCAACCAACGGGCTAGTGGTGGGACCACACTTAGCGCGAGTAGGGAAGGGTAAGCAATTGTAGCGACTATACGTGATATTTAATAATCATTATTTCATGAACGGTTATTTATGTTTCATAAGCTTCTTGTTACATGGGCAATTGATATCATAGTTAAGAAGCAGTTCCCTAAATACGAATTGGTTTGAAAGAAGTTAATTTAATGCCACTTACATTCTATACAAGTGTAATTTGAAACATTATTTTTAAGTTTTTTTTTCTATTACATTTTTCTATTCATCTCTCTCTCTCTCTGTCTGTACTACCGATTTAAATGGAATTTGGAATAGAGATAGACTAATGCTTAGTGAAGAACATTGGCTACCTTTAAATCTATATGCAAAGCTTATTTTTAAGCAAAGGATGGAAAAACAGAAAACTTATTTTATCCAAATGTATCAAAATAATATCATAAATAAATAAAATTATAACCAATAACTATTCCTCACTCACTGGCAAAAGCTAATTATTTTATAACCTAAAGTTATTATGTAACACACATAAACAATGTTAATACGTAATGGTTCTTAGACACTGGACACATAAACATTATTCGAATAATCGTGAATAGTGTTAATATTTTGAATGTTCGAAACAAAACCTTGATTTGAATGTTCTCTTAAAAAAGGACAAAGTTTGTTAATCAAATTAAAATACTTATTCTGATCAATGGTACTCGACTGTTCCCGACAAAACCAACTAGCGGCTGTCTAGTTCGTTTTTTCAGAAAATACTATCACAATTCGGGCCTTTGAGAGTTCCAGCTGCCGGTGACTGCTGTACGATTATATTTTCATTTTATTCCCTCCATTGTTCTCGGTAGAGCCGAGGGATGCGACTAAATTAGTTGGTATGAGCAACAGTGGTACTTTTTATTTCAAGTGATTATATCACTGTTCCTTTTTTGTTATTTTATTGTACTGTGGAGATATTTTTTACGAATTATTTTATTATTTAATGATTAAGGTATTTTTTTAAAATAATTGTTTTGTTTAAAATAACAGTTTAGTTTTCTCTAATCAGTTTCATTTCAAGCAGTAGAGAAGTCCATAAGTGAAGATAGCTAGTGAAGCATGCGACATACTGCCATAGCTACCCTCACCTTGCTGGCCCAAAAAGTGCCTTTTCACGCCTCTTTTAAAGGTCCTTCTTACAGCATGGGTTATGTTGTAAGAAGGAGGGAATACGATAATTTAATTTACTCCTATGTATCTCCCATGTAGGAAGCCCTATGCCCAGCACTGGTATTTCGTGAGTTCTGGAACCAACATTTGAAAGTTGAATTTGCAACGGGAAATCCACAAGTTTCCAATTTAATTATTGCAACGGGCGGTCCATCGAGTACAAACTAGACAAACACTGAGCTTTATTCTAAATAAAGAAACGTAGGAACAGAAAGAACATTAAAACATTTTAAAATACAATAGGATTTTGAAAAGACGAGGCTTATTTTTTTTATAAATCTACTAATTTTGTATTTATATATTTAAATAGCTTTGTCTTCATAGATTTTTCATGTTGCACGATTACATGAAAAATAAGAAATAATTACTGAAATATCTCGTCTGTTACGTATTTGGAATTCCATCGAATATGAATTGAGAAGAATGTAATTTCGAACAGAAAAAGAATTCATAATTCGAAGTTGGAGCGCTTTAACAAAAAGCAATGGATCCGATTCAGATTCGGATCAATCAAACTACGTGGTTGAAATATGCACCTCTGATTATTAGGATTAGAGCTGACATCATTTTCATATATTATAAATACTGGTGAAATTTATTGATTTAAGGATTTACTAGCGAATCTTGAGTGTGACTGATTTCATTAATATCCAACCAAATATTTAATCGTCTAATCTATAAAAATCTTATGTCCTTAATTGACATTACTAAAATAATGATAGTAACGTATCTCTTACGTATAAAAATATATGATTATTTTGTTTTAAAATGATAATGAGGGTGAAATTAAATAAAACATAATTAATTAACAATTGTTTGTTTAAATTAAGACTTTTAATGCTATGGATTTATGAAACATAACCTCTTATATTAAAAATTAACTAAAACATGAAATTGAAACTGCTTGTTAATAAGATTTTGTGAGACTCGTACCATTCTACGCAAGATATTGCACATATCCGAGCTAGAAATCCTAAATTGCGTGAATATTCCCTTACCCGGACGACGGCACTCTGCAAGTGTCAGCTTTCTATGAATAGAAGAATCCAGTCGTTTTTGTTCTGGCTGTTCTAGCTGTTCTCGTCGTATTGATGACGCTGTAACGCTGCGGTCGTGGGGCGGGAATCTATTGAGGTACTTCATTCTTTAATATGCTCCGGTTATGTTAATTATTTAAATAGTTTGAATTTTATTCAATTTTTTTTCTATTTTGCAGTTTTCCTAGTCTTTGTTTATCTTTCTTAAGAGAACTGCTTGTAAGGTCCGCAGGGTAGATTCGTTGTGTTTCGGTGTGAAGGGAAATCAATAAATGCAAGGTATGAAAGACCTTTCATGTCTCCGGAATCTCAACGGAAGTTCACTGGAATGTCAACGCACCAAGTTATCACGTGATTGTTTGATATTGCGATTCTTACCTCTTATCGTTAGATGAAGTGGCTATATAAGGAAAAGTGAATAAAACCTCTTTGTTACAAAATTTTGGTGACACACCAATTAAGTATAGTGATTCCTGTATCAGGTAGCCACCTCTCTTCCAGACCATTGTACTTAACATAACTTATAAGAATTTTTTCTGAAAAAAATTTTTCAAATCAGATCATTTTTTTATTATAAATATGTTATGCGTGTGTATTATAAACAGATATCTGTTCTTGAAGTCTTACGGTGGCTTTCTATATTACATATTACCGTCGATAGATTACTCAAACCCAGCAAGAATAGTTTACGGGCTTAACTTAAAAATTGAATTTTCACTTGCGAAGTTCATGAATGACTTCACCAATCAGCACGGGCAATCTGAAAAGCTTTGTGAAACATTATTTCCGTGGACTGAATCGCGTGAAACAGCTTTATTTAACTGAACCGTTGAACACAATAAATGCAGCTAGAAGTCTTGCAATACGAATAGCTTATTTTTCTTTTGAAAAGACTAGAATGCAATTTAGTTTCGACAAATAAAAGAAGAGGACTCGTTCTGCTAGAGCCTGGATATAAGGCGGCCATATTGAATAGCTGTTTAAAATAACAATTAAACAAGTATTATTAAAATTATTAATATTATTTAGGTGTAAATATGACTCATAAAAATTTAATTAATTTTAAACGTTTCTTAAGAACTAACACCACCTTCTACCACGGTACAGAATCGTGAATTACAACAACCTATATACATCTCACTGCTGGGCACAGGTTTGGAAAAACACAGAGAGTTTAGGCCATAACAACCGACCCAATGCAGGGTGGTGGGTGAAAGCAGTTGCCGTAACAGGCTAGACCAACGGCTTCATGTGGCTTCCGAGCACGAGCACCGACGAACTCAAGGAACCAACCGTAGCGAAAGTTACTTTGTATTCAGAATCGAGAGCGCTCGGAACCACTACGCCAATAAGCTCTCCACAAAGGAGCTCGTTGTGAATTGCACTATAAAAACTGTTACAAAGATTAGCTATAATATAGTAACTCACAATTTTAATATAAAAATAAAAATAATGTTGTAACTCCATAGAGGTTTGACAGATTTCTAAATTAAGTATATCCGTAAATAAATTTAAAATGCGTATATTTTTTATTGAATTTTTGCAATCCTTACCAACCCTATTATCATAGGTATACAGAATTCTTAATTCGACGGACCTCATTAACCATGTTTTAGAATTTTCATGGTTAATGAGCTCAAATATCATTGACATTGAAGTTGATGATAATTTGATGTCGACTAATTCAGTCTGCACCTTTACATCGACAAATAATATTATTAAGATACATTCCTATAAGGTAGTGTATAAAGTTCCAATACTTCTTAAATATATTTTTAATTTGATAACATTATTGATATGATGATTATTGATAACATTACAAAAATGGAAAAAAACTGGTCATTTACTCAACAATTAAATGAAAAATAAATGGCTTTATTTGGAATGGATTTACTATACCTATTGATTTGGTCGGTACCAAATTATTTTTCTCGTAACATTGGTGTATTTCGAGTTGTTCGTCCGTTGATTTAAACACTATAGTAATTTTTTCTATATTTCGTAATCTGATACTAATGGTATTATGTTTGTTTCAGTGTTCCCGAATGTTCCCGCTGCGCCCGGTATGCCCTGTGCTGGTGAAGACAGTGAGTAGACCAAATAATTTAATATACAATATCACCACAAGTAAACGTTACGCGACAGTATCTATATAGATACCGGAGAAAGTATTACTCCTAATAATAATAACGAATATTTTTTTTGACAAATGATAAGTACATTTTGTACAGTTATAAAACCCTAAAGTTAAAAAACTAAGTTAAAAAGCCCTAAATTTAGGAATGATAAGTTAGCATTCCTAATAGTTGAAATAGTTAATAATAGTTAGTTAGTTAGTCGTTAGTTTATAATAGTTTGTACATCGGTGGAGATATGTCAAACCTATACATATATGAAAAACAGTATTTTCAAACTTTTCTTAGGAGTTTTTTTCAAACTATGCCCATTTGTTAAACACTTATAACAAGGAATAAAATATATATCTATTCGTGGAAATTAAACTGTTCCTTGGTTTCCGATAACATCACAATGATTCAGAGTTCTGATTTGACGTTATATCGATATTCTTATCAAAACTCTAAATATCGATAAGATTAATAGAAGACGGTGTTACACTACCAATACGCTAGTGAAAACCGCGTGCGATGTCTGATTCAAATGTCTTGTTCTTTGGAGATTGCGAAATATGTGACAGGTGAATAATGTTATTTATTTGAATGAAACATGTTTTTTCCATAACCTATCAAGTAACGGACTCACCCGTGTTGACGTAGTCATATAAATTAAAACTACCTTATTATTTAAGATATCAAAAATTCTACAATTCCAATTACAAATATAAAACATAACAATTAACCATTCATTAAAATCGCTCGATAACGCAAAAAGATCTATAAGTAGATTACACAATACATCCAGCATTTCGATAAAAATATTGTTTTCTTTTTATATTTAATGAAATAATAAAGGATACAAAATTTCTGAAATCATTTAATTCCTTTCAATTATTCAATATAATTTCTTCTCTTTCCAGGGAGCATATACAGAAGAGGTGCCCGCCGGTGGCGGAAGCTATACCGGGTCAATGGACACATCTTCCAAGCAAAACGATTTAATAAGGTAAGAAAATATCTTTTATTAATATTTCTTACTAAATATGGTACCGTAAGCTATAACTAGAAGATTTGATGGAACGAACGAAACGAATGAACGGATAATAAATACAAAATTAAAATGTCTAAAACTAACAAAAGATAAATAAACATGCATATAACTTGACCACCTGTTGTATTCATACTGTAAAGTATAATTCATTAACTTAGCTGAAACTTATTAAATAATTGTTTTTCAGAAAGACATTTTACACATTTTGAAATAACTATTTTCAGTATCTACTATTATAACTTTCTGAATGCCTTATCCATAGTCCTCATAATAAATAGATATGTCATTTATTTTTATTATTTCCAGCGAGCGTTCTGTGCCTTTTGCCAAGACCGCATCTGGGGACTGGGTCGGCAAGGTTTTAAGTGCATCCAGTGCAAACTACTGGTTCACAAAAAGTGCCACAAGTTGGTCCAAAAGCCGTGCACCAACGAACATGTCGACCCTGTTGAAGTCAAGGATGACGCCAATGGGGAGACTACGCTTGGGCGAGCATCGTCTGTCAGGTAAAAGACATTTTTATTAATATGATTACAACAGTGCATCTGCACTCTTACATTGAAAAAGTTCTCAATGTATAATTGATATTAGAATTTTAATTGCTGTTCTCAATGTAGAATTGATTTTAACCTAATTTAAATAACAATATTTATTGTTTTTCCAGATCTCGAGCAGATGCCGAGCCTCCATTACCGGATACTCCGCCAGCACCCATGTCGAGCGCGGCGCGGGAAGACTTGGAGCCAGGCGCGCAGCGGCAATACTCACTCGATGACTTTGAGCTCATTCGGGTCATTGGCCGAGGGTCTTATGCTAAGGTAAAATTATTGTGTTTATGGAAAAATAATATATGTCTTAGTTGCATTTAACATACAATATAGTTTAAAGTTTCAAATGAAAAACTTTATTAGTCATTCGAAGTCTTGGAGTAAGAGAAAGTGAACTTCCTATGTCTTCAATGTCTCTTGTGTCGATACCAAAAATCGTATAGTGTAATTTTTGCGCTACTTATATGTCTGACTTAAACCATTCAACCACCGCTATGCTTTATGATTGGTGTATGCGGCTCCCTCGTATAATAATGTAATAATAATATCGGAATCGCGGCAAATTAATATCAATCATATTTATTTCCAGGTGCTGATGGTAGAACTAAAACGTACAAAACGTGTGTACGCAATGAAGGTGATCAAAAAGGCGCTGGTGACGGACGACGAGGACATTGATTGGGTGCAGACGGAGAAGCACGTGTTTGAGACTGCATCCAACCACCCCTTCCTTGTAGGACTCCACTCCTGCTTCCAGACACCCAGTAGACTGTTCTTCGTCATTGAATTTGTCAGAGGAGGTGATCTTATGTAAGTCATACGAAATCCATCAGCGTTTGTTTAATGGCACTAGAGGGTTTCCTTGAGGCATTCCAAAACTCCTTTTAATCCATTTTAAGTCCATATTAATCTAATAGGCAGAGCTAGCAAGTAAGCAAAAAAATCTAAAATCAAAGCAGCAGAAAAAGCAACCGTTTACAAACCACGTAAAAATGGTAACCAAACGTTACCATTCGGCACAAAACGATTTTCGAAGACGTGAGATTGAATGGTGAGATAAAAGTGCATGTGGGCAGGACACTTAGCTGCCGAAATGTTAGACGGTTGACTATGGCACTCATAGAATTTTTGATTTGGGCTGAGAATAATGATGATGAAATCATATAGTATAAACAGATGGGTTGTAGCTACCTGTACTTGGATGTATCCTGCTTAAGGAAATATACCAACTCTCATCTAGATCATTAGCCTTTCAGTAGAAGTCTATAATAACATTTGCACGTTCCCAGGTTCCACATGCAGCGACAACGAAGGCTGCCCGAGGAGCACGCGCGGTTCTACGCGGCGGAGATCTCGCTGGCGCTGCACTTCCTGCACGAGCGCGGCGTCATCTACCGCGACCTCAAGTTGGACAACGTGCTGCTCGACCACGAGGGGCACATCAAGCTCACAGATTACGGCATGTGCAAGGTGGGGGATGCTCGACTATTTGATCTAAAACAGTTAAAATAACATGAAATTACTACTATTTGATTATATATAATTCTTCTTTTTATTTTTCTTCTTCCTCTTCTTCTTCTATATAGAAATGAAGTTTTATTCGGTTTAAATCAGGGGTGGTATCTAAAAAATCTTAAAATATTATACAACTGAAAACTGGTTATTTAGTATTAAAAATCGTCTAACTGCCATTCCAAACATAAAAAACTGTCATTTCTTCCATCGCGATTTCAGGTTTCTCTTAATAGATGGCGTTATAGGTAGTTTGTTGATGAAACAGTTCACCGGGACAACTAGTTAATAAATATGTAGTTTCATGCCGAAGTATTTTTGAGAAATTAATTTGTAAATAATCTGACTATTGTCAGCTACGCTTAATATTAAGACCGTTAGTAGAGTAACAACACAGTAATGTTTACTTAATAAACGAACTAACGATAATTTGATCGTATAACGAAAAGATTTGAACAGTTTGATCGTATTTATAGGCCTTTTACAAACAAAAAAGATCCAACTATAACAACGAATAAAACGTTGATTAAGAGCAATAATATTGCTCATAATAGTGAGATATCACGTTTTAAAAGTATTTCAATTAATATAGATTTAGCAAAACTAAGGATTTACGGTAAGCTGATAACTGTATTTGCAGGAAGGCGTGCGGCCCGGAGACACGACGTCCACGTTCTGCGGCACGCCCAACTACATCGCGCCCGAGATCCTGCGCGGGGAGGAGTACGGCTTCTCCGTCGACTGGTGGGCGCTCGGCGTACTCACCTACGAGATGCTGGCCGGCCGGTCCCCCTTCGACATCGCTCAGGCGGCCGACAACCCTGACCAGAACACTGAGGACTACCTGTTCCAGGTATGTATGTAGGATCCTGGCTCTTCGTCGACGAAAATATAAAATTAATTCACCTATGGTTGCCAGTAATGTTGGCCTGATTCTAACGACACAATAAATCTAAATTTAAGTGTAGCCTTTTCACTCGTTACGGTTTGTAGAAGCACAACAAAAGCCAGAAGTTGTACGTAACTTACTTTAAAACGGCTTCAAAGAAATCAAAGACTATTTTCGAAGGCAAGCTAATTTTGAATAAATTACATTTATTAGTTATAATACCTTATAACATTACTGTAATTTGAGTTTCACTACAGACTTTTCCAACACAGTATTTAATCCTTTGTGATTCTAATACACCATTGGCCACAGGTGATCTTAGAAAAGACCATCCGTATCCCCCGGTCGCTGTCAGTGAAAGCAGCGTCAGTACTCAAGGGCTTCCTCAACAAGAACCCCGTGGAGCGGCTCGGCTGTGGCGAGAACGGGTTCCTCGATATAGTCAATCATCCATTTTTCAAGAGCATCGAATGGGAGATGGTAAGTCAACCATACGCAAGTAGTAAAGAGTGTGGCCATACTAACCATAGTGATTTAACCAATATTCGCATTCGCTAACTTTCGTATTTTATTGCATATTCGGAATCGCATCCGAATTCTCAAAGTTCGAGCGAATGTTTTGCAAATATGAACTTTAAACATAAGATTAAGTAAATTAAAAATCTATTCATTACTTATTTTTTCACTGATTCATAAGCTAATAATAATTAAAATTAATAACAAATTTTTTAAAAAAAATTATTATTATTATTAATTTTTTTTTTTTATTTATTTAATTGCTATTAGTACTGTAATATATATTTTGTGTTCTATGGTTACAAAAAAACTGTGATTTCCCAAAACGAGAACGAATTTTAACGGTTTGACTTAAGTTTCTTTAAAAACCGACGCTTAAAAGGTATATTGGGTAAATTATGAACTCTTATTTCGATTTTAGTTTACGGTCCACATCTAGTTTTATGATGAAGCTAAATAACCAGTCATCAAACTGAATGAACTGAATCATTTCGGAAAAATCCCTCATTTAGAAGAAAACGCAGCTGACAGACTGTGGAAACGCGCGGGAGCATGTCAACGACCTGACGGCCCTTATTGTATCTATTTAAGCCCTTTAAGCCGAGCTTTAAGACGTATGACAAAAGAAGCGAAATGCCAAAATAAACTTTATTAATCGGTCCAAAACTTTATTTTAACTGCTACTCACTGCGTGCCGGCCTGTGTAGTTAAACATTTAGCATTTGTACGTACATGACAAGTTAAAACATGTTCCAGCTGGAGCAGAAGCAGGTGGTCCCGCCGTTCAAGCCGCGGCTGGAGGGCGAGCGCGACCTCGCCAACTTCCCGCCGGAGTTCACCGACGAGCCCGTGCACCTCACGCCTGATAACGAGTCAGTATAAAGCTTCATATTTATTTGTATGGATCATGAAAGAACCGGTAAAGGCCCAAGTAGATGAATAGTTTTGCTTACGTAGCGTTTGATTTGATAAATACGGTCATCGACTGTAAAGAAAGAAATTTCGTCATCATCAACAAAAACAACAAACAACAAACGTCAGCTGATTATTTAAAAACACACAATATTCATCTTATTTATTTTGTCTCATATCTTACACATCTTAGTTATAGTAATATATACTCATAGACGAAGAGATATATATATGTATATATACAACTTACATATTTATTATATTAATGTTATAACATATCTTAAAATAGCCATTTATCTTATCTTGATGTAGGGCCAGGATTATTACTCCCGGAGCACGTCGACCCAATGAGATCTTTTGTGCTTCCCTAATCCCACTGACTGCTGTCCTGGAATACCTCCAAGATGTACTTGCTAAGTACACTCGAAGTCAGCAGCCTTATATCTTCAGGACTGGGATAGCCTTTTAGTATTTCATAATTAGTAAAATAGCCATTTAGTATTTCATTGTTTTTTTTCTATCATCATTATAATATTAAAAAGCCCTCGGGTTGTAGCAGAATACACTGGTATTCTCACTGGTGCTCTGTTCACATCCCGGTGTGAACAAAATCAGTCACTGAGTTGCGACCTTTTTGCACTTCTGCAGCGTACTCAATGTAATTTGATATGATCTATTTTTAAAATGGTTGTCTTTAAAAAATTTACTGTTTAGGTGTGCGATGTGGAAATTAAAATAAAGTCATTATCTATCTATCAATGTTTACTATAAATATGACGTTACATACCTTAGTGGACAGCTGGTCATAAATTATTATTTATTTAAGATTTAACTGTACAGTATATCTCACTAGCTCATCGTTTAAAGCATTTTCCTTTCGAAAATAAATACTATTTGTATAAACATTTAAATTTATTTTCGAGTATAAAAAATTAAATTGAAATATATTAGAAAGAAAGTGATAAACGTATCTTATTATATGACATCTTCATTTATTTTATTTCATATGATGTTTTCATATGTGTGGACAAAATGTATATAGCTATAAATATATATTATAGCACTATAGTTATAAATTACCAATTTTCCAGCACTGTGATCGCGGACATCGACCAGTCAGAGTTCGAGGGCTTCGAGTACGTGAACCCGCTGCTGATGTCCCTCGAGGACTGCGTGTGACAACACGCCTGCCTGCTGCACCCCTACAACGACCCCGCGCAGGTATATATACACAACCCCTTTATACTAAGGCTGAGACTAATTTCTTTTTTCTCACTGATTCCCTTTTTCACTTTGAATATAATTTCAAGTGATTTTGTCTTCTCTTGTAATGCACAAAAAAAATCATACGATTTTAAATCTGAATATGTTGCTGAATATTCGATTTTATAAGGTGCTGTGTGTAGCTGGTGACACAATTTTTTTACACGTGTCTTCACGCCTACATGTTGTTGCCCGCATCTACATCGTTAACGGGGTTTCAAGGTGGCGAGAACCTTGGAGAGTCCTCAAGCCTTAAGGGGAGATTCGCCTCTGAAGGATTTCTAATAGACAGGCATCATCTCCAGGGGATCTCCTCTCGGTGTCTCTTAGTCACCATGGCGGGCCTCCAGCCATGAGTGAGCGAGAACATGAGGAGACCTGTTCCTTCAAAAACAGCACTTATTAAATGAGAAAACTAATCAAGCAGACATCCATTATGAAATCAAAAATAACTATTTAAATTAACTTCATTATAAAGTTTTTCAAAGAGTTTAACTCATCAAGAAGCATGGAATGCATTTCTCCTACGCTCAAAACCGTCATTTGTTAGAGCAAGAGATTTTTGATCTTTGTGTGCGGTTATCAAACTGTAGTTGTGTGTCAGGCGTACGCGTGCGCGGGGTCGTCGTCGTCGTCGGACTACGACTCCGTGTGCTCGGAGCCGCCGCGCCGCCACACGCTGCTGCATCACGTGCTGTGTCTGCCGCGCCCGCACCGACGCTAGCCGACCGCGTCCGACCACGTCCGACCGCGTCCGACCGCACCCGACCGACCGGGCTCACCCGCCTGGCCACGCCCCGAACGCACCTACACCGACTCATTATTACACTACACACACATACAGACCCATTGCTTCAGAATACATTACTCTAACTGAAAGCGTTTAGACACCGCACAATTCTCTATATAAAAAGTCAGCTTATATTACTTATTGTTAACTCTTTCTTACACTTCCCTTAATATTTTAACAAGCACCTTAATAAATTTTGATGACCTTGTATTGAAATGTGACTACTGGTCATTAGTAAATGAATTAAGTATAAGTATTTGTCTTCGCAATAATTACTTTGTTTGTTCATATATTCATTTTCTAAGTTTAAAATATGTATAAATTGATTTAACTGCATTATGCACGTGGAATCGTATCATATTTATGTGAATAATACATTAGTGTTGATCAAAAGAGTTAACGACTGCTAAGGAGGTGAGTCAGTTACATTGAAGTTACTAACACAATCTCTTCACTAAAAGTTTAACTGACATCATTTATTTATTATTTCAATTCATAACTTTTTATTTAAGAACCTATTGCTTATAAATTGATTTTGTAATACTAAGATCGCAAGACAGTATTAATCACTAAAAAAAATACCTTTTTACAAATATCATTCACAATATGAATCAAAGAAAACATTTTTAGAACTATTCTGTATACAAAACATCACAAAAATATTAAATATTTTGATGCAAGAAATAGGAGATTGTTAGTTACTAAGAAAGTAAATTTAACTTCTCTTTAAATCAATTTCATAAATGTTACGAAAACATTCATAATTAATACAGAAATATTGAAATTTCATGTAAATATATAAAATATTAATTAAATGAAACACATTGGTTTCTTGCATCATCCTACACTGTAAGACATTATAATTGGCTTCCAATTTTGTAAACATATGTAAGTTTTTAAGAGGTGCTTTAGCGTTGATTTTTCCTGTATAATTATTTATTATAAGTATATTGGAGTTGTTACTAGTGGACTATAAGCACAGAATTTGTATTTTCATCTTAAACTATTATAAATTTCATTATTAAGGTACATTTCACGATTCATTTATCATATAACTCCCACCGACTTTACTGTTTCAACACCTCTGCACGCTCGCATGCAAAAATTAAATATAAAATTAGAATTTTCAGTAATTAGAATAGTCATTTTCACTAATTACATTGTACAGCAATTTTTGGGTTTCTTTAGAAATTAACATAGTTTATTTTTGCACGCGAGTTTACAATATTTATTATGTCAGATATGGACAATTGCTGTGTCATTATATTGTTGAATAGCCAACTTTGGTGCTCTTTAATTTACGCTAAATAAATGTAACACTGATACTTTAAGTAGAGAACAGCGGATACGACGGTTGCACTCACAGTATCGTACAAAGACACGCCAAATTTAATAACTACTATGAATGTAGGTAGGAGAGGTTTCTTTTGGGCCTACAAAAACAATATTTACGGTGGGTTTTAATAATCATTCTACGGATGGTTCTGCTTACAAGGCGTTGAATTTTGTCATATTATAAATGTGAAAAGTGTGTTAAAATCAACGCCTCCCCAGCAAAACAATCTTTAAATAGATTATTGAAATCTAACATTGGAGGGCAAGGAGACAAAGGTATGAATGACTAAGTTGAAGGCGGCCAATGCTTTCAGAATTACTCCAAGCTTGAAATCGGAGAACGCTTCTTGTAAATAATTATTAATGATATAAATCGTGTACTATACGAGGAATAATATAAGACTTAATATTTTTGAAACTATTGTAGTGTCTATCTATCCCTTTCTGTGAGAAAGGTCGGTATAGTTATGTGGGTGTGTTATGAGTAATCACCAGAATACATACTTTCGCGTATGGCTCTTACGATAAAATAAACCTTGAAAACCAACAATTAAGAGTTAATTTCATGATATCTATTTTACTACAGATATTGTGTTATATACTTTAAGTAGCTGGAACAAGGTTTATTATGCTTTTAAAATTACTCGACGTAACGCTGTTAGAATTTAACGCCCTGCAATGTTCACGCTTCCCAAATACCCCAAAAAATGGGACGGGGATCTGATCAATAAAAATTATTCTTTTGAGCAATAAATATTATTGTAGTAGTATTGATACATAGACAGAATTGTCTTATCGGTGAAGGCACATAAGGAATTAAATGTAGATCTCTCACGGCAAAGTCCGGAGAACGTATAGACCTTATCCAAATTAGTGTATTCCCTAGAAGCTTAGATGTAAGCTAGTTTCTTAGCTACAAATCTTGGCATTTTAATACGCGTGTCATTTGCCTACGAACATTTTACTTTCGATTGTACAAATGTTTAACAAAATAATGCACTTACGTTAATCGTCTGTAAATGGCACGCGGTTTATGCTATTAAAATACATTTTGAGGCATGGAAACTGGTTTCAAAAATATATAATTATTGCCTGTTTTGTTATATCTACAATTGTATGATTGAATATAATTTTTGAGTTACTTCAAAATGTGAAGTTTCCGTGCCACCGAGTGTATAGTATATTCCAATCCCTATAGTAGAACCTGTTGTCCTTATAGCTAACACCACTCGTTTAGGTAGCCAACGAATTTTATAAAATATATATATATATATAATATTGAGCACTGAAACAAATTTAAAATCATGTACATTATAAACAAATAATTCGTAAAATACATCGGTTAATATTATTACAAATTTATTGTTAAATGTAGAAAAAAAAGACTTATTATATAAAAGTAATTATCGGTAAAGGTGTCGTTGTTGCGCGGGCGCCGACTGAGCTCAAGTGTCCACAGACTATTCTAAATAGTGTGTAGTACCTTATCTTAGACATTTTGCACCGATATTATAGCGTTTACACTCTCGCGTCGGCCTCTACACTCGATACCTATCAAACATTATGATTTTGTACGATCCTATTTTGAAATCACGATCATTTGAAATTGTACTATCTCATTAATTTAATATACTCGTTTAGACCTATAAGGTCTATAAGGAAAACGAGTACATTAAATTCAACGTATATATATAAGTGTGTATGTTGTGGCTATACCCGTATTGTATTTTATTGATATGTTGCGAATTCGAGTTTTCGGACGGCGCCTTAAGTCTTATTGTCAAGCGAAAGCTATCTTTAAGTATTAGAACAAAAATGTTTGTTTTCGATAGACATTTCAGTTGTTTTTAAAGAGATTATTGTATTCTAAATTTTTGTGCGGTTGCGTTAGCGTGTCGCAGTGCGCACGTTTGTGTAGAATTAATTCGTATTCTTTCATTAGGTATTTATATTGTAAGCGACAGTATTTTGTTACTTTTAACGCTTTAGGTGTATTAAGTTAACATTCCAACGTATCTAAGCGCGTTGTTATAATTTTCTGTATGTTTTCAAGAAGGGCTCTGGCTTACGCCTGCACAGTGTTGCGTGTGCGCAGACTATGAATGATGTATCGGAGACAACATCTTGCACGCACTACTTTGTATAGCATATTGCAGGTCAAACGTTAAGTTTGAATTATATAGATGATTTATTACCAAAAATATGTGTATAAATATACTTTTCTAATTGCATGACAAGTGACAAACAATTATTATTATGTAAGAGGAATTGTTAAATATTCGCCACATTTGAACAAACGATATAATTAGTTTAATCTTGTAATTTAGTTTACTGGAGTAAAGTTTAGTTTACTGGAAAAAAGTAAAAGTATACACGCAAAGTATTGTATATGTTTTTACGTTACTAAGTTGGTTTCGCAGTCGATTTCCCGCCTAAGTATGTGACCACCAGTGAAGTTACTTAAGTTGTTATGAGGCTTGCTGCGAGGATGCCACTCCGGTCAAATGAGACTGGCTGATCTTGGGATACTGTACTATTCTATGCTTAACTGGAAATAAAGAAAGATTAATCTGATTTTTATTTCATTTTAAACCTTTTTCATGCCACCGTCGCAATATATTTATTATCTAGAAATACCGTTCAATACGTGTTAGATATGCAATGAACGCGGTCATTTAAATTTTAAAAAAAATAAATGAGATGTTAATTGATAACGTCTATAAAGGCTTGTATCACGGCTTACTCAATTCGAAAAAGAGCAAATTTCTATCCATTGCCGCGTTACCAAACAAGTATAGTTGCCAGCAATATAATAATGTA
The DNA here is from genome assembly GCA_943193645.1 of Acentria ephemerella. Taxonomy (NCBI): domain Eukaryota; kingdom Metazoa; phylum Arthropoda; class Insecta; order Lepidoptera; family Crambidae; genus Acentria; species Acentria ephemerella. The sequence continues at coordinate 9,250,318 of OW971891.1, forward strand.
GTAGTGGACCTGTGAAAATAACTCCTAGATGGCCATGGCTGCCGCTTTCGCCGTCAAAATAAGGTAGTAGAAAGAATAGATTTAATAAGAAATAATACAACACATTTGTCTCCAATTACGATGTTTATTTTAACATAAATACAAAGGATTGTGATAATTATGAATAAATCATTTTTTATGATTAACAACTAAATATTGAAATATCTTTGGTCAGCTATTAATAACATACAATAAATACATCGACATTGTATTTTTGAAATTGTGAATATAGATGCCGCTGGAATATATGAAGCTTGTGACGCGACACGCCCAATTCACAATTCTAATAGCATTCTGTGTTGTATAGATATTTGTATAGGTAAGTTATACATTAAATGAATTATTTTAACACAGCAGTAATTATTGGAAGTAAATGCTTTTCAAATTACATAGAATTTAGGAAACTTTTTTGATTTAATCATTTTACAGACAACTATGTTCAGTTCACTAACAGCTCTACAATACTAATTTTACAACATCAAGATTTCAAAGTAATATTAATATTCTGTGATACAAACATCAAATCCCATCCATAATACAAATAAATAATGCTTAGCCCGATAGAAGTATTTTATACATCTTGTGTAGAAGAAGTTCAATTTAATATCTGTGTGTGTGTGTTCAATTTAATGTCAGTGTGTTAATGTCAGTTATGTAAATTAATAAAATATTATCTAGTTCCACGGATAAAGTAATCAAACAGATCCAACACGCTAGGCAATGAAAATATTATTAATATAAAATGTCGTTAATATGCGTAAGTAAAATTTTCCTATCATCTTATTTTTCATAATACTGATGTAAAAATACTTGTTTAACTAAAGAGATTCTTAAATAATGTGGAATCAAAATTAACATACAATAATAATGATTAGGAACTTGAATTTGAGATTAAAATAGTAATTTGTGACGCGATTTAGAATACTAATCGAAGTCACAGAATACTAAAGAATCACATTATATGTGTGTATATCATGTGTTGTGTCATTTTAAAATTTGCAATTTCATTGCACTATTTTATTTTTACACTTTATAAACACTCATTACAAGCCTCATTTTGTAGAAAAGTGTCTAATTCGTAACAAATTTAAGCATGTAAATATTTTTCTCTGACTATTTTCTAAGAATTATTTCTAATATCATATCGCTCTCATTTAAGCAATATCAGCGTGCCAGAACGAGACACCAATACAATATATACATAAACTCTCTAGAAATGTATCACTTGCATCCCTGTCTCGATTCGTATTTATCCTATAATTAAGTTATAGTAAGGTTTCGACACACTAGACTGAAATATATTAAGTCTATTGTGACCGTACCTTAATTGGCACGCGTCAAAACAATTCTTCAACGCCATATTGTGTGCGTCCCAATCAATCGTATGAACAGGCTCAAGAGCGTGCTCGCAAGGTGGCTTGTCTCTAATCAACTTTCTCGTGTCATATGAATCAAATTCGCTTGATTGGAACGCAAATATTAAAACTTCTAATACGAGTTATTTTGATGACAATTTGTGTCAAATGATGTGTGACATGTTTTTATGTAACCCTTTTGAAACTATTCCACAAAAACATAATGAGACACTGTCTATGGTAGACTCGTCAGAATAGCATAGAATATAATATAACTTTATTGTACATACATCAACCAATACTACATTTTCAGATGATGAAACACAAAATTATAAAAGATACAACTTTCGAGCTATAGTTATCTCGGTATATGTTCAGTTTAAATGTCTCACTTTAATCTTAGAATCGGTAAAAATAGGCATAGATATACCAACAAATAATACAGATTATCTGCAATAAGTAAGTCAGTAAATTTGAGAAAAGACAAAACATTTTAGGCTTTGATAAACTTTGAAAATAATAAACAGTATTATATTTAAACAACAATTACATGCGATACGTCATAAGCTTGACCGACGCTACAACATAAAAGCCTTCTTCTTATTATAATAAATTATAGATAATTAAATAATATAATAAATGTCTATACTTCAACAAGGTCTTTGACTCGAATATTAAATAAATAATCGACCTAGTACAGTAAAACCTCGATATAACGGACCTCTATTTAACGGACTTCGGATATAATAGACAAAAAATCCGGTCAAATATTAAATATTTAAAAACGTCCTATTAAAAGCCTGTAAACAATTTTTAGCGGCCATGATAATCACGTCATACGTCTAGCAGTGCAAGATTAGTACTCACGAAAACGGGGCTATAAAAATTATTCAAATATTATTATTACTTGTTTATTCGAAGTGAATGAACTCATTTAGTGTGCTAAATGGATTTAAAATTTCGTAACCCTATGCTTTAAATATGGCCAATCAAAAAAGAATCAATCAAATAGTTATAAATATATTATAAGTTAAATAAATAGGCATTAAATAATAACCGTCAATCACATTACATCACAAAGACGAAACATTTTCGTCAAATAATATATTTTAAACCGTTAGAATCATATATCAAATACAAGTTGGTATTACATAGAAGCATTGCAAGTTTCAGTTTTGATATTTACATATCGAGTGACAGCGGAATCCGCACCCGACATCGCTTCTATGTAAATGACACAAAACTATATGCATTAACTAATTTTTAATACATTTGCTCAAAAAGTACACTATGTATGTCTAGCGTGCGGAAAGTTATGATTCTTGTTTTCTTCCTGCATATAACAACCAAATGCATCAAGGACGTTTTTAAACCAAATTTAAAATTTAGATGGATGATGGATGATGAAAATATCAAACCACCAATTTAAAATAGGTAGTTTTCATAAATAATTTGGAAACTAAAAATATAATGCCAAAAGCAATCAAAGTATCAAATCGTAATAAAAATCTATATCATCAGATAATATTTATAGAACGAATTATTCTTTGATAAAAATTTAATACCTATATGATTTTTTAAATATACTTTATAGAGGTCGAGATTTCATAATTCGAGACTAAAAAGTGATTAAAGGTATTTTCACATAAGGCTTGTCTTTAACTGTAACTGTAACTCTTCACCTTAGAGAAGTTTAACTACGAAATAAGATAATTATTAGAAACAAATATGTTTTCAATTAACGGATCTTAAGTTATAAACATTACTTATCACATAATAAAATTATATTTTAAATTTCTAAATAAAATAAACTAAATGCAGATCATATAGCCTCCTTGTGAACAAAATAAACCCAAAATATTTAGTTAATAAATATTAAGTTCATACTGGAATAAAATACTATTAATAATTACAATATCTTAGTTTTACAATATTTAATTTTAATAAATTATAATTTTAAGAATGCGTTGGATAAATATGTTGCATTCCAATTAGACATAACAGTGCAAGTATGTAAACGAGGATTTAGTGACGACAACACAACAAACAAACCGCCAAATGCCAAATGTAAACACAGCTAACACGTACAAGATAAATATATATTTTAAACACTAACACATGATAGTGGAGATAATATTTTCTAACGATTAATAATCTCCGTGATAAGTTTATATATTATAATTAAAAACTCTAGTAAAGTAGTAATATGTTCATTAATCTTATATTCTATTTTTGTGTAAATTATTGATCAGAAATATAAATATATTGCTAGAGAATAGAAAGGTACACGCTCAGGAAGGTAATGCGCGTTTTTTTTATTTGCGAAGTTGGTAAATCACAAGGGATATAAAAACGTACGCTCGTGGACTAAAATATTAATAGTACTAAGATTTTATCAAACAGCAAATATATGATATATAGACCAGTTTTTAAATGCTTAAGGTCTATAATTGCATGCATATTTCCGTTTTGTAATCATAGGCCAATCGATACAATAAACAATTATTACATATTAATGTAAATTTAGTACAAAAACAATTAACTGCCTTTAACTTAGATGATAATAACCTGTCCCTTATTATCAAATTCAGAATCTATTGCTATCGCTTTCCATTGCCGCTTGACTTTGTCGGTGCGACGTTCCGCTTCAGTAATGATTTTAAAGACAAAATCTGTTGCGATAGATATGAAGTTATACAATAAGGTCCCCGGAAATAAGCAGTATCAGCTTACATTTAAATTACGGTAGATTATAATAACACCTAAGTAAGTATGTGATACCGGAATATTATCTATCAAAAGGCCTTATGAAAGACGTTTCAATAATGAATAAATTAATAACTAAAAATAACTTTATGAAAACTTCGAAATTGATAGTAGAAATATAATTTGAAACCATTTAATTTTTTTAGTCCACGATCGGAACGTTATAAACATTAAGGATGGTTTTGTAATTACTTATCTCCATTCTCTTGAGCTAGTTTCGGTTTCTTGTTAGGCGGCGAGCTAGCGATCATGGTGCCGGTATGTAGCTCCTTCATTAGGAACGGGATCTGAAAAATATTAAGAATAAATCAATTTCGTTTCATTTTAATACATCAGGGTCAATATTCATCAACACCCTTTATCTGCTGAGGTGGGATTGCGTGTGATAGCTGTTATAACAAAAAAAAATTACAGGAACTTTACAACTTTCAATCAGACTGCTGACTAAATTAACAGGTAGAGGTAAGTTACCTTGTGCTCCAGCTGCATGTGGTGTATGGGAGGCAGAGCGAGGCAGGCCCTCATCAAGTTCTCGATGCAGGCGCGCTGCTTGAACAGTGCGTTGACCACCGGAGCGCCCGCCGGCACCAGCGGAGCCTTCAGCAGGTACGACAGCGGGGACATCACCGCGTGCATGCCGGCCCACGGCTCTGGGGGAATACTGACATTGGTAGGGACGATGTAGTACGACAGCGGGGACATCACCGCGTGCATGCCGGCCCACGGCTCTGAGGGAATACTGACATTGGTAGGGACGATGTAGTAAGACAGCGGGGACATCACCGCGTGCATGCCGGCCCACGGCTCTGGGGGAATACTGACATTGGTAGGGACGATGTAGTAAGACAGCGGGGACATCACCGCGTGCATGCCGGCCCACGGCTCTGGGGGAATACTGACATTGGTAGGGACGATGTAGTAAGACAGCGGGGACATCACCGCGTGCATGCCGGCCCACGGCTCTGGGGGAATACTGACATTGGTAGGGACGATGTAGTACGACAGCGGGGACATCACCGCGTGCATGCCGGCCCACGGCTCTGGGGGAATACTGACATTGGTAGGGACGATGTAGTAAGACAGCGGGGACATCACCGCGTGCATGCCGGCCCACGGCTCTGGGGGAATACTGACATTGGTAGGGACGATGTAGTAAGACAGCGGGGACATCACCGCGTGCATGCCGGCCCACGGCTCTGGGGGAATACTGACATTGGTAGGGACGATGTAGTACGACAGCGGGGACATCACCGCGTGCATGCCGGCCCACGGCTCTGGGGGAATACTGACATTGGTAGGGACGATGTAGTAAGACAGCGGGGACATCACCGCGTGCATGCCGGCCCACGGCTCTGGGGGAATACTGACATTGGTAGGGACGATGTAGTAAGACAGCGGGGACATCACCGCGTGCATGCCGGCCCACGGCTCTGGGGGAATACTGACATTGGTAGGGACGATGTAGTAAGACAGCGGGGACATCACCGCGTGCATGCCGGCCCACGGCTCTGAGGGAATACTGACATTGGTAGGGACGATGTAGTAAGACAGCGGGGACATCACCGCGTGCATGCCGGCCCACGGCTCTGGGGGAATACTGACATTGGTAGGGACGATGTAGTAAGACAGCGGGGACATCACCGCGTGCATGCCGGCCCACGGCTCTGGGGGAATACTGACATTGGTAGGGACGATGTAGTAAGACAGCGGGGACATCACCGCGTGCATGCCGGCCCACGGCTCTGGGGGAATACTGACATTGGTAGGGACGATGTAGTAAGACAGCGGGGACATCACCGCGTGCATGCCGGCCCACGGCTCTGGGGGAATACTGACATTGGTAGGGACGATGTAGTAAGACAGCGGAGACATCACCGCGTGCATGCCGGCCCACGGCTCTGGGGGAATACTGACATTGGTAGGGACGATGTAGTAAGACAGCGGAGACATCACCGCGTGCATGCCGGCCCACGGCTCTGGGGGAATACTGACATTGGTAGGGACGATGTAGTAAGACAGCGGGGACATCACCGCGTGCATGCCGGCCCACGGCTCTGGGGGAATACTGACATTGGTAGGGACGATGTAGTACGACAGCGGGGACATCACCGCGTGCATGCCGGCCCACGGCTCTGGGGGAATACTGACATTGGTAGGGACGATGTAGTACGACAGCGGGGACATCACCGCGTGCATGCCCGCACGCAAACCATTCATTCATTTATATAAATACAACAACAACAACAACATACAATACAATACATTACATATCCAACGGCTCTCCTCGAAGGATGAAATGATAACGAGCTACTAACCATGTTCCTGTTGCCGAAAGCTGACCCTTTCCAGCAGGTCGGCCAGCAGCACCAGGTCCAGCATCAGCGGGGTGGCCAGCAGCGAATCCTCGCACGTGTTGTGAACCACCAAAGTATTGTTGCCGTGCATCATGATCTCTGATGTATACTCGTCCATAGCACGTTTCGAATCTCCTGCAAATTTAATTTTTTGGTCCTTCAGGCCGGACTTTGAAACAGGCAAACTATTTTGTTGAATTCGGCAATTCTCTTGGTTTTGAAATGAATGGGTTTATTCTATAGACAATTTGATTCTAATTGAAATGAATTTGAAAGTTCTACTCACCGACATAAGGTACGTATTTGATGACGACCACGTGATCTAGTTTCTCCCCGGGCTTGTACAGCAAAGAGTTTGACTCTACCATGTCATCCACAACGTTGCTTTTTGTTATCTACAACAATATAAAAAATATATAACCCATCGCGTGCCTCATCTCAGCTGTGAAACATCCTATTTATTTTTTAAAGGTAATCCTTTATAAAATAAATTGGATGTTTCATGAAGGGGCAGTTCCCGCGATAAATATAACAGTCGGTCTGACCCGCTGGTATAGATGTTTCACGTCAATAAGATACTTGTAAATACTTTATGGTCCAGTTGAAAACAAATAACATCTAACAAACAACTTACTATAGAGTGTCCATAATTCTTTAAAAAAAATATTATAAACGTGTTAAGACTCAAAATAAGAATATTCTGAAGTGGAAACCATGCAATATTAGTTTCTTGACCTTAATATTAACGTACATGTCCACAATAGAATAAAGATCGACTGACTACTATGAAGTCTGGACCATCACGGTCATTTATCACACGTAACAATAGCAAGTAACGGGTAATAGAAATGAATAAAATTGCTAACGAAAAATCATTAAAGTGTAAAGCATATTTTTTAATTTTTTCATTACGATAATCTTAGAAATTAGCTTCCGCCTGCGGCTGCGCCCACATGGAATCTGATGTATCACAAATGTTAAATAGACCTTGAACTTCCCTGTTAAATGGACAATCAAACACAAAATTTTGTTCATTTCCAAAGAGTAGTTCCAAAGATTCCCCCTACAACCCCACAAACATTTCCTCTTTATAATATTTGTATATTTTATTTCATCAGTTGGCAACAGCAGACAACTCTAAACTTTAGTCAATGGTAATAGTATATACATTACAGCACAAAAGCTGAATTTCATGTTTCTCGAGTAACTGGTGAAATATGTTTTCTTCCAAGTAATTTCCAAAAGATGCTTTTGCTTACCATTTTTGGTGAATTTTGCCATATCATGTAAACTATGTCAAAGTTCAACGCCTCGTAAGTAAAACCATTAGTAGATAGATTACTAAAACCTAGCATATATTTGTGTACTAAAACAGTTGTAACGATATTGCCTTATGACAAAATATTAACTAAAGCTAGTCCTCGCTTAAAACTGATGTCACCTATATAATATATATAACGTATGAATCTAAGAGCCAAAATGAAACCGCCTTAATTAACGCTTATCATATTACCTCTTTGGAGCGGAACTGCTTAGGCGCTGAAAGGTTTTTACCGTCATTGTTGCCGAGGTGGTTGTAGCTCACAATAGACATCGGCTTCAGACCTGGAGACGGAATCAATACACAGAACGTTCAATCGCTTACTTTAACTGTTTATTATATAAAATAATTTTAAACAACCGGATAGTCCTTCAACGTAGTGTATCTAAAGCATATCTCAATGTTCCAGTCCGAATGAAAAGGCAACCAGTGTTGTTACAGAGAATTTTATGTCTCCAGAATATCTTCGGATCTTTCCACTTAACACACTCCACGCACACGACACGGCTCCCGTGTTTACCCTATAATGAGGGGTTTACTTACTTACCAAATATAGGTAGCGCTGATGGAAATGTTCTTAAATAGATTATAATTTGATGTTTATGAATACACAGGATGTCACAGTCAGCACTTCAATGTTGCGAAATAGTTAATGTTTTATTGGAAGAAAATATTTAATAAACAGTGCAAATATGGGCATTTTTATTGGGCATTTAATGTGTTAATATGGGATCTGATGTGTCCAGAATATTACCACTTAATATGGGATTATAAGATCATAAAACATTCTTTGACATAAAAAGACTTCTCCATTGAGGAAATAAATATTTATTAGATCAATATCCTAGGAAAAAACGAAAAGATAAAAGTTGTAAAAAAGAATAAGGATTAAAAATTGGTAAATAAATTTTGACTTATTGCCTTATCTCCATGTAATAATGTCCATGCCTCTGTCTTTGCTTTGAGATTGCGGTGTAACATTTCTAATAAATTAATTACATTTATATGGCACCATTTGTCGACAAAAGTATTAAATATTAAGGGAGTAAGTACTCTTATGGGAGTAATCAAATGGAACTGCTACAAATACTTATGCTACAAACGAGACCTTAAAAATATACCGCATGTCACCAAACTGATGGTGTATTATATAGTCCATATAGTGCACGATGCAGAAAACATGTTTGACGTGAAAATATACCACTTTCACATCAAAAAAAACCTTGACAAGATATACGAATTAAAATATACAGCACCTACATAACATGCACCGAATCCTGCCAACTCCATATTAACTTAATACTTTCTACTGACCAGCAGACACAAGGAAATCCACCAGCACAGACTTAAGCTTGGTCTGTCCAGACTTGAAGTCGTCGCCAGCCACGAAGGTGCCCATCAGCTGAGCGCGTTCCACTACTCCAGGGACCAGCGTATTTTGAGGTGAGCCGTTTATGTAGCAGCACTGAGAGACGGAGAAATGTATCAAGTTTTATATAGTCAATATAATTTGTTACAACCAATAGGAGAAATGAAAATAATTCCTAATGGATAGTAATTTGAAGTCGATTCGAGTCAATTAAATTAGGAAGATTTTGTTTTCGTTCGATTTACGAAAACAAGCAGTCAATCGTCGTATAACGTACTTGTGTGTCACTTCAATCAATAGTTTAACTACAAAAGTATCGCTTAACGCGAGTAAATCAATGTGTGTCTCGACTGTTAATTATTTCATTATGACTTTCATTATGAATTTAAATGTCACCAGACCTCTTCTGGATGCACTAACCTGACTAGATAAATATTGACTAAATCAATGATAGATAAGCACAAAACATTTATTGGTGATTTCTTATCCGCTCACAATTCGATCGACAAACGATCAAATTAGACAGATTGAGTAAGTAGTTAAGGTTAGATATTATATATACGCATCCCTGTTCGTCTAAACATCATATTACTATTTTAAAAAAGCAATTTATATACAACATAATTTATGCCCGATCGCTATGAAGATATTGGTCCCATGATAGTTTCCTCTGAAATTAAGTTACCTATGTCTCAAACTTTAGGTATTCACCAAACTTTACTTGAATATTTAATTGAATATTTATTTATGGTATCAATAACACACTTTGTTACTTTTTACTGTGCTTTGGCTGCATTTATATATATACTGACGGACTTTTTACATAGACATATAACATATAAACATATATATATGATCCTTATTCATTTGAATTCGGAGATTGTAAGTCGGTTTGTACCGTAGAGTCTTAAGTAGGACTTTACCAAACCACCAAACTTTACTTGAATATTTAATTCTTTATAGTTAAAAATAACGCACCACGTTGCCAGTTTTAAAAATGTTGAAATAAATAGAAATATTTCTGAGTTCTATATATTTGGCGAATGACACAAACAGAAGAATAACAAAAGAATAAAGACATTATGTACATCAAATAGACATATAAAAATAATTAACTGCCAGGGTGCTCTGAATTATAATCATGGTACAATAAAAAAACATAATAAGTAATATAAATTTAAGAAATTTACTAACCCCCTCATCGATAGAGGCTAGAGCAAAAATAGTAGAAGGCGAGATCTCTGGGTCGTTGTCACGGAGCGCTTTTTCAAGATGGCTGCTCGTGTCGTGGACCCCAGCTTTTATCTCGCAAAACCTGCAACATAACACCATATAATCAGGCTATCCTGGACGTCATGTACAACTTATCTAACAAATTAAAATTAAGCCTAGAGCCTCTGCAATTGTGTCGTAACATAGCATCGCTTAGTACCTAATCGATTGTTCCATGAAGAGTGCTCAGAAGAGATTATCATATTTCCTCCCTCTCTTTTCCTTCTCATTAGCACGTATGGTGACCTATGGAGACAGTTATTCACCTGTCCACCTCGACTTTACGCACAAAAACATTTTGTGACTCCTTTCTTCGTCGCGGAATTATATACTGGCCCCCAAATTCCCCAGCAATACTGGTTACAAGTTCCGAAAGGGACAGATGTTTGTTCAATAAACACGATTATCTGTTCTCGAGTCAGTGTTGTATATAATATAGGTTTGTATAAATCCTATTGTATAAAATTATGTTAAAAAATATTACCTTTTATGCCCTTCTACTTACCTCTCAGTGTTGGCTGTCCAGAGCACTATAACTTTGTCCAGCTTCTTCTTGTCGCGGAAGCTCTTGATGTCGGCGCGTATTTGGAGATACTGCTCGTGTTTCGTGCCCCGGATCAAATTGGTAGCGCGATCAGCCTGAAGAAAACATTGATCGTTAAGTCACGAAGGGCTAAGAAACTCTTATATTGTACTGGTTATAACTTTTAAGTTTTAAAGTTTATTTTTCTTTATTACACTAAATTCATTCAATAAAACTTCCTGCGAAGGACCAAAAATGAATATTAATCAAATGAATTGAAAATTGCAAAGAAAGCATTGCATCAAGCCTGCATCAAGTTTAAAAATAGTAATATTTGAAAATGCTACACTGCACCACATAGAATGTTTTATCTTCGAAACAGATCTGAACATTGGGAGCTAATTCTAAATGATCCATTGTAATAAGAGCAACTTTTGCTGTGTCATTGCTATCAATAATTATGCTATATGACTATGCAATATTTTGTAGTTCTTCCTAAATCTAAAGTAAGCGCTACTAGTATATTGTTTCAATACCGCGTTACAAACAATTAAGCTAAATTATAACAGTTATATTAAACGTCACAATTATATTGAAGGGTGATTAACATTTCCTGTTACTTAAAGCTATATTATACATTTTAAAGTGTTTTTTTCCTTTTAATTTATATAAAAACTAGTCTTCAATTCTAAACCTGTTTATTAAACAAAGACTATTAATTTTTCCGACCATATTATCATGTGTACCGTCAGGTAAATGACATATGTGCCACGCCATCAACGGCGCCGTGTTTTGTAAACTATGGATAAAATCAATGCCAGACATTCTGTCATAGACAATATTGAAGTTTGTAACCATCACCTTTTGGCTGCTTATTGTTAATTCTACACTGTTTCACTTGAATTCCGTGTCGATGCTTTGAGTTAATTTGAGAATTGTATCCTGTTGTTTGGTGGTTCGCTCTATAAAAGTGTAGCGTTTTATGGACACTTATTGCATAATAAGTAATCATTAGACTTTAAATCAATGCATTGTAAAAACAAAACAAGAGGCCCAGAGAGAACATTAGTATCTACATTTTTCGATGAACTCGACTAACCGCACTTTTCAATACACCGATGCATCACACTAATTATATGGAAAACTCTGTATGTAACTTATTGATGGTTAAAAAGCTTCTACACAAATTAAATAAGTAATAAACAAATTAAACTACGAATTGTTCGCTCACTGTATCATTGATAGCAAAATTATGTAAATCCTTAAATTTTTAGTTTTAAAGAAACCATATAGCTCCATCTTTCCATCAAAACCAGCAGTTCCGTTAACATTAACTAAAACTAAACTTAAGTTTCATGCCTCTCTTTCATTCCAATCAAACAATAAAAAGTTGGAAGACCAGTATTGATCATTTGTGGCAGCCCTTAGATTTCAATAGCCCCGTTGATTCCAGAAATTTCCAGATTCTTTGGGCAGTGATATGATGCATCTTCTCGGGTTGCTTGTGTGCTTTCCTAGGTAAGTGCTTCTTTTATGCATTAAAGGACCGCAGAAGCAGAAAACGTGAATTGCGATTTCGTGTGACTCCTGACAGAACCTACAAACAGCATCTTGCTTCATACCCATTGGAAACACGTATTTGGATTCTGGTCACTGTGCAGAATCTCTGTGCGAGTGGAAGACTTTAATAAATGTCAAGTTAGTTGACACTTCAATCATCCTTTGACTTATTTAAAGCGGCATGTTTTCGGTTCATTTTAGCAACGTCAAATTACGTCACCGGTGATCTGTCCTGTTCTGGTTGTGTTGAAAGGGAAATAGTCCAAACTCATTAAATTTTAGTCTGTGCACAACAGAAACGCGCCCTGGATTTATATTCATATTATTTTCAAAGATTGAAAAATCTAATGTAAAAAATCTATGTTTTTTAATTACAATTTATCTATAACATTAATCGCTACGAAAAGCGTTGTTTACTTGATCTTACAATATTTAATATTATTGTCATAAATTAATATTTAATATACATCACTATAAACAACTGAATATGATTAATTTTCTAATACGAGCTAATTGCATTTCGCTTAGCGTAGATTTATACCAAACTTAATAAGGACGTTCCTACATAGCATCAATAATCGTGACGTTTTGACAAAAACTTATTACAAAATCGTGAGCCCTTCGGGGAAGTGTAATAAGAGTTAAAATTCTTTAGCGTCATCTTCAACATGGGTTCACGACGATTCTGCCGACTAGTCCGAAAATTTATCGTCACAAAAATATATTAATTACAGTTTCAATTCAACCGACTGATATATTTTTCTCTTTTACTTCAAAATACTGCCTATAGAGGTTGAATAGTACAATTTTATATCATGACGAGAATATATTCGCAAGTCCCTTTAGGCCGTGAACATATCGCCTTATAATCAAATCAAAGCTTATAATAGATTGGCGTGTATAATGGGGATCAATACATCGTTGCTGAAGTCAAAGAGAAATTTAATAAAGACACAAGTAGCATTACTTTGGATAGTATATATTATAGAATGTCCTGTCTTAAGCCATTACTAATTGATACCATTTTTAAAGGAAATTATTATTAAATTCCCAAAGCTAATAACACACTTTGTTACTTTTTACTATGCTTTGGCTGCATTTATATATATACTGACGGACTTTATACACATACATATATATTGTAAAATATACACACACACACACACACATATATATATATATGATCCTTATTCATTTGAATTCGGAGATTGTACGTCGGGTTTGTATCGTAGAGTCTTAAGTAGGACATTTTACAGGTTTCTACTGAAAATGGAACATTGGATTATATGCTGATTATCTTCGTTTGTTTTGTGCGCGTAATATCAATAATATTAAAGCTTAGGGCCAATTGCCGAGGTGCTGCGTTGACTATACCGTGAACACGCTTGTGTGTCACCCTTGTCGTATATTATATAAGTTTTAAATAAAACAAGCTATATACGTTACTCTTTCACGAGTAACTCAGTTCATAAAACGTGTAGGTACATAGCAACAACATTCGACGACAAACAAGACCATATATGGCATGCAATTCCAACCTAATTTTTACCACCAACTGAATTATATAACACGTTGTTATTGAATGCTCTTCTGACTATTCTCAAGCATGAATTCAATCCAGTATTAACACTAGGAACTTTTAAGTGTTTACAACTCTTCCTGATATACACCACTTTTGTAATAGATATATAAACTTTAAAAATCTAAAAATGAGAAAATAATCAGGTGTTCTATATATTTCAGTTAAATAGTTATTTAAATAATTATTTTAGTGTTGGTCCCATAGGAAAAGTTGTTCATTTTGATGAGAGAGTAATATGCTACAGTTGTCTTAGTAAAATATAGTAGATGCATACACTTTGTTCTATATCTTCTTCTTATATATAAAAAAGGCTGCTTGTTTTTATCGCAAGGTTTCGCCTAATGTAAAGTTACTTAACATAGAGCCTACTTCAAAATTATATTTTTAAGTAATAAAACTTTGATATTTATTTAGGGTTATCCCTAAACACACAGGGTTGTTTTGAGTGTTTATCGATATTTCCAGAAACTGAAATGATTAAAATCAGATACTCTTATTTAGTTATCAATTAACATCTATAGACAACGTAAAAGGTTAGTACTATTTATAAAGAAATCTTTTTCAATAGGTCCGTGAAAGTACAGTTAGAAAAAAAGGTCAGCTTCAATATATAAACCAAAAATAAATCAAATATTAGTGTGAATAGCAACACCCAACAGTCTGTCAACACTAAAATTGTCGTGATAATGATTTTATGTCAGTTACAACTTACGTAAAATCATATTTAAATATTCTCAATTTTGAAGTCATATTTGAAAAATGATTTTATTCAAAATTTTGAATTCTAATCAAATGTCTTTCATCGATATCGATAAGTAAGATATTTGTGTAACAAACCTAAATACACTTTTAAGTAACCGCATAGTGCAGTTTTGTACTTACAAAGCTTCTTGATAATTAGATTATTCTATAACGAGCAACATACGTAAAGTTAGAATTGATAAAAAGTAATGTATATCCAAAAAACTTTATCTACACAATATTTCCACCGTTAAAAAATCTAACTACACGAGGATTAAGAATCTCGTGTCTCTGCATGTGAATAATGGTTCCGAGAATACAGAACTGTACAGGTACTAGGATAATTACCTGGTTAGCAGCGATGAAGTCTGGGTCGTATATGGCAGGCCGCGGCTTCATAGCAGCCATCTCCTTTCTCAGTTTCTGCTGTAGGTTGTAGTCAATCACCTTGGCGCGCACCATCGATTCTGCTAGGTTCAGCGGACTAATGTCCCACCCATCGATCACTAGCTCGAGGAACATAATGTTTACTTTAAATTGGAATACGAAATAATTTTAAATAAAAATTTACTAGTAAATGTTTAACGTAACTTTACAGTCTGTCTTTAAATTTAGATACGAAATGACACCGCGTATAAAAATTAAAATTATGGATCAGGAAACTGGAGGCTGCCTGATATACGATGAACTCTACTAACTATGTCATAGAGTAGAATTACGATGTAGCAAAATATAGCTAGTCAATGATCTGAATAGAAAAAATATATATAAATAAAAGAAACACAAAACTGTAACAGGTAAACTTTCATTAAACTAGCTGTAGCAGGCAGGACATATACAACTTGATGAACAATAATTTCAAAATTACTATATTACTTAAATGAAACTCCAGGTAAACTTATCTTTAACCATAAAAGCAGAAACCTGAATTGTGAAGCCAAGACATTTCACAATTCAGGCCACATCTTCGTATTAGTCTTTTTTAAAAATACCTTTCAAATATTCCATTAAAATTAAAATAAATAAAAAAATATCGAGTAACATTTATATCAACTCACCTAGATCATCCGGGTTTATCATGGGTAAAAGTTGCGACATGGGGACATACACATCTTGGCCTTTCTCGTCAATGCCCAGTCTTACTGTTGTTGCTTGTGTTATAGAACCGAACCTAGCAACGAAAAATAATTTTTTTTCTTATATACTTAACATCAATAGTATTGGGTCGTTTATAACAAAACCATGTAATTTAGTTTCAAAGATCTCTTTATTTCAACGTTTGTTATATATATGCTTATATTATATATACATATTATTATTATTAGAAAGATAATTTAATAAGCGACTTAGCAATGCTATTTTCAATTCACGTTAATAGTTCTTTAGAAATTGAAGAAATATTGAAACCTAAATATTAAAGGAGGCCCAGATTTTTATATTCAGCCAGTAACACTTTTTTGAACAAAAATTTAAGTCCCTTTGAATTGAATTTGTATAGACTCACACTTCTTATTTTATGTAAAACCAAAAAATCAAGTATTTTTGTCTATAAGTGTTGCCAGTTATGGTTGTAACCAGAAGGCCAGTTAGGTATAACTAACTAAAAATAACTCTTCTTTTATATTACTAGTACTTTTATAAGGCAATATGAATCATAAAATTTCATAAATTTATTATATGTTTGCATATATATCTGAGTAATGTTCTCAAAGAGGTTAATTGGCAATAAATGTAAAATAATGAATATTAATCAAAATGTTTACCAGTTAGAATCCAGTGTCCCATTCTTGGTGTTCCATGTGAGCTGATGACGGTTAGCCAACACTGCAGCAGTAAATGTAGAGCCATTGTTGCCCCCCCAGCCCACCAGCATCACACCAACTTTACCAACCTTTCTATCAGTTCTTATGCTCAGCGACTTTTTGAATGGTTGTGCCTATTAAAATGGCAAATCAAAATTAGTACAAAAAGAGTTGTATGTGAAAAACATAGATTCAATGTAAATTATGTCATCTAGATTTATTATTTTAACATTTTCGTACATAAATGTTATTGATACAGGTCATATTTCAGCAGATTCATCACGATTAAAGAGTCACAGTACTTGCTTTGCACGCAATGGATTAATCAACACAAGCGCTAATTGGCAAGACAGGCGTCATTATATTTTCCACAGATCTCAATTCGCTGTATTCGTATGTAAGCAGCGTATGGTAAGATGTCGGCGAACGTAACTATCGTAAGGTACGAAAATCTCACTATATGTTTAAACAAACATATAGTGAGATTTTAGTACCTTACGATAGTTAACAACTATATAATATATAGTAATATATAATATATAGTTTATATAGGTGTAAATATAAAGGTTTATAGTTTTTTAACCGATTTTAAGCATTTATTTCAATAAAATAGATATTCTAAATCAAATAAGCTTTGCAAAATATCTCTTTCATATTTGTATAACAACATAGTCATGAATGACATAATATAATTAAGTTGTAGATAAATAAAGAAAATTATAAACAACCATTTTGTAAAAATTAAATTAAATTTTTAGAAGATATTTAGAAAATCCTGTTTTTTGTGTCTTATGACACATCTATGTCAAAAGGTTATGAATATTATAAATAGTATTTTTAAAGACTTTAAAATTCATTTTTTGATCATACTAATTTAATTATATAATTTTTCATTATTAGTATCGATATATTCGTATAACAATCAATGTAATAATTGTCCATTTATAAGTATTGGCTTAACTATTGCATTTGATATTCCCTGTAAGTATAATTGTAAGCGCATGCATAATCAAATAAAACGTTGAGAAATTATGTTTTTTTACATTATTTTATTTCGCATGCCGTGGCTGTCCGGAAATTAAAAAGTTTGCTTGATTTAATGTTTATGAGGTATGATTTTTTACTTAACCGTCTTAAATATTTTTTTCCTTGCCAACCAGTTCAATTTCCAACAAGCAAGACCCGTTAGGGTCTTATTGAAAGGTTTACTTTAATTATAATACAAAATGTTGCCAAGTATACCTTTTTAGCCGAAATCTGCCTTCGAATGTACAAAGATAAAATGTACTAAATTAATTATTGGCTATTTTGTCATTTATGAGATTTATTCTTACCAAAATAAATATTACATACCGATTACTCATCAAAGATTGAGAAACCACCTTTAAAGGAATGTTAATTACAGCAGTTACAATGTTAATTACATTAATTAATAGTTATTTTGGCTATTTCATGGAACATTATTCATAATAAATACAACAATTACTACAAGTTTATTAGTTCAATTTATTTTTAAACAATTGTTTCAATCCTCCGTAAGCACGAGAATTTTCTTTGATTTTCATTACGGCTTGCCTTAACCATCTATGTAATAATCTCAGAGAAAAAAACTTATGGGGTTTAAATCTACAGGGCAAAAAATCAGGCCGCCACGCCTAATAAACCGTCTCGGGAAAGTCTGATTAAGTTTATCTCATACCTCTCTTTTATAGTGGCACGGAGCACAATTATATTGATATATCATTCTTCTTGTTAAATTGTTATAGGAAAGCCAAATATTTCGTTCCATTTAAGCTAACTGGCTATTCGAAAAGTTCTATAAATTCCCCATGGACAAATTCACACTGTACCGTCTTTGAAAATTTGATGGCCTTGTGGGATTGTGGGTCCAATGGCCCAACTGTGGAAATTATAAATATTAAAAAACCTGGGTCTTTCAAATCGCTATTCGTCTGCAACATTATTAAACAGAAAGTCACTCGTCATGCATAATCTGCAGGTTGTAATTGTTGCACGCGTAAGATATGAAAGGCATTGTAGCCCTGTGAAAAATTAAAGTTGTAAATTCAAGTCCTATCGATTAAGATCTTTCTAGTTTCACCGTTTAGTGGGTTTTGACAGTGACAAGCAACGTGAGCGAGCTTCGAATACGGTAGAGTAATTAAGCGGTATTTGGGCAATAAAATTATCTCAACTGACTTCAGTATCCTTATAGCTGACGTTCGTGGTACACCTGACCTTCTTAAGATTGATTTGGTACTAGTCGATAGATCTCTTTCCACTTGTTCCACAACTACATTAATCTACCATTCTGGATTATCCGTCCTTGGATGAACTGCGTCCAGGAAATCGACCGGCCATAAATGCTTCCGTTGTTCTCCTAGCCCTTCTAATTACTCACGGTAAAACCTTGACTATAAAAGCCCATTTCCTTGGGCACCACAAAAAGATAAATGCATCTTCCCGTATTCACTCAAAGAATAGCTCATGTTTCAGAACAAATGTTAAAATTAATCAAAATCCGATACACGAGCACAGGCTGTTTCCTGTGCTACACATGTAGATTATAAATCACCGGGATATTCAGAGTCCAGTATCTGAAAGTATCGACAACAATACCAGGAGCAGTAGTAACACGAGCGAGAATGGACGGAGCAAGACGAACGAGGAGAGAAAGATAGGCCGCGCTATAGACGACTCAGTGACCCCTCCTTCCTCTGTTCGGGGCGCACGTAGTCCTCTGCCCATTGTGATCCTAGCGTCTGCCAGAACTTTTATTATTTATTATCTGCTAAAGATGGAGGAACCAGATGATTTTCAGATGATAAATGCTAAAATAAATAATTAATTTAGAATATTTCACCTTTGTACCTTAGAAGGCAGACTAAAAGGGCTATCGAGCATTACTTGTTCGTATTACAATTAAAGGTTAGGGCTCAGTTTTTAAAATGACTTAGAAGTCAAGGAACTTTTTTTTAAATTTATTATTTACAGTTGAAAATTCAACTGTGGCTCACTTTAACCTTATTTTTTTAATTTCGATCGATATTTTTATAAAGTACATTAATGGCAGGAAGGTGGGTAATTTTATGTACAAGAATAGGCTACAAAAAATAATCAAAAAGTAAATAAAATATTTTACTAAATAATTCTTAAAATGTAAAAAATATATAAATACTTAGGATATTTAGTAGTAGTACTCATGTCAGCAATCTAAAAAATTTGAAAATATTCGTTTGATATGTACACACCAAGTGTACTAAGTGTCCTGTATGTACACTTGTTGTACACATACAGGACACCTATTGAATTTTACACTCTTCTTCATGATTGTGACAAACATTTCGTTTCTGGGACTGTTTTAGTAAGGGTGTACTCATGCTAGCTCAGAGTCAAAGTGCATCAAAGTGCTAATTTAAAAGTTAAAATAGAAAATGTATCCTAATGTTAACATTATAACTCAATTCCCACGCTTTTTACATAAAAGTATGAGCTTTTGTTGTTGACATAAAGTAATGTTTTTGTTGTTATAATATAATATTTCACAGACTCACGCCCATTATCTAGTACAAATTAAGCATCATAAAGATAGTATAATATAAATAAATATCATAAATATTCTAAATAAACAGACAAACATCCATATTTTTGTATCTATTTTATACAAATATTTGCCCCTACTAGAATAATAAACATTATATTTCATAGGACAAATTATATTCTAATTATATTCTACTTTTTGTGTTTGTAGGCCCATCATGGAGAGCTTTCTTTCGAAAATTGAACATGGTAATGTAACGGTGCCCATCTAAATGCATATCCTTCTATGCACTTTAATTCTGATCTAGCATGAATTAACCCTAACTGCTCAATTAAATTTGTAATATTAATTAATATTACTTTGGAAATACACTGACCATTGACTCTATTTTATGCACAACAATTTATAAACCCTGCTTTAAATTTTATGGTTAGTTCATAAGACATTTAATTAAAACTCTTGCTATTGTTTTATTTTATTCATATTTCTGCCTTTTTTTGTTTCTTATTTATAGTTAAGTCAAATAATTTAGTTTAAATTTTATAACAAGTTATTTTTAGAGCGAAAACGGGGCAGATTAACAGAAATTCACTCTACATTTTCAAACTAACAATTAGTGCTTTCATTAGAATTTTTACAATTACTGAAATAGTCTCATGCATGGGTAATGCATAATATTTTATTTAACTCATTGCAAAATTCTCATTGGATATTTTCATGATAAGAGAAAAATAAAATAGGTTAAGGGACATTTATGCAAATAGATTTATTTTTGGGCTACTGTAGACACACTGACCAAATAAGTAATACCAAGGTAACATTGTTATGCCATCGTTTTCATTGGTCTTGCGTATTAGCATTTATTAGTAATAATGGCAATATTCCAGTTGCAGTGTGACTTGCATAGGGGGGCTTTGGTAACAAAAGCTCTAAAAAATTTGACACAAGCTAAATCATAAAAGAAAGCCTTCAAAGAAAAAATTGAATGGTAGCAGAGTAATAAATATGTAAGTTAATATTCTTACAATATGCTATCTGAATGCGTAAAATAAATTCTATAATAATTATGGAAATATAAATAAATAATAAAAGAAAATTTTAATTATAATAAAAACCAACTTCCCTGTTTATTTATTTGCCGGTAAATCATACGCCGTGCAAGAACGTAAGACAGAAAATCAGAAAAGGTAATTAAACAAACTTACCACAAGTTCATTGCCATTTTTTGTTACCAAAGTTTCTTCATAATCATACTCTGCATAAATGAATTCGTCGGCATACTTAATATTAGGACTTGAAACCACTAAGTTTGTATTTTTCTTCATTTTAAATCAATAAAAGAAAATTGGCTCGGGCCTTTTGAATAAGGTACTGTTTAGATTTTGATAAATAGAACACGATAGTTCAATTTACTTTTTTTATCACGAAATACACAAGAGAATGCAACGATACTAAATAAATTTAAATATGCGCTACAATTCTTTCGGTACGAGGTGAACGACTGGTTCGCGACTGTCATAAATATTTGACAGTAGAAGTGAAGTGATAGAGAATGTATCGATATACAATCACATGCCATTATTATTTTAAAATATATGATATCTCGTTGAAAAAGCAGTGTAAATGTTATTATTGTCTAACTTAGATCAATGCTAGATTCTGGTTGAAGCCTTAAAGATATAGCCTGAGGTGATAGTGAAGGAAACATCGTGTTTGGGAGTGATAAAAACGCAGAAAACCGAAACTCCACGCAATCTAAGGGCCTTGACAACATGCTCTCTGCTTTCTCAGCAACACATCGTTTCAGATTCTTTTTTCCATTAGTTTGTGATAAAAAACTGGATTATTATTTAATGTAATTTCTCAATAATCTTAAAATTTATAAGGTTGAATACAACTTTATAATTTTGAATTTAAATAATGGCAGTTACAAAGATACGTGGATGTGTCGTATCGTATCAATTCTTTAACGCTATTGCTTAGTGAAAAATGTATATGATTGGACATCTACACTCGCCAGCTATCTATCGATATCTAACTAGCGATCGTGAATGACAAATCACATACAATTTAGATTAAGCGATTGAAGGTAGCTATTATGAAAAGCATATTGTCTAAGGTTCTACTCTACTGAGAGAACTCATTAGCTTACTTATTATAACAGCTTTATTAGTAAGCACATAGGCCGGCAGCACTGGAAAGATCTTTATGAATTTCTTCTTGTAAGTATACAATTTCATATTATATTAATTAAAAATCAAATAAGATGTGGCAATAATATACTTACTGCATATAAGTTTTAAATTTTAGTATATAATAGTTATGTTGTTATTGTTAGTTGTTTATTTTAGTGTCTTATATGAATGTTATTAATGGAGCCGGACAATTTAATACATTTAAAAAAAACACGTATTTAGCTTTAAAATACCTAACGATTATTAATATATTTTCGATATGCTATATCAATAAGAATACAGCTCTAGTATAGAACCAACAGAATGAATGATAAAATTGATGAACGAATGAGGTACAATGTTACCATAGTTGTTGGCAAAGTATTGTTACAGTAAAATTATCAAAATGTTAAAAGAATTGAAACGAATCTTTTGAAAGTCCTGCATCCAGGGCTCCCGCCATAGATTAGAAAGAGTATGTCGCCCGCTTTTGATGCGTATTGCGCGCCTTGTTTATAGTATACAATTTCAAACTGTCTTGTTAAATTACTTTGTTAATTGAAAAAAACTATATTTTTCATTTGACAAAGCGCTCGCTTCGCTATACTGATAACGTATTTCGATTACAATTATCTATTTGCACCATATGCAATTCGATAATCGAATTCAAATCCTAAGTGTAAAAATTTGTGTGTATTGATATAAGTTCTCGCTTAGCAATCGAGTGCCACTGTCAAATACAATACATTAGAAATGCATCTTATATAAGCCCTCAAGCCTTTGAGACTACGGGCCTAGGAAGTGAATAAAGTGCATCTTGTGTAGAAAATATGCACTTCATTCACTTCCTGCTTTACACTTGCACTTTATTCATTTTGATAATCGCAATCGAATCGCTAAATGAAGAATGTATGGGATTTGACAATTGCGCTTGATAGTTAAGCGAATATATATGTCAAATCACACATTTTTTACATTAAGTGATTTGATTTCGATGATTATAATCCATCTTTTCGAGGCTCTTCATGTTAATCGCAATCGGTTTGCTTGATGTAAAAATGTGAAGCTCTCGAGCGTAATTGTCAAATCCCATTCATTTTTCATTTAACGATTCGATTGCGGCTATTTAAATGCATATTGTGTAGGCCCTCTGTTTTGTATTTGTGCTACAAACATAGCTTCCGGAAGATCCTTTATTGTAAAGATACCCATATACCTATAACTATATAGATAACTTTACTATTATGTCGTTTAGCAGATATTTGGCATTAACACGTAATTTTATATATTAAATGTATAATAAAAATATATAATAAAAAGTTATATATATGTACGATATCATTCTTAAAACTCTGGAAAAATATATAAAATTTCAATATCTGTATATTGCATGCATTGCAGTCTGCAGGACGACCACCCACAAAACTTATAAATAAATCTCAGAATAGTCTTAGTGTCAAAGTTATAAGGACCAAATCCGCGTGACTTGTTTCAGAAAGGTAACAGTAGTGAAAATCATATTTATACTTAACTATAACAAATATATCTTACCTTCCTACATAATAGATAGTCCTATAATAATATTGCTATCTCACATAAAATCAATAATGTAAGAACATATAATAAATACCTAGTTGTATTTATCGTGGTAGGTTTTCATAATTTAATATTCATGTTTCATGAACTGCTCATGCGCCCTTCTCTTTCTAGTCATAAATAAAATAATACAACAACATAGTAAGTAGATGGGACTATTCGTTGGGTGTAGCTGTAGGAAGGAATCTTAAAAAAACAACGTATACTTTACTTGTGTGCGTATGCTTGTGTATGCTACGAATGGAAAGAGATTGATGTATTTGTTAGGTAGTATTCGGTTAATGCACTCTGAATGTACTTGCAAGTTTTTAATTTAATGGGCATTTATGAAACATCTCCCAAATTTATAACATTTTTCAGGCTATATTATAATTCCATATTACTTAATTGCAATTATAAGAAAATATAAAGAATTAGATCGAAAAAATATTGAACGAAATGAACTTTGAAAATGTTAATCGTTGCACTCATCGTACTGGCTACTTTAAATTATAAGTACTTAAATGTATTATTATTATTATTATATAAATCTAGAAACATTCTCGCTCAGAATGTATGTGCGCTGCCTATAATACAATAAAGTTGTATATTAATTACGGTATAATAAAGCATGCGGGGGACGAGGGGGCGCGCCGCGCTCTCATATTCCGTATATTGATTGTGTGCGAGGGGGCCGGGGCAAGGAGGGGGCCACGGCGTGCCCCACTCTGTTTTTTACGACACGGCTTTCTGTGTAACATAATTATTGTATTTAATTTTGTGAAATGTTTCGGTGTTATTTGTGAAAAATTTGGAAGTCGGGAAAGTGAATTCGAGGTAAGGAAGACAAACCGGTGCGGTATATTTTATAAAAATCGTGTTGTCCAATAAAATTATATAAATTAAAGTTCTAAATTCTGTCGGCGGTACGTACCTATATTACACTGTCATACCGCGTACGTATAGTGTTTTTTACGGGCATCGTTCTAAAAATAAGTTGTAATAATTATAATTTTATGTAGCGGTCGCAGTTGAGTCGGTTTTCTGTCGATTATTTAGCAGATGTGATTTAGTGCGATTATTGTGTTTTAAGAGTGTTTGTGACGGTCCAGATGCAGGGGTTGGTGAGTGATAAGACGTTCCACCTGAAGTGGAACAACCACCTGCAGAACTTGAGCCAGCTGTTCACGACGATTTACTCGTCCTCCGCACTCGCAGACGTGACGCTCTCCTGCCGTGACGGAACCCTCAAAGCACACAAACTTGTGCTTTCAGCATGCAGTCCATACTTCGAACAGATATTCAAGTTAGTATAGTGTCCCTTATTTGAAAATGAATTCAAAACCACTGAGTTATTTGAGTCTTTTATTTCCATTAATTTACGGATAGTTTCATTAGTTCTAAATGACATCATTCCCTTATTTTTTAGTTAGTTATTTTTATGTCTGAATGAATTAGTGAACATTGAAACAAATTAACACACACTTATATTTAAAAACTGTTTTTGTGTAATTTTAGGTTACATTTTTTTAGAAAGGAAATCATAATACATCATAATTTTCTTTTTTCTTACTATACTCTTAGTTAAATTCTAAAATATGATTAATATAGTGTAAAACCATTTAAGCTAATTGATCATGAAGATATTTTATTGCATGATAAGAAAGAAAACAAATTATACTATTTTTGCTGATAAAATAAGTTATTGATTTGAAATGATTAAATTTTATCACTGGTTTTTGTTGTAGGGACAATCCATGTCAACATCCTATTGTAATCTTGAAAGGGATCCCTTTCTCAGAGATCAACCTTCTTGTGGAGTTTATGTACAAAGGTTCAGTGGATGTCCAAGAGTTGGATCTGCAATCCTTGATGCACACAGCATCAGAATTGGAGATCCGTGGGCTTGCATATGAGGCTCGAGACAATGCCGCACAGATGCTAAATGTTAATCTGGAATATCCAGCCTATCCACAAACTCAGGTGTCAGCACAACAATCATTTCCTCCATCCAGAACAGACGTTGAAAGGTTGAAACAGGTAAGAGCATTTTCTAAGAAAATATTCTAATTTTAAATCATTGTCATCATCGACCTATAATCATCTCACTGCTGGGTATAGGTACTCTGTAGATGGGAGCATTTGGGAAGCTTAAACCATAACACCATTAATGGGTGAAAATGATAGCTGAAACAATCTGGACCATTAGTTTCATAGGCAGGGAGGAATTAGAGATTAAATTTTGATCAATTCATCAGGGATTAACTATACCGAATGTTGCTTTGTTATTTTTATCAAAACCAGAGCTCACATACTACGTCCACATCAGGTGTCCCCTCATACTCTTATTTTTAATAATAGGTTTTTAACATATTAGCTAATAAATTATTAGGTTATTTTATTTTATTATAATCAAAATCTTAAAATTTATGAAAAAAGCTAGTTTTACACAATATCTTCTTTACCATTTTTCAGTAAACCATAAATATAACCTTTTTGAATATTATGAGAAATTTGAAACAGTGTTCACTATCGCAGAGACAGTAATTGCTAGTTTTTTTAAAAGAAAAATATGAATTGTTTTAATCTGTATAGCATAGGCATTGACATACAATTTATTGTGTGACCTGTGAGCCAGTGCCGCATGACACCAACATTTTATATTTTAAAATAAAACATGTGCAATATTACTTTATTCTTGTGAAATTCATATTGATGATTCAAAATATTAGCATGTAAAGAAAAAAAAATATTAATGTTGTTTGAGTTTCGCTAATTTTACAATTTAGTGGCAAGAAAGCAAGGGAATAAAAAATTCTAAATTTGAAAAGCAATAATGTAAAATTACAAATTTGAAAAATGGGTAGTTAATTAAGGTTATATAAAATTATTCAAATTCTATCTCATAAATAGATATTTAATTTACATTTTACCAACCTTCTTTAATTACTATTTTAGTGATGCAGAAGGGAATAACATCACTTATCTGTAAAAACATACTTATTTCTATATAATTTTGCATTACATAGATAGGTATTCTACTGATCAATCATTATCCCACTTTTTTATTTTTTGTATATCACATCACATCAGTAACAAAAATAAAAGTTTGACCTATCTAGGACCACCCATGGCGAAAGTGGCTTTGTTTTCGTAATCAACACCACGCACGATTTATAAATATTTAAAAATATTCTTGGACTCAACATCTATTGCCTTTACCTTCTGTAAGGGACCGCAATTCAGTAGAAAATATTACTTTTCTGGAAAGTGCCCAATTTTGACACTTTCAAGGCGAATTTGTGGCTTATGACACATTCAGTTTTAAATTAAATCTTCTTGGGGCACGATTCATGCTACGGCGGTAAATACGGTTCCTAGACACTGTCCACTTCATTTAATAATTTTCGTGAAGGAACCAGCTTTAATATCTGCATCCAAGATGCATGCTGAGGCGGCAAATACGGCTCATTCATACTGACCACTTTGTCACATTTAATGTTAGTTTTAGTGCGGGAACCGTCTTCAATATGTGGATCCCCGATACCAAGCCGGCAATTTCTCATCTCATCTCATCTGACGGATGTTTGTGTGATATAATCAGGAATAATATTTACTGGACTGGAGACATTTTTGATGCTAATAAAGATCTAACTTGAAGCTATTGAACAAGTTTTCTCTTAAGAAATATATATTATGTCGGCCAGTCAAATCGTCATTCAACGTTAATGCCGAATAAATCAGTAGTAAGTAAGTAAGTAGGTAGGTAAGTATTTAATAATCAATAGTCATGATGTTGTACATACAAAATTAAATATTCTCTAATTTCAAAGTTTAAGAACAAAATTTTTAATATTTAAGTAAATATTTTAATAATTAATATCGTATCAAGATGTAAAATTTTAATGTATGACGTCGTAAGTACGCGGCTATTACTGCGTTATTTTCAGTTCAGTCATGAAAAGTAAATAGTTTTATCTTGTTATTAGTCAGATATTTTATCATTTAACAAACGTGAAATTATTGTTTTAATATTTTTGAGTCAATTCCAATGCATGTTTTCCTTTAGTTAGCTTGTGTCGAGGGATCTCCTTGTGACGTCAAAAGCGAAACTAATTCGTAGAAATAAGTAATTTAAACTTTTAGGATTTGCGGTTTCTATATTGAGGAAATAATTTTACTGCATTGACAGTGAAAGGTGTAAGGAAAAATGGGAAATTTTCTGTAATAGGAATGATGTTGGTCCAAACTTTTCATCGTCTTTTAGTCTGTAACCGCATCGATTAATGGCTTGATGGTAGGATGGTTCCTATACTTTATTTGAAATAACACTGCAGCTCATATCTATTACCTAGCATATAATAGCTCATATGTATTACACCGTAATATATATTAACATATGTATTAACAATATTATCACCGTATCAGCATCGCCTTACTGTTCCAAGAGGATACGGTACTGATCTTGATCTAACAAAGAGTATTTTAAACGTGGGTTCATCGTTTTATAACAATAAGAATCAATCAAATTACATCGAATAAAATGTTTCATTAGCTGAGTGTAATAGAGCCGATGCCGATGATGAAGTGAACTGAAATCAGTTTACTCGCTGTGCTAAATGCATAAATCTTCAAGTCCTGCTACTAATTGATTCAAAGCGTCCAATAAAGTCCAATACAAATAAGCTTCCATAAGCTCTCTTACCCCCCTGCAGGTACAGGACAAAACAATGAATAATGTAACTAATATGCTTGCAATATACAGTTCGAGATGCTGTATAAAGTGTGTACCGGTCTAAATCAATATTGCTTGCTGCGCCCTTCGCACCGTCGTGTCAATATTACAAAGATATATCTACATATAATTAAAACCATGCAGTTCGTCGCTCAAATTGAACTTTCCAGATCGCAGTCATAATTTTATCGATGTCAATGTGTTCTTTTTATTTAAGAAGCGTACAAAAAGTTTATTTTTCGTAGGCTACAAGCAACATGCCGGTGTAGTGCTATACTAATCCTTAGGTACAGAAAAAAAAAACAACAAACCTGTTGCGAAGTCTACGGCATTTGCTCACCCTCAGGCATGGCTCGGGGGCGCTGTAATTTAAGCGCTCTGGTTCCGATAACGAAATCAAAGCAACTTAAATGGTTATTGCTGGATGGGTTAATCAAATTTGTGGATTCGAGAAGCTATGCTTTGTTTATAACGGCTTAAAACTTTTCATATATAGAAAGAGCCAGCAGTGTGATGTAGGTTTGTTGACGTTTGCCTCACTTAAGGTCGTTTATTATATTAAAACACATTTATTCCGGATGTCAAGGTTCATATAAAATAAATAAATTAAAATAACCTTAATCAATGGATCCAACTACGGAAACCATTATTTCATTTCATTTGTGTCCCTCTAGGCAAAGGTCTCTGGCAATCTTCGCCATTCTTCCTTGCTTTTTGGCACTAGCTACCAATCGAGTAAAATTATATAATTTCAAATTTACTTAATTTTATTTACAAAAACACAATATATACATTTAAAAATTATTTAAATCAAGCAATTTCTTTACTTTAATTACTGAGTTTCAGATAAATATAAATCATATCAGTTCTAGAAGTAAAAGAACCTTTTCTAGAAAAGGCGGGAATCTTCAGTAAATTCATTCAAAAGCTAAGTCATTCCCATAAGATGCTTAATTTTAAAAACAAAAGGATGACGGAAGCAGGAATGAATCGACGGTGACAGTATACACATACCTAAAGTAACTTAGACACGACGAATCTTCAATAATTCATAGAAAGATTTTTTTTAGAATTTAAACTAATGGCATCATTATAATAATAATAATAATGAATATTAAAGTTGACAATTTATCAAGTTTAAACTACCTACTCTAAATGTAGTAAATACAGACAATTATATTTATCAATATAAATATGTACCTCAAATAATACTAAATTACAAGATAAATATTTCGAGGTGATAACTTTGGTTATAAAAATAATATAATAATAATTTTAAGATAAAAGTATTTTTGTGACGCAAATACATATATTACATAGTTATATTATTATTATCATGATATCTGGAGTGAAAATGCGGTGCTTATCATTACGAAAAATAGTTTATAATTATTATGTGCCCATTTATCTTATTGATTATTTATTGAACATACAAATTATAATAATTATTATTTCTAGAAGGATCTTTTGTTAATTTGATATTGGATATTTTTCCACATTTACTTACTTAAACATAAAGTTTCATAGAATCGTGGCTTAATCGATATTGTATTAGCGAGAAATCTATTTATAGTTTTCATAAGGTACTTGTAGTAACTGGTGTTTGCAATAAATCGTTCGAATTTTTTTTACATAAGATATCATAGAATCAAACTATTTTCCATTTTTTATTTAGATTCACTTGTATCAACAATCTATGATGCGGGCTGAAGAAATCCGCCGTCGTCGTCGCGATGACAACCCGGGAACCCACACTGCTGTGAACAACATCCTTGCTGCTGCCGCGCGGGAAATGGAAGAGGCTAGGCATGCCGCTAGGGGCGGGGAGAGGATCGTGGCCAGCATACAGACTGAGCAAGAAGGTAAGAACTTACCATTTTATACGTGCTAAATTCAAGGTGGTTTAAAAGAAGTGTACTCAAACCAGCATACATATCGAATTTGTGTATATGGTTCTTTGTATATTTGACTAATATTTATCTTTAATAAAAAAATAATTTATTGGATTGTGTAAAATTCTTTCCATTTTCATCACGGTGAGTTTTTGCTATATTTAGTTTTTCTCCTTAGTTTCTAGATGCTACATAAAAATACATTTAATGGATTAATAATATAGTTAATTCGTAACTACTGGCTAAGAATTTTAATACT
Organism: Acentria ephemerella; assembly: GCA_943193645.1. Taxonomy (NCBI): domain Eukaryota; kingdom Metazoa; phylum Arthropoda; class Insecta; order Lepidoptera; family Crambidae; genus Acentria; species Acentria ephemerella. Next base: position 9,281,178 of record OW971891.1, read on the forward strand.
ATATAGTTATTAACTAAATTGAAAACGAAAATAGTTTTGTGACTATTTGCTACCGTGCTATGTGTGTAAGCTGCGTACGCGATATTATAGGAGTTTTTGTAGGAGTTTTAGAGGAGCTTTAATTAGCCGTACTGCATTTTTGGACGCACCTCTTAATGACTAGCTCACAAATCACTATTGCAAGTAAAGCATTTGTGGAAGTGCGGAGTTTCTTTGAAGTTATCCCTGCTGAAATGGATTAATGATCACCAGGGTTTCCGCTACACCTGTTCTTTGCATATCCTAGTCTGCCTGCATAATTAACATGTACGAAGCATTCGAGGCATGCCATTGTACAAACTACATTAACTTCCACTTCTATACCTCAGCTAGCACTACTAGCGTGTTGTTTAACTTAAAGGAGAAGAGCGGAACTGTCATCTTGATGGTAAGATCGACTGACTTTATCGTATTATTGTAAGAACCAAACTTGTCAGTGACTTACAACCATTATAAAATTTGCTAACTGTTACTGTCAAATGGCAAAATCAATATAATAAGTATTAATTAACATAATTCCTACACGAAGCTACTTTTACTTAATGATTGTTAGTATTATTCGACAACTAGTAAAGGTAGAGAATTTAAAAGAATTTCAAATCGCTTTTATCTGAAATGACCTAAATGTTTTTCAACCTCTTTATTTTCAATAAAGTACGTGAAGAGGAATATTTTATTCAAAGACAAAAGATGACGTCATCAAGACTAAAATAAATCTGAACAAATTCATGTTTAATGTATAAAATTGGCATCGGATGCTGCAAAATATGTAAATAGTTTACAAAACGTTAGGTTTATTATTCTAAAAAAAGATTATTGCTCGCCTGAACTCATTAAAATATATTTTACTTTTATATACCTATATGTTAGTGTTATATTGGTCATACGTCCAACATTAACGTTATTACCGTTCACTTTTCTTTGCAATTGTTCATTGTCTTCATGCATATTTTTTATTTGACAAACAGCACATTTTTAAAACTATATCTGTATGTTTTTGTCAACATTAAATATAATCAACTACCGCCTGATGAAAAAAGTTGAACCAAAAAAGTTATACATTTAAATATAATATACAGGTGATCCAACTATACGACATAAAAGGAAAATACAGATAACAAAAGAAAAGTGTAGATAAGTAAAAAAGGCGATTGAAGATTTTCTAAAAATTACTTATTTCGTCTGGAAATCGAAGTATCTTAAGTATGTTTAGTAACAAAGTATCTTAAAAGATTTTAATGTGTGTTCGTTTATTTTTATAAGCATTAACATCATTATTTTCCGTGTTTTTAATAACATGCCCAAATTTACAGAATTTTTACAGTATAATGATATAGCTAAGCTGAAAATAAAGATGTAAATTAATTCAACCAAAGTTATGCTCATTTTAGTTCTAACTCCAAAAAAAAGTTTAATAAACAGAAAAACAGGACATAAACAGAATAACAAACAATATTGTTATTCTAATGTTAGTTTATAAAATATTAATTTAATCCTTAGAAATCTATCACGTTTATTCTTAAAGGCGCTGCTGAGATTTATTTCAATCTGGGAGTTTTAAATCCTGCATGATTTCTTGACATGTTACTGAACGGAGTCGGTAGCTCATTTTTTAAAATTCTAACAAGTTTTGTGTTACATACATTGTTCACACCTGCATTGTCCTCATGTTGAGAATATATAAATAGCAAAAACAATATTTTTTGTAAAAATAATGTAGGGTAAAGAGCTGGACTTAATTATAATTAATGATCAGAGGATAATATTGATAAGTAGATCAAGCCTGGTTCTATTTTCGTCACTAAGCAGCTTCTAGTAACCAACCTTTTAATAATGATAAATATTTTTGCTCGGTAAATTGAATTAACATTAGTTTAATTATTGCTAATTATTTTTGTAATACATATTAGATTTTTTAATCAAATTTCCATTACCCAAATTTAGTAGCTATTGCAGGTGTTGCGAACTAGAGGTAATAAAATTAAATCAATATAGCTATAACCGAAAAAAAATTTAAGGATGTGGTTGCCACTGTAATTGCTAGATATCTTAACTTATAGTTCAGATTCAAGGCTGTTTTGTGAGATATGAATATAGTATAATTTTAATAAATCCCTTCGGCAACGAATGTATTGTTTAGTTAGAACTTAAGTACAGATTTAATTTTCAAGCGTCTAATAGATTTGCAGATATAAAATAAGCAAATATGTAAATTTTCATAAGATGTTCACGTCATAAAGAAAAAAACGTGTTTTGTCATCATCGTCTTCAACTTCTTATAGTATACGTCCTATTACTGAGTACAAGCCTTCCTAGATGGCCGAGTTTGTTCCATTTCAAAGACCACGATAATTTTTTTAAATTGTTCTAGCGCTACTTATATATTATCTATTATCAATATATTCTTCGTTCAATAATCTTAACACATAAAACTGTAAGATGTTAGATTTGACGAAGTTCATGTTAATTTTGAAATAAAATGTTAGGTAATATGAAAACAGAATATAAATCTCCGTATAAAAAGGTGGTGATACATTAAGTACTTAGATGTTTGTCTTGTGCTAAACATAAACGCGGGGTGTGGTCGCCGGTCCGTACAATTACTACTTTTATTTTATTCGATGGTCGTTTTGATTTTCAATTAAAGGTGTAATTCAATTTATAAAAGTTTTATGTTATTAAACAATAATATATTTGCTTCTGCATACTGTAATTTTGTTATTGCTTAAGAAAAAAGCAATCGTAGTCTGCGTCGCGACATAGCGTCGCTAAGTGCCTTTTATCGTTTGTACCATGGAGAGTACTTTGAATAGCTCTTCGACCTTATCCCTCCCTCTCCTTTCCTACTAAGGAGTACGCGTGCTGGTCTACGAGGGAGAGGAAGAAGTGAAGAGGGAAGGATAAGGTCAAAGAGCTCTTCAGAGCACTCTCCATCGTACAAACGATAAAAGGCACTAAGCGATGCTATTTAAGAGAACTACTACAAGGCGTTATAATAATGGAATGGATTCTATAATTAATCGTCATTTCATAGCATATAGGTAGCTCCTATATTATTTCTGTTTCATTCAATCTAAATCGCTAATCCACAATACATAGATAATACCCAAGTCGCAACAACCAGGCCCATGGCTTCTTAAACACTAAAACCGTAAAAAACAATATTATGAATTTTCACGGTATTTCGTTGGTCAAAATCAGTCAATACGATTACAAAACTTCATCCTTTTGCCTCGATAACATTTTCTTCTTTTGCAGCTGCCGCAGCAGCGTCAGCCGCAGCGGTCGCAGCATCTGCTGCCGGAGCCACATCGGTCGTAGAAGCGAAGCGGGATATGGACGATGACCGTCCAAAGAAACGCCCTTCCATCATGTCGCCGGATGATGACAAGTTGCGGGCCAAGAAGAAGATGAGCGTACGATTCCAAGACGACAGCAAGACGGACGAACGGCCAAACAAAATCACTTCGCCGGGTAAGTTTTCATATAATTAAAATAACGAATTACAGTCAACAAGAAATTTCTAACAGCATTTCCGAACACGGTTTTATGACTGTCCCAAGTAAAGTCGCAATAACTAAGAAAATATTTCAATCTTTAAATTGAATAAATTAGTTGTTTTTAGCTAAACGAATATTATCCAGTTATATGTCGGAAATAAATTTGTTTTAAATAATATTGTGACTACTAATGGCTTTGTTGATTTTCGTGATCATAATCCAATAACAACTTAATTGATCTAATATGAACGAAGGAACTCCTTCCAAATACATTTAGATTAACGAAGTCATCGGCTGATTTTAAATTAATTATAAATATTTAAATATTTAGTAATTACGTCCTGGTAATAAATAATAGTATAATTTCTTCACGTCCCTTGGTTTGGTAACAATGGGACCAGTAAAAATGGCAATTCCGCATGTGCATGGAACGACGAATTATTAATGCATTTGCGAAAAAAATAAAACAGCGAAAGGAAATTATTAAGTTAAATCCTTCCACAAGTAATAATTGATATCACAGTTTGAGCACATGTTGAGATTTATATTAAACGTATTAAAGGGCTAATTTAATATATTTAAAAAATATATTTTAAATTTAATTCATACGTCTTTAAATACAAAACTTTTAATTAAATACTGCTTTCATACATTTCGATGTTGTATGAAAACCAAATGCACTAGTGAAAAAGTCTACTTTTTGAACAAACGTATTAAAAATATTTTAATTTTAAATAAATTATATTCATGTGAATATTGAATAAAAACCGATACTAATTACATTGGGTTTTCCACCAGACGCTAGTATTTATTTATTTTTTTATTGGTATTAACTTAAACACTCATAATAACGTCATAACTAAATAACATCAGAAAAAATGTCTGCAAAAAATAGTCACGCAAACACTGTCATTTATTTGACCAAAGCGATTTTAATATAGCATAGTATTTACAAGTGTAATAAGTAAGTATAATCCTTTTTTTTAATAAAATGGTTCACTTCGGTAGTTGTTTTATTCAATATACATAATGTGAATTATTAGGGTAACGTCATTCGCGACTTTAAGTGACGTCATGAAACTTCTTTACATGCTCGTGATATGACAGTTTAAATTATTATTTCTATTTTTGAAATTCATATATTTTCTCTTATTATCTCGAATAAAACTGGTATTTTATTAATTATACAATCAATTTTATTATTTATATATATTTTTCAATAATTTAATTTACACTCATAACAAAGATAATACATTTATATTGTCACGTAACGTAAATTTTTTGTATAAGTAATATAAGTATTACATATTAAGTATTTTTGTATAAGTATTATTCAAAAAATACTATAAAACACAAAAGGTTTCTAATGTGTTGTGTATTTATCGGATACAATTTTGAATATGAGACTAAATTACCGCAAGTTCTTATCTATGTATGAGACAGTGTTATAAAACATTATTTATAAATAAGTAAAGAATATTTGTTGAAGTCTAAGAATCATGTACCATGTGCACGCTTAATTTAATACAAGTAAGTATTCATTAAAACAACGTATACATATACAGTAAATTTAGTGGATCGTAGTTTATTTGGAGTGTTTTATTAACGCGAACTCCAATGAACCGTATTATATTATGCTGTTAATATTTCTCGTACATTCTACTCTGAACTCTTTGAACTCCGTGCCCTTCGTCTACCTGTGACTGGGGATGTGACCACGAACTCTGGAAAGGGTTCGAGCTTAATATAAATTGTATTAAAACGGGAAACACTACTCCTGTATGTAAAATAATTTAATTAAAGTGTTTTTAATTTATATATAATATATAGCTTTTCTTTGATGTAAATATTTAAATGATTTTTTATCTAAAAGTAAAAAGAGAAATAATTGCATGATGTTATAAAAAACACAATCATATATATTTAATGAATGTTAATGAAACAAATGTTCCTTATGAATTAAAATCACTATATACTCATTTCTCATAAATATGCATGAGTTGTATCCAAAATCGATAAATATTTTTTGTTATTAGCAGTTTTTTATCTAAAAAGCTTGAATCCTATTATCGTAAAAAATAATACCTAAACGATCAACGAACCCAATGTAAACGAAAGTATTTAATTTCCAGATATTTCTAAAGTAATTTCAGTCTCTCTTTTTTAAGGATTAAAATTTAGTGAAATATATTTCGAAATTGTGATCAACCAATATATATAAATATTTAATTAGAAATATATTTTAATTATGTTTATATGAAATATCTTTAGAATTGAAATACCTGGGTATTTAAGGTACTTATATTCTGCATTATTTAGATAATAAAACAAAAGATTAGTATTCACTATATGAGATTTAAATTTAATTAAGAAAAAACTATTTAATATATTTTTTTTCTGAATTTAACTTAATTACTATTCTCTTTTGATCATAAATTCATAACGAACAATTTTTTTTTGTTAAATCTCGTAAATAAGGTACAACGACCTCCAAACAACGCCATTAAAATTTTGTTGGTAAAGTTTTAACGCTTCGGTAAACTAATTAAGTAGGCAGTTTTATTTCATTTATACGATGATTTGTGGAGGGCTTCGCAGCGAATTAAACTATTGCAAACCAACAATGGTTTACAATTTCGTATTAACGGTGTACAAAACAAGGAAAATTAATTTAGACTTAATTTACACGCAATAGGAGATGTTTTAGCTGCGCGACTATTGCAGTTCGTATACTATGGTACAATATGACTAAATACAACAATTGTCTTGACTCTGTCCATTTTGGATTTTTTGGCTATCTTATCTGTACTGTATTGTTTGAGTTGAAAAAAGCGAGATGAAAAAACGACAATGCTATATTCATGACCATAAATAATAGAATAACCTTGTCTATGTTTAATGCGTCTAATCTTGGTGCTTTGAAAGCTGTATAGCTAAAACTTTCATAGACTTTGGATATCAAATACAGACTTTAGTTTTAATAAAAACAAAGGCAGCTGTTGGTAAATACACTTGAAGTGAATGATTAGAAACGGAAGTATACATGTATTTAATTTATTTAAAAATATTACAATGAATAATTGCGAAATATAATAAATTTACAATATTTAAAATTTGTATTTCCTGTTTTTTGTTTGAGTTACTTCATATGAATTTTTAGTTTTTTAACTTATTATTGTTTAAAAAAAATACTGGGTTTCAATAATCTATCTTTGAATTGACATAATATTATAATTTTCATGTGAAATATGTTTAATTCAACGCCTCGTAAGCTAAACCATCCGTAGATAGATTATAAAGTGAAGCGATGACTTGCCTCCCATGCCTCATAAGCAAATAGATCGATAGATTATTGAACCCCTAGAATAAGTCGAGATAGAATATTCGGCCGTCTATTTTATCTTATAGCAAACAAAATCTATAGAGCGTATTTCCCGTTGACATAAAAACATGAAATTTGCTAAGAAGCAATGTTTATTGCATAAGTAGGTAAGGGGAAAACTCCAAAAACCGTAATATTTTTTGATATAACTTACTAATTTGTAGCGCGTGTAACATTCAGTTAACGAGAGCAAATACGCGCTTTTTTATTGAAATTTATGTTATTCCTGCTAATTGTCACGACCAAACTCTCAGTGGGCTAGCTTTATTATAGGAAGGAGCTAGGCTTTAGGAGTGTACAAAGTGTAATTTTTTAAAATTGTTTAGTGATTAATAACAATTGTTTATATTGTATAAATAATTTTGAAAATTTTCAGAAATAGTGCCGATATCACGTGACATACAATGCGCTGTCAACCGGTTTGAGCAAGTTTTGTGTGGTCTGTGTCACCAAATTGATTTATGACCTTAATCGTGACCCAATACATTTATTTTGGATTTTTTTCTGCTTGATTATAATTTACATAGCTTTTTTAATTTTTTTATTCTGTTAAACAATATCGTTTTGTTATTGCTCATTCTTTTTAATTATAAATTAATTTTGTTTACATAATCAATTTGTTATGAGGTTACACACTTAAATGTTATTCAATGCTTAACACAAAGACTTGAGTCACTACCTGTACAATCATTATTATATTGAAATATTGTTTTAATCTTTTAATAGCTATTCGTAATATAAGAATATTTTTACATTGCAATATTCTAGAAGTTTATAACGTGCTATTCTGATTTTATCGTGTGTGTTTAATTTTAACACACACGTTATTATTATTATATGAATGTTTATTTAGTACCATTTGTTTGTGTAAGGTGGGCATCAGTAACTTTTAAGCATTCATACATATATAAGGCAGAAAAATATATAGCAGGACTGTGAAATTCATTTATGCGATTGTCAGTCATTCCCTACTAAGAATAAAGTTCTCGCTATCATAATATTTATAAATGTTGACGGAAGACGTTACGTAAGTAATTTTAGGTTCAAAACACTTCGAATCAACACAACCTACGACTGGCAAATTATTTCAATTACTCTTTTCATGCACTGACCGTCGCCTGGTTGAGTTGTCAGCACCTGTTTAGTTTATCTAGCCAGAGTCCCGGTAATCCCGGCAGGTTCATATATTTGTATGATCATGTGAGATGATGACGCTTATATTGGACTGGATAATAAGTATGAGTGTGACAAATATTATGTTTTAAGTATTTATTTTACATGAAGAAGATACAATGTTGCTGTGACAAAGACTGGTAACCAATTTAATAGACAAGCCAGTGGTGGGTGGTTCGGTAAGTTGGTTACTCATATCTAGTGCAAGCATTGTGTAAGGGATAATTCAAGATTAAGCCCCGTTTTTCAGGTCGCTTATAAAGTTTTATAACTAAACACATCTGCTATAATTTACATACTAAAGTAAATATTATTTACGAAATTTTATTACATCAATAACATATTTAATACAAGATTGTTATTTACATGTTCATATTATTTTATTGTTTGTTGAAGATTCCAACATAATTTTAATGCAATAAATTATAAAGTACGAGTTTAATATCAAAGTTTATATTAATAAGTAATGTTGTACACCGCGATGACGATACAACCCACAGTCCAGTCCAGTGTAACAATATCACTACAAAATAATCTTTATTATGTTGGAATAAAGTATGTCAAATTCCAAGCAGTAACGCTTTATGTGCTCAAGTCTGTACAAATAACAATAGGTCGACCTGTAAGATGATAATTTACTATAATTTCCTTTCGCGGCCATTTCGCACAATCACCGTGCCATAATCGCCGTAAAACGTTTATTTAAATTTCAAATCAGTTTAATTTTCTAAACTTTCGGATTAAAAATTGTATTATCAACTTTGATATCATGAAATCTTTATGTTTCTTTAAAGTCAGGGTAAACATAGTGTACTGTTTACCCAAAGTTTTGTGGCGAAAGCTAATATGATCATCAATAAAATAAATCTGTATGTTTATACACATTGGATATATTTTACATAAAACTTCTAATACCACCAATAATAGCTTATTTTTGCTGAACATAACAGTCATTGTATTGTATAAGTACCTATAAATTAATATTGAGTGTCAATAATCTATCTATGGTTTAGTTTACGAGGCATTTAATTTTGTCATCATATATTACATGTAACAATATGCTCCAATTCTCGAAACTAAAATCATCCGTAGATATAATATTGAAATCTACATACCTAGGTAGTTATAATATAATATATATTAAAAACAAAATATGTTTAAGTATTATTAAGTAGTATCCGCAACACGTGGGTGGAGTGTAACCTTGATTGAGTTGATCAAGTATACATAAATATTTAAAATTGTATTTAAAGTTTCAAACAAATAGATTGCCATTTTTGGTGGTTTACAAACTGGTCGAAATATTAGTACATATTTTTTTTATATAATTACTATTATAGTGTAAAGTTTTTCTCACAGGGTAATTTACAAATTGGATTTACCAATATGAATTTCCGCGTATTAATTTATTGGTATAACTTAAATATTATTGAATATATAAATTGTACCTTATACTTTAGAAAATTACCTAGTGTTACATTTGTACATTATATTTAAGCATCATGAGTAACTACATGTAAAGAAACATGTCTAAAGAATTTAAGACTAGAAAAGTATATTACAATATTTATTTCCGTGTGAATGGTGGCCACTCAATTTGTATCAGAGTAGTATAAAGAATGACAACAAAGATGTGTATTGTGATTTATAATAGTTATACTTCTCTCTCAAACACACACACACACAAAACACACAAACATTAAGAGCTCGCTATGGTTACAAGATAACGCATATAAACAGATGTATTAAAATATCAGAAATATAATAATGAAACATATAAACATCCATAACACGTGAACAAATATTAGTACACATCACACAAATATTTGTCCTGGGATTTGATCGAATTCAGGACCTCTAGTTAATTGGACAGGGGTACTGATTACTCGAACAGATGGCCGTCAAAGCTGTTTCTAATGTAATTAAAGGAATCGGAATTGTTTAATCTACATATGTTTTATGTTTTGTTAAAGGTGCTCATACTAACAACAGCAATGATATCACCAAGAGCGAGGGTGAAATGAACAAAACAGGCAGCATCAAGGTAGTGCAACTCGCAGTGCTCCAGAAGCCTACCAACAACGAACATGATGACTCTGATGGTAAGAATAGAAAAAATATGATTAACGAAGATATCACGTAGGGTTTTTTAAAGATTTTAATAAAGCATAATGGTAATGATGATAAGGGTGTCATTTCTTTTCTGTTGCTCAGAACGAATTGTCATTTGTATGAGCGAGAAAGAGAGCTATCGAAAGAAATGGCAGTTCTTAGCGTCAGATAAGGATAGAGCAATGTGAGAGTGTAGAAACGTAATTCAATCCTTATATTTTATAAATAGGGATATTTTGGCCGCAAAGTACCGTTACGTCTAAATGTAGAACGATCGTGTTATCGTAATAAATAAATTTTTATTTATTTGCAGAAAAACCAGGCAACAAGCATGGTGTAGATGATGACGAAGAAACCGATTCAAGTGGCTCTGTGTCGGACTCTGCGGCCAACGAGTCTCAGGAGGGAAGACCTCATGTCTGTGATGTTTGCGATCTGAGGTAAGTGACGACATTAAGAAACGTGTTCGACGACATTAAAAAATTCTCAATATTTCAATTATTACACATTAATAATAATAATAGAATATTTGCTTATGTTTATTTTATAAATAAATAGTATGTCAATAATAATAAAAAATATTGCTGTAGCAAACATATATCTACAGTCAATATATTTTAAGATATAATTGAGGAGCTGTAACAAGTCTCCCTAAAACACTTCACGGGAAATGTATGATATAAAATATTAATTTCGGCATATTTTGTAAATTTTGTAGGGAATATTTATTATCATAATTACATAAATTACAGATAGAAATAACAATTACTTTGATAGCTTATGTGTAATTTGTTTTATAGTCATTCTAAGTACGGTGGGCTAGTCCATTTAAAAATGAATAATATTCTTTAAAAAACTTATTAGATTACTAGTACAATTTCTACCAAGTTTTATTATAAAACCTATATGTATACATATAAATAATATTGAATATAGCTGTCAGCGAACAGAGTTGCTGTTCGATGCATACAAAATTCCACGGCGTCTCGTCATACTGCATTATATTTCTTGGGAGAGTTTTTGGCGAGTCAAATTTTTTTTAATATTTTGGGGACTATCTATGCTATCCGAACATTTTATTTACCAATTTTTCTATAATTATGAAATCTTTCAATAACAAACTATTTTGGTATCATACGAAAGAAATAATTTTTGCAAAGCGTTTAGAATACATCATATTTTTTAAATAAATGTAACTTAAAGTTACTTTAAGTTTTCTTCTTTCTAGTTTATGAGACCCTTTCATTCAAATCATATTTTTCCAATTCCAATAAAAGTTTAACTATGTATTTTCTTATCTCAAATTTCCCTAGCTAAATGCTAGTTATGAAATTCTATATTATTCTTTTTATTATAATATACGTCAATATAACGTTTTTATATAATTTTCTTAATTTGTATTAATTTTCAGAATTCAATATTTTATTTTTGTGTTATCATATCACATGACATTAAGAAAGGGTGTTTTCCTATCCTAAAAATAAAGCTTTTGAAGCATTTTAGAAGGCGGTTTGAGTTGTTATTATTTTTCCAATGTATAATTAGAGAATGAGAATTGAGAATAAAGCCCAATGGCCGACTTCAAAATAAACAAGATCATAATCCAAATATTTCGAAATTCGCTCGCAAGTAGCTCATTACGGTAGATTTTCAGCATTTCAAAATAAAAATCGTGTTATTTATGTGTGCAGGTTCCAGCGTTCATCCCACTTGTCGCGTCATAAGCTGACGCACACGGGCGAGCGGCCCTTCACCTGCGGCGGCTGCGGACGGTCCTTCGCACGATCCGACAAGTTGCGCGTGCACACCAAGATCTGCGAACGGGTGCGTATTACTCATACGTAACATGGAAATCCAACATACAAAGACCTGCCGGCTTATTGGCTAAAGTATTTTGTAAATTTACATTAAAGTATTTTGACTACTTTGAGCCATATCTTTGTTTTACAATGTCCATGCCTCTTTCTTTAATACGGGTTTAGGATACCGGTGTGTAACATACCCTGACTATCTTTTTGATTCGTGAAGTTTTTGGCTATAAACAGTGTGTGTTACTTTGTTATCTGACATTTAAAGTTTTTACCACGAAATTGCTTCTCTACAAAACAAGCATTACAAACAAGAATGTATAGTCAAAAATCATAACTTTTTGGCTATACATTCTCATGCTGCTGGTAGCATCAATTAAAACTATACTCATTAGATAGAAGACCAATATACTACTCTTTTTAATGTACCTCGTGAATGTAAGATGAAAGATTCAAATCCGATAAAGTGTTAGTTGATTCTGCATTTTTCTGCTAGCTATTATACTTAGGTCTGTATTTTCTTAAAGAAAATTGCCAATTAATGTTCAGTGTGTAGTTATTGCATTGTAAATAAAAGCTTGTATAAACAAAAATGAACTTCTCAATCTCACAGGAGGACCCAACAGTGGACATGGCCAACGATTCCATCAACAAACGCGAAACAAGCTCGGAAGTAATGTCAGGCATGGTCCGGAGCACCCACCGCGAGTCTGGCCACTTGGTGTTCACGGCCAGCGGCGACGTGATGCTCCCCCCGCGCCCGGTGCTGGAGCCCCGCTCCGACGCCCCCCACGACCTGCTGGACCCACCCAGGAGGGGACGCGGCAGACCCCGTAAGACGCCACTACCACTGACCCCTAAAATCAAGAAGAAGAGGGGCCGCCCTCCAAAGACTTCGCTTGGTGAGTGTGTTCGTACCGAAATATCTTGTATACTTATTACTTTATTAAATAATTATTTTAAGTTATTGAATTGCTTTCAAATTTTTATGAAGAATAACTATTTGAAGTATTAAGCCAGTCTAATTCACTTACCATAGTATTATTTTCACAACCGTGTCGCATGGATCGGTTTTTCATTCGAAAATTAATTATAGAGTTTTTGACCTATTTTGTTAAAACTACCTTTGTGTTACTGGGCCTATAAAACGCTCTTTAAGAGTCGTTGAAACTGTACCTACGCCCGAATACAATAGTGCAAGTTTTATTTAGCTGTAATCTTCCGTAAGGTAGAAGACGGTGCCAGTGCTACCTTAATGATAGCGTTGAAAATGCGAGTGGAGTATGCCTTTCTTAAATTATCAGTAAAATTATTTGTATAAAAGGGAAGGCAAAGGGGTTTTGAACACAGTCATATATCTCATATACAACTCATTATGGTATGGCATTTCAATGCATCTTGGCGAAGTCTGGTGCCAAATAATACATACATGATAAATGAAATAATTTATTTCACGGATCTTTAATGATACAGCCGCTTGTTTCACAAAAATACATCTATTTTATGATCTGATATCCACTCCCGATACAAATTGTAATAAATATCTAATGTATTGATCCAGATATGGAGGGTTGCGTGCTGACGGGCGGGAGCATGCTCTCATCGGTGGGAGCGGGTGCGGTAGCGGGAGCCGGCACAGGGACTCTAACGCACGCGGGCACGAACGCGGCCGCCGTAGCGGGAACACAGCTACTGCTCAAGAGAAAGCGCGGTCGCCCGCCCAAGAACTATTTCATGCCTAAACCAGGTACCATTAGCTACACGCAGCATACACACACACACACATTACATTACACTGAACAGGTTGCGTATAATCATAAATTAGCGAAAAATATTGAATGTCTCAGTCCAGTTTTCATATAGACGAAAAATTTAATATTAGATATTTAAAATTTTGTTTGCTGCCCTTGGATTTAATTATAGCTCATATAGTGTAAACCATAGCTTTGTTGGCAGCCCATTAGGCATTGGCAAACTGGCTATTAAGTAAAATTATTAAAATTTACCACAACTATCATTTCATTTTTTACTTTTACTTAATTATAAAACCTGTTTAGAGATATCTGTACCCTATGAGATATACTGTTCCCTGTGTATTTCTCTTTTGAATTGGTTGATGATACAATAAAGATATATTCTATTCTATTCTATGCTACCTGCTTTCTCAACAACATATCTTTTTCACAGATGTTTTTTTGAGTATTTATTTTGAAATTGTTTTTTTTTACTTTTTAAATTTTTCCTTTTTATGAATTGTAGGACTTATAGGCGTCTTCATTGCATAATTTAAAAAAATATTAACGACTCACGAGGTTGCATTTTGAAAAAATAAAGAACACTTTGGACTTATTTTTTCCTCTTATTTCACAAATACCAATTAAATCTGGGGTAAGAAAAATTGAGGTTTTAAATTCGGCAATTAATTGGCAATCACTTTCTTTTTTGGTGATTTGGTTGTGCGTCCACATCAAAAGTTGTGCGATTATAATTGTAAGTCTGAACAGCTGTTGTTAAGACCTCCTTAGACCACAGAGAATAGTTGTCATTTTGTAAATAAAAAATAATAATATACGTCAGAAGATCACCAGAGAAAACTTGTTTTATTTTTTCATAGTTCAAATTACATTTAATTAATAGTTATTTAGAATATTTTGAAAAAACCTACGTTTTGTACGTGTAGTTACTTAATGTGGTAGGCATTGTATTAATCTATGAACTTCACTTTCGTGCCAATGACATTTTGAATTCTAACAAAACACAAATACTGTATATGTAAAAAGTATGTAACTGTTATGAGTAAGACCGTTAAAATCTAAAAGATAAATAATTATTTCATTTAATCGTCTTTATGTTACATCAATGATTAACGTCTTTAAAAAGACTGAGTCATTAGCTTTTTGTACATAGCACTTGTTAGTCATACGATCACAAGAGTCATCGCAATTATTTGTGTATATTTTCGTACTGTTTTATTTTATTTCACTGTGTGCGTTTTTTTGTTTGCTTCCTCGCCTCGCTAGACGTATTTCTCTTTATTTTTATGTAAAAGTTTTAAAGCGATATCTTGCTTTATATTGTTTTAAAATATCATTTTTATTTTGTTGCGCTATCATTATAAATAACTAATTTTAATTTAAAAAGTATTGTAAAGTATTCACGTGAAGTGTTTAGTTAGACTATTTTGAACATAACCAAGTATTTAGTCACCAGCCATTAATAATAATTATTATTTGAACCTAATGCTATTCTTTTCTTGTGATTTTTGTTCTGTGACATAATTCGATATTTAATAAAAATTTGTTTCATATTAGATAATTAAATAAGTTACTGATTTAATATCAACTTTTACACAACTTTGTGTGAATTAGGATTTCGTACATTTTATTAATAAATAATTAATAAAATATAATCTTAATATTAGAATGAAATGGAAAATCATCAAATAGTGGTATACTAATGTTGATTCTATCTAACCACTAAAATTTAAGTAGTTCTCTTTCTTAGTATAAATTCCTAAAACTTTTCAATATTAATAAATATTTAAAACTGAAAAATCGTGAGATGTGGATTTAATATTCATTAAAACGAATTAAGTTATAATAATCAATAAGCAAAATACACGTGCCCAGCAGTGGGACGTATATTTGTAGTAGTGACGTAGGTTGATTATGATGAAGCAAAATAATAATTACATAAAGATAAAGAGAGAACTACCTTCCGAAGTCCGCTAGCTAACCACTATCTGTCCATAGGTATGGACATGTTCTCATTGCCGTACGGGCTCCCCGCCGAACTGAACCACATTTGTTAGTACCCTTACGATCATTCGCATGGATTATCACTTTATTCAAAATTGGGGACACTGTGTTGCTATTTGGTTTGAAAACTTTAGTGTACAGGATGTTTAAAATGTTAAAGCTGATTCACCATCGCAAGCACGCTGAATGTGTAATATGTATGTATAAATAAAATTGCTTAGGGTCTGCATTCAAACTTCAATTAGGAGTAATAATTAGAATTATCAACGGAATATTAACCATGTAATATCCTATTGATAATTGCAATTGTTATATTAGTAACAATGAATGTATAAAGATCTAGAAGTTAGGTACTGGTTTAGATATTCTATCAACAACAACACTTCAGAATATTTTACAATTAGTTCACATTAGTTCGTCGATGCATCTACTTTAACTTTAGTTTCAGCCTAGGCTGTGATTTTAAAGCTCACTTAAATTGACAAAACAGACTTATATTGTCAGATTTAGTAATTTTGTTTTCTAAAGTTGTGTACTACAATACATTATAATTGTGTTTTATTTATTCTGATCTGAATCATTTATGAGAATATCATTCATTTTGTACAATATATGTAGTACAATATATGTACAATATATGAGAATATCATTCATTTTGTATAATATATGTAGTTAAGCAGCACAGAGTATACACGTAGTTTGGGGAAGGCGCACGAATGAATAATTGGTTCTAAAGATATGTTACCTACTAACACGACTAATACGCTTGCTTTGCTGTTACTTACCTTGCATTTATGATATAAAATTGTGTAATCATAATAGAAATATAATAACAGAAACTTAGAAAAAAATAACAATGTAGATTTGATTAGATATCGACACTAAAAGTAATAAGTAATTTTGTATTCCGTATTTAGCATGAAAATATTTGTACGAAAATTCCAACTGTCGTATTAAGTTGTAATGGAGTTAAGTTTTAATTACTATATCAAACAATTTGACAGTTAACATATTGAACCAGAACAGAGTAATGCAGAGCGAAAAAAACTTATATTTAACATCAAAGTCAGAAAAAATTGGATTGAATTAAATAAACAATTGAATAATATTAAATAAAACTTAATTATTTGAATTAATGTGATAGAAAATTGCTTCACTTTAAAACAGTATTCATGGTCTGGTATGCAAATGTACAAATTATTGTGGAAAATAAGTAAATAACTTAAATAATAATTGAAAACTTACTGTCAGTACTCAATTAATATTTAATAAAAGTTTTAACATTCGAAATGGCCCGTTCACCTTTTATGGACGAACGACAGAAAGAAACAGCGCAATTTTCCATCACATTCTTCCAATTTTGTCAAAAGATATGGTCATTGGGAATCGAAAGTACAATCCTATAATTGTACGCTTCTTACATAGATAGAGCAACCGCGCTAATACATAATGATCTGTTTGCAGATGGTCGGCCGAATGAAAACTACAACGCCACAAACCTCCCCTTCGGCGACTTTTCGTACCTGACCGAGATGATCTACAACCCTCTATCGTACAACTATGGCGTGACCAGCGTTGACCCTGACCGCAATGTGGACCCTGACCAGACCATGACCTCTGAGGCCTCTCACGACAGAACCATCGACGTATCTGACTCCTCCTCTGATGACGACGACAGCACTAAAGTGGAACCGGAAGAAAACGTGCCCCAGGTCGCCATTGAAACACAAATCATGACTGTCGGCGATTGCCAGATTGTGAAGCTTCCACCCAACAATGAGGATAAAGAGGAAAAAGTTGATCAGGTACAGGACACCCCTCAGGCTTCCACGCCCAGCTCGGTGACCATCACTCCCATCACCACAGTGGGTGACTGTACCATCAGGCCTGTGGAGAACACCTAATACGATTGGGTCATTGTCTACCCCGTGGTCATCGGTGAATAGTTCCCACGCTTTCCGGGACTAATTGTTGGCTGACATCTCCCGTATTAGTTATTTGGAGAATATATTGCTCTGTAATGTGAGTTAATAATGACTTTATGAACATTTACAACAGTTGTAATCAAATTATTACCCATAGGATTGCAGTATTTTGAAGACAATCGCCATTATCATATCGATTAATTTAACTGTAAGCGTCGATCACGATATCTAAATGTGTTGGATGAACCTACTTTATCCAGATATTTTGAAATCGACATTGATCTAAAACAAGTCAATATTATCTTGCAATACAATCGTTATAACGTAAATGTTTACGTTTGGCTGACATATCTTTGAGAAAAATTAAAACCAAATTAGTTTGGCTTCTTATCGAGAATCTTGAAAGATTTTTATTTAAAGGAAACTAAAATGAAATCATGATTTAATTCGTTGTAAGCGGGAGATGTGACTGATCGCGCTTGTATAGGGGTAGACATATGGCGGCTTAGAGCCAATAACGCAACACATTATTGTGGTAGCATTCACTGTGCTTTTGCATCGTTCACGGTAGATGCGGCCGCGGGCAAAAATTCCGCTGCTTTTTTCTTAGAGAACAATCGTGGTTCTCTATGAGGTGTCTATGAAAATGGCCTTGTATGTGTGTCACTATTTGGGTGTTAGTAAGTCTTCCTATTTGACGTGAATCTACGTTTGCTACTACAATGATAGGGACACCGCTTCTACGTTTTAACGTATTCAAGTGACTGTCGGTATATGCATTTAGATCGGTGGTGAATCGTGTAATTTATTGTAATTGTGTTACAATTACCATATGCCATAAGCTTTACATATTTAACAGTGATACTCAGTGGTAACAGTTTTATGTCGGAACAAATTGATGTCACAATTTACAGCAATGTTCTATGTGTTAATTAGTGTGCGGCCGGAACTGCCTCGGTCATTACCCCCGCCATGCGATCTCGACACACGTCAAACATTATTTAATACTATGTATATTTAATAACATTTTAAGATCATTTCATCACAAGATTCGAAAAGAAAATACTCTCACGTAGTTATAAAATTTCCCTTCAAGTTTATGAACTGTCGTCGTTGTTGGTACATTATGTAGTGTTACGATTTTCACGTAGAACATTGTATGCCATAGTCTTATAATAGAAGTTTAATATTTTGCGAATATATACATAGAGGCAGCATATTTACGACTTTGTAATACGGTCAAATATTTAGGTACGCAATATTCATATTATGATCATCCAATGTGTACTGTCAAATAATTGCCTTCAGTGTTTGGTCATTTTATTTTAATGCGATATTCAAAACGGTCACGCGTTGCGGCGGCTGCGGGCGGAGTTTGGATCTGACTACTATTTAACTAAGGGTTTCTGTGCGCGGCGCCGTCAATGTCGTTCTCGGTCGTTGTCGTTGTCGTTGTCGTCATCGTCACGCGCCGCTTTGTCTGTCGCATCGTCGGTGTTAACATAGCATCTGATTGGCTGTCTATTATGTTAAGTTAAAATTATTTTTATAGTAAGTACGTACGAAAATCGTTGTGTAGTGTAAGGACACGCTATTTCGCCTTTTCCATGTTCTTGTATCAATCTCTGTGAATACTAGATCGTAGAATGTAGTGTCTTAGATAAAACTTAATATTCTAAATATTATAACTCGGCAACACCACACGAACAAGTGATACGAAGTTAGCTACTTATTTATAGCAGAACATAATAATTGTCATATGATATAATATGTGTACTCGTACTAACATATATTTCTCTAATCGTTTTGCCTATAAAAGCAATCATTAACGTATCGTAGTTTTAATATCTATATATGATATATATTTACATATAATAATAACTATAACGCAATACGTGAACCCCAAAAGGTCTGACAGCTACCGCCGGGCGTGGCTGTGTGACAGCCGCCGGCAGATAATTTTAATTATATTTTTATAGATCGAGAAGCCATTTAGTTCCTTACTTTACTATATATCACAAGTAACATTTGAGTTGATCGTGCGTCATTATTGACTACGCGGACTGCGCGTCCGCATTAGGTACGTCAACTTTAAAAGTATTATAACGAACTACTAAGATTCATGAATTATTTTCTCTATAATCTGTACAGTAGAATAGTTCCTAAATTGTAATCGATACAAAATATAACCGATTTCTAGTAGTAGCGATGACGTAACTTAATTTCTCTTTTAAAAATCATTTAGTGTTAAGGTTCTATATTATATTTTATTTGATCAAAGTAATTTTAGTGTTTCACTATTAGTGATATATGATTTCGAATCGTTTTTAAGGATCATTTTCGTTTGTAGTTTTTTGTGTATTTTAATTGAAGACTGCTCGGATCCGTTTACAATGTTTCCTGTTGTAGTTATGGTAAGCCCCCAGAGGCACGGCCATGAGTCTCAGACGGCAAGCTAAGCTTCTTGAGAATTATTTTAATATAGGAATCTGTATTTTTATAACGATAGTGAACTAAGTTGACTATATGTATATAGTCGATGTAACATTTACTCTCCATATATAATGTAGTGAACATGTACCCCACTTCGTAGTTTTAGTGTACGCATGCCGAGTTACGTTTAAGTTGTGTTTGGCTCTGTGTCCGTTAAGTTTACTGGTTATGTTGGACGAGTGGCGCGTCGGTGCACTTTTTATTATCAAACAAAATACCTGGAAAAATATCGTGATTATTAGATGAGCTTCAAACTTTTCAGGACGGTCAAGTCAATCTATTTACATCAGATTGACTGTCTTAACACCGCCTTTATTTTTAAATAATAATATTATTTTCACAATATTTAAATTAAATAGATAATTATTTAGTTTTCTATTCAAACGTCGACGAGCCGTATGATGGTCCTATTATTTGATAAATGAAGGTGTTTTCACTTGAGATGCATCATTATGGTCGGTGTTAGATTGCATTTATATTTAATTTTATATTGGTTAACGATAGCGGTAAAATAAAACCTGTTTTAAAATCAATCACTTAAAATGAAATTATATTTTATAAAAATATTTTGCTGTTGTAAAAGTGCAACCGTATCAATGTTTTATGTATGAATGATTCGTTTATTTTACCGAGTGATGTATACAGAAACAATTTGATTAAAGTTCTGGGACGCAAACTAAACGCAAGACAACTGTGATTCTCACCCGTCTTTGTCAATGTTGTTTCTGTAAATATTGCAAAGTGTACCTATATTTAATTTAAATCGTGTCTTAATTTATACAATCATGTCTTCGGCCGGATAGTTTAGGTATACGCATATATTTTGGCGATAAAATTATTTTAGCTGTAAAATCGAATGATTTATATTCCTGAATTGTGAAATGGTTTTTCATTTTACGTTGTGATCATGTAAGTGCAAAATTTTTTTAATTATATTATCCAGTTTCGTTGACAGTTTGTCAATTTAAGGGCAGCAGAAATAATTATAGTGTTTCGTTCTGCATAGTCCAAGAGCAGTATTTTTTAGATTTAATCTTTATTATTATGAACTTTTTATTATTTTAACATTTGAAATTCGATCGTTAGTTAATTTCTAACAATGAAATATTTAATAAAGAAAACAGAAAATCATTCGTCTTTGATTTTTAGTAGTTTGTATCCTCTCCGTTTGTACCTCTTAGATTTAATATTTTTGTTAAAAAATGCATATTGCAATTCTTTGCATCTGCACTAAATAGTGATTTGTCTGAATTACGTGGATATAGTTTGCTACTCATACTATAATGGAAAAGCTTATTTAAATGAAATAAGAAAAATAAAAGAAAGTACTACCGCAAGTATTATTTATTTCATATAAATATAAATTTATTTTTGGATGACAACACTTTAGCATTGTTAGATATTTACGACTAACTATTGACTAAATATTATGAGATAAATCTTAATAGCAAACTTATTTGTGCGTTTAAGTCCCCGGTGGGGGCGGGGCTCCGTTGTTGACCCACTGGGGGTGCGGGCCGGGCATGTTGCAGAAGTTGGTGCCGAACACTGGCACGCCGTGCCTATAGTGAGGCATGCCCATGGGTGGCATGGGGGCATGCATACGGGGGTTGTCTCCGAACTGGAACGGTGGGGCGCCCATGAACGGGGGCGGAGTGTTCGGATTGAAAGGCGGAGGGAACATCGGAGGGCCGTTGAACGCTGGCGGCGCGCTGAAGGGACCAGCCCTAAAGTCCGGCCGCTGGTCGTGTGGACTCCGCATATCTATCCAGGGTCTCGTGCATCGTGGAAACGCGTTGGGATTGTTCCTTCTGGATCCAGCAGAGAATGGGTTCCGTCCCCTGCTCGGTCCGCTGCCAAACCTGCTGCTCGACTCTGAAGGTCTTTGGTTTCGCCTAGTTTCCGGTGCTTTCCTACTTTTTGAGGTCTCTCCATTGGCGTCCTCTTCTTGCCTGTTATTCTGTCTCTGCTCTTTCCTTGCTCTGTTGACTTTCCTCTCCTCTTCATCATCAGAGTAGTCGATGTGGCTAGGAGGCGGTTCTACGTCGTGTAACCATGACGCATCAGATCCTTTGACTCTAGAAAAAATAATAATTTTGGTAATGTCATCTTAATGATTCTAGAGTCATTCATAACCATTCCAATGAGAGGATTGCATTAGGTTTATCACCAATTGTTACTTCTGGTTCAGGGCATACATACAATTTTGCTATGCTATATATATACTTTATTAATAAACCCATTTGAACATGATGAAGGGAAAATTTTACTGAGAGGATAACATTTACTTATCAACCTCTAAGTCTCAAGGTTGAAGATATAAAGAACTGTTTACATTTATTGAACTGAATGGATATAAGAGTTTACACTCCCACAGATTTCTATTTGTTTAGGCTTGTAAGAGTTCGAATTTAGATGTTCTTTTCAGATCACGAACAAATGGCATAAATTGAAGTTCAAAAGTGAACATATTCAATTTATTGAACTTGAATAAAATGTTTTAACTAGTACACAAGAAAAAATATCTGATTACTATGTAGAAACCTATGTATATAAAACTTTTCTAAAGTTGGTCATTTACTTTTGCTGAAAGATTAAAAAGTTATAATAATTAAACATATTTCTTTTCCCCTATCTAATAAAATAAGGTTATTCACTTACTTCATTAGTTCGCTGAGAAAAACATAGTTTGTGTGTTGTTGGTTGCGAGGCGCTATGAACACCTCCATGCCGGGTTGCACGCCGCGCTCCTTTACATGCTCTTGCGAGTTGAATCTCACGCAGTAATGGGGTTCTGTTACCTGGAAATACGATAAGCAAAAATATTGTTTGTAAGAACCAAAGAAACCCAACTAAAGGAAATTCTGATGTTAGTATATTTACCCTTTTCCATTAAATAAAACTTGCTAGATCAGGTACTTTTCTATTTGGGACAATAATGTATATTCAGAGTAAATGAAATCAAATGTACATAAGTATATTTGATAGCACATGAAGCACTTGTAACTTTAGACTGATCATATTAAATTGTAAAATGAGCAGTTTTTTAAAAAGTATTGTTTAATTTATATTATATACTTACAGGGCCGAACACATCAAAGACTTTTCCTAATGCTTTTGCTCCACTTTCTAGAAAGAGTACACTGTCCAGGTCTACTGCTGGTGTGTCTGGGAATGCTCGAACTATAACTATTAGAAAAGACAATAAATTACTTTATGTATAAAAACGAAAATGGATATAAACACTTATTAATTTAATAACAGGTATACAAAGTAGTAAAAAATAACAATATTTTAAAAAAAACAATAGCACACAAGGCCAGCCTAACAACCAATAATAATATGCACACTCACACAGTCAACCTAATTACATTTGGCAGTTTTTTTTAAATCTACTACTATTTTAATATTACTTCATTGTTCATGTATTTTAATGTAGCAAGGTATGATAAATTTGTCAGTTTCTCCAAGCTTCTCGCCTCCTTAAAACTCTGGTAATGCTGTAAAGGCTATCTGCGGCCAACAGCATTAGTCAGTCAAAAAAAAGGTAAATTTGTCATTGGATCTTACTGCACTTGTCAAAATGAGTTATCAAATATTATATTTCAGCCGGCTGAAAAGTATATACCATAGCTTCAAACCAAAACAAAAACAGTTTTTGTGTTTGACTTGATTAGATTGCTACAATGGATGTTTATTTTTGTGTGCACCTGTTATCTCTCATTTCATGGCACTTGCGCTATCTAGGTCCAGATGTCTAAAAAGATGTAAACATTTAAGGCTTCAATAATATGTATACATCACCTTATTACTACTTATATATTTTTATACTATTCTTCAGACTTTCAGTTTTTCAAACTTTCATAAATAAGTATTTATTTAAAAACTAAAGATTCATATTCCTTATTTTGTGTTTATGATAAATTAATAAGTAATTTTGACTACAGCTTATTGTTTTAAAAGAATATTTATTAAATATCTTACCTAGCCTATCAACAATACTGGCAATAGTTCCTATTTTCGTGGTCTCCTGAGAAGGAAGACTAATGGCAAGATCTTCTATGGGTGGCAAGTCCTCCAGACCTAGCTCTCCTTGCACTCGTGGTGGTTCTTGTTTTTCTACTCTGACATTTTCTTCATCACTGAAAATAATATAAATCTATCTTAAAAACATAATTTATTCTGTTGTGCTGTGATAAACTTCCGGGAACCTTGAGACTGTTAAAATTTAATTGTGTATGATATGTATAGCTTGACAGGTTACATTAAATGCTACACAGTAACACACAAAATTTATTCGAAGTTCTATCATTTTAATACCTAATATTATGAAGTAAAGCTACAATAAGAAAATGGTCTTACCCACTAGAGATCTCTTCAATATCCTTGACCGAATCGACGTCACTATCGCTGGAGTCGCTGGAGTCTGTGTCGCTGTCTATATCCCTGTATTCGGTCACTTCGTACTCCACCACTCCACTTTCGCAGCTGTCTATTATCATGTGCCTCGTGGTAATGTCCTCCCGGTCGCTCGGTCGCGACAAAGGTCCATGAGCACACGCGTTTATTATGTTGTTCTTTAACACCATCTCACTGAGTTCCGCTGCATCAGAATCTTCATTCCCAGTATTAGATTGTGTTTCAGTTTCATCAGAGTCGGAATCCGAAGCACCATATTCAGATATCAAACTAAGCGACACGTTTTTATTATTGCTTTGGTCTAAATTTTCCATTGTGGCGAGCGATGCGTGAATCCACGTCTTCAAATACGTATTGTTATCATACACTACATGTACTAGTTAAAAACTATATTGCTCTATCTAACTTTTATTATACACGACACGGAAATCAAAATAAGTTCTTGACACAAAAGAAAATAAAGGTAGACTAAAATGTGAAATATCACCAAGCTCAGTTAGTAAATGACAAACAAATGACATTTAGCAACCAGCTGTCACTTAAAATGAATAAAATAAAGTATTATTGGCGGATATCGTTAAGTAGTTCTACTTTAGACCAATCAGATAACACCTATAGAGTCCTTGTTTTTCAATTGGTCAAAAACAAATCTACATCATTCATTCATTCGTTTCCTGTTACAGGAATAACAACGGAATTTAGTTTATACAGCCATATCACATTTTTATATTAAAAAAAGAAACTATACGCCACTTTTAAATGAGTTATGTGAAAAACGAAATACAAATATACAGGTGAAGACCAGTACAAATGCCAAGATGCCTTTAGGCACATTATTCAAGATTTCTGAGTTCCCCGAAGATAAATATCTCTAAAATAATTGAAATTTAAAAAATTTCATAAATATATGAAAATTGATTGGTCTAATGCAATTTGAAATAAAAAAATGCATAATTTGTTAATAACTTCATTTAATTTTGATGTCTGTTATGTTCGGCGAGCTTATCTCTGGTCCGTCGCTTGCGTGGCGGGTGTGGTAAGCGGTAATGCACTGTACGCACATGTAGGGTCACACTAGTCGAGTACTTGAACTTCTTCTCGCAAATGATGCACTCATAAGGCGTGGCACCAGTGTGTACCTGGCAGTCAACAATTTTTTTTAATACTTTTCCATAAAGGGCCTTTTCCTAGAGCAGATATTTCATCGGTTTATAATCTAGCTCGCAAGGTTAAAATATGGATATATTATTGACAGCAAGGAACCATTTCTTATTAACACATTATTTCAGATACTTTATGATCTAACTATATCACTATTCGACAGTTATTATATAACCGTCGAATAGTGAAAAGAGTTGGATTATAAACTAACGGTGTCCACAATATTACATAGATATAAATAAATCACAGTTATCTATACGAATGTGAAAAGCTTTTATATAATAATATTTATATTTAATGCTAAAAATATCATTAAATATAAATTTAAGTTTTTAGAAAACACCGTTTTCCTATTATTAGGATAATTTTAGAATGGAAGGAGTCGTGCATTCTGTAATTTTTTTTGTCGAAATTGACCGAATAAGATTTTTTACGAAGAAAACGTTTTATTACAAAACGTGAACTAAAGTTAGTCTTGGTTTAGAACTAAGGCTATCTCATATTGTTATAAGCATATATATATTATTGTAACCTCATGCTGTCTCTAACCTTATAAGACAGAGATAGCATGAGGTTTAAGCCAGGTTCAACTTTAGGCTGCGTTTTGTGATAAGGTGGATCATATCTTCGTAGATTGTAAATAGAAAAAAATGTGTTTTTGTTCGCACGGAAATTACTTTTCCGTTTTTAGAAGAGATTTATTTAAAAATACGTAAGGCCAAGAGTTGAGAGAGAGGGAGATTTAAAAATGTATTCAAAACTCAATAATTTCATGACAATTTAGAATTTAGATGTATGTCCTGATAATTTGGAACACAGTAATATTTTAATGTATAAAAACATCATATAAACAACAATCGGATTTGAGATTTTATTTTGCTATTCGAGTGTTAGTAAGCTGAAGGCTATCTAGACTCACTTTAAAACATATATAATTATTTTTCTTCTCTATCCTGTGTTAAAAAAATGATTTGAATAAAAAGTGAGTACGAACTCTTGCATGCCTGGTGAGCTGGGCCTTGAGTTTGAAGGCCCTGGGGCAGAGTGTGCAGGCGTGCGGGCGCGCGGGTCCGTGCACGGCGCGCTGCCGGCCCGGCGCCGGCGAGTCGTGCACCCCGCGCGGCCGGCCGCCGCCGCCGCCGCCGCTCGACTGCCGCTCCGCGCCGTGTCGCTGCGAGTGGATGCGGAGCTTGCTCGTGTTCTGGCGGACGTTGTTATACCATACTAATACATTGCCTGCTTGTGTAGCGCTACTGGCACGTCATCTGCGCCTTGGCATCAATTGTACTACGTGTAAGACAACAGTGCTACGCGAGGGTGGAGATGCGGGGAAAGACGGCAATTCAGATTCTGATCTGATATCAGAATCACAGTTTGCCTCACATCTGAACAACTCTTGCACACATAAATAAGTCCAAACTTTCCTGGCGGCAAAATATTATGTAAAAAAATTTATTATTCTCAAACATTCTTGGAAATGTTTGATTGATTGATAAATGAACTCTTGAAATCAAAAATTTTACAAGCGGAACAAGTTTTTACGCGATGTTATTAGCAAATCATACGCAAAGTTATTGAAGTGAAGTTAGTTTCATATCTATGACGTCACAATTTGTTGATACGTCCCTCCTATTCTTATTTTGTCTAATGGAGTACAAACATTGCAGTTCGCAAACATGAAATTATATACAAATATTGCTCTTCTAGCATGCTATTTAACCGATAGATGTTATGTTAGTCAGTTATGAGTTCGATAGGTAACGAAAAGGGTTGTAATAATAATGCTCAATTGCAACCCAAATAGATAGATAAAGTCTTAATAAAAAGCACAAACCGACCTGGAACCCCTTCCCGCAGGTATCACAGACAGCCGTGATGACTGGTCTATAAGAGTCCTTTTTGGTCGGGTGTTGCTGACGCACGTGCCACCAGTGCTCTTTGCGGTTGTTCACTGTTAAGGTACACTGAAGTAAACATAAAATTAATAATTAAATATTATCGTTGCAATTTTTTATTATTTCTCTCATTAAAGTGGTATTATTTTATTACATAAAGTATTTGTCAGACAATGAAAATGAATAAATGAATGCGCGCGCGCGCGCGCGCGCGCGCGTGTGTGTGTGTGTGTGTGTGTGTGTGTGTGTGTGTGTGTGTGTGTGTGTGTGTGTGTGTGTGTGCGTGCGTGCGTGCGTGTGTTACCAACCCATATAGAGCAGTGTGGTGGCGTTAGGGCCCGAAACTAAGTTTATATATTGGGTTTTCGTATAGGTACGGGGCCTATGGGAAAACCCAACAGTGGGTCGTAAATAGATTGACGATGTTGATAAATGTCAATTTATATGTTATATACAATAAATATTTATTTATTATACTTACATGATCACACTGAGTCGGGTAGGAGTCGTCAGGAAGTCGCCAACTAGTCTTCTTAGCCGGCCGCCGGTGTTCTAGACGCGCATGCGCGGTCTTTTCACTCACAGTAGGAAATATTAAACCACACCATTTACACGTGGTTCTTAAAGATGTACCATTTTCTTCCGTTGTGCTATAAAAAAGTTATATTCTTAAAAAAAAGAAATAGTTTTTAAATTTAAAAACCGCCCTGAATTTTATGAAAGTCGATATATTTTGACATTTACGTTCCGGAATCGAATCATGATAAGGACAGACTTTTTCAGGAACATTTATTTACAAGTTACTATGGATGTTAATTTACAAGTATATTAATTTTTCTTTATATTTTAATAAATCGGTTCGTATATTTCAGTATACAAATGCATACTTATCAGTGCGTTCCTTGTGTTCCGTAGTCGTCAGTAAATGTACGCGCCTGGCTCCCTCAGATATAAAACTTATGTCACACTCATGGCACCAGTAATTATTGGAGGTAGTATCGTTATACTGCAAAATAGTACACTTTTAGTTATGCAAAATTTTGAATTCTTTACAAAACATTAAAAATAAAAATCAACACATTCGGTATTTCTTAAAAAATACCAATATTAACTAATGTAGATTTATAGAATCATGTAGTTTTAGGGGCACTGTTATATCGATGTTATTAATATTGCTATTAGTATGCTGAATACCAATCGCCTTCGCAACAGTCAATTAGCCGAAGAACTGTACAGAATATAAAGCTGTGCAATTGGGGCCTGATTGCATCTCGTTCTATCAGTATGATAACAAAAAGGGCAGCTGGCATGTCAAGAGACATTAAGAAAGTGGTATTCATTTGCTACCTTAATCGTTCTAAAATACAGGATTTAGCAAGCGCCTCCCTGCATGCATTCTAAAATTGTCTATGGTTACTTTAGGACTGGCCAAAGTTAGGTTATTTGATAAGTTCATATTCTTACTATAATTTACGTATAACATAATGCGAGATCAGTATATCCCATACTAAACTTACATTTAATTTTAGAGTGTACCGTCAGAATTAGGAACAATGTAGGCACTTATTAGGATTGTATATGCCGACCCATATTTGTAATTGTAGCTACCTGGTGATTCGTATGCGCCGTGGCAGCGTGCAGCGCGAGCCCCCTGGCGCCGCCGAAGCCGTGCCCGCAGCGCGCGCAGGCGTGGCGGCGCGCGTGCCGCGAGCGCGCGTGCACGCCGAGCGCCGACGGGTGCGCGCTCACGAACGAACATTGCGAGCACTTGTAAAGGTGTCCTTCATGCCAGCGCTTGTGTTTCTTGGCGACACTCCTTTTACGTTCATTTAAATTTTTAGGTAAAATTAATGACATTTGTTCAATAATATAAGTTCACTTATCTATAAGTTAATTTTGTCTGAACGATACTTTTCTATAGGACGATTGGTGAAAAGTAATATCTAAACTTACACATTATTAAAAGTCTTTGGACATTTTTTGCAGTGGAATTTCTTTCCGTGTATGTGATTGGCATGAGAACGCATCAGTGCTTGACTTTTAAAACGCTTTTTACATACTGGGCATACAAACGCGCCCCGACTCTGAAACAATTAGACAATTAACTAATACCAAAAAAAAATACTTTTTTTTTACTTACTACTACTTATTTTTTTAAAGTAACTGAAATGTGGGTTGATTAAAGTTTATTCACTGTTACTCGTAATGGCATGACTTCTCCGATTGTATAACCTAGCGACTGTCTACCTGTGTAAAACTGTGTGTCTGTATGATATACATTACATGTTATATACAACTGCCTGATATACTAAAGTTTGTATGAGAGGCCTAACACAGCATAAATTGGAGCTACGGAAGGCCAGCGCTGTGACATCGAAGGTTGCAGTTAAGTTGTAATTTATCATGTGTTTGATAAATGATAATTATTACAGGCATTACTTACAGAGTCATGACATGAAACATGATTTTTTAAAGTATTTAGACTGGCATATTCTTTTGTACATACATCACATCTGAAAAATATTTTATTGCTTAAATTTGATTTTTCTGATGATTTTTTCCATTCATCAATTTGTTCTTGTAACTGTAATGAAAATATCAGTCAGTTTCAACATATATACATTTTCATATACAAATACTAAAACTTTTCATTTAAAACTCACTGTTAATTTTTCAATATTGAAATATTTTTCCATAATAACTTCATCAGGAGTAAGGCAGGCTTTTCTCAAATTTGGGTTTTTCTTGACATCCAACTGAAACAATTTAGTTTATTTGAGAATAATAATAGAACATGCGTTTTTAACCTCAACACATTTTAGGTAGTGTTTTATTTTACCTACTCTATAGAAGATTAATAAAAAAATAAATTTAATAATTTCTCTACCAAATTTCTCCAATAAACTAAATTTTTTATCCGTTATTACTTTTGGGACTGGAGCCGCCATATTGTCACTATTATTATACAAAAAAGCTATTTCGATGTTTACTTCGATGATTATATTACTCACATAAGTGGCATAAGTTTGTCTTAATATTGCCGTTACATAGAGATAATGTTTAGCATTCGTTGACTTCGAGAAAATTTTCGACTGTTGTGCTGTTCTGAAATCGTTACAGGAATGTCATGGCAATTATATCCATCTAGGGCTAGAACCACAAGGCAAAATACTTCCCTCTTCCCGATTATCACGCACCTTCGTTTTACAGACGATTTAATTTTAATAACAGAATTGTTACAGTACTTCCAAAAAAAACTGCACGAACTGAATGTAGCCTTAAAATGCGTTAGATTCGAAATTCACTTGGACAAGACCAAATTCATTTTCATGATCATGAAATCCTAGAATCGACGAGTGTTAGAATAAGAAGGTCAAGTCCGAGACTGTTGGCGAACATAGTGGAGCACTTCATGTGGAGCAATAATGCACCAAAGAAGGTGTCAGGCTGGATGCGAAAAGTGGATGATTTTGCATATTCTCCACTTGATTACAAGGGGTTGCCATGGTATGATCACCTCTAACTTTGATTTAAAGGGTGCTTGTAACCCTTACAATCATACCATACAAGACGACTTTATTTCTAACCTGTGAAGGGAACGGTCGAGGATGGTACAATAGTAAAATGTAATTTTAACAATTTTTGGTTGGACCCTTGGACCCCAATTTTTCGAAACCCGCAGCTACATCCCTGCAGTAAATAGTGATTAACATTACTAAAAATTCTGTGTAGTTAGTATAAAGTGTACAAATCGAACATGTAGAGGGAAAAGCCACTTACTTCACGATTTATTGATACGCAATTTGTAACAGGTGAATGTTGTGGTGAGTCATTTACTGAGAGAGAATCATTGTAACTTTGTTCATCATCAGATGTTGGAACTTTAAATTCCTGTAACTCTTCTGATTCATCTTGGTTGCTTATAGATATAATTTTAAAGTCTTTCACATCAGTGTTACTATTACTGATATCATTACATGTCATACTTCCATTAAAATCATTATTTTCTTCAGTCTCATGAAATATTTCTTCTGTTTTAAATATTGTAATTATATTTGAATTTGGTATTACCCCAACTGGTAGGATATTTTGTTTCAAAGATT
The DNA here is from genome assembly GCA_943193645.1 of Acentria ephemerella. NCBI lineage: Eukaryota > Metazoa > Arthropoda > Insecta > Lepidoptera > Crambidae > Acentria > Acentria ephemerella. Next base: position 9,312,946 of record OW971891.1, read on the forward strand.
TAATTTGTTCAGCTTCACATATATCCTGTTCTGAATGTTTTTTTAAATTTGATATACTTGCTTCATCATTGTATATGTATTCAAAGACTTGTGATGGTGTTTCAAAATGCCAGCTCAGTGAAGATGAAAGATTTAGGTTCTTTCTGTTAAGATTTTTAACTAGAGTTTCAGTTATCTGAAATAATAATTACATTATAGAAAACCCATGGAAAGGTTAGTAATTAACTTATATCCTTACTAACATTACTGACCTGACCATTTTTAGCAAAAATATCAAGTAAAGTTGCTTGTGTAATCTTACTTTTTTCAATTAAACTGTAGCATTTCACAAGAGTTGCCTTGCATAAATAACAAATAAATTGTGGTAGACCTTCTATGCTATTTTTGACCTAAAATTAATTGCATATTTACTTATTTATTACCTAGGTTTTAAGGATAGATTACAGCTAATTTTTCTATAGATAAACAATGCAATCATCTAAAAGCCTTCACAAGTATTATATAAAATATAAATGAATATGAAATGTCTATAGTTTAAAAATACTCTTTGATTTCTATTAATACTAACATTAAATAATAATAATTCTCACACTCACACCTATTATCTAGCCCAAAGTTAATTAAGAGCTTGTGTATAGTAGATACATATACATTATAGGCTTGTGTATATACATATCAGTAATATACAAAAATCCAATACTTGTGAAAATGTATTCATATTCCTCATACAAATGTCTGCCCCGACTGGGATTTGAACCTGGGACCTCTGGCTGAGTAGATGGGGGTACCAACCACTCAACCATACTTACGTCCAAGTTGTAAATATTAATCATGGTATGTATTTTAAGAAATAACTGATAGACATGCAATAAATACTTACATTAAAGCCCGCAATGGCTTCAAAGCGCAGCTTTAATACTTCATCATCAAGATTGGACATCTTAGTATCAGTTGCTAAACAAATTCTGCACACTTCTAGATTACTTGCTTCAAAATTTGAATTAGGCTACATACAATAAATGTAAACTTTTGGTTAGTAATCTATATGATTAATATAGTTCAAAATTTAAATTGAATATATTGATATTGTGCCAAAATTATTATATCCTTTATTGTGCACAAATAAATGACAAAAGTACTTAAACACAAAAGTCGCAAACAAAGGTGGCTTATAAATTTGTTAAAAAATTAAATAATAATAAATCTTACAGGTAAAGCTTTTATAGGGCATGCATCATCTTTGATCCTTGTCCTGTAGCCATCTTGATTAACCTTTTCATGGCTAAAGTGAATGCTGCAAATACGAACATGGCTCGGGGGGTCCCAGTTGGGTCTTCCAATAGCCCTAAGCCATTTTATTTTAAGATTTGGATTGGATGGAAAGCTGTAAAATCAATGCAATATTCAACATGCTTGTACTAGAATACTAGAATTAGAGAAAATATGTAAACAATTACTTCATAGACAACGGCCTTATAATTTCTATTCAAATAAGTTATACTTTACAGATCAAATAACAACACTTACGCATGAAATGATATATCCTTGGAGTCTTTTTTTTTACTAATACTATTATTTTTACAGCCTTTTACACAGCAATAGCAAACCATTTTGGTTCCAATATTCCATTTACAAACACACTCAATTCAAAGTTCACTTATTAATAATCTAATTAATTAGGTAAGATATGAACAGTTATGGTTATGCCTTTGTTTGTTTATATTTTTTGCAAGTAAATAAATAAATGGGTGCAATTTTGTTCACAACTGTCAAATCACTTGTACTATTTTCTTTTAAATGCACAGGAAACATGCATATACTGCCATGTCTGATTGTATTGCTATGAAATGTTAATGTAGCTTCTAGGTGACTGAATGAAGTCTGGTAGTTGTTGCTATATAGTTAATATATTCACTATGAATCAGCCTAAGTGAATAAATTTTCTGGCTACTGAAGTTATTTATAATGCTTAGGAAAAATGTTAAACTGTTAAGTTTTTTTTCAATTAATCTCTATATTATTTACCAAATTTCAGTCGTAAAGCTCTGCTAGCCTATTTTCTCAATCTCTTCCGCTTTCTTTTCTGCCGTCGCCATCGCAGTACTCGTAAATTCATGAAGTTGTGGGGGTCTAATGTTCCATTCGACCCATTTTTCTGTCAAGTCTACATGAGTACTAATTGGTTATTTCAACTATTATTTCATATTTATCGATTATAAAAAGCTTATCGAAAGCTTAAGTAACAGCACCATCAGCAGCGCTTATGTTCGGGAAAAGCCTTGGCAGTGTTTTAAAGAACTGTCCCAACAAAAGGTAAAGTATTCTCGACAATCCCAGATTAAAAGCACGAAATAAAACATTGAATAGTTTAACTAGTAAAACAATGCATTAAACAGTTATTAAAACTATATTTAGATAAAGATTTAACAAAATATTTTAGACAGACACAGTATTATATCAGATAATATTAAGAAGTTAGTTATTCCTCAAAGGGAATAGCTGGTAGCAGCGTCCCTTCGCATTTTCCGAAACCGATCCTAATGCCGTCAGATCCAAGGCAGTACCCTCTGAGAGTTATAGTGTCTCCATCCTGAATGAACTTTCTTTCTTCCCCGCTCTGTAGCCGAATAGGCTTGGTACCTTTCCATGCTAGTTCCAGCATGCTGCCGTATGAATCAGGCATCTGGAGAACATATTATAAATGAAAAGTTGGTACATTAAAATATACCTAATTATTATTCAATATATGGACGATGTTCAATCATAAAATATATGGCAATCAAAATTACACCACTCAAGGAAGCAAATTATTTGATATTTGGAAAGTTTTGTTCATTTTTCTACATTGAACAAAGGCGTATGAGCACTCTCTGCTGTAAGGTAGTACTTACGTCACCACTGATGGTGCCTGAGCCGAGCAAGTCCCCGGGCCGCAGATTGCAGCCAGTGATCGTTTGTTGCGCAAGTTGTTGCTTCACAGTCCAGTACAGAAACTTGTAGTTAGACCGGCAGATAGTCGACACCACTGGGGAGTTTTCCGCTAAAACAGATAAATTGTCTTATTTGTGAATTAAACAATAATTTATTATTACATACAAGTATTGTGATAAAATCATAGTGAATACGTATGGTTTCCTTATAATTGTCAAAGTTTCCAATGATTTGCTTAATATGTGTACATTCATTGATCTTAGATATGCCAACATAAATCAAAGTCGAATTTTTTTTCATTTGTTTCATAGTTATTATTCTAGTCCATTTACAACATTTTACACGTGGATAGTTCATTCTAATTAAGAGAAAACACGCACGTCCTCTACAAGAAAACTACAGTAATTTAATAAGTTTTTGTGGCGCGAGAATATATGTAAACCTTATTTAATACGGGTTTAACTCACTCGACCACGACGACGAAATTGGAGCGTATGCTCGCTTAGTCGTTACCCGAGCCAGATAAGTAGTAACAATTGAAGAACAAGAATATGTAAGCTCTATTTCCCGGGAATTTTTTAACATTATTTATTAATAATGAAAAAATTGTTAGTTGACCGAATCTAAACTGAAATGTAACAGACTAAACTAATATACGGCACGATTCTGTAAGCGTTCTCTAAATCTGAAATAATTAATCAACCTCTCTTTCATTGTAATTCAATCAGAATGGGATAGCACTTTCAAAACATTGAGTTAGAACAAGAATTGAAGAACTTTTGATCTTGTAGAACTTTCTTCTTCAACAAAGAACTTCTCCAACAGTCCCTTTATGTAATGATAGAAAACCTGCAAGACGATCTTAGACTGTAGAAAGTTAAATTCTGTGTTTAAGTTATGCTTATCCTATTACTTTTTGTTAGTTACATTCTATACAACTTGAGACATTAAATTCGTTTTTTGAACGTGCACAAAAGATCAGGGTCATTATATATTTTATTGACGCAAGATCGGGAATCAATTTTAACCATACTACACTACACTACTACAATAATTGGGCTACAGTTTTGACTTAACTAACACTTACGTTTCAAATCAACTTCCAATTTGATATCAAAGTTAAACTGATCATCGTGTCTGAGATAGGCGAACGGCGCCGGGTCCTGCGGGTAGTTGTCCACGGCGAACGGTCGCAGTGCATCAGCCGTAACTACCCACGGAGACACTGTGGTACCCAGGTTTTTGGCCGTGAAGGGACCAAGCGGTATGTATTCCCATTTCTGTATGTCTCTTGCTGAAAAAAATGTGGCTTTTTTTTAACATAACCTCTTTCAAATGATGGTTGTTTTCTTTTTGGTTTGTCTGCCATTCGGCGCTGTCAAGTCATTTCCTATGCTGTTTATTAAAGCCGGTTACTAAGTAAGAGAAAGGTTATTTCATTTGAATTATGATATGCAGATTAGTATTTACGCAATATGGTGTGTTACAAACATGTCACGTGTAACAATACTATTTTGAAATTAAATTAAAATGCTGATATTATCTCCTTGTGTGTTTGTCCCAGCACTTAGCTGTTTGGCAATACCGTATTTGTATTATGAATAATAAATATTTTCAAACAATTTCAATTAAATTTTTACAATTTTGGCTATCTATACACAATGTAACTGAAGTGAAGAATGTTTCAAGCTTATGACGTCACATTTGTTACCTACCATCACACAATCCATAAAGGTTTACGACCTGATCCAAAACTTGGATCATTGGAAAATAGAATTTACAAAACTAAAGAATAAAGTCATTTTTAAGTTACAAAATATGACTTTATAAAGCCAAAAGTAATTACAACAATGTAGTTTAATAAATATAATGAACAGAAATTACTGACCACTCCAATCATTCATGAGCACGAAGCCAAAGATCCTGTCTCCGGCGTGTCTGGCGGTGACGCGCTCCCCTAGCTGCGTGGGCGGGCCTCCCACGAAACAACCCATCTCCAGCTCGAAGTCCATCAGGCGGCATGGACCGAAGAAAGGATCTGCACCTATTGAAGATAGTTTTGATAACCCGAGTGCTTAAATAGCGGACGTAACACAGCCACTCCGTCGATCTGCGGTCTCTTTGTCAATACTGAATTTTTGGATTTACAATAATTAGTAAATTTATCTTATGACTATATCCATATTTTTTGTACAATGAGAACATTATTAATATATAATAATTATAAATATTCTTTATTACTAAAAATAGATGATACAGAGAATGGGGGCAAGATTTAAAAGAAATTGTTTTACAAAAATTGGTAATAAATTAAATTTATTAATTAATGTGCTAAAAATAAGAAATAAATACGTTACACGCACTAATTAGACAAACGTACATAATATATACGCCTAACGGAATATATATATACACGACCTGGTGAAATGCTCCGCAGAACCCAGGTTACCCCCGTGAAGGGCAATGGAGTTACCGGGGAGTTTTAGTGGGTATTCTCAGTGCCGCTCTATTGAGGTACTGAGTGAGCCCCACACACGCCCGTCGCTTAGCCAGTGGCGGGTAGGTCCGTAAATGGATTCCTCCTCGTCAATATATATGGTTCCGTGAGGTGTTTATATTGTTCGTTTATCATATAAGGATGAATCACGTATTTTTGTGTCTATATATAAGTGTAGGAAGTTATATATTTATACAGTTAATGGAAAGAGAACATATTCTTAAGATAATTTTATCGCACCAACGAACAAAAATAGATGGAAAAATAAGTTTACCAATCGTGGCGAAATCGTCACTACTCTAAATACGAAATTTTTAAATTTTGTAAAGTCGACTTTAAAATGTAACTCGCTAGCACTAAAGAAAGTAATTATATATAATATGTATCTAACAAACGAATAAATAATAAAACTTAAAATTTTACCTTCTACTGGCAAGGTCTGTCCATAGGGTCGTGTAATGGGCGTGCCGGAGACCACAACCGAACTAGAACGGCCATGGTAGCCAACTGGTATATGCTTCCTGAATCACGAACAATGTAAAATATTTAACATATTGTAACATTTATGGTAATTTTATTTAATTACTTATGTAATATTTCATAGCAAATTTATATTGAATTCCTTGCTCCAGTCAATAGAATTTTTTTTAAAGACGTCACATCACTGCACACCGGGACAAAAAGTGATTTGACATACTTAACTGTATTCATTTGAGAAAATTTTCTTATTTAAGCTTTTATGATTTTATACTATTGAACTATCAATTTAATATTTATCCATGACATAAGAATCGTGTGTGCAATTTACTCGAAGCATTATTTTTGTAACCACAGCTAACTACACCAGGGTAGTGATTCTAGCACTCTTGTGTCGATTAGGAAAACAAACCAGCTATAGCCGATGTTGATCCCTAAATGGGTCAATCAAATTTTTTTATGTCAAGCTCCTCCATGCCTCGGAAGGCAAGATATGCTGCTGGCACCGACGGCAATCGCTGTCACCCACCACCCACATTGGACCAGCATGGTGGTATAAAATCACACCAACCAAACTCTTCCAGTGTTTCTCCCACTTTGAAGGCCTGCACCAAGCAGTGGTACGTACGAGTATAAAGGCTGATGTTGATGACCGTTTCTTTATAAGGCTAAGTGAATACCGTAACCCAAAAACCAACTTTAACGGTAACCTATTACGGTTTGGTCGTAGGGTTAAAACGTCACCTTCTCAGTTTAAGCTCACCAGTTGGGCATCAACGCATTCTCCTTGCTCCTAAACATAATACCGACGTTAGTGGCGTGATGGATGGACGAGTAGAAGTCTGTGTAATCCCCAATCTCTGCTGGCACGTACATTTTTGCTTCACTCTGTTTGACGAAAGCCCTACAACACAAAAAAAGATAATATTATACCTAGTATGAAATCCTCAAGGAGTTTTGGATCTAAGATTTTAAACTTTCGCGATGCATTATAATGATATGTCGCTTATAACATGGCTAGTGCACCATTGGCAAAACATCGAGCAATAAAGATATGTAAAGAATTGGATTTAAAGCTAAAATCAAGTATTTTAACAAAATAGAAATCAAAAAGTAACGGTAAAAAGATATGGTTGCTCATAACCAAATTATTTTTATAAAATTAAATATTTAAAAGCGAGTTTATTCGGTAACCTATTGACAGTGAAACCGAGTAGATTACCTCTTTATTGTTGTGATACAAAACAAAATTTCACAATGCCATTATAGTAGTCCTTCGAAGGCATAACAAAAAGTGGTTAGTATAACATAATTTACCTCTGTCTAAGTCCCTCATCATTTTGCAGACGAGAATTGGATACATCCAGTAGACTTTGAATAGTGTTTCTTGCTTCAGTCCAATGAGGTTTCGTTAATCCCATGAATGCATTCAGTTTGTCCTCCTAAAATAAGTATTAAGGTAAGTATAAGATATTAAAAAATCACATCTGAATTTGTAGGTTACAGTTGCATTCTAAAAAGAGCTCTTTTTTCATCATCATAAGGTCGGTTGGGCTAAATCCGGTGAAACTTCAATCCGCAATGAAAGATCAACAAAAATACTATTTTCGATACTGTAGTACTTATTTGTATATGAATTACATAACGCAATACATTTTTAATAATTCATAATAGTTTGGTAAGTCATACACACGAGTCAATGATGTGAAGTTAGTTTCACCGTCTAAGATCTCACATTCTCAGATAGTGTAGTGTGAACGCAGCCTTTTACAAATGTAGTGCTTGAACGCGGCCACACAGCTAAGAAGCGCCATCTGTAGTTTATATATGTGTACTAGTTTTTCTCTATAATAGAGAGTTGGTATTGACTAAATTCGTTGTTATTATTTTGCGGCGGAGCCCTACAGATAGCATACTATATTTATAGTTGATATTAAATAATTTAATTCCTAAAACAAGATATTGGTCATGTCTTTTAATTATTTTCTTAGCGATAATTTACATACTGGAATAGCTTTATAACTGGTAAACATCTAAGTAGGTGACTAATTTGCATTCTTGTAATATTGGATTCAAATTGAAATATTCATAGAATATCATGTATATTTTATTTATATTAAGTGCAACTTCTTAGGCATAATATTCAAAATGATTCATTGGTTGTTTCATTGTTATATGTACGTAAAAATAATATATTTGAATAAGTACAGTATAATTTCAATAATTTACCTTAAAAACGTGTTGATTATCTTTCAATAGTGGTCCATTAAATAGATTTGAAATAACATTCAGATCTAAAATCCATTCTCCGATAGCTACACCTATATGTTTATCGGGCTGAAAAACAAAACAATCATTTATGATACATAAAAATTAAATATTACACTCAACACGCACTATCTTTAGTGTATGCACTATTTCATTTAGTCACGTATCAGACAAAAAGAAAAATAGCTTCTATTCTTATTATGATAAGGAATACAAACAGTAAGCCTTTGCAAAGGTTAATGACATTACTAATTTAACAATATAGGTTAACTTACGTTCTTTGGCGACGTGAAGACACCGTACGGAAGATTTTGAATAGGGAAGTCAGTGTCTGCACTATATTCTATAAAAGATTTCATTATGACGTCTTTACCCTGTAGGGTTCGCTGTTAAAGTGTCTCTTGGGAACTGGTTTAGAACTATTCTATTACGAGTTGGATATGGAAATGCGGCCGGTTTGAACGGCGACCGGCCTGAGACTCGAGTAATGTCAAGGTCATTGCATACTCACACGTTATCAAGCTATCAGAAAACTTTTTATAGAAAGTCAGAATGATGCTCTTCGTTATGCATCAAGTTTCAATTGAGGCGGTTCCACCACCGAGGCTAGCGCCGTGATAGATTAAATTTAACATTTTCCATTTATGTATAATTGAATTAAGAATTTATAAGACAGTTTAAGATTTTTAGAATTCATTACTACATTCCCCTGTAATATTTCCTGTAGGTAGATAGCAAAAGTGTCAGGAAGCCACATTCGAAAAAGCTTATCCCGTGTCTTACGAATTCCACATTTGATTAAATCTACCACAGCGCCAGATTCTGTGGAGGATAGCCTTAGCCCGCCTTAATAGAAATATCGGTACATACCTTGTTTTTTTCAGTAACTATCTACGCATCGGTTTTGCCTACAACTACATTAAAAAATATATTTTTTTAATACCCAGAATAATTTAAATATATATTATACACCAACATTTTAACCAATTCCGACGATATATAAAACCTATTTCAATGTTATAGGTATTGACAAATTCAAATTCAATTTATTTGCATAAATATAGGTAGGTAATTTTTTCAAAAAATCAATTACAACATATTGAAGGTATTTGATTGTTTGACAAAAGAGGTGCTCTGATCGGTAGCTCTGAATCTAAATGGAAAAAACGCGTATATATTCAAGTTTTGTGGATAATTCGTAGTAGAATCTAAGGGTACGCATTGGAAAACAGGGGGTTTTAAGTCTTCTACAAAGACACCAATATGCTTAAATCTTACATCCAATAAATCCAGTTCGACTCCAAAAAGCCAAATATCCAAAAGGTTGTTATGTAATATATAAAATAATATCATTTTATCATCTTAAATTTGATATAATATAAGTTGAGACATTCTATGATATTTATTATTGTTAAAAATTATATTTTTTAATATTTGCTTACTTTATATTATTTTAGTATCTACCCAAATCTAAATTCATAAAAATTATTATAATATAGCAATTTATTGTGTAAAACTTGCTAGCAGTTACATATATACGCTAATGTACCAAATAAAATTAAAAGAAGGCCCTGTTTAAAAATGAGAAAAACAATTTATATTCTATAAAAAATGGGTAAAAATATTTCATAATAGGTATTATTTTTCTTCTTCTATTTTCATGTTGGAGTATTGTTATATTTTAGGAGATCGATCTCAATTATATTTAAGGTACATGTGTAACGTGTCCATATATGTTACGTTATTACAGAAGATAGTGGGTACGTTGAGAATAATGTAATATATTTACATCAATTCATTTATTAACTTTTTGTAATGTCACTACTATAGACGTTCTGACAATATTCAGGTTGGATAGCTACAATTATATATATATAATGATAAGAATATAGATAAGTATAAAATACATGATAAATGCATATGATATGATTTATAATCTACAATAACATTCGGTTTATCGAAAACAGAAAAATTAAAATATTCTTCAAATAACTTGGCAAATATTAACAATCTAAATGGTATTTACACTTACTATTAACAATGTTCAAGAAGTTAGTTCATTTAGATAGAAAGTATCTTGAATCGATCTTTGAGAAACTGAGAGTTAAGTTAATAAAACAATATAAAGATTGGCTTGTTATAAATTATGCGCCATACCCGAATTTACTAAAATCATAGCAAAAGGAAAAAATTAGCCAACTCAGACCTAGGGTTATAATATATAGTTTTGTTCTATATTTAGGGTCTGCGTACTATATACTATTGGAGAAATATATAGTACGCAAAAATACTATATTTCTTTTTTTACCTTTTTCTATAAAATATTATTTTTATAATTTTTGTATAATTAATTAACAAATGTTAGCAACCCAACTCAGACCCCATGCGAGCGATAATAATCTACTCATGTAGGCTTTTAGTCGCTACGGAGTCTGCGCCGACGCACGTGGAGTATATAATTACTATTAGAAGAAAATACTTTTTGTTCATTTAATTAAATGAAATTCTCTTTATTAATTCGGCCTTCATATATCTGAAGTCAGAGATCATATACTCAGGTTTCAATAAAGTCGCAGTAAGATATCTATCTAAGCGTTGTTCTTCAACTTAACAACACAATGTTTTCTTAATAGTTATTAAGCAATCTGAGTTTTATTAGCAAATATACGTTTACATAGATAAGACCGCAATGCGACTATTAGAGGCCGTGCGGAGCGGATACGGTGCATGCAATCGCGCCTGTTGCACTGTTCTCTTATAAATTTCGTCATCGTGTACGAGCGGTTATTGATGCGCTGACAAACAAACCGCTGTCAGTACGTTTGTATGAAATCGACTAACTTTTCCTTTTACTATACGAAATCAAAGTACTAAAAGTAATACTTGCTTATTTGGCAGTGACGAGAGACATATCATTGGAAAGCTTATTTCATTAGCTTACAATCACCAATTCATTTTAAAATAATAAAAAATACCCATTATTAAAAATAGTTATATATTATATATTTGCAAAAAGACCCAAAAACTCATAGAATATAATATCATATTCATTAACATACTTTTTCATTACTCTAATGTACATACCTAAATTTGGCTACAAATTTTTTTATGTAAAATTTAATATTAATAACTTTTTCAACCTTCGGGCAGTTATTTGCTAACCATTCTGAACTATTTTATTTAATGTTTCGTGCTGCCTGATATAGTTCCCGCCCATGGGCCACAAGGGAGTGGTCTACTTAACCTGTGGTCATAGCTTCGTTGGAAGCTCCGTAAGAACAGATGTTTATAATATTCAGTACTATATACTAACATCTGGTCTTACTTATATTTTACTTCTAAATTAATAGTCATATATTGTTTTTAATGAATATAACACAAGCTTAGTGCTCAATTATCAGTGTTTATTTATATATTATCTACACTAAGTCTACCACAAAATGCACAAGCAACCCGTCTCCTCCTAATTTATTTTAGAAGAGCATAAAAATAATACATTGAACAAATAGACAACTAATATTACTAAACAAATTACAATGAACCAGTTATGCAATGAACTATTTCAGTATTATTAAATTAGTTGTACTTTGAATCGTTCATCAAAAAATGAACTTAATTACAATCAAAATGAGGACGGATTTAGATTAACTAAATATTAATAATGAAGTCATGAGTACTATTGAAGCTCATAGATAACTGGCTGGTATTATTTCACAAACTTATAGTACCATATCTCACATACTGTCCGATTGTTAATATTCAACACCTTGCAAATGTCATTGGCCTGTTTTAAATATAAAATTACTTAAGTTAAATCTGCATCCTTATTATTTACTTCATCACCGAACCATTGCTACATTACAAGGCAAAATTCATCAATGACGTCATAGTAAAGAAGCATTGTTTTATAAACTCAGATTGAAACCTATATAGACATTAGTTATGTAATAAGGAGGCTGATTAAACCTGTTGCTATCTCTTTTTGCCATTATTATCAAAAATGTGATAGCCTTAGTTTTTAGTCAGGCCTTACTTTAAACCAAATTTTGTAACAAGATGGTTGAATTTTCTAGTGACGAAATAGGCCCAGTCAGCTGAATGCTATCAATAAATAAATTTAAAGTAGGAAATAATACACAGTAATTTAATATAATTACTGTATATTATACAAATTGTAAATATTATTAATATTATACTTATGTTATTACATAAAACTGAGGTAAATTAAATCAAATACAAAATATTCACTAAATATTTTTCACATTCAAATTCTTGCTCAAAAATGCTTCTATTTGTAATACACATTTTTGCATTGATCTAAACCTGGTTAGCAAGAACTCGAGTTACCATTAAATAAAAACTATTTTGGTTTCCGTGCCAATGCTTGATTATGTATGAAACAGTACTTATTGACTATCATTAATAAGTGTCGGTTTTGAATGTACCATATTCTTTAATCCAAGGCTGGATATCTTTTAATTCACGTAATATTATGTTAAAATTACAACGTGACGAATGTTGATCTTTATAATTGCAATTTATCTCTGTCCTAACTGCCCCTAGTCTCCTCTACATGTTAAGTGCTGTTTTATATTATCTGTGATAGTTAACCGTATTAACTAAATACTTAATGGATGACAAATATTAATCATAGAGTTCACAATAATTATAGTTTTATTTTCTTGTTTGCTTTACAATATCATTGATGGTTTGATTTCCCCAGCAATTCATTTTATTTTGTATTTATATTTGGTCAAACCCCCTTATTAGTAGCTCTGAATCTATCGCTATTGCTTTCATTTTGAAGTAGTCCATATTACTTTTGCCGCTTAACTGTTTATTATAACGTCCATTCACTTAAGAACACAGTCATAATTTTAAAGATGCAAGCTATTGTGATAGATATGAAGATACACAATAAAGATCCTAGGTTAGTATTAATATAAATGATAAATGCGTTATGATTTTTAGGGTGGATTTATGGACGTTATTTTTCATAGCTATATGTTTTACATTTAAATTAAATAAAGGCAATGTTAATGCTTGAGCATTTTTTAAATTACTATTATTAATATGTTTCTAAAATTAAATTTTCTAATATAACTTTATAAGAATATATATTTATAAGAATTATATGTGTATTTTTAAAAAGATTATTATTACAATAATTATATTTTAATTTTAAGTTTAATACTAACAAATTTTAAATTGCAACAAAAATGACAGCTGTAAATAATCAAATCACTTTACAACATTAAGTTTTATTTTATAACTAAATAATTTTTAGTATAAATATCAGTCACAACTGAAATTAAACAAATGTGCGAAATTGGACTGTCAATTAGGTATAGGTTAATAATAATATTTTCTTGCAACTAATGTAATGTTATGTATGGCATAGAGTAATCTGTAAGTATTTTGAAATTATTAAATGCCACTATCATTATTTTGTATGTGATCTTATGAAATATTATGAACAATGAAGCAGCATCTCAGTGTAAATTATAGCAACCATAGTTGCATAAAAAATAGATATAAATTTTGTGGTATTATGTATGATGAATAAATAAACAGCAAAGCTGTAAAATACCAACGTATTTTTTAAATTTTGTATAAAGTATATTCTATATATTTAGGATGAAGTTATTACTTTCAATTAAGTTCAATTTCGCACTAAAATCTACTTTGAAAGAAATAGGGTCTTATCTACACAATGTTGCATCAATCTGCTGTAGGGTCGGCAGGGTCAACTTCAACTTCCTCCGGTATGCAGGGTCTGATGCCAAGGGATTCCGCTCTAAGTATATTGTATTTAGCTTTTTATTGTTCTGAAGGTAGTCTACAGATGACCATTCTGATACCTGGTTATCATTTAGCTAAAAAGTGAATAAGTTGCATTATTATTTTTAAATATGGTTTATTCTATATATCACTACTATGGTTATTTTGAATTTGAGGGTAATAAAATATTAGCTCACCCATAATTCCTCCAAATTACTCATATGTCTCACATTTTGTATAGCTGTAATTCTATTCTTAGCCAGATCTAGCGTCTGAAGCCTACCCTGGTTCTCCAAATTCTCAATTGCAGTGATTGCATTCTCTGATGCATAAAACTGTTCTAAATTAGAGAGTGGTTCTAGGTTCTCAATTTTTGTAAGCCGGTTGCTTTGCAGGACTACAATCTCAAGGTTAATTAAGTCATCCAGATTTTGTATTTTAGTAATTTTATTCTTTCCTAAATACAATTGTTTTAATGTTTTCAAGCCTTCCAGGTTTTTAATTTCCTAAAAATAATGAATTTATGACTTTTAAAATTGAATTATGTAAATTTTTAAATACAATTTGAAGATGGTATAAACCCTTTTCTTACCCTTATACGATTGTCTCCGAGTTCCAAAAGCTCTAATTTGGGAAGATGATTGACATTCCTGATTTCTGTAATCTTATTAGAGCTGAGGAACAGCTTCTTAAGATTCAACAAATTATCTAAGCCTGAGATCTCTTTGATTCTATTAAATGACAGGTCAAGAATCCTTAAATGTAAATAAAAAAAAGCAAGTAAAATAACACATTAACTATTACAATGTTTTTACATGGTAATAATTAAATTGAAACATAATGTATAACTGTATGGCATAGACTTACTCAAGATTAACAAGGCAATTCAAATTCTCAATGGTAACAATCTGATTATCATATAGCTCCAGCTCAGTAAGAGTACTCAGGGTGTCCAGCCCTTCAATCTTTTTGATCAAATTCCACCTCAAGTATAGTCTGTAAGAAATAAAGGTAAACTAGTAATTAGTTTAAATAATAATAGTTAATAATCAGAAACTAAACTAATACCAATATAATGAAAAATTACAAAATTTATGTAATTTAGAGGTTAAGAATCTCAACTCCGAACTTGAGAACCAGCCTTAAGCAAATATGAAAATTAGCAAGAGTTAAAAATAACCAAAGACAAATAAACATGTTATATAAAATTTAAGAAGTATGAACAGTTATCAGATCTGTGTGATATCAACTTTATCAAGTGTGTAGAGTTCAAGAAGCCTTTGGTATAATTATTGGGAAAATTGTGAATCATTTAGTATGTGTAACCTTTGTAAATTCTTTAAGGGCTCCAAGTTCTCAATTTTTCCGATTCGGCCATGATTCAAATCTAGTTCTTCTGTATGTTCGTTCACTACAATAAGCTCCCGAGTGTCTTCGTCGACCGGAGGCGGCGTTGCTACCGGGGGTGGCGAGCTTACTTGGCCTTCGGGTTTATTGTCCGGTCCATCACTATTAAGCACTTCGTCTCTCTCGTCATTATTCATTGGGACATCGCGATTATCTAAATTAATATAATTTCATTGTAGTATGTACAACAAACATAAAAATATATACAAGTATGTATTTGTAAACAATTAAGGAAATACTTACCTGCCATGGTAACACTTTATGATGAGAAACCGCAGAGAGTAACTTCAAAAAAACGCTTTTTGTATTTATTTTCTTCAATTGAGTTTTTTGAGACAATAAATAATTAGCGCTATGCACCACAGATTAGGAAGAGTATGTGCAAGATGTGCAACACAGACTACTTAGAGAACAAGTTGTGAATGATACACATGTGATATGCACAAGTTACTACTAGCACAGCGCTTCACAGATTAGAAAGAGTATGTCCAAAGTAAAGTAAAAGTATCCGACTCAATATTTTTTGTTGAAATCTCCCTATTATAGGGAAGACAAAAGGAAATTAAGCCCATACATCCCTTACAAACCTATTGCGAAGCATGTTTACCATATAGGTAGTCAGCGTGATAGGGAAATCTGTTCTGTCAAACAAAGGTACTTTTGTACCTTCAATGTCAATGAAGGATCTAAGAAAGTTAAGATTAGTTAGTTTTGAAAAGCTGACTCTATCTTATCAACAACTTGATGGTGTAAGGATTCAGTAGATCTGCCTGCACAATACGCGTGTTATATTATTTGTTTGGCTTTGAATGGTGAGAAACTACTGACAATTTCCTATGCCAGGTTCCATCAGTCCTTCGTAGTCGTTATACTTTGATCGCCCAGGCAGGTGTGTTGGTGTTTATAGTAAGGCAGTCCGGGAAATGCGTTTGCAGGAGAATTTCATTGGTTTCCTCTATTCTTGTTGGAATTCAACCGTCCGGTCAACGCAGGGCACCTAAATAAATAAGTCCTTGCTTCTATAGGATTTTTCTTGCCCAACCTCTTCACTGAATTTTCTCCAGGGTAGGGAACTCCAGTATCTCATGCGTTTTTATACTTAATTTTTTAGCTTTAATGGCTTTGTAGTTGAGCTAGTCTACGGAAAAGAAGCTTATTATAAGTAGGTACTTGGCGGAGCCAATGCTCGGTTGTATTGGGACCGGTCAATCATTTCGGACAGGACTGTCTTAGCTAACAAGCTTGATATTATATTGATGGAACGAGTAGAACATGGGTTCCTTTAAAAGAGGCATGAAAAAGCTGGTGTTGAGTTATTTGCTGAGCTTTATGTAATTTTAAAAAATTACATGTGTTCTTAGTGGATGTCACCATTTCGTTCAATGAAAATTTCGAGAAAGTCGAATGGGATAAAAATACCAAGTATCTGAACCTGGCACACGATATTACCGATATGTGGAGGGTGACATCCACTGGGATCATGCCAGTCGTAGTCTCAAGCAATGACCTTGTCTCAACTTCTCTTCGCGACCATCTGAAGAGTTGGGATTGGGTGACTGACCGAAGATTGGAAGGCTCCAGCGGGCGGTCTTGCTCCGGCTTGCAGCCTTCTCTTCTGAGGGGTGTTCTCCCGTCCCTCGAGTCGTTAAGGGATAGGAAGATGTTGTCAAATGCCATACTTTTATAAATTAAACGACTCGATTACCATTATCGAAATGCATCTTGTGGCTCTGAACGCGCCTCGATATGACATGAATTTGACATTTGATATAACTGATAAAATTGGCGCCATATATTTATCATCTAGGTTATTAAAGATATATCTATCTTGTAATATCTTGTAATTATTAATATCAAAAATAATGTTTTAATTAGTTATAGCTAAGGCTCAATATTGTTGTCTTCTATTAACTATAGTAATAAGTTCTATCATAATTTGTGGTCGCCCATTGGTCAACAAAGGACATAATTAGGTAAATAAATTTACTAAGTTTTTAAAAGCATTATGGAAGAGAACGATGAACTATCTCAGTTAGAAAAATTGCTAAACACTGAGTTGTTTGAAAATAATAGAAAAGATGACGAAACCAAACCTATAAGTGAAATAGATATTTTCAAAAGTGAGGGCACTTTAGCACCAGAGAATGATGTAATTCAGAATGAGACCTCTTTTGTTCATAATGGCGATACAGACTCTTCAGATGATGAGGAGCGACGAAATTATACAGAACGTAAATATAATAACTATGGTTCCCAAGTAAAGAAAGCGCTTGACCATACAGAAGAGGAACAGTTAAACAAGAAAATTGAATTTGAGACAAGACTACGACAAACAAACATAGATATGAAGGTGGAAAAAAGTAATACTTTTAAGAAAAAACTTGATGTGTCTTCAGAACAAAGCAACAAGAACCAATTTTGTGCACCAGCAATTAAATCTCAGCAATCAGATGTTTTCACTGATCCTATTTTTGGCATTAGAATCACAAAACCTTTGATTTCTAGTTCTGCTCTCCTAGATCGTATGCAGGGCCGTGAAGCAGTTAATATGCTTAGAGTGAAACGATATGTTGAAAATGAAGACCTATCAAAAGATTGGGTACTAGCAGGAGTGATTGTTAGGAAAAATATATCAAAAAATCAAAAAGGTAATCAGTTTGCTATTTGGACCTTAAGTGACTTAATGCATGATTTAAAAACTATTTCAATGTTTTTGTTTAGGAAAGCTTATAATGATTTGTGGAAATTGAGTGAGGGTACAGTGGTAGCTATTTTAAATCCCAATGTTCTTGACAGATCAGAAAATTCTAAGGATGTAGCTTGTCTCAGTGTAGAGAGTCCAGACAGAGTAATGAATCTTGGACAATCTAAAGATTTAGGTGTTTGTAAAAGTAGAAAGAAAAATGGTGAACCTTGTAAATCATTTATCAATCTAAGTCAGGGGGAACATTGTATTTATCATGTTAAAGTAGATTACCAAAAGTATGCTAAGCGCCAAGAACTACAATCCTCTACTATGGGAAAAGGACTTGTCAACTTGCAGAATAAAGTTCTTGGTAAGAATACTGTTATCTATGGTGGAAAAACATACTCTGCTCTACCATCTGGCAACAATAAAAAGGTTAAAGAGAGAGATCAAAATAGGCTAATGTTACTAAGTGACTATAATAAATCTGAAAATGATAGTCTTATGATAAATAAGGCACCATATGGGGCTGGACCTATGAATAAAAAATGTAATATTTTGCATAGTCCAAGAATAGAGCGAACAACCGATAATGATAGATTAAATCAATTAAATTTAAGTCCTCAAAATAATATTAGAATGCAACATTCAAGTTTGGCAGCTAGAGTGGCCAATTCTCCAAAACTGGGAAAAGGTTTTGGATTAAAAGGTAGTGGAACTATAGATCTGAGTGTTTCATATGGCCAAAGAGCAGCTGAGAAAGCTAAAGTAAATGCAGTAAAATTTATTCAGCAGAATGGGGGGATTGAAAAAATAGACCCAAATAATATTAAAGGTACACAAGCTGGTAAAAAAAGAGCTATAGAGAAGCTAAATTCTGAATGTGATGAAAATGCTGTTAAAAAGATTAAAGTTAATATTGTGGAGGCAAAAACACCCAAAGCTGTAATGTCTGAAAGATTCAAAAAAATTATGGAAGCCACATCAGCCCATCACAGCTTAATTGAGCAGCATGATAACAATGAACAGGAAAAATACTTCGATAAACTTGAAAAGAAAGAGGCTATGGAGGAAAGAATGTTAAATACTTTCAAGTTAGCATGTAAAGCGGTTAGGTGTACTAAATGTAAATACACAGCTTTTTCAGCTGCACAGAGATGCAAAGATGAGAAACACCCTTTAAAAGTTTTAGATACAACTAAAAGGTTCTTCAAATGTGGAAATTGCAGTAATAGAACAATTTCTTTGGAGATAATACCACTTCATGCTTGCTCTAGTTGTGGTGGATCAAATTGGCAGAAAGCACCAATGTTAAGAGAAAAGAAAGTCACAAGTTTGGCTGCTGGTCTATCAATAAGAGGGGAAGAAGAAGTCTTTATTGGGGGTCAAATAAATGCAGGGAAAAATATTGATTTATTGGTACCAGATAGTTAATAATTAATGTAATACATAAATTTAAGAGCAGTAGAGAAACACTGCACCTAAATGTATTAACTTTACAATATAATAATATATTTATTTTATTTCATAAATAAATAAAATGTCAAAATTAATGAAATATTACAGAAGCAGTTATGTATTACATGTTTAAGATGCAAGGAAATTGCTACCAAAATGTATGTGCATATGGGCAGTCTTTAGTCTGTTTTTAACAAATTGTTTAATATTTATTTCACCATTTATTAAAATTCCCACATCACATAATTTTGGAATCATACTAATAAAATGTACTTTGTGAAGCAAAGTTGTATGTTTAAATAAACATGAATCATGTAAGTTTTTATATGTGAACAGAACAGGACATATGATGAAAATCATTAAAATTATCTATAAGTTTGTCTAAATGTAAATTTTTCAATATTTATAAATACTGCTTTCATATTCTTAAACAATCGGAGAATAGCATGCATTGAGAAGCAGGCTCATTAAATCTGATTATGTAGTATACTAAATATAATCTAAAATTGAGTATGTCTCATTCTTTTAACATGATTGCAAAAGAATAGCTATCATGTCGCATGATGTTTATGTATTCAATTTTCAACTTAATCAAGGAATGAGATGTAATAAATTTAAATAATATTTAGTGTGCCATGGGACCCTATTGTGGCTCTAAAATATTTTAAAGCATTTTGTAACGGTTATTATAATTAATGATTATATAAAAATAAAAAACAGTGTAAAAATAAAGCATAATATAATTTTTATTATGAAACTTCCAGTCAATAACACTGAACCATTCCATAAAACAGTGTCTTCGATTTACAAGATTTTTATAGCAATCTTGTCACGCGGAATAATTGTGGGCTTTTATAAAATTTTACACAGCCTTTGACAATAAATTACTACATACATGTTACAAAACCGATCAGTGGAGCTAACAATAACATTCAATATCAATGTATCCTGTGTTACAGAAATGTATTTACAAAAACTTCATTACTATGAGCAGTGGTCCAAATTTTGCTAAATGTCCAATGCAAAAGTACAATAATATTTCGGATGGTAAGTAAACTAATCTAGGGACCTTGACTTATCTTAGTTACTAAAAAGAAACGATCTGTGGTATTTTACTGATCATATTAGTCAAGTGTGATAAAAATGCTTCAATAGTCAAAGGAACAAAGTTCCTTCTTGTAAATCTAAGGCATTATCAAAGATCCCTAATCATCAAGTTAATTTAAAGTCACGAATTAATAATTTAAATTATAGTACAATCAATAATAGAAGTAAAGTGAAGTTCATTGAGAAAAATATTTAACTTATATTGTTATAATATTAAGTATATCTCGCAAATTGGCATTTCTTTCAAATTTGTGTAATAGAAATGAAATGGCGATTGACGAGATAGAACACAATTACCACACGCGTGTGCTATAGATACTTAGGCACTTTGTTATATAAATATAATATTCTCAACACGCTCTTACGCATAAATATTTAGTGATAAACTTGAGGTACCTATGTATTTTATATACAGATCATTTATAAAACAAACAAGTGTCTAATGTACAACGTGTAATATAATAAGTGAAAAATTTTGAATTGACAAATGTGTGGTTGTTAGAGAAGACCAATGGATTAAATAGGGCAGGTGACATCTTAAGTTTTATAACTTATCAGCCAACGTCGAGATCATGACACACATTAAAGTCATTAGGGTAAGTGACTTAGTATTTCATGAGTGTCTGAAATCATTAAAATACACTTGATTGTTAAAAAGTGACAAAGTAAAATTATAAGATAAGAAACATTTTCTGACAGCGAGAAAATCTATAGAAGGGAGTAGTTCTACATTAGCAGTTCTATCACTGCACAAACAAAATATTTTCAGTACTTTATTTCACATAGTCGTGACAAAAAATAGTCACTTACCCTACTGTAAAGAGGTTAATGGGAGTGCAAACGATTGAACAAAGAGGACCACTGCCCGCGTGCTTTCGTTCAGTAAAAAAAGATACAAAACAGGCGGCGCGATCATTCCCATTCCGTGGTAGCGGGCGGCTTCGGCGTAAGGTCGTACAGTACGCGCGAGATGCCCGGCACGCTCATCAGCTCCTTTCGCATCCTGTCCACCACCTGCATATAACGTTCATTTTAAGATGGTTCTGAGTCATAATAATTTATTGTTGCATTCATTAAGACATAATTAGTGTATAATAAATAGGTGTATTTCAAATACACTTTTAATACAGGACCCATGTGTAGTTAGTCAGTAGTCGTTTCATCATGCGTCCCAAGTTGAAAGGGGCCTTAGTCAATTTAGGGCAAATGGATGCAAAATAAGTTAGTACTAAGCAACATTGTAAGACATTCTTGTCTAAGAAAATTCAAAAAATATGACTGAAGCTAACATAATGACATGTGTTCTTTTAAAAAGTACATTAAAAAATTAATAAAGTATACAAAAAGTAGAATTTCTTTATTTTCACTATAATATACTTTATTTATTCAATAATTAAAAGGTCAGACTTGTTCATTGTTTAACCGCCTTTATAATCTAGTAATACCATTTACTTCAGATCTGGAGTTCCGAGGTTCTCTTTCCAATTTGGTTTAAATTGGTTGTTGGTAGGGCTTTTTCCAAGGCTGCCAAGCTAGATATCACCATATTACGTTATTTTGCCGCCACGACGATAATGTTAACAACATTGTTGTGTTCCGGCAGTTGGAGGCAAGATAGCCAGTTCCTCTGTGTTGAGGAAACCGGGTGTAGTACACCCGGTCATATATTCGGTCGCCATATTTGGTCTTCTCTTCCAATTCAAAACCAAACCAAGATCAAAGAAAAATAAATTAATAATATATCACAACATAACTCGAAAGTTGTTCGAAAAAAAATGGTGTGAAACCTTTATATCTTATAACCATGTCAAATAATTAAATACTACATTAAGAATGAAAAAAAAAATCGAAGTAGGAGGACACTTACATCCATGGGCATAGCATCGGAGCCTGGGAGCGCGGCGACCCCTGTCATGAAGTCGGCCGTGATGAAGGGGCGCAGCACGAGCGAGCGCTGGCACGAGGCCGCGCGCACCGCCGCGTCGCGGTCGAAGTGTACCGGCAGCAGTACCACCGGCATCTGGGCGATGCGCCCGGAGTACCCGCTCGATACCAACACCTGTATTTAACAACAATTTAATTATTTACTTACTTTATTTTAATTATATTTGAGGGCTTCTTATAGAGAACTTGTATGAAAAAATGGTTTTATCATTTATTATTTTTATTTAAATTATTGACATTGGTCCCAATTCCGTTGTACACGAACTAAATTAAATTTAAGTTATTCGCATCTTTTTCAAACCGATTCATAAAGAAGGGATAGAAGGAATGTCAAGTTAGTTAACATTTAGACGATTCATACTCTTTTCACTTATCTTAATCAGTATGTATGATACTCATAAAAATAAGGCAAAAACACCTAAGTCGCCATTTTAAAAACGTCCAATGACGTCACTGGTCATGTCTTTTTTTGGTTGTATTATACTGAAAGAGTAGTAATGAACTTAAATTTAATTTAATTCGTGCACTACGGAATCAGGGCTCGTGATGCAAAAAATTAAATAATTGTGGTGTACATTAGCCATTCTTGATTTTTCCGTACACCATTAAAGATGTAGGGTATTAATGTAAGAAAACTCAAATTTTAGTACAAGAACATTTTAATGATCAATTCTAACTTAGGTAAGCTATTCCCAAATCCCGGGGTAAACTCGTCCTAGTGTTGTCTTTGTTTAGTCTAAAGTGAATTGCAGTTCGTTTGTCTCGCTAAAATTGCAAAATGGCTTTATTGAATTTGAAGGTGTTATATTTTTGATTTTTTTCAGACAGACATGATCGGAAAAGAAAATCGGAAAGGAAAGCTTTGCAATAATAAAAAAATTAACAATTTCTATTTTTGGTCGTGTTTCTATTCTTTTAGCGAAATTAACAATGAACAAAATATAATTCAATATAGGTTAGTTAGGTTGTTACAATATTCATCGGGTCATCTTGTTCATAAAAAAAACGTAAAAATTATATCTACATAGTAAACATAGTATAGGGTAGATAAAAACCTTTTTATTTTATAAGATATAAATAGCCTGTCAGGGCCAATCGTTTCTAGATATAGAAATTTGTTTTTAGAACTCATACAAGCAAGACATAAATATGCTCTATATGATGTACAGAATGTAATAAGGGGGAGTGGAATAAAATAAATTGTTATCATATTTCTTAAACTTACAACCTAATCTGCCTCTAGTAAATATTGAAGGTTCCTAACATCACATATGTGACCAACTCTTGTCAGAGATAAATAAACAATAGCATTTTCTTTTTACATTATTTCTTGATACAATAATGTCACTTATCAGGATAATAATAAGTGGATTTATCATAGTCCACAAGTATTAAGAATAAGTAATACCTGTGTTGCGATATCGTCAGCCTGGCGAATAGTCGAGATTACGTGCTGTGAGAGGAACGTCGGAGTGATATCTGTCACCTGCTCCTTAATTAGACCGCCGAAGGCGTAGCAGACCCTAAATAGGACAAAATAAGGTCATTGATGTCAATTCTGCTAACATTACTCTTAAAATAAAATTAAGATATTTGTCCCTTTTTCATTCCAAGTATATATGAAAGTGATAGAATACATTTTTAAAAACGTCACGGTAGTCGTCACTTTTAACTTATCTAAATAGGCGTGTATTAAGATGCGTGTTAAAATTACAAGGTGATAAATATTTGTACTACAAAGTGT
This sequence comes from Acentria ephemerella, assembly GCA_943193645.1. Taxonomy (NCBI): domain Eukaryota; kingdom Metazoa; phylum Arthropoda; class Insecta; order Lepidoptera; family Crambidae; genus Acentria; species Acentria ephemerella. The sequence goes on from OW971891.1 coordinate 9,337,246, forward strand.
AGCCTTGTCAATTAACTTATTTTGACAAAGATGTTGTTTGTAATCTTATTTATATAGGAGAGGTGTATCAGAATACCATCAAAGCTTGAGATAACATTCTTTCTTTACTCCCCAAAACTAAACACATTGATAGGGACCAGCAACCAATATATGTCCAGATAACTAGTAATTCCAATTTTAATTTTTTAAACTAAGCTGTAATTTTATTATTTACTGTATTTTGACACAAAGTGATGTCTGGCTGGTTAATATGGTAGTTACAGCGCTACGGCGTAGCTAGTGTACCTATTAACGTTGTGGCAGACGCGCGGGATAAGTTTGGCGAGGTAGTGCATGTCGGCCCAGTCGGGCGGGTAACGCTCCGTTGACAGCGCCACGGCGTAGCTGTATGTGCGGGCATCGCCTGTAGAACACATACAAATTATTATTTAAAATTCTACCATGGGGATGGTAATTTTTTGTTGTTGTACATAAGGTAAGAAGTATATTAAACTTTTAATAAAAGACTAAACTAGATTCAAAATCACATGTGTACAATATTTAAAACCATTAATGTAAAATAAAGGAAATTATGACAGTACGATTTTCCAAAATTAAGATGCTTGATTGAAAATATTAATAATATTATTTTAATGGTAACAAACATCTAGGGATGCTTTATAACAGAAAACACATCAGATGTATGGAGTACAATACTATGTGATGAAAATTAAAATAGGATAGTTATCTGCAAATTACTTTTTAGAAATGAAAAAAGTTTCACTTCAGTGACTTATGCTGGGGTTCAAAAATTAAATAAGAAAGTTTTGTTAGCAATCAATTATGATAGAAATTTGAATCTTATCTTCATCCTCTTCTTATATATAAATATGAATTGATGTTCGCCAGTCTCGTAAAAACTCAAAAATTGTTCTTTGATCGGTTTAAAAATATAAAAAAGGTAAAATCCTAAAGAAAAGCTAAAAAATTACTATTTTATTTTGGTAATTTAGTATAGAATTTATAACTGACGTGCTATTCAAAACTGTTATTTATTACATCTCTAATTTAGATAATTTTTGTTAGATGCCGGTAGGGGCAGAGTTTGGGTGTTACAAAGTTCACTGGATCAATTAGTATGTCATAATTTAACATCTCGTAAGTAAACCCATCCTTCAAATATATTGATTATAGAAACCCAGAATCAGTCATATTTGTGGAATTCTAGCATATAGTCAAACACTCATAACTTCCATAAAATCAAAACATGCAATTAGTCATATTCACATAAATAAACAAGTCGGATAATACATGGTGCTAAAACCTTATATAATACGAAATCAAACACTGAAATCGTACCAAAAAGCTAACATTTCTGTTGATTTATAATAATATACTTTAAATTGTATTAAGTTGAAATGATTTCACTATTGCATTAGATATACCCTGTAATAATCTTATTGACATAAATAAAAAATGAGAGTTGACTTTATGGATGTTTGATTAAATGCTAGTGTTAACGTCGTTTTATATTAATTCACTATAATGTGCTTATTAATAATGCCCTATATAAAATTTGTAAAAAATATTGAATAATTGTTTTATAAATAATGTTTTTAACCACTTCCAATCATATTAATGCGAAAAAAACTTCTTTGATACAGGACCGCCACGTTTCGGCAGCAAAAGTCGATGTCGTCACCTAGGCAGTGGAAAACGGTCGCACTTGTTGTCGCGTTTTCGAACTAGGAACATTGGAAGGTTTTCTTTTGTGGGGTATTGGTTATTGTGTGTAAATGTGGGTTAATAAATAATTCTGTAAGTGTCATTTTCCTTTCTCAACACCACGTTGAGATGTGTTTACACTTTAAATCAAAATTAGTTTGATGTATAGTACCTTGCACGCCGACGGTCCGTATGGGCAGCAGCGTGGCGGCCACCTGGGACTTGGAGGAGATGCGCTTGAGCTCGGTCTGCTCGGCCGCGGTGCTCGCGTTCACCACGCGGCCCAGCAACGCGTGGGACTTCACGCACATCGACGCGTACTCCACTATTATCTTTACTATCACCTATGAACATTTCAAATTGATATTACAAATCCGAGAACAGCTTTACTGAATTGAGCACTTTATTACTTTTGTTACCTTTCATTTCGGGGTGATTTAAAAAAGGAATAATAGGGAAAATTATATACTTTAAAATATATTGTTTTAAACTTTCATGGTCATTAACGTGTATATAGTTAATAGTATTAAATTAATACCTAAAAAATAAATAACTGTAATTCCCGTAAAAAGCTATACAAATATGATAAAATAATAATAATTAAAAACATGTTTTTATGATACAGTATTTTACTATATAAATTCTTTTGAAACCAAATGCATTTTAAGTCTGGGACAGACAGTAAAAATTCGTCTTTTCTCCACGATATTATTCGTTAAATTAAAACCTATTTTCAATAAACCTTTCATAACCATTACCGACCTGTGTCTCGGCAAAATCTCTCTCGGCGTAAGGCTCGTCTTGGCAGAGCACACGTACCGCCAAGCCGGGGCCCGGGAACGGGTGCCGCTCGACCAGCGCCGCCGGAAGACCTAGCTCGGTTCCTAATGCACGCACCTACAGTACAAAATAGACTGTTATATGAAAATACTTTTACCCATGGAAATTTTAACGTCATTAAAATACTGCTGAGAAAAATATGTTGCATAGAAAAGTAGAGTTTATTTTTATTTAATCATAATTTAACAAATTAAATGAAAACAAATGGCATCCTCGAAGCTCCTAATTACTGAAAATTGTTTCATTCAACACAATTAAAACTCCCTCGCTTTTAGAGGTACAAGTTTCTGTTGGATTATTTTAGTAGATCCAATCTTAGTCACCTCGTACCTCTAAATCAGTTTATAAGAAAGTTCCACAGCTTGGCTAAAACCAAAGACTTGGACCTCTTCAGGAATGGCTTTCGTAAATTCAAAAATTCACTTGTTTGATTTCGACATTGATTTTTCTTAAATATTTTAAAGAGAAGTATGTTAATTATATTTTGTATTGTTTGTGTTTTTAATTTAATTCGTAATTTTATTGTTTATTGGATGTAGTCTTCACATATTATTGTAATAATATTAAGCTTAAGTAACTCTATCTATAACCACAGATGCGTTTGTTAATGTTTATAATGTTGATGTTCAATAAATAAATCAATATCAATGTTGTTTGTGTCCAATAAAAGATAAAGTCTCTTCTCGAGATACCATTTCTCTAGTTCCCCTGGTTACCTCATCCTTGTGGAAGTCCTTAAGCGGCTCGACGACGCGGCCGCGCTGCCGCAGCAGCCGGACCAGCTCGGTGTCGTTGTGGTGCGTCTTGATGGTGGCCGCGTTGTTGCTGCACAGCGACGACGCCGACTCGATCAGGTCAGGCCGCAGGGTGCCCTGCCCCAGGAGCACTTGATCTTCTCTATGAATACATCACACTGGCTATAACATCCGTAAGAAATGAGTACCCCAAGCAAGTCGTCTGATCGAATGGTCAGTTCCCGTCTAATTATCTAGTTGCCTAGAAAGAGTTTAATAGCAAAAGTTATGTTCACTTTTGCACTTTATGACCAGTTGATTCTCTATGAACTTACTAAATTTTGACTGAACCATCCACATCTTTTCTTAATGTCAAAGATGCCAAACAAGCAAATGACTTACTGGATGGTATGAGTGGAAACCAGTCTATATACAGATGCAATAACAACTAGTCATTTGATACTGCAAGTGCGTCGAAATTCTAGAAACAAGAGATTTTAATTCATCCCGTCCCGGAAACAAACACATTCGTGTTTCGGTGTAAGTGTTGTATTGTCGGTTTAAGTGTGTTGTTGTAAACTTTATAAAAATTGATGACACATTTGAATATATTAAGTACATATTAAGTTTTAAATGTTTCATTTACTTCAAAAAGAAACATTGTCATGTAATATTCACAGTTTTTAGACCATACAAAAATATTAAATATTCCAACAGAAGGGAAATTCAAATACCGAACAACGGCTTGCTTGACTGCCGAAATTGGAAATATGGTTTTTCTATGCTGCGCCGTCTGTGTATTTGTGTGAGGAGGGGAGAGGGGCAAGTTAAAGAGAGAAGGGAGGGAGAGAGAGAGAGCATGCGTATATATAGTGTACTCACTGTAGGTTGAGATCCCGCACGGCTTGCTCGGCGACCCGTATGAAAACGTCGCCGATGACCTTGCGCTTGTCCTCTGGGGCGGTCGCGTGACACAGCAGCGGCGTGTGACGCGTCCTTCCGCCGTTTTCACGGATCACGGTGCTGCCTTGTCGGAACTGACGCAAGAAAGTTTCAAAAATTTTGGTGGAGGTTAAAGGAAATCTTAAGGGAGTCTTTAAAAAGTGGCACAAGTGGTAATTGTAGTTATTTATTATATTTTCAAAATTAAAGTAATGGTATATGCGTACCTGATGAGCGGCGTTGACAACGTGTAGACGTACCCCGAGATCTCGGAGACACCTTTCTACCTTACTGCTTTCGTTTTTACGCATAAAACCTATAATACAGAAATTTGACGATATGAAAAACTTTGGTGTTAAAAAAGGTAAGAAACGTAAAAGGCACTATTTGTCTAGATATCTTGCCATATGGATATGTCTCGTACTGCTTAGCATCAGGCGTTGTTCAATCATTGGCTGTACTTCTTATTAAAAAAGTAAAACGCTATGAGAATTTTACCATTGTCGATATGTAGAGCAATTACTTGATCTTCACGTAGAGCTGTCCGAATAAGTGCAGCGCATACTGTTGAGTCTACTCCACCACTCACCAGAACCTGAATATGTAAACAAGAATCTTAGGTATCAAATATAATCATTGTCTTCAACAGCCTATATATCACACGGTTGGCAAAGGCCTTTCTACATGGTACAAGCACGTTCAGAGTTAAAATCATAACATAACTATAATTTGGGTGAAACCGGTTGCCGTAACAACCAGAACCAATGGTTAGATATTGCCATTTGAAGCAAGAACAAGCTCTAGGTATTCTGATGTAGGGCCAGGATTACTCCCTTAGCACGTCGACCTAATGGGATCTTTTGTGCTTATAGCTTAAGCTCTAGGTAACAAGCTATATTGACCCATCCAGGGACCAACCTTGGTATAATATCAGTAATACATCCAAATAAACATACCAAGATCCTAGACTCGTGAACAAATATTCTTACCCATCATACAAATATCTCCGAATCTGGGACCTCTGGCTATGTAGACAGAGTTAGTGACCTCTTGAGCAGACGGCCGTCTACAGATAATAAATAACTCACCAAAACTTTGTTATCGCCGACCGTCTCACGTATGTACTGTATGCAGGCCTCCCGCCGCGAGCGCAGCGTGAATGTGCGCGACAGGCCCGCGATGTCAAACAAGAAGTTTGACAACATCTGCTTGCCCTTGGGGGTTAGGTCCACCTGGGACATTAATAGATTAAACCTTTAAGTATATTGATATACATTTCTGCACCGTACAATAGCAAATTTTCATGATATAGACATTTTAATTCTAACTTGAGTAGTAACTAAACTTAGTAAATATTATAATATTGTGGAACTTGTTAAATTTATTATTTTTCTATGTAATTTAAGTTCCATGAACAGCATGTAGTAGTTAGCCGCCCCGACAAGGTGATGACTGTGAGCCATAATAATGAGATAGATTATTGAATTCCAACAAAGTTTCATAATCAATTGACCAATAAAGAGAAAACTATATTTAATTAAAGTCACATCGTAAGTTATTATTATTTATATTATTTATTCAGCTGTGTTACATACGAAGATAGGTCTAAGATCAGTAGATAGGCTTGTTTTTATACTCACTTAGTTAAAATGTCTCACTAAGTATAGACAATATCAAATGGCTCTCACCTCAGGGTGGAACTGCACCCCATAGAGCCTCATCTGCTCGTTGTATATGGCAGCGATCAGGTGGTTGGACGACTGCGCACCCACGCGGAACCGTTCGCCCACCTTCTGTACACTGTCCCCATGTGTTAATAGCACAGGCTGTAATTTCTCTAGTCGGCTGTGAAAAAAGAAAGACAATATATATATTTATCTGTTTGTAAAAACACAATATTGAACACTATATACATATAGATTTAAAAAAAAGTCGATTAATTTGATATCGACTCAATCGGTCAAGTCATTAAAGATAATGTAGGAAAGTCCACAAAGTTTACTTTACAAAATATATTAGATAATATGTTTGTATTATTATGTTATGCCAAATACGAAAAAAAGAACGTTTTAATCATGCATAAATAAAAATTAAATCAATAAAATGGGTGAGAGAAGTTTGCTTTCATGCAAAATATCTTAAATTTCTGAAAAAATCTTATGAATACTTTGAGTTTTCGAGTTGCTTCTACTAACTACATTTCCAGAACAGCAATGTTGCCCATTGTACAGATACAGATACTATATAAAACATCTTTTCTTCTTTTTTTGTAATGTTGCTATGTATGTGTAATAAAGTGGTAAATAAAAGTGTTAGTGCCACTGATCAGTTACGTGAAGTGGAATAAAAGGTTAATATATCATTATACTAAATATTTTTAAATAAGTAATTGTGGTTAGGATAATAATGTTGATATTAGTATAGCAAATATCTATGTTCCTTATATAGGTCGTCCTATTTGGACCATAGATAAGAAAGATGTTTGAATTAATTAACTTATAATTACTTAGTTAAATTACAATATTAACTTACTTAAACAATGGACAAGTAGTTTCCACTTCAACTTCATATTGTCCATCTTCCCTAGCTTCTTTACGTAAAACAGAGCCTCCAAATTCTTTATTCAACATCTGCATACCATAACATATACCTGTGGAATTAGTAATAAAAGACATTCATTAATCACAATAAAAACTATCTTATAAGAAAACATTGCAAGTAGCAATTTAATCATTATTTTATTGCACTTAAGTACTAAAGTAAGAATTAAATTGTCAATCACATTGTCTGTTTTTTATTAGTACTATTATAGCAAGCAGATTAAGAGTGTACTGTCCAGTTTCACTAAACATATGTACATTTTGCAGTTGCAGGCCCAATAGGGTTATGGAAATGGCATGACTTTGCTGGAGTCCCTTGGAATTTATGTGTTACATGGTTATGCTTGGCTTGGAAAAATGGGTTTTATTTATTTATATATTTGTCTTTAAGCTTTATGTTTGTTTCCAATAGAAATAATTATTTTTTGCTTTTATAATAAAAAAAACATTCGATTTATGAATAGTTTTAGTTACAGGCTTGATGCAAAAAAAATATTCAAAAGTTTTAAATTTTACTTACAGCTTGATGATTTGAGTCATAATAATACAAGTATGAGCCAAACAATTCGAATTTTATTGATCAAGGCGGGAATTTAATAGTTTATACTAAGTGAACATTATAATTAATCTGTGAAGTAACCACTCAAATACAAAATGATATGCGGTAATACCAACCTAGAACCGGTAATCCAATCTTGAATACATCCGCGTCATATCTTGGCGCATCCTCCGCGTATACGGAGTTTGGTCCACCAGAGATGATGATGGCGCGGTAGCCCGCTTCCTTTAGGTGGTATGCGGGTGTGTCCAATGGCAAGATGTCTGACTCCACGCATAGCTCGCGTACTCGTCTGTCTATCACCTATTAAGCACGGAACAATAATAATATATCAATCAAGTTTTTTTGTACAAACTTTTTTATTTTGTACCAACGACCGCACATCAATCATAAAGCATGGGTTCAAAAATGTGTAAGATTTCTTTTGTACTGTCAATGGTAATATTTAATGCAACATGGGCCTTAAAGGGTCATAGCGAAGTCTAGCTTTATGTGAATGTAGGCATAATAAATACTGTTTAACTCCTATTAAAAAATATTAAGATTTTCATAATTTTATTAATATATATAGTATAATTACTCTCTAAAAATATGCAGTATTTTGTATTTGCTACAAAACTTCTAATGTATTAACAAGTATTAACATGACTCAAAATACTGGCATTCAATTCTAAGTGAAAAAACAATCTTTCCTATTTCAAATAATTGTGGTAGTTTTAACTAGTCATGACTCAGTTGAGTTATAACTACTTTATTCTGTAAGCTAAAGTTGCTTAGTTACTGTGTTGGTATAACTCATGCCAAAAATTGAAATGAGTTTATCCATAATGCTTTTAGTGTACTATCTGTATTTTCAGCAACCATTATCATATGTATCTGTTTACAATCATCATATGTAACTAAAATGAGATTTAAAATACTTTATAAGCAATTCAGCAAAATGACAAATTATTTATTTAAAAGAAGAGCACTTTATTTACATTTAAATTTAGAGAATAATAATTACCTTTCCATACTGTGAGCCTGCATCTAATATAGCAACCTTATCTCTCCCATGGGTGGACCCATTGGTGCTCCGGTATTGTCCTTCGGCACTGGCTGTGTGCATCTCGCCTCGTCGCCAGCAGCACTGAAAAAAAAAACACATTAAAATAGGAACTAAGAATGAAAATACTTTTATATGATTGTAATCACCTATAACTTTATTAATAAAGAATTTAGAAACATATAACTTCATTAGTAGTCACTTCCTCTTAACTCCAGTGAACTAAAGGTTTTTAAAATTTGGCTTTGTTTGTTGTGAGAGTTTTGGAAATGTGATATTTCAAATCCAGTCTGAATCTGCTTTAATTGTACTGATTATTAAAAATATAATTTAAAAAAATTATATGGTAATATGACAAACAAAATTGTTATACATATGTAACAAATTTAAAACAACATTTAGTTAAAATATTTATTTTAAAATGTAATACTAAAATCTTTAACAAAACAAAGTAAATTTAAGTCACAATGACTTAACTCTTCAGAAAAAAGTGCTTGAAAATTACTCTTTCATTTAAATTCTATAAAAAGACATTTATATTATACATACAACACATATATTTCTTCTTCAATGAATTGTATGAGTACTATACCTTAAACAAAATGTTTCTAAAACCAAACATCACAATGCACAAAGCATAAAAAATAATTTAAAACAAAGAGATTTGTCATCATCACAAGGGAACACTCAGGAGTATAAAGAAAAGTTGGGGGTAAAGTGATTCCTTAGTAAATTTACCAAAAGTTGAGAAAATAGTGTTTTGCACAAGACTAAATAAAAATATTATCTACAAGAGTGGATAACTCTCCTCTAGTGAGTCCTCGACTGTGTGTGTTATTTATAGACAGCATCCCACATGTAGTGTAAATATACACAAACTTTTTATATGAGTTTGTATAGTAAGTACTATTGATGTTACAATTGGACTTATTTACTTGTAGCACTGCTAAGGGTGTTTGTTATTGAAGGATATACACTGTAAAATAAATAAACCATGTGTATAAATTTTGTGATGTAATATCATAAAATTAGATGTTTGACACATAGTAAACCTTGATGAACATCTATATTTATAGAAGAATACTTATTAATTTTATGTAATATTAAATCAGTGTGTGAGTCAAAAGAGAACTTGTTTTTGATCCGAGAAGTTAATCACATTAACAAATTTTTGAAAAATACATTGTTGTTTTAAGCTGATACTAGTTTTATGAAATGTGCAATGTATTTGACTATTTCAGTTCCTTGCTATGAATTTTATAAATGAAGGTTTTTGCTCTTATTTTGCTTTATTATTCTATCAATCTCTTATTCTTCATTATTAATTCCAAGGAAGTTGAGGTTGTTGTTTTTGAAGTAAGTGAGAATGCCTTTCTTGCAATCAATATCACTTGTTACCTTTAATTATTAATTCCACTGCCCCAAAAATTTATTACTTTTTTTTTTTCAAAATATAATTTTTATTCTAAAGTCGGAACAGTTTTTAATAAAATTAAGTACATTGTGTTTAATCTTCTGATTTATAAAATTCTCAATGAACAGATTAATTTTATTATTATTTATGACATACACCTAAATTAAATAATTAATAAGTCTTATTCTTACCCAGATTTGGTTGGAAATATCAATGTATTTAGCACCACATTGAAAGGTTAACAATTAGGTTATCAGTTTATGACACAAGTATTCCCAATAAAGATAGGAAATTCATCTAACTCTAAACAATTTGTAAAATAATTACCTAAATGATGTAACACTTAAATTAAAAGCGTCTGAGTTTTCCTCAACTATAAATGACTTTTAATTACTCTTAGCTTTGGCAACAAAGGGTTATTTATTCACATACCTTTCTCAAAATGCAAAACATGCTTCGGAACTATTGATATCAAAGAATGGCATTTTGTCATTATTACAAGAAACAAAATAATCGAGAGATCTAATGATAAACAGAGATAGCAATGAGATAAACGGAGGATTTACAAGTAGAGGCAAGACAGTAGGCCCGGCGCTATGATATTTCGCGCTTCCAAACTTACGACTCAAGACACCAGCTGGTAGCGAAGAGCTATTCAGTAGCTGTAACTTATATTAAACATTTTACTTCACTGTGGCTAGGCGTAAATTTCTAAAAAAACGCTGTGTAAAACCACATTTTGACAATACTCTGTAGGCCATAACCGGGGACACCATACTTGCAGCAGTCCTATTTAACCACTTATTTATGTCTTAATTATAATGATGTCACAAAGTATAGGTTTTACAACTTACCTAAAAGAAAATATTCGCAATTCTACGAGCAAACGGTAATGAAAAACACGAAAAAATGTGATTCCCCATTCAGCACTACGAATACAAAATTTTAGTACTATAAACTGTCAACAGATAGCGTTCCGTTCACAGTTTCTCTACAAAAAATGCGATCAGTGGTTTAGTATTTATTTTTCTTACACTTATATTGTACACATAGGAAACTCATATGGTATATTGATCAGACTTAAAAAAATGTTAGAGAAACATAATCTTGTTGTAGATTCTAAAGCAAAATTTAACCCACTGCACTTAAGTTGGACTACTTATCTCAATCCCTTTAATTTTCGCTACATGAACGCAGTAATTACTTTTGCTTGTCATTCTGAAAATATACAGTCCTATTTACGCAGTATAGATAAATTGATTTTGATTAATTCAAGTTACGAATTGGCTATTTTTAAGATTAAAACATACAAAATTAAAAATATACTTTCATTTTATAAGTTTTATAAAGCTTTCATAACGAAATTTATAGTTCCATAAATATAAAATTTAATTTCTGCTTGATATGAAGTACGTACAAAACTAGATTCCATTTCCAGCAGTATCTCAAGCTTATTCCTTTCTTCGTTCGTTGTGTTCAGTCAGAATTTTTATGATTCTGCGCGTATAAAGAAACAGCTTACAAAAGTTTGGGTTGATGTGAATGACGGGAGGTTTTTGTGAAATCATATTTTAGAAAATAGTGGTAATACAATCAATAGGTCAAAATGCCCGATCATTTAGGAGATGATATGCGAAAAGTGAAAGATGAAAAGGAAGAGCCTGAAAAGGAAATTAAATGTAAGTGTTACAAATTGCGGAAGACAATAACCTTTACATGTTGCTTATTTCTTGTTTATTTTTTTATGTATGTTACAGCACTGGATGAAGGAGATATAGCTCTATTAAAATCATATGTAAGTATTAACTTACTCTGACCATAATGTAACTATCTAAATCTTTTAATGATGACAACGGAATTTTCATTAAATTTGACTTTTAGGGACAAGGGCAGTATACTAAAATTATCAAAGAAGTTGAAGACGGTATTCAAACTGTAATGAAACGTGTCAATGAACTTACGGGAATAAAAGAGTCTGACACTGGATTGGCCCCCCCTGCCTTGTGGGACTTAGCAGCTGATAAACAAACTCTACAGAATGAACAGCCTCTACAGGTAAAATAAAATGTTTTTATTTAATTATTTTAGGACGATTCAAATAGCGTAAAACATTATTTGGTACAAAATTAAGCACAACATCTAAAACCTAATCTAAATAAATGGTTTCCATACTTAACAGACACAAGAGTTACCTTTCATCACTTGTTGTAACATTGATGAAGACTTGAATGACTTAATTTATCACTTTAATATAATAGGTTGAGGTTGAAGATAATTCATTTTCCATTTCTGAGGCTTAATTTTTATATAAAAATCAGATGTTCAAATGTGAAAAACAATGTAAAAATCAGTTCGTTATGGATTTTGTGGTTGTATAAATATTTATTAAATTAACACCTAATGTAGGAAAACTTTAATTTTATTAAATTTGTTTCTTTTAGGGCAATTCCTCGTTTGCCTATTGAATTCAAATTGATATTCTGTTGATTAATTTATAGCAGGCTTGTTAGTGTCAAAAAGTTATAGTTAGTGATTACTTATCATATCACATATGAGAACAGGCAATAAAAAAATAGTATTAAAAAAGACTCTTTCCCAAAACCATGTATGATCAAGAGGCTCTTTTTATTTAGATGAGGCTTTGTATAATCCAACTTCTCCCATTTTAAATTACCTACTAACTGGTACTCTTATTTCCATTTGACACAATCTCTATAACAGTTGGATTTTCTATATAAAAGTGAAATGGGAAGTGACTTTCTAAATTGAATCTGTGGTCTTACTTTTTTAAATGAGAGTACAGGTCAAGTTTTGCAATATAATTTAAAATTAAACAAAGCTTTGTATACAATTTATTATATTTTTAAAGGTGGCAAGATGTACTAAAATCATCAATGCGGATTCAAATGACCCTAAATATATCATAAATGTGAAGCAGTTTGCCAAATTTGTGGTAGACTTGGCAGACTCTGTAGCTCCTACTGATATTGAAGAAGGAATGAGGGTTGGGTAAGTAGCTTAATTGGTAAAGTACATATTTCTTTTCTTAGGTAAACTCAGGAGAAGATGATGCATCTTTCTTCACACAAATTTTGCAATTTTTAATGTTTGATCTTGTAACCATGCAGTTTCTGTCTACAATAAGTAAGCTGGGGTGTAGAATTAGCTCTTGTTTAGAAGTATTCAGCAAGTTTTTGCACATCTCCCCAATATTATTGTTCAAATATTCAGCTCTTTACATGGAGATTATTGTGATGAGTTATTAATTGAACTACATTATTCTAACACAGATGTCTATTTCAATTAAAGTAATTCATATTATGTAGTACTTCAGTAGTATGTGCCTTAATGTTTTTATAATATTTTTTATTGCAGAGTGGACCGCAACAAGTATCAGATTCATATACCCTTGCCTCCTAAGATTGACCCCACTGTCACAATGATGCAGGTGGAAGAGAAACCTGATGTAACCTATAGTGATGTTGGAGGCTGCAAGGAGCAGATTGAAAAGTTGAGAGAGGTGGTTGAGACACCGTTGCTGCATGTAAGTCATGAGATGTTGTTATAGTTTAATTTAATGTACTTTATGTATTATACAATAGGTCTGTTTGGGATTGTACCTGTTCAGTTGGAATTTGTATTATTTGTTCCTTCCCAGCTGTTCCTGTACCTCAAATGAATACCTACTATAAGACTCACTATATCCCTGTGCTAAAGCAATATTAATGTTTTGAATAAGATTTCTAGGAGACACATCTCTTGGTTTTGGGGTATTGTTATCAGGGGATCACATTCACATAATAGTTATTTCATTGATTCCTGACACACAGTACGAAATGGGTTGGGGAGAGCAATATTTAGTGAAGCATGTTGTGTCTGCATCATTCTTTTACTCCCTCTTCTAGGAAGGAATCGAACTACTGATACATTTGGCTTTTCAGCAATGTGCCTATCTTGATTAATGTTCCAGGAACATTGATAATAATCTTTATTCATGTCTCAAAGGCAATAGACAGTTAAACAAATTTGTCGCATCCTTGTGAGAATGTAATGTCTATACTAGGCTTGCATTATATAACAGATCACCAATTCCTCAACAATGGAACTCAATAAAAATATGTATTTACATCTTACACACACGTGCTTGCCACTAAACTAATGTTTCACGATACATTGACTACATAATTATTCTAAACTTGTTTTAATTGACGCTGAAAAGGTGTGATCAATCTCATATCACTATATGCTCATAAAAATATGATATATCAAAAAGCTAGACTTCAATGTCCAATCAAATAAATGGCCTCATTACAGCCCGAGAAATTCGTGAAACTTGGCATTGAGCCGCCTAAAGGTGTATTGCTGTTTGGCCCTCCTGGTACCGGAAAAACGCTTTGTGCGAGGGCCGTCGCGAACCGCACCGATGCCTGCTTCATTAGAGTCATCGGTAAGTGTTCGAATATAAGGTTAATAAACGAATCATAGAAGTCGTTCGTATTTGTAGCAAAATGGAATATAATCTAAATCTATGGCCAATTTTGGTGCGGTTCTTAATTACGTTCGACAATAAACCTCCAAATATGTTACGTATACCCGTATCTACATAAGATGATTGAAGGTTTAAATACTATGACTACAATACCGTAGAAAAAACCAATCTAATCTAGGACTAATCGAATCTAGGATGGTTTAAACTTTACTACTTACTAAATAAATTTTCAATGTAAATGTTATATTAAAAAGTTAATAATTTGTATTTAATTTTATTAGTTTTGGGGAATAAAGAAAGAACTCTGGAGATGAGCTTTGCTAGTGTTCTGATACTCCTCCCCTATAAGAATAACTGCAATGAACATCTTTGCCTAAGCAAGTTTATGAGCAAAGCTACTTTTTGTAGAACATTAATATAACAAGACGAGAATGCAATTCATTTGAAGAGATTGCTTTCTAGCCATAAGGCTTTATTAAAGTGCTTGTATTTGTAGCTTTATAAAAGACAAGTCGTATGCATCCCTAGCCATGCACAGTGACTTATTTTTGCTTTCATCGATTATGTAATCTATTACAAGTGAATAAAGCTTATTATCGCTCCAGGTTCCGAGTTAGTCCAAAAGTACGTGGGTGAAGGTGCGAGGATGGTGCGAGAGCTTTTCGAAATGGCGCGCAGCAAGAAAGCTTGTCTCATATTCTTCGACGAGATTGACGCTATTGGCGGCGCTAGGTAACTTGAAATGAATTTCAAAAATTCTTTATTATTTACTCAGGCTAATTTCTTTGAGATAGTCATAATTTATATCTACCACCGATTTAGCCCTGGAGTAGAAACGATTCAAGATATTGTATGGATTGAAAATGATTGAAATGGCATCAACAAATTTATATATATATATATATGACATACATCGTGTTTTTACCAGCCACCCAGTTTTATATATGTAGCCAGTTTTTACCTTCTTTAAAGGGAAGCCTTGACCATGATCTATGGTCACCTAATTAACCATTTGCCTTAATGAGGATCAATAGCGTGTTTAGATATCTCTAGTTAGAAAACTATTGTATAAGCACATCGGTTATATATATTATATGATGGGTTATTACCCGCGAATGGCAGGTAACGTTCCCAATTATAATGGGAAAAATTATCCCATATTAAGCAAGTGAAGTGGGTGAAAATGTGGTGGCAACTTAAAATTTGTTTATTAATACTATACCGTTTATAATAAATAATTGTATTGTATTTATAAATCAGGTTTGACGATGGCGCCGGTGGTGACAACGAGGTGCAGCGAACTATGCTAGAGTTGATCAATCAACTTGACGGCTTCGATCCTCGAGGTAACATTAAGGTACGTTTTGTCTTTTTCTTATATATAAAAATGAATTATGTTCGTTATTCCGGCTTCCGGTTTGTTCGGTTTTGGTTAGCACAATGAGAATTACGTATCACGTAGTCCATGCTGTGAGCAGTATATGCACCAGATGGAATTATGTTTAGCACGCTCAAAACATTGAGTGTCCATGAGTGTGATTGGACCCTGTGAGTCCATTTATATTCAAAATATTTTGAATTGAAATTTTTATCTATTCCCAGGTTCTGATGGCTACTAATCGACCTGACACTTTAGACCCGGCTCTGATGCGGCCAGGCCGATTGGACCGTAAGGTGGAGTTCGGCCTACCAGACCTCGAGGGAAGAGCGCATATCTTCCGTATCCACGCGCGTTCCATGAGCGTCGAGAGGGACATCAGATTTGATCTTCTGGCTAGATTATGTCCCAATTCTACTGGTGCTGAGATCAGGTAAGTGGGGTATTATAATAGAAGTATTTTAATTTTAATAAATATATCACCATGAAGTGTTGATACCAAATTTATATTAAATCAATGTTTATTTTTCATAAGAGGATAAATGTTTCCCATGAGGCATGCAAAACAAGAGTAATTTATTATTTATTTATAATATTCCATTATTTCGTCAGGTCCGTATGCACAGAGGCGGGTATGTTCGCGATCCGAGCGCGTCGCAAGGTCGCCACGGAGAAGGACTTCCTGGAAGCTGTGAACAAAGTCATCAAATCGTACGCCAAGTTCTCCGCCACGCCCAGATACATGACGTACAACTAAATTTTAATAATACGCCTTCGTTTTATTCTGTTTTCTCAATAAAAAATAAAGTATTTAAAATAAAGGATTTTTTTTCATTCAAAGCATAAACTGGAGATTTCACATTATAGTTATTTATTGTCATGGAAACTAGTTTTTTTATGATTGAAAATGTGTCTAAATATTTATGCAGTTGTTTTCGGTCATGGAAAACTAGTGTTTTATGTTACTTTTATATTACAATTACCATTTCTATATATAAAATACCACTCAATATGTTCTGTCATCCGAGTCCTATCAAATATTAATGCTATATTATATGGTAAAAATACCGCAACAATCATCAACTTATCCCCACTAAAGAAGGTTAACTAACTTTTAAAACCATATACCATTTATGACGGCCGTCTGGTCAAGTGGTCAGTACTCAGTACAGTCCCTCTGTCTACTCAACCAGAGGTCTAGGGTTCGAATCCCGGTTGGGGCAGATATTTGTATGATGAGTGCGAATATTGGTTCACGAGTCATGGATGTTTGTATGTTTATTTATAATATTTCAAATAATTCTATACATATCTCTATCTATGTCTCCCTAATTTAGTATCCATAACACTTAAGATCTTAATGATGCTTATTGTGGGTTAGGTGTGTGTGAGAAATATCATTATTATGTTCAAAAGTTTGGCCATGTGGTTGCACAGCACCTGTCTTTCTGTGCAGGCTGTGGTTAACAGTTTATAACTTTGAAGATTTATATACTAAGCCGAGTTGTTACCAACCTCTAAGAACGTACACACACACACACACACATACATATATGAAATATGCACTACATAACGTTTTGGTAATTAAAATTATTAAGGAAATTATCTGTGATTTTATTTTTTTGGTCAATTGACGCGGGCTACTTATTCGTGATCATTTGAACTGCGCATACTTTTACGTAACGATTTCTTATGCATTTTGAATTGAAACATGATATTTTCACTAGATTTTAGAACCCGCCTGGGGTAGTACCACTTGAGAATATTCCCTAGACTGGCCCTAAATTACACTACTATGTAGATGAGTGTACTTGTGGTGGGTGGTTTTTTTTTAAATATAAAGCTCAGAAAATGACTTGACACTGATGGTATGCAGTAGAGAAGTCCATATGTGAACTATCTTATCACTAGCTATTAGTGTAGCATGCGACATACTACTCTAGGCACTTCCACTTTGCCGGCCCTAAAGTGCTTTTTCCCTCCTCTTGAAGGAACCCCTGTTGTATGAAGGAGACTGGATGTCTTTATTTCTAAAATAACAAACCTTTTCTGAAATTAATTTTACTACATTTAAATATTTTAGTAACCTACGCGATCCTTTATGAAAAAAAGTAATCTCCTTAAAAACATAGAGTAAATTAATAAAATATTTTCGTTATTTGTGTTAGGTGTAAGTACAGTGGGATCTGTTATTATGAATAGGTATAAAAATTATAATATTGAGGGTAGTTTATTTAAAACCACGATATCGTAGAATTCACAAATTATAGTAATAATTACTAGTGCTGTGTGCAGTGCAATTATTGATTTGATTTATATAAAAGAATAAAAGCAAGGAATATAACGTTCAGACGTTGCTATAAGTGTGGTTTTTATTGTTTTGCAACATGTCAGTAAACGTAAGTTATTAGGAAATTTTAATTAGCCATTATATTTGATCATTCTAAATAATTATTTCTTTAAAGAGTCATTTCGATTGGATACTTTTCTCTGAGATTAATAATTATATTATAATTACATCCCTAAAAAGTTTTGATCATAGTTTTCTTTTTAAGCGATGCTAATATCGGTGAAAAACCAATCGAATGCATAAATTTCGACTGATATCTGCTTGGCATTTGAAATAGTTACCTATCTACTAAAGATTTTAATCGTAACTATAAAAAGTATTTAATATTGGTGATGTCAGTGTAAAAAGACGGTTAAAATTGTTGATTGTATGGAAATTAATTTTAACTAAATAATAGGTTAAAATTATAAGTGCTCAAATATAAAATACTTTTGTAATTTATAATATGGAAAACTGATGCACTGATATCATGCACTTATCTATAGGATTCACATATCATAAAAATGATGCTTCAACATTTTATTTACTGAAAAACTGATCTCATTTTAATACGTATAAGGATGGATTATCGTTGAAGCAAATGATAAACTAATACTTACATTTTATTGTAAGTTAAAATTACATTTTAAAGTTATGTTAAATGTGTTAAGATCTATTCTAGCCAACCCAAGAAGTAATTGTAAAAAGAATAAATCATTAAACTTAGTAAAAAAACCTGAAACTGTTTTCATTAAGCAACTTCAGATGTTTATTTGATTGAAACCAATAATTGTGTCTTGGGTGCTAGACATAATTAAAGTCTCAAAGTGTAGTGTACAGAATCTCTTGGTCTAGGAAGCATATACCGACGTGGTGGAACTGTGCGCCCTGCTGCAGTGCCTCGGGTTCAGCGTGAAGTCCCTCGACACTAGTGATGCTAACCTTAGCCAGGAGTGCGGAATGAAGACTGTCGTCATCAACTGCCAGGTATGAGAAATTTCACGCTATATATTAGGACTAACCTGTTACCTAATTAGGTAAGTAAAATGAAACTTAAGTAGCCTTATTTAGGTTTCATTTAACTTACCTTGATTTTGAAAATGTTTGTAGAATTGCTAAATTTGGTGTAAAATTCTTTTGAGGAAAAAAGACCTTCAGTTAAATTTATTCCCCTCCGAATGTAACTAAATATTAATGCAACCAAAATATAGTTCCTGTCTTGATAACCATAAACAACTCTTCTTCGATGAGCTCTAAAATTAGCAATACCCCTAGTGTAAGTTTCTATCGTATCGAGACGTTTCGATCGTCGTTGCGTTCAACTGATTATCTCATATAAAAAATTGTTTTCACTATTACACAACAGTTTGACAACTGACGAAAAACACGACCAAGACGATTCAATTCATTTGAAACTCACACAAGGAGTACAGATTGTTTTGTGTAACGGATGCAGTAACGCATGAGCAGTGACATACTTATTAATTTCAATTCAAGAATGTAGACATGGCAGTCGTATCGGTTTGAATTTCGAACTCGTTTATGTTTCTGAAAGCGGTCGTTGATCGATTGTTACTGCACTGTTATTATTTGTTGCAGTTAGGTAACTACTCATATATTTTCCCCCATGTAGGAAGAGTTGTACCCACAGTGGGAACATAAATATAAGAGCTATGTCTGAGTCATTGCTTGTAATATTCTAACTATAAAAATGTGAACTCTGTAATATTTATTGTCTTCAGTCTTCTGGATTGCATGTGGTCTTAGAGAGCCCCGGTTTGTCATGCTCATGCCCAGCCACCAATCAGAACAGCGGGATCTGGCAGGTGTCTGGAATGGCTGGTGGAAAGCAACTAGACAAGGTAAAAAAGAGTAGTTCATTCGTTGTTTATTTTCCCAACTGCAATGTAAAAGTACTTTAGTACCTATTAATTTGCACAGGAATTCGGATGCACACTACTAGGATCCTTGCCGAAGGCTCAACGTGAGAGGTTGACAAAAGAACTGTGGGAGATGATCAAATGCATCAGACAATACAACGAGTCGGATATCTCGTGTGATAAACACATTGTTAAAGAGACTAATAACAAGTCCGCAAGTATGATTGAACTGAACACGCCTGAAAAAAAGTAAGTTCTAACATTAACATTCACATCTCAAATAGATAATTTGATGTATTTCAAACAGTTCTGCATATTACTTATGAACTGCGTGAATAATTAAAGATTATTTGGTTTTAAGGCTGTTCCAATCCAAAATTGATACACCCACGAGGTACAGATCGTTGGACACATTAACTGATGCTAGGGGAGACAGTGATCAATCACTGCCTGCACCAGGACCACTTACCAAGAAGCTTATGGGTAACACTTGTTCAGAAAAAGTGAAAATGGACAACAAAGTAAGAAAAATTTGATAAAAATAATTCTGACTAAAGTTCTTTAATAGAACATTCTCAAAATGGTTGAATAATAAATATTTTTGCTTTAAAATATGAAGGGCATGTTGGTATTGAATTGTAATTAAACATATTTTTCAGGCTACAATGTGCCGTAGACAAAGCACATACACATTGTCTTCAACTCCTGGTAGCATAAGACGTCGTAATAAAACATCCAGGTAATTCCAATTTACAAGATAAGTTAAGACAGAGAAATTGATTCAACTTAATTAAACCTTTACTTCCGATTACAGCCCAATACAAACGCCCCAAAACCCACTCTTAGAAAGTCTGATTGAAGCAGAAAAAGTTGCAGAAAATTTAAGAAATAAACTTGCATTAGTTATACGAGAATTTGTCGAAGATGGAAATCATGATTCCTCTATGTCATCTTTAGCATTGGATGTTTCGAAAATATCCGTTTTTAAGGTGACGAAACAAAGTTTGATATAATTATAGTAAATAGGGACTAATAGAATTTCGAATGTAGTTACAATTTTTTATTAATTACAGCCGGAACCCGCCAAAGCACAATTTGCTTCAAGCCCAAATTTGTCTGGCTTAGGTACAGTGCGCGAAGAATTTTCTAAAAGCCGCCTGAAACGTCTGGACAGCGCATCGACTTCGAACCTTCTGTTTAAAAAAGAAACACCTAATGAGAAACCATCGCGACTCCGGCGTTTATCTCCAAATATTTTTAAAACTAAAAAAGATGTTTCAAAACCGGACAAAGTAAAACCACCAGAGACGAGAAGTAAATTGAATAGTAAGTATTTTGAAACTGGAGTCATCTAAATTGCAATAGAAATCATTAAGTACCAAACTAAAAATACTTTAATTTTTCAGATCTCTTTAGGTCCAAAATAGCAACTCCTGTTTCCAGGCCTGCTGAAGCTAGTCCAAATTTAAGTGCTAGTAAAAGACGATTTAGTCACATCAAATCGACTATTCCTAAGCCGACTCCTTCAAAAAAAGAATAGTTAAAGTTACCTTTTAAAACAGCTTTATTTTCGATATTTGTAATAAAATTAATTGGCTCATTGTTATTTCTGTATAATTCATAATTTTCCTCCTAAACGCATTTTAAAACAATAGACTTGCTATTCAAAAGTCACATTAACTAAACTAAAAATATTACTTGGGTGTCACAAAAGTTAAAAACCACTTTAATATTGCTACTTTTTTAAGTATTAGAATTAAATAAAATTCTAATTTATTTTTCCACTTCTTTCTCTAAATTATCATATCCGTTTTTTGCTGTTTTCTTCATTTTTAACCTTGATGAATTCTTGCCAATAATTTCTTTATCGTTTTTGGAATGGGATTTATGTTTTTCACAAGTTTTATTAATTTCCATATTTGGTAAAGCTGAATATAGTACATGATCTAAAAATTCTTTGGTGCACAAATCTTCTCTATGTGTTCGATTTGACTTTTTACATGATTCTGTATGTTTGTCATCACATTCTTCAGAAGAACTGTGTATAGAATTAATTTCACTATCATCCTTTTGTTGTAATCTTTCACTTATTTCCTTTTCTTGACTTTTCTTAGTTAGTTCTCTTAAAGTATACTTGTCGCTTTTAAGGTCTTGTTTTTGTTCTTTTTTAGCTAATTTAAGACAAATAGTTGCTTTTGGATACCCCGTAAACTGTTGATAGCAGTTACCTTTCTCAAGAGACACAAAAGTATTGTAAAATTTTCTTGGATGTATGTCTTCACTAGTGTCATTCAGCAAAACATATGCTTTTTTCAGGAATAATTTTTTATCAATAGGATTTTGCATGTGAAAGAAGTTTTCAACTTGTTGATGGTTAGTCAGCCTTTTGATAGCATTTCTTTGGACAATGTTGTATGATACAACAGCCATTAAAAAGAATGCTGGTTCATTACTCAATATATGATCCCACAAGATCAACCATTCAGAGCAGGTGAGCACTTCACTAAAAGCTGTCTCTAATATTTTAAGTGTATATGTTTGACTTGTTGTACTTGATTCACAATAGTGATTCAGAAGATTTTGGTCATGTTCTGCTAGTATATTTTCTGCCATAGCTAAAATACTTATAGGAGGAAAAGGTGCATATTCAAACCAGAGCTGACAATAATTAAGCAAAACAGTGGCAACACATTCAAATAATAAAAGTGGATCTTTTTGTAATACTTTTACAAATGGAAATACAAATCCTGGTAAAAATTTTATCACACCAAATAATGGACACCAATGTGCCAAACATGATAAAAGTCGTTTTAAATTTTTTAATGTTGTAGAATTGTGAATTGTGAACTGTTTTTCTATATCTTTGAATGATGGATGCATCCCTTTGTCTACTAGGGCAGAATAAGCTACTGCATTTTTAGGTGTATTTAAGAGAGATCTCCAAATTACTGATCTAAACTTATCAGGATATTCACCATACTGCATCAAAATTCTTCTCAATCTGGCACTATCCATGCAATATCTCATTTTTTCTTCAACTTCAAGTTTGGATGGTGTTAGATCATGAGAAATTTTTCTGTGTGTGGATGTACAAGGAATCTCATTCTTAACATTATCACCCTTTGCACTCTGAGCCATATCCAAAACATGGGCTGAGTTGTAAATGTTTACTTCGCCTTGTTGCAAGATACACAGAAAATACTTTCCACTTGGACTAACAACTAACTTGCGAATGCCTGATTCTGGACATATTTTGTGTATGATTGTAATTGATTCAAGGTCTATAAAATTTAAGGTACAGTCACTACTAAGTACTGCTAGTGTTTTGTTAGCTCCTCCATCAAAAACTTGCGGAATGAAGGCAATTTGTTGAACACCAGACATGTTAAACTTAGACAGGTCAATAGATTTCAAAGCTTTCCAAATATCCATACTGAATAAAATTAAAATAGGAGAAAGTCCAGCCATAGCCATGGCTCTTCCATTCTTGGTGAACGCAATACTTTTCATGTGTTTTAACTCACTGGGTATGATTTGTTTGACTGATTTCATACTTTCATGTTTCCATATTTGTACAGTGTCATTTTGAAAACAAGCTACGAGGTATTCTCCTCCAGGCATAAACAAAATTTGTTGTATTTGTGCATTACAATGAGTATTTAAAGTGAAAAATTTCGTGTAATTTGTAAGTTCCCATAGTATGGCTTCAACTGGGCTGGCAGTGAGTAAGTTGTTAAGTTTGCTGTTGGAAAATGATATATGTTTTATGGGGGCAGTATGGCCTGACAAGTTAAGAAATTTGTGTCCAGTTTCTATATCAACAAAACAAACTTCAAAGTTATTGCTATCTGCGAGTACTAACGTGTCCAGTTTCTTGGGAACAAATTGAAGAGCTGTTGAGGGGCCAACGCCTGTTAGCTTCCAATATTTAAGATTGGTAAAATCTAACATAAACAGATTACCAGCGTTGTCGGCGCAAGCTAGTTTTTCTTGACCTTCGTTGAAGGTACCCGTCGAAAATCGAATCCTGCGGGTTCCTCCATTTGAATCGCGGACGGTGTGATGAAGTTGCAGAATGACACCATCCTTTGGTTTAGCTTTCAACTTTATATCGAATTTTGCCACACTTTCCAGATCGCCTCGTTTCTTTTGTTCCATTTACGATTGCTAAGTTAGTTGTTGCATACAACATTATAAGCTATTTATTGAGAAGAGCAATCATTATAATTACCTAAATTAAATTAAATTAATGATTTAAAATTTGGCGGAGATTAAGCTTTCAAATCAAAACAAACTAACGTCAATGTCACCAGTCAAATGACAAAATAGCTGTCAAGTATCTGTCATGTTGATTACAGAATTTTTTTATCGATTTATTTCATAGAATAATTTAGAACAAAACACATTTTAAAATTAAATTGATTACTTCTCTCTTAGAGCATTCATCCTACTGGAGATACTTTATTCTTACAAAAAAGAATCTCACTTTATTTTGAATAAAACAAGCAACTTTGTCTAAAAGTTGTGACCAGTTTTATTTCTGACCGATGCCACATGGAGGATAATTGTATGCAGCACGTTATTTCAAATAGATGTTAATTCTCACAGTCTTACATTCATTTAAGGTGCTATGTTATTTAGAATAAAATTATCCATACGATTGAGCCATTTGATTAAAATTACGGGTGTTTTTTGCCAGTTGGCTGGTTCTATTTCCGGTTCAGACAGGCGATTATCCAAAGTCTTTGAATTCTATTAAAATCGTTTTTAAAATCAAAATGAAGTCTACTTTTAGTAAAATTGTCTATTTACAATATTTAAGATACTTTCCATTTAAGTGTCGGAAATTGTCTTATCAAGTTTTGTTTTTCAAAGTTTTCATTTCAATAGAAACAATTAAAAAGGTTTTATATTCGAATTAGCGATTGTTAATTTTAAATGTTTTGTAATTACTTTAACATTTGAATATAATCAAAAGATAACCCAGGTACGCAAACCGCCTAAGTAACAATATAGCATATGTAGACTCTAAAGAGAATAGTCATTAAAGTGATAACTAGGGTTGCACTGTCACGATATTATTATTTGTCCTTTTTGAACTCCTAATGAGAGAATGAGTAACATCAATGACAGTGACCGTTGCTGACCATTGGAGACATTTTTTTCAATCTATACAATGCATCTATACAAAAGTTGTGGTAGTAATCTCGGGTAGGATTGGAATTGAAAATTTCTTTTGTTTTGGATAGTCCATTATCGGGGAAGGTTAAAGTCTATATAACATTTTTTAGAATATGCGAAAGATCGATGCGGGGGCGGCGGTGGGTGGAAGTTAGTTTGATAATTTTGTATGATTTTATGACATGACCGTAATTTTTCGACGTTTCATTCTCTTATTTGAATGACAGCTTGTATTGCGTTTTGCTAATTCTATCTGTAAGGCTGCGAAAAATTAAAAAGTAAATATATGTAACTTTGTAATTAAGCCTTCTCTTTGTTTTACGACAAATCTTCTTTTTGCA
Source organism: Acentria ephemerella (assembly GCA_943193645.1). Classification (NCBI taxonomy): domain Eukaryota; kingdom Metazoa; phylum Arthropoda; class Insecta; order Lepidoptera; family Crambidae; genus Acentria; species Acentria ephemerella. Next base: position 9,362,682 of record OW971891.1, read on the forward strand.
GATTGAAATATTATGAGGCGTTTATGCCAAAATTCAAAATATGGGCATAAGGGCAAAATTAAGACACGGCCCGTCTGATGGTAAGCGGTTATTACCGTAGCTTGCTATTTGTTACCTACATCACTCGCTCGATGAAACCCCGAACTCCGACAGAGACTATATATCAATTCAATATATACAATTCAAACTATATACTAATTGATATATTATATAACAATATTAAAATTTAACAATTCATAAAATTCAGGCAGTTCTAAAAATGTAGGAGGAAGACGTTCGAGTAATCAGCTGTTAGTCCTTTTTTCAAGTTAAAATATGTTACTAAACTTGTTTAAAGCCAGTAAGGGACAATTTGATTTTATTGAAGAAAATTAGTAAAAGTTTTAAAAAATTTGCGTATAAAAATTGGTAGGCAATAAATAACAATTTTTTCCGGGAACTCAAAATGTAGGTATTAAGTGAGGTAGGTTGTAAGCAAAGCTAACAACGACAGGGTAGTACCTAAATAATTAATGATTACTTGATCTAGATAAATGCAATTCAAGATGTGTACATGTTTAGTTACTACACTTTTGTTTTGTTGTCACTTTCTACACTAGATAACATATAGTTCGGAGAAATACCTATTATATTCTCGTTAGCTATTCATACTTTATTATTTACCTTCACTTGTAGCCATTTAGGAAATGCTTATTGAGTTCCAGACGAAGCGTGGTGAATAAAATGGGGCGTCGGTTACGGCTTATGGCCCTGATTATTTTCATTTTCTCCGTAAACAGTTCCGTTTTTTCACCTCTCAGGGAAATGTGAGTTAATTCGTCGTAAAGTGATTACTATTGCTGGCGCGCGGCGCAGTATAGATGCGGACGCGAAGCGTGCTCCCGCTCACGGCGTCAAATATCAAAGTGACCGTTATATTTGGCGCGTGATTCAAAATGTAACGTTCGTAAATTGATCGCTGACAATATACCATTTAACGTTCGGAAATTTCATCGTAGACTTTTATAAGGAAAGTTTGACGTATGAAAAACACGACATCAGCGTGCCACAGATTATTCAATATCTGGTGCACGGCACGGGAAATCGCTGATTAAATTGACACTGGAATACCTCGTTAACGAAGCGTTTGCGGCTTAATAACGACAGTAAAATGAGTAAGTTTTCTCTTAGATTCCGTGAGCGTATCGTCCGAGTGGCTGAAGCCGTCATATGCCGACGTATCGGTTAGTGGAGAGCGCTGGCGCGTTTGGCCGCATCCTGCGTGGATTGAAGATGTGCTTCCTAAACGTGTTGCGCTTGCACGTGTCGCAGAACCAGCGGCAGAAGCGGCTATACAAACAGTACATGGAGCAGTTGGCAGGCGCGTACGTAGAGAGATGTACTGACTTGAATACGGTGCATTGGGACCCTCGGAGGTACAACTACAGGATGCCGTCGCCAGAATGGCAATATTCTATTTCTTGTGATGAACATTGGTACACGGAGGGGTCGCGTTCGTGCTGCGGGTCAGACTGTACAGACAGCGGCCGGTGTTCGTCTCCGTGCTGTTCCGAGGTGATCTTCAATGGCGGCCAGCATTTCAATGGCCATAGGACGCCCAACTTGCATGTCTGCCGGCAATATCCGATATGCTGTCCTGGAAACTTCGGGTAAGTGCATATGGATAGAAAAATATTTGGTAAACTTTTCAAATATAATATATCTATATTGCTCATATTCAACATAAACGTGACACATTGTGAGAAATATTAATATGGCGACTTAATTTACATAATAATAGCAAAGAAAAAACTCTGATGTTTACATTCGAGCTGAATTGTCGTATTATGAATGAATGCAAACAGAATCTAAACTGGTGTTGTTTATAAAAATCGAAAAAATTTAAAGGAAAAAGATATCCCAGCGAAATTGAGAACCTCCTCCTTATTGAAGTCAATCAAAAATAAACGTCAATAATAATTAATTGGTAATTCCATGATTTTCTATACGATAAAAGAACGTGTACGGAGTAGTGTTTCAATATTATAATTATTATATTTTTGCTATGCCTCATGAAAATCACAGCAAAACATTTAGCGTTTAAGAATTAATAGAATAGAGTTTTCATTATGTTAGCATAATGAAAAATCTCGTTCATATACTACTTAATTAACATCTACCATGGTCAATGCCCGGGTTAGCAAGTAAGAAAAACAATTTCATGATTGTATCTTAACGGAATTATGTATTTTCTTTGCATATTGTAATTGTAACGGTCGTCCGCGTTAAGGTTTGATTGTTTTAAAAATTACTTGTAATTATTTTGCATATATAAAAATAACAGTTTAAACTTTTTAATATAAACGTAGGAGTCACAATCCTAACTTTGTCCTAAACTAAAAAAGTGGCGCACGACGCAATACCTCAATTTTTTCATGGAAGAGAAAAGTTTAAACCTTGCTTGCGGCAGTAATTAGTCTTCCTATGTCTTAAATGCGGGTGCTTGCGTGGGTGTCTCCCTCTTTGCACTGACCTCTATATCTGAGATTTCCGAAGTAACAATGGAGTTGTTACTGGGGAGTATTAGCGGGTATTCGCAGTACCGCTTTGAACAGGCATTGAGTGATCTCCACACACGTTCGTCGCATAGCCAATGCCGGGTAGGTCTGTTTATATAGACTCCCAGAAAAAAATGGTTTAATTCTACCTATTATCTTTGACATTTCAAAACGTAATAGGATATTAACCTCTAGGCAGTACTCATCCAAGCATGACTGTTAAATATTGAAAACTTTTGAATTAATTCAGAATAGACACCCAGGAGGTGTCAATCAGTATCGATTGGTTTAAACGATTAATAAATATTCTCAGGCGATTTATTTGTCAGATTGCGTGTTTTTATTAAACTTGTCCAGCTAAAAATAATGAAAGAACAACAGAAACCGTACTGACTACTTAATCGATCGATTTATAATTACTAATATGCTGCTATAGTTTTTAATACTCTAATTATTATAATGTTATTCGCCCCGATTACGTTGAGCACGAACAAAATAAAATTTAAATACAGTACTACTGTTTAAGTATAATACAATAAAAAAGGCAGATGACTGTTAGATTTTTACGCGTCAACTATACGTTTGTAAAAGTAATTCTATCTCTTAATGAATTGGAATTAAAGGGATACGAATAACTTAAATTTAATTTAGTCCTAGCACAACGGAAGTATGGCCATGTAAAAAAACCTTTCAAAAGAATTTATTGAAGTTAATAGATAATCACATATGCCTATACTATAGCTACTTTGCTCTACCTAAATATATCCATAAAGATATCCTTTGCACCTATTTTTAAATGGTATCACTATTAGAGAGATCTCCGTAAATTTTTTAAATAAATAAAGCCTTATTAAATATGTAGGTATGTCTAATTTATCTAAATAGATTGTTCTTAAATATAGGATAATCTTGCTACTAATTACTGTATTGTGATTACGATATAGCACTGAAGTGTTCATCTTTTTCTGAGGCCGACTTAGCCTTTATTAGGTGTTCGTGTAAGAACAGAAAAATAAAAAAATGAAGCTTTAAAACAATTTAAAAAAAAGTTTAATCGTAAATAGAAATCACTAAAACAGTCTTTTATTTTTTTATTTCATTAACTTTACTAAAAATAAATAATATTTTATCATCCTGCTTAGCGTTATTATTATATTTTTGACATATTTATTATCAATGATATTTAACACAATTTTGAACATTTGTTCGAACTCTGGAAAACCGGATACAATATATTTTAACCTCGTCAGTTAGCAATTCATAATTTCGTACAAATGCATATGAATAAGTTTGGTTTTGAATTACATTATACAGGTTTATTTGAAAACATAAATTATTAATACATTTCACTATATTCAAAATTATGTTCTTAGATGTCATAGCACCGATTGATCAAGGAAATCTGCTACAAAGTTATACCTTATGCGTATCGTTATAAGAGTGAACTTTAACTGGTGCAATTGATAATAACTGCTACAGATTATAGGGAGACACAGATTACCAATATCCGTAAGTTAAGTGCATGTACTTTCAAATGGAAATTATGAATCATAACTTACATGGTGAAAAACGAGACGAGAGAATGTGAAACTGGTCCAACAACATTTTGCAAGAAGGCAAAAGTTTTAATAATAAGGAAAGCTCTGTGAATGTCTCTGGTCTTCCTGGTCATATTTTTTCTAATAATTAATAATATTATTCTTATTATCGCTATGAATAAACCCCATTCGTTCGGTCTTTAGAAAGTAACAATTCATACTTTAACATAGTTGTAAAGACCAAACGAACTTAACCCCATATTGTTGTACAAAAAGTTACCAGCATATTTGGTCGATCATACAATCTTAAGAAAAACATATTTTGACATGTCTAAAATTCATCTTATTTATCATAACTGTTATTAAATTAAGCTCATCAAGAAATCCACGCTCTCTGGGCTACTGGATTATAGAATCTATTAGCGAAATTCTTATTCTCTAGATGACCTTAACACTGAAATTTAGTTTTTTCAAATACTTAGGGGGCTGGCAAATAAAATGATGGAAAGACAGCAAAGAACTCTCTGCACCTATTAAATGACATGACATACGGTTGTATCTATAAATTTTCCTCGGTTTTAAACTGCAACATTTGCAGTTATTTATTATATAGAAGTAGAATTCGCAAAAGTAAAATGTATTCCAAAATATTCAGTTTGAATAATTGGAAAAAAATACAAACCCAATTACGAATCTATTGTGACCTAGAATATTGCAGACCCTTCAACCGTAACGTTACATTTGGTAATTTTCGTATACAAACGGAATGTTTCTATGAAATGTCATAACGTAAGTGGTGTACAGTTAACGATAACAGTCAATTTAAAATCGGAGTTCTTTATCTACCCAGTGGACTGTAATGAGACAAAATGTAAGGCGGGATGTCGTAACAAAAGACAAAAAAATATCAGTGAAACAAATGTAAGTATAAACCAGACTGACACTACATATAAAAATTAAAAAGCTTACCGCGACATCAAACTGAAAAGCGTCAATATTTTTATGGGAAATATTTGTGATATCTTTTGCTGTTAAATCGTTAACAAAATTGATTTGGTTATGTTAGCAGTAAACAGACCCTTGTATGTGTAAATTTACTATTTAGTTACTAATAATGTAACCGCATGTAGTTTACACTCAGAAAATTGAAATACTCTGTGACGAGTAGCGCAATGGTAGAATTGTATATTGAGATAAAATCCCTGACCGAAACTCGATTTTGGAAGTGAATTTTAACTATATAAACTTGCCTTTAAGTGGGCTGTTGCCAACATTATTGTATAAAATAAATACTTTAAATTATATATACTTAACTTTAAATAAGGTTAGTTTACGCTTAACTCTTAGAATTTACAAGTTGAGGTGGCAATGAGTAGGGAGCATAGCTCGTAGAACGGACGATAGGGTGTTAAAAGTTTTAGCATGGCATCGAGTCATTGAAAACCACAAAAAAGGCTGGGCTCCCACAAAATGTACAAACGACTTGGTCTGGGTCACGGGGAATCAGGGAGCCAATGGATGCAGGCTTGGCAGAACCATATTTAAATTTATAGGTGATGTTTTAGTACATCATTTCGGTGTGATTATCATAAGCGAACAGAATGATGAAAGGTTTTACAGATTTATTTTTATTACGACATTGCAGACGTAGAATACAATGCGCTTTACCTCGTACCGTAAAGAATCAAAATTTAATTGTTATTATTATTATTATACACAATTAAAAACTATTTGTGTCTAATATCTGTTCCCCTAAATGACATGCCTTTGATAATCCCTATCAAAATCGCTTGATAAAATGTATGGGATTTGACATAAGCACTCGTTTAGCTTTCGAGCTCGAGCGAACAAATGTCACATCATCATTTTTTACTTAGCGATTTTGATAATGTTTATCGAAAGGCATTTTGTTTAAGTGGCCTGGGTACTGACTAAACTGTACTATTACACCTTTGTGGTAGATGTACCAAAAATATTAAAGTCGCTGTCGCCACGGTGTTGTTCAGAGATCGAAAGCGAATTTGGTCATGGTTAAGCCGAGTCTAATCGTTAACTTGCACTTTCGGTGATTTTGTTCTTAATCAGGATAATTTTTGAAGAAATAAATGACTTGCAATTGATTTAATTTCTTATTTATTCAATATAACATTTCTTATTAATAAAAAAAGTTTTTTTTCAAGTTTAGCAATCTAATCAGCGCGGATGCAAGAATATTTCTTATGAACCTTATTTTTACATAAATCATTACCTACTAAAGTAGTTTTAAAAGTATAATTTCGAACCACTGAAACAGCCTACGCTTAGGACAAAAACGAATTTACAATTACTTGAAACGTTGATAAATAAAGTTAAGCAAATGATAGGTTAGAGTTATTACCAAAACAAGCTGCAGCACACACACATTCGCGCATAGAAAATGTTTTTTTTTGTATTATCACTTTTTACAAGTTTTTATTTTTATTAAATTATGGTTAGGAAAACGCACCTATTCCAATCCAAAAAATGAAAATCTTAAAACTATAACCAGTTTATCCTTAGTTTAAGTTTCAATCGTATCGAGATATTTTGATAATAGTTGCGTTCTGCCCAAAAATGTATATTTAAATAGTTGATTTCAAGAGAGGGGCTACTGTCGTTTACAATTTGACAGTTGACAGCGAACATAATCTGATGTTTCAATTCGATTGTAATTTACATTAAGAGGTACTGATTGATTTGTTCTAAAGGTGAGCACTAAGCCCTAGTTCTAAGAATAAATATTCAAGACTTTACGAATAATTAATGTTAAAACTTTGTAATAAAAGTAACATTGTGTTTTGTCACGTTCGTTCGTAAAACATTTTAAAATCGAACAAATAAGACAAAAAACTAACTTTATTACAGCTTATGCAAGGTTATTATGTAGTATGACTTAGTATTATTAATGATCCATAACGCAATGTGACATAGTTTTCTAATTCTATAAAAGTAATATTGCGGTTGAAAAGAAAATAAAAAAAAAGTGAATGTTTATCAACTGCTATTAGTAGCAAATAGCGTGCGACATGGTATTATGTCAACTGAACTGTCCCAAAAAACCATTGGTTTTCTGTTGATTTAAAAAATAAAAAGTCGTTCAAATTAGTGATGGGATGGAGGGGACTGTAATCGATTATACAATGTAGCCAACTTTAGCTAATCCATTTTGATACACCGCAAAAATGTGATTGAGTTTATCACTTGAATAACTTAACTTTTTACTTTAACTAAACATTTGTTAAGTTTTCTTTAATAAAAGTATTAAGTTTCGTTTTAATTAAAGTACTGGTTATTTATTATAATAATTAAATAACAGATTAACAAGCTACGTAAAGCAATAGAAAGGGGGAAAAGATTTGACTAAATCAAAAATATATTTTTAGAAACAAAACAAATTTACAGGATTTGTAACAAACGAAAAAACAGCAGGACAAGACAAGATATAAAATACACATAAAAGTCGGACTAATCTATAAAATTTCAATTGAAATATCTTACTTAATTATAATCTATACTTATTTCAATTCAAATTGAATATTTCTTTTGGTGTTGTATAGTCCATTCACGCTAAGAACAATGACCCGGCACTACCTGATGGTAAGCAGTAGGAGGAGTCCGATATATGTGAAGATAGCTAGTGCGACACTGGCCTAGCCACCTATCTCCGCCGGCCCAAAAAGTGCCTTTTCACTCCTCTTTTGAAAACCATGAAGAATCCCATATTGTATGAAGGAGGAAACATATATGCTGGTTAGGAATTCGTCGTTCTGGCTGTATGACAAAGAAAGGAGTTACGAAAATTTCTTTGTGTGTAAAGTACACGTGGAGACAGTGACTGAGTGACTCCGTAGACCAGCACGTCTGCTCTGAGTAGGAAAGGAGAGGGAGAGAAGGTCAAAAAGCTCTTCAGAGAATTCTCATGGTACAACCGATAATAGGCAAGTTAATATCTATCTATTATGGGCTTTGGAAGTTATATTTAGTCGTTGGTACCAGTTTTTATTGCTACCGCTTACCTGCATTGGGCGGACGTCAACGTTATAATGGTATGGGTTCTTCCTGTAGGAACTCTTGTGGTAAGTCGTATCAGGCCGTTGTAGTGTGCGTTCAATAATACTAAAATTATTATACTAGTACCGTTTTTCAAAGTCAATTGCTTGTCTTCTATTTATGTTATTCATGATCTTTGTATAGAAAGTATCATGTCTGAGTAGCGGTTTACGGTCGATTGCAGTCTATTATACTTCTCAATCTACTGGTTATTTAGTCCGAACGATTTACGCCGTATCTTCACTTACGTACAGTCTCAGGTGCAAAATCACGTCGTGTAAAATATTTTATATACCTACTTAAATTGCAAAGAAAGAAAAGGAGCTCTGGCTGTAGCAATTTTAGTGGATATCGTATCGTTTTTATTCATCAATTTACTTAAACTGCTTGGTGGTACGTATACTATATAATGGCTTCGTGGGTGAAAATAGTTGAAGTAACCAGGACCAATGTCTTAATGTGGCCCCCTAAGCACAGTGTAGCTTTATTTTTTCCTCAAGCTAAAGATAACAAATTATTATTGACCCATCCAAAGACCAACCATAGCGAAAGTTGCTTCGTTTTTATTATCAAAACTAGTGCTTCTAAACCACTACGTACATCTTATATCATATCATATCATCCTTATTTACATGTGTAATGTAAACGGAATAAATACAAATAATGACAATACGGTATAAGTATGTTTATGGTTGGCGAATAAAAAAATAAATAAATTAGTGTTTAGAACTAAGTTGTTTCAGTTACGTAGAACATCAATAAATATTTTTAATTGTGGTGTTTATTGAATGACGTCAAATCGTTTTTTACTAATATTCAACACTCTGACTGCATACTATGTAGCATATATATTATTTCTACTTAATGTCGTTTTATTCTTTTATTATGTCACCTTAATCCCTCTGCTCTTAATGCAGTTCTTCTTGGTAATGTTCGGAATATCATACACCCAAATAAAGATCTGTTTTCCAGCAGTAAATGGATCTTGTGACATTAGAATAGAATAGAATATATCTTTATTGTTATCAGCCTATTCAAGAAGAGAAATAAACAAAAAACTTTTAACTGATTTTGTACAAAGGCCGACCTTATCGCTAAAAGCCATCTCTTCCAGCTTAGGATGTACAGGATTAAAGATAAAGTACTTAAGGGAAGTTGGCGACGAATAACGAATATATACACGATAGAAGTTACTACATACAAATATTAGATATATACATACATAGGTATTTCCTATGTATATATTTATATAAATATATATCTACTAAATACATATAATCACAGACTACTGAGGAGATGAGGAGATGTATCAGTACAATTCAAGTATCAACTAACAAATAGTGTTCAAACACAAGCTTAAATTTAGATACAATAATTTGAAACGCTTAGTTTACATACTATAGTTGAGATTGTTGAGTCTTATGTCTTGTTTTATGTCTGTTATCGTACAACACAAATACGCACAAAATATTTAAATACGTTTGTGTTGTTCAAAACCGTTTATTTCTAGTGTAGCTTTGTTCATTCTTGGCTTCGGCCTTCTGATTTCTTTTAACTCATTCCATGGTTATGGGCAATGTTCCATACTAAGGACGGGAGGAAAGTACCAGGATCAGTGGACCAAGACCATTTTCACTTGGTTTTCAAATGATCAGTTGTAGAAAGCGGCAATGGAAAAGAATTTAAATTGATAGGATTCTATAATTTTCTGGTTCGATGAGGTTTCGTTGCGGTCAAATGTTAAATGAATGAGGTAATAATTACAAACAGTACAAAAATTGTGTAAGAATGGTGGTATATTTATAAATTACTGGCTCTACTCGAAGAACGTTGCACTGTCACATTCAAGATTTAAGATTTATGCATTAAAATGAATATATAGGTACTTTTTGGTTGTTGTTTAACTAACTTAATTAATTGCAGTCGGTAAATAGTTTAGGAGCATATACGAACAAACAAACTTTGAGTTTTATTTATAAAAATTTACAAGATGAAAAATAAACTCAAGTAATTTTATTATAATTAAATATAATCCTAACTGTTATTGTCATCTACATACTGTTATACCATTGTACCTTCAGCTAAACAGAAAATCCAAGACCGTTTTTTTTTAAATCAGTGGAAATAAATATGTTTAAATTTAGAACTTTCCAAAAAGATTTTTACATTTTTATAATCGAAAGACTATATCTCTCATTTAAGATATGTTTGATATATAACAGTTAATGTAAAAATGATTTAAAATTCCAAAGTTATAATATAAATAATACTCTAATAAAGCTTGAAACTCAACTGTCTGAATTAGCGCCATCTATACACAAGCTTACATAATATACTAGTTCCACTACTCGATACTTGGTGGCGCTCCATTACTGAAGGCTTACTCATCACACTTATAGATGGCGTGAATATATTTTTATTTGTATTCTACCTAAATAGTAACCTGTAGTAAAAAAAACCTGTCATAAACGTTAAATATTTGGTTGAATAGACTCAGTGTATCAATGACAATATTTATAAAAAATATTCTATATAAATAGAGTGGAAAAAATATTCTGGGAATGTATAAATGCCTGTTTGCACTCACTATGTAGAAAGCTCATAAAATTATGTTTAGTGAGAATAATAATTTACCCGATACCATTTTGAAAACGGATTCCATTGCGCATTTTCAATTATGGGACTGCTTAACCAACATCCTCTATTTTAAAATTTTTAGTCTACATATTAAGGCCGCCATGAGAATTTATGATTAAGGATAATTGTCAAAGGTTTTACCGAACTCGATACGGTTTAAATTGTTAACTTCAGTTATTTAATAGTATTTTTATTTAGCAAACAGAGCTGTGAGAGCGAGTTATCTTATATTACAACATTGCTTTCCGTTTTCAATTAGATAAAGTTCAAGGAGGTAAACATTTAAAATGTATCATATTAATACATATGTAGGTTTATATGTATTTGGATGACACATTTTTGACCTATTTGAAAATTTAATTTATGATCGATAATATTAAATCATTTTATGAAAACGCTGTTCACTGCTTTAAAAAAGAAGTTTATATTAAGTAAAAAAGGTTTTATTTTGATTATATTTTTTCTGTCTGTCATTTAAGTGGATAATTTCGGTCTTTACATCTGTTCATGTTGCAATTATAGCGAGCAGTATCAGCCATTCCCTTGAAAAATTTTTTTTGGAAAAAATCCTATGTCCATTTATAAAGTACCCACTAAAGTTTGAACAGGACACTACCACAATTAACCAAATGTGGGTGAAACTAAAAAAAAAGTGCACCTTGAAACTTGTTTGTCATGTCTTACGGGTACTATGATATTAGATAAAAATTTTTATTTGACCATCCGGGATCAACTACGGCGGCGAAATAAATCGTATTAAAACAATTTTATAAAATAAACTTTTTTAAAAGTTATAATAAATAAATGATTATCTCATCATGTCTTATCTTAAAGTGATAACATTGAGTCCATTTCGAGCCAAAAATAGTATATAAATCTCCAATTAAGCAGCAGCGATCTCTAATAGAAAGTATTATTTAACGGACGAGCAAAGCGTTGGAGTAATTAATTAGATCTCATTATATCGGACAAGGCGGAAACATTCCACAGTTTGACAATCTTGATAACATGGAGTTATCACGTTGTATTTAAATTTGTACTTTGAAACACGAAAAATGCACTGTTGGTTTACAAAATGGTCTTGTAAACTCTATAAGATTCCACAAAGAAGTTAATATAGCTGTATCTAAGAATTTTTTATGAATGTAAGAATGAAAGAACTTATCGCACCGAAAGTTATGCTAAATAGGACTGTTGTCTATGAATCAAAAGTAAAAAATGCTTTTTTTGTTCCTGGTTAAGGCTCAGTCAGGTCCCCTACTCAATATTAAGGAGTAACAATTGCCACTCTACAATATTTTTTCAGGCTCAGTAGGTATTCCTTAGGTAAATAACAGTCAAAGCTTAAGCTCACAGGATTAACAAGTTGATGTGAAAAAGCCCAGGGAACAGGTTCGATATGGCACGGAGAGCGGTTAACCGATAGAGCGTTAGTCAATTTCAAGAGACTAACGCTCTATCGGATATCCCGAGACAGAAGTATATTGTAGTTTTACGTCCACAGACATAGTGTGACTAATAACAGCTATATTCTAGACACAGGCAGAGTAGAAGCTCAAAAGCTTCCCAAAGATCAAAGTCTAGATAAGAAAAGATAAGTCAAGATACGTCACGTGGAACATACGCTTGCTAGCTAAATATTAATCATATCTTTTTAATTCAGTTTCCGTGACAATACAGCACGTTATAGTTATATTTAAATACAAACGAAAGCTAAATTCGCTAGCTATGAAATAAATTATCTTGAGCCTGAAGATGCAAAGTAGGCAAAGTTAGGCTCAGTTTCTAAATGATGAACAAAATTGTAGACCAAAAAATAAGTATTATATAATTTCAAAACATAGCTCCTTAATACACAAATAAATGAATTAGTTAACTAGCAATTTAAATTAAATAGGGGTTAGTTAAGTTCTGAGGTGGCATTTATTGTGGCGAGGGAAAACTTAACAATGATTACTCTTAAGTTATAAGATAAAAAATAAAAAAAACAGATCAATGCAAAAATTTATAGAAAAACATGTAATGAATGAATAAAAAAAGTTTTTGGAGATGGTTATTCATTTTCTATTTTTCCTGGAAATAGCCAAACATTAAATTCGAAAATAACATCATACCCCGCAATATACGAACACGAAAAACAAGTTTTAATTGGAAAACTGATAAAATGAAAGTAATCACAAAACATAATACCAAATGAGAATAAATGAAATTTGAAACAAGTGACAAAATGCAACGTAGATCCATAAAGAACTTTTTTGAGAGTACAGTATATAATATATACATACAGTATATAACGTATACAGATGACGTCATCATCACCTGTATCATTATATTAGCCGAAAGACGCCCACTGCTGCACATAGACCTCTCCCAATGATCTCTAAAACGACCTGAAATGAGCTGAAAACTGCTACCTGTGACTTTTATCAGATCTTTGGTCCATTTTGTGGTGGGTACTTGAACGCTGCATCTCTTGGTACTCGATCGACACTAGAGGTACTCTTCGTCCCAACTATCATCAGTCCTCCAAGAAAAGTGTTTACAACTTAACCAGCTCAGTGACGAGTGTTCAGGGCAGTCGAGCCATTAGGGAGAGCATCTAAAATCTAAAAGTATCCTCAGGTCTGCCTGAAGCCTAAGACTCTTTCCCTCAGTGTAAAAGTGTAGTTAGTGCGCGACGTGTTAAGAGTGTGTGAATCGAAATTACCTTTCGTTAGTAAGCATACTGATTAACTTTTCTGCCTTTACTATGACAAGATTATAGGTTTCACTTTCATCGTAGTTACTTCTGGCGAAGCTGCAGTTATAATATATGAAAACAGTTATGAAGTGTAATAACCTTTTCTTCTTTAAGATGTTTAGAAAGTACATACGTATGTAATTATTTTGATTAGAGTCTTATCTATGAATGGCTTAAATGCTTCATAGCAAAAGGAGTTATGATTGCATTTAGTTATATTAATAAGTATGTATTTAATTGAACTAGATGGAAAGGAGGTAAGTCTTTATTATTGTTAGAATTTAACACTACCCTTACTATTTATTCCGAATAAGCAAAACAAATCTTATTCCAAGTTCACAAGGTCAATTCTACTACTCGTAAAGATTCTAATCTAATTTTATGTCAAAGCTTTGCATAGATAAATTGACGTTCATAATATAACCTTGTTCTGGTTTATTTTTTTATTATTACAATATAAATATTAATAATCTCGTAGCGAACGAGTATCTTATATAAGGTTTAATAACGAAGACCGCTGGCTAGTTGTAGTTTTATTTATTTAACAATTTAATTATTTATTTTTTGGTGTTTTGTTAGTTATATTAAAATATTTTTTTCTCTTAATTAAAATTAGAAAGTAATTATTAATATAGTTGGTTCATGTTCTAAATTGAACCTGAATATTACTTATATCAGCAGAATATTTGGAATCACCGTGAGATTTATTGATTGAAATTAGCTAACATGGCTACAATATTTTTATAAGAAAAAAAATAAAGATTGGCAGTCTATAAATAATAAACCACTTTCAATTAATTTAATGATATTTATTATTTACTGATTTATAATTTAAATCTTTTATAATAATAATTTAAATTTATGTTTATTATTTATTTATTTATTTATCTCAACACTGTTTCAACAGCAATTTTCTACACACACAGAATATAATACAACAACCAAGACACAAGCCAATTAAAGAAACATTATTTTTCCAAAGAATCATCAGGAAGCCAAAATACATTAAGACACATTCAAACACATGTTATTTATCTTAATATATATATAGAGTAATTTTAAAATGAGAAAATCTTGCGGAAGTAAAATGTACTAAGGTGGTACTTATCCCTAATAGAAATCTCTGCCACATCTCTATGGGAGATCAAAATAAAGAAATATAATTCAAATTCGTAACTAAAATAACATAAATATACAAAAGGTACTCAGAAAATAAAAAAAAACGCGAAATATTTCTTTGTTTGAATTTTAGTAATATCTTTCAGTAAAAGTTTACGTTTTTATGTCACCTGTTAAAGTTTTAGTTTTTATGTTACCTGTTAAAGTTTTAGTTTTTATGTTACCTGTCCGCGGCTATTAATAGTGTGTCTGCTTCGTTGATAGTTCGCAAATTAATCACAAGGACTATCAATGAATACCTTGGAATCTTTGTGTCTCACATATTTGTTAAGACAAAGAAATGTGGCTACTTTTCATGAAATAGATGAGCACTTCTTCGAAAGTGTTATCATTACGGCTCTTGATCATGTAACAGCGCATCTGTTCCTAACTGGTCGGGCAAGGCCTCTCCCAGCAGCGAACGGTTTCGCTGCGGACCTGTTCTGTAGCTAAGATCGCTGGTTCTTAAACTTTGAGGCATTCGATTGTGAACAAGATATTAAGCGCTCTTACACAGCCTCTTGGCTATGGAATAGCCTAAGTGGTCAGTTACTAGGTGAGTTGATTTTGATTCCTATAAATCAGCAAACACTATTTTTTCGTCTAAATTTAAAGCAACATCCAGATTTCATCTATCAAATTTAAAAGAATTTATATGAACTTGAAATTTGGTGATAATGTTTATTATTATCTGCAGCTTACAAAAAAATACCAATATATTTATAAACCTATTTTTTTAAATTATATTATTTTCCCTGCACACCTACAAATTCATACAGAACGCTCGTTATGAGAGTCAAACTCGCATTTGTTCAATTTTTTGATTTGTTTATAATTTTTCTGTTTTGTATATTTTTGCATTGAAAATATTTTTTTTCTTTTAATATTTTATAGGGCTAATTCAGAAAGTATTATGAGTACACAGAAAGAGTGCTGACACTTTCACTTACCCTTTTGATATGAGTCCTTTCTTTGTTAGATATGAAAACACCTTTATGATCGGGTGTGGTTGTTTATTTAATGTTGTTTGATGTTTGTTATTTTGTTTTTTGTTCATTTCTTAAGTGATATGTTTACTTTGAAGGTGTTTATTCACTCTAGTATTGAAGCCGTCCAAGATATAGTCATCGGGAATCTGATGGGCAGGCGGAGAAATGCCCTCTTTTGCTGATCGATTGGATGGATTGACTGCGAATATTAATGTAAGTTGACAAGCGCTGTCTTTACAGTATTGACATGCGCACAAGCAATGACATGTTACTAGTTAGAAAATGTACACGTTTAGACATTTAGAAAACTGATACCAGGTAGATCGATCGGTTATTTGAATGTCTGTCGCACTTTCTAAGTATTTTTATAGCCCTATCTCTGTCTTGAAAGTTGGATCGTGATTAAGTTTGTAAATCCAACCTCGGGTTATGGATACTTGAGAACGGAGATAATATAGATAGTTTTTTATATATATAAATATCTGAAATATACTAAATATACATACGGACATTCATGACTCGTAAACAAATATATATAAATATCTCACTCTACCGGGATTCGAATCCGAGACCTCCCGGTAAGTAGACAGTGGTTCTGACCTCTCGACGCCCTTCAAAATGCAGTCACATTAAAAAGTATATGACATTCTAAGCTTAAATATTCATCAAACGGAAATGATAATGATAGTGATCAAATATAGCAAGTGCTGCTACGTAATAATTATAAAAAACCAAACGTTACCAGTTTGCCTGCTATTCAAATTAGTAACTTCACTTTCATTCAAAGAAAGTTATAGCGTATCATTCTGTCACTTAATTTTAAATTTCAAACATTATATAAAAATGCCATCATTTTTGACATTGAAACAGAAGAAAATGCAAATTTGCAATGTCCGTTTGGAAGAGAAATGGCGGTATATGTTGCGCAGTTTCTTATGTCACCAATTTATATTTCATTTTCTAAAGTTCCAGCAATGAAACAAGATCTTCGACAGGTAATTTTGCTATGATTTATAATTGACCAGCTAAACTTTGTGTCGTTATAAATTTGAAGGACATTTAAGTCGGGAGAGATTTGGATATGAGAAACTTGTTATTACGTTTTATCGACGGAATAACACTAAATAATCCGACACGGTTAGTTTTCTAGAGAACTAGATGGCTTGAGTAAAAGTATCGTGATTTATTTATTTTATTTTTAGACACTACCGGATATATGCATTAATAGATTTACAACAAAACATAAAAAATAGTAAAATGTCCTCATGCTTTTACAGATGAATAACTGAAACTAAATTGGAAAACCTTAACCTTTCTTGAAAGAAAATGTTTTATAGGATACATTAGAATCCTACGTTGGAGGTATCGACTAGTACAAATATGTCAGTAACCTGCTTCTAAACGAGCAATACGTCGATGTTTATTTCGCCACACCATTTACATAAGTTGTTCAACTGTAATATACTAAAAATTCTTGAAATAGGAGTATGCGATCCCAGATTCGATAGGTATGATATAAAAGTGCAGGTACTGAAAGATACCCCAGAAAATCACTAAACCTAGTTTGAACGTTTATCATTCTAAAAAGAAGAAGCAAGTCATGGGCGGTTAAGTGATAAACTTGATATTTAAGTAAATATGTACCATCGTAGGCCACATCCTCGCTAAATATCAGATGTGTGTGGACTCTCAGTTCTGCCTTCATTTAGTGTAAAGTAAAAATCATGTCACTCAAGGAATTCCAATGTATCTTACGGGGAACTTACTTGCTATTGTTTTGAAATGCCTTCTTCAGTGCTCTAGATCGAATCAAATGATACAATCGCTATTGTTAAGTGGAGTCTTTTGTTTATTCATACTTCATTTGTAAACAACGCGTTGTGTTCATCAGTATTTAAACTGTTAGGTAATGCGTCAAAATATAACGATCCGATTACGAATGCAAATGCGCTTCCACACTCACAGATATCACGCACTAGACACAATTGTGTTATACACCGCTCTCGTCGAAGGGTGCGAAGACCCGCTCTACACTCGTCGCGCTATACTAGTACACTTACCTGGTCGTTTCTCACCTCCACAACAACTAATCTGAACCAATTCCGAGCCTTTAGAGGCACCCTAAGTTGGTCACTTCTTCACTTTTCGAGTTCCCTGGAGATGATAAGAAATACCGGGACCCCTGGATACCTGTTGAATAGAAATCCTCTAGTAACGAATCACCCCTTCAGGATTGAGGACTCCCCGAAGTTGTCGCCTCCTTAAAACGCTGTAAATGGCCATCTGCGGCCAACAGCTAGAATCTTTTGGTTAGAAAGTCAAATTGATCCAAGAAGCTAAAAGCATTAAAACAATGTTTACTACAACTATTAAGTACTTAATACTTATTATTATTAGGTCTAAACTGAACATACAAGCTCAATGTTCGGTGTGACATGGTTATATGAGGCGACTGTCTGTATTCATTTTAAATTGTGACGATGCACGTACCCAAATTAGGTGGTTGAATGGTAAATAAGCTCCACCTGCCACCTAGTCTAGCTACACCGAGGAACTTAATAAAGTGGCTGGGTTTGTTGGATACGGAAAACACTGCAAGAGGCTGATATGAATACATTCTATGTTAGTAATAATTAGTTTGCTAGACTTAACATTTTAGAATTGTATCGCCTTTTTTTTCCTTTCTTGTATATCTTAAGACCGCGTGGAAGAGGTCTTAGCAAATGCCTATTGTATTATCAATTGAATTTATGTGAGATATATATACAGTAATTGGATAATTAAATTAAAATTCCAGAATTTCTTATTATTGATTCAACTAATCAATATTTTTTTATTTTATTTTATTATTAAGACAACAAACAAGCTAAACACTGGTACAAGCAAATTATAGGAATAAAAACTTAAAACTTAGTTTCATTTTGATTATAGGCTGCCACGTCATGCGATTTGGACTATATTTTATTAAACAGTAAGAATAAAACAGAATTATGATAACTACAAAAAATACTAAATTACAATGGCCTAACATGTACGTCAAAAAAATAATATACAAGTAAAAGTAACTATATATATCATACTCAGTCATTTATTTCGCGCCATACTAAAGGACCGTATTTTTAGGAGCCCGAATTTTTGGGACTAATTTGCGAAGATGTCGATATTACAAACTTTGCAGACTTCAAAAAGGCGTGTATCGTCAGACCCGCGCTAACTTATGTGTAACATTCAAATTTATCATTGATTATCTTGTAGTAAATATTTTAATGCCACTTAATTAAAATATTTACTAATATGTGCTGATATGTTTCATTATAAGTTGCAAAACTATAAATACATAGATATTATTATTCGTAAGTAAATATAATTACAAAAAATATATTTGATATTTACGAATTTAAAAAAATGATTAAAATTTTTACTGTATGTAATTTTTCTAACACTATTGTATAAGTTATATTGTCACTAGTTATAGTTGCATCAATTATTTGTTATTATTACTACTATAAAGAAAATAATTTATAATATCATATTTATACCAATTGTCATGAATGTTCTTAGAAACCGTTACAGAGTATCATATTCCGTATTGCTTTAATAAAACAAAGCTTTACCAAAAGCATTACCAAAGGCTAATATTACCGTAATTTAATCATTAAATAATCATCTGATATTGAGATGAATAAAGAATATCGAATCTTATAGCGAAGAAATAAGAATGAACGGTTTTATTAGTAGTATGATACGTAACATACGTGATTGTATCTGCGCACACGCATTCGTGAGCTAACAGACGGTAAAGGCGCGCGTCTCGTCGCCCCAATTGGGTTAAACCGAATGTGTTCATACGATTCGAATTTCGAATTTGAAGTTGTTTTTAATTTTCTTCCCGATGAGAAATACTTTATAAATCAAGAAAGTTTTTGTCTCTTTTGTGGATCTGACTTTTATAGTGTTGTGCTGTGACAAACTTCTTTGGTAAAAAGGATTATTGTTACGATAGACCGGTAAGTTTCAATACTTTACATGGGTAAACAGTTTTTATAGAGATTACAGTTATCAATAAGGTTGAAAATCAGTCGTAGCTAGATCACGGTAGATTAGGGAAATGGTTAAGAATGTACGGTGCTAACGATTATCATTGGAAATGGACCATGCAAGATTTCTTTAGCGCACGGTTATTATTATATTAATTACAAATATATATATATCGCCTAACTTTAAGCAGATATGTAAAAGCTTTTTGTTTTACTCTGTGCTTTCTGATTAAGGTTATTTAAACTGACATTACATTAAAGCATTCAAATTCAAATACATTTATTGGAACAAAAATAGGCATACATAAAAAAGTAAACGATAATGGCTACATTAGTTTAAAATAAAACTGTGTCGCAGACACTAACGCCCACCTCCAGTAAAAAGAAAACAGAGTTACAGCACCCAAGTTTGCACAATTAATAAACAACTTAAGATAAAACAAAATAAAACTAGTAATAAGTGTAAGAGTGAGCCTGTGGAGTATGGATTACTAAGTGTATGTAAGTGTATGTGTGTGTCTGTGTGTGTGTGTGTGTGTGTGTGTGTGTGTGTGTGTGTGTGTGTGTGTGTGTGTGTGTGTGTGTGTGTGTGTGTGTGTGTGTGTGTGTGAAAGAGTAAAATACTTTATAAGCAACTACTGAAAAACTCTTCAGTATCATTGTAGGTCAAACCTTTAAGCCAAACTGCAGTGTGAGATTTACCGTCACTTAATGTCATTGATATATAGAATTGATATATAGTATAATATAGCATCATAGGCTTAAAATATAAATTTGAGTTGAGCAATATATAAAAAAGGCTTAATTGAGTTAGGTAATTTACAGTCTTATTTTTTGACTCCATCTAAACCCGCCTTAATTAGCTGAAGGATAAGGTTAGTTTTGTAACAACCCAAACTTATATTTTTGGTTAAATAAATAAATTAATAAACAATAGCTATCAGTTGTATATATTTAATTGGAAAGTGAAGAGATAAAATACTCAGTCATTTTCTGTCCACTGCTGACATTCAATCGTGGAGAGATATTATAACGAATCACTCTATGTAATTATTTTACTTATTATGATCTAAAATGAAACAACAACACCTCATTAATGTTACTAAATAAAATTATAATTACCGATTTCGCAACTGTTTACATTAGTCTTTCGGAGCTTCATAATTAAGTTACTTTATAATTTTTTTTAAGTAATATTTCTATAATGTACAAACGTTAAGCACCACAAATACAATTTACGAACTCAATATTCATGGATAAATTCTTAAGAGTGGTGTATTTGTTAATTTATTCGTGACAATTAAAAGCCGAATTGATATTTGAATTAAACAAATAAAAGTTGATGTCCAAGGTGACAATGGTCCCTCGCCTTTCGCTTTTTCGTTAAAGTGACAAGCAAATGAGCATATGGAGTGACAGATGTCAGATAAGGGGTCACTAACACCAAATGGTAATAACTTACAATTTGCCTTTGAAGTCCAGGAACATAGCAATTAAAATTTTAGTGTGTCTAAGGGCCTAGACTAGAAAAGTGTATTGGATTTGACATTTACGTTTAATAGCTAAGCGAGGGATTATTTCAAATGTCTAATCCTGTATATTTTTCACTAAGCGATTGTGTTAGCGACTAACAGGTAAGTTGTTGGGTTGGATTATATGACTTAACAGGTTAATATGATTTAATCATTTACGCATAAAACAATATTTAATGTTATATTCTCAAGACACTCAAGAAACATTTTTTCTACACCGTCTTGTCATTTTTCTTGAGTTAAAACTATGAGTTGACAAAAGTGACGTTTCAGGTTAGACAAAATCTTCACGAGTTCCTTGTGCTACGCATGCAGAAAAACTAGTGACGTCATTTGACGTTACTATCATAGCGACTATTACGCATATTTGCATTATAATAAAAAGTCAAAAGTGTATGAATCTTGTGTCAATTAACTTGACGTTCTTATAAGTCATTCTCACAGCCCTTCCATATTGTATTGAAATAAAAGTGTTTCAAATAACTTTATTGGTTATAAATAAAACTATTTAATAACGTAGGCGTCTATATTCCATCATCTTTAGAACAGCGAAAACAAAAGAATATATAAAAATATTAAAAAAAACAAATTCAAAAATTATTACAAGAAATGCTATAAAACCAGCCGGACCGCCGTTAATATAAGTTTAAACGAATGCCTGTAGAATTGACACCAATATATAACTAAAATAATGCACTCCAATTCGATAGTAAAATTCTTATGGTCCTTATTTTCTACGATGCTATACTATTATTGCAAAAAGGCCATAAATTTTACATTATACTGTAAATCTAACTGTTAGTTGTCAGCGTGATTTTACGTTACAATTATTTTACAACGTAATACAAATCCTGTTATGTATTGTCATTTAGCGGCAAAATGATGTAATTACTGAAGTTAGCAATTATATAAACAAGCACGCGATGAAGCTTTGGATACTTAAACCTGAATTAAAAATTTAAGCTTTCAAAATTCAAGCAATATAAGTATACACACTACTTTGTGAAAATTTTTAGTATTGCCTAGTTATTAACACTTACTGAGCCTGTTAAACTTTTTTCGTTGTTTGGAAGATAGAGAACTGATAATTAACGTAGGCGAGTCTTTACCAAATATTGTAATCTAAGTGCTAAATGATCAGTGAAGCAGTAAGTAGGTGTAAGAAAACGTGTTTATATGCTCAGTGCGCGCAAGTAAGAACAACGTCAGCTGTCATCACACGTTTCGTTCAGAAACGAGTCGCTACAGTCGTTATAAAGTTTTATAACAACACAGTAATGAACTTTTTTTTTTACGAGGAGGAATCCATTTACGGACCTACCCGCCACTGGCTAAGCGACGGGAGTGTGTGGGGCTCACTCAGTACCTCAATAGAGCGGCATTGAGAATACCCACTAAACTCCCCGGTAACTCCAATACCCTTCACGGGGGTAACCTGGGTTCTGCACGAGCAATTCACCAGGTCACAGTAATGAACTTATGATGATCGGAAAATTCACTGAGCTATATTTATACGTTTATTTAGATTATATAACATAAAGTATTAACACATAGAATCTTGACTAGAATAGTAAGATTACATATATTTATTTATTTATACACACACAACAAAATTAAAACACAATTAAAAGGGTGCACAACCCACACGAAGGATCTGCTTATTACGCAACGAAATATATCTTATTTTTAATATATATCTTAGTTCTGAGATAATGACACTTTATGATAAGTGTCATTTTGATTTTCTATCTTCAAAGAATGGATCAATGGATGGCATATATATATATGGCATATATATATATTGCGGAGCCTTCAAGACGACATTTAAAACATTAAAATGGAATATTCATATATAGAGTAGGGACAGTCATAGGAATATTTTACTTCTATCAAATTGATCGACTTTGCTATTGATTTGAAAATTACATAACATATCTATGAAATCATACAGTCAATGTTGTTATTTTAACATTATATTAACTCCGTATTCTGTACTTAAAATTATGTAACAATTTACAATAAACCTATTGTTTCAAATTTTATTTCTCTCTCTCTTGTACGCATATAGTGATAAATATAGGAATGGTTCGTAAAACGGACATAACTTACTTTTTGACCAACAACCCAAGCCCATGATCTAGAAACTGTGTTTAAAAGTTCATAATACTTTTGAGGGGTGAGGAATTGGCGTAGTGGTTTGAACGCTCTGATTGCAATTACGAAATCAAATCAGTTTTTGATATGGTTACTCCTTCTGCTCCGTGCTTCGAAAGGCACGCTGAGCTTATGGTCCCGTTTGTTACGGCTTTAGGTTTAAAGAATATTTGTTTCTCATTAAAAACCACTTACAACTTACATAAGAAATTAAAAATAAATTACTATAAATAATCCAGTAGCGAACACAATTAAATTATTCACATCTATCTAAACAAGGCCGTACAGGAATTTAGTTTTGATCTAAAATTCTAGAAGAAAGAAGCTTTATTGAAAACTTACCCCGATTTGGGCAACGTTTCCTTTCACTCGCAGTCGTATTGAGCCAGCGTAGTTGTATCCGAACTCCTCACGTATTTCTCTCATGTATGAAGGTTTGTCTCCAGCAGGGAAATACATAGACTGATGATAATGATGATGGTTAAAGGGTAAAAGTAAGCATTTTAAAATTGGACGTTATATTATATATATATTTTATGGGAAATTCAATCGAGCACGGGGCTAGTTTACGTGATCTCTAAAGTTTATGTTGAAAATTAAATCAATTAAATGTGAAATATAATTTGCCAAAATAATGCACAATAAATATTAAGTTATAGGAGTAATTTCCGATAAACATAGATTAGGCGCAGTACCTGAGCCTTGATATAAAGGAAATTACTTTACCACAAGAAATACAATCATCTATTCTGATAAGTCTAAACAATGCACGTAGAATAAGATAAATAAAGTTTTTGTTGTTTTAATACGGAAGTGTTTTCGTAAAAGTGGCCAAATTGTATCTCTTAAAATAATTATACTTATTCTTAATTAAGATTTTCTTTACTTTTACATACAGCCCGCTATAAAGATAAAATATATTATAGAAAAGAAGATTATTAAGTAATAAATAAACCCGTTTTATTAAAAACCATTCTCCGTTTTGAAAATTTCATTCCAAGGAGGTCATATCCGATTAGGTCCAATCAATTGAAATAATCAAGCAGTCGTTCTTCTTTTGTCTTTTTTGATATTCTATTTGTGTTGTAATCAAACCATGGTTAGAATTGCAAATGATCTTAATTCACAAGCGTCAATGGTATACTTTTGTTTTTTTTGTTAAAATATAAATTTATAAATTAGAAAAACTAAAATTTCGATGTTGAAATGTAGACCTACTTCCCCTATGATTATTTCGCTGTTCAGTTGGCCAAGTAGCTAACGTAACATCTCGCTACTAATTTAATTGAGTGTGTAGTTAACTATTCCAAATTAAGGTTAAATTCATAATGCGTAACAATACGATGAGGTAGACTAGCCTTATTTTCGCCAAAGTATTATATGCAGTAAAAATGACTCTTAACATTTTATTCATAGTATCTTTGTCTACTAAAAAACTTTTCTCCTACAAAATACACTTTTTCATTAAAAATTACAATAAGATCCAAAATAGGTTATAATTATTGTATAAATAAGCATATTTTAAAAACAGTGAAATTAAAGAAAGTCTTAAGTTTGATTAATTTTCATAGATATTTCTCAATATTCTTTAACATACAAATGACGAATAGCTAATAAGAAATACAAATGAGTCAGTGATAATGTATTATTATTTAAAAGTTTATATCAATTTTATTTTTAACCATTTTGGAAACTTAAATGAAGGCTTCACTTAGATTTTCTTTTTCTACGGATAAAATGGTGGAGCTTATTATCTATGTTATCCCTGTTTTTGTGGCATCAAAATAATTCAGTGAACTGTGCAAATACATATATCAAACAGGCACTGCAGCTATCCATGTTAAATGGGTATAATTAGTTCCAAACCAAAACTATCAGTAAATAAAACAAAGCATATTTAGCGGTGCGCAGACGCAGGAACAAATTTTATATCGCACATCACACCGCGCAATTGGAGCGTGCGGCGTGGCGGTTTTTAAACGTGTATTATTTACCGTATTAGCTGTTATTGCCACAAGCGTGCCACAAAAATATGGTTACTATCAAGTTTCAGTATTTGATCGTAATAATAGACATTTAGGGAAATTGCGGGTAACATTTACTCAAAGTATTCATATATTGTAAGTAATTTCATATATTGTGGACTACGACTAGTACTGGATCAAAATATTGATACTTGGCGTGTTAAAAAAGGGATGACAAGACAAGGTTTTTTTTCGGATATTATTTGAGAATCTGCGAAGCAATAACATGGACTCACCAGTTCCTTTGCACTACAAATAAACTAGAGCAGAATAGCTTTTCACTCTTACTTTGTGGATGTTCCATCCGTCTCCGAACAATACATCATACTAGAAATGAAATTAAATATAATACTAGGAACTTAATCAAAGTGTAGCAAAGATTCATAATCAACTATCTCAAGGATCTCTGGATTTTCGCGAGATTTCAGCAAATTGCAAAATGTGGAATCTGTAATCTGTGGAGTTTTTCTCGTAAAACCGACTTCAACTTAATAGCAGCTGGCCAGTGATTGTTGTTTTAGATCCCGCCTGAGGCTATTTCATTTCTAATCTAGTTCTCTGTTATGAAATTATTATTTTCGACTCCAAATTAATTTACATAACATTTGTATTAGCATGTGTCTAATGTTAATTGATTAGAAAGGGACACTGTACAAAATTCTTCTTATTGGATGTCATTGACGTAATAAATTGCTGTAAATAAATAATTTAATATGCAATATCACTGTATTTTGTAACTACCTCAAAATACAGTGATATTTTTATGATGAATTAGTTATTTTATAAAACTAGTATTGAACTTACACTAGAACGATCTTTTACACCGTAACATGGCCACCACTGTAACATCACACCAAGGAGGTAGTTACCATAGATTTTATTTAAATTTTGAACTGGCTTGTAAACGCTATTGTTAATAAACAAAGTTAAAATAATGTTAATGAAAAAAAATAATGAAACCCGATTGGCGCGTGAAAAATTATTTTTGTTCCTTGCTCGTCAGTCATTTTGAAAAGTAATTGTATTTGTCAAGATAAGTGAAGAAAGTTCTGTCTAAGTAATATTTAGTTATAATTTCCGCGCATTATTTGAGCAAAGTACTATAAAGGGATTGACTACAGGGCTTGATGGACTTACGTATGTGTGTGTAACATACATTCGACAATGCCTCTTTTGCTGGTCATTGCAGTAATGTACTATATGTAGTGTAGTTATAGTTTATACTGTAGTTTTGTGTAGTACAACAGAAACATAAAAAATCGACTTTATTTTAAAGATATTTGTATACCTTTAAACCTTATCTTAATAAGTTATTAAATAGAGTCCTGAGTTCACAACCTTCTGGCAGTTCCGCATATCCGACAGAATTGTAGTTGGAATAAGAATATATATAATTGATTAGTAGTGGTTTCTAGTTACCTGTGATTTTAATTAGATAACTAAATCTAGTCTCATACGGGAAGGTTCAACTTGATATGTTGCTTATTTCAACGGCTTTTAGGCTTATTTTTACAATTAGCTACATTGTATCATATACGCGGAATTATCTAATGCTAGTACTTATGCGCACTTTTCCCTATTGTAGATTAGTGGTTTTGCACTTTCCCCGACGATTGCGAATGCTAAAACCACACTTGCCCATACGTATCATAAGGTAGCTAATTGCAAGCTTTCTGGCTTATTTTTTTACAAAAATAGCATTTATGGTTGCTACTACAGACACACTAATGTTGCCGCTTCCAATTAGGTGAGCCTAACGCAGTTTAGTTACCAAGTAACCACTGTTATAAACCTATGCAACAAAACTTGTAGGTAAGCTTCTATTTGTAGATAGGATATTGGATTCGGCAAACAGAGGTCCCATTACAATTGAGTCTGCTCAATGACCTCCAAGCGACATTGAAGGTGATAAGCACAACGACAAAATACGCGATGTGACAAATTACATAATTATTAAACCAGAAACTGTCGTTCGTATGTCTAAGTACAGACACTTTCTTAGCATTGTTATACAGCTGGTTAGATGACGTGTTAAGTAATTAGTCGTTGAAACGTTTATAATTCTTACTGTATTTCCAGTCCTTAATTTTGACAGACAACAGCTAAAGACGTTATAATATTTAACGGTTCAATATATATCGCTACTCATAAATGTAGTTAATACTCCGTAATGTATAGCTACAACTCCACCACTAAGGCAAGTGATCAAAAACACTAAAATACGTAAGTAGTTTTTGGAAAATGTATTAAAAAAGAAACTTACATTGGGCCTTATTCAGAAGTTCAAACTGTGTAAAAAGTAACTGTGTATACGTATTCTCAATATTTAATGTAGACAGTTGTATATTACGTGACATTTAGAAAAGTTTTTGTGTTAAATTTTTGCCTTTAAAGAACGTATTAATGCACGTTTTAGGGACCTACTCCGTATATGCCTTATAAAATCCGCTGTGGTTTCTTTAAAACTGACTAAAAACATAAACTTGAGAAAATGCGATATACTTAACTTAAGTTTAGATTTAATCTGCATAATTAAAATAAATGATTTGCTAGCTTAACCACATTGTCTTAATTAAATAAATAATAATTCATATAATACATAGCCTCCATAAAAACGATTTCTCCAATACGCGCTCTTAGGCATTTTTAATTCTCGCATAAAATAGTCAATAGTGTCGCTTTCCTCTTTTACCTGTTATCATACACAATGATTTTCATTACGAAGACACTGTGACTTTCCTCATATGGTTTTAAATCATGGATTTATAGCGGTATTGTTTGGCGGTTGCCTGTTGCGTGATCTTTGCAATTTTAGACATAACTATAACTTTCGCTTTATCATTAAAACTGATATGGTAAATGGATATGGTACCAGCAACGCTGAGAGAGATATTTCTCTCTCGAGCTGTTTTTATTTATTTTCAGTGCGGTAGAGTTCGAATCTGGCTATGTAGACCAGTGTACATACTATTCGACTAGACGGCCGTCGTCATATTAATTATTACTTGTCCAAAGGTTAAACTGATCAATCGAAAATCTATCGTATCGTAGCATCAAAACAATAAAGAGAAAATACTGGTGTTTTTAATAATATTCAAGCAGTACATTTCTTAGTTCTATTCAATAGCAATGTAGTGCTACTCGAGAACATATGCTATGAACATATACCATGCTATGATCAAAACAAACGTCAGGGTTTTATGACGCTTTTTGTGATGGCAGTTACAATTAGAACCATGGTGTAGAAAGATAATACTCAGAGACAATATTATTCTAAAAAGATGGAGAATTAGTAAATTGTGTCACAATGGACCAAAATAATTTATTGAGGGTGAGAGCATATGTTTGATTCCAGAACGAAGTGAAGGATTCTAGATAATATTGGTACCGTGTGTCACACTATATTTTACATCCTGTTCTGTAAAAAGTAAAAAATAAAATAAGATGCTTTTGTTTTATATTTACATAACCAAATTACAATTTATCGTTTCATTTTACATTTTCTATTGTTATATTACACTTTTACTGCTGTAATTAATCATTTGATCAGTTTGTGGTAATAAAATTGGTCATAATATAAAAAAAAGTAATACAAAATCTAATAAAAAGTTCCCGCGTATTTTTTTTTAATTTGGCCAATGCCGCTTTGTCAGGGGCCCTTTTTATACTGCCGACCAGAACTTTATCGAAGCGAATGCCTTCAAGCTTTTTTTTAATATAGTGTTCCAAATTCAAAAGTCAATTCTTCACTGTTATTGCGCTGGAATATGCATTGATAAGTTCGAGCAAAATGCTTGCTTGCACTTATCGAGGAAACCTTCGCCTATTTTAGAATAGATGGCAAGAAAAATAAATGGTACCTGTGATAGGTTGATTACCCCGTCTGCATACTATGCACCTGTGGTTTGCAGATGCATTGCTGGCACGTGTTTGCGCTGATTTCTATATAACGGCTCTCAGGTTTTCTACTGCTATTTTGCAACTAAATGAACTGTTTATTTTAGAAGCTGCTATAATAATATAATTCCTCCATGCATGTTAAGCCGTTGCAAGTAAGGTACCAATCCGTATTGGCCAAGATAGTAGTGTTATGGACTAAACTCCTCATATGGTCCTCCTATGTAGGAAGGCCTGCGCCTAGCAATAAAACGTAAATATGCTGTTGATGGTGATTTTAATATAATATTAATCTAATACTTACGCCTATACTCTATGCCTATACTCCTGAATACTAAATGATGCAAATATATTTATTTAATACTATAAAAAAATAATTGCCTGTATTTGTAAATTATGAAGTACAATAAAGTTTATTTTATCTATCTATAATTATATTATATTTATAATAGAATTATATATACATAAATACATCAACCTTTTTATATAATTACCATTAAAACGGCAATAAAATCTATAAGTATTTGATTTATTATGTTAATAAGAATTTCATTATATAATAAGAATGGTCAAGAAGCCATTTAGTCAGATTTTTTAAATAGTGATTTAGATCAAATTTGTTTTAGTAATTTTATTAATTGTCCTGAAGTAGATTATAAATGACTATACTCATGTCTTATGTCACAACCAAAACACACGGAGACCAAATAGATGTGTTACCTCAGGACTTCGTCATTATCAGTCCAATTTCTAGAATTCTTTCGGTATTTGAAAGGACATTCCAGTTATTATCAAAGTCCAGTTCTGATGAAGAAAGCACGAGCAATCGAGAGAACTCCTCAAATTTTATAGGCATGCATATAGCGATTTTGGTATATTTATGAAGAGAAGAATTTTTATTCAATAGTGTTTTGAAGTCAGTTTTTTATACACTTCTTAATCTAACCAATTTTGTTAAGTGACCTTATATAATTTAAATAGATACTTATCCCCATTAGTCAGGTTTGGTTAGAACTGTAATCGAGAAATTTAAAAATTTAACTGTATTGAGTTTGACATAATAGCGAGTTTAAGACTGCTCGACGATTTCGGACTGAGTAGTCTGAAGATCTACTGACTACTCAGGTCAGCATATTCTCAGGTAGCTCAAAAAACGTATCGGTAGCACTTAAAGCACTGAACTCATATGGACATGTATAGCCTCTCTTCACATATGGATTACTATACTGCTTACCATCAGGTGGTGTGTATTCATTTGCATCACTATACACCACTTGCTAGAATGTTCAGCAATGAGCATTCTATAAAAAAATCTCATATCTCTCATGTCATAGTGGACATTATATTTTTTATCAATTGTGAATGTGGCTTTTACAATGGCACCTGTAATCATACTTTTGAACGCAATATGAGTGCAACATAGTACTTAAAATTTAAGCTAACTATCCCTTAACCTTATTTATAGTTCAGAAATTTGAGGAACTTAAGAGTTCCTTAAATTTTAGTACAGTCTTTTCTTATGGAACGCACGTCCACATTTTTCTTATTGTGTTGTTATATTTTAACTCTTATACGGAAATATTTTACATTCCATAGAATATAGACCGATTTACCGCATAGAAAGCCTTATTGATGTGAATTGGCTTGGCCCATTACGATACCGCAGCGTAATAACACTAGTCACATCCATGATATGCTTGCATTCCGTGTGTGTCCTTTACGTTAAATTTAAAAGTAACTTTAAAAATATGCATATAAGCTGCACTATCATAACTATGTTAAAGACTATCGGTTATATTCGTATAAAAATTTAAATGTCTTATAGGCTTGCAATTACTCTCCATAAAAATTTGTATTCATAATAACTCAGCCTCCAAAACAATGCTATTAGATTATCAACTGTCATATGCTTGAACTTCATAGATTTTTAAAATAAAAAGACAAAATTATAATGAAATGAACCAGATTTCCGTATTTTAGGAAACAATTATGCATTTAGCCCTAATATCTTCATTTTTATATCGTTTCCTCTTTTCATAATCTAAGTGACAATGTTCTAGTTGACAGCAAAAATATTTTTCTTATATTGATTATAAAATTGCTTCGAAATGGTATGCGGTATTGTTTTTTTTAAATTTCTTAATTAACGAAATATAGAGCAATAACAATTATAAAAGAAGTTAATGTTTATTTGATGTAAAAGATGTTTAAATATAGTAAAGTACTACGATTCTAAGTCTTTCAAGGGGACATAAACATAGTTTTTGTTTCCCTTATTGGAGTAGTATTACTTTAATAACATACTTGTCTATAAACTCTGCCAATATGCTTTCAAATATGTAACACTTAAATCCGCATTGCAATGCAAAAAAATGATATTAAACATGAAGTTTAATACTTGGTCTCCCTTGCTTTCCATATTTTAAACAGAATTTAAAAAGTTTTAATATCTGTCTTTGCCAAAATTGTAACCGTCCAAATTATATAAAAGCGGTTACTTATCGGTCGTAATTACCATTCTGCTGAGAGAAATTGTAGAGAGCGATATGGTGTAGTGTTTGACCTGCTTAGTTCCATGACTCAGTTACCAAGTAACAGAATAAAACTTACTCACGCAACGAAGGAACGAAACGATAGTTTTTATCGTATGAAGGTAATGTATATTTACAAATAATTGTCTATTGATTATGATGAAATAATACAAAAAATGATAATGAAATGATACGATGATTTTAAATGTATGAACTCACCCTTCAAATAAATGAAAAGCAATGAAACACTGATAAATCTCACGTAAGACACTAATCAATGCTGAATGACGATATATTGATATATATTGATCCTTTTGGCTATGAAATATAATATACACACCCAACCGACCCGCCATTAAAAGTTTAAAAGTCCAGAAAATCTGGTCGTTAAGTACACTTATAATTTATTAAATTTAAGGTGATACAGAGATTCAATATTTTGTGCTTAAGATTCAATATTTTGTGCTTTAAACTAATTATTAAATTGACTAAAAGCATTCGTTCTACAGAAGGGGTAATATACACATAAAAGTCTAGATCACATTCGCTACCTAGACTGACGTTTCTTATGAACAAATTTACAAGAGTTTCATATGAAAATAGTAGCCAGGTTTAATAATTGTGACCAAGAAGGTTTTGGACTAAGGCTTAACCTTAGGTTGATTACAAAGTGATCTAGAGCAGTTTGATTTCAAAGAAGCCGTTATTATTACATTAAAAACATCAAAAACTGTACTATGTTTCTATCTTTGATTAGCACAGTGGCCTTCTGAATTATCGGTTAAAAATGAAAAGTAAAAGGATGTGCTAATAATTACAATGATACATAAAAATTCAGTAGGTATTTAGCAATGTTTTTGGAGTAGAGGTCAGGATACTTTTACTTTAGTTATGACTGGATGGGTGACAGCACTAGATTCTAAACATATTTATATCTATATCTTTAATATTGCAACAAAAGATATTTTTATTTTCAGGGATTTGTTTTTTAAAAACCAAATTCTTTGTCAAGAATTACTTGCAATGATGTGTTTCCAAATATTGAATAATTAAACGCAAGCATGCTAATTTTCTGAATTAAATATGAAAATATATGTAATTGTGCAAATTACGTTTAATAATTCTTGCGGAACATCAATTAGATTATCCGTAATTCGTATTTTGAGCGTAACAATCAAGTTTGCATTTCTTTGTAGAAGGTCAAATACATTATTGAAACTTTACCAGGAATATTTATTACTTACAAGTTAGTCTGAAGATAAAAGTGTCTTTTAGAATTCTACTTTATAAAGAATTAGGGTGTGGGAGTATTTGCCAGTCTCCACTTTTCCAATTATCATCGCTGGATTGGAAATACTGGTGCACCCTCCACTACCACCATGCTATACTGTCAACATAATGCTTTTGCAAAATTGTTTTTACAGTTAAAGTTGTGAGGTCTTTTAGTATCCCAAGTGTAAGTTTTAACACATCCAGATGTTACGATCTTATTTGAAACACTGTGGAATTCATGAAATTGATTTCAAAACTTCACAACAAAGGCGCTGCTTTTGTTTTCATAGTATTTTACAAATACTGCTGACTAACAAAGCTCTGGTTTTGGAAACG
Source organism: Acentria ephemerella (assembly GCA_943193645.1). Classification (NCBI taxonomy): domain Eukaryota; kingdom Metazoa; phylum Arthropoda; class Insecta; order Lepidoptera; family Crambidae; genus Acentria; species Acentria ephemerella. The sequence goes on from OW971891.1 coordinate 9,396,132, forward strand.
TCCATAGGCTGCGGAGATCACCTTCCACTAGGTGGGCTGCATGCTCGATTGCTACCCTTATTGTATATATATAAAAATACTCTATTGAGTCACACATTATTGAACAGTTCAGTATGGTTGCAACTTATTGGGAGAGCCAATGGTTATTCATTGGCTCTCCCTGTAGTCTGTAGATAATATCTTATTTAAGAAAAAAGTTTACAAAATTAAAAAAAAATCTGTGAAAGGATGGCAGGATGGGCCTTGCCAGCCGCTCTAAAGGTTCCTTATTATGCCCCTTCTAAAGGAACCCATGTTCCATGAAAGTGTGAATGCGTGTGCCGGCAAGGGTTTCCAATATCTGGCTGATTTGTAATTATTTATTCATATAATTAATCTTCTAACATAATTGTTAAGATTAATATCTTGCAATTATGTCACAGTACGTGTATCAAGTTTGGCTAACATACCTGTAAACTTAACAGAATTTCATTTGAATTTCATTTATTAATAATTTTATGATGATCGTAACCATTAAATAACGGTAAAAGCTCCAAGTTCGTAGAGAAATGTTATTAAATTCCATTCTGTGATATGCTTTTTGATATTAGTTGTAATAAGGTTGTAATCGGATAAAAAAAGTTTCTTTATTTGTTACTCCATCATCACTGATATTTCATCTCAATCGTCAAAGCTAACTTGTAATTGGAGCGTACATATACAGCGATGGGATAATATCTCTAATTGTTATATGACTGACTTTCTTACTAATTTCTAAACGTGTGTTTGTTCACAGCTTATTTTCTTTATGTTGACCTAGTTTAATGACAAATGATGTTAAATTAGTCTTATGTTTTTAGTTCAGGTAATATAAAATTACAGACTAGAGACCATAGATAAGAATCGCAACCCGTTTCAGCTGTAAGAATGTATAAATATGTGTAATTCTATTTTAACAGTTCATAATAAAACCTTGAATTTTGCTGAGCTTAGGATAAATTTATAAAAAGTGAAATCTATACGATAAAGGATATTTAAGTCATGGTTTGGAATTAATAAAAAGGTCCCAAATATAGTAGTTAATCTAAACTAACGGTGACAAGTCACAATAGATGTTTAGGTCGCAGTGATAAAACAGTCGCCAAACTGCATAGCCCTAAAACACAAAGAATGTGATATATTTTGGAATTAGACAAAATCTCTGGTTTTTTCTTCTCTATTCTTTGCGATGCATGAGCCATCTATCGTAGAGTTTGTATAGTTCATCGTGACTTCATTGTTATGCGCGAGTGCATACTGTAATTGTTCGTAAATGTGTAAGAGAATACACGTCTCGTCGCTTGGTGGCGCTAGATGCAAAGCGATACCACTGTTTTTGTGGTGACAGTAAAAAAATGCTATTACTATAAATACAGAAATAATAATAACTATAATCAAAGTGAAAAATTCATAGTTCCTAAAAATGAAAAACATCTAGAAATATTGTTAAAACTCTAAATTGAACTTTATTTTCTTTGCAAAAGTAAAAGTGTTTACATTTTTTATTGTGAGTGGCCGTTTTAGTGGCAATTAACGTTTAAGGTGTATATTTGACAACATAACTTTCTGTTTCATTCTCACTGCTTTACCGTTATATTGATTGCTTACCTTAGTTATATTATATTTATTAACCATAGTATCTAATATTTGTAATTAATTACTATTCCTATTATCGAAACACTAACCGGTTGTCTTCAGACGCATAATTATATGTCATTCTGATTGCATTACAGACAAAGAATACCAATTGAAAATTCTTAGTCTAATTGTAATTGTTTCAAGCAATATACGGTAAATACGAAATATACAAAAACAAAATAGAACTGCAAAATGCATGCCTAAGATTACTTAAATTAAGAAATAAGAGTGAAGAAAGAGAGATAATTTGAACATTTTTTGGAAGTTTATACTTGTCAATAAAAAAAAGCGAATACCTAAATAAAGTACACTGCCTTCAATGTACTTGACTGCCTACGACTGATATAATAAACATCAGCTGCTTCGTGTTTTAAAAAGACTAACTTGTCATCGTAATCTAATAAAATCTATTGAAAATAAAAATATGTAATAAGTTATTAGCGATTAGTGGCAGTCGCCAACAAATATAATATTACAAATGTAATTTTGACATAGTAATGACATATTAAATATAAAGTTGCCAACCTAACTGTATTATAAATGAAGTGTAATACGAAGAATATATTTGAATAAAGTTTATTCGTGTTTTAAATAATTTTGAAAGTGCCTCAACGCAGCAGTTTAAATTACTGTATCCATCGAAATTATAAAGACATTTTGCAATAGCTCTTTTAATTTTATGTATTTTTTACATAAGCCACGGATATTTTTAAAAGTAAAAGTTACCCGTGAAAGTGATAACGGATGTTACACTTATAAACCAGTTTCGATAGCAACTTAGCCTGTTAGCTAACGTTACATCAATGACTCTGAGAGTTGATTATTTTTGTTTTTAAAATAGCAAAAGTCGTGTATTCTAAGTGATTTATTATGATCTTAAGTAGCGATCAAACGGACTTTTATTGGTATATGAATTAAGAATATCGATATTTAAGTTCAATGTTAACGTATTCTAATATATATTTCTGAATCTAAAATAAAACGTAAAATCGGGGTATATTTAGTTAGTCTTTTTTGGAAATTCACTTCTCTAATCGCACAGTACTAAGTTAATTGGTTTATAACTGTCTATAAACTCCCTGGAGTATTGCATGGCTCCACGGAAAAATAGAGGCATTAGGCAGTAAATTAATTTAGAATATTTTTATGCACAATTAATTATTGTTAACACTTATATAAGTCTTATTGCAAAGTACAGACCTCTTTGCATGAGGAATATCAGGAGTTATAAAAAGAAATAAAGCAACAGAAGCTAAATTTTTTATTGTTGAACATTAGTAAAGTTAATTGATGAAATAATACAAATAAATTAACTTCATTTATTTTGAACATCTTGGTTCATATTTCTGTAGGCTGGCAAGTTTGAGCGTGAAGGGTGGGTGTGTGAGAGGGAGAGAAAATTATGTCGCCAACTAAGTTGAGACATTAACGTGTTTTATTTGTCTGTAATTGAAAAATAAAGTGTTTAGTCTGTTTCTACATTTTTCTTATCACCCCCTTACCTTAAATTTCAATTGGAATTTTTTTTATAAAAGATTTAAATTCAATTTCTAATTAATAATCACAGTTATATTTTGACATCAGTCAGCACTTGAACCATGCTGAATTGGTTCAGGTACTGACAGTAAAATCTCTTCCCGGTACACGGGGCTCTGTACTCTACATAAACGAGGCAATATCAGCAACCTGCTGTGCTTTCCCCTAGTGTGAGTTTCAATATAATTGAATCGTCTCGATCGTATTTGTCGTCTGCTGTCAAATAGTATGGAAGTGACAGCAACTCTGTTGTGAAGTATGGGAAACAATTTTTTACACATGCGATTATCCGCTGAACACAACTACGACAGCGAACGTCTCGATACGATTGAAACTCACACAGACAAAAGGTCATTAGAGTAATCACTTTTCACAGGAATATAAAAACGATTCGTCTTTTATGATATGTTTTATTCCTCATATATCGTAAGGTAATCATTAATTATAATACATGAATCGTAATGGCGTGATTTTTACTTTGAAGGCGTGCTTCTTCAGCTAAAGTAATCATAAAAGCAGTTGTAGGGTTAAATAAAGAATTATCATATCTTATCTTAATAATGAATATTTGATATAAATTAATAATTGAAACCATTCGGTAGTTTGATAGTGTCTAGTACCCTTGTCTCTTTAGCCGTCTGTCCCGGATTCGAATCTCGGTAGGGGCAGATGTATGTGTCATTAGTACGAATTGTTGTTCATGAGTCCCATGTTTATTGTTTATGTGTTATAACACAAGCTCGTAATGATTCTTAATTTGCGCTAGATAATAGGTGTAAATGTGGGAAATACGAGTGTTCACGCGCAAGCCCGCAAGGAGGCTTCGTAGCGACATGACATGCCGCCTCCTTGAAGTATGCATGAGCGGCGTGTGACTTTTTTTAGAAGAAAGCCGAGTTCGGCGATTGTCTTTTGTTTTTTTTTCTTTCTGTTACTACTATTTTCTTTTATTTTTACAAGAGATTGTAAATTACCATATTTTAATATAATACTATATTCCATTTTAATCTCTTGTATTATTGTTCGCACGAACAACGAGTATTACATATTACCTTGATGGCCCAAGAATTCAATGGATTTCAAGATTTCTAAAGATGCAAGCGATCTTGTTTAATATGTAACGTCAGTTTTATATTATTTTCTTGTATACAACGATACCTTATCTCACAAACGACTAACTGTAACATACTTATATTACAGTTAGTAATTGTGCTAGAATTAGTGAATACTTACATACATATTAAAAATTTCAAAGAAAGTAAATGTGTAAATTAATTACTTATGTCGCTGTCAAGTCTGATTGGTATCATTATTTGTTTAGCCAACATTAAGCTTTATTAGCAAGAACATATAGGTTATAATGAATGGAATTGCTCATCAAAATTGTATATAAAAGTAGACGCTCACGCATCGGTGCGCATGCGCAGCACAGGTTAAGTGATGTGATAGAGAAATTAGTGAAATATCTTACGGCCGGTTTCTGAATTAAGAATTTGAAATTAGCAAATCTCAATTTAATATATATCAATCAATCCTCAATTGAATATCGTTCATACAAATCGTCACGAAACGTGTAAATATATAAATGTAATTTTATAATTGGTTACGTGACTAATTGAAGTTATGCAATTTACGTAATTGATGTCTGTTAAATGTTCATTTATAAAAAACTTACTTATTAAAATATAGGTGAACACACATTATACATCATTTATTTTACTTAAAGTAATAGTTTATCATAAATTACTCTAAATATAATACACTCAGTTAAAAGATGGTGGGTTAAACCTCACCTAAAATAGTTGGATATGTTTCTCTCGTGATGTTGATATTATGGCTTCTTATCGTTGCAAATGTTTTAGTCTATGCCATAAATGTATACGAACAGATTCCTAGAGTTTTAGTTGATAAAAGCGGTCGTACTGTATTGCACAAAGTAATTTTGACGTACCAAAAATATGTGACTATAGTTGCACGAAGGAAATCAACGGCGGAGATTAATGAAGATCCGTCTATGAGACAAAAAATGTGTAGTGAGATTAAAAAATGGAGTTTTTGTCGTGGAATGGGGGGGGGGGGGTTTCCATTTTAGGTATACGTTACACCGGTATCCCGGAGCCAGAAATAGAGGAATAACTACACAAGACATGGCTGTATGGGAATCAGTTTCTTTTATTTTCCCTGTAATAGGGAGAATATAAAAAATAAGCATTACAAGTTCAATAAAACTTACACATTTTTTTTATACAAAAGCTGTTAAAATGTTAATCAGCAATGTTGTAATTAATTATTTCAACACTTTTAGTAATATAAAACTACATACATTTAGAAGAAACAAAGTATTTAGAACTTTTTTTATAACTATATTCAAGTTCATGCAAATTACTTGCACAGGTGCTTATTAAATTTTGCATAAAAAAATTTTCACGTCATAGTCTTAATTTTTTTCTATTCTGTTTATTATTCATAGGACTCATATCTCGACTGATTTACGAACCATACATCTTGTGAGTCGTAATAGAATGGTATCTGATATAAATAAAACCATTTTTACTGCAAGAAAGTTACACGGCTCTATATTTCTCGCGACACTAGCGCCGCCGTCATTCGAATAATAAACAGCTATCAGTAAAGCACTCCGGCGCCGGCACAATACAAACCACTGATGCTTTCACATACACGCATACAATCAATAGCTGGAATATAGTTTATCAGTAGGTTTTAGTGTTCATTAAGATCTTGTACAGTGTTCCAGTGATTATGTTCAGTGAGATGTGAAAGAGTTTAATTGAGCACTTCTGGATTCGTGCATTGCTCTGTGCGTTTTTGGATGGATTTTGATAGTGATGTGGTACTATTTAGTGACGTTGTTTCTAATATGGTTATTTGAAAACTTCCGCCGGAAGGATTCGGTGCGATTGTCCCATGCGTGTGTTCAAATGTGCGTATATATATAGCTACTACTTTAATTCTGTACCTGTTTTTCTACTTAGAGCTTTACTGCGATTATTATAAAGTGCATTTCATTATTTGTTGTTATTCAAAGTTTCCGACCGTGTTTCATTACCGGTGTTAACAGAGTGGACTTGATTCAAGTAAGAAGGTTAAATTTAAGTACATTTTGATTTTATTTTAAATCTTTTTAGCTAATTTTAACAAGTTGAGATTTTATCTTCCACTAGGTAAGGCGATTATTTGAATCGATTAAAATAGAAATCAGAAAAATTTATATTTGATCGACTTGGATGATAACGATGGAAAACAAAAAGAGCTCCAATCCACATCTTCTATCATTTGTAACTAATTATTGAAATAAAATAAAATTGGAAAATGAAGTGTACTGTGGTTTAATAAATTTGATGAAAGTTTGGTTTTTTAATACCTACCAATTCAATGTGTCGTAATAGGAGGACTTAATGCCTAAGGCATTCTCAACCAGTCAATCAGTAGAAATAGTAAAAAAAGGCATGCATGGTGATTAAAGCTAAGAGAAAAAAATATTACAAATAAATCAAAGAAATACGATACATTACACTGAATATCCAATATAATAGATATATATTTACTATGAGTATAATGACATGATACATTTTTATATATAAAATAATGGAATAAATATTGCACACAAGTGATAGGTTTAACCTTAGACTTGTAGCAAATAGCGGCTGGGTACAACGGCCCTTAGGGCGCGTAGCAGTTGGCAGTATTTTAGTATGGAGGAAAATGTTGCCAGTGCAATTATTACAAGTCATGGGAGGTATTAATGTTACTATATTTACTAAAGGTAATAATATTATAAAGAGGTTTAATTTGTGAAGTTGTAGGGTATAATCTCTGGAACTATTGGCTAATTGCAATTGAATAATTATTTTTGTGTTGTTTAGTCAATTTACCGGGAAAGGCTAAATAATATTTGTGACTGATCGAACTGCACGCCGGCGCAGCAGCGGTCGGAAGTTAGTAAACTAGGCATAGCATTTTATTGGCCATTAAACTACATTTTTTTAACAGAAGGAAATATCCCAACGTATGTGATATATTAAAAATAATATTAAGAAATTTTAGATGAGGCTATGACACTCATTTGTACGTGGACTTTTCTTGTCTTTAGTTGAGGAAACGTGTTAGTGTGTCGTGGTATAATTTCTATGTTGTACTCGAGACTCGGTTTCCTGATTTCTCTGAAGTTTGAATCGATTTTACTTGTTGACTTTTAATGAAATTAATGAATGGAATAAAAGAATGACAAACGACTAACAATCTCAGTTCCAAAAATCCCAGTTCAAATGAAATAGTTGCAGATAAGCTTGATATTATGAAATAGATGATGCAGATGTTATCAATATTTGTACTTGGGCGTATGTATGGACTAATTGGGTTATACTCCACTACTTAGACGAGCTCTTTCCACTCACCATTAGGCGTCAGTACCTACGCTTATTCGCTTGTTTAAAGAAAGAGTTTTATAAGCAAAATTAAGGATTCTCAATCAGTCAGTAACTTTCACGAGACGTCTTATCAAGTAGAGTAATTAGAAGTAATTGCTCGTTTTTGCGACGCGTATGTACAATGTTAATTAATCGTCTGTGAATGCGATAGGATAACCAAGTTATAGTTTTTATTTTAAGAAATATTTTTTTTATACCAAATAAAAGAAGTTTTAATAAACCCCGAAGATAATCCTGCTATTTTTCAGTAAAGCATTAAGTAGTTATTATTACTTAAATTATGCTGAGAAAGGTCCATGTCTTGGTCAAAAACTTACGTTGTTATATTATGTATTTTATATTATGTCTACGGTGTGTTTTCACCATTGCACCGCTCTCTACTGACAGCGAATTTACCCTCTCACGTGGGAAAGAATTTGGTGCTGGCTGTGTTTAAACCTACTCTCGCTTTGGGCTGTTGTGATTTATATCCACAAATTATTCTAAATCTTCTTGTGGTTCATGTAGGAAGCGCAATTTGCATGCACATAGGTTGGGATAACTGATACCCGTTTCCTTTTTACTCTTTTTGTGAGGACGCATTCGTGTTGAAGCCAAAGCCGCAATGAGCATAAAAAGTAAAAATGTACAATTTGGTCATGTAACCATAGATTTATTATTAATAAAATAAAGCAACAATTCACTTATAGGGCACTGGCTAACTGACGGGCATGTGAGGCTTGCACAGTGTCTAATGATAACTGGGAATGCCCACTAAAACTCCCTGGTAACTCTTCTTTGCGGAAGTGACTTGGGTTCTTCCCCTGGTGTAGTAAGCGTACAAAGAATACGGTAACAGTTAGCCATTAGTTGGACCGTAAGTTTGATTACCAACTTAGCAAAGAAATACATCATTTACATCATTTAGGCACCCCAGTATGTTGTACAAAACGAGTAGAGTGTAGTGTAATGTGTGGGCGTGCGAAGATGGGTATTAACATATAGTACGCACTAGCAAGTTTCGCGTACATTTAGCATCATTTTAACTAAGGTACAATCAGGTACCTTAATATTAATAGAATCTCTGCTATTAATACTCCACTCAAATGGTAGAACTAACGCTGGTAAATTAAGTCATTTTAAAGATTGTATACCCGCAATTAATAAAACACACAGGCAGGCGTAAAGTTTTTATTAACAGTTTAAAGAACAATTTAATAAAAATCATTTAATATTAAAGTGAATGTTAATTTAAAGTAATACATTGAATATGTAATATCAGATAACTCCATATTACACAAAAATTACATTTATCAAACGTATAAAATACGCAATTTCTCGCAGATCGCAACTGTTTAATTATATACTATAATAAAAAAGATTTAAATGCATTTTGTATAGCTATCTCGTAAATCTGGAAACCTACATGGTCACGGTTTGATTGCAGTCGTTCAAGGAACTGATGATGGTGCTACGTAACCACACACATTTCTTGACTTTCTAATTGAATATTTACTGTGTTTATGGGGTAGTTTTATGTGGTAATGATCACGTACTTAGGGAAGTACGTGTTGGTAAGACACACAGATATCTTATAACAAGTATAAATTTTCAAATTAGTTTGTTAATGAAATTTTTACAACTACTAACATTGAATTGTAAAATGGCTAAACTTGATTGGTTCTGCAGTTCTTTTTGCGTTTGCAGAAATATTATAATTATTATAAGGAGGAGTTCTAGATAAAACTCCTCTTTGCTTCAGAATCATCTTGATTGAGTTACCCAGGATCAACCATTCCGAAAGTGGCTTTGTTTTCGATATCAAAACAAGAGCGTTCGAGCCACCACGCCAACGATGTCCTCATTGAACAAATAATGGTAATTAAATGTATGATAGTAATATTAACGACTGTCTGGTCGAGAGGTTAGAAACTTTGTGTACTTAGCCAGAGGTCCCGGGGTTGAATCCTGGAAGGCCAGATATTGTTTGATGAGTACAAAAATTTGTTTACGAGTCATGGGTGTTTGTGTTTAATTAATTAAAGCTTTAACTCGTGCCTTAAACAGCGATAATGTTTGGCAATCGCGGACAGAAGGTGGCAGCGAATTCCATCTGTCATATTTATATACATATTAGGTCGGGGAAAAAGTCTTTTCGCATATTTCGAATTTTGATGTCAAAGATGCACCTCGCTCTGTTCGCTCTGTTACTAATAAAATGGACACTATTTTTGAAAAAGTGGAGCATATCGGCATTTCAGCAGTTACGACATAACTGAAGAACTGGAAATTGATCACAAAACAGTTTAAACCCATTTGAATAGAGCTGGTTAAAAAAAAGCTGGATATTTGGGTAACACATGAGCTCACTGAAAAAAACCTGAAACACGAACAGTGAACTCGTTGGTTGGCCGTAAGGCTGGGCTGTCTAAGGGTGGTCTAGTGAATTGCTTTGGCAGAACCCAGGTCACCCTCGCGATGGGCCATGGAGTTACCGGGGAGTTTTAGTGGGTATTCCCAGTGCTCAGCCCCACATACGTCCACCGCATAACCAACGGGGGACAGGTCTGTAAACGGATTACTCCTCGATAAAAAAAATTGTACATAAATAATTATGGTATACAACAAAGCATATTCTATCTATCTATCTATAGTTAAATCGAAAGGTTCTTTTTTGTAGGAATATAGGTACAGGTACGTTGCGGTAACAACATCACATAATACTAAATTTTACTACAAATCTTTCTCGGTACAAGCTATTTTACTGTGAAACTCTTTACCCGTTCATATAAGCTAAGCTCAGTCGCTAAACAGTTTTAAAAAGCAAGTGTTCTTAGTGATCTGTGATTACATATATTTTAATAAATTTATATTTATATAATTATGTCTAGTGTATACATGCATTAGCAAGTACCAATGTATGTATATATTTAGTATTAGTATGAAATATTTTTTGTCAATTATTTGTCATATTCCCTCGAGTAATTTAATTATAATCATGTACATTCTAAGGTTACGTGGAAAAGGTAGCTTTTAGTGATAAGGTTGCCCTTTGTGGTTGGTAAGTATTTCCCCATGAATCTCTTTGCTATTGTATTCTAAATACAGTTGAATACTTGTTCTATTTTCTACTATTCGCATTGTATGTTATAAAACAACTTAATAAGTTGATGTAATAAAATAAGATATTTCTCACGGCCGCATTTTTAAAGATAAGTGAACAAAAACAAAGATTTATTAGTAATTAATCTCTGAGCCAAAGAAGATCTGTGATACTCCAACACTAATTGAAAGTTAACATTTGGTAACATTTCGCATCTCTGGTATGCCGTAACAATTTCGCAAGTGAGATTTTTAACTGTACAATGATGTAATTATGTAAACTCGAGTTTTGGAGCGTATACTAAAACCTCTAGATGCTCTAGAAGCTTGTAAATTAACTACCGGTGGTTACTTCTTTAAGTGTTGTGTAACAATGGTACCAACCGTTTCTATTTAAAAAAATATATTTATAATTAAACATTGCAATTCATTCATGTTTTTATCATTAGTCTAACACTAAGATATTGGGGAGTACGATCTAGACACGACACGCAAAAAACAAAACTACAATTTTATAATCACCACTGGATTTGTGCATATCAAACTATTAATTAAAGATTCTTATCAATTATCATCATCAAAAATTTATATACGAGCAATTATTATTCATTAAATATAATAACTTATTTAAATATAATAACTTAAAAAGTTCTGTTCGTAATTAATTGCATTACACTGTAATTGTATTTTTTTTATTCGTATAACATGTATACTGACAAATCGAAAAGTACAGATATACCTTTACATTTGTCAGTATACTTGCACCCCATTCTATTTTTTTTCCAAATATAATCAATATCATATAAGTATATTACATTTTCTTTAAATAATTATGATGTATGAATTTTCATGAAGTTATTTTGTATAAAGTATAAAAAAAAACTGTAGTTCTTTGTGATTTTGTTTTGATATAAGCACAATTTTATTTTACTTAAAAAACGCCTACTCTTTCTAATATACAAAATATCCTAAAGGACAGAGGATTTCACTTTGTTGTTATATCAAATCAGTTATCCGTAAATACAATTTGTTTTTGCTATTCGGAAAACCTGTTCGGAAGTACGTGAGCACAGTCTATGGTGCAAGGAACAGCTATCAAATGGACAATGCTACGCACAGTCGGTAATGTTAATTTCAATCAACAGACTATATCATCATATCACATGTGGAATGGGAGAAAGAGCGAGGACGGTGGCCGTGCGGCAGTCGTTCAACACGCGCAATTCGACATGGACAACTCTACATAATTATACGGGCTTGAATACTCCGGCTTTGTGACCGACCGCGTTAGCCGGTAAAAAAAATAAATGTCAAATTTTGGCGCCAAATTTGACAGCAACTTTTTCACGGTCATAGATTAATGAGTAAGAAAACAGGTTTAGTGTACGAAAGTGAATTTAAAGTTTTTTATAAGTGACGCGTGAGAGTGTATGTGAAACTTGTTGCGTAACCGCAAAACATTCGTTGTACATTATTGGATATTTAATATTTCTTGATTAGTGTTGAGGCGTTAAGATTTTGTTATGCATTTATTAACGTGGTATGATTAGGCTAAGCATGGCATTAAACAAAGAGAGCGTGTCTTTGGCTGTCATAAAACAATGGTTGTTATTGGTTGTTTAAACTGTTCATAGTTTTTTCTCGGGCAGATGGTATACGACCGTTGATGAGAAAATCTAGTCGGTCCATAGTAGTTCTTGTAGAATTTTCTTGGAAAAAGTTGGGAACTATTTCCGCACGTATTTATGGTTGTAATTGCCTTTCCTTTCATGCTTTTCTGTTTAATTTGTCGACTTTTACATTATTTGCATAAAGATAGTTATGGTCAACGTATAATGTATTTAATTGTTAATGATTTTACCAACAGCATAATAATTTTAAAAATGCGAACTTAAGTAATATAACCGATTTCATCAACTAAAATTCTAACTAAAAACACTAAAATTCAATAGAAAAATATATTTTTTTCAAAATAAGAACGATCAGATTCAGATTTAGAACGTGACAAACTTTTTGAACTACTAACGCGAAAACGAATCAACGTAATTTCGCAATTATTGAAAAATTTACTCTGCTCAAATAACGTAAACTAGAGTGTAACTTCCTCTTTGAATATTGATCTTTGTAGACCAATTACAAATAATGAAAATAATTTTTAATTGACTTTTTGATTAATTTAAGTTTTTTATTTAAAACAAACGTGTGACATTTGTATCTAATTTAAATAACACAGTTATTGGGATTTAAAGGCATGTTTAAGCATTTATATAAAGTTTTTAATGACTTAGTCGTAAAGAAAACTTTGTTATTACATGCGACATAATTACATTAAATTTGATACAACGTCCATTAAAGCTTTCACTCAAAAATAAACATTGGAACTATTGTTATACATCTTTGTTATACAGACTTCGAGAACTTTCGTGCTTGGTTTCTCATGTAATTTCTATAAGGTGTAGTGAAGTTAGTAACAGTGTCAGTTGGTAATAACGCCAACCTGGCCCACTTTTCAAGGTAAATCATGTTAATCTGTGATTGAAAATAAGCGTAAGAAAAATTGAATACAATTGGTAGCAGGTTAAATTTAAAAAGTTTGTAGTGTTGCCAGCAGAGTAGACTACAAATTGAGGTAAGCAGAGGACTTTATCATAAAGTCAATTGATATCTAAATGACTTGAGCACAGGTTCAGTAGGCGTTCCTGTCGTGATCCCATTATCGTTTGCGATGAATCGTCATTTACTGTATTCACTAAAGAATCTAATGTATCCACTTCGATGCCCTCTTACCACCAGCGCTATATGCTTGTTAACCATTTCAGTTGCATCTGAACCTCATTACTTCTTTTTAAGATCCTTCGATCTTGTTAGATGGATTCCCTTTTTACGATGAATTTGATAGTTTCTTAATTTAATGGAGTTTTTCAACTTTCTACATCTCAAGTACATTTTTTAACTAATCTACATACTTTACAAATTATTTATGGTCTCTAAAAAGGTGTCTCAGTTCTAATGGTCTAGGGTTCAATCTTGTTTGTGGTTGGGCTTGTTGTAAGCTACCACCATCTTACCTAAGTCTGCTGACATAGCGAAAATTTGAACAGCATTGTGTGTTCCAGCAGTTGTAGGTAAGTTACCAGTTCTTCTGGGGTTGAAGCATCGGGGTGAACTATCATCATACATTATCTAGCGGGATGAAGCAGTACCTCTTGGCCTTGGACAGTTAAATTATATCAGAATCTGAATTTCTTCAGAATTTTACTTATAAACTAACACTATCAGCGAGTGGTGTAATGTTTTATATAATATAATTATCTTTTTGGGGTTTATTGTTTGTATTATAGTGATGGAACGATATCCATGTAGGTTGCTTCATTTCTGTTCATAATTTAGATAGAGACAGTATCATTTTTGAACTAATCATAGCTAAATTTAACATTTAGTATTTGGTTAGTATTTAATTAGTTTTGATACGTTATTCTTACGTTAATGTTTAATAAATACAGAAAGAAAACATCAACTAAATATTTCTATTGGATTCCATTGTTGGTCAAAGCAAAATAGTCTTTCAGGTTTCTTGTAGATACACTGCCAGAATCAAACTGCTTCCGATTTTCGGAGCAAAAACCGATAGATTAATTACATATGTCCAGCAGTGGGTCTAGCATAAAATAGGTTGATTAAGATGATGATTTATTAAACGACAACTTATTTAAAATATTATATACATTGTACCACATTAATATACTTTTATCGAAGAAAGCTGAGAGTAATATTATTTAGAAAGAGAAAAGCGCAGAAAAATTCCTTATTTTATACATGGTCTATAGAAATTTATCGGCTTAGCTCAATAAATAAATAGCGTTAGTTATCTTTAATCATGTCGCGTGCCACTTGGGTTCCTATACAATTATAATTAACTAAATTCATTGTTAGACCAATTACGAACGGAGCATTGACGGAAAGAGAACTTTTTCATTGAGTCGTGTTATTAGTCAATTAAGGTGGTTGTATAAACGCATGTAAAATGGACAGCAATTTTTAAAGTGTCCCAGCAGAAATCGCTTTTATTACTTCTAATTAAGATCGTTTAAACGTGGCCAGTGTTATGTATGATGTGATGTAGTCTGGACAAGGAAAATCATTGCATATCCAATAGAAAGTAATAGTAGAAAATTTTGATAGTTTTTACAGTATTCAGCTGATAGTATCCTAAATAAGAGAGTATCCCTTCTTGATTGTAGTAAAGGGTCATAGAATAAAGAAGTATTTTGTATTAAATGAATTTTGTACCTTTGCCTCAATCATACATCATTATCACCAGACATGCATAAAAAGAGGAGCTTCACTTGGAACATCTTGAGATTTTCTTATCTAATTTTGCCTGAACCATTGAATGAACTCTGTTTAAAACAACCAATAATACGTAACTCTATTTAGTATTCGTTATGACAGCTGATTATAAAACGTAACCCAGTCAGCCAACTTGATCTATTCACGTATTGGACTGTTTTGCGACGGCTCTAAGACACGGTCACATTTTGATTACATAACCGCATAGCAACGAGATACGAGAGCGGAAGTCATACCGGTACTAATTAAATCAAAACCACATTGCAATCGAATTTTCTGTGTTCTTTCTTAGCAGTGACAGTTAAGTAACGAATAGACATGAGATGAGTAGTTGAGAAGATGCCCAGGGAACGAAGGGATGATAGCTGCAACGCTATAGCGCGGCTTATTAAAGACTTGTGCAGTTGCTCCGAAAACGGGGCGTGGTCTCCTGATATGACGTCGGAAAAGAGACAGGACACGTTCTTGAAAAGCGAGCTGACGAACATGTCCGCGATGCGTAGGCGCATCATGACGATAGCTAAGCGAAAAACTAGGGAAGCCCATCCAGACCTTCCGAAACTTTATGACAAAGCTTTAGAAAAAAAATCTGAAACTCTAACTTCTAACCTCATTAATACTACAATAAGTTCTCAGAGCAGCACCCTTAAGAGAAATATAGATAATTTTTTACTCTCCCGGCGAATGTTCGCTCTCGAAGAAGACATCTATGAGAAACCTATACAGCTGACAATCAAAAACTCGTCGTGCGGTGAAAATTGGTCTTTGAGTAAAGCTTGGAAAAATAACAACAGTGATTTTTTCAATCGGTCACCAGTTTTAGATTCAGACAGACTTGTCAATCGCACACTCTTAGAAAGGATAGACGAAATCCCTCGCAGGAGGAAACGGGATAAGACACTGAAAGAGCAGATCCGTTATGATAGGAATATTAAGCGTCATATAAGAATAAGGGTGATGCTGTCTTTGAGAATGAGGCGTTATATAAAACGAAGGCTACGGAAACCTTTACAAATCGCCCAGAATGTCAATGTTCCTCCTAGAAGGTTTCCGAGGGGATCCTCTGGTAATTCCAGCTTCGGAACAAGGTCTTACAGGAGTGTGATGACTGATAAACTTGGGGATGGGGCAGTACTGTTTGACGTTCATGAGGCGAGGAATACTACTCTTGAGTTATGTCATGATTATGAAGATGATCTCGACACGCTAGAAATTGCTTTACGCGCCGGAAATTTTAGGTAAATATACTTTTCGCAGTTTTTAAAAGTCAGCTATTGGTCTATTTTATATAAAATGATAGTTCTGACTAATGTGACTTTACCATAGTAATATGAAAGTGTAAAATTCTTAATACAAAGTAGCACACTGTCAAGAGTGACTGTGCTTGGTTGAACTTCACTAAGCAGTGTCTTAATTGGGATTTTCTTCATTACTGTTGGTATATCGTGGCCTTTTAAACTTTTTGGGTTGTCATAAAACGGGTTTAGGCCAAATTTAAATGCCTTCTTCGCCATTACTGATACAATATTTCATGATCCATGTCAACGTGTAAACGCGATCTAATTTGAAAAGTAATTTGAGTGACACAGCATGAATAACGTAACTACGGGCGAGGGGTTTGAACACTAAATTTATTCCGTAGTTTTGACACAGACCGGAGATCCGCTGTGGACTCCCCTACCAGAGCGAGTTTAAGCGTCAGCCCAGATATGATCTATAGGTACCTACCGTTTCGAAGCATAATTATGTAATCCTTTACTTTAAAATACGTTTCCTGAGGTCGTAGTGTATTGAGTATGACCAAATGAGTCAATTGACCTCACTGGACGACCAGGTTGCTGTACCTTTCTGTTATAGTTACATCTATTAAGGTTTAAGGTATAAAGGTTAAGGTACAAAGCGCACTGAAGTCTGAGGCCAAGTGTAGCATAAAAAGCCGCCCAACTGTAAAAATAATTTGTTGGCAGATTTCCGATTTCATAATATACTGGAAAGGTTTATCTTTATTTATATAATTTCTTTACTCGAGAGGATAATTAAAAAAATTATACAACTTTATCTATGAGTATATCTTTGGTCTAAAATTCTACAAAATCTTAAAACAGATTACGGCAATAGACAAAAAAGGTAATTGTTGTATTTAACTATGACACATTTCAATTTTAATGCTTAATGTCTAAGCATCTAGACATACATTCCATCTAGACTGACTTGAGAGAGTTGCGGTATTTATTCGTTTCATAAAGATGTCTTCGCAGCGATCTGTGACAGACTAATTATAAAACGTTGACTAATTTTATACTCTTTATGACTAAGTACTTATTTTAACTAATAATTACAATTTCATTTTAATTTAAACGTATTTGAGAATTTAATTATAGTATGTGTTCTACTAATTCTTTTTATGAATCGTCAACAGTTCATATAAGTCTCTGAGGTACTCAAACCTACCATAAATCAGGGTTATTACACCTAATACTATACGTTCTGTGAATAGTTTATAATATCCACAAAAATAATAATATGCTCAATCAATTTTACCACTCGAACATTAAATAGAAATATCTCGGTCGTTCCATAACTATATTTGACTAATTTTTGTATTCGTGATTCATAAAGGTCATATTTAGGGCTGCCATCGATATAATATTTTATGATAAATTTCTTTAATTTTTTTCGTTTTTGTAGTTATATGTATAGTATCACATAAGGATCTGGATACCTACTAAAAAGGTTGTTATCGAATTCCTTCAAAACTGTAGCCATACAGAAAATTACTAACTCTCTCTGTGCGTTATGATGATATAGAAGCGTGAATTAATGACTTGACGTTTTAGATAAACGGCTACACTCTGAGTTACCACGCGTTCACCATTACAACACTTTTTCCTAAGTTATCCCCTTATAATTGTAAGGTATTTCAAATCTTTTTATTTATTTCGTGAATAAATAGTATGCCAATTTAAAAAAATATTGAACAACAACAGTAAAACTCGATAAGTCATCAAACAACGACGGGTTCATAAAAATGGCAATTTTCTGTCTTCTTAAACAGTCTTATGTTTTGATGTGCAAGCCACCGTAAGAATGGAAGGAACAGAAAATAAATTATATAATTCTTTTATTATCCATCTTTGAAGTTATAGCATAAGTAGCACAAATGTATTTAAAAAAAAAATTTGAACGTTATAGACAACCCTAGATTTCAGACCAAACACCATCATCTCCGGATGCCCGGGTACTGTACCGTGTCACCATTGTCACTGACCCTTCGCTTATACCATACCAATAATGTTAGTGTTTTAAAATATTCAATTCTGAACATGTTGCAATGACATACAAAATACAATGTGCTTGCAATATCACATTGTATCCTTGAAAAAAGTCTGATGCTATAAATAGGTATTATTTAACACTTGAAACTTATTTTGTTACTGGTAACAATATAAGTTGTTATAAATAAAAAAGGTGCAGGTTCAAAAGATGGAATGTTAATTTTTTATTATTATTAAAACACATATAATAAAACATAATTAATAAAAACAACTGTTCATTTTACAAACTGTGAATTGTAACGCATTTATACAAAGATATCATTAATATTGTTCACTCGTCAAAATATATGACATATTTCGGCAACATTTTCTATGTAGCATTATTGGTCTGTTGTTAGCAGCTCTTGTTTACATCTAAAGAAAAATATCGAGGAGCTCGTTGGCGTTGCCGTTAAAGCGCTGGTTTCGATAGTGAAAACGAAGTAACTTTCGCCAAGGTTGATCCCCGGATGGGTCGTCTGCTTTATATATTAGTATAGATAGACACTCTTCCAATAAACGCTTGAGCAATACACGAAGGCGATTTAATCGCAAAAACATAGAACTGTAAAAATAATGACAATTGAAGTTATATTTCTAAGGTAAAGAATATACCTCTCAAATAATTATAAATGCCTTTTTCTATTTAGAGTAAAGAATACAAGTTTACCTACTCTTTCTGCAAAGTACTTGTTTCAAAAAAGAAGTTTTCATCAAAGTTTGCACAATTAATAAACAACTTATGAGAAAACATAAAATAAAAATAGTAAGTGTAAGAGTGCGCCTGTGGAGTATGGATTACTAAGTGTATACATGTGTATGTGTATGTGTGTGTGTATGTGTGTGTGTGTGTGTGTGTGTGTGTGTGTGTGTGAAATAGTAAAATACTTTATAAGCAACTACTGAAAAACTCTTCAGTATCATTGTAGGTCAAACCTTTAAGCCAATCCGCAGTGTGAGATTAACAGTCACGTAATGTCATTGGGTAGATGTTTAAAATTTTGTTGATCTTATAAAAATCACCGAACCTTTATAATAAAAATGACGCTTCGATACGATAAGTCGACAGGGGACGCAGATACAAACCTTGTGAGGTCTCCGAAGATTCCTCGTCATTTGAGGGTTCAAGGTAAAGGTTAGCTGGGAATGTTTCCTAAGTACAACTACAACTTACCAACATATAAGAAAACTTTCAAATAATTTTCCATCACTGAAGGCTTCTCACCTCAGAATCGGTTATCCGTGGCAAACATGTTCTCGTATAAGTAGGCACTCTAAGAAAAATATAAATTTAGTTTAAGTGACAATATAACTATTATACATACTTGTATATCTAATATTTTAATTCGAATAGAAAATATAAACTACACCAATTTAGTCACAACTGTGACATTTCACTATCTAGTGACCTCTCACGCACACGACCAGTTGCATAACGTGATATTTTTCACAGACGAAACGGATATCAAATTTTAATGAGACTTTTAATGTTCTTTTCACTGTGGAATGTCAGAATGAATTATGTTTTCAATTACGCTTTCTTAACTGAGTAACTTATAGTTTGAAGTTTTGACAGACTTTTATTTATGGAATAAAATCGTTTGGTTCGTGATATTAAGTATGTTCTGTTATTAATAAAGATGCCATAGGCCACGTTAAAATGAATGATAATGTTTAATGTTGGACTGGTTATTTTTCTCACGATATACGCTCTCAAAGATATACGATAAGGTTATTTTATGAATTACTTTCAGAATTTTACGTTTTCCACGTTTTAATGTTTAAAAATATAAATAAATACTTACATCATGTCCATAAATATCAAACAAAGGTACACTAACATTATTATATTAACAGTAAAGGGTTTATCCCTGTTACCCGTCTAACTGGTTTGTATTGGATATGGTGGGATATAATGAGTTAGGGAGTAGAAATCCATCCTATATTTTTTTTCGACCGCATAGCAGTACACATAGTTAGTATAGGACCTAATATATTTGTTTTAAAATTTATCAAGGTTATTTATTTATAATACGTTTTGATATGTGTAATTAAAAAATTAATATGCAACAAATATTTAAAATTATTATAAAATGTCAAGATCAACTTCTAAAATAAATCTTTATTGATCTATTTATTTTTTATTAAAATTAAGCTATTATGTACATTATTTATCAGTGATTTATGATGTTTGTTAATACAATATTGTTATATTGAGTTTGACTTTGCTATTGCCATCTACGGGTGAGTAGTAGAACTACACTACAAGCAAGACGGTTATGCTGCGTAATAGTTCCGCTATTAACCGATAGGCAGCGCTTGTTCCACGAAGCAATAGTTACAATTTGCGTTGATGTCTTTTGTATAGAAATTACAAAAAGCATAAAATGACTAGATATGAATTATGAAATTCAATCTAAATATTTATTAAAACTTCTTTGGATTAAAATTTCAATATACGTCAACGCACCGGTAGCCCTGGAATCAAAGCGTGAGCAACGATTACCACCCAGATACCATTAGAAGTATGTAATGTTTACTTTCAATAATTTTTTTTTTTTTTGCAGGAGCGGTCGACTAGCTGTCGAGGGGTGGTGGTGCGGGCGCGCAATGCCGGCGGGCAGCGGGCGCGCCAATAACGGCGCGCTCGCGCTGCACTATGCCGCGGCGAGGGGGTGCCTGGACTGCGTACGGTTGTTGGCTAACACGACGCCCGATGTCTCGTGAGTACCAAACGAAACGAGTTAATTAATTATTATACTATTACTCAGTACCTTAGTTTATGTCAGTCAAATTTATTATTTAGGTTTTAAATTGAAATTATTGACGCACAAATATTGTAGTATATGCTAGACGCGCTGGCAGAATGTTTGGTGAAAGGGGAGAAACGAGTTCTTCATTTTCTCAGTGTTTTACATATATGATAGATAATTCAATTTCAAACATACACTTTTAAAAAAGAGTAATACACTAAAAAGATAAGCAATATTTTGAACAGTTATATAAACTGGACAAGATATCAGTTTAAGGGCAGCGCTTTTACACGACCAATTTATTATTAAAATATATAATAATAATATAACTTCAGTAACTAATACCTGTCTACAATCTCATTATTTATATCTAGTTTATGTATGTAATTTTGATGGTGAATTGAATATTTTTTTTATTTATGTTTCCTAGATTTATTATATAATTTATTTTTCATGTGTATTTGTGTATCTTCTTCATTAAGTATACCATGTAGGTAATGTGTTCACGCGCAAGCTCGCAAGGAGGCTTCGTAGAGAGAGACATGCCGCCTCCTTGAAATATGGATGAGCGGCGTGTGACTGTTTTAGAAGAAAGCCGAGTTCGGCGATTGTCTTTTGTTTTGTTTTTTTCTGTTACTACTATTTTCTTTTATTTTTACAAGAGATTGTATATCACCATATTTTAATATTATATTATATCCTACTTTAATCTCTTGTATTATTGTTCGCACGAACAAATTGGCAAACACTTTTATGATCGAAACCACTTCAAATACGTATACGCGAAAACTTACCCGACTTAATAATTAGCACTATGTATTAAATTAAACAAATAGAGTACACCGTATATTTCACTAGCATTGAACCACGCGAGGAAGTAAGCAATATTCTTAAACATATTATTAATGAGTTATAAGCGAAAATTATCGGTTAACCAGTCACACGCCGGTGGTCGGTCCAATCGACCGAAGCGTTACTGTTTAATGAATGCGGAAGCATGAAGCACGGAGAAGCAATCACGTGTAGGTATTATTGAGATGGTTTAGAAATTATATGCGGCGGGAACAAAGAAATTTTCGTTTAAATTTCTTTTTTTTTCATCTGACTGCATCTTGATCTTAGAAAATAGCTTTCCGCCCACCTTTCTCAAATCATTAACGTCTCCAACCCTTGTCTTTCCACAGAATGTAATCTACCTCTCTGCAATTTCTCCACGGCAAGTTTCATACGAATCAATTTAGGGGTTTAGGCGTGAAAGTGTAACAAACAAAGATATGGTCGCATTTGCATTGATGATAATTAAAAATGATTTGCTTTGTAACTAAAACACCATTCACACATTAATCGCAACCTGTCAAATTCGGCATATTATGTGTATCCATGGCTGGCCTAGTAGACTGTGTTAATAAAATGTATTTTAGAAACAAGGGATTTCGAATGATAGCCTGCTAGTTTATGCTGGCTTGTAGGGTAAGCTGTTGCAGAGCGGTTGTTTACACGTCAGTAAGTGGATCTGATCGACCGCGACCTATTAGGGGAATAGGGTTATCACTTCAAAAGTACAATATTATTATACTTAGGACAGACTTTATTTAATTTTAATCTATCAATCATTTCTGTTTTGGAGTCTTCTTAAAGCTTCGTTGTTAACAAATATTTAATAATTAATTGTAAATGATACTATTCAAATAAGCTTCTACGATTATTCAGTTCTTTTAAAATATTTAATATAGCCATATCAAACTATAGACAAAATTGGTTTTTAGAATCTTTGATATAGGCGTGTGTGTCACTCCACGGCTCATAATTATATGACCTTAAGAGTGTCAATTTTTTTTGATTTTGACATAACGTAAATCACAACCCTAATATAATAACTTGCATTAGAATCTTTTAGTGCACCCGTAGAATATATTCTGGACATGTTACTGTTATCACGAGAACTAACGGTCTGGACACCGCTGCTCGATATTATTACAAGATTAATGTAGTGTAGACTATTATTGTAATTTACAGTATTATGCATGCGTCCGTAACATTGTTACAAAGCGAATAAGATTCAATTGAAGGGAGGTGTCTTAAATGAACCAAACAGAGATCCAGATGGGTAGTTTGAGAACAATATACAATCAATTGTTTTTCAATAAGAATGGCAAAACAGTACAATAATAATTTAAGGTCACAGACACAAGTTTGTAATAACTTAGTGTAGGGGTATGTTTGTAAATTAACCTTTTAACTAAATTGGTTGATTAAGTTATAAAAAACGTAATAATAAATATCAGTCTACTATATAATTGTGTTAAAGATACTCAACATTGCGCCATATGTTTCAAAGCAATGATATAAATATGTGTTGAGTTAATTAACTCCTTAAGTGAGCGTTGACGGATCTTACGCGACGTTTCCATTCGACCTTTCGGCCAGGCTGGCTAGTCGTGGTCACGAGCGGACAAATCATTATAATGCAAGGCGAAAGTTGAATAACTTATGTTTTTTATGTGAGGATTGATAGAGGGACGAGTACTTGTAATCTGTGAAGTACGCACAAAATTCAAATTAGATCTTCTATTGTTTCTGAGCGTCTATGTGCTGTGAAGTGAAATGGTCCTATTATTACTTACAATTCATTTTTCACTGTTTGTACATGCCTGCGTATGATATGAAACCGATGCAAAATCGCTTTTTAGAACCTTTACTAAATATTTATTACAGGTCTTAGTTAGTTATTACATGTCTGCAGGAAAGACCACACCATACATAATTAATTGAACGGGTCTATATTGGAAACTGAACAAAATTCAGTATAGCATACGAAAGTAAAAACATTAGGTAAATCTTAAAATTATTTAGAAGTAAATTATACATTCCTAAACGGCCGAATTTGTTTGTAAACTATAAGAAGCGTTTGCATTTCTCTTTACATTTCATAATTTTTTAATCAAACCATGCCACCAGTCGATCAAGCATCTCTCTATATCGATCGACGATGGTTTACGATCCATACAAGTCGCGGATGCGCACGCAAAGCGTTTTGTGTCTGTGGATATCGATGACTAAAATATTTTGTTAATTATTTTAAATTATGATTGATTAAATAAATAACTAATTTAATATTTACAGTGAATAAATAAGTAATTTAATATGTAGAGTGCTTTACGTAAAAATAGCAATGTCAACTAATATCGTTTCTAAAATGGCTACCTTAAAGTAAACTTACAATAATTTATTAATCATCCAAAAACATACCATTTTAATAAGTCTAAAGTGTATTTATCATCTAAATGATAACTAGCTTGACATTTCTAAAAGTCTGTTTTTCTCTGTCTGATCGCGTCGTCTTTACCCGCGCCTGCGCCTGCGCCGGTCGCTCTGAAGATGCCAGATTGCAAGCGATCTCGGATAAGCGCAATTAAATCGGCAACGCTTTCACCGAGCATCATTTTAGCGCCTTGTAGTTCACTTACCAATTAGTATTTCATGTCTTTCAAGTATAATTTAATTTACATTCATACGTTAGAATCATTCTCTATTTTAATATGAAAATAAATATATATTACTTACGCCTTCTTATACCTTTTTTGAGCTGATTTGCTTATATACAAAAAATTTGGTTGTTTTTGTTATTAAAATTTATAATTTATAAAAAAACAACAAAATTTGAACGCTTTCCTGTTAGTTAATACTACAATATTGCTCTGGAATAAGATTACAATTTGTTATTGTACACTTTAGTATACTATAACAAATTGTTCTTAATAAAAGTAAGCATTTTTAATAAACAAACGTCTGGTCTATTTAACAAATAGACGACCGCCAAGGCGTAGGCATTTAATTCAATGCAATTAACATGGCCTGGTGGCAGGATTTGGTAATGGAGTGTTGGGGATAGTAAAACCTCCTTTTTATATAATTCGTTGACCGCTTTAGTTTTAAAAAAGAAGATATGTTTGATTGATTAGAATTTTGTTTTTTTTGTTATTATTGCTTGTCATTGTGAAAATTTCCACTTTTTTACAGTAATATATTTTATTTTTATTTCACCAATTTTTCCTTTCTTTCACCCATTACGTCACCTTTTACAACAGGAGAATTTCGTTGTGAAAGAAATACTCCTGGAAGTAAATATGTTTATTTTATAGTTGTGACAGTAGTAAAGTAAACATGATTATTTAATATTTTATAGATACTGGCATCTTTTTCAAACCTGTTCATTAAAAAGGGATAGAATGACTTTAAGGAATGTCAAGTTAGTTGATTCTTAGACGATCCATACACTTTTGACTTGTTTCAGTCGGCATGCTTATAATGCGCATTAAAATAAGGGAAAGTCGCCATTTTAGAAATGTCAAATGACGTCATCAATCATCTGTCTTTTTTTAGTTCTATTGAACTTAAATTTAATTTAGTTCGTGCATTACGGAATTGGGGCCACTGTTTATTTCGTCATCTTCATAGTAAAGGCGGAAAGACATCGACTGTCCGACATAGGCATTCCCCAAGGATCTCCAAACCAAATCCAAATCCAAAACCGTTCGGTCTTGCTCAGTCCGCATCCAGCGGCTTCCCGAATTTCACCAGATCGTCAGTCTATCTTGTTGGAGGCCTACCACGCTGCGTATCCCGGTTCGCGGCTGCTACTCGAGGACCTTGGATATTTGTTTATTCTGTGTTTGACCTTATTTGATTATATTATGTTTGATATAAATACAATATATAATTTGAAATTTATTATTTTACGTAAAAACTTCATCTATCTTCATAACTCTAGAAAGGAGTACAGTGAATCTTTTTTCTATTGTAATGTAGATACTGAGATATATGTCTTTAGCTCATAGATTAAATAAAAACTAACCACTGGAAATCATTAAAAAATCAGTTTTTATGCCGAAATATTGAACTTTCACAGCTAACGATCGGAAAATCTTATTATTTTGTTTGTAGTATAACCCTGACATAACTTAACTAGCTTTGTTATGGAAACAAAGAGACAATATCAAACATTTGTATTTTTAACAATTACAAATTAACAAAACAAAGAGAATTTTTTTAGGTAAGCCTTATATACACATCTTCTGACAGAAGCGATTGAGTATTTATAGGTGTGTATAAAATAATATTACTAACATTATATAAGAATACACTATTTTCGTTTAACACCGTTAATAACATAAAATTAATTAAGTAATACAGCTCTTCCAATACTCATGTGGCATATCATTTAGTAAAAAACGTCTTTCGCTTCAAATGATAAGGTGAAAAAAGAGGTTTTATGGAAACAAAAAAAAAGAATGACGATCTACAAAGAAAGCGAGTAAGTGGGTAACTCATGCTATTATTGCTTGTAGCGGTGGTGACACAGTGTTGGTGCGAGAGCGCCTTTAAAATGCACAATTATAATATAAATTTAAACTTCCTGACATCATCAATCCAAATATTGCAATAAAAAGTAATAGTATTCAAAGTCGAAGTAAAAATACATTTACTAGTACTAGTCTACATTGAATGCTCATATGAAAGTCAAGATTGAAGAAAATAATTGTTATATTTTAAAGTATCGAGTTATTAGTTTAATATTAAAAATAAAAGTTAAAAATTAAACGCTTTGAAAACTTCCAGCCAATTTTTCTTTACTTATAGGTCAATTTAGTTCCAATTTTATATAGCTATACACAAATTATTTTAAGAAAGGACAATTTCCCAGCCTTGGATTTATTTGATACTGTGCCTGTCATACAGCAGTCGATATAGTTATAACGTGATATTAAAAGATTGAATCAAATACTCAGAGTGCATTGGATGCACTTAATCGTGTTAAATGCACATTAATTATACAAAGTACCGTTCATATCGTCGACATTAATTACACTGTATTTTCTTTCTAACAATATTTATTTATTTGAGTAATATATTAGATATTATCATGAACATGTTGTAATTTCTATTTGTATTTATGATTTATTTATATATTTTTTATTGCTTTATCTAAAATATAAACGTATTATACATTTTGTGGTTTCTATAATTCATGTCAATGTCATATTATGACTATGTATATTGAAAAATCTTGCTGTCATTAAGTTTATTTTTGATCGAAAAAAGATTCTTATTTTTATATAATATCTTTGAGATCTTGAGTCGTTGAAATGGTTAAAATGATTTTTTTGGTCTGAATCTGTGTTATATTCCTGAAATTATTTATGGTATTACTCAAAGTTCTGTAACTATGTCAATGAATCGAACAACATACTAAAATTTTAAATATCAACGCGTATTAATATTATAGTAAAACCGTACACCACTTCCGCTCCGCTCGCTAACGAGTCCATACCCTCACACACTTGCTCAGGCTCAGTTAGCACCGGCAATGCACTAGTAGTGTGAGATGTAGCTCAGCGGGCGCTCGTACTGAGTGCAAGGTGCGCGTGAGTTGTTCTTAGTGACGTTGTTGTGATACGTGCATAGGAAAATACTGTAGGTTTTATGAGACAATTAAATTAAATCAATAATAATAATATATCAGTGCGCCAATAGCCACTATACAAAACTTCGACAATTTTATGGAAAAATACATTGCTTTCGTGGAACAAGTGTCTTATAAGTCGTTCCCTCTGGAATATTCGCTCAAAAGTTTTGATATCATAAAGCTCTTTAATTAGACTTGTACAAAGTTCTATTAACTCACCGTAACTTAATCTTACCACAGAATCGAGGAATATTTTAGCTGTGGAGTAAGTTTGATTGAAGTCTAGCTACGATTAAGATAAAGAAGTATTTTTAGCTTTGATAAAAATATTACCAAAGGTTTCGGAAACAGAGTGCTCGAGTGTCGAGGTTTGAGCAAACACTTTATTAGTTACTAAGTTATCATTACCCGCTTATTTCATTGATGGAGGATTGCATATAAACTATTATTATTAATAAAAATAAATGTAATCTTCAGTTCGTCATTTCATAAATATTTAATATTTATTGTTTTTTACACTCAAACCTTTTAATCATTTAGTTTAAAGGAAAGGTAGGTGTAACAGGCAGGTCATGGTAGAAATTAACATCTCTTGTCTCCAGAATGTCGACGTACCTGCTAGAGTCAAGTGATTTCTTGTTATAGGAGTTGTCTATATGCAATGATTACCTGTTATCATTAGGCACGTGTCTTTTATTTGTTGTCGTCCGCAGAATATACCTTGACCCAATCCACAATAGCTGACTCATAACCTTCCATTGTATCGATATCATCGCACACATATGCGACCTGAAATCCATTGTTGATTGTGTTGTAAACAATAACTGAAGTATCGCTTGACCTGGTATTTAATTTTTTGTTATTCAATCATTTGACTTGTCAGGACTTGTGAAAATTAAGAATTCATTTGGGGATAATCAACAATAATCCACATAAATAAACTCAAAAAACAAAGGAGTTGCTTCAACTGATTTGTGGTTATATATAACAGATGTTTTCAAGTGCTTTTTCTTGATGAGCAAATCCCTATGTAACCTGTAGGGTGAGTCTTTATATGAAAATAGCTAGTGTAGCAAAAAATGTATGGTCATACTTCCCTAGCCACCTCTTCTTTGCTGTTCCAAAAAGGTTGCCTTAACACGCCACTTCTTAAAAAGCTAATCTTTTCTCCTTAGTCTTAAGCTTATTCTCTTATGATAGTCATATTTACCGAACGTTGACAAAAAACGGAAAACCCTCTAAGAAAACTTACAATAAAATAAATTATTACATTTATTGACGATTTATCAAAAATAAAAAATGTATTAATATTAAAAATATTGACACGTATTGGCATAATAATTTGGAAGTTTCATTACGAATATTGAAATTTGTTAAATTTCTTGCGCTGCTTCGTCTACAAAGCTATAAGCAAATATTGTATTCGTGGAAGCGGTGGTAGGACTTAATTTTTTATATTTAAAAGAACTTAGTGATAGAGTCCATTTAAAATAAGAGTTATTTGAGATACAGTCTACAAATCAAAACAGAAATATCGAATTTGAATTTTACGTGTTACCTTGGATTGAACGTGAAATAATTAATTAAGGTTATGAGTAGAGGAATGATCAGGCTACTAATCCTAGAAGTTTTAAGTTTGAATCCTGGTAGGGATGTTTACTTTAGATGTTGTACAATGAGAACGAACATTTGTTATTGGCTCATGGATATTTGTATTTTTTATGATATTTCTGATCGTTCTATAGTACTTTTTCTTCGTGTAACAAATATTAAATATTTTATCCGATTTGTAGTATCCATGACATAAGTTTTTATTAATATTTCCTTTGAGCTACTAACGTACTCTACATGCCCTAAAAGTTTAATTCAAGTAGAATCCTATTATTAGATTGCAGAGACAGAGTTGCTTCGAGATATACTAAGTGTATCAATAGGCTTAAATGATTTACGAAAAATTTCCTCATATGCGATTTTCATCAGTCATAACTGGTTATGGAGTTTAAATTAGAGTAACTCTATTCATGTTTTTGTTGCATTTTTATTGAAACTAGTTCAGAAGGTATATTGCTTGAATTTAGTAAGTAATTTTTCTTCAGCTATTTTGTACTGATTCTTACGCAAAAAAGTTCTTTTAGTTGTAGTGATTAATTAGTTACTACCCATTCAAAACCAAATCAAAAACATTAAAACAACTTATTTCTTTTAATTTAATTTTAACGCAATCTTAATAACGTAATAAATAATATAATTTATTAATATTTAGTAAATGAGCAAAAAATTTCTATCATAAATTGATACACTACAAAGTTTTATTTTATAAGCCATCAAACAGCATATGCGTTGCTCAGATCAATCTCCTCAGATATTTCTCTCATTTAGAATGCCTATGCACAGCTGTGAGACGTATAAAGGTTGTTGGTAATTCCAGGTGGACATATGTTTCCTCCACGACACGACTCACCTGAGCCGAGGTCCGAGCCTTTAGAGGCACCCTCAGGTTTGTCGCTCCCTCATGGCTCGAGCGCCCTGGAGATTCTAAGAGACAGCGGGACACCTCCCCTGGTGATGTTGCCTGTCGATTAGAACTCCTCCAGAGGTGAATCGCCCCTTAAGGCTTGAGGACTCTCCAAGGTTCTCGCTTCCTTAAAACTCCGGTAACGTTGTAAAGGCCATCTGCGGCCAACAGTATTAGTCAGTCCAAAAAAAAAGGTGGACATATGTTACCTATAATTGTTTGAATGCGGATAAAGTCGGCTTGAGGTACTAGTGTTACATAAGTCAAGTCAAAAATCAAAAGTCAAAAATAACTTTATTTAAATAGACTTATTTACTAAGCTCTTTTAAATCGTCACAACAGGGAATATGTATAAGAAAATAAATAAATATAATTATAAAGGCAATAGTCATAATTTTACTGGGTATCAACCGGGCATTTACTAATTGTCCCAGTTATAGTATTTAAATATGTACTAAATAAATTGTTAGTTTTAATTTTACAATAATACTTATTTTAAAATTAAAAATAACACTAGTATGCATATTCCCAATCAACCCTACTACCGCTTCGACGAATTAGTAGCTGCAGAGAAGAAGCGGCGCAAGAAACTCTCAGCCTTTAGTATTTATAATGACATTTACAAATCAATTATGTCATTATGTATTAGTATTATAAAATACGTTAGAAGCCTCTGGATGATTAGTCGACCTTGTCTTCTAAATTGACATGACCCGAACTTTGAATTAACGGACATTAAGTAAAAAAAATATTTATTAGTTTAATATTTAGTAATTGCTCCTGGAATTAATTTCAAATAATTTAACTGAGGCTGAGGTATCTCACTAAATTATACGGGTAACTGACTGAAACGAATTAAGATCATTAATTCTAAAAAAGTAGGCCGAATCACAATATAAAGCATTAGTTAAAAGTGAGAGCACGAAGCTTATAAATTCACTTTTTAAATTTTAACAATGTTGATATTAACAGCTTATAAAATTAAGAATTACTTTTGTTTATTGTACTACAGTTGTAGAAGTATTTGCTGGTATTTATAAGTCACTTTTATCTAAGCTCCCATCGTTGTTATATCTGATAGCTTAATTAGTAATTTTTAAAAAATCACTTTAAATAATTAGAGGTTAAAGTTTTAAGTAAACTTTATATAATTAAACAAAATCTTATATATTTTTTGTGGTATTACCAAAATAATATATATATTTATATATATATATATATATATATATATATATATATATACAAAAATAAATAATAAATATTAATAAGTAAATGCTTAACATTTTTTTTGTTGTATCTACTTATTTTTACTTGGTACTCGGTTGTATAGTAGAGATCGCTTCTAGAGACATTTTTGACATAGTTTGATTTAGTCTATATTTTGGTACTATATAAATATATAATCTTATAAAATATATAATCTCGTTTAAATGAGTAGTAGGAATAGTAATTATCAACTTTATTATATAATTTACATGATCATTAGCCTTATTAAAAACACGATACGATTTTCTTAAACTTTACAACAAATCTCTCTCTGTACAACCTGTATTACTCTGGATGGGTAAATATGATGTAAATTATATTATCAAATCTATATTCCGAGAAACTTTGTTATTTCATAAATTCGTCGTGCATTATTTATACACATTTTTTGAATAATTATTTGTAATGTACTGTATATATGCTATCTTTTTGTACGTACGTACGTATTATATTTAGTATTTTAATATAACATCCTTTGTCATGTATGTATGCGGTATACCATCGTCTCTCGAGTACTTTATTTTTAAATCCTGTCTATCCTAAGATTACTTCAAAGAGATAGCTTGGTACAAAGTTGGTAAATTATTCTATATGTATTTCTTTTTTATTAAGGGAAAATTCCATTCGTTCTATTTTCAAAGTGAAAAGTATTCAAAATAAGATTTAATAAACATTATTATCTAGTTAGATGTCTTCAACATTCATTACAAAATGATGAATTACGATACTTCGTGTCTAAACTGACCGCATGGGTAACCAACAGGTATTCTTGGACCGTATCGGATTAACTGTCATACGGGAAGGAGAAAAAACAAGTATATGCTTAGAGAGCTGTTATTCGGTTAGGTTATCTACTGATATAATTACTGTACTCTTCGTTTATCTTGTAAGAATTAGCGCTAAAGCTTAGGAACACACGAAAAAACAATCAAAATGGATTTTGAAATTTACCTCAAAAGTGCCAGTATTGGTACGAAATCTGTCAATTTATTACGTACAGAAATGTCATAAGAATCCGTTCTTTTCTTTTTGTATACTATTATGCTTTTCATAATCATAATAACGTCAATGAGATACGCTGTTGAATTCACTACAATAACTTGTGATTTAAATAAAAGGGTATTTTATTTTAAAAATTTGGCGAATCTCTGAATTACATATTTTTTGTAGTATAAATGGACTACACTACTTACGACTTCAGTTCATACAAATAAAAAAATAAATTTCATCTTAATAGCGACCGCCATACCATTTCCACTATTCATACGATGTCATTGACACTGTAAAGTACAATTTGCAAATTACAGCTTTGATGTTTACTATGTGAAGATGACGTCACAAACCTAAGCATGCGCTTGAGACCGACGGATATGGGCTGGTAACGGCTGGAAGGCGAATTTCGATTAATAAATTAAATTAATTTATCGTAATTTTGACTGTTGAGACACTCTATATTGGGCTTTATCGCTTTTGCGCCATGATTTCATTCGATATGTGTTTTAGTGTACGCTCTTTTCTTATGATGGATTAATTGTTTAATTATGTAAGGTCCGCTGAAAAGCGTTTAAGAAGATAAGCAGCTTAATATGAGAATAACCAAGTTAGGAAAAAAAAGAAAAAATACGAAAATTTTTTGCGTAAATAAAAAATAAATTGGAAATTTATTTGATTATTTGTGTTTAAATCTTTCTTCGTCACAACGCAGTAACTAGAGAAAAAATCTGATCTCGTAAAACAGCGAATCTGAATTCGTAAAACAGAACTTTCTGTTTGTTATCAAAAACTTAGAGTGAAATATTTTTGAGGTTTTAATAGTGATGATGCAAAGTGTGTCTTTAATATTTTATTAGAGCCATTAATATTGAAACGTACCAAAAAATTTGTAAGACAAATATGAAATTATAATTACAGACAATTAGTTATAATATTTAAATCATTCATTAGCTATTGGTAAAAAAAGAGTATGAAATAAATACATTTATAATACTAATTTGCAATATGCAGTAATATTTTCATTTGCATTGCGTAAAATTGAAAAACAGTTGATATTATTTAACTCTCATTAAAATAACTATATAATGTATATGACGTGTTTCTATCTCCTCCAAGGTATTAATGAATACATAAGGAAATAATTAAACATGAATTTAGAACTTAAATATTCTACGAATATTAAATATTAAAGATATTTATTTTGAGTATTGATTTAAGTAGTCATTGATAACTTGCAACGCAAATGGAATATCTGTCTGATTTTGTTTATTATGTAAAGACCGTTGATGTAAATTATTAATAAAAAATCATATTGGACCTCATTGCGATAGCACACTCTAAAATTTAATTTAAATCAGTATATGCCACTCTCTCATTACGTTAAAAGAATAGGATAGTACGAATATAAACTGTCAAATAACTTTAAGACCATAGACAAAAAGAAGTAGGCATATAGCGAGGCGCTTTCCAAAACTTGCATTTGAGCATAGTTTTAAAAATCGAAATAGAATACTTCATATCACGTGACATGCGAGCTGACCGCTTGTTACCAAACTTATAGAACGAGATGCAATGCACATTAATTTTTATATTAAGGTATTTTTCTGAGATAATAAGCCTTTTAAGTTTCCAAAGGAGCAATGTATTTTACCCAACTTTTTAAACTTACAAGTAAACGAACATTTGAATTTAACGAAATAAATCTTTGGGAAAATTAAATTACTTCGAGTTCCGTCCACATGGCGCCAGTGTGACGTGTTGTGATTGGTCTTGACCAATAGCGCCGTGAAACATGGCGACCTGCCCTCGTCAAAGACCTTCCCGGTCTTCTTCCACGAGGCTGAAATACTCGAAGACGGTACCAGCAAGCGTGATCAGGTAATCTAATAGTTTTATTAAGGTACTTATTTGTTATTTCTTTTCCAATCGTAACAAGTTTTACCATAGCAATACATTTGGAATTAGGGCAGTAAATTGGAATTTTCAAAAATGTTAGTCTAAATTTAAAGAGAAGCCATATTAAAATAATCATTCTTTTGTAACGTGATCGCTGCTTAAATAGGCAAGATTATTTAAATAGTATCATATAAGTGTTGGCTGATATACAATAAAGATATATTCTATTCTATACTATTCTAAGTATTTAATAAACGTAATGTAATGTAAACTGTAATGATATCCTATCTGCGTTAAATCAAAAACTAAAAATATCACTTATAATAACAAGTTAGCAATCTAAGATACCGAGCTATATGTACCTACTCTGTTAAATTATTGCTATAGTTTAACAGAAACGTTTGATGTGTCTAGGTACCGGCTAAAATGGCCAGCCTAACTGGCTGGTTGGCGTATGCGAGGACTTCATTTTGACAGCTCATCTCTGACGGCTTACAGCAAATTCCACTGCTACTAGCTCAATATTTTAAAGTTAATTGCGGTTTAAATGATGACACTTTCTACACAAATGATATTGGAGGAGTTATTTCGAGAAAACTGTAAAATATCAAATTATTAATTGATAAATTGTTTCGACGTTTCTACTTGTGATTTTATACGTAATAAAATTATGAATTGTTAAAAGGCTTTCTAGGTTACACTCTTGATCCATGGCCAATTGCACCTGCGTTGAATGCACAAGATGTATCTGGTGTCGCTTATAACCAGTGGCATTTCCAGGTTTAAATTTTTACCATTGTTGTTGTGTAAAACGCACAAATTGCTACCTCAAAGGATCATTCCGATCTATTGAGTGGTTCTCCTCTAAATTTGGATTTTGCTGTCAAAGAAGAGTTCCTTTAGAGATTCATTTATATTCTACAATAAGGAAGTCACATAATAAATCATTATTATTACATAATCTAAACATAAATAAAATAATATATAACACAGATAAGAAAGAATATGTTTATACTGACAGTAACAAAACATATGAATTCAATTGTATTATTTCAGTTGCTAAGTAATTTGAATTTATTTGGCTTATACATGTTCAAACTGAGTTCTTTCATTAGATTCATATTCTCGTAAAGGTTGGCGGCACTTTGACCTGTTGGCCAAAGCCAAAGCCAAAGACACAGAGACGAGAACTTGTCCTCTCCCTGGGGGAGATATTCTCCACGTCCCTTTCTAGGCTTGCTGGCCTAGTTTTCCATTGGAACAGTGATAAATGACAACGGTCCATTGTGTTATAGACTCACGCCGAATTCTTTTTATTATATTATATTTGTATTGTCATTCCTTACGTAAGGTACTTGACCTCCTAAATTATATAATCGCAATTTTGTATGTTGAATCCAAACACTCAATATGATACCCAAGATGTTTGTTTAACCAAATGAAGGTAACATAGGAGCACTCGTAGAAATAATAAATTAATTATCTTTTTTATATATTCATTATAACTTGTAAATGACATTCCTTTTACTATTTTGTTTTAAGCTAGTTAGTCGCATTATATTCTTCTTCTTCTCCTTCTTTTCCTTCTTCTCTTGTATATAAATATGAATAGCTTCGTTCGTTAGTCTCGTTATAAATTTAAAACGGTTCGACCGATTTGAATTTTTCATATTGTGTTTTATTTGGTTTAATTCAGGGGTGGTTTGAAAGTAAAAATAACTTAGAAAATCCTAAAGAAAAGTTTAAAAATAAACAATTGAAAATCGATTGGAATAAAAATGGGAATTTTAACTGGTGTGCTAAATATTAAAACTTAAATTAAATTTTCTTACATCACTACTTCAGGTTTCTTTTAATAGATGGCGTTAGTGGTAGTTCTAAAGTTAACCGTATCAACTAGTACAAAAATAATATTCTTGAAACTTGAAAGTTGTGCGCGGTTGTAGTTGATATACTAAAATTTTCTAGTTCTAATTATTATATGTATATCTTGTAACTGAGAAAATAATAAATAAATAGATAATAATGACTTAGAAAACAACTATAAATGTTACGGTCAATCACGGGCTCGGTTATTGCATTTGTATAACTTACTTTCACTAAGCTACAACCGCTTATTAAAGTTTCATTCAAATCAATACAAATTGAGATTATTGATCACCTTGAAATTGCAGAACGCTGCTTACGCTGGAACGGAGTTCTATGAAATTAAGTAAATAAAATGGCGGATTAACTCTTAAGGCTTTATACTAAAATCGAATGAATACTATTGTACCACATATGGGATAGGTACGGGTTTCGCATGCATATATAATTATCTTACACTCGTATATATTTTAGTATTTTACTATGTGTTATATAATAAAAAAAATTTCGCTTTAGTTTTCTAAAATAATATGTATTTTATTCACCATTTTTATTACGCATGCAGTCTAATTAAATAGTAATAAAGACCTGGCTCTGAAGACGAGTATCTAGTACTCATAACACAATTTATTAATAATAAGCTTTGGTCTAGATAATTACCGTATGTATATATTATATTTTAAAGTTATAAAGTATATATTGTAATAGACGTCACAACCGGTTCCGGGATAAGTTACATTAACCGTATTCTTTATAGTTTTTAATCTTTATTGTTGCCAAAAGAATATTTCGTAAGATATATCTTTAATATGTTTGCTGATGTAGTTTGTCTAGCTAATTATATGTTTAGATTGGATCTGTGTTGCAATTTGATGGTAGTGAAGGACATATTTGTTTTTTTTTCATGACATACAAAGAAATTACTTTATCTATCGACCTATTTATTAAAAAAATATTAAAAGTAAACATCCTTATTACTGCAATGATTTATGTTTAATGGAATTCATAAAGAATGTTAAGTTGTTATGTTTATTTACTTACAAGGTTACCTGGAAGATATCGCTTTTAGGGATAAGGTCGCCCTTTGTACAAAATTAGTTAAATGTTTTTTGTGTATTTTTCTTCTTCAATTGGCTGATGTACAATAAAGATATATTCTATTCTATTCTATTATATCTTATTAAATAATTAGAGGACCCCTTGGCGTATTGTTTCACAGGAATGGGTGGCTCAATCAAACTACCACAACAACAATTTATTACCACAAGTTCTAAAATGCTCTGGAAGGAACGATAAGGTTTTACACCCACCAAACCGTATTGGGCCAGCGAGTTAGTGTCATGATCCAAACTCCTTATGAGTTTTTCTCATGTAAGGAGGCATGCCCATCAGTGGGATGTATATAGGATTTTGTTGACGATGAAGATTGTTTTAATTATATCTCAACATGAGTGTTAAATGAGAACTTTTATAGCATTTGTCATTTGTTAATTTGCCATTCAGTTTTACAAAAATAATACTTTACGATTCACTTTTATTACATGTAATTAATAATTATAATACTCACTGATGACGGTAGTTGCTTCGGATTTTTACAATATATTCAGTTGGTCAGAATGCAATTATTTTCATTTAATAGACTATATTTATATTTCGTATACCTATAGATTCGGAACTATTTGAGCTTAGTAACATTAATCTGTGACTCACTAAGTGTTGCTATAATAGAAAGTAAATTAGGCATTAAGCATAATTAAGAGCTCGAGCTTTGAGTACTAAGTATTTGTATATAAGTAATACAAACTGGCGTATGCAACTAGATTTATAATTAGTTAGCGTAGTTTGTACTCGATGTAATTACTAATTGAGATGAAGCGATGGACGTCGTTCTAAAAGTGTAAATGATCGACCCACCAATTCATGGTTTGATTTAGAGAAAATGGTTGTGTAAGTTTTACTATCATTTATCTTAAATAAAAAGTTTGTTATTTGCGATTGTTAGCTTCTATAGGTGAAAAATCGCCTCATCCCAATTAACACAGCCGACTATTATACCGTTATGTATTATAAAGAGTAGCTCTCATAATTCGTGGCGAGCACGCCACCTACGTTCCGTTCTGAAACGCTTGGCTGTGTTTTAATTATGTTTTTATGTTTGGAAGTTTTTTCACAACTTGCTTGTTTAAAAAAGTTTATTCCTTGATTAGTCGGTTGTTATGTACAGTAAAAATATATTTTTATAAATGGTACCTTCTAAAGTGGGATGAATATGAAAGCAATCCACCCTCTATAGGATTGCAACACAGTAACACTGTTAAGTATTATGAAAAAAAACTATGCCAGTAATAACGTTTTATAAATGTATTTTTTAAATATCTCACGTTCCATTTGACGTATCCAACATAATAATAATAACATATTGTAAATAAATTAAATTTTTAGCCTCTATTTTCCGTGGAGCGATAGCGCTAGATTTTGAGGCATAGACATTATTTTTATACGTATCTTTCCAGACATTTGAACAACTTAATAATATTATTACCTTGTGACACTATAAGGAATAAATTTAGATATTAAGAAAATTAAGTGTTATAAATTTTGATATACCTACATTCAATATTCATCACTCGTATATAAACATTCATCGTCATCATAATAAGAATATCTGTCCTTATTGATCGGAATTCGATCTTGAAACATCTGGTTTAATGAACAGGGTTTATAACACTGCGTTTGAACCAGACGGCCATCGATAGATTCTGAAAAAAATTGTTTCATATTTCAATATTCACAAACCTTATATAAGGACTAAGCGCGGTCTTCTTTTGACATAAGTTTGTGTAGTAATTTGCTAATTAAATTTTTCTACACTGAATTAACAAGTATTTTTAATGTAAAGATAATTTAAGCTAGTCGGAAATGAAAACTGATTAAATAATCTCATTAAATTTTATTTTAATCTTATTATTTATATTTTTTTTCTGAATAATGAGTGCACTTGTAAATGAGGACGATAGTAATTAAGTTAGTTTTAATGTAAGAATATCATATAAATTCTCAAGGTTTTTACTTAATTTTTCAAAATTATATTTGATAGGTACATTAAATCATATCCTCAAAATGCATATCCATTAGAGTATTCTTCCTATTAACATATAAGCATAGCCAAAATAACATTAGATAAAGCCTACAACAACAACAATCTTATTTCATTTCACTGTGTACAAAATGAACACAAAACTTTTTTACCCAAACTTTTTTTACCACGAAGCAACTTTTCTTTCAGCGCCATCTAGTGATGAGTAGAAACATTGAAAAAATTACCTAAGAAAAAGTTTAAAAAATTTCTCTTACACTGACGTTTTAATTAGTATCAGCGACCTTGATTGTCTTTGTTTTCGAACTACACTATACAATCACTTGCAGTGTGTAAATATCTTTGTAAACATAGAGTGAGTAGCAAAAACTGTAACGGCGCACCATTGTCTTTACACTTTTTACGATCATTCAACGATTCCGCTTCTTCATTCATTATCAGTTCGACAATCTATGAGAATCAAATAACCAGTTTAGTAAAAAAGGTTGTCCTATCTTTTTTTATCATTGGGTCATGTTAAAATTTTGGTGAACTTCAACCCACTGGGATCTTTTGTAAGTGGTTGAGGAATTATTTAAGAGATTAAACAATTCATTATAAATTAAATTAACTTTAAATGTAATAATTGTGATCTCTGTTTGTCATATAATTTGATAATTATATAACAAACAAATTTATTTAATAAATTAGTTGACGATAGTGTTCAAGTAATCATCGAGCTCAGATTCAAAACAAACCAAACCATAGACACTTGTGATTATTCCATGTAATAATGAGACAAATGGAATTAAAATTAACCAATATTAGTTAATTTGAATTTATTGTCAGTTAGAGATATAAAATTTTATGTATGTAAGCAAATTAATTAATTTATAATAATATTGAATTAATTCTTTTTATAATATGAAGGTCATATTATAAAAAGAAGCTGTCTATTTTCGGAATGAATTAAAAAATACAGTGTGGCGAAAGCGCATGCGCATATTTGCATGATTTTTTCAATTTTTTATATGCGGTTAAGGAAGACTTTTAGAACATTGATATTTTAACACCGCTACTTCCTGTGTCACATCGAATGTAGACAAATCGATTTTAGATTATAACTTTTTTTTTATATAAAGCACAGCAAATGACTCGACACCACCTGATGCTAAGTCCATATGTGAAGATAGCTAGTGAAGCACGTGACATACTGCCCTAGCCATCCTCAACTTGCCAGCCCAAAAAGTGCCTTTTCACGCCTGTCTTAAAGGAACCCATGTTATAAGAAGGAGGGAATACGTGTGCTGGTAAGGAATTCCATGCTCTAAATGTGCGACAGAGAAAGGACACTTATTGTGGATATAGATTTGACGGCCGGCTAACCGAATTGTCAGTAAACTACAGGCTACTTGGCCTGGGGTGCTGGGTTCGAAACTGAACAGATGTTTGTGTGATAAACGTGAGTTTTTTTTCGGATCATGTCTATTTTATGTATGAATATTTTACAAATATAAAAATAAGTGTAATATTAAAACTTCGTTCCGTTATTAATGATCTATAACACAGCTCTAACGATGCGTACTTTGGGCTAGACAACAGGTGTGTCAGAAATATTTCGTTTTTGCAAGCCCCACGTCTTAGGTAGAGACTCCGACATGAACCTTGGGGCTGGTCTTGGCTGGTCCCGCCTTCTTGACACTTTGTGACGTCGTTGAATTTGATTCCGTAATAAAAAACAAAGCGCTTAAGGTCCTCTTATGATGGGTTAAAATAAGTTGACAAAGAAATCTGAAGTACATTAGCCATTAATAGTTTCACACCAATTTTTAATATAATTCATGACATCAATGTAATACGTTTCGTCAGAAAAATTGATCCATATGTAGCTAAAATATACGTTTGTATTAAGAATCGTGATTTGTATAATTGGTATTAAGATAGAAGCGGAAAGCGATTTGATGTTTTACAACGCACTCACCATTCTCTAGTACATTTAAATTTATCTCTGTGTTTCTAAAGTAAATTTAAACGTAAGGGGCACCTAGAAGCTAAATATATACATTTAAATGTACGCAATGTCTGAGTGTGTATGTGTTTTGTGGTCTATCTAGTTTCAAATAACATAATATTTCCAGTGATGACTCTGAGTAAAAACAATGTACTAAAAATATTTTTGTAATAATGAAGTTTCAGTTATCTATGATTATCGCATCTCAAGTTTCTGTTAAGGTTACTCCCATAATTCTGTTTCTTATAACTTGGATCAACCATTTCGTTTCACCAGACTGTTATGACTCCATGACACAGCTGTTTCGAACACTTTCGCTGGTTACTTTCGTACAAGCTACGATCGATAGATTGTTCTGGATTATGTAGAGTAGGCGGTTTAATACCAATTATTGTGTAATAGATATTTTTTATTATATGGAAAAATAATATAAATAATTCAATGTAAGAAGTTTCGAACGTGTTTTATATGTTTGATATCGAGATGAGAAACGGATATTTTCCGTTTCTCATCGGGGGTACCAAGAATTTTTGTGTATTTAATTCTGCTAAAAAAGTAAGAGACAGTAATGCTAAGTTTATCGAATATGCTGACCATGATTCATCTTCTGCTCCTAACTCACATAACCTACAACTTCCAGTACCTAAACTTCCTTCGACATAGTCCCGATCAAACTTATCTCAGAGTTCAGATAAAAGTTCTAAGAATGAACAAACAATTTATCAGAATGAAGAAAATTCCATTCGTTCGATTTTAATGCGTGTTTTTTGTGTATTTTTATTGTTAAATTCATAAAACTGTTCATTCGGGTGTTGAAATGCAACATTTTCGAAACTGTAAAAAGACTTAGTAAGCTTATAATCATAAGCATCAACATTCACAGCCCACATTAACCCACTGTTGGGTAGCTATAGCTTATTCAATACGTAAACAGCAATACTTAAAAAACTACATAGAATTCTCAAGTTATCCCAAAAATAATTGTTAAAACCATTAATTGTCAAAGTTCGAGGGTTTGTATCCAAGCATAGGATAATTATGTTGAAAATAAAATATTTATATCCATTAAACTTGTTTTACGAGTAACGTTAATATTATCAAAGCAAGTTATAAATATTATTATTTTTTATAGAAATTAGAAATAATTTTTTATGTTCATTAAACATTAGACACTCTCTTTATCGATCGGTTAAACAATAGGTTGTAAAAACAATTGTCAATCTACTAGTGTGATTATAATATACGGGAAAATGTATATGAACGTCGTCGTATGCACTTTCGCCGTATCAAAGTGGAAGCCTTGTCGTAAGCTCAGTTGCGCGGCGGCGCGAGCGCAGATCGCATGTGAACTTTCAACTTTTACTTCTACTCGAAATTTCGTATTGTTGTTGTTATTCAAGACAATAGTTGTTTTGCGAGTGTTTGAGTGAATGTTCCGCTAATTTCATAAGTAGTGTTTATAAGTTATCATTTTCTAATAAGTGCCCAGTGTGATATTACTTTAAATACTATTATGACAATTTGTCAAGTAACTCGAGTGTAGACTTGTTATGAAAAACTCTTAGCTGTCAATCATTTGAAAAAAAATATTTAATTTAAGCATTTGAAAACTTTTCCAATAAGTATTAAAATGAAACTTAACATTTATTTTCAATAGTGTTAAAACTAACAATGAATTGAGTTATAAAATATAACATTTGAACATTTTAGAAATTCCTTTCTTTCTTTTTCTACATATCTAAGTTACTATAAGTAAATATTATAAAATAATTTAATAAACAAAACTTCATGAATTCCATATTTTACTAATAATATTCAATTTTTGCAAGCTCTACTTTTTAGAGTCTACTGAAAGAGATTTCCTTAGAAATAAGTAGTATCGTTGTATATTATCTCCATGTATAATATTTTTTATTTAATTTCGTGTATAGTTAATTAATTCTATTATAGTTAATTCAATACTTATTTTGGTGCTTTAGAAAGCCCGACTTAGCATATTTGCATGCATATTTAATAACTGCATTTGTTTGATTTAACATAGACGGCCTAAAATAGGCAAATTATTGAATGCATATTAAATATCCAAGAAAGTGTTATAGATCCGATTTCTCTCTTTTAGCATGATCGACAATGAATACATTAATGAATAATTCGGATACTTATTTTATACACTGAATATATACGTATTATGTAACAATGGCACTCATTAGAAAACTATTGAATATGTATTTTTAGATAAAAATATGAACTTATAAGTGTAATAAAGTGAATGTAATTTTAAAAATGACTTTATGCAACATAGACCCGAGTTACAATAGGGTGACAAGTAAATTTTTTGGAAAAAAATGCAAGAAAATCAAGAAATATACAAAACTGAAGTCTGGAACTTATGGGGGGAGGGAACGGTAATTGTTTATTTATTTATATTGGAGAACGAATAACATGTTAATGAATATTTAAAACTTGATTTTTTAATACGACTTATCGTATAGATAGAATCTTAGATTCTATCTTTATGTAAATTTATAAACAAGTAATAGTATCGTTTATAAGTTTACGTCCATATTAAACATTGGCTAGAGGAGTTGGTGTACTTTATATTTTCAAAAAGTTAATTTTATATTTATATTAATGACAATAATTTTTATAACAACCGAAATTTAGCAACACGAGGAGAAGAGAAATATAAATCAGATAATACACCTAAGTCTGTTTTTACACGGTCTTTTTGTACACGGTTTTGATATAACACGGTTTGAAAATTGAATATTATATAATTTCAAATCGTGCTAAATGGAATAAAATCGTGTAAAAAAATTAAAAATATTCAATTTTCAAACCGTGTTATATCAAAACCGTGTACAAAAAGACCGTGTAAAAACAGACTTAGGTGTATTCATAATTAGTAAAAAAAATTGCGTATCTGTTTATCATCGAAACATTATCGAGAATCGGGAAAGAAGACTGTCTTCTTCTTCTTCTTTGGGGTTTTATGGCGCTTTCTTAATAGATTTCGCCAGTATCGAGTTTTCTGCTTAGGTATATATTTTATAAAAACTATCTGGGCAAAGTGATATGATTGCACAAGGTATATTAATTGTGTTACTGTCTTAGAAGACTATTCTGGCCGCCAATAATATTCACGCCTTTCATGTTCTTAAATAAAAACAAGTAATTACTATCCATTTCACTTCATATTCTTTTGTGCGAACTCAAAGTGTTACAGTGACATAAAAACTATTAAATAACCAAAAATGCCATAAGACTGTATAGCTTTGATTGTCATACAATGGTACACGTAACCGGTCGAAAAACACGGATCACTCACGGGCGGTCTTTTTAACCTGTGAAACTTGTGATGTCACAACTAGGAAAGTTCTATACAATATCGACATAACTATACAAAGTAAATAACTTTGAAAATAAAGTACAAGCTGGCCAACATGATAAATATTAATTTGCAATAGAATATAATATATCTTTATTATACATCAACAAATTCAAAAAGAGAACTACAT
The DNA here is from genome assembly GCA_943193645.1 of Acentria ephemerella. Lineage (NCBI taxonomy): Eukaryota > Metazoa > Arthropoda > Insecta > Lepidoptera > Crambidae > Acentria > Acentria ephemerella. Next base: position 9,440,877 of record OW971891.1, read on the forward strand.
AGGGGACAATGAACTAATTTTGTTCAAAGGGCGTCGCATAATTACTGCTTGTAATATTTAATCTAGAATGCATTATATGTACAAAAAAAGGTGGTATATCACAAATATCGACGTTTAGTAAAAATAAATACCTTGTTTCGTTTTGCTTACAAATATAAACAGATGAATTAGATCACAATTAAAAATTTTGATTACGTAATGGACAAAATGAGTTAAGTTTCATTTAGTTATAAATATATAAAATATAATTTAGTTTTGATTTAAACATGAGAGCCATACTTCCAATCCAGTAACAATTAATTTTTCCCAGTTCCCAGAAGTCTATACACAGAATGACAATAAAATTTTATCTTATCTTATCTTACTGGAGCTATAGGAACATATTAAGAGTTTTTATAAAGCTCAACTCAAGGTTTATAAAATAAAAATCATAATCGATTTTTCAAACTTTATTCTCATTTAGTATAAGAAGTTTTACAAACTAACTAAGACCATTACGTCTGTAAAAAGTAACGTAAATTATAACATTTCTAAAATTTCACAGTAACTAATTCTATTGTTTAAGGTTAAAGGTAATTAACGTAATTTGCGTTACACTGTTCCTTGATGTAACACTTTAAATTTGGTATGTCAGGGCATATGGGTTAATTATAATAGTTCCGATAAATAATTTATTTTATTCTAATAGAATTTTTAGTAATGTCTTGATTCAAATAATTTAAGTGAAGCTTAACTTTATGTTTCTATGAATTTTAACCTTCTTATACATAAAAATCTGGTGATACAATGTTTGTTTTAAATTTCTAAGACGAGTCCTTTGTAGGACATGCCTATGCCCCAGCTGCCCCTGCATTTTTTGTGGCACCCGAAGTTTTTTTCTAGAAATAAATAATAAATTATGGATGGAAACGGACTAATTCAATGAATCGTATCTTCATAGGTATGAACATTTTCATTTATATTTTTGAATGAAAATTATGAAAATCATTTATAAGAGTAAAAGATGAATATAATACTCGTAAGTGGTGAGAGCGGGGAAAATAAAAGTGAAATGTGAGAGTTCTCAGTAGATAGATACATCTGTTTCTTAGTACATTGATTTGAATAGTTCATTATCTATTATCAATAAGAAATGGCGTGAAAGTAAATGGGAAATTAAGTAGTGTATCAAACATCATAGTTGTTTTTCTTAAAACTCAAGGAAAGAAACCAAGAAAATTGATTTTTAGAAAGTGATATTCAATATAGCTTGTGTTAAATAGGACAATGCGCCGTGATGTCTCCAAAAACTAAAATAATGTACTAATGCTGTACCTGGCCCAATAATTTTTCCGCGCTTAATCTATCTACAGTTCTCATCATTCAAAGAACGAGATTATAACACCTGTTTTCTAAAAAATAAAACCTTTTTACTTATACAAAATTTAAATTATATCAAAGGCGTATTGTCTTCTTATTTATCTCACGCTATCAACAAGAAATATCGATAATTACTTTAAAAATAAATGTTCAAAGCTTTAATTGTGTGAAGTTACAAAAAAAACTTGAAAAGTGTTAGTTTACGTAATTTATTCGATGTCTTGTAATTTGGAATGTTTGGATGACACAAAAAGATTGTACGTGGTACGGGTTCTTAATATTCTAGTGTAGTATTAATTAGTGTAGAAAATATATATAAATTATGAATAATATTTCATTGTGTAACCTAGCATTGATTTCATTCCTACTTTATATGAGTCATTAATATACGCTACAATTATTTAACCAAAATATTTATCTAAGCCGAATCAAAATCGCGGTTCAAATTTTTTAAAATTTTAATCAAATATTCGCAGAGTATGTATGTTTTGTGTAATATATATAGCAACGAGGGGTCAGACTGAGTAAACAATGGTAGGTATATATTGTAAAATTATGTAAACAATGTAAGCAAACAAAAGATGAAGCTTACCTCTATCTAACTTACTTCTCACTCACTTCTATCCTTAGATATAATAACTGAATTGGCTGTTTTAACATACATTAGGCATTTTTAACACACATAAAATGCTAGGTGAGTTATGTAACAAATTAATATTCATTTATTTAGTATTATTTAGGAGAGATCTCACTACAAAATTTTAATCAAGCTTTTTTATTACGCTATTATAATGTAATTAAAATTATATAACTTACATTTGTATAATATTTGTAGAATATAAAGATAGCAACTCGACGAATTGTGTATAATTAATTTTATTTTCCTGTGACATAATTAATGAGGCACAGAAAACGAATTATTGCAATTCATATGAGTATAATTAAGCCTTGTCATGTATCGAAATAATTGTGGAGTTTATTTGTCAAGCCTTCCGGTTTTCTGATATATCGGTGTCATATAAATTGTGTAATGATGGTTTTAATGTTATTGGGTTATTTGTTTTAACAGTAATTGTGTTAATTATTTAGTATTGATATAACTAAACATCGCGATGACTAATCACAGCATTAAAATATCGTAGTATTACTGTTACGCCGTAAAGACTTTGTGCAGCCAAATTTAAATTCATCGGAAGTTGCCAATTTGTTGGTATTTAAATTAAATAAATTATAAAACAGATAACGAGTGTAAATCTAGTTTGAAAAATTGGATAAAAAATTTAAATTATGAAAATACTGAATTATTATTAGTACCATGTGAGTGAGATTTTACTGGCACAGGACACGTACTGCACACACACGCATAAACAGACACACGCGCTTCCTAATAACACACACAAACACACACTCATAAAAGTAAAATATGTAATATAAGAGCGGTGGGTCCAGATACAGGAATTATTATGTTTAAAAGGAGACCCCAGTTACTATTTTGTTAAGTTTTAGTTTTTTAAAGTAAATATTTCTTTTTTACCTACAGCGCGAACACAGCGATGGACAACGACGTGACGCCAGTGTACCTGGCCGCGCAGGAAGGCCACCTGGCTGTGCTTAAGTACCTGGTGCTGGAGGCAGGTGGCAGGCTGGACGCCCGTGCTAGAGACGGGATGCTTCCCATTCATGCGGCTGCACAGACTGGCTGCTTGGACTGCGTGAAATGGATGGTAAGTTTAGAGAAACTAAATGTCTCAGCAGTAACCCTGACCCTAAAGTTTGGATATGCTCAATTACCTAGTGCTTATGTCATGGAACAGGCTTTACCAATGTTGTACCATTTGAAATGCAGTTTACAGTATTATGTTTTGAATACCGGTCACCCGGGTGGTCATTACCTCAAGCTACAGACTACTCGGCCAGGAGTATGTATACAGGCAGATGTTTGATTGATAAACACGAGTAGTTCTCGTGTCAGTTTTTGATAAAGTGTATTTTTTTATTGCCATAACTATAGGATAACATTGTTTTCATTTGAATAGTTTCTTACATGTAAGAGATTAAAGTTTTATCCGAAAATAAGAATTTACGTTTGAAAATGTTCATATCGAGCCATGTGTTAATTTGTGAAAAAACGGATAATAAGCGAAAAAGGTTTTTAGATAAAAAAAAGGTTAAAGGTTTTTATATATTGCCTAATTAAGCGTATAGATGTTTTCTTAATCTATCCATCTTAACCTATAACACAAGTTCTTAATCCTTACTTTGAGGATTGAATATAAGTATAGATTCTTTGGGGCCGTATGGTACTCCTGGGAGTATTAAGACAATTATAAACCAGTTATACCTGGGTAGCGCAGCTGGACTAAATATAAATACATGGCCTAGTGATGTGAATTAACATCTGTTCATAATAGGTGTTCGTGATTCTAGTTAGAAAACAGACTTAACCCCCTTATATGAACAATTAGGCTTAATAAGATCATATAAGGCTAGACAAGGTTCTCACAGCCATTTAACTTACGCTTTTGGCTAAACAACTTATTGATGAGAGAAAAAACATAAGTGTATGCAAAACTATTATCTTTAAAAGTGTTTTTACAGAGTATAAGTTTTTGAAAAGGTCAAAATATCTAAATTAATATTTTTGTGAATATTTGTTCAAAATTGAGATGTCATCCACTTTAACGGTAGTACAATTTAATTTCACAGCGACAAGGTATTACATAAATTATTTTATGATGTTTAAAAAATATTACATTGGGCCTTGATTCTGAAGTTAACACTCCAAAACTTATAACTGCATTACATATAAAATCAAAAAGGACAGTTGGCATCTCAAGTGACAATACAAAAGATGTTTTCAGTTCTCGACCTTGAAAACAGCCTAAAATGCAGGTTTATGAAACGCCTTCCTACATGCCTTCTAAAATTGTCCATATTGTCCTTTATAATTGTCAAAATTTAGATTCTTTGACTGTATCAGTATTTTTACTTTTTTTTTCTTATATATTATTTTTTTTCTTATGATAGAGCGGCATGCCTAAATTCAATTTTAGAGTGAGCTGTTAAAATTGTGCCTTTTAAAGTTAGGATTAAGGATAAAGTTTATTGATTGATTACTATCATATATTTAATAAAATAAGTGGATCTACTACTTAGTTTTAAAAATAAATAAATAAATAAACCTACACAGAGTATTTTCAATTATTTTATGAATTTATTAATGACATGTATTCGGACATTTAATTAATATCTGCATTAAATATTTATATAGTACATAAAATATGTTAAATGTGAAAAAACACGATTGTGACATCGGGCGTATGAGATTAAGTTCAAGAGTTTTTAGGCTAATCTTTACAAAAACACAAAGAACCTTATTTGTGTTAGAAAGACCGAAGATCCTTATAATCCAACCTACAGTTTGATCAACTTTGAGATTCGATAATGACTGCGTAATCGTTGACAGGAAATACTTGCCTACTTGCAAAAATACCCAGACGTATTACAACAGCGGTCAGTATGGTGTGAAAACTGTTGGATTATCGCGAGAATTTCCTAGTTGTATTGATTATTTTGTAACATATAGCCAAGGAAATTAATCGAATCGTATCTATATTTGATTCAGATGGTATAGAACTTCTGATTTAAACAAGTCTACACAAGAACACAAGTAATAACGATGTTAATCAAGATCATAGCTTGATATAAGTAGTGATAATGATTAATTTATTTTACCTTTAATTATTCACAGATATAGATAAATTATGAACAAGTGAATGTCAAAGTAATAATACCATTAAATTTTCGATTGTGTAAAGTTGCAACTATATAAACCGTAAATAATAAATTGACAATTTATTTTTAAAGTTAATAATGTAAATAATATAGTTCAGTCATTATTATATGAATAACTCTGTTCGAAGATATATTTAAAATAATAATGTTGCGCACAATAATGAACATACATGACATAATCTAATTGTAAGGTTGTCTTTTTTTAAATTATCTTAGAGCTTCAACATTGAATCAACTTCTATACATTCAATCCAAGTACTGTAATTTACAATTATACAGTGATCCTGGTTGACTAATAATTATTGCATTTGCTTAGACTTTGTGATGCAACAGTAATTACTTTACAAACAGATACTGGCTATTTTGTGATGATTTTGCAATATTGAGTTTTAATGTAGGTAACCAAAGATACTTATAAAAATTAAATTGACATCAAAATTAAAAATTGACATCACGTTGGGACAATGACATTAAAAGGAAACAAAAAAAAACAAAAACAAAAGACAACAAAAAAAAAAAAAAATTGACAAAAGGGACAAAGTGGCTCCAGAAAAAGCCTATACCCAAAGGGTTAACATTGGTTGAAGAGAAAGAGAGGTGGTTATCTATCAAACTGCTCACCTGATGGAAAGCGTTAACCGGGAGGATGAGCGATGATAAAAGGATATCTTGGGCACCATGTCAAACTTATGCTTAATCCGTAAACAATAAGTTCATTCTACACAATATGTTACGCAGCAAGAGATAGCAATAAAGTTTATACGTGTATATCTCAATACTTATTACGAAACATCCGTAATATATGAAAGAATACTTACCAAAGCACAAATACGTATATTTAATTACGATAAGTTAGTTACGACTTTGATAAACATTAAATTAAATTCTAACATAAAGATATAAAATATCCTTAAATTGTAACATAAAGATATAAATTATATTAAATAAGTTCTAACGTTATTTTGTATCCATATCTAAATATATATCTCTTGTATCTTTGGTCTTGATAAATGTTTTTACAGTAAAAACTTTTAAATATATACTTTCATATATTTTTTTATATAGTTAAAAAAAATACTTATATTTAGAATCTAGACTGCATAACCAATAGTTTATGGAATAAAGAGACATTAAAACTATCGCTTGGCACAATTCCTTGTGAAATTTACGTTATACAATAAATCACTGTAAATAATTTAAAAGAATACAGATAACTAACTGCACAGAGTTTAATTTGATTTTAACTTTTAACTACGGGAAAGTGGGATTATTTAATAAAGTAGATATGTAATATTTAAAAAAAAATATCTCTGTGTTGAGCTTATGAGTGATCTATTTAAGTGAAATCGTTTAAATGAACGCCTATCCACTTTTGCTGCGGTAACTAGAAATTTGTAACTTTCCCATCTTTGATGTTGCCTCGAAGCAGTGATATTTTGTCTCGGAACTCTCTAGAAAACTAAATTTAATATTGCAACTTTAATGAGGAGATGTCAATTTTAGTTTCAGTGCCCTTGAAAACGAAATAGTTTTGTTGTCGATTAACTCAATGCGCCGTAAAAAGAGAGTAAATTTTGTTTGCTGTAGGTAATTTTTTAATTAATGTGATAAATAAAATCTCACATTCTCACACTTGTTATGCTGTCTTAATTAATAATAAGTTTTTTATTATGTATAAAAATAACAGTAAAGTTAATTAGTATATTGAAAATAAACATCCGTCTTCTTTCTAATATATAATAATAATAGTGGTTCATTGGTGTTGCCAAAACTAAAAAAACGACAAATTTGAATCATTTACTTTATAATAGAAATTTAGATATTATAGAAAAAAACATATATTACGAGTTTTTAAACATAGTAATTTCCCAGAGCTACACTGGTAATATTAAAACCACGCGTTTGAAATTTAAACATCTTTTCACACGTCGTTCTTTTGAGCAAAATACGTTTTTGTGCACCAAAGGTTACGGTTTATTAGATGAATCAATATGATTTCCGATGACGATACTTACATACTTTTTTGAATGACATTATATATATAAGTATTAGCATATGCAAGTAGTAGTATATAGTATTATGCAAGTGTTATGCATTAGTTGACCGCAGATGGCCTTTACATCGTTACCGGGGTTTTAAGGAGGCGAGAACCTTGGAGAGTCCTCAAGCCTCAAGGGGCAATTCGCCTATGGCATAACCTTCAGGGCAGGTGTCTCTTAGAGTCTTCAGGGTGCTCGAGATACTTACGTACTGCTTTTATTACTCGTCATGAAGTAGTCATTAAATGATTATAATAAAGCTAGTAGCTCACATAATATTATGTGCAAACATTTAATTTGTTCAAACGTATGCAATCGACGATAGTAAATATTGACAAACGCATTAGAAAATATTATTCTACGTTTAAATATTGGCTTAAGTATGAGCGTAATACAAAAGCGGTTATTTCACTATTTTTTGTTAGTTGTAAGCATTGTTCAACTTGAAATGGTTATTATTTATGTGTAAAATGTAAAAGATGATACATAAGCATACTTGATATTTATATATTCATACTTTAATGTACACACACGACAACATAAATTATAATACAATAAAACATATTTTTTTACATATTTAGAAATTATTTTCAAAGTTATTTTTGCCAGCAGACCTGCGAAGGAACTTAATTTCTTTGTTTATTTATCACAGATCGTAGAGCGTGGTGTCGACCCAAACGCCCGGGATGGTGACGGAGCCACTCCCTTACATTTCGCGGCGTCTAGAGGTCACCTATCGACCGTCCGTTGGCTCCTGCGACACGGCGCGAGGCTACACCTGGACAGGCATGGGAAGAGCCCCATCAATGATGCTGCTGAGAACCATCATTTGGAAGTAAGATACTTCTTTCATGTTTTTTTTATATTTTATGCATACTTTACTAACTTACTAACATAAAAATTAGAAATTATGAACGGGCCATTTACTTTGTAATTTAATTCTTTTTTTTTTTAATTTGTTTTTATTTTTTAACTTTTTGTATTCGAGAGATTTTGTATTATATTATTATGTATATGACTAATAAAACATTCTTTATAAATAAATAAATTAAACCTCAAAAACCACATAATTCTGCCAGGTTTATCATTATCTTGTCTATGGTTTCACAGATTAAAGTTTACATCATCATGATTAAATAATAGTTTCTCAGACGAACACATAAGTAGCGCAATTAAATTTCCTTAAATTTATAAATAATTACTGTAAAGAGGTAATGACAGACAACGGAATTAATTACAGAATCAATGTTCGTCCATAGGTTTGTAACGAGCTTACATATTCATTATCCATTACTGCATATTTACCAGGAAATGTCAAAGCAGCGTGAAGAAGAAAACTATAAATAAAGACAACATTAATTGAAACACCTGCACTGCAATTACACGATGGAATCACTTTCTAGCCTTGTCTATGGTCAGTGTAAGCGTGGTTACAGACAATATAGTAAAGCTCACTTTTGGAAAGTGTTAGTTTTCACCGAGTCACAGTCTGGTGGGCGTTACGGCGGTCGAATGTAGATCTGTGGAGGAGCATTTTAAGATAATCTAATCTATCTAAATCGGTGGCTCAGCTGATTCATTCACATATCGATTGCAAGATTAAGACTTTAGCGTCACCTCCTTCACAATCCACAACTATAAAAACGGTTTTTCAATGGGAAAACTTACATTCTGTCTTGCATAGCTGAATACTTTTTTTCAACTGTGGGACAGCGCATACAAAATGCTTTACCTTCCCATCGAATAATTTACCTTTATATCTGGTATTCACTAAAAGTTCATTACACGCTTTGAGTGCGAAGTGTTCATTCCCTAGGTTTAGAACTAGAAATAACTAGTAAATAACCATAGAAAATGTTGATAACAACAATGTTATGGTAAAAATATGCTAATTACCATATTTTTTGTTATTCTTACCTTGTATAATCATGTTACTGTAATAAAATAAGGTTTAGTCATGAATGTAATTTACTTAGGATGTCTGAATAGATTCCCGAATTTTAAGTCTCCTCAAAATCTTTAATGATATTGCTTTAAAACACTGTTGATTTCTAGCTTTACAGACACGGGCATAGCTAGTGATAGGCCCCGGATATAGAAATAACTACACATGGCTATATAAACATTAGATTCTTTTGCCTTCCTTTAATTGAGAGAAATTAATAATGGTCAATGATATGGTGTATGATGTCTGGGGACTTTTTACGTGTACATAACACTAGTTGATAAACATAGCACTTAACTTTAGAAGATCTCCTTAGAACCTTAAGAAGATTTTCTTTATGAGTCGCCAACCAAGAATACATATATTGTTTATTAATATACATTTTAGTTTTTCTAAACCACATTTCAATGGTGCTACCATAGATTATCATAATGGCAACCAACGACGGTACAACGACCTTTATGAAAAAATAATTATTTGTGCCTTTATAGTCATGTTAACTGTAAAATGTGGACAATAAAATGTTGATATCAATGCAATTTAAGCTTACAGTACCAAAAATACGGTTTGAAATGTAAGAATTGAATGTTCCATTAAAAGCATGAATGACGTGATGTGAGTACCCACCCTATTAAAAAGATCGCATTCAAAATTCGAATTGGATGATTTACTTTCAGCAAAACTGATTCTTCGTACAAAGTACAAAAGGAGTATAATTGAATAAATTGCTGTATTAGGACATTTACTGAGCGCATTGAATGGTAGAACGTCAACCTCCGATTGATTAACTAATAGATGAAGTGGTAATGTAATTATGATATTTTTGAAACGGTGTTAAGTTTGACCTTATTAGTTGGTTCGAGTACGTTTAATAAATCTTTCAAATTTGAAAATAGTAATAAATAATTAATTATAGATGATAAGTATTTACATAATTATATTTCTGTACTAGGGGCCCAAAGCATAGCGTTATACAGCTCAAATGACAATAATGATAATGTTTAAATTGATTTTTAAATAATAATATTTCTCACACTCACACTTATTATGAAGCCCAAATTAAGCACCTTTAAGAGCGAGTTTCCGTGCTCCCTCTAAAAGCACTCGATAATGCTTTATGGTAGATAGTAAGTGAAGTCCATATGCGTAGCAACCACAGCATGAAACATACTGTCAGTGAAACCTCCATAGTTAGTGCCGCATGCGACATAGTTTTACACGCCTCTTTTGAAGGAGCTCAAGATAAATGGGAATACGTGTCCTGGTAAAGAATTATACGCTCTAAATTGTCTGAATATGCGTTACGGAAACGAAAGTCCTGGATTTCCTGTTAGAGAATATAATTAACGACGGTATTAAAGTACTTACTTACATATGCAACAATATCCTTATAAACAAAAACTTAGCTGTCCTATCTACCTTTCATTTCATTTTGTTCACACCCTTTTCTTACCAGCCCACCGGTGCTTACATAACCTACTGCGCATACTTTAATATATTAAAATAAAATTACTAAATTTTTAGCTAATATACTTTGTATCGGCAACAACCGAATCAATTTTGTATATAAATCTCACTAATAGCACCTGTTCTCTCTTAATATCCCCATCATTTTTAAGGTTAATGTTTAACCAAGATATTCATATGTAACATTAATGTTGTATAACTTGAAGTTCGACTTTAATGCTATTATACAAAAGGCCCTCCACTACTGCATATTATCTTTGTCATTATAATGTCATTATGTTTGCCCATCTATACGTCATCGTATCTATATATCATATATAACGTATTAATGATTATTATTGAGAAATTTATTTCATAATAGTAGAGAAAACATATGTGAGATAATAGATTAATAATTACTATTCAAAATGTTCGATATCATTGCTTTATACTTATTAAATCTTATTCATTCAGTTAACTAGACAAGTTTTCAAATAGATTTATTCGTTTTTACCTTTCTTACGCGTGCCAGTACCAATATTTTTGCTTGATTCATAAAATAAACCTTATGGCGTTTGCATTAAGAGATACGAACTCCATCGATAATATCTTGATATTAGGTTCAGAGTCATACGTTAATTTATTTTTCTGATGATAATCCAGCAGCTCCATTTAAACTTTTGTTACAGTGCCTCAACGTGCTGGTCGCGGCAGGCGCGGGCGCCGATAGCAAACAACTTTCCACGTACAAAGCTGTCCACTCCTGCGCATGTACACCTGGTGATGCGAGAGTAAGTATAATTTCTTACATTCTAAAGATGAAAAACTTAAAATAGATCATTTGCAGTGTTTATGAGCATTGCAACATATACTAGACTCCGCTGGAAGCTGTTATCCGATCTTACTAATCTTAGCGTTAGTAAAGGCGCGAAAAATTATACTTTTAAATATCATTAATTTTATGACATCGAAAGTTTCATTAGCATATGGCAAAAGAGGAGCAGTTTCGGTAGATTTATCGTTATATTTCAAATTGTATTTAAATATTTTTTTTTGAAAAGGGGAACATATTAAATCACTTTTGCATTTCAATAACCACATAGTAATAGTTGTTTGTAATTAATTGCAATTGTAAAGCGCAAAAGACCAACATCCATTTGTTTTCAATTCCAGTGCGCCTTGCCAAATTGCATCAATGCAAATAGTCCTCGCTCTCCCTTCTACCTTCATGCACCAGAGCGAGAGCGCCGCAACTCAGTCCAGGAGCGTCGAGGCTCGCTGCCTTCCACTATAGGGTCTATCAGCTCCGCCAGGTCTGGGCCAGCAGATGGACTGTACGTGAACCCTATGCAGCGAGCTACTTCAACTACGGTGACACACCATACCTCTTCAGGTGAAGAGAGTTCAGGTTGGTTGTCTTCAGACTTTGTTACTTGTCAGTATTTGAGTAAAAATTTGGCAACTGATCCGCTTTAAACGTCTAGCGTTATTGCAAGTCACTTAAAAAACTTAAACGTTTAGCGTTAGACTAATATGTGAGATTTAAAAAAAACAGTTGTTACATCCTAGCTTCAACTACTTCCAGAAGTATCCGAAAATCTATTTAGTTTATACTATAATTAATTTTATGATAAAAGACATTACAGAAGCAAACTACACTGACGACAATAATTATTGATTAATTATCTTGGTCTCTTCAATGATTTCACCTACAGCACAGGTTCTTTCCTAAACCTTTAATAGGCACGAGTATATCTCTATGCTGGTACTTAATTTCTCTGCAACCTCTGATGAGAAATAAAAGATTTATTATTATTAATCAGCCAAGATGATCCTTAAATAGTAATCAATAAGCAACTATAAGTTGCAGTGCAAAAGTTGCTTTGTTTAGGATATTAGTATTGATTATATTGGATCATTATGGTTGTTTGTATACATTAAGGTTGTAAAAAATGGAATACCTACTATACTTCTACCTTATTAATAAAACGGATACTAAAGTCAGTCAGTCATGGCTTAAAACTGATGGCATTTCTGTTTGCCTCGAAATATACAATGTAACAGCCACAGTTTGATACTATGGTTGTATTTTTATTATTGATTTTGGGTATTTTCGGTGTGCGTATTTTGCTGATAAAAAGCGTCATAAATTCAATATTGCATTTTAATATAGTTTTACGTTAAGTTTTATTATTATATATGATCTACTTAATACGGATAGAAACGTGAAGTCAGTTAAAAATGGTCCTAATACGCAATTAGCTCTGAATTAATATATGAAGTTGCACAAAGTATACGTATCAAGAATAGGTTATTTAAGTCGTTACATTGTAACTGTAGTAGGCTATTCATGAAGCTTAAATACTGGAATAGGAATCACACATTTCGTGTTACATTATATTCGTGAATTGGTTGAGGTGTGAATCGACGTATCCAACCAGCCGTGAAGTAGAGGTATATGAGGTTAGGGGTGGTTTCAAACAATGAAACAGGAATATATTGTAACTGTAAATAAATGAAGAAATTTAAAAGTATACTAAAACTTATATATATAAAACTCCATTTAAATGCATAAAGATATTCATTAACTTAAGATCAGTTAAAACTCTTTATTAAAAAGCATTGAAGACATAAGTCTTATAATTAATAATAATTGCGTAGCAAAATAGTAAAAAATCGAATACTGTCAAATCAATATAATATTTTTGGGTAAGTTAGTACAAGTTTAATGACTAAAAAGTACTTTGAGTGATATTAAAACAATTCATATGTACATAAGCTGGTGCACTCAAAACGCTGAAATATTTAATTGAAAATATATTTTTTCTTTCTTATTTACTGAAGAAAATAAAGTCATTGTTTTAAGTATTCTCAGCATGGAGAATAAATGTACATTCAGGTTAGGAAAATTCTCATAAACGCAGATCGAACGTGATTCCAAAGAGTAGATAAACGTTGTGTTTTGGTGACCGATGTATTGACAGAAAGAGGTACTGGGCTCAATGTGAAACTATTCCTCTAATCAGACTTAGTTACGAAGTCAAAATCGGTTGTGAAGTTAAGTTCACCTCATGATCTTAAGATTCTTGTTGTTCGTCTTTAGGCCCTACGTTGGTGTAAAAAAATCTTATGTTTTTTTATGATAATAAGATTAAATAACGTTAACCAAAATTTCACCTTTTTTCTGACAGCCCTACAACGGATATCGATATAGGAAGCGTATACGCAGTTTTAGGTAACACGGTCGCAGTCCAGTGGTCAGTTGCTTTCCTGACGCCGAACTGTTCAGACGTATCCGCTAATTACAGTTTTCCGAATGGCAATCATATTGAAAAATGAATGTTATTAGCAAAAGAGATTTGTGCCAGGAATGGTTAGCGCGGAGTGATTTTGTGCGTTATAATGAGTATGGTGCGTTTAACTTTCCTTTAAATTTAACTTTAAATTTAAGAGAGAGAATATAAATTCCACCTTTGCCATGTTTTAAGTATTAAAAATTAAATTTCACCTTTGCCACGATATTTAAACAAAATTTCAGACATTTTCTTACCATACTAATCTGGAATTATGATTAAAACCTAAATAGTGTAAACCTAAAATAATAATATACTTTTTTGATACATGGTTAAGCAACACAACGATATAAATTATTTTGTAAATAACAAAATAGTAGGTAATCCCATATTCCTTCACAGCTTGCTCAGCATCAGAAGCAGATACCGGCAACACTGGAGGCTGGTTCCTTCACGGTTCCAACAACAGCTCGGGAGCTCCGGCTGCCTTATATCAGCGCGTCAGAGACTTGTTCCACACTCGATCACCAGGACCGAGGGGACCCGCTGAAGGGCAGGAGGCTCCAACCATGACCGGTAAGATATTGTCACAATTGTAACCTACGTATCCAGTAGTACTTGGGCTAAGCCTCATGCAAGAAACTCTAGATACTCCTATAGATTTTAATCGAACCAGTACTGATAGCATAAGAGCATGACTTACAAAGTCTTCCGTAGGTTAAAATATCATTTTCCTTAGGCCAAAGTGTGGATATAACAGCCTCAATCTAATAACAATGACATTTAATTGTATACGAAATAGGGTATATAAATCTATATCACCTAAACTATTTGTTATCACTATTGATAAATACTACGCTTTATAAAGAGAAAAAACTGCCTTATATTGCGCTGAAAGTTCAATAGGTCCATAACAAAAAATCCAAGAAAATATTTATTATCCAAATATATTTATCAACTTGAGTATATTTTAATATTCTAATTAAAGCTATTTCTTTTTCTGTAGTGAAAGCAGAAATTCATGGTTCCAATGAAGCAACCACTGCACAAGAGCATTCAGATAGTGATAGTGGTGCAGAAGCCACAAGACGTGATCACCATTACGAAGATATATACTTGCCGAGAGAAGACCAACAGAGAAGAAGGTGCGTAGACAATGAATTTCAAAATAGCATGGGGATACGGTTAAGGTTGTGCTTACATTTTCTTGAGCACCAACACATATTATTAATTTATTTTAGTAATATAATTATAGAATCTTTGAAGATGGTTTTCCTATTCTAGATCAAAATAGGAATTAACAGCATGTAGGTAATATTAGCACGTTTTAAATTAGGGATTTTATCGATAATGGTTCTGATAAACTGTTCAACCATTTTCAGGGTGTGGTCAATACGTAGTATTTTTTTAAACACCAGTTAAGACAAGTGCTGACTTTGTTCAACATATCGCCAGTTGTACAGAGTCCTTTTTCAACTAAAATAACCTTGAACTTTTCACTCATTAAGTTCGAAACGTGGAAATGAAAATAACAGCTAACTCATAAAACTAACGAATGCACAAAAAATAACTGAAATCTTATCTAGAAATAGTATATTTTCATCTCATAACTTTATGGTAATTACTCCACTTGATTTTTAACATTAAGTACCCCATTATTTTTTAAAAAAACCTCAATTTCAAATAATTTTTTTCTACCATACTTTCATAATATCATAACTCAAACTTCAAGTAAAAATCTGTTAGTAACTGAAACTTATTTGAATGTAGGAGTAGCTCCCGAGACTCGGGCAGCCACAGTCGACCCGGAAGCGCTGCGCTTGTCATCGATTACACTACCAAAGATAACAACGATACGTGAGTAATCTAGTCTATGGATCACAATTGACACATCCAAGTTATTAAAATCGAAACAGTTTTTTTCACAATTATTACGGTAGGCTGTTATTGGTTACTTAAGGTAGGCATTATTCAATCAACAGAATTTCATATTGGACAGATTTTTCGTATAGGTCTAACTTTGCATAAATATGCACTATCACCATAATAAAAAAATTACAAGCAGTAGAAGAAATATTTTTAATTATAACACAGTAATAAAAAAAAAAGATTAATTATAACAAAGTCTTAAACCAAGCAAATTCTTTTCTTATAAGTAAAAATAGACGTGGAGTAGGAAGAGAATATTATGTAATATTTTTATTAAATATTTGGAGTTTTACTAACGCACTTTCAAAACACGCGACAATATTTTATGAGGCATTTCCTATATTAATTTTATAAATGGACTCGAATGGCAAAGCAGAAGTGAACAGTGTATAATAGGGTTAGCACCAATTAACAATAATAATGGCTTTTCCACTAACATGGTTTCATGTAATGGATAAATATCATATTTTAGTCGCGGAAATTTTGTATTTTATTCGCATATTGTATCTACTTGTGTGTTAATTTAATATTGCATTTTGTTTGCAGTTCAAGCAAAGTTTATGAGGATGTTTCGCCGAATGATATTCAATCCAAGTCCACGATAGCAGCTAAGCTAGCAGCTCTCTCACATAAGGCCCAGAATTTTGTAAGTAAATTATTTCCAATATCAAAATTGATCTATAAAAGCAATAATATAATTTTAGTGAGATAATTCCCCAAGTTTCATCCCATATAGAAGAAGGAACTTAAATTCCTTTTTTAATTGTCTTAGGCTAGTCGTATCTCATCTGCTGCTGGAAGTCGTCGTGCCTCAGTATCTGATGAAGGCGCAGTTATACAAGCATCTGCATCTTCAGGTGTATCTTCAGGTGGTAGTTCTGGAGATGAAGCTCCTCCTCCACCACCACCACCACCAGCACCTCCAGCCCCTCCACCAGTAGTACTAGAGGAGCACGCAATAAGGCCATCAGAATTAAGAGGTAGAATGGGTAAGTATTTACATGTAGTTATGGGTTAGTTTTAGTTTTGGTAGAGGTTTCATTAGGTGATATTGCAGAAAACGACGAGTTTCCGTTGCCACCGCCTCCGGTTCCACCAATGCCGCCTCCTCTGCAAACAGCTCTAAGAGATATGATGAACACCTTGACACTGAGGGGTGAGTGTGGCGACAAGCTGAGCTATTTTAAGAGCTACCTTCGCCGCATTTTGTTGATTGCGTCTTCTTAAACGCTTTGCTATCAATATTTTCAAAAGTCCGAATCTACTTGCCAGATCCGTTTTTGATTTGAAAGATTTTTTATATCATTAACGTTTTATTCTTGCACTGATTGATCTTCTTCAAATTTAACGCCTGTGTTTTAAAAAAAGTTTCTCCATTTGAAAACAATACTTTGTTGTTAAGCTAAGTTCTTAATTATTCTTAAGCCAGCATGGCTGTCAGGCAGGCTCACATGGAGGCTATAGCTTCAAAACTGTATTCTATGGTTGCTTCGTTTACTTTCTTCGAGGATTTTATTATGATCTTGATAATGCACCTTGGGTTTTGCGTGTCTTAAATCCTTGGATTTAAATTTAAACCTTTCTTCCTGTATCGTCTGTCACTGTGCTTCTAATAAAACTGTGACACCTTATAATAGATAGTAATTCAATCACAATTCCATTAGATTTGTCGAGGTTATAGAAATAATACGATATAATTACAAATCAAACAAAATTCTTGTAATATTATTGTTGTTATAAAAATCTTGTAATAAGTTTTATTTCGGTTTAGTGTTATTTGTTACTTATTCTTATTTTAATTTGTTAGCTTTCTTTACTATTATTGTTTTGTTAAACTACCCCTTAACCACCCCAATTTAAAATGATAAAAACTACTGAAATAACCGATTTCCATGTTCCGATAGCCAATCTTAGTTTTGGAGAGACTTAGAAATTATTATTATTTTTCAATTTAATATATAACGAAGAAGAAGATTACATTCAGATTTTTAACAAAGACATTGTGGCCACGAGGCTTGGTAACAGCGACACACCCAGGTCGTGATGGACATGTCCACTGCGGCAGGTACGCTCAGTCGTCCCCTCAGCAAGATGACTTACAATCTTGCTGAGGGGAATATAAATTATTGCTTGCACAAAGGGGGAGGATGTAGCGTACCATGTTCACATCTTGATACTTTTATTGATACTTTTATTTCTATATTTTTACGTTTTACTTTTTGAAGTTTGTTATTGATTAGTTTTTGCGCTGTCACTGTTCTTGCATGTTTCTTTGTATAATTTGTATTAAATATTTATCTTTACCGGGTCAAAACGATACTTTCCATTTCTATCATTTTCAAACATGTTATTCAATTTTACTGTTTAACTAAGGTTAAAAACAAAAAACGACAGGTCAGTACATACATACCTACATAAGAAATGCAAATATAAAAAATTGTTACCAAACCCTACAACAGAAGGTCTGCTATTATTGTCACAGGATTTAACAGATGATAAACTTGATCAAGACGTGTCAATTCGTTTGTAAGTTAAACTGGTGGTGCAGTTTAAAAAATTATTGTTTTTATATAGGGCAGACAGAATACTATGTAAGACAGTTTTTTTTATAAAAAGCACAGCAAAGGAATCGACACCACCTGATGAGTACAGTACATACAGTATAATAATTGCGCGTTCATTTGTAGAACGGTTGCAAACAAGCACGTGTTTTCCGAATAAGCAAGCATTCTCGATCTTTTAAAAACAAACAGCAAGGCTGTAGCTAGAGTTGTATAAAGTCGGGCATCGCATTGGCAAACGTAATATTGTCTAAGTAATAATATCTAAGTAGTAATATAGTCTTATATGTAATTTTTAAGTCTCGTTCGACTACCTGAAAGTACGTCGAAGTAAATTCCTTTGAATCCCATTTCGGTTTAGGTATGGGCATCACTAATCACCTAAGTAAGCGTGTTGTTCGCACTATACAAAACTCCCAACAATATATAATTCATTGTAACACTCGTTAAATCATTCAGGACTATATTATCTATATATGTAATACTAACTTACTACGCAATAAACAATAATTGGCAATAACTTAAGTACTTACAGTATTTTTATTACGAATGATCAAACAGCTTTACTACGAAAACAAATCTCCCCAGAAGTCTTCTCAGCAGATATGATCGGATCCAATGAGGATGCCGTTCTAATGCCACTGTGCCTATTTTTACTTTTATAACATGAAATATCTATTAGGATTCTCAATAAATAAATAATATCACCAGGTCCTTTAAGATTATGTTGTTGTTCGTTGTTAAAGAGTACGATATAATTTTAAACTGGAGTACTTAACTAAAGTACTCTTAACACCTCCTAAATCATTATGACATAACTTTTCTGGTCGGTGATATACTCCCGGGAAACTAGTCTGATTTTGTTACTTGACAGGGAAAAAAGAGTTTTAAATGTACGCAACTGCCAATATTAAATATGAATGTAAACAATTTATGTGTGTACTTATCAACAAAGACGAGGAGAAATTTCATCTCATCCATACTAAGCAATTAAGTTACATAAGTGCTCTTACACTTATAATTATTACTTAATCAGTTAAGTATTCTATCAGTTAAGTCCATTCTTCGATTCAAGAAGGAGTCTCTATTTGTTTTCGTTCCTATCTAAGTATATTTGTCATCGTTTGTACTGACAAGTGCTATGTAATAGAATGACTCGTGCTTATCAAAACTCGAAGAAAGCTAGACTTAAATGTTGCTTTCTATTCTCTTTTATTACTTTGTACAAAACCGTAACTCTTACAAAAATAGACACATTACCATAAGTCCACATAATGTGAGTGCAAAACGCCAAAGGTCAACAACACTATCGATGGGCCAGAATGTGATGATACGCTCTTAAAATAAATTTTAGTTCAGTATATCCTGCTTAGAAGGCTGCATCAGACTCTGGAATCTCGAAAGTATTAGAAACAATTGTAATAGGGCTTAAAGAATTATTATTCATATATTTAAAATTTCTTTTGTTTCCTTTTCTTCTTCTTCTTCTTCTTTTGTTAATGTGGCAACGTCGTACTGTGCGACATTACTGCCAATGTCAAGTGCGTTTCCTTTTCAATAGAACGCCAAATCAACTGTCATTTCTTGGAATTAAACATGCAATTTAATTTTTTTGTAGTAACGTCAAACGTAAAATTTGTGACATTTATGGACCTAATGCAGTGTTAGTAAGAGTTGATTCAAACGTTTTCAATCCGGGAATTTTGATGTCAAAGATGGATAAAATGGACGCTATTTTTGAAAAAGTGAAACAATATGGGCATATAATTAAATATAAATTAACTTTGGTAAAAAGTCTTGAATTTTCATATAAAACGTGAAGAAACTTTTCCCACAACCTATAAGATACATCAAATAGATATATAAAAACTATTAACTTCCAAGGTGCTCTGAATTAGTATCATTGTACAATGCAACGGGACTGCAACTCGAGGACCTTTGATCGTTACAACGATTTAGTATAAATTAAAACTTTAAGCGATATGCCAATCGAAGCGTATAATTAATAAAATTTCCGGCAAATAGAATCTAGTACGACACCCATTTTAAAATTCACTGTAAACCAAATATAATTGAAATTTTAAAACACTTCATTAGTCAAATTTTTGAAACTGATGAAAATAAGTGATTCAGAAAATGATTTACTTAAGTTAATTTCTCAGTTCTATTTTACAAAGGAAATTACTTCCGGACAAAGATAATGTAAACGAAATACGAAACATTATGTATTAGAAATCAATAAATAGTTTGGAACTTCAATTACTTATTTATCGGGGTTGATTAATCATTTAGTTTCACTATCATTACTTAAATTGTGTTTCGAAATACCAACTTAGTTTATTTTCTGATTATAAATAGCCAGGAAAACCTTTTATTTCTTATTGCTTTTTATATGACTGTCTTCCATTCCATAATAGGATGGATGACAATTATATGAACAGAAAATCATATATCATAGAAATAAAAAAACAGTTTTTTTTGATACAATCAAGTGGTTTTAAATTTTAGGTACCTTGTCTGTTTTCTGTCTTTTGAATAAAACGAATCTCAAAATTAAAATAACTAAAATAAACTATAGATCCTAGTAATGTTTACAAAATTAACACCCATATTAATGTTCTTATTTACGTGTAATCATTGATTGAGGAATGTCGGTAGCGTAGTGTATAAATTCATTGTTTTCCATGCGGGAGACAGCGGTTCGAACCCCGCCACGTGCACAATGTATTTTAAAATTTTGAATTCATATGTACATATGAATCTGTCAAGAAATTCTTAAGTTGTGTGTGAGGACGACCAACGCGTAGTTGGGCAGAGTGGTTAACTAAAACGTAATTTACCCTCATATTGGTTTATGCTCTTGATGGGGACGTGTATGACCTGATAATGTAGAATGAAAGATTCCCCCTTACTAAAATAAAACTCTTAACAGGCATGTCTCATAAATTTTCAGAGATTCGGTGAGATATCTTTATTTTTAGGGTCAAATAAGAAATGAGAAGATCTTTCAATTTTTATATTTACTTAACATCCAAGATTCTGAGAATAACCTAACATTTTAATCCTTAACTTTGGTAATTGACCTGTTGCCCTATGTCTTTTACTTCCAGCCAAGCGATAAAAGACTGAAATACCTAAATGTACAAACCATAAATTAACTTGTAGTGATCCTGTCTATGTACAATCCGAAACAGAAAGTTAAAATTAAAAAATCCTATCTCCAAACAATCCATTTTACGTACATTTTATTGTTTAACCTCTGCTTTAATCAGAACGCAACTAACAGCCCATTAAACCCGGTAGAAAGTGAACATGCGGTTTTAATTAACGTTTACTAACATCTTATAAATATTTAATTTAAATGTCGAGTTATAATGAAATAATTAAACAATATTAGACGAGTAAAATTTGTAAAGAACAAGTTTTGAACAAGTCTGTGAATATTTCTATGGACTGTTATACTGTTGGTTTAGTTTTGAGGTTTTATATTGAACCACCTTAAATAATATACTAAATTTCTATGGTATGTTATCACCACTGTGATGGGAGAACGCACGAAATAATCTCACTCGAAACTTTACGGCACTATTAATTATTACGTATACTTTACTATACTACGAACGTACGAGCCGCATTAATTACTATAAGACGTGCACATTGATAAAGAAAATGAGTAAAAATATGATTAAATCTAATTTACAACTGAGTATAAATAATGGAACATGCAATCATCAAAACAAAAATAAACTCAATCTGGATTGCAGTAAATGTAAATTTATAAAAAAATATTTTTGGAACACAGCTGTTTTACCAGAACCTATACTATAAGAAAAGTTGTAGAATTAAAGGGATAGTTTAAAAGTAATTTTAAGTTACTTATGGATGTTACGAAAATCAAAGTCAACATCAAAATATTTTTATTTAAATGAACTTAGTAAATGAGTTTATTTAAATAAAGATATTTTGACTTTGAGCTTAATTTACACTCAATAGGCTGGCATGGCTGTTATCAAATCATATGATATCTAAATATGTACCAATTGTAAAACACATAAAATTAAATAAAAACTACAGCATTTTCTTTGGTCAACTTAAGAAGATTAGTGTTGGGTGTGAAATAAGTACAATTAGTAAAATGGAGTCTATTTGTATAAACGTTTAAGTAATTATAATATATTAAAGATAATAAAAGAGCTATATGGCGTCAACATACAGCCATTTATTTTACATAACATATTTATACATTCATACGTAACTAGTTTAGCCAAATAAGATTACCATCTTATCGCTAAAGCCTCCATCGTATCACGGTAACAATAAATTATTTGTTTCAAAAGTACCAACATAACGTAATGGAATCAGAATCACCGTTTATAATTTTTGGATGATATAATCCCCAAATTTAATGTCTTAGGGGAAGTGTTGAAATTAATGATTGTTAGCAAAAATGATGTTGCAGTTGAACTAATTATAGATTGAGGTGTTCCGTAACGTGTTTATTGTAGCCATGAGATTTGTTATAAAATTCAAATATGGAAATTAATAGAAAAAGCTTCGCACAATAGACTAACTTTACTCCGCATGTATTACGTATGGATCAAATAAAATTAATCTATCAAATGACAGTAAAATTGCACTCATAATAATTGTTTATATATAAATATCCATAACTCGTGAATAAATATTTGTACTCACCATATGAATATCTACCTGGATTTGAACCCAGGACCTCTGGAAGAAGACGGAGTACATTTGATGGATTTGGAATGTTATCTGACTTCATAATCATTAGCCTGATAACATTTAGTATGTTTTATTCAATTACTTATTGATCATTTGGTTCATATGTTTCACGAATAGTTAATTAATTAATTTTTTATCGGTATTATCTTTTTGAGTTGGTAGTAATTTCAAAAACATGTACACCTTATTGCTACAGAAATATATCGTTATATTGCTATAGAGTCTGTTGAAGTTTAAGTGTAACAATGTTTACAACTATAACAACTTTACTCCCAGGACTGAAGTCATGTTTGATGGTTTATAAACTTCTCTATTAAAAGACCTTGCGTAACAGTTACACACACACACACACACTCACACGTGTGTGTGTGTAATATATATATATATAAAATGAATGTACATACGAGTTTGCCCTTATTTTCAAGCTCTCCTTTCGCGGGTCTACTGGAAGATATTTCTTTAGAAATAAGTAGTACCCTTGTACATTTTCTCTGTGTCTAATATATTTTATTAAATAATCTATATGTACATAAATTGTTTAATAAAAAAATAATACTGTTGGTTTAGTTTTGAGGTTTTAAACTGAACCACCTTTAATAACGTAATTAGTGCATATGAAAATAAATGCTATACTTAGGTACACCATTTCAAATATTTAGAGAAAATTTAATAAATTATATCTACGTAATGTTAAAAAGGTGTTTAACGTTCTGTCCAGTTAATGTTCGTTAGAAAGTTTAAGTGTTTGAATATGGAATACATCGTTTATTGCCTACACGGTTTTTATTTACACAAGTAACAGGTTTTATCATTGTTATGTTTATTTAAACTAAAGACAAGTGTATAAGGTCCTGTTTGTGACAACATTCGAATTTTGAACATTTTTATTGCTCTTACGTCTTATGTATAATAAGAACTACACAATTTCGGTCAGGAGGAAATAAAAAGCAGATATAACTAGAATATTTTGTATTGTTTATATATTTCAAACAAATATAAAATACATACAGTTTTTTTTTTAACTTTTTGTTGGTTATTTTGTTACGTCTAAAATTAGTTATTTACCGTTATTACTCGTTTTTTCCGATTTGATAAAGGTCCCGGGAAACCGCTGGATGCAGTAAGCGTAGGACCGAGCTGTTTGGAGATCCTTGGGGGAGGTCTATGACCAACAGTTAGTTATTTTATAATACTAACAAACCAATATTTCCATTTGATTATCAAATCCATAACAATATTAGAGAATTTTTATCAATGGTTTGTTACAGATGTTTTGGTGCTATGTTAGTTGCCCCAAAACCTGTCAAAATCAAACACACTCTTTAAGTAACCAAGTTTTACACAAGCCAAGAGATATATAAAAAGCCATCCTGTTAAGAACATGAACCCTTTAATAATTATAATAAAATTAATCCCACTCACACTATGGATAGTTACTAAATAACACTGCATACTAGATACCGGAGAAAATTTTATAAATATATAAGGTAAAACTAAATTAAACAAGAAATACCCATACAAAGGTGGGCTAGTCATACAAATACAATAATATGGGTAAAATCAGAGTCATACAAACAAAAATGAATAGTGAAGATATATTCGTACTCATCATACAAATATCTGCCACTACCGGAATTCGAACCAGGGGCCTCTGTAAGACAGACGGGGGTTCTACCAATGGAACATACGGCTATCATATTGTTCATAGAAAAAGTCATTTACTCATGCGAGTACGACGTCACGGCATCGCTCTAGGCCTTCATTTGAACTCGTTTGATTAGTATCTTCAGACAACTGCCTGACACATATACAGCATCTGCATCAACGCGCATTTGTAATTAATGCACTTCACGTTTTTATTACGGGGGACTTTCATTCTCTTGTTACAATTTGTGGTTTTTGATTGTAGCAAAAAATATATAAAATTTCAATAAAGAATTGCGAGAAATGTCTTGTTTTGCGTTCTTTATTTGAATCTTTATGTTACAAATCCAGACACTATCCAGTTTTATAATTGTATAAAGGCTTCCGGGAGTATCAATAATTAGTTCTCAAAATCATCTTCTCATCTTCTCTTCTGTCATCTCTCTTTATTCTAATTCCAATACCAACGCTACTAATCGATTATCGATATCAAAATATCTAATTCCACCTATATAGGTCTTTGCGAAACGCCACGCTCGACTGATCCCGATGTCCAATTATAATACTTAATGTAAATGGAGTGTGCAAATTGTTTGCGTAAATACTTTGACAGCAATCAGCACCCATAATGTCGACAGACATTACCAAGGACTACTATTTTATATTTACAAATAAATTTCCGATCATACCAGTAATTTTTCAACTTAATTAATTTAATACACTACAAATTACAATACGCTCAATATTAATACAAATAACTACTTCTTATTATTTGCCCAATTCTGGCTTTTAGACTAAGTCATTAAAATATATTTGTAAGGAATACGGTACATAACTTTCGTTTTATAAGGACTTCATAAAAATATGAGTAGTACTATATTGGTTATTTAGATTCAGTGTTAATAGCACAAACACAGCAGGGCCATACAACTTTGTTACACACCTTACAAGAGGAAAACTGATGTTGATGACATAGAGAAGCTCACCGAACTATTTCCGTCAGGTCTGGATACCTTTCGCTCTACACTATGAGGTAGAGAAATGAGGTTGTGATCTTCGATATGGCGGAAGTGTTACCAACGTTCAAAATGTAAATTAAAACTACGTAGATGCCCTTTCGTGAAACGTTTACTAAACAAATATGTATTTAGAGAAGATGTCTAATGACTCCCTATAGAACCTTAAGGATACTTTGTTGGTTACTTTGGTTTGATAAGATAATTGTTCCATTCTGCTTAGTTCATTAAAGATTTTAGTACCAGTTGGTTTCAATAGACATACATTCTTACGCCATACACAGACGGTGTATATTTTATTGAATAAGTTAGGGATCAATGATGAATTCTGTACTGATTAATTATTCAGACTTCATACTCTCTGTAAGTTCGTTTTTTATTACAGTTGTAATATATGCTTAAAAAGCGCTATCAACTTTTGATAGTTACATATATATATCAAAAGACGAGTATTTGATACTAATGGGTTTATATTAGTTATGGTGTTACAGACCAATCATTTAGAAGGTGAAATAATTGTTCTCTTATACTTATTTTGTCGTATTATATATTGTTTACGCATAAGTTGTTCAATTACTCCACACTGTGGTTTATAGTATCTAGTTACTTTGAAGCTGTGACTTAGTCAACGACAGTGCGCAGTTGAATAAATTTAGAATATCTAAATTCTGTTTAAACTCGCCAATTCAGCATTAGACTCTAAGCTTTTACTTTTTATCCTTGCTATATTAAATATCTTCTTTAATTTGGTGCATTCTAGTCTTGTTTTGAAATGTGTGATGATAATTTAAATTTCCAAAGATTGAGCACTAAATGTACACTCAAAACCGAAATTCATTACAACTATGCAAACTTAGTAAATGAAAGAAGTAAAACGTTCAAGTAAAAGAAATTATAGATCATTTCAAAGAGTTGCGGCGTTGAGTGTACAGATACGCTCGCTGCATCGGTCGGATGCGGGGTGCGTGCGCGCCGATGCGCGGACTTTCTCTCCCCTCCTAATATCAGCCATCTTGCAGCGGGACGGCGCGGCTCTTCGGTGTCGGCAGATGACGAGCGACCACGCGGGCCCAATCTCGTCAACAAACAGCCGGCCCTGCCGTTTGTGCCTCCCGCGTTCCCTCACAACGCGCCCGACCGACTGATCAAACCGTCGGAGTACTTAAAAACCATCACGGCGCCGTGTAAACGGGACGACAGCGCGGCGGAGGCGAGGCCGCCACCGCCGCCGCCGCCCGCCCCTGCTGACAACGTCCCTCCACCGCCACCACAACCTCCAACAATGGCCTCTATGCAACCTCTAGCTGCTATCAGCACAGCGGAGCTCTCTGCTGTCAGACTTAAGACTCCAGCCCAAAAGACTCTGTCAGCTCCTCCACCAGCCAGATCAGTTAGCCTGCAATGTCTTCCGAGTGCTGCCGAGAATTACCGAAGTGCAAAAACAGACCTTATCGAAGAGCTGAAGATGTCCAAAGATATAACGGGAATCAAGAAGATGAAGGTGGAGCGAGCTAGACGAGAGAGCTTGCAAGATAAGGAGACGTTTACGGAGTTCACGAAACGATTCACAGCGGAGAACTTTGTTGAACAGGTCAGTGTCTTTGATTTTCATTTATTTTCCTCAAGTTTTCAATTTCATGTTAAGTGTCGCACGTGTGTGAGTACGTCAGATTGAATCACAGTTTAAGACATTGGTACTAAGGATCAAATCAGCTCACAATAAATTACATAATACGTCGCAACAATAAGAACTCAGATCCATCAATCAAATTTCTGTATTTTAGATTATTCAAGTACTTCGCAATTGCATGCTAATAAAATCTCATATTGAGACCACTTTAAATCTAATTAATTACGACAGTCGGAAATGAATTTGCATATATCGATCAAAATCTAGTTCTTACATCACAACGCCACAGTTTCATTTGAAAATTATCTTTTATCTTAGGTGAGACATGTCTTTTCTGATATGATTAACATAATTGGAAACCTATTTGGTTTTACATTAAAATACCTTTGAATATACTTATTTTGTATAAAAACAGTCAATTGGTGAGCTTATTAATTGGTTTCAAATGTCTTTAGATTATATAGCATCGGAAATCTGTTTAGTTAATATTTATAAAAGCTTCATATATGCAACTAGAACCCGTATGCCATGCAAAGTCATGGTACTTCTTAGCAATCATAGAAATCTAGCATGATATAAGTTTTATCAGTACCAATAAGATTGAAGTAAATAAAATTTGTTGAACGATTTCAAAAATACTCCAAATGTACCTTGTTCAAAAAATCTGCAAAAAATCTTACAGAATTTTAAGACATAATAACAAATACAGTGTACACCTTGTAAATTTGTTATTCTAAGTAAGTAAGTACAAAAACAGTTTCCAAAGGATGCAATGGTTTGATATTGATAAATACATTGACATCGCATTCGTCTGTCGATAGCATATTTAATTTAGCAGTGGCACAAATTTTATTACAACCGAATAAGGGTTATCCCAAATGAGCAACTATACTGCCAAGAGAATATTACTTAGAATCGCTCCGTGCATACTGTGCTTATTATAAATGTCGCCATTGTTTATTTATTAGCATGACCGTAACTTGATATTTATTGTGTGAAAAGAAGATCATTAATAACTATCCATATGATAAATGCATTAAGATTTATTTTTAATGTTTCAGAGTTAAACGCATATTTGCACTCACATATAAAATTGTATCTATACTAACTTCAAGAATAGTATTTACTGCTCATAAAATAAGGTTGACAGAATTACACTAACCACTGATGAAGTTTGTAAAATACAGTTTTTATTATAATTGCAAAAACTTTGCTATAACTGGGCTTCTAATAATTAACAATTTAATAGATAAAATAGAACTAATCAACTAACGAAGTGAATTAAATGCGTTTGACGAAATTCCGCTCAAAACAACATGTGAATATTCCTTCATCATAACCATCCTATCCCACTGCTGGGCCGTTTCTACATCAAAGAAACATGAATAATAACAGTTCGGTACACTATATTATTGTTTTAAAGGTTACTTGAAGGGGTTCTTAATAAGATTCCCGACCAGGGCAGAAATTTGTTACACGGCAAGATTGCTCAAAATTATATTCAAATATTCAATTAATTTATCATTCGGAATTTCGTTGAAATTAATATTTAGCCTTTCTTTGGTCTGTTAGTAATTGTTTAATGATAAACATGGGAAAGGGATTCTTTGTCCTCTAAGATAATAATAAATATTGTTGTAGATTAAGTTAAAATTAATAAGTGAGAATATTTTCGTGCTACTGATCTAATATATACAGTTATTCTAATAATTGATGATTCTTATATAAACAGTTATTTCTTTTTAAACACGAAGGATATGCACAACCCAACTTCTCACTAAATTATATTGAAAGCTAAGTGGTAGCCACCGAGTTATTTACACGTACACTGCTGCTATACTGTATTTAATCTTCTTGCCATGCAATTTCCTATCTTAGAGAAAGATTTAAATTCGATCACGAAGATCATTTACGATTGTAGAGATCTTTGAAAAACCTTAGGGCATCCCAATAATATGCAGTGTTTGACTGTACAAGCATCACTTGAAATGCATTACCGGTTTACTAAAAAAAGCTCACTCGCAGGAAATCTTTAAAAGACTGGTAAAAGAATACAATCTTACATTTTAGTTTCTATGTTCATCCATTCTTATCTATAATATTTATTTAATCTTTATTGCACATATAAACGCAAGTCAACCAGAAAGTTGAGCCCTGAAAAATTTAAAGTTAAGAAGAAAGTTATTCAAGAATGAATCAAAAATAAGAAATCAGTTTAATATAAAGATTACATACACATATATTATATAATATTTAATATCTACAAATATAAAAGTTAAACAATAAATGAATACAAATATCAATGAGTGTACATACTAGTGGGATGAACGATTTTATGTCTAATCATTTCGTATATATATATTTTGTACGTTTATAATTATTTATTTTGTATTATTGACATAATAATTAATTAATTAAATGAAGAGATCGTTACTGAGCTATAAAACCGCCCTTCTAAAATGTAGCATCTGTAAATTGTTTGTGTTTTAAATTTATGTTGTACAATACAGAATATTCTATCTATCTCTGTTGCTTTGAAAGTTGTAACGTGACAATTTATCGGATAGCATGCGTTCACAGCATTTAAATTTCATCATTCAAGTTTTTACGATCTTTCTCGCCCAAGCAGTACAAAAACCAATAATCATGACAGTTATGTCATATTGTTGTTTTAAGGAAAAGTATTGGTATTACCATTCCAATATGAAGTATCATCAGTATTTATTTTGAGTTCAGCTGTTTTGAATCAGATAATAACATTTATTTAAGACATGATAGTTAACAAAAATTCTGCAGTACAACATAAATTATTTAAATATTTTTATTCAACATTACTTTTTCTTGTTAATATAAAATAAAAACAGAAAATATTACTATTTTAATAATATCGTGGTTCTGCTACTTGTGATGCTGTGGAGATACGAAATAAGAAATGCAATAAACTAAAAATATTTTGATGATAATTTCGATAACGTAGTCTCATTATCTAGCTAGTAGAACTTGCCAAGACACAACTTTTATTGTTATAGTTATAAGATATTTAACATCTATATATCTAGATACATAATTTAGTATACAATAAAGAACTTTATTGAAGCAGAGTTCACTGTAATTTTGATTGGTTTTACATTGGATTGCACTTATTACATTATTAAGAGGATATTCACGTCGCTTATGCGTTACGACGCGTTTATACTCATAGGGTTGGCAAAAATGTATAAATATAATAAACTAGATATATTTATTTGAGTATTGTCTTTCATAATTAGGTATGATATTATTGCAAAAGTTGTATCCATTTCTTAAAGTGTCAAAGTAAATTTTAACAAAATATGATATTGTGGTCCAGTGGTGCTAGGGTGATTTGAAGACTGAACTATTATTACAAGCTAACAGTCATTATATTCAATTCAATATTTCATATATTTAAAGAAATAGTAGCGTGATAAACACGAGAAACCAAAAGACTGTACTTTTGTTTAGTCATTATACTTTGGTTCTTCAAATTTTATTAAATTGAAAGATTAATTTATGTAAACCTTATAAACCGGACCGTTGAAAGTGAATCGAAAATTGATTCATGTTCCTGAATGATATTTCTCAATAGTAAAAGGATTCTGTATAGTTGACAACAAGACAGAGGGTAGCCAAGTTGTCTTAGTTTAAATATAAGGTAATAATAAAGGAAGAAAGAGAAAACACATTTACTGGTCATAATAACAGATACCTTTAATTAGTGTAACGTTAAATATTATAGTACATTACATTTGTTAATTAGGTGCGTTTTTAGTTATGGTAATTTAAACTTTTTATTCCATGTCGGGTTAGAAACTCTACATAATTTACGTTCAAAAATTACACAAGTTATTAATGGCGCGTGCGATCATTTGAATAAAAAAACTGGCGAATCTTTGTTGCAACTGCTAAATTAGAATTCATATTTAGAATCCTTTCTATCTATATTTACAATAAAATAGTCTCCTTTATAATGTGCGTACATAAAGTAGTATATCATTTTATTTGTAAATATTGATTTTATTTAGCTATATTTAGAAAAATAACGATATTTAAAAGGGTTTTTCAAAAAAACTTCATTAACGATTGAACAGGCTTTGAAAGTAGCGATTATAAAATAATACCAGTGTCAGAGTTAGACGTTTACAATGTGACTACATCGAAGAAATTAATTGCACCATTGAAAAAACATATGAAATTTAATTATATAATATTCGTAATTATTTTTATATTCTTTTATATAAAACATAACCTAAAACTAACCAAGCGAATTGAATTTAACACTACAGCTAGTCTACAACATTGTTTGACGTAAATTCGTAAATTGCTTTTAAAACTGTTATAGTACGATACTAATACTAAGAACGGGCAAGGAACCAGCAATATTCTTTCTTCCCTTTACACGTTGTTAGTATGAAAAACAATATAAAAATATTTTAATGTACAGTTGCTACAAAATATATTAATTTAAAAACTGATGCTTTGATTGTAGGGTTGTAACATTTTCATCACAAATATGTGTCTATATCAAAATAAGAATAGAATGGACTTGACAGCAAATTGTGACGTCATATATGAAACTAATAACACTTCAGTGTCTTTGAGTATGATTTGAAAAAAATTCGCATGAAACTTAAACTGAATTTTCAAAATTCATTTTTTTTCATAACCTTTCCTTGTTGACTTTCCTCTGTAGAGTGAACTTGTCACTGGCGCTGTCCTATTTTGTTTTGACTGCATTAGGTATTTTATGATAAAAAATTTAAATGACGTTCCAATTTCAAAATATTCACGCATTTTTATCGTCCTCTGTGGTCTAGTGGCTGAGGCCACCTACTTGGTATCTGGAGATTGTAATTAACAGTGGGCGTAGAAATTTTCTGCTTGGTTTGGTTGATAGAAGCGCAATTATCTAAGTCCGCCGCTATAACAATAATGTGTTCCGACAATTGGAGGTAAGATAGCCAATTGCTCTGTGATTTTTTTAATATAAAGCACAGCAAATGACTCGACACCACCTGATGATAAGCAGTAGACGAGTGTATATGTGAAGATAGTCTATATGTGGTTAAAGAATCTGGGTGTACTTCGCATTCGTTTTCAGCCTTATCTTCAGTTAAAATTAACTGAGATGGAGGCCAAGATCTACTCTGTTAAGAAAAATAATAAAAAGTCATCTAAATATGTCTGAACCATAAAAAAGTAGCATTTTATCAGACACTTTTTGCAACCTACACTGCATTGTGTTTTTGCAAATGTAGTTCATTGACATTTGGCCTGGGTTCTCTAGAAAAGACTGTCGTTCAAACCTCTTTAACAGTTAGCCGTCAATTATAATGTAAACGTAACAATAATTGTATTTAAACAAAAAGTCATAAAAACAATTTATATGAATAGCAATGACTAATCAAAGAAACTTATGTACGTTGAACTCATGCAAAATATTTCAGTAAAAGTCGACGGTAAGTTAAGTTATAATTGGTTGTTAACATCTCATAATATGAAAAAATCTATGTAGGTAAAACATAAACGTAATAACGTTATCAACGGGAATAAATTATTTCTACGACTCAAATTTAGTCGTTAGTATTTAAATACATGAATTATGGTTTTTCCTTTTCGAGTACATTAAATAAGTATGTAAAGTAGGTTTTATTGTTGCGAACAATTTGGTATTAGAATAAGGTTAGTAAAAATAGCAGAATGAATTAAATGGCCAATGTAAGATATAACGCGTGTAAAGATAAAGTTAATTAATTTTCTTCCTAATGTCAACCTTATTGCGTACAGAGTTGCATCCGCGTAACCCACTGCTCCACTTCCACCCTGTGCACCGCCCCGCATCTCCCCACTCCCCCCTCGTCTGGCTCGGGTGGCCGTGAAACGCACCGTGACTGGCACTTTAAAGGAAGTCGTGACGATGCACAACTGACAACAAAAACTTCATGGAAAAATTGGCAATTATTTGTTGCAGGGCTACAAAAAATGTTGCTTGTTTCAAAATAAAATAGAAAGCACTGGTCCTTACCATTAATGAGCAATTTCCGGCATAAATACCTAAAGGTTAAGCAAAACACGATATAAAGATACTCATAATTATTTAATATCTTAAACAGCCCACTATTCTTACCCTTACCTTTACCCTTACCCTTTGCCCCTTTATTCTTTACCAGCCCACCACCTGCGTTAGCGTCTATATACTCAACAAAAGAATATCTACTACCTAGTTCTAGTCTAAATTATCATTTTAACTTCACATAATATTTTACCTACTTACGAAAAAGTATTGCTTTTGTGTTACAAGGCCGATTAGTAAAACAAATTAATCGCTAGTTATACTCAAATTGATAGCAGAGCAAAGTCGTATCTGCTAGAACAATATAATTATATATTTCAGAATGTGATCCTTCGTTAGATAGCCTTACTAGAAGATGCTTTACTAGTCAACTTATTGAACAAATGTCTACATTTGTTTTAAAAGTAGGTATTACTTGTAATTTACACACACGTTTGACTTATTTCATGAATAATATTTTTGCTATGTTATATCTCAATCTGATTTTAATTCTACATCTCTGAAAGTTGGATTGTAATAAAATCTAGACCGGCCGCAGTGGTTAAATTTTTAATTAGTCAGCTCAGAAATAGACACCGTAAATTTTGCTCACGACTTGCGCGGGAGCAGTGAAAGCGTGAAAACTGCGCGGGCGCATTCGCTCAAAATAAATATTTTTCATTCAAAACTTGCTTAATTGATATCATACGTAAAGCTACTTTCGCTAGTCTCTTATTTACAACAATAGTGATTGTTTTGATGGGAAAACGATCAATAGCTCTTTTCGTGACAGACATTTACGTAATGTTATGAATGAAACTTGAAAGAATGCGCAGTTTTATTTATATTTTCTTTGCACTTTAAACAAATAAATACTTTAATATTACCGTTGACTAGATAAAATGAAAGAAGAACGATTTCAATTTAACAATGGCGTATTCTATACTATGTATGTGTACCTTTGATAAATATAACTTAGATTTTATATTTTAATAATATTATATTTTTGCAATACGAACTTACAACTTATCCAACTTCAAAAATAAAAAATACTATCCACCTTAGACCTCATCCAACTTTGCAAGTACATACATGTTTATAAAGTAGGGAAGTCGCGGAGCTTTTTAACTTCATAAACATATAATTGGATAGAAGTGAAAACTAACAAACATATCAAGTAGTGTTGCTTTTGAAAAGTTTCCACGTGTTGATGCGGTGTGCACTGAGAACTACTTCAGAAGTCCCCATATTTTAAACCGATCGGTTCTAGATCGTAATAGTCATTGGAGAAATCGATACAACAACTCGAATCTAATATCAATCAATTATGTTAGTTATATAAGTTTTGTATTACAATACAATTACAGCCATGATAGACATTTTACGTCTTTTCTATTGGAGATGTAATTTGTAACGAGAATATTTTATTCCTATGATTTACAGTACTTCTGAAGTCGAGTACCTATAATGAATAGACATTTTAAACTTGACTGA
The DNA here is from genome assembly GCA_943193645.1 of Acentria ephemerella. Classification (NCBI taxonomy): domain Eukaryota; kingdom Metazoa; phylum Arthropoda; class Insecta; order Lepidoptera; family Crambidae; genus Acentria; species Acentria ephemerella. The sequence goes on from OW971891.1 coordinate 9,475,841, forward strand.
CTTCTAATATCTCATGCATAGAGCTTATAAATTACCTACCATCATTTATGGTCGTGGAGAAAGCCTGTATTACAAATACACATAAAGGCAGATCTAATATTAGTTTAGACATCAAAGAAATTGTTATGACTACATTGCAGTACTGAAACAGCTTGTCACAGGAGCAAAATTATATTAGATATAATTTACATTTAGTCATAAGTGATGTGGCACGTTTTTCACAACGGAGAATAGCTTGTTACATTTTAAAAATAATGTTTGAAATAGACTTAATTATTTAGAAGAATCTGATTGTCCTAATATATTATATAAAATATTGAATTCAAAAATATTTTCAAACAAAAAACTATTTCAGTAAATCCTAAAAAAAAGTTTAGTGACTTGCAACTCCTCATTTATATTAGTAGAAGGAAACCATATGTTTTATTTTATGTGGAGTCCATTTCTAATGACCCTCTTTTTATCAATTATATAAGAAACCAACTTTCTTAGTAATAAAATTAAGAATTCCGATAATAAAATAAAAGCCACGTGGAAATTGATAAATCAAGAAACTGGTAAAAGTAAAGTAACTGATAGATATTTTAAAATTAATGTGAATGGCAATATTATAGAAGACGATGAAGTGCCAAATACCTTCTCCGAAATGCCTATAAAACATACTAAAGAGTTAAATTCTTGTTCTAAGCTCGCCCTTGATCTATTAGAGGCAATTGTCCAAAAGTGCGAAACTCGTTTCAATTTCCACGAAATAAATATTTACACGATTTTAGAAGCTTTCAAATCCTTAAATATGAAAAGAACTGAGGATTTATAGGGTATTATTTACCATCATAAATTCAATAATCAATGTTATTTCTCTTCAGTTATCAAAGCATTAAGGATAGCGTGTTTGCTGATAATATGAAAATTTTACTTAAAACGGGAGATTGGACGACCACCGATTTGCGTCCTCTCGATTTTACCTGCCCTCAATACAATATTTGAAAAAAATATTTTAAATCAATTGATTTCTCACTTTAAGAGAAACCAATTATTCCATAAGAGATAATTTGATTCACTAAAGGTAAAAATCCCACAGATGAAGGGATTGTGCTGATGAAAAGTATATACATATATACATGTTTGAGAGCATGGAGCATGTTTTGGTTGGGCTACGTATTTTCTGGTACTTGTCTAAGGCGTTTGCCTGTGTTGACTACCAAACTTTACTGGGTAAATTAAAACATGATGGTGTTTGTTAATAAATTATTTGCAGCTTGTTGAATCATATTTAAATAATGGAATTCAAAGAGTGGTTGTAAATAAAGCTGAGTCTTCAGATGCACCTATGAATATGGGTGTTCCTCAGGGATCCATATTAGGGCCATTGCTTTTTTAATTAATATAAATGACCTACCTTACTTTACAAAGGATTTGTGTGATACGTTGTTGTTTTGCAGATGACACACCTCATTAATATTTAAAATTAACAGAAATAAAATTGACTATGAGGATGTAAGCAATGCCATTTCAAATGTGGTTCACTGGTTTGAAAATAATTATTTATTGCTCAATTCAAAGAAAACTAATTGCATCAAATTTTCCTTACCAACTGTAAGGCAGGTTGACACACATATTATAATCAAAAATAATTATCTAACCTAAGCGAAGAAGCCATTTACCCTAGCTCTGTCCCGACTACCGATCACTGACCGTTATGGTCACGGTCATCGCCGATCGCGTGTGATGCAACGCGCAAATAACATCAAACAACGGTATACTCCAGCGGACAGCGCTAATTGCAGCTCTAATATTTATTGTTAACGCGAAACAGAACAACCTGGGCTTCCTTAGTTATTGTAAATAACATTTTAATAAATGCAGCGTTACTACAGGTTGAACGGAAGCATTTAATTGAGCGGAAAACTTGCTATGTTGCAGTTTTATGGAAATTTATTATCACGGTCCTTTATGCCTGATTCTAATATTGATTTGATTTGATTTAAGTGTTTCTTAATTAGTACCTAATGAAAAATTGCTGATGTTAGCTCTTATGTGGCATAGTTTAGCCATTTCTTGGGATGTTACAAACATTGTATTTCGTTTTTGATTCTATAATATTCTATATATGAATGTTACTATTTTCACTTAGTATTATAGAAAAAATATATATTTATTGCATCACACCGCACTACAATTCTTCTAGAGATAATGCAATATTTGAGTTTCAAACTAATATAATTTTCATTCATAAAACATAAGGGAATCTTCACTATTTTGAGATAACGAATTGGCATTTTACTAACTTTTTCATAATAAATCAACATTTATTACTAACATCTCATTTCGGCTTGGTATTTATTTAATGTCCAATATCATCGAAATATGAGATTCGATGGTATTGGACATAACACCCATAAACACGGGCGGCTGGTCGACGTTAGGGTTGTGCGCAGATTCCGGAGAGGGATGCGGCCGGGAACGTGATCCCGGCGTGGAAGAGGCAAATGCTGGCGAGAAGAGCGGCGGAGAAGGCTAGGAGAGATTTGGAGAGAGAGCTAGCAGGAGAGGCGGAAAGGAGAAGGGCAGCAGCTGTGCCGGCGTGGAAGAGGCAGCTATTGCAGAGGAGGGAAGAGGCTGAAAGCAGGCTAAGGTAGAGATTTTCATATTTAGACTGAATCACAAATTAATAGCAATAAGCGGACATTAATGACCCAAATTTTACTGCATTTTTGTAAAAACTTCATTATTAATTAATGGATGCTAAAGAAAGGTAATAAAAATGAACTTACTTTCAACTCGTGTTATTAAATACTTTTTAAAGACTATCTTTTTCTTGTTGAACATTTGTGATTTAATATAACAAAATGTAGTCTTGAAAATGCTTTACGTTACGGTAATACTTACGTGCAGATTAAAAAACGAAATTTTTAGGAGTAGGTAAAGCTATAAAGATAAAACTGGGTTATTTAAACAATATGTATTTATAAGTATATCAATTGTAACTATTTAGCAAAAATTAAAACACTCAAATTGTTGGGACTCGAATTACAAGACTTATAAATTATAAAATAATTGAGTACCTAGTCCCCAAACATTATTAAGTCGTTTTAAAAGGGATTGGAAAGTCTCGAATTGTAACAGACAGATTAAAAGTAATAAAGAAATACTTTTAAAATCGATGTTTATTTTAATGACATAATAAAATATTTTTAAATATTACATTGTCAGATAATGTCAAAATCTAGCCAACACTCACTTTCTGTTGTGATATTCATAGCAAATGTAAAATTTCCAGACAATCTCTTTACACACCTAAGGTGGAAGAGACGAACGGATACCACGGCTCTAACGGCCCCACCAACGGAGAGTGGCGCGCGTACCCGAGTGGCACACAGCGCGCCGTATCCATAGACAACATCACGCTCTGTTATGACAATCCGGGGCATCCTACGCGGGCGCCGTCAGAGGCCAAGGTCTCCACCGACCACTGCAATGGTGTGTACTCACGTTCCTCATATACGCAGCCAAATTGATGCAGATACAAGACTATTGGATATAGAAGTGTTCTGTTTGACAGATGCTTTCACTATATAAATGTGACCCTAACATTGGCAAAGACTTCACTGATCATTAAAACGATTAGTACTTACATTCCTTAGAACATTTAAAATAAAGCTCTGATTATTGTTCAGGCTGAATTAAAATGACCAATGAGAAGACCACTTTGATGTGTGTACGTTAATAAGACGATTGCAGATAGCCTCCTCCTTTTTTGAAGTCGGATTAAAATAAATTATATGAACTACTTAATTAGCATAACTACAAAATACAGTGCAAGATACCCTGCAGTCTTGTAATGTTGATAAAAAAACTTTGATTACAAAATAATGACGTTCACGACTGTCAAATTGTTTTTTTTTATAAAAATAGTGCGGCTTGTAACGAGCAACCATCGTAAATACTTTTTGTAAAACAACCGAAGTTGTTAAAAGTATTAAGATCCTTTTAACCTGCTATATAAAGAAAAATAAATATTATTATTATTATTATGATTATATTTTCCTTTTAAAGCAAATTTATTATGTGTCAACAATCTGCGTCGTCTAACAAGCTATCCAACTCTAACAACCATTTAAAATCTAAACGGTTATTAGCAGTGACAATTTGGGAAAATCGACATAAGAAAGCTTATTTGCTTTATTATTTATGCAAAATGTCACAGAAAAATTGTAATAAAATAGCAATGGATTTTAATTACCTAGTTAATAATCACTCTTGACTGACCAAATAAAGTAATGAATAAATAACTTTGTTCCCTTTACACTCTTACCATGATGGAATTAAAATCGATAATTACCCTGGCAAATCCAATACAGTCCTGGTTGGTTGCGTATTCTTCGTTTTATCACAACCCACCCACTAAAGGCAAAATAATAAGAAAAACAAAATACCTCAGTACAGTTTAATCATTATGGTTAATTATTAATAACTATTTTGCAGGCCATGCGATAATGAACGGCAAACATGAGGACGAGGATCAAGAGGAAACCGCCAAAATAATCCCATGGCGGGCTCAATTACGCAAGACAAACAGTAAACTAAACTTGCTTGAATAGACAATTATATTTAATAAACCCGGTCAGTGTTGCTAGCGTAAATAAATTGATAATTAAAAAAAATAATTTGTAGCAACGCCATAGATTGACAATACAGTATTCGTTGCTTTGGTATTTGTAAAAAAAATATAAGAATATTTTGATCACAGATGGGGATGAAACAAAAAATACAACACTAAAAATCAAGAGATTTTATTAATTTAGTAATACACATAAGTAGGTTAAATTAGAAAGAAGTAATCGATATGTATGTTTATAATTTTTGTTATGTGCAACTTCGAGTGCTTATATTCTTATGACCTTACCCCGATATCGTAAATATTTTTGATACATTTTCTTATGTATACAAGTAAAATATAATTTTGCAATTGTTCACTATATTTAAGTGTTGTAGATACACCTACTTATGATAAACCAAATAATTGTAATATTTGAGATCATACAATCTGTAGGAAGTTTAAGTCATTTAGATATTATGTACATTTTTATGTTTATTGTATTTAAAAAATAATTTAACTAAACTATGACCAATATTTATATCGACTCGAACTTGTTGGCTCAAAGCCTAACTTACTAAAAAAATGGTATAACATGTTTGATAACCATATTTTTATATATTTATTTTAAATTTTTACATGCAAGTGATACCAATGTTGCAATACTAGTTTTAAGGATATACCCAGAGGGCCTTTGCAATTTTGTACGTCCTAAATCATAAAGTATATTATTGTAATGTAGATTATATTTTGTGAGTATGCAGTACGATCAATTGAGTTTATGTAATGTTGTTAATAAAAATGCTGTTGCTTTATGGGAGTTTCAGTAAGTTAAATTATCCTAATTAAACAGTTTTAGAGCTCATTGGCGCTGTGGTTCGAACGCTCTGGTTTCGATAATGAAAACAAAGCAACTTTTACCATGGTTAGACGCTGGATGGGTCAATCAAAATTTTGTTAACTCAAGTTCGTGACTAACGGCTTAGCGTGTTTAAACACTGATACCTGATTTCAGTTTCAAAACGACTTAAATTCACTATCAGATATATGTTATTATATAACACTTCCGAGCCGAAACTGTAACAGCTAGGAGATTGAGATTCGCCTCATTTTTCTCATGAAGGCCTGTGCCCAGTAGTGTTACGTATGCTGTTAACGATGAAAGTGACGTATAAAAATAGCTCCTGATATTAAATTTAAGAATGGCCTCTTATAATTGTGTACTTCATCTATCTGATAGCAAATTAAAGACTTTTTGGAATTGAAATCAGGTATTACGATACAAACTATAAACATTTTGAGATATCGTCATAAGAGAAACATGACATTTTATAGTCCTGATGTGCAATTTTTGAAAGTAGGTACGTACTAAACTTTTATGTGTAAAATTTTTACATTGCTGTTATAAAAGTGTCGTAAATGCATGCCTTAAAATACTCAATACTTTATGTGAATCGGAAACGCAGTTAACATGCTCGTAAAATGGAGTGATACAACTCAGCTTCACAATGGTGGATATTGAATATTATTTTTAAAAGGTGACCCCATATTAAATAAATACTTTAAAATTCCTTTTCAAACCCTACAAACTACCACTAACGCCACCTATAAATCGAGAGAGAGATGAATAATTTGGGCAAATCTAGCTATTCATTATCAGAACGGTAAACAATTGTTTGTCGAGTCGTACACTCAAATATAGGGGTGAACATTTAAATTTCCTTTAAAAAAGAGACGACATATCACACGGCAAGTTTGCTTTGAAGAATTAAAAATGTTCTTTAGCTATTTTTTACACTTCACTAAACCACAGTGCAGTTAGAACTTTGGAGAGCGTACCAATTTATATTCCCCAAGTAAATACTGCTGGCGAACTGTAAAGACCTTATTGTTAGGTTTATGAATGAAATTTGTCGTTTAGTAGAACGAGTCACTAAAAATATTACATAAGAAGCTTTCCAATTCAAATTAAATAAGAAAAATGATAAAACTGCAATTATATTATTTTAATGGTTCATAATGAAAAAACCGTAGAAAATGTCTTGAAAAAGAAAACAAAATTAACGAACATAGTTTCCTATATTCAGACAATATCATTGCATGTAAGGTCGTTATAATATTGCCCGTTACGAAATATTTAAACGTTAATCTTATTTACATAATTTATTACATTATGTGACGATCGATTAGGCGATAGATTGAATGAAAACATAAATGTAAGTGTTTATGTTAAAGTGCAACTAATAGTAATATCAGTTAGAAAAGTCTAAAATATTTCATATTTTTAATACCATTCTAACAATCACTATGCACAACGAGAAGGAAAATGCTACTAATATATTTAAAACTCACGTCAAACCTTGATATTGAACGAAAGCATATAAATTTTAAAGGCCCTAGAAGCCTACTAAATTTTTCAGGAATATGTAGTAGAATCTGCATACGATAGGGTAAACTAAACAATAAAATAGTGAAAACAATAATTGTTTCGAGGTTTATTTACAAAAACATATAATTACATTTACTTTCTTATAAATTAAATGTTTACTTACGGTAATTGTATTGTTATTAATATTATACACTCACAATTATTAAATGTGAGTCAGGAGTCAGGCCTGCCTGAAGTAAGTAGATATTATTGCTTGTATCAATACAATTATAATTATTTTAGAGTTTATCATATTACTGATAGATATTTCAAAACTCAAAGTTTTATCGACAGAATAACTATGACAGGTGGCTAGTTGATAATTATATAGAAAATCTTTCGAAATATCAAAATTATTCTTATAATAGAAATTATGTTATATCGCAAAAGTCAGCCCTGAATCACTCAAAATTGCTAGAATCAATTTTTAAAATTGTAATGCGTTTTAAGTACCTTTTATGATTACAGCAATTAATCTTCGTCTCAATTTTATTGCATATCCATTGCTGTGATACAGAGCAATACGACACAATGACGTTATAGGAAAGAGGCAATGGAATTAATATAAAATTACTGTAAAAGAAATATTACTCATAAATTCCCCACTTTTAAGTCATGTGCTGTTTGATAGAATGATACAATAAGCACATATTGAATTTTCTTTTTACCTTCTATTAGTTCAGTTATTATTCTGATAAGCCTATTTAAAGAGGAGGATATGTTTTAACGATTTGGGAGAAAAATAAGGATTACCAGAAAATAGCTACTAGAAAAACACATGTAGAAATACGCCAATAAAAAAAAATATAAGTTTATGGATCGCTTAACTCCTAAATTGACATTACTAAAATTCATACACTGATAGATGTAGTATGAAAGAGAGGCGATAATTTAACTTGTGAATTAGAATACCTTTTTCCTTTTAAGACTAGCTATGTTTACAGAAGCCTTGATCACTTTTTGCAGTGACTTTAAAAAAATCACAGTATCTACATATTATATACAATAGGGAAGTGTTGAACCCTACCAGTCGACCACGCGATGGTCAAGCAGGCCCCTTCCGAGAAGTTCTGTTGAAACGACATTGTTGATGGTAACTCTGTGTCGATGCCGTTGATGAAGCAGCTGTAAAATAAGTAGAAAAGAGATAAACTATCGAAATATGAAACTGATTTTAATTTATTAGTCGAACAATTGTGTGAAACATGACGTTAAATCAATCCACAAGGTGCGTTTCGTTGAATGCCCATAGGAAACCGGGTCACAATTTGACGGATATCAATACTTATTTTGCACAAATTATTGAAAAATATTGCGTTAAATTATAAGGAAATAGTTGATCTCCGCAATATTTCACATTTTATAATCTCGCGAGTTAGATTATAAACGAATGGTATTTACAAAAATATTTCTAAAGGAAAAATTCTTAAGAGGACCCTTATCACCTAGGGGTTTAAAAATAGCGAACCTATTCTCAGAGCTCTAAATATACATAAAAAATATCCTAAAAATCAGACAATCTATTTCGAAAGAGTTCGATAACAAACACTGTGACACAAGTTTTTTATATGGAAGATATATTTATAATTTAATCTTTAATGATCGACTAGGAGAGAAAGATGCCTAGCATTTTTTGCTTTAAGGGTGCTAACTCAGTTTCTATACCTGATTATTCTTAACATCAATCAGAAACAACACATACCACGGAGTGATCTTCAGCTGCATCATGAGCTGTGTGGTGCAGAACACGGCGATGAGAGGTGATTCCTCAAAGAGCAGGGCTAGGTAACGTCCGGTGGGGTCCCAACACATATCCAGTATTGGACCTCCAACAGACTCGCCTGAAGATAACTCTACTTTTGTGATGTCAAGTACTGGTACTGCTTTGCTTGTTTGTGAACCTACAGAAAATATGAATTAGTTAAAAACAGCTCTACAATCACCACTTTCACAACTGATATTTATTTGGTAAATAAAAGGATGAAGGCTGCTGTCAACCGACACTTTGTTCGGTGCTCTATTGTCAGTCATGACAACTATTCTTAAATCACATCAGTATATTTTTTTAAGAAAGATCTGGAAATTAATCATCAATTCTTTTGAAAATTGTTACCCGAATTTATTGATTCAATAGTTACACTTTTCTGTGTTGTTCTGACATGTCAAGTACAATAGATTCTCTATTCGATAATATTCAGTCAGGTACGTTAAACGTATACATAAATGCATAAATAGCAAATATATCACTATTTTGCCCATGCACATAGTCATTTTTAAAGCTTGATATGGGATGGTAACATCACCTGCTTGTAGCATTTAAATAGAGTGGGATGACTTATAACAGCTCCACAAGTATATCGATTTATTTAGCGAACATACCATTAATTCCAGATATAATGTTGTTTATACATGATATATTTACTATAGACTACCTTTTTATCAATGAAATAAAAAGGTTCCCTACTCTACAATACAGGACCCCCTTATAATATATGGGCAGCTTATTCTATCAATGATTATATAAAAAACCGTTAACTGTACCTGTTTCATAAACTCGTTGCAAGGAATTTATTCCACAACATAAGATGTATCTCATTAATTGCCTTTGTATTTAAAATATAATTGTCAAAATATAATCACCACTAATGAGACCCTTGTTTGTCAGGGCATAAATCATTGGCTCCTCTTTAGCAGCAAAAAGAAGGAGATCATTAGGCCCCCAGCAAGCAGCCACTACTCTGCATCCTCGGGCACACCACCGTTCCGGTGTCCAACGCTGAGTGTCCCATACTCTGCATATAATAAGATGGTACCTTGATCTCACAATAAAAATAGTAGAATACATTTATATGACTATATTTAGAAACAGTCACATGTCATAATAATTGAAACACTTGTTTGAAAATATAATTAAACTTCCTGAAATTATATGTGCTACAGGATATGGAAGTAAATAAAAATGTAACTAATATATTATACAATTGTAATTAAGTATTGGAAAAATTGCAAAATTCTAAACAACTGACCTAAATATGATTGATGAGGTGGCAGCAAATACTTTCGTAGCATCTAGTGACCAGCATGCAAATGTAATGCCACCACCAGCAACTCTTCGGAGTGACACAGCTGTTTCCATAGCTACATCCCACACCAGCATGGTTGTATCAGCACCACTGCAGCTTATGAGCAGATCACCATTGGGAGACCAACTAACATCAGTCACAGGACTGTGACCAGATCTGTAATGAAGGATTAGGACCATTGATCAGAAAAAGAATTGAAGACAAGGCCAAAGGTGAAATTGAGCTACAGCTGGATTCCTCAAACATAGAGGCACCAAATATCTTTCCCCCTACAGCCAGAATACAACAATGCTAATAACATTATTGTGACGGTGACAGACTTATAGATAGCATAGAAAAAACCCTACCACAAATCTTTAATTGGTTTTGTAGTAGGGCTTTTTCTATCCATCTGTCCGCTGTTATCTACTGCTGGAGCAACACACAGACAGACAGTTAACATTAATATTTAAATTAATATCATAAAACATTTTAAGATTTTATTTATTTATTATTTAACACTTTATTGTATATACATAGCAACAACATAGCAAGAAGAAAAGAGTATAGTTGTTTAGTTTTATTATAAGTTTTTAATGGAATGGAACCCATAACTAGTAATCAATGATGCTTAAATTTATACAGCACTGATAAATTGAAGCTGCTGTCTTAACAACAGGTGTGTAAATTTAAAACTATTTAGTTTGATATTTTTTTTATTGATGTATTTTTAAATATTGGTGATATCAAAAAGAGTATACCTTAATTGTAAATAAGTACAATTTTACTGTCACAAATCTTAATTATTGTTACTTGTTTTAAGTTAATCAAAATAGATTATTTACCTTTTTAAAACAATAGCATTACTAGAGGATGGCTTCGTAAACATTGAATTTGGGTCTACTGTCCACACAATAACACCCTGTTCACATCCAACAGCTATTTCTGATGCCGAATGTGGCCTCCATGAGAGCGAAGATACGTGACCTTGAGCTTTACACTTTAACATTGACACAAACTGCACTTCGGAACAATACACTCTAACATTGTCATCAGAAGTTGCTACAGCTATTTTTGTTGTGTGTGGATGCCAAGCCAAACATTTCACAGGCACATTACCCCAGTTCCTTGTTCTAGAATATTTCGACACTATTTTTGGGCCAATATCTTTAAGATGAGGCTGCAAAAAGTATCTGAATGCTGTGAAAACATTTGCCACTTTCAAAACATAAGAAGCAGCAACTGCTAATATAGGGCTCTCACGATTCACTTCAGCATCTGCCGCAACACTTAATGCCTCTAAAAACCCCTGTTTATACCATACACTAGTAATTTTCTTCAGTAAATTATCCTCGACATCAATATACATGGAAATATTTTCATCTGTAGTTCGGTGGTGGTGAATATCTTTTGTGACGTTAATAACAGGATGTTTGTTAGTCTGAAATAAATAATATTCAGAATTAATTAGAAATTCAATATAAAATGTTAGAGTTTATAAAAGGTAACCTTACCGTGTTCGTGAAAGTGGTGATGTTCCCATAGCGAGAGTTAGCGCAACAGTAAACTTCGTCAATCTTGCAAAATGCAGTCTCTTCTGGTCCTGGCAAGTCTGGAAACCCGTGAAAAGCCGACATATTTTAATGTAAATTAAAAAATTCGTTAAATAAACACCGGTCGCAAAAAGTTTTTGAAATATCATTTTTTTATTTAATTCTCCCTATTATAGAGAAGGCAAAGGAAATTAAAGTCCATACAGCCATATTTTATGTGATTATTTCTTTTTCTGGCTCTGGTATACCGGTGTAATGTATCATATTGCTCCAAGGAATTTTAGGCAACTAATAGTAGATCCCGCGATTTTGTTAATGACTTACATGAAAAAGAATTGAAAATGGAGTGCATGTTAGTAATCACAATAAAATGATACAAAAATGAAATGTTCTGGTTACGATGAAATAATACCCAAATGAGAATAAAATTATATGATGATGATTAATAAACGAATTAATGGAAATGAAATACTAAATAATCTCATGTAAGTTCAATTTCAGAAAAAACTTCACTACAACACAATATACGAAATAAAATATACAGCATCAAACCGCCCCCGCCATTACGTGCCAAGAACTCCTTGGTTTTTCTTTCTTTAATTTGCCCTTTTGCAGGGAAGGCAAAGGAAACAGAACGGCGAACAACCCATACGGCGTTAGAGCATAACAGGGTTGGGCACTTATTATTTTTATTTTATTTTATTATTTTATTTTTTCTATAATTGTCAGATTGTATAGTAAAAACTATAAGATCCGACAATAGAGCTCATATTTTTCTTATGGTCTAGGTATGGTGGCCTTTATAAGTAACTTAACAGTTAGCTTACTATTACATTAGAAGGGCTTTCGTAGAGCATCAAATTGATTTTTAATTGATTCTTAATTGTTAGTGTGACATGTTACACAAGTTTTAAGCTACTTCTGTGGCCGTCGTACATTATAAAAACTCGTTATTCACTTAATATTTTCTTTAATATTTTGCGCAAACAAAGCGCATTTTGATTAGAGTTTAGAATAAAATCGCAAATTGATTTTCATGCAACCGTCCCAATTTACTAACAAAGGCTTTGATTAAAAATAGGTGAGCCGATTCAGCCAATTTATTACGCAACTATGTAGTAGACAGTTACTAAAGGCACACGTTCGGGTTTGATTAAATTTTAAGATGGAACTATTCGGTGAGTAAGTCTAAATTATATAATGTGTGTGTGTATGCTTAGTACCTATCTATAAAATTTGGAACCTATATTACAGTCATGTATCTCTACTTACCAAATTTTAAGAATACTTGATTTGCTTAGGATTATCAAGTACACGGTTATTCACGTAAAATAATACCAATGAATCAATGTGAACGCAATTCCAAAATGTGTAAAGACCCGACCTAAAAGCGAAGCGATGTTTTTGCTTCCTTTGTTTGCACGAAATATTGTACAAGATTAAAATGAAGCACTAAAAAGTATTCATGCGATATCAAAACCGAATCTCTACAGACTTCTAAGGATAGCACTAAGTTGGTCCCGGAAGCGTTCATGGAACGGGAATATTCCGAATGTTCCAATTACTATCTCTATCTTTTATATACCTATCATATGTCTTAAAATCATATATGAGGGAATTTGCTTCGCTAACAAATTTTATGTTACAGCCATAATTTTTAGGACATAATTAACATGTGATATTTATGATTTTATAAGGAATTTTGATAAAGCAACATAAAAATAATTTCAGGAACGTATCCTCAAAAATCTATATCGGAGAAATCATATAAAATTAGTTGACGTCACTTATTCCAGGTTTATTACTACTGACTTGTCTGATTCCTATTGCCTACGCTGCGAGATTTTCGTCAGATATTTGGCTCTTGGAGTTAGAAATACCAAAAGAATCAAATGTGCTTTTAAATTTAGTTAAGGTAAATATAAATAAAATTAATTTTTTTTTATATATCGTAGAAATATAGATAGTCATATATATAAATATAATAACAAACATAACAACATCAATGATCAATGAACAAATATTCGAACCCGGGACCTCTGGCTGAGTAGATAGGGGACCTGACGACTCGTCGGCCTTTCGGGCCGCCGAACATGAGAGTTGAGTGAGTGAGTTATTCTGTAAATCCTTTTGAAAACAGTAAAAATAAATCATATTGATGATTATTTTATATATATTAGCGTAATATGTTTGAATATTTAATCTGATCTGATCTTTATCGTGTTTCATGTGAATAAAACCTGCCTTTCCTGCTCAGGAGCACGTGTGCCGTCCTTTGTCACTCATTCTCTGTTTCCACGCCTACTTTACACACACCAATATTTTCTGACTCCTTTCTTAGTTACACAGCCAGAGCCTAGAATTCCTTACCGGCACACGTATCCCCTCCTTCATACAACAAGGATTCCATCAATAGAGGCGTAAAAAGATCTTTTTGGCAGGTAATCTGGAGATGATTAGGGCATTACTTCGCGTAATACACTACTATAGACTCCTCCTACTAGTTACCATTAGGTGACGTCGAGTCATATGCTGTGCTTTTTATCAAAAAAAACCGGATAAGTGCGTGTCCGACTCGATTCCGAGGGTTCTGTACAAATTTATAGATTCATTAAGAAAGATTATGGAATTTCATAACAAAATAGATTAACATATTGATATTTGTTAGTGACACTATAAGTAATAATAAACATTATTACCAAATATCAAGTTCGTAGATCAATAGAATGTTAAAAACTACTTCGGGACAAAATCATGCCTTTGTTTTCCAATATCTTAAAAAAAAAAGGCGGCAAAGGCAGTAAAGTTAAGACTTACTCTTCCTAATTTGTAATGAGTTCTTTCAACAACCCATTAGGGTAGCAAAAACTTTTTCCGGCCCTTAGCTGCATGGGAGCTCCCCTTCAAAACATTTAAATTAATATTTTTGGACAATATGTACTTTGGGTCAATATGAAGCATACACTGTGCAAATTTGAAGACTGTAACCTCATCCGTTAAGTTGTTCAGCTAATGTGACAGATGACAGACGAGAGTGCCTGCAGGCTTCGTTTGGACCCTTCAAGTACGGAACCCTAAAAAGGGATCGTAAAAAATTTAAATCGGTGGCTACCAATTTATCTGTCTTTTATAGATTAATGCACTGTTTACCTTCCCTTTATCCCGAAACTGCTAAATAGAATAGGAAAAGTTACACTGCAAGAGAATCTGGAATATACTGTAAAAACCTGAAATTTATATTAGTTTCTGGTTACATTTAGGTACCGGCTGTCATTCTACACAAGCCCAAGAACATATTTCAAAGTTACCGGAGGTCACTCGAGGACAATATGGCAATGGTGGAGGAAGGCCAGGGCTCAGTTAAGTCGGAGCAAGTAACTTACCCACCGGATTACTTCCAGTCGAAACTGAAGAGGCTGCTCTACCTCAAACAGAAGAAGAAGGAGGAGGAGGCGGATATAGATTTAAATGCTTAATATTTTTAAGTTTGATATCTGTGGGAAATTTATCACTGAAGTGTCCATATGGATCCTTTTATTCTTACTATTTTTTTTGATTCACACTATTATCTAGCCCAAATTAAGCATAATTAAAACTTGTGTTACGGTTACTAGACAACGGAGAAATATATATTGTAATATGTATATAAATATCAGAAATTGATTAAATAAACATACAAAAATCAATGACTAGTAAACAATTATTCGTACCCATATAAATATCTGCCCCTACCCGGATACGAACCCAGGACTTCTGACTAAGTAAGCAGGGGTTCTGATCACTCGATCAGACGGGCGTCAAAATTGCAACTCAGATACAATCCGAAATCTAGTTGTAGTGATTGCAGTGAAGTTTCATTGCAGTTATTGGAAACGCACACCACCGACTTCAATTTGACTGCACAACTGGTTTGCAGTTTCGTTGCAGTCGTGCAAACTGTAATTAATCTGCATCTATGGTTAAGCTTACGAGGCAAGAGTTGAATGTTAACATATATCATAGTTTTATAGGCATAATATAATGATAAAATAGCAATTTGCGTCAGCAAATATTTATCCGTTAATAGTACAGTGAATACAAATCCATCATCTGAGTCTAGGAAGCTCTGAATCTTACGGTTAATGTCCGAGTGTTAATGATAACATAATCTTAAGCAAAAGGTAGATAGATAGATAGATAGATAAAACATTTATTTAAAGTATAGTAGGTAAAAGTATAGTATATATTTAAAGAGATATTTTTTTTAAATTTTATCAATTTTAAAGTTACTGTTCTAAAAGTTATACGGCAAATATCGGTAAGTCCTGAAATGGGCCTTATTAGTAAGTATAATAAATAACTTTCCCCATGATGGGTTGTTTCAGAAAATTTTATTAAACTTAAAATTTTATTTCTTCATTTATGTTGGACCGAAGAAATATTATGTTGAAAGGAATTTTCATTTTCCTCGCAAATTATACTAAATGCAACACTTTCAATGATTCCTGTAGGGTGACCGTGATGTTGGGAAATTCCGGAAAGTAATTGAGTACTTATTTTATACATGTCATATCCTAATGAGGATTAGTGCAGTTTATAAAGCCTAAGCTTTTAACTAAAGAAAATGTGTTGTAAATAATATGTTTGTCATAGATTACCGCTTTCTGTGGTAACTACCAACTGTCCAGCAAGGTGCACTCCTCGGCGAACAAATATATTGCGTATACGCAATCTAAACCTACCGTTTATAATATGGTCTTTTAATAAATTTGCCATTCCTTGAATTTTGTTCGTTATATGTTTAAATCTTAATTAAGCAAAAATGGATTAACGAATTTAGTAAAAAGGAACATAATTAGATTTCGCATGTATTGAAAGATATTTTACTTTTTATTTCATACAACATATTACAGTAAATTAAAATGATTACGTTAATAATTTAACTTAAGTATTTATTTAATATTTAACAAAATATTTCTTTTATTATAAGACTTCCATCTAATAAGGAACGATCCACAAATATCTGCTATTCCGTTCTGCTGATTTAGCTATCAAATCGTTATCATTATACATATAGAAGTATATTTTAAGTGATAATTGTGGTTTATCAATTTGTGTACGGGAGCGTTGGACTTAAGTACCATGTCATATCATTTATTTAGTGTCGCTTATAGTCGTCACCGTACATTAAAATAATTTCTTACTATAACATGGTATTAAAGTGTTAAACTACTTCTGAAGTCGACCGTACGTTTGATCAACGCTTTTACGTTGAAGGAAAACAACATGTGGAAATTAGTACATACCTATCAAGTACTGTTGTGTGTCAAGTCGACTATCCCGCACTTGACCAGCGTGACTAAGGACTAATCGCCCTATTTTAGCCCCTCGGTGGAGACTTACATTAGCTGTTGATGATCATATTGGGTACGGAAAAGTAGTCTTGCAAAATCATGGTGACATTACTAAAATGTAAGCTCTGTAGTCGGACATCGCTGACACTAATGTGATTAGAGCGAGAAAACCTCACACAAAGCAACTTTACATTTTGCATTACATAAAACTTCATGTTCGTATCTCCATTTTGTCCGCATTCAAATTTAGTTTCTGAGTTAAAATACACGAGACTAGATCAATAGAAAAGAGAGAAATTACTTATTGTAGAATTGTTGCAAAGTATTCTTCAATTTGGTACACGAAAAGTCTTAACATTGTAAATACTTAATCATTGGTCATTATTATTGTATTTGCTTAATTTTATTGAATATTTTTAATCCACAATGAATAAGCTCTAGCATATGCATGTTATTATTATAATATATATTATATTTTACACATAAAATACAAAAGTAAATTAGACAAGACACATAAAAAGGTGGGCTTATGTCTGGCAAAAGATTTCTTCCAGCCAAACAACAATTAAACGTCGAGACGGCATTTGCTCGGTTACTGAGTGTGTGACTTGTGAGTATACCAAATTTAATGACATGCATGTATCAATTTACACTACTTCTGTTTTACATAACATTTATTGAAATCAATATACAAATACATAATAAAATATACACAAACATCAAATACGTAAATATAGAATATTAACAATACAAAATTCATTATTAAACTGTGATCGATGCTCACGTGTTATGTTATTTACTTATATAAAATGATTTATTACTATATTATCACTCGAAACAACTTGAACTTTAACAAATCTTTAAACCCACGACAATTTTCTGACGTCATTATTGCTATCACAATGTATCCTATCCAATGTGTACGAGTAATCCATGACTTCTGGAGGAAACACCTAGCGTCCTTACCGCTGTGTATCATTTCATTAAATCATTTAATATTTAAACTTATTTCTCCTAAAGCTTGATTTTGAAACATCTATTTTAACTTTGTTGTAGGACGTGCAAGAAGCAGTATATTTATCAACATGGCGGCAAAATGTAAGAGTGGCTCAAAATGATAAAATATTGTACTTCGCATTTCATGTCGCGATACGCGCGTTATTCTCTCCCTAAGTAACCTAGGGGGTGAGAGAGTAAGAGTCTGATCGAGCGAGGCACC
The DNA here is from genome assembly GCA_943193645.1 of Acentria ephemerella. Lineage (NCBI taxonomy): Eukaryota > Metazoa > Arthropoda > Insecta > Lepidoptera > Crambidae > Acentria > Acentria ephemerella. The sequence goes on from OW971891.1 coordinate 9,494,033, forward strand.
ACACTTCATTTAGTCGCATTACCCGTCATATCTAATAGCGAACTTCAGTAGGTTAAGGTAAGCCTCACTTGAAGACTTGCGACATTGTACTAGCTCAGCTGAGAAAAGAGGCTACTCTTACAAACTTTTTTAAGTCGTGTCCACTACAATAGTACTGCATAGTAAACTTCGACCTTTTGTAATCGTATCATCATCATTAACACCATCATGAAAAAAAGATACCAAAGTATTCAAACTTTTTCGATACGAACGTTCGAAACTTCTTCGTAAGCATTCGACGAATGCATATTACTTGATATAAGTACCTACGTTCAATCTTTGTTGAAGAAAGCATGGAGAAGAATTATTTACTATTAAAGCCTTTTATACCTCTTTAAGACGCTAATTATAATAAATAAATGATACGCTTCTCAAAACTCCAGGGTCGTTAAGAACAGAGTAATAACGATTTATCTTCAAGATTGCCCAATTGCTGGAAAATAAATTGGAGAATAACACCCAGCCGCATGAAATACTGCCCAGGGGAAATACAGTGAGTATACTCTACATGTGTGCATCACTGTACTGTTGGTAACAAAACAATTGCATCAGTAACAATGTGTAAACCGCTTCTATTGCGTATGAAGAAGATCCTCTAAGTATTGTGTGCTACGTCTGAAGGGATATTGATTGTACATTATACAGAATGATTTACAGCGCTGCGGTAATTGATAAATTTTATTCACTACTGACATTAGAAAGTATTAAGACTGATTCTGTTGCTTCTACTAAAATTAATGGAAAGTTTTTGTTTCACTTTCATTACCTACAAGCCAAACAAAACAGGAAAAATTACCAGTAACGTTTTAAAACTTCTAAAATAATAATTATAAAGAATAGACAAAAGACCTGTATGATGGGTAGTCGATTCTTGGCCTATTTTAGCAAAAAATAAGTTAAGAATATTGTACGATTGAGATCAACCTGTATATTACAGTGAGCGGTAGTTGATATGTAATTACAATCAATTTGTATCCGCGATGTGGTCCCACGCTGACTGACACAGATTAAATATGGAGTAGATAGTTGACTTGGTTAAGTTTCCCCTTAAATAAGTATAGGAAGGCCTTCATATTCCCGGAAATGCCTATTCATTAGAGGATATTTTGTTCTCGTGGAAAATATTGAATTTGCCAACATCCACGTTGATATGTCAGACCATTTTTTTTAACTCAGTTATACAATGAAATAAATAAATATTATGTGCATATTTTTTGGCTGTTTAGTATTTCATTTATATACCTTTCAATGGCGATTCCCTTTCGGCTTCGTTCTTGTCACAGTTCATAAGCATATGTTGTAATATGTTTCTACACTTTTGTTGTAATAACCATGCTACAATTAGGTGAATTAGTTTTAGTTTTATATTTAATGAAATATGCAATTATTGCCGAAGGATGAATGAAGACGTGGAGCCATTTTAATATCGATTCTATTAAATCTGATATCGTCAAACCAAGATATAAAATAGCTTCTCTTTGTATGGTTTTAAACAATATCCATTTCATTATTCCCTACACTCGTCGCTTCTTTTGACACAAAGTGTGCTTACAAATTTAGTCCGCCCTTTTTACTCTTTTCCCTGCATTGATATTATTATACAAATTAAACAATTTTTCTAAAAGACATAAAAATATATATTTTGAATACATATTCTGAAGAAGTAGTCATTTTCATGAGTGTAGTAGTCATTAAGCGTGCGGAAATTTATTATTTTCCTCTCTAATGCTTTTTTCCTCTTGCATACAATAGCCAAATACATGAATGAGGTTTTAAATTAATTAATTTTCCGTACAAATTTTTTGTATGAAATAACTATTTTACAGCATAAATACTATTAATACATAATTTAAATTTAATAAATATATTTTTTAATATATTAAATTGGTTCTTCGAAACGTTTAATAATACGTCGGAGGAAAAGTTTCTTCGCAGTTTTTATTTTTTAAATTTTCTAATTTTTTAAGTCTATGAATATATTTTTGGCAGTTTTCTTACAGACTAAAAAATTGATCAAAAATAAAAAAATCAAGTCATCAATTTAAGCAAAAACTTGCCAATTTTTTACAGACTTAAGATATCATGCCAAAAAGTACCAAACATCGTATCTATATCATATCAATAATCTTTGCCAGGAAATGTCACACGCTGAGCTGCGAAATTTAGTACTTCTTTTTGAACGAGACAATGCGACTGCGCATGTGGCCACCACCGGCTTAAAAAACTTTTCTTGTAATATTTTCACCCGTTAGAACGCAGTATATAAAACGTATTCCCAGGGAGACCTGATCTCTAGTACTGTTCTGTTCGTTTCTATATTAAGATCGCCTTCGGCCGGCCTCGGATCGAGATGCGCCCGCGCACACCCACCGCCCGCACAATAAAAATCAAACGTAGTACATATTATATTTTTCTCTCGAATTCGACTTTTCATGACATCACTTGATCTAAGTGAATTTTGAAAAGAATAAATATATTTCGCGAGTGACGCAAGTGGTAAAATGGTAAGTTCCTTTCCAAGACTATGGTTAAATATAGACATGTGATCTTGAAATTTTGGCTCAATGGTCCAGTGATATTTTCTTTGCGAAATGCTCGCGTAACGTTTATTTCAAAGTGCTTTTTTATCGATTTATAATAGACAATCTTTTAATTTTCAGTTAGTGAAGTGATACACAGTGAATTGTTTTATATTGAAGCAACATTAGCTCGGCAAGATGAAGTTTACGATCGATGTTTTGGGAATATTTCTAAAAGTTGTTGTTAGGGTAAGTTATAATTTTAAAAGTTACCATTCATCATCATCATTAAAATCTAAAAAATTCCAGCTTAAATATGTCATTTCATCACATAAAATTCACATAAAATTAATAAGCTAATCGTTGTGAAATAATGTCAATTTTCGAATTATGTCAAGTAAAAATAACTTCATACACGCGTAGGCTGATGAATGTTATAAGATCAACCATTGTACTCATTTAGTTCAGAATATTTCACCTTAATTCCAAGGTAAATAGGTTCCATTATTCACAACTAACGCGACGAATAGACATTATTAGCTGTGCTTTAAGCCAATAATATTCGGATGAACATGTAACAAATAGACACAATTACTGGTCATAGACCAGACGCTGTTTTTACTATATTAGATGTAATTCATCTAATAAAGCCTAATAGTTTTGTTTATGGTTTGTATTTACTTGAATAGTAAGTCAAAATGTCTAACAATTAAATGGAATCTCTAAACTTAAAAAAGAATTTGATTAAATCTCAACTTTATGTTTTTTTGTGCTAGTGAAGTGATATAATTGTTTACCTTTCAAGAACTTGGCAAGTTTTTTTCAACCTCAGAAGAAGAAAAATACAAAAATAAAAAGAAAAACAAGTCAGAACAGTACACAAAATACATAGGTATCAGGCTAAGGCTTTATGCACTGATATTTCAACGCGTGATCTATTCCGTGTGGGAAATGTTAACTAGCACGCACAGCGATTAAAATCGCACAGCAAAGAGGTAGTTTCGGCGGCAAAATACAGAATTAATGTAGGAATTATTTTCGCGCGGTTTTTTTCACGTGCAGTTTCGCATATCTCTCCGAATCCTGCGTAAATAATCGCTTGGCGAGGTTTCGAAGTGCCAATATGCTTTTCGATAATCGCAACTAACGAATGTACTCTATTGGTCTAAAAAAAATTACCTTTGGTTCTAATTTCATTACTTCGTTCGTCTCTGGCGTTTCAATAGTTCAAGGTTTCCCAAAATATATCTAAGCTTTTATTAACTCGTTGATTATACATAACGCACGGAGAAATTTTGCAGATAATTCATTCTGTTTACGTTACTATAATAAATTACAAAAATGTTTTAAATGAATCAACTGACGCTTTTTATGGCTAAGAGCCGAAATATCGTATAAAGCTTTTAAGATGATGAACTGCAATTTAATAAAAATAATTAAATATTTGTTAATAATGTTGAAATTAGGGTGCATCTTTAAACTATTAAGCGAAATCGGAGTTTAATCACAATGCGGCGAAAATTAGATTAGGATGCCGTTGTTATGAAACTAACATCAGATCAGTAAGTTTGACCAAAAGCATGATGAGTTTGTTGGCCTACTGTTACAAATGCGCTGTTTTCAATAACGATAGCAAAGAATTTTCGCTATTTGGTCTCTAAAGGATCAATTAAAATATGTTATCTGGAGTAAAGTGATCGTGAAGATTAGCCTTGATTTCTTTCGTATATTAAGTTTCAATTCAGAAGGCATTCAAGTGCTACTGCTTCAAATTAAAATGTCTCTCTATTAGATAAGTGACGCTCTCTTAAAATTGCAGTGCCCTTGTAGGATGCCAGGTATGTAGAGTGCCAACATCTATGTATCCTTATGACGAGCAATAAATTATTATAAAAAGTAATCATCTTAACGACTTGGCAAATAATTCTTGAAATATTCGAAAGAAATGCTAAATAAATAGTCTAAGGTCCTAAGCGAAAAATATACCGATTGGACTAGAATTATTTACTTTAAAGCTTTTTACAAATGGAGTGTATTCCAACTCGCGAACTCCAATCATGAGATGAGATACCTTTGAGATTACTAAGTGAGGCGCACGTGTACACAGTCCACACCATGAAACAGAGTTGAAAATAATGCACATGGGACCGAATTGTGGACGAGCCGTTTTTATAAACTTAAATTACTGCGTGCAGGACACAGTAAATCAACGTTTAAACGTTTGCCATTGAGGAACTTTACTCCGAAGAAGGTCAAATTAATTGACAATGTTATACAAAAACAAATTATTACTATTTCAAAATGTGTCAAGTCAACAACGACATACAAAAAATTTATTTTTCTCTTGATATGTTATTAATTATTTGAAATTATGTGAATAAACGTTAATAGTTATTAATCATTATTTACTGTTTACTAATAATGAAACATTTTTTTATATAAAAGACAACGATAGGGCTAATTAACAAATAGTGGATTGAACTACATCAGACTCCGAATCATATTTTCGAAACTCAATCGTATTCTGTCGTCCAGAACCATCATCTGTAAGAGCGAGAAAGAGAGCATTTTTGCTTTGGCTACGGGGAAAGCGTTAGCAAAATGGATTCAACCTTAACTCTCAAAAGCGAAACTTCAAATTTACATGAATCATAAAATTCATCGAACTTCGCCGCGCCAGCACCGAACCAGTTGCTGTATGTTTCCATCCAACATTTCAATCATTCAACACGCGTGTAAACAGCTACGACCGAACTAGATTTGCAAATTTGATGTGAAGTAGCGATCGTTGATGGGCTGACACTATTTTAGGCTTCAATTCATCAAGTTTTAGGTTTATATACATGCACAGTAATTTAGCTGTTCTGTAACAAAACTGTTTATGTCTATTTTGTAGAAAACTGACGGCGAACAAGAAAAAAAAATGTCGTGCCTGATGCTTAGTGGTTACAGAAAATCTTTTACTTCTATTTCAAATGTCATTCGAAAAAGAAGTCATTTATTTTTATATTATAAATTGAGATTCTTTGATTAAAACAAGAGATGTTGTAGAGTTATGTTTCGTGTTGCGTTTTGTTTTGTTGTTATGATTTGCTTTGTTATGAAATTGATTGAGTGGATTTGCTATGAAATTGAGACAGTAGTTTCATCTAAATTCTAACTGTTCAGAACAAATATATAGACCAACGATAACAGATTGATATTAAGCAATATATAATTTGTTAAATAATTTGTCGTAGTATAAGCAACTTCAATTAAATATTGATGTCATTGAAAGGTCTTCTATTCATCAATATCTTCAAAAGCTCATATATTAACCTCCGAGGAGCTCGAGCCTACCCTAAATTAGGGTGATTAGACCTTAGTCAATCACGCTGGCCAAGTGCGGGTAGGTCAACTTCACACACAATCAAGAATTTATGCACAGGTGTGTGCAGGTTTCCACAAGATGTTTACTTTCACTATAAAAGCGTACAATAAACAAATATCTTCTTTTCTTGTATAAAATTATATTATTAGTCTTCAAACAAACTTTAAAGTCAATAAATATCTATAAACAACCTTTTAAACACATACAGAACTTCAAATTATCTCCTCCTCCAAATTTTTTATGAATCTGATTACTGTAGGATATGCAAGGAAATCAATGCAAATGCAATAAATTATATTAATTATATTGTCATTTGAAAATTTTGTTTTTTATATAAAACTGTATTCATTGAATCATTTTTTTGATATTTAGTGATCGGAACACCGACATAGGAGTGAATATTTACAATACCTCTCTCAGTAAATAGTTCAAGCACATCTTAGTAACAATAGAACAAGAATTCTCTTGTTATTTCAATTAATTTTGGTGAATCATTTAAGCAGCCATCAATTTGATTTAGCAGAAAATGTAGTAAAAAGGTTATATTCAACATCATTGTAGTAAATAAAGTTTGTATTTGGTTGAAGAATTATTGTTTTTGCTTATGCAATTTAAGAAAAGGACTTATTTAATAAATTTAGACCCAGTTTACTGATCCGCTCCAATATTGTAGTGGAAAAGACTTCAATAGTCGTAGCTGAAAATGTTACGACGACTGCATTTTGCCGCACGTAGTATTGGAACCGCTAAACTACAATACTACATGCGGCTCAGGTTATGGTACATTTTAGTATAACTTAGCTCCGGGAAGACTATCTACATAGCTACGACATCTATTTGGTGCTACGGCAGCGTTTCGTCTTACATAAACAATGCTAAAACTTTCTACCTCTTGTATTTATAAATTTATGCTTTCAAAAAAAGAATTACTGTTTTCTGAATTAAGTCAGTTAAAATAGTTTAATTTATTTTATTTTATCTGGTATGAAAAGCAATAAAAATGTTTGTAGCATTGTAAATTGAAAAGCTTTTTATAAAAATGAATTTGACATTTCAAGATATTTACAAAAATATCCAACTTGAAAAAATATCGTTTATCGAGACTGGTATCGAACACACAATCTCTCCAAATAATGGTATCCGATTTGACAGTTGGACTAGCCATACCTAATGAATCTATGAATATTTGTGTAGTGTAAAACTGAGTTTGAGAAACTTACCGCTTCATTCACGCACGCAATATCTGCCCGTAAGTATACTTCGCCCTTTGCGTTTCCATTAAACTTCCTAGTCAACAATATCGAGCTACTGAAATTGGATCCGTCTATCTCAGGCGACGTAAGTCATTGCATGTCGTCTTTGAGCTGCAGCTGAAACGATGTTTAAACTTCTTAGAGCCCATAGTGAGTGGTATCGTGGACTGAATACAGGAAATGAAAATTTGGTCTCCTTTCTGCAACAATGAGTGTATAGCATTATATTTTGCTACAATTTGGAGTTATCTGTTCAATTAAGGGTCAATACTAACATTTAAAAAAAATCTTGATAAAAATCCCACAATTATCCCGAATCTTTTAATTTTGGTAGTAGTAGTATTGTAGATTTACGATTAAATGGCATAAATTAAGTTAAATAAATCTACATAATGCTCCGATGTTGAACAAATTGTTATGATTTCGGCTTAGACGTTATCTATACAGATGATAAAATACTAACTTTTATAAAATGTATTGTCTATGCGTATGAATTTAAGTCAAAAACGCTGAACATGAATAACTAACTTGTAAGACGTAAGCGGCCTTAATTCCCCTTTCTCCCATAAAGCAATGTATAAGTTAATGTGAATATAGTTACGTACCTATTCTAGGTATAGTTTATTTCATCGATTCATTTTACAACAGTATTCAAAACAAATTCTTGGCGTACCAAGTTGCGGGCACAGTTAATACGAAATATAATTTCTTTCTGAGTCATAAAAGTGCTGTCAAATATTGAAAACACTGAGTAATAATATATGTATGACTGAAAGATAAAAGAAAATTTATCATATTTTGTATTAAATCTGTCTATTTAGGTCGCGCAAAAAGTTCTTATGTAAACGAAAAACAGATAACATATTAGTACACATAATTTACAATAACGAAAATAAAACAACGCAGTTACTAAATAAACTTCCAAGAATACATAAATTACTTTTCATAACGTTGATATTAGATAATACACTGGAAACTGGAATACATTGAGATATATAATAAAATATTACCGTCTCAAGGCTCAACTTTTCCACTGAAAAGCTTTAAAGAAAATACTGACGGATAATAGTCACGTCTGTGAAACAAACGACGACTCGGGCGATGTCGTAGAACAATTCGGAACATGGATTGAATCGAATTATCTGTGCTTGTGAATAAAATAGAAGCCATTTTTCAAAGATTCACGTCTTTAAATTTGACCTGTAGTGACCACTTCGCTTTTAATATGAGCTGTAAATATTTGTAAGGTGCGTCGAACGCAATAATGGCGTTGTTCGGGAACACAGATGAGATGAGTTTTAAAATAACGAGCAGGCTACTCTTAGTTAATTTATTAAAACTGTAAACATTATTACATAATAGTATTTAATTTAATATTAACATTTAAAAACCTGTTTGAATATTTTTTATTCTGGATCTAATCTAACTACTTAAAAGATTTCAATACAAAATATTAAAATAAAAATTTTTTTTTTTAAATCTTTAAAATAGTTTGTAACAAAGCCGCATAACTCAAGCCTTCAAACGTTTAAATGTAATTTAATTTCATTATAGGTAAACAAAGTGACCTTTGCACCCCTGGTGGTGTCAACATTATTCATCCTTCTGACGTCACTACTAGCGCACTGCGCACGACGCCTGGTGCAGAAGGTAGTGAAGGAGCCGTTCGTCAAGCTACTCCTGGAAGAAGCGATAGCGGCCGCCGAGCTATGCGGCTGTTGCTTCGAGCTTATTATTGGTTAGATAACATACAAAATTAATGCCTATATTAACCAAATGATGTGAATTTGTAAGAATACACGTTCGGAATTTACATTAATATTTCAATAATTTTAGGTTTGCTTGAAACGAAAAAACGGATAGGCTGGAATATATTCATATTTTTACTCCATATCAAATTCATATCAGTGCTTACTTCAGTTATTAGAGTAATTACCCAAATAGTGCACGGGTTTGTATTTGTATCAGGGTTTTTTCCAATGTATAGGTAAGTTCTTGCCCACCATCTCACCTGATGTTAAGCGTTGGTCTGCTCGATGATGTGACGTGCTTACATATAAATCTACAATTCACTCCAGCTTTGAACAGTTCCAAGTTTTACCACTGGGGGAAAACATGAGGAATCAGCTAGTTCCGCACAAACAAGAACTGTTTTTGTGTCAAAGTGTAAAATATAGTTTAGAATTTTTTTTTCATAAAAATCTTAGATACTATTAGATCTTAGAACCATATTTTTTGAGATTATATCTAAATATGCTTAAATTCAAAATATGGAGTCAAGGTCCCTTCAGCACTTCAACTATGCTAGACTAAAATATGCCTTTCGATACTTTAGGGGATTGTTATAAGTCCTCTATAAATTATCGAACGCAGATATCGATTTCACCAAACCTCATTTTGACAAACAACATAGTAATCACCGGAAAACATGTGGTACTATAGGCCGTAAGCAATTTTTGTAAGGCGGTATTAACATGCTAAAGCTATTAGTACAAGGTATTGTAAAAGGTATACACAATCCACCAATTGGCGATTCAGAGAAACCACCACCTTGTACTGATGCCTTAAGAATGTTAATACTACAAGCAACTATTAAAAATTCGTTTCATTTTTCATGAAAATTAATGATATTATTGTTATTATATGGCTTGAGGGACTAGCATCTGATTTATATTAGACGCTATCATAAGAAGCCTATATTAATCTGGTGAGCTCTGAATCATACGCAATGTAGCTATGATTTTGGATTAGACCAGGTACACACAAATAAAGATTTATTTAAGATAAATTGTAATAAAGATGAAAAAGAAACTATATAATATCGTTATCTTTTTAGATACAAAAGATAATATAACTACTGTTTAAAGTGTACTTATTAATTTATTTAAACTTTATAGCACATATAAAGATACAATTGGCGGACATAATGTCATTAGGCATTCTCTACCAGAAAACCAGAGTTGAGTCCAGAAAAAATAATATAAACATATCATGCACATATGTATAAAAATATACAATATATGTTTAAAAATATACAAGTTAAACATCTAACGAATACAAAAACAATGAGGTTATACTGAATGGTAGGATGAATGTGGAGGCTCCCAAAAGAGACTGCGAACTAATCGCTTGAATGCCATTTTAATTTTGACTTCTTGAATATGGGGAGGTAGTAAGTACCAGAGTCGTAAAGCATGAAGTTGGAAACAGTTGGATTCAAAACCAGTGCAGTAAGAAGGTATAGAGTGTCTGCTTCTTGAACAAACATAGCAGGTACATATTGCGCCAGGATAATCGAGAGTATGTAATGACGTAGGTATAATAAGCAATAAACCAATGGCCATTATTATTAATTAAATCTCTTGGAGATACACCCTATCAGTGCTCAGTCATGGTTGTTTATATATTTCTAATGTTTAATATATTTTACAAACATAAAATATATTTTTCAGGCTCTCAATGATACTTTCTTAGAGGTACATAATAGTTGTGAGTACAAGATTATAATACAATACAATACAATATAAATATTCTTTATTGCACACAAATGATAAAAACACAACAACACTACTAGATAACGTATACATACACCGTCATACCGATCAAAGCGAGATTAAAACTTTCGAATTTCCCCGGTTCCTCTACTGCCTTCGCGCAAGTGACCTGCGTTGCCGGTGGGCTGATGATATACCTTTATTCTGACATTAAAATTTACGCCCACACTTTGTGGACCACCGGATATAATGGTTAAGAATTATTAAGTTATAAGCAGACTTACGTTGTATTTAATAAGTATAGAATAAATCAAGTATACCCCGATAAGAAATTTAAAGAGGTAAAGAAGCACCCAAGTGAACGCGATTCAAAAATTATCTCCTGAGACTTTAATATCTACTTTCTTTGAGATTTATTCTGTCATCTTAGCTAGTTTTAGTTTTCCCTGTTTTAAAGGATATCTCCTGCATATAGAATGGAGATAAGAATTAACATATAACTTTATGAAATCTCGGCACTTTCTAGAATTTTAAAGTTATATTGAACAGGCTATTTTGTTTCCAGTTTCAATCGAAGCTAAATAATTTGTTGAATGTTCTTATTTCCAGAAACTATAACGAAATACCAGAAATTATTATTATTGTTCTATGTTGTTTTCAATTGTTATCTATTATATAGCTACATTAATATCTCTCTTTATTTCGTTTGTAATTTATTTCGATAGGACAGTTAAAAATAAATAGTTCCTATTGCTTTAAATTTCTTGGATTAATAAAGCCTAGGTATGTCTTTTATAAAATATGTCTTTAGATATTTTTAATATGTAACATCAACATTATAGTTTCTTAGCGCCAATACTCATAATATTTTAAGAATCGTCAAAATAAATAAATATCAAGCTGAGAACTCTTCAATCATTTCCTAAAATAAAAGATGCGTTTTATTTATGAATAACTAAATTAATAAATAACAACGAAAACAATATAAACAAAAACAACTAACATTTAATATAGATTAATATTAATAATATTTTCAGTCTCACACCTATGATCTAACCCAAGTACTTAAGTATCATTAGGGCTTGTGTCATAGATACTAGATAAAGACATATAAACAATCATGACCCGAGAGCAAATATTCGTGTTTATTACACAAACATCTGCGAGGGGGACTTCAACCAGGAACCTCTGGCCGAGTAGCCTGTAGCTGTACAGACTCCGCCAGCCCGTCATCGATTATATGAGCAAATTCTCACTTGGTCAATATTGTTTTCAGTTGCGGATAACTTCGGCGTAGGAACGTACGCGATATTCCTGTTCGCTCTAACCGTGTGGTGGTCTATGAACTGGGGAGATGCTACAGCGTGTCCTTACACACACATCGAGGATGTCATTGAGGGTGAGCTACCTGATCAGAATTTTGCAATTTTCAAGGACTTGGTTATTTAGTGTCTACCTGCATTAGTTGTAGAAGACCGTATTGCAGGACAATTTAAACAGGTAGTATAATCACAGCCTTTTCTAAAGTACTTCATTGGGGATAGTAAGCACCTTTGATCCCATAAATGACACTGTACTCACTGTCTTCTTTGCTGTAGTAGTTATATGATGGTCTTCGACTTGTATTAGTTGTCGTAGTGGTAGTACTTCATACGAACCATACGAACGAACCATTTTAAATTCTATAATTTATTTTGAAATTGTATTTTTTCACTTAATAAACAAATTTTTGTCATTCTTTAATTGTTTTACATTAAGCACAGCAAATGACTCGACAACATCTGATGATAAGCAGTAGAGGAGTCCATATGTGAAGATAGCTAGTGAAGCATGCGATATACTGACCTAGCCACCCTCACCTTGCCGGCCCAAAAAGTGCTTTTTCACGCCTCTTTTAAAGGAACCTATGTTGTAAGAAGAAGGGAATTTATTTATAATTTCTTGTCTTGAGTCGACAATATTCGCTAGCAATATAAATTGATGTTTCTGGTCACAGTAATGCTACTAGTCATCAAAAGATTTGCTTTACACTTCGTTTAAAATGGAACTCCAGTACGCTCTAATGTGAGCTTCAACCGAATCGACGCGTTTCGAACGTAGTTGCGTTCAGCATTATTTTAGTTTATTGTGATTCTGTGTACAATAGATTTTACAATTTTATGCACTTTGCAAACATCAAATTGCCATTTTCGGGCGTATAATATAAATATTGTAGACTAAAAATTTTATTTTATTTCTTGTTAGTACTTTATTTGTTTATTTGAATTTTAAACCTTTTTTGTAATAGCCTTTTTTTAGGTTGAATTTTGAATAGCATCCCCTCCAATGACTTAATATATTGGCAGGTAATTTAATATCTTAATTTCAACCAGTACTTAAGTTTTGAAATTTGTAAAGACTGATGTTTTCGGATTCATCTCCATTAATTTTTTTGGTACCTATTTTCAGGCAACAAAATATCACTCGATTTGATTCTAAAATATTATTTAGCAAATAAGGCTAATCCATTGACACATAAGTCTTTTTGAGTTGAGTGTAAAACTAAAAACTAGAAAGAAACATGTTTTACATCATATCATATCACATTAATCATTTGTGAATCCGGGCTACGATTGGCAAAAGTGTTTGGATACCTAAATAATTTAGTGGCGATTGTTTCTTTCGCCACAAACCTCTCTCTCTCTCTCTCTTTCGATATCTGTCAAAACTGTGAATAAATGTAAATCTAGCGCTAGTCAAGAAAATAACTTTGCTAAAGCGATACTTATTGAAACAACAAGGAATGTCAAATTGAATGGAAATTCAATCGGTATCTTAATTAGGAAATAATCTCTCTGAAGCGAGTAATGCCTTGTTACAAATAGCTCTCAGACATTAAGGTCATGTAGCTGTCAACTTGTAGCCTGCTATAGTGCCCTGAATTCCTGTAATTTAGTTGAAACTGAAATACAATATGCGGTACATTACAGTTATATAACTGATGTAGGTAGATACAGTAAACACGATAGTGACAGAATTGTGTAATAAGTATTTCAACTCTGAATTTAATAGTACGTAATTTCACAAAAACTTTTCCAGTAGATGTCTATAACTTTAACTTAACGAAAGGTTTTATAATTACTTCTATACCAAAATATTAGACTTGAATCTACTTGTACAATTGATGCATGTTCTTAACATGCAATAGCAATAGTACTTTATTTAAAATTTAACATTGCTAAAAGCTTCGTTTACAATTAAAACTAAACATATTTATTATATATTTTTTTGATAAGTTATCTACTTTAACGACAAAATCATCATAAAATGATCTATACACTTACCAATTACTTAACAAACATTGAACAGTTTAAAAATATATGCGATTATGCAATTCATCACAACATTTTCAGCCTTGTTGTCTCTTAGATTTTAGTATTTTTGTCTTTTGCCTTTTCTAAAACCGATTAGCCATAAGAAGTGCTCAATCTTGTGTTTTTAATTTAAATATTTCCCTGTAATAGGCTGACCTAAGGTGCTAACTTTCACAGCACTCCATTATTCTGTGGAACAGGTAATTTTTCCATTACGGACCTTTTACACTCGGCTGAGTATTACGCATTTGTTTTATGTATTAACAAGAGATTTCCAGGCTAGAATTATCGTTGGTTGTTATGGTACCAGTTTAATTATAACGTAAGATTAAGTTTCAGCTAGGTAGTTTTATAATTAATAAAGTTATATTCATATAAAAGTCGGTGTAAATACGCATACTGTATGACTATGAATGAGTCTATTATATTGGTGTATAGGTATATCGGAGAAAATATGTATCTTCTTAAATAATTTATCTCTTTAATAAATTAAGCTGATTGGGCAAAAGTCGTCGTGTGTTTTAACAATCATGACACGGTCATGCCACTGGTATCTAAGCTATCACTTTTAATATTCTGATATTTATGCCGATATAAGTCAAAGTCAAAAATAACTTTATTTAAATAGACTTATTTACTAAGCTCTTTTAAATCGTCACAACAGGGAATATGTATAAGAAAATAAATAAATATAATTATAAAGGCAATACTCATAATTTTACTGGGTATCAACCGGGCATTTACTAATTGTCCCAGTTATAGTATTTCAATATGTACTAAATAAATTGTTAGTTTTAATTTTAAAATAATACTTATTTTAAAATTAAAAATAACACTAGTATGCATATTCCCAATCAACCCTACTACCGCTTCGACGAATTAGTAGCTGCAGAGAAGAAGCGGCGCAAGAAACTCTCAGCCTTTAGTATTTATAATGACATTTACAAATCAATTATGTCATTATGTATTAGTATTATAAACATATACATGTTTTGTTTTACAGTGCATTAAAAAATGTATTTTTAAATATTGCAAAATATAATAAATAAGTGCAGAGAAGCAAATTATAGTGGCCACAAATTTTTATCTTTAAAATAATCTTCTACCTTGTAATACCCCTTTTTCATCAAACAACTTTTAATAGTTGACTTAAATTTATGCAGAGGCAATTCAATAAAACTTTGTGGTATCATATTGTACATTTTTATACTTATTTCTATAAAACAATTACCGGTCTTATGCAGTCTGTGGCTTGGAAAGGCGAGCTTATGCTTATTTCTGGTGTTGAAGCTATGGCAGTCTGAATTTCTAAGAAAAGAACCACTGTATTTACGTACATACATAATACAATCAAAAATGTATTGAGACGCCACGGTTAGTATGTTAATTTCCTTAAATAATTCTTTTAGCGAGTCACGTGGTCTAAGGTTGTATATTGCACGAATGGCTCTCTTTTGAAGTACAAAGATCGTCTGTATGTCAGCAGCGGAGCCCCACAACAGTAGACCATACGACATTAAGCTGTGAAAATAGCTGAAATAAACTAATCTCGCCGTTTCCACATCAGTAAGCCGTCTTATTTTTCGAACTGCATGCGCAGCTGAACTTAATCTTCCTGCCAGAGCCGTAATATGTGGGCCCCATTGTCAGATTATCAACAATTAATATTAGAATAATTTTATGCAATAAAATTATTCTCTCAATTCAAGCACTCAAAACAAGTTTAAAACAAATCTAAAAAGTCTTTGAAACAAAAATTAAAAGTACGATCAATTGAATATTGAACACTATATTTAGGAGTTGTAGCTTCACTCTCTATTGGTTCTGGAAACAACTCCGCACAAAAACACTAAACATTATTTTTAATTGCATATTTATGTTAGGAGGTTGGTTATAGTTTCGTTTCTTTTTTCAAATTTTGAGTGGTAAGATTCTAAGGTCAATGTTAGATAGTGGAGAGTAGTATTGTCGATTTGCCAGTCTGTTTGTCGTTGGTTATAAATACTTGGAAAGCTTTAGAAAAAAAAATGTGTATAAATTTTGAAGGTTGTCCTCGATTGCCTTGGATCCCATCATCAAATCCCGAATTGGTGACAATGGGGCCTTCCACTCTATAGGATAAAAAAAAATCATGAAAATCGGTTCCCAATTGACAGACACCGCATAAAAAACATTTAAAAACAGTCGCATTGAGACCACCTCTTTTTTTGAAGTCGACTATAAACAATAATTAAAACTGCTAACTGACCTACTGAAAGAGTCATCTGACACATAGAGTGATGAAAATGGCCAATAGAACTAGTAAGTGAAAATATTGCTTTTTTCTTTCAGGCAAAGGAGATGTCCGCAAGGCTTTACTGAAGACATGGGCTGAGTTGACCGGCGGTCTCTTGGTATTTAAATACGTCCAGATGTACTGGGCTCTGGAGATATCTGAGACGCACAAAGATAGAGCATACGAAGACTGCAAGGCTGATCTGCAGGTAGACTGAACAACGTAATATGTATATTATTTGCGTAATGTTTTTTGTACTTCTATTATTCAATGCCTGAGTTCTGTTACTCCTAATACTCGAGTAGGGTCGCCCATTTTTTGTATTGTATCTACAAAGTTATCTAACAACAGACTCAGAAATCTACGAAATACTTATTTATGATGTTAACTATTTTAAATGTATCTAACATGTGGATTTTAAAATATTCTTAAGTTATAAAAAAATTAATTTGGCTTGGAAATAACGTGTATTCTTTATAACACAGAATCTTGGTAATTTATCATTCTGAATGCATTCATTAGTGAAAAGAAGTATTTATTTTTTATTACGTAAAATTCCATTTGGCTAAAACTTCTTTGATTCCAGTATGTATACGAGACAGAGACAGTAAGTGTTAGGTTTGAATCATTGTCACTAGTAGCTTTCTGTAGGTAATAGTGAACACATCTGATCGTTCCACCGTTTCAAATCGTTTTGGTTTTATCAAAATTGGTATTTGTAGACAAAACTTCTTCTAGATTAGTTTTTAGATGTATATTATGTAAAAAGTTTTACTAACAAAATACGCAGACATTGTATCAAGTAAACCAATTGGTGAGATATAAGTTAGGTTGAGATTTAGCAATGTTTCTACAAACGATTATATTAGAAATTACCTATTACAATTTAATTATTCATATTAAAGAACATCAAATATGATACCTTTTAACGATGTTGCTACCGTCGTTTTACTTAATAGGTAGTAACAAAAGTTACAATAAGTAACAATAGGTAAATCCCCTTTTGAGATTTTAGTACTCTTATTATCGTCGCAATGAAGGACAAAAATAATCACGCAAACATTGTTGAGTTTCTAATTATTAATTTTATCTACTTTATATAACTTTTGACACTACTTCTGTTAACTCCTTCGAATTGCTTCTGACTTTTAAATTAAAATATACATTTTATATAGGCACTATTTTCATTTTTTGGTTTGCGTTTCTACTAACTTAAACAAAGATAGAAATATTTTGTTTATTAACAGTAATTAGTGTTTTCATTTTTCGCACCTAAAATTGAATTCGAGAATCGTCGAGTTCAGGTTTGTATGAAAAGGTGCCATAAAAACCCCTTACCAGACAAAGCAGCGTTTCTTTAGGCGCTAGCTTAGAGTCCGTTAGGGCACATGCGAATTTGAACCCTAAAATTCGGAACTTATTTGAGATGTAGAAAATAATTCCTAGCTCGCAGATAATTAACTTTCAGAACATTATCGCCAACATGTTCAACTAGAATTACATTTCAGATTGAAGCGTCTGTAACTTGATTGATTGAAATGAAATCCGTTTACCTTATATAGAATTATTTAGATAATAGGTAAATCTCGTAATAGTTCAGTAGATTTCTATTTTAATTATATTTGCATTTTATAGTTATCAAATTGTAATTTAACTTTGACCCAGAGAACGAATAACGTGGCTAAATTGAAAAAGTTTAAGAAGCGGCGAGAGAATTTTATTCTAATTTGCTGTGGCGAAGAGGACATGTCATTTCCGTCTATAATATTCCCTAATGTTAATTATACTTAATGATTATGTTAACCTCTTCAGGTAACTTCATATAAGAGCAGCGGGAGTCAAACTCGATATTTTTCTTATATAGTACATAGGTACTTACAGATTGACGTTTTCTTCTTTGATCTTCAAGTAATGTCTCAATGCTTTGAATTAATTTCAGGTCCCAGTATTATATGGTGCAGTCGTGGAAGGTCTTGCGACTTGCCTCTGCAGACTTGTTTCAAAAGCTTTAGGGGATCTGAATCCTCGCTTTGCAACCGCTATCGATGCTTTCATTGGAACGTCCTTAGTCGTTGCGGGTAAGTTCTTATATTCCTGAGTTCACTATATCGCTTTTACAATCAACGTGTTTTGTATCGTCTGCTGCTGGAAGTTTTGCTTTAATAACTCTATACTTTGTAACACTTTAATTACATTCACACCGTTCATATTGACACTACATTGTTAGCATCAAAATTTTAATAACAATTAAATACATATATCCATACTTAAACCGCATCTTCGCGAGCGCGACACTTATTATTATTATTTTTTATCTGGAATACGAATTAAATGCAAAATTGCTGAAACGAAAGTATTAAACGTATCAAAATTATATCTCTCATACATTTTTCAAACGGGTTCACTGTTGCAGGGGTCCTCACTAGGCACAAGGTATTCGTCTATCGCTATCAGGACAGTAGTGCCAATGCGGACCTAAGCATCTTTTGCAAAATACATTTAGGAAAAGGTACATCGTATACTAAGTGTCCACTAACTGTTTTGATCATTATTTTGTTTGCATGATCACGCGTTTGTTACAGTAGCAAACAATCATTAAAACATTTCACTTCCACTATAAACATGCATTTCTCATTTTACATTGAAAGGTGAATAGTATTTATGGTTTAATTGAATAGTACTCCTTTCATACATGATCAGATTCATGTTAATTATATATACATCTTTTGCACATAATATGATTTTACTGAATAATATGTAAATATTTCAGCGCTGCGAATTTTTTTAAGAATTCAACTGTCATATTCATAAAGCTTTAGGTAGTTTTAGTTAAAATTATAGAATTGGCAATAAATTATTACATTAATTGGGCCATAAATAAATTTTCTTTTAATTAAAGGTGAATGGAAATATTTTTTTGATAATAAATTGCTCCTTTTTCAGCTTTCGACTATTCTGGAGGATACTTCAATCCAGTACTCGCCACATCTTTGAAGGCTGGTTGCGAAGGTCACACGCTTTTGGAACACGCAATCGTTTACTGGATAGGAGCATGTGCAGGTTCCATTCTATCGGTTTACATGTACAAATTACCTGTCGTACAAAAGTATATGAGGGGAACTACCGAAGTCAACGGTGACAGTATCTGGGCGGAGAAAGAGGAGTAAATGAAATTTTTTGGAATCCACCATTCTTGTTCAAATTTATAATTCCATTTTCTTTTTTATTGTTATCTGACGGTTTTGTTTACGGATTTTATTCGCCATGTTTATCTTGAGATTTTAAATTAAATCTGACAGATACCAGAACAAATGCTTTTCCTCAGAGGACTGTAAAAGAATACATGAGAAATCTTATGTTAAGTGATACCTAATTCTAGTCATTTGGTATTTCGATGTCAATTTAAACATCATTGGTTTCATTGTTGTGTTAAATATGATATGTTACTTTTCTGACGCTTCTGTTTTAATTTCGAGAAATCTGTCTCATTTAAATTAAATTATGACATAAAAACTCTGTTTTTAAACATAATTAAATTCAAATAAGACTTTCCTTTTCATTTTTTTATATTTCGCTAACGGAAGTTAAGACCACATAGTGTTCCAAAAATATAATAAGTGCTACGTTTTCCCGTTGTAAATAAATCTATTAACGTGTTATTTGTTATGTTTTAGTTTCATTTAAACCTTCATACATCATCATCATACATATCCTACTACAGTTAAGAAAAAACAACTGAAAAGCTGCGGTTTCAATGAGTTTCACTTGTAATTTTGACAACATGGCCACTTCATAAGTCTAGACAATATTGTATAATTGCTAATATTTATGGCACTTCTAAGAGATGTTTTGAGAAGTCTCTAATACAATTGTGAATTTGAACTGATCTTGGGTGCAAATTTAAGAATTCATAAAAGAAACAGAGACATTTGCATATTTCAAAGTAATGCAAATCATATTATATTTGACAAAATAAAACATGTACATTTTTTCAAATCTAGATAGACCACTGTTAGAAAGGTTAAAAATAACTTCATTGACGTTTTAATGACGTGATTTGCTGTCATCTTTCATTGTCGTCTATATGAATACGTGTGAATAATCACGATTAGGACTCTGGTGCAGTCTCATGGCGTAACTTGTTAATAATAATGTAGTTGTTGTTTTGTCCGAATAATATATCTTTTAGCACCGGCAACATTTGTTCCTGGTATATCTTCAGCCCTTGTAAGTTACGAGGAAGGTTTTTATTATGATTCTCAGAGGCTATGAATGATAAAGCATCTTCTTCATATTCTCTTGGTATCTCTGTTGTTGTTGTCTCTATCTGGAGAAATTGCCTCCGATATAAGGGTTCTTTATCTGGAATTATTAGCAGTATAGCTTTATCGGGCCGTTTAATTTTTCCTCTTATAGTTTCAGTGACTATGTCTATTGGTACTGCCTGCTCTGTTGGGTATATTTGAATGTATACTGGAAATAATGTGTCTAAAATTAAAACACTGTCGTAATGGTCGGTGCAAAGTAGGTGACCTGAGTTTATTAGTATCTTGAGATGCTTCGTATTTGATTTCTACTAAGGCATTTCTTAGCACGTTCAGCGCGTTAACTGCTAGTTCTTATTTCGAATTATAACGACCCGATGGACATAAAACATGTAGGAATAGTTCTGCGGCCATAATTAGATCATACGATAAAGGTTTATTTTATCATAAGGCCACTCATCTTTACAATCTTATAATATGATATCGACACTTGATTTTTAAATATTTTAATGTAAGTAAAGAATTAGTAAGTTTTGGGCCATTTTATTTATCTACTACAATATACAGTCTTAATAAGAAAATGCAATAATTACTTGTAATTGGACTTACATAGTATCGCAGTTAATGTATACATAGAAAACATTTTAAATATTGATTTTGTGAGAGCTGCGTTGTATTGAACCACTTATAAAATACAAACCGTAAACAAACCAGCTCTTATCAGCGAAATTAATTTCCTTCTGCTGTATTGGGAGCGATAATAATTTTATTTACTTCCAGATTATCGTTTCATTTAAAAATAATGGAATGGAAATTTCAGAATATATAGTTTAAGGATTTTATTGTATTTGCAATTTTCTCCTCTTCTTTATTTGTACAACTCCGACTTCCAACAAACTACGAGATCCGAGATGTTTCTCGGCAGCAGTATTAGACAGCGGGAAGCAGGTGTGTGTAAGACTTTATTGTCTCTGTAAAGTCTAGACTTAATAAAATCATTTCGTCTGAAGGTCAACTATTTACTCCTATCCCTATATTCTATTGGTACAATCCTAAAGAGATATTTTGTTTCAATTAAGTCATTCTTAGATCAATCTATAGTCAATTGATCCATAAGATTTACAAAGGAATTACTCACGCCCATTGATTCACAAAAACACTTCGAACATGTTGGTTATATTATGCAGCCATCGTCATTGAGGCCTTAAGACTGTGAAGGTAACCGTTTTGTGGGAAAAAATGGAAAACGACTCTGGGCTTCCATGTGAGACATCCATGGCACGAGCTGTCATTGATACTAGTTCTATGTTAGATACAAATGAAAATAAAACAGTAACGATGAAATTAATTTTGTAATTCTTAATCATGGAACCGAAATTTGCAACAGAAATATTGAGTTATTCTACGACTATTAAACAATTAGGTTAGCCACTATTCAGATTAATTGACGTTTATTGAGTGTGAGAATCTCTCAGGTGTTCTCGTTTTATCATCACTTCTATAACAAACACAAACACAGATATTCCACATCCGAACAACCACAAATAAAATGCTCCAGCACTTTGTGAGAAAGTTATACTACAACCGGTATTACAATGATAACTAAAACTCATAATGTTCTTACTTGCACTTTCAGCTTTTGCTTCGACTAAGATACCAATAGCTTCGTGGTACAATCTGTCACTAATCCCGCCTTCATTTAGTCTTACTAAAATTTTCTGAAATTTTTTAGTAATAGATATTCCTTTACGAAACAACATTTCGTGGTAGATGGTTAGTAAGTTCTCTGGAATTCTTAATACTCTAGCTTCATCGTCTACGGCCGTTTCTGTTTGGAACACTGCAAATTGAGCATCTATAACTATTGTGATTCCATTATTTTCTAAACTCTGAATTTCACAATCAACAATTGAGGTGCAATTCGTGGAAGTATTCGCAAAGGATTCGTACATATTGTCTTGAATAAAATATTTATCTGTAGGAATAAGGTACGGTTTAAGACCTGATTTATAAATAGCTTCATTAGTTTTGTAAATAGTTGGAGGACTAGAAATAGTGAGGAAGGAATACATTTGAACACCAATATAGGCAGACAAGTGAAGGCACAATACCAAGTAGAAAATGTTGATGATCTTTTGCTTTAAATTTTTTGCTTCTTGCAATGACGACGTGCCTATGAGGGCTCCCCAGCTGTACAATAACAAGACATTGATAGATACAGGCTGTTTATCGAAGAAGCAGAATACGTACCAAATACCGGAATAGCAAAAGTAGAACAATAAGAACACATATAGACCATTAACTTTGAGAACAAGATTTTGCCAGGACCTATTGATTCTCTCTGCCACATATACCCAAACCACAGCTTGTCTTCCATAAACACCTGAATACTCAACTCTGTCTCCATACATCCTGTAGTGTCCTCCAATACAGACATCTACACTACCATTCAAAAGATATTTCAGAAATGATTGATTGCGGATTGGATCTTCATTTTCAGGTAAAACATAATACATTTCCATTGTGAAGTTAATTTTGTCTGACATAATCTTCATGATTTCATAATCTGCACCTTTTATATTTTCTACTGGTTTCATGACGTCATTTATCGATACATTTTTGATATTGAGGAATGGAAAAAATTTGTGTACTCCAATTTTTAAGGGACATCCCATTAAATCTTTTGGCGTTTTGTCTGGGAAAATATTCCATGATTCTAGATCCTTAAATGATCCTAATTTTGTCAGTGGTTGATCCAAACCAAGGATACAGGTACTTGCATTTATTTTTGGTATGAACGTCACGATATCGAAATGCTCATCAATTCTTTTAATAATAAAAGTTACGTCATAATTACCAACACTATGAGCAATTTTTTGAAGAGCTTTGGTACAGTTTGCTGAATAGTTTAATATAATACGCAAGTATTTTCTATTCGCAGCAATATTGCCAAATGGCACTTTTAACAATTGCTCACAATCGATAAAATAATCGATAGAAAGTGTTTTGCCGCCCAGAAAATGCATTGATATAGAATCTATATCACTATTTAAAACTTGTGGTATATTTTCTCTATTAAGATTTTCTATAAGCTTCTTGTTAAAGCTTATATTTCCTTCAACGTTGTCATCTTCATTGTTTGAGATTAACACTGTATTAAATTTATACATGTCAATGATATCATTTAAACAGCTAAGTAATATTCTTTTATCGCTACCGAAGTCACTTTCCGATAAAACTGGGATTTTATAACTCAAACAATGTATCGGTAAGATAAGTAAATAAATTAGTGGCGATAATGAATTAGCAGCCATGTATTATATTTTCTTTGGCTTTGTTTCGTTACAGCGCTAATTTCTTCTTTAGTTGTCCAATGTTGTCTCGAGTGGCATTATCTTTCCGTGAAAGATTATTAAAATTTCATAAAGAGTTTCAAATCTTCCAAGAGAAAATGTTGGAAAGCTTCACAAAGAACTTTCTGCATTCAGTGTCGTCTTCAGAATGATAGTTTCACTCTTTTATTTTGAAAATATTTTAAGGTGCAATGCTTTTACAGTAAGCGACGGACATCAATTATTTTTAAATACTACAATTACACCTGCGATAGACTACTTTGAAAGATTCGAAATATAACTTGTCCGTGAAACACAAAAAACGTTTTAGTGAAAAACTACAATTATTACATATTACTTCTAATTGTCGGTGTTATGATTATATGTATCTGTTTAACTGAATACGTCGTTATGCAGTTTTAAATTTTTTTTAGGTTTTCCTAATCGAAAACTCAAAAATATCTGAAAATTGTCAAAATTTAGTTTCGGCATGGTTAATTTGAGAACTTCCTGATATTTTTTATAGAGAATTTACAATAAGTACAATAAAACACATAATAAACAATGAAGATTTCAGTATCTGGTATATTATGAAAAATATGTGTAATCTGTGCGATGAGTCTCATTAATTTTTGTATAAATTATCATTGAGACATGGTATATTATTTACAGATCGTAACTTTTAAAAGACAAAGCTTTGCAAGAAAATCTCACCATCGTTTAATAAGCTCCAAAGATCCCAATACCTAACGATGTTTGCACAATCACACTTAAAGATGAGATATGCTTCACATACACACTATCAAAGTTTTGAGACTATGCGACCCCTTGGCAGGTTCACACACAAAAATATTCTTATTATTATATGATCAGTAGATGCTTCATACATTAATGAAGGTAGCTATGGTTTCTGAAGTTTCTTCAGCAATAAGTAAGTCCCTAAAAGATAAATTCTAAAAAGTTCTATAAGTTTAAATTAAGCTCAGTAAATTTCAAAGCCAATGCATTGAAGTGAAAAGGCGGAGCGCTTGGTAACTTTTGAATCAAAACTATTTTCTGAGAACTCAAGTAATAGTGACGTGATTTAATGAAACAGAATCGTTCGATAATAGTGTCGTTTCTTTAAATAAAACCAAATTTGGTGTGTTTTAAAAGGTAAGGAAACAAAGATAAATTCTCTGTTGGTTACTTTAAATATTTTCTTATTTATAACTTACATGCTGAGCATTTTATTTCCATCTTCATATAATAAATTGCTTTTTTGTATTATACTCGTATATTATTAAGGGCGGGTAGTTTCACCAAAACTTGACGCACACGTAAACGTTAAAATGGCGTAAACTAATTTCAAACCAGAAAAGGCCTTTAACATGCGTAAAAAATAAATAACGTCATTTTAGTTACTTCGATAATGAAATAATGAACTCCTTTTCTATTCGCCTTATTTGACGAACATTGAAAAAAGAAAGTATTTAAAATAAGTGTTTCTAATTACACTGTGTTTATTGCGAAAAATATTAGTTTATACTAGCATCCCTGATAGCTTTGACTATTGGTTTGTTTATAACGTATCTCGAGATTTACATAGAACTAACTTTTCGATCGCATTTCCGTCTTGATTGATGCCGTGCCTGTGGCTTTATTTACAAAAGTTAAAAATCTTATTCTCAAATGTTGGCAAAATGATGGTATCGTTATTTTATCACTACTTACTACATGAAGTTGGTGCGAAGCTAAAGGTGACCTTCTGACATTTTGTAATATGTTTTGTTACCCACTATATAAGCAATATTAAGGAAGTTATATAAGGAATGGAACATTCCGATCGTGATTTCGGCCGCACTGTCTTGAGAGAAAATCTCAGTTATTAAGCTATAGTTAATAAAACTCTTTTCAAAAATGTGCTTACATTCGCAATATGTCAGTCAATATGTAACCAAAAAGAGGTTCAGTACTATAATACTAAGTTAGTTCTAAAAATATAATTGACTTTGTATAAAGACTCCATTTTCACCACTTCATTAAGGCAATGTGATTTTTGTTTGTATAGTAGATACAGTTCTACCGAATCATAGATTTGTCCCGACGTTTAAAGATCAAAAGCAATCAAAGTTCCGTTTTAAACATTGAAAACGTTATTCATATGAAAATTTACAAGTTCTTAACTATGTAAATGAAAAAGTTCTTCTTTTGGTTCTCGATGTTGAATAATGATAAGCAGGGATTCCCAAACTATTTCGAGCAAGAGACCTCTTTTCCAAAATGAAGTGATAGCTCAGACCCCCACAGCCAAATTACTTTTAAAATCCTATTTATGTAATTACTAATTAATTTACGAACAGTTTCCGTATGTCAACCGAGTTGGTCAATATTGAGGGGTTGATAATATTGTGAAGTTTATCGCATAATCTATTTCTTCGTGACGAGACAAATTATCACAACGACATTTCCACTAGAATATAGATAGATTTGGAAAAAATTAAGACTAACACCAAGATTCTGTTGGGAAGGGCTGGTGGTGAGAAAAAAAGAATAATCCAAATTTGCTAAAGCGGAATCGTAATTAGTAAATTCCTGTAACATTATTAAAGAAAAATTATTGCTTCAATTCAACCTTATCTTTTTTATACTTTTGTTGTTTTAAATGACGTAAATAAGAAATCTAAGAATTATCAGCTTTATATAAGTTGTTTTGTACATACCTATCAAGACGAACACCGTGTATATGTCAAGATAGTGACCATAAAAGAGTAAGCGCTAGGTGTATCTAATAACATTGTTACACCTGCATCAGATCTGGAGGCCCGGGGTGCGATTCCCAGAGCGGGTAGTAAATTTTCTGTTAAGTTTGATTGTGTGGTAGGCCTTGGTGGTGGTAAGTCCGCGTGGGTAGCTACCATCATCTTACCTAAGTTTGCCACCATAACAATAAAGGTTGTTCAAAAAGTTGGAGGTAAGATAGCCAGTTCCTCTATGGTTGATGAAAATTTCATGGAATTTAAAGAAATAGATTCATATGTATTACTAACGTTAATTATTGTATTCATCGCAATGTCTATATCCTAACGAAAACCAGTAAGTATGAAAGCAAGCTTAACTTTGTACTTAATGGGCTTATATGTTATGATGCTAAAAATTTTATTAAACAAATATACCAACATAAACTTAGCTTAGATATAAATAAGGTAGCTCGTGTTTTTCACCATAAAACCAAATATTACGGTATTAAGCTTTTATGAGAGTTGACGAAGATGTGGGTAGTCAAATTTAGTAGACATTCCTTTTACACAAAAGGGGTGATAAAGAGAGAAGAAAAAGTAACAGCAGCATTACTAAGCTCATTATTAAAACTGAAGAGATGAGCTATATTCGTTTATTTTTCCTACAGACTCAAGACGCTACACTAATGAAGGGACTGTCGTTGACTGACTAATAAACATGACTGACGTTGTGTTAGAACCTGAGTGGCTTATGGGTAGTATATGTCCCAATTTTTCAAATTTCCAAAAAACAGCATATCACTGTATATATGTGAAGATAGCTAGAGCAGCTAACTGCTAGCGACATTCCGGCACAAAAAGCTTGCTTTTATGCCTGTTTTGAAGGATGTATGTTGGATGAACGTATGAAGCAGGAAATACGTGAGTAAGTAAGGAATTAAACACTCTGGCTGTAAGTGAGTGAGTGCGTAATAGCACGCCTTAGTAGGAAAGGAGTAAATGGTATTCATGGTAAAAATGATAATAGGCACTAAGCGAAGCTATCTCGCGACGCAATTACAGAGGCTATAGAGTGTTCGTGAGCTCTGCAACGCTAATCTTTCCCATAGAGCTACTCTGATTTATATTACTTAGTTTTATGAGTTTTGCCTTAATCTTAGCCTTATGATAAACATGACTTGATAGTGGTCATGTTTATCATACTGGGCTACCATGAAAACCTCTATCGAAAATTTCGGAGACGAACGAAGTAATGACATACGAAACACAAATCTGCGATGAAGTTTGTATTGAAAAAAACGGTTTTATTATAAACCCGTAAGTATAAGTTACAAAATACGATTATCTTTGGTCTGAAACTGTGCAGAACTTTGTGATTAGGCAGTTAATCTCTACAGCACATGTCATGTTTAGGTAATTTCGGTAGAGAGGTAAGACACTTAAATATTTTATGCAATTATCAGCAACATAGTAAATTCCAAACCTGATGTCCTCTTGATAAAATATGAATGAAATAAATGTTTGCATTTTGAGTTATGACTCTTGTAGCTGTTTCGGTAGAATATATGAACAAAAAATAGCTGAACGTGCCAGTTACATTTTTAACTAGTTCCGTCCCGGCTTCGTACTGATGGCATTTTATACAAAGCACACCAAACGACTCGACACCGTCACCGTAAGCATTAGGAGGAGTCCATATGAGAAGATAGCTAGTGCTCCATGCGACATACCGCCCTAGCCACCAAGCCGGGCCAAAATGTCACGACTCTTCAAGGATTGTATGAAGAAGAGAATACGTGTACCGGTGAATTCATGTTTCAGCAGTGTGACAAAGACGAGGCAATATCAAAATATATTTATTCAGTCTTAATACATTACAAACTCATATGAAAGTCAAGATTGGAGAATAATTATCATCAACCAACTATATACACCCCACAGCTGGGCACGGGGAAAACAAATGAGGAGCTTAAGCCGTACCACCAAGTGGCAAATGCAGATTGATGGTTGAAAGCGGTTGCCATAACAACCGGTATCAATGGCTTAACGTTCATTCCGGAGCATGGAGGAGCTTGAAATAACAAATTTGATTGACCCATCCAGGAACCAACCATGGCGGAGGTTGCTTTGTTTTCGTTATCGAAAGCAGAGCGGTCGAGCCACTTCGGAAACGCACTACTCAGATTGAAGCTTAATAACTACCCAGTAATAGTAATCGTTTAAATTAATACTTAAACTTCTATCAAATTGTTTACTTGATGGTTACCAAATCTCATTATGCGAAGTTGATTGCAAACGAATAGATAGTGAATATTGATGAATTCTGTATTAATTGAAAATAATAGGACAAAATCTTCCATTTACATTACGACCATATATTCGAGAATTTGTTCAAAATATTGAGAATTGTCTCACTTACTCATTTTTAATAATAAAATATTTCAAAAGTGTTTTCAAACGATTTTCTTTTTAACAAACCCAGTCCTGGCAATAAAGAATACAACAAAAATATTTATCTTATTAGGCGCAGTCGTTTGGATATTATACATGTATTACTGCTACGTGGTATTACATGTTCAATTTTTATTTAAAGTTTCACTATGGGAATATAAAGCCTACCCTACTTCTTAATTTAATTATTATTCAAGAACTTTTTATTCATAACTATGTAACATCACCTGTTCGTGCGAACAATAATACAATACATTAAAATAGTATCAAATATAATATTAAAATATGGTATTTACAATCTATTGTAAAAAATAAAAGAAAATAGTAGTCAACAATAAGAAAATAAACAAAAGACAATCGCCGATCTCGCTTTTATTCTAAAAATCACACGCCGCTCTTCAATGCTTCAAGGAGGCGGCATGTCTCCAGCTACGAAGCCTCCTTGCTAGTTTTGAGCGTGAACATCACCAATAAATAGAGACCTCGTTGTCAATTATGGGCATATTCAATTAGGGTTATTAATTAATTTGCCTTCGATCCACGGCTCGTAAATTAATTACCGTACAATGTTTGTTTACTGAAATATGTTTGCTTGCTCGCAATCAGCCGGCAACAGGCATGAAAACGGTGTATTGACCCCGTTTCTGTTATGCACCAACTAAATTAAATTTACGTTTGGCACAACGCTTTCATTAAAATTTAAACAAAAAAGACAAATGAATGGTGACGTGACGTTACAAAAATGGCTTTCGTAAGAACATTTACTTTATTTTACCTCGTATGTACTCGGTACGCAATATCAGGTGTGCTTTCTCAAGAACAATACCATGGCTGTCTTGAGTTTCATCATTATCTTGCAGTTGGAAAACACTTGCCACGATTGTATTTTAGGCTACGGTAACAGCTTACCATCAGTAATAAGCAGCAGTAGGCTAGTGTTTACAAGACATGAAGAGCTCGTTTTTTTTATATAATGCTCAGCAAATGACTCGACACCACCTGATGATAAGCAGTAGAGCAGTCCATATGTGAAGATAGCTAGTGAAGCATGCGACATGCTGCCCTAGCCACCCTCACTTTGCCTGCCCAAAAAGTGCTTTTTCACGCCTCTTTTAAAGGAATCCATGTGTAGTAGTTACCCATGTGTGTGTAGTGTTTCTAGGGCTCTTGTTTTGACAGTGAAAAAAATTAACCTAAAAAGTAACGTTGTATAAGTTGTCCTTTGTATAAATTGTTTTTGTTCGTCCCTAGATGTGTCAATCAAAATTTTTTATATCTAGTTCTTCTTAAGGGTTGTTAAGTTGTTGACACCGGGAGAAACTGCAACCGCTTTCACTCACCAACCTGCTAGCGTGATGGTGTTATAACCCAAATTTCACATAACTCAACAGTAGGACATATAGGCTGAAGACGAAGAGTTGTGAGTCTCTTTCTGCAAGAATAAGACAGAGTCCAACACCGAGAGCAGAATGCACATTACTAAAAGCAAGACAGAGAACGCAATGCACATTACTAAAAGTAAGACAGAGAGAGAGAACGCAATGCGAACGACTGTGAGCGTATTAGGTAAAATACTGATTACAGTCATCCATTACCCGTATGAGTTACAGGCACCGTCCCGCATTGACGAAAAAGGGCGTAAGTCACAGCCCAGTCGGCGTGCCTACGCACGGCATGTCCGACTTTAAATAACAGAGTCAGACCTCGTCTTTACTCCAGCTGGGACCGAATATACGGCCAAATCGTCCTGCCGACATAGCGGTGAAATGTCTTCGGGCGTCATCCCGCGCATCGGCAGAAAGCGATCAGGTAGTGCGTCGCTGTGGGTTTTAGTGGGTGAGAGCCCCACACATCCCCTGTTACCTTCCCCGGGTAAAAGGGAGCGTCTGGAAGAGATTTCCCACAGCGATAAAAAAAAAAAAAAAAAAACTACCATCTTACCTTAGTTATTCGCCAAAACTATAATGTTAAATGCATTATTGTGTTCCGACAGTTGAGTTAAGATAGCTAGTTCTTCTGTGATTGAGGAATTCGGGTGTAGTTCGCTGAAGAATACAAAATAAGAGTACAAATCCCCCATCTGTCCACTAGTAATCATCAGTTTGACTATCTAATGAAATAGACAATTTATAATTCAAAAACGCGAGACTCGTTTGATAATCGTGTAGTGTGAACGACAACATCAAGGGCTGCCAATGTTTGAACACATAATAACGTCAAATTTGCACTAAAAGTGTGAGACAGTGTTGAAATGAGTTAGCTCTCAGGGGCTCCAAACCCATAATCAACAATATATTTCTTTGTAGTAATATCACCTTTTATCAAAAAAAAAACAAAAATATCTTTATTTACTACACGTAGTTTTTTAGAATGTGTGGGTCTCTTCTTTTAAGTTAAAGAAAACCTGTATTAGAAAAGGCCCCTCTCTTTTCTGTATAACAAATATGCCGTAGTTACAGAGTCGGTATTATATTTATAATTGCTTAATTAAATACAGGCTTCAGCCTAGTTCAGCAACAGATAATCTTAGTCCTGAGTAATATGTTTAAAATAAAATTTCATTTAAAAAAAATCATTTCATTTCAAATTTCAATTTACTTGTTTATTAAAAACCATCCCTTATATACTATTAATTATATATATATATTTTAAAATAAACTAATTTTGACCCGTGACATCAATTGTGTGTAAACGTTTTTGTTTTGACAAATCTCATTTAGACAGTTTGACAGTTGGAAGCACAGGAACAATTTCACTATTCTTTTTGTTATGTCAAAATGACAATTACAGTTACAATCGACATCAGATTGAGACTTTAGAACCATGTCACGCCAAAAATTAAGGGCACAATGATAGTTGCGACTATACAAAAACGTAGTTGGTGGAGGAACATGGTACTTATGTGTAAGCTTAAAGATTTCTTTTTTAAATGGCATTAATAATGATAGGACCAATTTATAATAATAGCCTTTATTTAATCGGAAGGTCTTATTTTTGTCTACCAACTTCATTCTGTAAAAAGGGCTCTAAAAATAAAGCCTTAAGGACGCATCTTCAAAATCATAGAAACATTCTATCATTCTCGAATGACAAGCCCTAACCACAGCTGCCCTATTTAAACCACATTTCAATCACATATGTTCGTAATGCACTCATTGCGGTTATAATTATTCATTGACAAAGCTCATACGATTTAAATAGTGAGGAAAAATATTAAATTGTTCGCCCATATTGTCCCTTTAAATATCTATTTGTAATTTTTATAACGTTTTATAAAAGTGATTTATAAAACGAATTACAAAAACTTCAAATAGGAATACGAAGAATTTGATAGTATATTGTACTTTATTCTTTATTGTACGCATCAATTAATAAACATATAAATATTAACACAGCAATCGAGAAGTTTAAAACAAATGGGCAAATTCAAAGTCAAAAATAACTTTATTTAAATAGACTTATTTACTAAGCTCTTTTAAATCGTCACAACAGGGAATATGTATAAGAAAATAAATAAATATAATTATAAAGGCAATAGTCATAATTTTACTGGGTATCAACCGGGCATTTACTAATTGTCCCAGTTATAACTGGGACAATTAGTATTAAAATATGTACTAAATAATTATTATTTAAATATGTACTAAATAAATTGTTAGTTTTAATTTTAAAATAATACTTATTTTAAAATTAAAAATAACACTAGTATGCATATTCCCAATCAACCCTACTACCGCTTCGACGAATTAGTAGCTGCAGAGAAGAAGCGTCCTACCTTCCTACAAATGGGCAACCATTTGAGATAGTGTGTATAGTAGATAGTTGTTCACTCAACAAAACTAATGAACGCACTTGCAAAAGAAGAGTATAAAGCAAATCAATTATTTCTAGGGATTCCTGAACGCTCTGCTCCAATTACTAGCACTTTAAAAGAAAACAAGACCAAACGAAGCGATTGGTAATTAGACGAAAAAGAATACTATACACGTCACTAGTGGAAATATCAGTAGGTACAAGAAACTGTTCCCCTAGTGTGAGTGTCAAATTGTATGGAATCGACAGCAGCGCCTCTGTTGTGAAACGATTTTTTATATATGCGATTATCAGCTGAACGCTACTACGATCGAACCGTCTCGATACGATTTATACTCAGAGATCACGAGTTCACTTTTCGTATCTACTACTGTAAACAGGATATATTCCAATTTTAATTCATACATACCTTGATAATTTATATAAATGACTTCGATTTGGAGTTCGACAGATTAAATAAAGTTTAAAAATTAAGAAAGCGTCATAAAACCCCTAAGAAGAAGAAGAAGAAGAAATTTAAAAATTACATACCACAGTCAAAGTTACAAACTGGAAACAATGAATACCTCAAAAACTGATACACTTTGTAGCTGCATCTCTAGGAACTATTTAATAAAGAATATCTATTTATTAATTATCTTGACCCAGGATAGAATGGAGTGAGAGAGTAAAATAAGATTCTTGACACTTGAACAGCATTCCCTGTCTTACAATCTGTGCTCCACGACGAAGGTTATAAAATGTCTGCTCTTAACACGAATATCTTTGATTTACTAAAATTTGTCGTATCGAGTAACATCCATTTATTTCATCCACTTCAGTAACACACATCTCACTATAGTTTAGTAACTACAGAGCAACACCTGTTATTTTAAGTATTCAAAAAACGTTAGGCATTTTAATAAGCTTACATCAATCTGATGACAGATTATTGAATTTGGCTATAGGTTGAACATCAAAGATCCATCCATATATACAATAACTAGCTGACTAAGAATGAAGCGAAAAGAAACATTTTTTTATCAATAAAGCTATTTTATGTATCACCATTTGATTTTTGTTAATAGAAAGCTCAGCAAATGACAAGACATAATATATGTATCACCAGGTGGTGATACGCAGTAGAGGAGTCCATATATGACGATAGTGCAGAATGCGACATACTGCCCTAACCACCCTCACAATGCCGGCCCAAAAAGTGCTTTTTCACGCCTCTTTTAAAGGAACATTAGTTGTATGAAGGAGCGAATACGTGTGCCGGCACGCACACGCCACTTGTGATGTGATCAAACAAGTTCGGACATGTTTTAATCAGTAAATATTTTTCACATTCATACAGACACTCACACATACAAAAGTATCACAGGTTAGTTTTAATACCGATATCATAAAGGCCCTTTGAACTTGCCAGTAAGCTATTTATTTAGGATAAACATTCATTTATAGTCAGATCACTTTTAAATTAGATTAGGTGTAAAGAATATTAATTATCATTAAATACCATACAGTCACTTTCATGAGAAATTAAAAATAAATGACAATATAAAATCCAGTAGCGAAAACAGTTAAATTATTCACAACTATTTAAGAAGGTATAATTGGAAATCTTCCCACACACAAGCATGGCCGTTTAGGAATTTAATTTTGAACTAAAACGCTAGAAGAAAGAAGCATTATAGAAATCTTACAAATTTAATTGGTAGTAGTTATATTAAAAGTTATTTTTAGCAACTCATGCATTTTATCATTTAGTTATGTGTATAATAATAGTTTTAAAATTTTATATTTTGCATATTTTAATACTAGGAAATACGCAAGGAAATTAATTTTAATTTCGGTCCGAGAATGCCTTCAAAAATATTCTTTCTAATCTGTGAAGTCTCAAACAGATTAAGCTCTTTCGTTGATTGAGTACGAAAAAAAATATTTGGCAAATAAATAGCGAAAAGTATAGTTGGCAGACGGCCTAGACAACATGTCTTTCGACAATCGCTACAGCAATCGGTTATTGAAAAATGTATGGTATTTGATATAAGCCCTCGCTTAATATCGAGCGTAATTGTCAAATCCCATACATTTTCATCAAGCAAATGTTCCCGTGAAGTAGAATAACCAACAAAATTACATTTAATTGTAACATTTCGTAATGGCCGGTCGAGGACAGTAATTTCAGACCGCCGATTACAGTTTGAGATAAGTGAAGCTAGAACGCAAACATTGTTTCATTGAACTTCATTAATTACGGACTAATTGTGCCTCCAACTTAGTTGCCAGTTCGTATTCCTTAGTTTCTAGAATATCCTACGAATTATTTTCATTCTCATGTTAATTTTAATTTAAATACAATATGCATTTCTCTTGATGATGATTAAAAAGGATATGAAATATTAGAAATATACGTAGCCGATAAAGCCGAAACCTAAATTACGACGGACACATTTTTTAAAGATAATTTTTAAACTACTCTGTTTAGTGAAAAGAAATAACTTAACTACTAACACCAATAAAAAATTAACAACATACGAACAAGATTATCATTTGGAGCGATACAACTGGTTACATGTTTTGTCTCGCTTTCTCGGTCATTTTTTTCGTTTCATCTCCAGGACGTGCTGTTTCCGCCGCAGCTCGTCAAGCAGGTAGATAAGCGGTGTCTTTTGGTAGAAAGTGACAAAAGTTGCTATGGGAACTTTGACGCGGTAACGTTTTAGTCGATTTGAAGTTAATCACTCTAATGGTTAGAGAACCATTAGAGCGATGTACACAAAAAACCATCAGAGTGATTAATTTTTCATAATAAGAATATATTCAGTGTTGTGGAAGCGACAAATGAATTAAAATACTTTTACATTCTTTGAACAGAGGATGCTTTGACTTAGATCGTCTTATGTACCAAACGCTGAACTATTGCACTTCTTACGTCCTTAGATCTGTGATAAAAAAAACTCAGTCGAAAGAATTTAATCGGCACGACTAGCGATCAAAAATTTGCCTGCAGGCACGCGTGAATGTGTATTATAATCCGAAAATGGTGTAGACTGACTCTGAACGCAAAACCGTCAAAGGAACAAGGCAAATTGCGTTGGTCACTCTTCCTCTTTTACAGCCTACATTCGTCGAACTGCTGGGCACAGGTCTTCTGGCATGGGAGATAGATACACATGAGGATTTTGAGTCATATCGCCACCACGCCGGGCTGACGAGCTCGTTGACTTGGTGATTTTGATTATAAAAACAAAGCTATTGCCCTGGATGGGTCAATCAAATTTGTAATTAGAGTTCCTTCGTGCTTCGGAAATCACGATAAGCCATTGTTAAGCGACAACCGCTTTCACTCACCAACACGCATTGGGTCACTCCTGTTTTAATACATATTTAAATTCTATAACTGGATCAATTTGTAAATACCCGGTTAATACCCACTTAAAGTTATCACTATTACCTTTGCACATTTGTTTATTTTTTCTCATACATATTCCCTGTTATGACGATTTAAAAAATTTAGTAAATGAGTCTATTTAAATTAAGATATTTTGACTTTTACTTTGATTTTAACTTCAAGGCGAATTGGGGTTTGGTGTAGTTTCATTTTACTGTGGTATTTTTTGTAGCAGCACGGGAAATGATTTGATAGTAAGCAGGAAGCAAGAAAAACCCATATGAAAAGATAGCCAGTGCTTCATGAGACATACAGCTATAGGGACCTCAACTTTTCCGGTTCGTTGCACAAATCGAGTGGAACTCAGCCTGGAAAGTAGAAGCATGTGTTTCTTGGAAAAAAGGGGAACCGTGTTTATTTATGGAATAAAATGACATTTGTCGTAGCATGTCTGCAAATGGCTTCCATACATGGCGCATTAATTCGCATGCAATAATTCCCGTTTGTTTTTGTAAACTAGTCGGATGTTAATAAATTAATGATAAAAACTCATATTTTTAATTCACAGTCCCACGGGAACTCTTCTAATGAACGCAGCAACAATAGCCCTGAACTCCATTTAAGCTCCTTCAAAACATTCATAGCATTCCATCTCCTTTTATCTCTGAATAAAATACGAGACAAAGCCATCTTGACTATGCACTATTGTTCAGATGCTGCACTTTTACTGCAAACTGAATATAAAAATTTCACGGTCCAATCATCTTAATGTCGATACAGCCTTCTCTTTCATTCGTTATTGGAAGTTACGCTGTCTCTCTCTGTTTGGAATCCTAGACGCAGCGCTGATATCGACGCAGTCTTATCAGTAGCGCATGGTCACGGTATTACTGTTATTATTTTCTGAATAATATGGTTCATTTTGTGTCGTAGATGATTGGCTACCGAGGTTGTTCACATACCTGAATGGCCGTAGCTCGTAGTATTCGAGAATGGAACGGCGCACATTCACAACCAGTATCGCGCTAGCCGTCGAAGTGGGAGGTTGTGTTGTTGAGTTTTCACGACCGGCGAACGTGCGTGTACATTTAAAACGAACGAAGTGACTACCGATCCTCACATATTTGACCTTCGTGTGTGAAGTTTAAAAATGTGTTTTAAGTTCTAAGTGTTCCTAATTTTCGACCGTGACTGGACTTTTATTCGTGTTTAAGGTATGTTGACCTGTTCGTTTTTAATAATTACTGTATATAAAAGCGGACAAGAACAATTTTCTTTTGGTATGCCATATAAACCTGTTTTCGTCCGGTCAACCGTGGGAAGGAATTCTATTTGCAAAATTGTTTCGATTGCATTGGCACTTCGGTCTTTCGTACGCTTTTAATTGTGTCATTGATATAACTTTGTCGGTTGAAATTGATGACTCATTGTTATTGTGATTAAACGCTTTATTGAAACACGTCACATTTCGGTTTTTTGTCTATGCTAAATAAAAAAGCGGTCAGAATCAATGTTAATTGAATATGTAGTTACAAGTACTTTGTGAAAATACGTGTATTTAGAAGGATCCAAATAACTAGATACATCTTTACTAATTAACGTAAATATATAAGTGGGTGCTTAAAATAACTTAAGACCTAAACGCTGAAAATGATTTTTACACAGCTTCATAAAAACAAAATAACGTAACAGCCTCTTGATAAGCTTTGTCGGTATAGCCTTAATTGATGTAGCATTAAATTTGATTATTAGTAACAGATGGCATAACGTGATTTTAATGAAATGAAAATAAATATAAAATAATAATAATAATATAAAATATAAACAAGCAACGAGATAAATATTAACCAAACCGCGGGGTCGTACGTAGGTTTGGCAACCGTACTATATATAGTAATGTAACATATTTCGGGTTTGTACCACCAATCACGGCAATAAAGCCACAAACTTTATTCTCCCAGCCAACTCCGTAGTCCGGAGAAGTGCCTGGAGACCCATCAGGTGGCCCTGTGGCCTTTTCGCTGGAGATTCGCCGACCAAGAAACCACTACCGATTCTATTCGGGTAGTTGATTTGTTGGTGAACCGCCGATAAAACTGAATGGGGACGTCATCAAGTGCATTAGGCGGTCCTCCAACGTTTCCAGCACGAGAGGAGGCTTTCTAGCCCGTACCCCAGTACCCACCTAACCTAACACAAGTATTTCGCAGAAATTGTAATAAATTATATTGCTGATCAATTGATTACTTAATTTCCTTCTTTATTTATGTTATTAGTATTGTCAAAATTCTTTAAACATTCCTTAATTGGGTGGTCACCTTTAATTACAAAAGCATATCCTATATAGTCCTGTTCCAAATAAATTACACGGTTACCCGATCACACTTCTTATATGTATGTGTGTATATAGCCCCATATAAACAAAATGTCTCACAATAATCACCGAAGGACGTGTTACACAATGCGATTTCTTTAACGAAAGTTGATAATAAGTAATTACTGGAGCAAACGAAATCTAACATTTTGTACCTTTCTTTACTTATGTGGCCTTAGTCCAGAGTAATTAACACAATTTTGATGTGACGTACATACTTAAATTTGAATAGTATTACACTCACACTAGCATTTAGTCTGATGAAAGCATATTTTCGCCATGTTATCTCCAATGTACATTTGTTAGATAAATGTTTTTGTTTGAACGGTAGTCACTTAGACGCAGTATTAATTAAATGAAGAGATCCAATGTCTGTTGAAGATTAATATTAAGAGGCAGCTAAATAGGTGCCTTTTTGTAAAAATATAACGTATTTCTTCATTAGTTATGGAGCTATATGCATAAAAATACTTCTAATACACGATTAAGATAATTAATTAGTAAATGACTAAGCAGAGTTTTAATGATATTTTGTTGAAGCGAGGCTCGCTATATTGAACCTAGATGCTGTACGGTAGAGTAACATTGATAGCCGGTGATTTCAAAGGAAGATAGCACCGTTAGATAATTAAATTGTATTTAGGGAGCTGCGTCTTAAGCAGATAATGGGAACGAAAAAAGCGATCTGTAAACTATTTCTACCAAGGCCTGTACTACTTAGGATACCTCTCACGAACTTATTATTGCCTGGTACTTTTTCGTTTTAGGTGAATTTCGCTTTAGGTCAAACTCGGTGCCACACTTGTGTATTGTCAAGGTACAATAGTCGAAATTAAATTGGCGTGGATAGATTACATTGAAATTAGGCTGAACTGGTTTCCTGTTTCCTGTTGGCTTAAAATTTAAAACTACTTATTATTTTTATTTTACTATATTTGTTTATATTTTTTTTCGTGTTGGTACTCGAAATAAATTTATTTTTATTTAATTCAATACATTAATACAGCAAAATGAGTGGTCTTTCTTGTAACTGTTGTTTTTTAAACATGGTTGTGTTCTGTTCATTATTTTAAAGGCTCCCAGTGCACGCCTTACATAAAAACTCTTTCCATAGTTTGGTATCAAAAATTAGCGTGTTTCGTTACATCTTACGTGTTAATTATTAAACCATGAAAGAATTTCATTTACCTCATGCAGGTTAAAACCTAAATTTTCTTCGATGTTAATTTTCCTTGTATTCTACGTTCCATAAATGTTATAACTGTCATCTTCGTTTGACACTATTGTATCGCGTAAAAACTTTGAGATTCACATTATTTTTAGGTCTTTTTAAGGTCAGGAATTAGTAAAATATTTTTAAACTTACGTAATAAATCATTTATTATATTTTTAAAGTAATATAAAGTTTACTATTTTTTATTTTTTACAATAAATTATTAAAAAATAATAAAAATTTAATCTATTTCATATGATGTATCCGTGGTGAAGAACTTGACACTTTAAATTACCTTTTTATGGTTTGTTTACTTTGGTCTCAGGGCAAAATAGACTATAGAGAGTGACGACGTGTAACAAGTCTCGCTCGTATTTTTGCAAGTCATTTATGTGGATAATTAAATTCTACTCACACAGATCAACTCCAAATCTAAGGACCCGGGCAAACTGGGTACCTGCTCTTGGCGGTAATTAAGGGGCGCCATATTCATATACATAGTTGAATAGAAAACAAAGTTTCATAAAAGCCTTTTTAAGAGTCCTCTTATTCATTCGAATTTGAAATTCCGGCTAAAATTCTAAATTTTTATCTGGGTAATATTAGGACGCCATTTTCAGTTTCTTACCACGGATCGAAAAAATATATGGGAAAAGATATATCATAGACGTAGCATTAATTACCTTACTGAAAATTTAAGTCTTTGAGTATTTCAACGATAAACACCCAAATACTTCAGCCCAATATTCTGATAGGCAAACGTCAAATTGAGCACTTCTGAACAGTTTTTAAAATTTTGTCATTTTAAGTAACCTTACAAGACTTACAGTATTTAGACGACAGAGAACTCTATTTTAAGTTTCAATAGATTTGAAATGTCTTGATCGTTTTTGTCGCTTGCTTCCAAAACCTAAGAAAACTACAGCAGCCCCTCTTTTGTGGAGTATTGAAAACTAATTTTTATTTAAGAATTGCCCATATAAGTACCTCTAGTGAAAGTGCAATAGAATAGTCCTGATCGTGTTTGTCGCAGCTCTCAAAACCTATAAAAGACGACAGAAGCGCTTCATGTGCATTTCGATTATAAGTTACACTACTGTTACCTCCATATTAATGTAAAACGAAAACTTACGCAAATAAATGATTAGTATGTAGCGAGAAAGAAAAAACCTAACAAATTGAAATGTCAGTTCATGAAAACAATGTCTAATACATTTGAAACGGTTCCTAATAACTCCGTTGTCAGTTATTTCCATAAAACAAGGCCTTAATTTGGGATCAGAATACAATACAACAATATTTCTTGCGAAACTGTAAATGATGAGTTGTTGGGAAATTGTATATCGTTCCATACAATTACTGTATGGTAAATCTATCAATTTTACGTGTGGT
This sequence comes from Acentria ephemerella, assembly GCA_943193645.1. Lineage (NCBI taxonomy): Eukaryota > Metazoa > Arthropoda > Insecta > Lepidoptera > Crambidae > Acentria > Acentria ephemerella. The sequence continues at coordinate 9,535,275 of OW971891.1, forward strand.
AATATGAAAATTTGACCTTTATGTTGATACTGGTATCCCGAATTTTTATCAATTAAAACATGTCATTATCAAAACCTAAACGAGTTCATACTCTTTTATGGGTTGTGGTTAATAATATTTGGATAATTTTCGACTTTGTTTGATTTCTTGTTTTGAGTCAAACAAACCCAAAGGTTTAGGGTAGGTATATTTAATTCGATCAAGTATATGTATATGTACTCATAGAACAGTATTGAACCTCAAACTAAGCCCTTTGTTCGTAAATCTACCGGGTGTATCTTAGGGTGTATCTGGGTCTTATTCTGAGAAGAACAGGCAAGAAACTCAGAAAATTGATTGAAGATGTTAAAATCCAGTCAATAATAATATGAATGTAAAAGCAAATGAAATTTAGTTGCTTTTTTCAATCACAGAAATGCAATGCAAAAAATACAATAATTATACAATTAATTAATAAAAAACTGCTGCTGATAATTTTAATTGGTTCACTCATTCTTATCATCGGAATATCCTGAACCTTATGTTAGTATTTTGTAATTAAATTTTGTCTATCATAGACTATAAATTTGTGTTAAGGCAGTTCAGTAAGGGATTCTTCCCCCCTTTCGTTTTTACTTAGGAACAAGCGTGCTTGTCTTCTGAGTTGACACAATCAACTTCGCGCACTAAGAGATTCCTTTTTCTCCATGAACGTGGAGTTCCTTCATATAAAGTGGACACTTATAAAACAGAAGTAACCTTTTGGTCCAGTAAGGTGGAGGAGGCTAGGTACTATGTCGTAAGTTGTAATAGTTATCTGCGCATAAGATGATTCATTCGGTGTTTAAAAAAATTTATTCCGCCATTTTTTAAATTACTATTTTATTATTATTTCGAAATCAATTTTAAATCTTCCCAATCGCTCGACGGCTCGAGGGATGAGAGAATACCCCTCGACAGAGGAAGCCAGGCGGCCTAGGGTATTTTTTTATTATTATTATTTTATTTTTCCCAATTAATGAAGTTGGGAAGCATAACAATATTGGATATTAAAACAATATTTTTTTGCTTCCCTACTTCATTAATTATTTATGGTTAAAATATTTAATTAGCCTAAGCCTAATACGTGAATTAAAAAACAATTAAAAGAGGGTATTACATTTTTTTGACCTTATAGGCTCATCCTAGACAGTTTTCTGTATCAGAAAAACCACACATGCTTATAGGTCATAAACAAATTTGTTTAAAGCTAATTAAAATACATGTCCTTAAGTAAAAATAAGTAGAGTTTAGAAAATATTACGGCTTACCTAAATACTTAAGGTAATTCACTTACTTACAACATAACACACGATATGTTGTATTGAGGTCAACACGATAAATTTATACGGTAGACTTAATACGATGGTCTTATCAATTAACGATTATGTAGGTTTATAGCTACCTACTTATCTATATTAATATTATATAACAAACAAATGGACTAGCTTACAGCTTCTAACAGGAATGTAAATCAAAGGAGTGAGACGGTTAAAGCGGTATTTAAACCTAAATATTGTATTCATAATTATAATCATAATATGAATTTGGAATATAATTCAATAATTTGGTAAATAAACAATTAGAACAATAACTTTTTTGTGCTGCTTCTTCCAGTAGCACTAACGTATTATTTGAAAATTTAGAAGACAATACAATTTACCACTTTTGTTATAGTTTGTTTATCTATCATTTCCTGATTTTACAAAATCAAAATCGCGATCTAAAGAAAAATATAACAAAATATGTGTTAAAAATATTTTGATTATGTGATAGAGTTCATTTGAATTTTACTGACAAGCGTTGAATTAATTTGAAATGAATTTGATAATTTGATTTAAAATGAATTGGTTAACAAAAGCTAAACTGAATATTTACATAAACAACAGATAATCTCTAATTAAGACATACCAAATTCTACTGATATCATAAACACTACACGGATGATAAATTCTCACTAGTAGTTGTAGCTGTATTATTAATATAAGTCACCAAGTACTGTAATCCAGTCCAAATAATTATAAAAATATCTTTTCTTCGATGAAACTTCGCGAAGTTTTAGGGAAACATGATTGATTTACCTCGGAATTGAAGTAATTAAATTACCGCTCATATAAAATTGAATTTTCCTTAGTAAAATGAAAGTGATGGTACTTCTATTCGATTTTTGTGTAACGTTCGCTAAGCTAAAGAATTACAGTTCGCTCAAATAGACATGATCTTGGTGACAGACAAAATGGTTATTAATACTTAACATAATACGTAAGATTTTTATCTATAATGTTACTGACTAAATAAAAGGGAGCTGATAACAGGGAAGAAGGGTTTATTTTGTAAATAACAAGAACTTAGAGCATATATAACACTTAAAATCACCAATCAAAACTGACAGCCTAGCTATCCAAAATCAAAAACTATACACATAAACAAAAAGAAAGTAAAAATGCGTATTTAGCTCCTATTCAGCCAGTTCGTAACATATACATTATAGTAAACTTGTATTAGTTTGACTTTAAGTTCAGATTAGATAAGCTCAACTTAAGCTTGTATTAGTTTAACGCATTGAAGAGCTGATTAAGCTCTGCAGGATCGACATGGGTGCATTGATTAGAACTTGACAGGACGCGGCAAACTAAACGGACACTTATTCAATATGAGATTAAGAGATTCTGAAGTGTGTGCTACTGTTAAAACTGTGTGTATGTAGGAGAGTGAACCCCAATGCACTCCCTATGTAATTGTGGAACCCTAATCCACAAACGAAGCTTTCATCTGGAAAGAAACGTAATCGACCCAAAGGAAATTAAAACCCTTGAAGCTAGGAAAATCCTGAAGTTGTTGGACAGTGCCCAGATCAAGTAATGATTATATTATTGTATATGAAGTACAAGGTCAGTTCTAATGTGTATGCTGATTTTGTGACTTGTAACTTAATATGGATATACTGGAGGGTTTATGATACACTTCATAACAAAAAACTCTGTCTATTTCGTTGTCGAATTCATACTGACACTACAAAAATCTCATTTTTTTCTTAATCGGTTTTATTGAAAAGAATAATATAATTGATCTAGATAATATACTTTAATCTTAGAATTGAAACAAAGAACCAATATAAGAAGGTACCCGTCGCTCGCGGGGGCTACCTAGGTTCTGCCGAAGCAAATCACCAAACCCTCCCAAATGAATTTCAAATAGAGTACAATTAAAATAAAATGTGGAGCTTTGGCGTAGTGTCTAACGCTGATTTCATTAAAGAAAACAAGGCAACTTTCGCCATGGCTGATCCCTGGATGGGTAGTCCTATTTTTACTGGATTCACCACCCGCACTGGGTCAGCGTGGTGGTATCATGCCCCAAACTCATCATGCTGGAAGTCCTGTGCCCAACAGTGGGCCGAATATACACTGCAGATGAAACGATGATGACAATTAAAGAAAGCATTAATTTCTTTTTATAGTATTTTTTATATTGATTTTACCTTTTTTGTTTTTTTCGAGGAGAAATCCCTTTACGGACCTACCCGCCACCGGCTAAGCGTGTGTGTGGGTCTCACCATATTGATTTCACCTACCTATATGTATATATACAGTTTTGTTTTTAGCGTGCCACAGTTGAGCCGATCTTAAAAGGCCTAAGTGTCTGACGACACACTTTTAATATCCTAAACGGTACTTTGAATTTTAGTTAGTTATTTTGCGTTAGCTTAGCTTTTAAGCGGTTTAAGGATAATAGCCATACTTATTGTTTTTCCTTGTTTAAAGAAGGGATTTATTTGTTTGAAAGTTAGAAGACATAAGGATATTTCACTTTCATATAAAACAAAGGTTTTTTTTAAAACAAATGTTTAAATTAATATAATAATGAAATTAAACATTCTAACACGAAAGAAAAGTTGAAAAACTATCAAGAAAGAAACTAAAACATCCCAATAAATACAACCTATGTAATAAACAGTATTGGTGAAGTATATCTATATAAAAAACTAATTATTAATATGATTTACTGCAGTAACGATTGTACACTACACTGATAGTTACTGATAGTTTTAGCTTATTGATACGATATTCGTAATATACGAAAATTGTATTAAAAAAAGTTAATTAGTTATAAGTTAAAACAGTACAATTTTCATAACTGTATAATAATAGGTATAGTTACTGGTTTTAACTAAATATTGCGATTTCGCTTTATTCTTAACAGGCTAGTACTTGGTCTTAATCTCACGTGATGGTAAATAGAATAATAAATAGAAGCGATCTACTCCCGGATTCCTCAACCATTCGGGAACTGGCTATCTTACCTCCAACTGCCGTAACAATACAATCTTGTTATGGTGGCTGACTTAGGTAAGATGTGGTAGTTAGACAGGCGGACTTAAAAAAAGCCCTACCACCGACAAAACCGAGCAGAAAATCTCGGCCCACACTGAATTGAGCCCCGGAGCTCCAGTTCTGGATTTGGTGGTCTCAACCACGAAACCTCAGAGGTGATGTTTTCCTGAGTATGGCAGCAAAGGATACTATTTACTCTGTAATTATCCCAAGCCCTATCGCATAAAAAAAATATTATATCTTTTATAATTTTAATTTTTTTGCAATACTAATGAAATTACACTAAATGGTCTTCTAACTCAAAGTGCTAGGGTTTATTTTTGTTAATTAAAAGAACCACTACTCATCTCCGTCTCAACGGAGTGACATCTTAAGCCCATTAAACGTCTACCTATTTATAGCTTAAATATATGGAAAGTAACAACTCGTAGATTTCGTAATCCCACACGCATTTAGATAAAAACGATTTGTTCTAGTTAGTGTTGGCTAGTATTTATAGATATTTAAGGGGGGTATGAACCCATTAAGCACTTGATATTTATGTACTCGAACAATAGTAATAGTAGTAATAGTTTTCTTAGTAATAATATTTTGATATTTTTTGTAACTATTGCTGTAGTTAATATCTTCTTCTAATATATAAAAATAAATTGAAGTTCGTTAATCTCGTAAAAACTCAAGAACAGACCAATATATGATTAAAATTGACCAATTTTAATAATTTCTACTGTATTTTATTAAGTTAGATTCAGGGTTGGTTTAAAAATAAAAACATCTGGGAAAATCCTATAGAAAAGCTCAAAGATATACAACTGAAAAATGGGCATTTAGTTTGGAAAATTGCCTAACTAACATGTTAAACATTAAAGTCATTTCTTCCATTGCTACTTCGAGTTTCTTTTTATAAATGGCATTAGTTCACCGGGTTAATTGGTTATTTATAGTAATGATATAAGGTATTAATTTAGTAGTCTAAAACAAAGCAAAATTTACTACGCTTGGTCGTTGCTTGCTTGATGCATGCTTCGAATGGCACGTTAAGGTGTTGGTTCGGGTCGTTACAACCACCACTTTCACCCACCATACTGTATTAGGCGAACGTAGTAGTATTCTGACCAAAACCCCTCATATGTTTTCGCATGTAGGAATGCCTCTGACCACTCGATGGCCGTTCATAGGCTCTTGAGGATGAAAGTCTTCTGCCTTGTGATCAAATAAAGAATTGTTTGAATTAGAATTAGAAGAATTGAGTAATTTAGTTAAGCCTAAGTAGGTACCTACTTAGTAATAGTTTTACGGCGAAGTAAAATAACCTTTAAGTAACTATTATTAAAATTGAATTTATAAGTAATACTGACATGATTCCTCATAATAGAGACGATATTAAAAAGTATCTTTAGCTTTTTAATTAAATTTTTATTTTTATTGTTAAAAATCTACAATCTTACAGACGGTTTACACCTTCTTATAGTTCCGATCGTTTGTAGTTAATCATCAAAGGGCTAATTTATCTCATCGTTTGCAATTAAGTTTTTTCAGTCAAAATATTCCTTTATTTTACTAATACAGCTGTTTTCTTATTAACGCTTATTTTACTAATTAAACGTTCTTTAATTTAAGTTAAGAGAGAACGTATCCAATGTCGGAGACAATCGGATGGTGTAGATCGTTATTGTCTGGGCTGCAATTGAACTGGTTTTTGAGACAACCTAGATATCTATGTACTTCTCACGAGTCCGGTTGTAACGGGTGATCGTTGTGGACTCACTATCTTTGTCAGATCAAAGGATTCGCTAATTAATAATTTTACACGTCCATTTAGATATAAAGATATTTGTCGTCTTTGTTGTCTACTTGGTAAGAGCACCTACAAAGATCTAGAGAACTGATATTCAGCTCGAGGTGGTAGGATTATTTCTTAGATAGTCTGTTTTGCTAGTTCCAACATTTTCATAAGTCTGCTGTCGTAAGAATAATTTTAACAGTGTTATTATGTTCCTGCTGTTGGAAGTAAGATTCTTTAGACGAAGCTTATTTCCATCTCCGAACTTACCACCTAAAGAGAAGGTCAAGAGCTACCCCATTAAGAAATAAATGATAATAAATCATTAATTTTGTTCTTACCAAGTAACGTAATGTGAACCCTAAAATGGCGTAGTCTTACTAGAATAATTTCTTTCGTATTTTCGTGTTGAGAATTTATATCAAGCGCCAAATTTGAGTCAGCTTACGTCTCGCATTGTAATTTAAACGGGTTATTTACTAGGTACCTTGTGTAAGAATTTTCTAGAAAACTTATTCTCAATGTTAATATTATTGCTTCAACGTGATATGATACGAAATATGACAAAAACACATTGTTTATACTGTAAGAAATTGTATTTAGAGCAAAAGCAATATCATTGTACGCATTTTATGTTTACGAGATATACTCAATAGGAAAGAAAGCAACTAAAACAAAATCGAAATAGTCGAGTAAAACTCGAAAAGAAATGAAAGGTAAATAACCATATAACTCCGTTATATTTACAATCATTTGATCTATGTGAACGTGAGTCACTATACCATAAATAACTTCGTAACGACTTGAACGTTCTCATGGATCTATTTTACGTATATCTTGCGAATATAAGTGCAATAAGAAGTAACTCGTTTATATGGAAATGCATTGATTAGTAGTAGTTTTATTATTATTGTTATCAAACGTTAGCTCGCAAACATAGTTTCGATGATCAACATCCGGTCTATCATATAACGTTTACGAAATTCTAAACCAAAATCAAGCAAGTTGAAATTCAATACTTCGTTCGTCTCCGAAGTTGTGTATTTAATCATTGTAGGTAGGCTGAGCAGTGCAGACTTTGTGGCGGCCTATAGCAGTTTATTAAAATTTGTTGTTTCAATAAGGTATTTGACTTCGTGTGAAGACAATAATTTTCGTCTATATGCATGCTTTGTTAATGCTTTCCAAAATTAAACTAAACTTGCATTATTGATTTGTCTTTAAAGTTCTAGATTAATTTTAATGTTAATGCTGCTGGATATCGACTAATATAAACTAATTTTCATTGAATAGTGACCAGCATTTAAAGGTTACATAGTGTTTTTATAAACTCGCCATGAAAGTTAATTCGTTATCGGTAAACATTGTTATCCTCAAACTCCTTTTTTCTATGAGACTTTATTGTGTGTATTTGATAATCAGTGTACACACAATAAATAAATTATTAGTCATAATATCAAATCATAAGTCATAACTAACATTAGTCATAATCATAAGTCAAAACCTTTGCTAACTCAGAGCCATTTCTGACTTTAATTGTCGTATTTAGAGTCCGAAGTTATGGATTAACTTTTTCAGTGTAGAGTTGGATTGATTATGAATTTTGGCTGGTTTTCTGGAATAGAAAACTTTACTTTTAAACAAACTATTATTGTACGTGAAGTAAGAAATAAAAACAATAATTAATTCATAGCTGATAATTGTACTAACCGGAAGGAGGCAGTTTATGTTTAGTTTCCAATTTAGTCGGCATCTTGTGTATGCCTCAACGAATGTGTTATATTAAGCTCTAACACATAAATCATCTCAAAAGTGGACCGTTATTCTCTGCGGTCAGATCAGGAAATTCACAGGTCATGGATGTCTGTTTGCTTATTTAGATCTGATATTTGCAAACATATTAATATCCATATTTATCTGTTATCTTTTATCCATAAGAAGAACTGTTAATGACGCTTACTTTGGTATAACAAATATAATTATCTTGAAAGAAAATGACGAAAGATTTGAGAAGGCTAGTTGCGATTTTGATTGGGTTCTTGGTCTCCTTCTTGACCTTTTAGTGGAATTAGCCCCCAGATCTATATATATATCAGGGTATATATATCCTTCCTTCAAAACCTGGGAAAGAGAACAGATCAGGGGGCTAATTCCACTAAAAGGTCAAAAGCGTTAGGTTATATATATATATAAACTTCCTTATGCACCATTCTATTTATTTGTGAGATCAGCACGAAAATCCGTGCAACAGTTTTTAGGATTATCGCGTACAGACAGGTGACTTTGTTTTATAATATATAGTGATATTGTGATGTAACACAACTTAAATGAAGGCACTAGATTTTGCTATAGTAGTAGTTGATAAAGTACACTGTATTCTGATGCGTTGTTGTTAAGGATCCCGCTATCACACCGAATACCTCTTCTACTAAGTTAATATGACCTGTTGTTAACCGCTAAGTCAAGTATAGACAAGTTGTTTAAATATACATATCTGAGGGGCTATTATAAATAATATAATATGAAACTTCGGATTCGAACGAAGTAGCTTAATACGAAATAATCACACAAAATACGAAACTACCATAAAGTTTTTTTTTAAATATAAACATTCGTGATTATATACTAAATAATAGTGTTTCAGCAAATAAGGTTTCACATGCTTAATTAAAAAGAAATGTAAACGTTGCCCTGTAGAGTTAATTTATTAACGGTGTGACAGGCGGCCTCTGTAATAAGAGCGTGTACAGACAGCATGTTTATTTAATGCTCTGTCGACTGCGTTGAGAACGTAGGTGGTTTGATATGGGAACCATACTTGGTATTGTGAACCAAATAATTATGTAACGAATTGAAATGATGATCTATCATGACCGTGGTGACATTTCGTGGGCATTAGTTAGTAATCACGATATTGTTATTGAAAGTTCAATGGTAAGGTATAATCAATTGTAAGCTATCGTTTTGTGTTCTATACAGTTAATGCAATTTTAAAATCAAGTATAGTTAAATTTAGCAATAGAACAGATCAGCACACTGCCGTCACCATCAATCACACGTATACAATGAAACCGGCAAATAACATTAAAGCATATTTATACAAAAAGGTTTGTCAATGGCCGCCAGTCGCTAACACTATGGCCTATTACATAATCACAGATGTGACAATTAACACCACTCCAGGATTACCAAAGAGTTTACAGTTCATTTTACCAAAGTCTGATCTTAAAGATAAAGAAAGCGGTAAATAAATAAAAGTCAGTTGACTGAATTGGGTTATTTGTTCACTATTCGTAAAACTCATTCTTAGTTCAAATATTGCTGCCGAATATTCACACCGTACTGATCACTGATTGGCTCCCGCTAATAGTGTGTTAACTCGAGACCGGCTGGCTTCAAGGACCTTTTCTTTTTGAAAAATCTAGGACTAATTGGTATAAATCAAATATCTTTATCCGTCTTTGAGTGGAATGTTCCATGTAACTCGTGTTAGCAGTGTAAACTATTGTTAATCAAGAGTACTCGTTGGTTCTTTACACATTGGTTGGTATCCGTGCGGTGGGCTACAATTTACGACGAGAAGACTTCTTAGGGTAATTGGGACACGTTGGTGTGGACAGTCAAGATAAGGTGTTGCATCTACTTTCTTTGGCTTTCGCCTGTTCTAATAACATCTATTTTCACATACGGGCAGGAATATTCTAATAAATCGACTCCAACCCAGAGTGACGTCAAGGTTCTTCTTCGGCAGCGCTGTTTCGTTATACTACTGTGAAAGCCTGAATGGCAATTTGGGATAAGTTAAGGGCAACCTTAAGGGTCATGACCGTTAGCGGCAAGGTCAGTGTCGTGAATTATATATATTTATACCTAATTGTATTTATATAATTAGACCATGATTCATTGCGCCTTTAAAAGTAGCTTTTTACCGCTTTTTAAGGTGGTACGGTACGTTTATGATCACATGAACACATTACATATTAAATATATACTAAATAGCCATTTTGAAATATCGGAAAATATTTAGGAATCTTGCTATTATTATGCGTATAGTATACAGCAACCGCCAACAAGCCGAGCAACCCTGCTAAAATATATATCCTACATAAAAAAGTACATTCCTTGAGTTGCACATAATTAAAAAAAAACAGCGTAATTCTTAAGTCACGAAAAGCTACTTCAAGCGAATTATTTTTAGAATGTTGTAGACGTGAGAAGTGCTAAAACACCCTGGTGACATTTGAAGACGAAGGTCAAATGTCCATTGATATAATATCTATGAGGAAAGCTATATTGACAATGTAAATTAACTAGCATACATATAATATATGGCAGATTGGTAATTTACTATGTTATGAACTTTTAATTGATGGTGCATATTAATGAAATGGTAAAATTGTGGAAATTACTTATATACGAACATTTTGGTGTGGAGAATGAGTGTGGAGAAATTTTATATTTAATTTACTATTTTGTGTTACATAATAACTTGGTATTTATGTGAGTACGTTAATATAAATGACTATGTAAGGATATGGTGTGAACTAAATACCTTATACCTTTTTATCGAGGAGGAATCCGTTTACGAACCTATCCACCACTGGCTATGCGGTGGACGTGTGTGGGGCTCGCCCAGTAAGTAAGCAATTCACCCCCCCCCCCCCCCCAACACCTTATACTTAATACCTGTATGTAATTATACTGCTTTTGTTATTTCGACATCTCCGCGTACAGTAGACATGTGACTTTATGCGAGTGACAGTTTTTTGCAACCACACCAAGTCGCTGTGAGATAAATGAACTTTTTCATGTCCACATTCCGACTTCGTAATATACGAGTATTTTTTGTTGTGTTTTTGGCACTGGTCAGTTATTTTAGCATTTATTATTTAAAAATAGAACGGGTTTTATGTCGAGGTAATTCTGTAGTAGAGAGTATTTTTACGTATTTCAATTATCAAAGCCTTGGGTGGTTGTCAGTTTACGTTTATTTATATGTTTATTACGTCTAACGTAGTTCCGGGTGCTAGTCTCGTCCGGGGCAAATGTTTGTATTATAAATGCAAATATTTGTTCTCGGGTCGTATTTAATTTTATATTTCTGTGTTCAAATATGGAATATATAATGTCAAATATATTTTTCCGTTGTTATGTAAGCTCATAATGATGTTACATTGGGAAAAATATAGGCGTGAATGTTAACAATAATTACAAGATTAATCATTCAGTTTAGGTCATTGATAATATAAAAGAAACATTCATAAATACTAAATATCGGTTACTTTTGTTGTATGAAAATTTAAATACTGAATTCTAATAATGTTGTCACGGAGATTTCTGATCCCGATTGACGTGATTCATTTTTTTGTTCTATACTGAATATGGTAACCTAAAAGTTTACAATTTGGATGAGTATTTTGTATTTTATGTTTTGTTAACCAGGACGATGGAATTTCACAAGTAGCACAATTTTAAAAAGTCACAAAACTGCTGTCTCCTTGACCTAAAACTGTAGGTGATGAAGTTACACCTCTCCTGTTAAAACAATCCATTTTATTTTCTCGTCACCAACAAACCCACGTGTTGATTTATGATCGTTTCCTTTTATACACTAAATACAGACTTGGGACATATACCACGGCCTCCCACATCCGGTTAGCCCACGAAGTGAGTGACGTAGTTTTATTTTAATACGAAGACCAGGGGCTAGTCAACGTTGAAGACGTATTACATGACACGTCTATTGAAGAGTTGAAGATTTTAATCTTAAATAAATTTCGTCAATACGCATTTTAGATTTTTTACCCGACAGCGGCAAAGCTAAAAGGAATTTTATGTTTCCAACACTTATTGTTCAAAGTATGTTCCTGGGTTCCCTTGTAACTGATAAAACGATAAACTGATTTTGATAAATGTTGAATTTTTAGTTATTAAAAACTTTTTTTTATCAAATTGACGAATTAAGTAATGGGTTTAAATTCATTAAAGTACAAGCCAGATAATTTTTTTTTTATTTTTACAGATGACCGCAACACAAGCGTAACTTGTTAGTTAAAAATGGGCCTTATAATCGAGTATAAAGAGATGTATTGAGGTTTGTGTGTAGCTCAAGATATGTCAAGTGACTTCTACTTCAGTAGCAATAAAGATATGTATACGTATTTTTAAGATCTTTAGCCTTTTTAATACATCTTTTAGACGTGACAACACGCACAAATATCAGTGTTTGCCTTGATATTTTTTTTAAAGCGTGTGCACATAGCAATTCTAAAATAGTGACTGTAAAACTCCTAAAATAGTAACTGATAATACAAAAAGTTTATTGGTTACACACTATAGAGTTCCCTGGATTATTAAGACCAGTTTATCTTATAGATAATTAGGGTGGCTATCTCCGAGCCTATATTGTCAAGCCGCATACCAGCGCGTGCGCGGATACCACACAAGTCTTTTACGAGCAAGGACATTTTTAAAAGTGTATAAATAAAATTGCACTTTAAAATTTAATATTTATCTTGCGTAATTAAAATGTTTTAACATAGTCCCGGCTGGAATAACAATAGTAGTTAAAACCTAAAACCTTTTCATCATTACCTCAGCGAGTTCTTCCCCACTTTAAAAAAATATGTCATCGTTCAATTTTGCGAATAAGTACCGCTTCAATTACACAGCGAGTTTGCAGCTAAATATGTTCTGAATTATTTGAAATAGGTCGACTGAAATTTCAACTTGTTGTCGCGTTAATACGACACAAATTGACGAAACAGCCGCTTACTAGTCTTGTAATATGGGATCAGGAATTCGAGATGGCTTTAACAGCTCGAGTCACGTAGCTAAATAATTGATATTAAAAATACAATGATTTGTGAAAAACGAATAATAATTAAATTGGTTGTACTTTCGTAAAAGTGCTTTTTCCAGCGGAATATACCTACGCTGCTTTTGATACAAATACCGAGAAAATTAAATAATTCATCTCATTATAACATAATAAATATACTATTTTGAAAAAATATTACATATTACATGGATGACTTGGCTGTATGCGCTTGTTTCCCTTTGTTTTCCCTTAAAATAATTAACAGGTCAAACTGTAAGATACATGGTGAGACCAAATTTTGTTACATCTAAGTGTCTCCATAAATTATTTTGTCGATCAAAATCATTTTGATTTCAAAAACAATTCAAGATAGGCTTCCAGCAACATTTGTTATTTTTGTGTTCCAAATTCAAATAAAGTCTATCCATAAAGGTTAAACATATTTGAAATTTAGTACAATTCTCTCCCATTGTTGTAAAAGATTAGAATGTCTAACTTTAAATTAATTGAGTTCACTTGACACAGAATCACAATTTTTGAGCAGGCGGTAAGAAAACATCTATATATTCATCGCACTTATGTTAAACGTACCTATCATGGCAAATAATATTCCGAAATAGCCAGAGCCGGCATCAAATAAAATTGTTCTTGCTTTTCACATGGGTACATAAATGCTAAAAGTCTACCAGAAGATTGAGCTCATGAAAACCTGCAAGGGCTCAGCAAATTTGAGGGAGCGTCGCTTATCAAAATAGAGACATAATTTTGAATATTTTTCACTTTGATTATACGGAGCTTATTATTCGTCTTATATGCACACTTATTTATTATGTATTATACATTTTTAGAAATTATTATATATTAATTATTATAATTTAAAGTTTTCTTGTAAATAGCTTTACATTTTGAATTGAATTTACCAGTGGTCTGCAACTGTCAGAAAGGAGTTTAACACGGAACCCAGCCGTATTTTACGAAGAGGAAACTATTAATCAAAATGTTATATTACTCCTATGATACTTTTTAATGGTTTAGAAACGAGTAGTTTCATATTCAGAGCACGGGGCACGGAATACGAGTATAATTTATACGTAATCCCGTATTTTGTAACGTTTCGAACATATAAAATAGGGCAATTTCTCTCGATTTGCCTTAGTAAAGTAGAATAGTTTTACAAATATTGTTATAGTTACATAAATGATCAATTGCATCCTTGTAATGTAACATTAAGCACATAACCCACAATGGGTTATTGTTTACAAAAGGCGAAGGCGTTAAGCGTCATGCGTGCTGAAATATAAAAAAATAGTAAAAATGTAAGTTTAACATAACTAAGAAACCAGAATTCTAATTGGCATGGAATATTGTATGTGATTTAAATGAATAGTTTTCCCACACAGTCGATTTATGTTACAACAGTAGAGTAGTGAGGTTTTTAATAAGTAGAAAAAATATTGTATCTTAGAAGCGTACATTTTCGCTTCTGACTTTAATTTTGTGAGTTGGCGAGGGACCATAGATTATTATTATTAAAGAACAAAACAATAATATTGCAGACCAGTGACAATAGATATTTCAGGTCCTGTGACATAACTTCAAAAAGATTGAATTTTACAAGTACAAATAATAATATAAATTATCAGTCTATATATCTTTAGAAACTCATAATAAAGAAAAAAAAATAACAAAAAATACTTATAAAATCACTTTATGAGCCTGCAAGGTGGCGGTGGCTAGAGAAGTATGTCGCATGCTGTACTAGCTATCTTCACATATGAACTCTTCTACTGCTTATCATAAGGTGTATCGAATCATTTGCTAAGCTTTTTAAAAAAAATATTATATCATCAAGAATACAAAAATGTCTCAAATTTTAAAAGAAATAAAACAATTGAGTTTAATTTGAAATTTGCAATAATATCTCCTTTTTGATAGCGTCAGAAAAACAAGTCCATTCAGGTTAATAAAGGTTAATTGCCCTAAAGACACCTTGCTAGTACATTGTGCAATAGACAGCTGATATTTACTTGTGTCAAGATTATGACTTTTGTAGCAGGTGCCTAAAGCTCATATAAGGAAGGTAGATAAGATATTTTATGTAATAATCATTAATTGTAATTAGAGGAACATTTATAGTCATTATAGAAGAACAAAACTATTAAAAATTCTCAATAAAAAAATGTAAAAAAGAGTAATCAATGAGTAGGTTATAATTTTAAATTGTAAACTTATTTAAAGTTTTTTTAAATTTCGTTGTTAATTATTATGTTTAAATCTAATTTATGTTAAGCGTTCTGTGTAAGAGATTTGAATTTACGCAAGATAGCAACGTCTGATTTAAAAACAGGAGAATAATACATTATGTTATTTTTAAATCAGAAGTAACGTAACTGACAAAACTTTATCTTTCCCAAAAAAGACAATCAATCGAAATAACAAAAAATATGAATAATGAATTTTTAATATACTAAAAGTTACTGCATACTATTATTTAGGTTAGGCAAGGGAAACTACAGTCCATACAGCCATGTCTTCAGTAAGTACTTTCCCAAAAATAAATGAGTCTTACACTTAAATAAGTTCAAATTTTTTGTTTGAGGGGCTTTGAGCTATATTTTAATCTGTAGTGGTTTTATTTTTAATTTGGTTTTGATTTGTTTTTTTTCTATGTAGGTGACATTGTTAAATCACAACTTTTATACTAACTATTACCATACCCATACTTGTAAAATGTGCTGGCGTCTTACAATTTGTTATAAGTTTATATTCACAGAAGAGCGATAACCGTGAGAACGTGAACCGCACAATCAATCACAGATTAACCGTATGTATATTATTTCTCGTACCACGCGTCGATCCGAGGAGCATCCATCATACTGTAAATCTGTGAGCTTACTTAGCAGCGACAGGATCGGGGAATTGAGCGAAACACCCAATAAAATTAATATGAATACCTAACTAACTGAACTACCTAAGATTCCGGACATACTTGCAGTTTGGTTCCATTATAATCAAAGTCCAGATCTGATGGTGGGAAGCATGAAGAATCAAGTGAAGTCTTCAAAGTTTCTATACATGCATATAGCGATTTTGGTGTTTTTATGAACATGAAAATAATTTCATTTTATTGAGTATATCCTGAGGCAGTCCCGATGTCACCAAGCCAGGATTTGGTGATGGAATCCTAGGGAAATCGAGGTCTGGCCTGGTGAATTGCTTCGGCAGAACCTAGGTCACCCCCGCAAAGGTCAATGGAGTTTTAGTGGGTATTCCCAGTGCCAATTTCATGAAGCACAACCCCACACACACACCCGCTGCTTAGCCGGTGGCGGGTCCGTAAACAGATTCCTTGACAAAAAAATGAAATCGAGGGCAGTCTTCAAATCTTATGGACACGTATCACGTGTTTCATATCTTTAAAAGGTATTCGAGTATTTATCTAACGACAAACAGATAGCCAAGTCTTTATTATTAAACTATCTGTAACATACATAAATGTATAACTATATTACACAAAGAGCACAGCTGTGTTCTAAGTTCAAACATTTTCGTGTAGCAAATGCAAGTCAGAGTTTCTACAAAATAACCTTATGATGTTAGTGGGTCCAAAGCAATTAACATTAATTGAACGGAACAAACAATTGGCTAAGTCGGTACAAGTTCAACCTCTGGCCACGTTTGAACTAAGTTTAATTTTGTTCATTTGATACAGTACATTATAGGAGTAGTGACGACAGATTTAGTTTTTAAAATGTTCATGATCACTCAGTAAATTTTTTTGAACCATTTGAGAAAAGCTGGGTACACCTAAAAGCTCGATATTTGGGAGCCATACGAGCTCTCTGATAGAAACCTAATGACTGTGTACTCTTTTGCAATTCTTTATTGAGAAATAATGAAACCGAACAGTTTTTGAAGAGATTGATAACTGGTGATGAAAAGTGGATCACGTATCACAAGAACATGCGAAAAAGGTCGTGGTTAAAGGTCGGTCAGGCTTCACGGACAATGGCAAAACCTGGGTTACCTCGCAATAAGGTGATGCTGTGTCTATGGTGGGATTGGAAAGGCATTGTTCATTATGAGCTTTTACCGCCGGGAAGAACCATCAATTAAGATCTCAAATTGAACAGCTGATGAGATTAAAGCAAGAAGTTGATAGAAAGCGGCCAGAATTGATTAATAGAAAGGGTGTGTCAAGGGTGTGTGTAGAAGGGGTGTGTGTGTGGGTGTGTCACGATAGACGCTAGACCTCATTTATTTTTAGCCTCTCAGAGAAATTAAGAGAGTTTGGCTGGGAGGTGTTAATGCATCCGCCATATAACCCCTTTGGATTTCCACCCGTTTCGGTCTCCTCAGAGTTCTTTAGGCAGTGTCAGGTTAACATCAAGAGAGGACTGTCAAAACTACTTGTTGGGTTTTTTGATCAGAAGTCCCAAAATTTCTACAGCAACGGGATCATGTCTCTACCTACAAGATGGCAGAAAGTCTACGAACAAAATTTACATTTAATTGCAGTATATATTTGCCATGTATATTGTAATTAAATGACAATAACTTATTATTATAAAATTCTTGAATTTTCAAATACAATGCGAAGAAACTTTTTCCCCAAAATGTTATTAACAGGAACAGTAACAAACATTACGTAACTGGGATAGTGGTTTTGGAATTTTAAATAAAAATGACATTTGGACTCTTATTAAGATTGAGCATAAGGTCTAGTTTTGCAAGTTATGATATATTATTTTGCAATTTAACAGAATTTTACAAACCTTTGCTTAAATGCTTTTTATCTGTCTTCGTTATCAGTAATTAAGGATAAAAAGAAATAAGTATCCCATAACTAAGTTATTAATTTAAAAAGTTATCACTTTTTGCAAACTCAATCTTCATAGAGTGACACTTAATACCTACGTATTTATACATACTTTGACTTAACAGCATTATTTTCTCATTCCATTTTCTACCAGAAAATTTTGTGACATTTAAGATTAATGCGCTTAATCACGAAGCAGTCGCTCATATTACTTAGAAAAGTGTACCTAACCAACTGTTAGTGACTAATCTAACCATACGCCAACGCATAGCATACTCAGTAAGCGTTCAAAATAACAATAGAAAACTGACGAACTTCACTTCACCAAAAACGTCAACAAAAATTCAATTTACATTTACCCTATTTGTATAATGTATGGGCCAATAAATATAGCAATGTGGTAATATGACATATGCTACTTGAGATCGTATTGAGTAATGTGATTTTTATTATGAATTAATAAAAAACAATTGTAGAATCATATGATTCAAGACTTTTTTTTCTAGGGGTATTCCATTTAGTGACCTATTCGGCTAATCAGCGGGCATTTTGGGGTCGCCCAGTGCCAGAAACAGCACTGGGAATTACCACTTGAACACTCCGGTAACTCTATCGCCCTTCTCGGGGATAACCTGGGTTCTGCAGAAGCAATTACGCGGACCAATCCTAGGCTACATTCAAGATAACCCGAGAGAGAAAGAAGATAAACTGCGAGAATCTTGTAAATTTGGATTTGCCTGTTACACTCTATATAAGATGACCCTATTTTATCTCATATATCATAAGACACAAGCGTAAAGGATTTACTATAAACTTATCCTGATTTATAGATTTAGTTCGTAAAGGTCTTTCTATAGAAGCAGAGACTACGCGTCGCTTTGAGCTTACGGCTAGTCCATTAAGACATTTGATTATAGTACGTTGAGGCTATTAAAGATAACAAAGGCTTTAAGGTAAATGGGTAAATAAGAGATCTAAGTATATAAGTTTATATACATTTAAAGAATCAAGTCCAGTGAAAGATACGTGCTATGTTAAGCGTCGGTAAACTATATATTTAAAAATAATTTTTGAAGAAACTGAGAGCATTTTAAAAATTAAATCATAAAATCAATAATAACGGAATCAGTGATTTTTTTTTAACCGCTCACTTATCTACTAATACTACTGATAATATAACAACAAGTACAATAATTACTCAATAAACAATTTTTCTTTCTTTCTTATAGCTTAGCTTTCACACGTGCACACTTTTAATAGGTGAAACATTACTTACCTGGCTTTAATTCGGGCTAATAATTGAACCGATTTATTATCACGCACATCTCCCGAGGTAACAGAATTGTTGTCCCTTTTTAGTTTGCCTTCCTCTCTCTCTTTAAATCTTTAGGTAAATGTGAGAGGCGAGATGGAATTTCTTATTTGACGCAATATATCGTATCTAAAGGTTTCAATAAATTTATTGTATACGGTAGAACGACATAGCATGGATAGCGACAGTGGCAGGTTGGTTTCTTTGATTTTTTCTGGATATCAATTGAATACGTTTTTCACTAAAACGGTTTTACCAATGCTTATAAATGAAGGTTTTATTTATAAGATCTCACGAACACGCTTTTGATTTCAGTTGTTTCTGTAACCACTTATTTGATAATAGTATGGTGTTTTTTTAATAGTTTTATGAAGCAATAGCCCACCCGCCTTCGCTATATCGCATGGTATACAAAACGTGGTATAAAAAGTGCTAAGGCTTGGAAGATGAACTAAATATGTAAGTTTCCTAACTAGCATCAGCCGTAGATCTACGCCGGGTTTTGGTTTTGTAACCACCTGGGTTTGTAACTACGGCTAAAAGCTACCTTAGAAGCATTAATAAAAAGAAGTTAATGATTAATATAGAGGCGTTTTCGGTGTAAAAAAAAGTCGTTGATTTTGAGCAGAACGTGCGATTACAGCCATTTTATTAATGTCATTTGACCAAAGAGATCTTACTTCATCTGTGGGTCTAGCACGAATAATTTGCGAAAAAGTATTCGTATCGTCATCGTAAACAATTTGTATGAGAATCGAGCAGCGTCTCTACCGCACGTAAAAGGAACTAAATTTGGAAGCACGAATTACTTTCGTATCGTTATAGTATAGTAACGTAAAAGTAACTTAAGATGTTTACATTAACATAGCGCATATTAGCGAGCACGAATAGTTTTTTGACGTACGGTATCGTGAAAGACGTTAGCTGGCTATCGAGAATTCACGAATATTTATTCACGGAGAATTTGTTGGTGAGAAAACTTGCGTCGTGGAATTAAAATAGGTTTTAACAAGAATTTGAAGTGTTAGAGGTGTTGGTTAGGTGAATATTTAAGTATATTATATCATAAAAATTCAAAGACCACGGAGATTTGAACGTAATGCATTATATTATTATCTGGCAATGAGATTAATTGAGAGCGCGGATAATGAGCAAAGAGGAACTAGGTAAGTATATATTTATTATAACTTTATTTATAATGATTATCCTAATGATTTTACTATTTCTTTTTGCTGGAAATTTCTTATTTAAATATATTTTTACAGAGATATCAGTCGTAGGGCCAATAAGAGAAAAACATTGAATTTATTAGATATCAGTGACACGGAGTTCAGAAATAGATTTCGCCTTAATAAAGAAGCATTTCGGTTTTTATGTACAAAACTTCATCAACATTCAGCGTTAAAATCAACGAAAAGAATAAGTTTAGAACTCAAGGTAAGATAACCCAACATGAAAGGGAATAATTATTAATTAAAGCAAAGATAAAATTAATGTAATAATCCATTATTTTAGGTTCTTTATGCGTTATCTTTTTATGCTACTGGCTCCTACCAAAGGCTCGTGGGAATGGCGAAACATTTGGGCCAAACAACAGTCAGCAAATACGTAAGAGAAGTGAATGATGCACTCATTGGTCGTCAAATAATGAATTCGTTCATAAAATTCCCCGAAACTAGAGCTCATGGAGACGCAATAAAAAATCAGTAAGTGTTTTGTTTTCATTAATTGAAATAGTTACGTATTGATTTAATATAATACTATTATAATTTAGGCAGTATCTAGTACTAGTGCGTGTGTGCGTAGTTGTTGTTGTTTGCCATAATTTAATTAAGCATTTACTACTTTTCAATTTATAATAATGAATAATAAATAAAGTATATTATTACGAATTTCTAAATTACAGATTCTACTCCAAGTTCGGCTTTCCTGGGGTCATTGGATGTATTGATTGGTGTCATTTTCATATTTTTACGCCGAAAAAAGAAATCGAGCATTTATTTTCTCGTAGAAAACACTTCTATTCATTAAATGTCCAAATGGTCTGTAATGTTTGCGCTAAAAATGACAATTGGAAAATAATTACGATTTTCTCTATTGGAAATATTGGTAGGCACAAACCTGATCACGCCTGTTTTTTCAATTTCTCTAGCTGGTATGTACGCTTTAAAAAAGTATTTATTCAAAAATGTATCATTACTAATAAAATTATTTGCTGTGATTGCTTGTTTAAATATGACTGCAAGTTTTTTTGCATTAAAAAATAAATCCTCACCCACATTTTTGTCCCTTCCCTGTCCCTCTAAGATGTAAGACCTTTTTCGAGGAGGTTCTCCCAAAGAATCCCCGCCCATTTTGTTAATTTATACACTATTTAATGTATCGACAAGTTAAAACCAACAATTTATAAATTAGAAACAAAACTTTTCAGAGAAAACTTTAAATTGACCGCTTCATTCAATGTTCCCGCCAAAAGTCCGAATATAATCACTGGTGCGCGAAAGTCAAGTAGGCCGTTCGGAAATCAAAAGACCCACCAAATCTTTCTTTTGAATAATTCAATAATTACTTGACAATTTAGTGTTACTATAGAGAGTTACGGCCAATTAATTTTATATATTTCGTATTCTTATTTTTAATGCATATACATGTCCATTACGAAATATATTTTCTTAGTTTTAATTAACAATACTACATCATCTCATTTCAGAACGCATCATTTGTTCTTTAACTATTTTGCCGGTCCTAACATTGTTTACTTTAGCATGATGTCACCTGCGTGATACTATCGAGTTCACGTTACGATGGCGAAGGTACTTCGTGCTAAGGACTAGCGTTGTTCCGCGTAAACGTCTCGTGGACACGAGACGTTTACGTTACGATTTCACTTCAAATTCGTGCTAGCGCTACTGATTTAATGTAGTTCACTCTCAACCTAACCATACAAATATTAGTTTTATCAGAAAACTAACGGGTACTACATTAATCAGTCTGAGAGAATCGATTGTTGTTACAAACACAAATTTTCTTCTCTTGTAATGTCAAATGGGTTGTTCACCTCTCAACAGACACCCTTCAAAAACCCTTCATATGACTTAAAAAGTCATACTTCATAGCTTAAATACAATCTAGACTGAATCTTTGGAAAATATGTCTTATGTTGTGATAATAAAAGCTATTTTCAAGATCTAACTAAATATAAACTTTGTGAACTTCTACTTAGTAGATTAATTCATTTCTTTCTCAACATTACATTGAAATGTCTCGTCTTTTTCTTTTACTTTTTCATTTGTTATTTAAGGGCTGATTAAAATACCGAAAGGTCATCCAAATTTGATTATAACATATTTATTACAAATATTAAAAAAATCGTCATGCACACATATACACATTTGACAACTAAACGAGATTATGGAAATTTAAATTAATTTTTCATATTTTGTTGTAACAACCTCCTCTTATTTGATGTCGGTTAAAAATAGAAGAGTTTTAAAGATCGGGTAGATTCAATTCTTTATTTCACCGCTTCATAGTTAAATATTTTGTAGATCTTAAGAATATTATTGACTCTATTGACCCTGGCCGGTACAACTTAATTTAGGATAAACAGGAGAAAGGTAGATTACAACATATGAAAATACTTAGTAGATTTAAGTGTATATAATTAAGAGTTTTAATTTGTATTATGATCAAATTCAAACCTAAAAGTCATCAATAATTGTATATATAATATTATATTCGTTTAAAATATTAATTATAAAATTGTTTAGATTTATATGTCAGTGTGTTTTTAAATGTCAGAAATAGATTTTATAGGATTTTTTATTTACAATTGTTTGTACATTCATAAAGCATTACTAATGACATTTTTTGTACCCAACCCAACGTGCCCCTTTCTTAAGCGGGTCGAGTGGGGTTTTTAAAATAGACAAACAAAAATAAATTAAACTTAAAACAACATACTTCTCTTTTCGAGATTATTTTTTCGTATTAAACTTTATAAAAGCACACTGTCCTGAAATATAATAGTATAAAATTATTTTAAACACAAAAGATCCCATTGGGTCGACGTGCTCCGGGAGTAATCCTGGCCCTACATCAAGATAAGATAAGATTTTTAATGACACAGTTGACAGCCCTAGTTTGTTGCGAACATTATTCATCACAAAACCACTAGAACCTACTAGAAGTATTGGCAACCCGTGACGTCATGAGGCGGTAGAATAATAGAAAAAGGAATAAGTAGGCCTAATTCATACAAAGGTACCGAGCGCAGCTTGTTTGTGTGCCTGTTATATCTACGCATTTTTGCACGCACACAATGAGGAAATTTATAAGTGCTAAAAGTGCTTCTTGCGATAGCATCGTATTAACTCCGCGTGACCTCTTACCGTCTCCTGCCGCTCTAATTAATTTAAGTATATTTATTTTTGAAGCTCTAAGTTGGCTTCATATCGATACAGAAAATATTGTGGTGTTGTTATGTTACAAAATAACGTTTATATCGATAAAATGCGACTAAATTTAGTAAAAGCTGATTTAATTATTTTTTCACATAAGATAAATTTCTATAAGGCCGATCAAATATGCGCTGCGTACATCGTCACTTTAAATCCGCGATGGCTGAAGCCACATCACGACATGAGTAGACTATTATTGCTTACATGGGTAGTAAGCCTGCCATTTCCTTTTATTGTGGTAGAATGGGTTCAATTCTCTTTTTTTTTTGCCACAGCCACGCATTGTTACTGTCACTGAACTTCCTACATGTTTTCGTTTCAAAGTTGCTGTTCTGTTTACTAAAATTCGTATAAGAATTTCTTTAAACTTGTGTAAGCAACTATAAAGTCTCTAAGCTATTGATAGTATATACTCATGTATTATAATAATCAGACCGACGTTTCATACATAACATATTCAAAATGAGTCAACTTAATTTGTATGCTTACTACATTCTATATTCGTAGACTGTAATTTATAAGTCAATATTATTATGTTAATATTTAGTGAACAAGATTTTGAAATACAGAAAAGGTTAAATGTATTAAGGTACGTTTATTTCTTTTGAAAAATAGTTGATGAATATTTATTATTAAATTGCCACCGCAAGCAAGTGTTCATATAATACAACATTAATTAAACTTATTTTCATCATAGTGAACTCTACATTGATGTCTCTCTTTCTCTCTCTCTCTCTCTCTGTCTCTATATGTGTGTGTGTGAGTGTGTGTGTGTTATTTTACATAAGACTGTATTATGAAATCTCTATAGGTTTCTTTTAGGTATCTATCTACGTTTCTAGTTTTGTTAATGCGCCATTAAATTTTATTCTACTCATAAACATAATTCAACAACTCATGGGAAAAAACCAGCAATCGATATCGATAACCGTTAATCAAAGTTACAATTATTAAAACAAAAATAGGAAGACATCGGCTTTCAAATGTACACATGAAAAAGCAAAAGATTATTCACTTCGAAGCAACCACTAGTCATTGTCATGATGGTTGAGTTGACTCCAATTAAATAAATCCGTACTGTTCATCCATGGCCCGCTGAGCTCAAATAGATACGTCTGAGCTAGAAGCTTCGCTTATATTTGTGGAAAAGTTCAAGTCTAAACTTCTTTCATTAAAATTATTATTTCTCCGCTTATGTTGAGACGCTAGTCCAAAGAAGTAAGCTTATTAAGTAGCCGTCATTTTGAATTAAACCGATGAATTTCAAAATCTGTCTGGGTCTGCAGTTTCCAGACTCGATATCAGAATATGAAAAATTAGCCGCCATTATGAACTTTTCGGTTATTTTACTTACTAACAAGATCCCCCAGTGTATTTACGAACAGATGGCTTAGATTGAAGTTCAAAGACAAAGTTGAGTGAAATATTTTGAATTAGACATTGCTTTCATAATTTCAAATCTATGTCAGTCAAAGTATTCAGTCTAAGTACATTACACACTATTATGAAAGCCATTATTGAAGAATATAAAGAATATAATTATAATACTGAAAAGTATAAGCATTCGAATTAAATACTTGCAAAACTTCCAGCTATTGTTGACGGTCATATAATTTTATATATATATACAAAACTATAATACATAGTCTACTTATATATATATCATATAGTTTTACATTACATTATGTAAAACTAAAACATTAGCTTCAATGATTACACGCGTATACACTAACGCACACACACATAAACACACATGCACCCACACATTTAAGACACCATTCACATGCGATGACTGACTTGTTTTGTTTTATTGTTTTTTTCTCTCTCTCTTTTTGTTATGTTCTTGATTGTCAATTATTTGATTGTTAATTATCACTTATTTAAATATGTATTGATATATTTTGATCAGCTACCTTCTTTACTTCCTGATACCTTTTTCAAAAATATAATGTGTTTCTTTAATTGGTTTATGTTTATGTATATTCTGTATTTATAAAAAATGCTGTTGAAACAATGTTTAATTAAATAAATAAATAATCACAATGATATTTTTTATTTTCCACAGTCTATGGGACAGATTGTCTGTGATACCGAAAGACATGTACGATAACGAAAGAAATGCGGCAGTAATTTTTGAAATATAATAATGGGCTTGCTCTAGATCTCACTTCCTCGACGAGATTAAAAGGGATCGAAGATGTAACTAGCTTACCCGGAAGGTGCCTATTTAATATTACTCTGAAAGCCAGGTTATATTTAAATCCCTTAGCCATTCCAAGAAGAATATCGCTTCGTGTGGATATTATGGTATCGACCAACTGGACGAGGCAGCGTCCCGAGCCTCTGGTCATCCTATCGTTATTAATTGACATAAATTGCTTTAACAACTGACTGAATAAGATATGTATTACAAAAAAAGTAGTTTTTTTGGAAATCGCATTTAAAGATTTTTAGCTTATTTTTGAATAAAATTCTTATTATTTAAGTTATAAACTAAGCTATTATGATTATAGCAATTAAGTACTTAATTATTCCTAAGTCAGTTACACTTTCAGTATGTTTCTCTTGCATTGTACACTTAACAAAAATTTTGCCTTGAGGCTTTATATTAGTAATTGGCCTTAATTTAGTCGTTCTGTGTTATATACATTTGTATCAGCTGTTAGTTCTCCACAAAATTGTAAAACGAAATAAATATACTACGTAGTTTCCGTGTTTAGTTCAGTGAAGACTCTCTATTTCAGAGGAAGGAAGGTCATTACCCATGCTAGAAATAAATAAGGATTATCACATAAATGGGGTTACATTATTAAAAGCTGTGATTATAATTAATATATATTTATTATGAAACTGCGTAAAACTAGTAACACGAGCAGATTTTAAATTAAGAACGTCAATTTCATCGTTGAAGATATCTCAATATTTCATAAAAAGTTAACATATATTTTTATTATTTATCTTTCATCGAAATGAGTCATCATAAAATCGATAACGATTCTACCAAATCATTGTCTTGAGCAAACATGCGATAGTGTATTTTAGTGGAAAATACTGAACGCATGTTAAATGTCGTGAACCCAAGTTGGGTTAGTGCATCAGCAACCCAATAAACAATATATTTAAATCGACAAAGAAAACCGATAGAGATGTATTTCCATTTGGTCGAGGAGGGGGGGACAATAAATAGCTATTCATAGTAATAGTCTAATATAATTAACCTTCATGAATATAGCAAAATTGTTAAATACATCTGGGTTGGGAAAAGCCAGAAATGTACTTAAATTTATTGGGTTGGAGATATTAATTTTGGATACGTTCTCATACAGATTTAAGTTCATACACACACTCCATTACACTTCAGACACTCCAAGAATATGTGGTTTACTATGGTCAACATATGTTATTCAATAAGATAACTATTTCAAAGTAAAACGAAGTTATTCTCGAATAAGCAGTACCAATTCAATAAGAAACGTCTCGGAAATGAATGAATCGGAACAAAGTTACACAGAATACAAACTTATACCAATGTTACTATTACAAGGAATACAGGAGTCTTGTAAGAGTTACAGTGTTTTTTATTTAAATTCAAATGTCATTGAAACAACAGTGACAAAACATTGTGGCTTAGCAAATGACACCACGTGATGATAAGCACTAGAGGAATCCATATGTGAAGATAGTGCAGCATTCGATATATTGCCCTAGCCACCCTAACCTTGCCGGCCCAAAAAGACTGGAACAATTGTTATTAGTAAGTTATTATAAAGTAAATTCAATATAGTAATGTTGAATTCCGATGTGGGCACTGAGCAACCTTATATAGTTATATTTAATCAAGACGACCGAGTGCGATGGATCGTTCAGAACCGTTTGAATAATCCGCTGAATAGGAAGGTATATCCTAATGATCAAATTCAGCGAATTTAGCATTAAAGTAATAAATACGGAGTCATCTTTGAGTTAGGCAGCAAACAAGTTAAATACTATCGAAAAGTTCGCATTTAACATTAAGATCGTATTACGATTCGATTCAATAGGTAGAGACCGTTGGAGCTGCATTCTACATTGCAAATGGTACTGCGTCAGATTACGTAATTGCATACTGGCCATTAATTAAATCAAAATTCCCAATTTACTCCTTTCCCCCTCACTTCAAGCACAAAGAGATATCGTGATTAGTTTCGAGCGTGGAATTCTTTGTCAGCACAAATATTCCCACCTTCATAAGATGGGCTTCATTAAGAGGCGTGTCATGGCACCCATTGAGCCAGCAGGTAGAGGTACCTAGGACAGTATATCGCATGCTGCACTAGCTATCTTCGCATATGATTTTGTTAAAAGACTACGATAGTAAATAAGGCCTTTTTTCCTTGAAAGGAAATATCGAAATTATGTAACTTTTAGTTTGACATTTTAGTCTATGTTTTGCTTATTTTATATCCACTTTTATGTTAATGTAGAATAATTTAGTAGGAATATTTGAAAAACCTTAGCAATAGATTCTCTTAATGTATTAAATACAGCCTATTCAAAATCATCGAACATAAAGCCCAACAAAGCCTAAATGGAATAATTTATCTCATTACGCCGCGCTACCCAGACACTTGCCTATTGTCCGACAGGCCCGGACAACGGAAAAGTAACCAGCGGGTCACTCTGGTGTCTGACATTGGAAACGTGCTTATTGCATTCTTTATTCAACTAATTTTCAGTGGCATTAATAAAGTAAGTAAAGTTCAATTATCAATTATTTTTATTTAAATCAAACATCAAAGTTTTGTCTGTTGTCCTTAGTTTGTATGGCTACGTTATAGCGCAAGGAACGACGGAGAAATGGTTGATAAGCGAAAAGTAGTACAGTGTAAAAACTGAGCAAAGAGACGATATTGAAAAGTCACTTTACGTAATGCAAAGCCACGCTTACAAACTTCATAAGTCGCATCAGTATATATGTACCGACATGACACAGTCGGGCCGCGGTACCCGAGTGATCTTCCCTTTTGGTTAGGACCAGCAAAATCACAACAGTTTTAATTGTGAAAATGCACGAAGTGCTACTGAGTCTGTTCAAACTTTACAATTGCGAGGTTATCAAGTTTTTCCGAGCCACTCAAAGTTTTCTAAACCAATTATAAAATATAGTTAACCCGGTGAAATTTGTTTCACCAACACACTACCACTAACGCCATCTATTTAAAGAAACCCGAAGTAGTGATGGAAGAAAGGACAGTTGTATATTTTTGAATTTTCTTTCGGATTTTCCCAGTTAATAAAATTTTTAAAACACTCCTGAATGAAACCGAATAAATCATAATAAGATATATTCAAACAACGGAAGTTGTTTTGTTTTCTTCATCGAAACTAGAACGTTAGAACTATTACGCCAACGAGCGAGCTCCTTAGAGTGTAAGCTTTAACAAAATAAAAAAGATATCTAAGTCGTTGATAGTGCAGATCCAAGAATATTTCATGGGTAATATACGCGTATTTTTAACACCACACACATTTTTAGTCTCACACGGAGCGTTATATAGTGTAACTTGGTAAGATTCAAAATTTTTCGATTCTTGTTAAGATTCTTACAAGGTTAGTTACGATTTTAATGCTAGTTACGCAGATTTGCAGTAACCCCTTCTTAATGCAAATATAATTTAATAAAACATCATATTATACCTTTAAATAGAAAGAAAAATGTAAACGGTCCAATACTATTAGTCCTTGTGACCTCGCTGATCAGTTTCTCTAATTACCTGTGACAATTGAGACGTGAAATTTATATTTCTTTAAAATTTTCAATTCCTGGTAAATATTTTCGTCATGAATTTTTACTGGCATATTAAAACCATTGCTTCTTTTAAAAAGCTAACGTAACAGATGTAGTTGTTTTTATTGTTCCTAATTTAAAACAATAATTTCAATTACTCCTCCTGCTGCGTTTCAATAATCTAGCTACGGATGATTTGATTATGAGTCGTTGAAATTTGCTATAATATTGTAAATATGAAGTAGATCAAAATTTAAAAGCCTCCTTATTTAAACTCAGCATGTAAAAACTATTTTATTAAGTCTAATTTTAATAAGGTTTCACGTTTAATCAGAGTAAATACAAAACTAGTGTAAAAGTTCTAATGTTTCTAATTAAAACTGAACCTGGTGTAGTCTTTTGTTTTACAATAAAGAAAACTAAAAAATCTTCACAATAACCAAAAGAATTTCCTAAAGAGAACCCGCCGCAGTTTCGAAGCTTTGAATACAAGGCAATCCAATCGCGCAAATCTCATTTATAATTTGGAAGTCAAACGGTAAAAAACCTGAAAGGAAAACGGTTTTCCCATTACACAATTAGAGTCCTACTGTCTTTAAGCAATTAAGACTAATTAAAATACAACTCGTTGTACCCCATCTTACGTGAGGAGTTTTAAGACACAGTTAGGAATAAAAAATGGGACACTGACCGGTGAAATACGGAAACTTGGATCTAGATTGTTTTATTTAATAATATCTGTGCGAATTATTGGCGATGCAGGCGATGCAGAGATATCAAACACCTTAGTCGTTGTGATAGCGTCGTGACAATTCGTTGCTTAGTGCCTATTATATGTTGTACCATTTTGACATTATCTCTTCTCGTTTCATACTCAGGACACGCGTGCTGATCTACGGAGCCTTCATTCACTGTTTTCTCCGCGAAAAGAGATTTAGTGAACTCTTTCTTTGTCCCAGAGTCAGAGCGTGGAATTCATAAACGGCATATTCCCTCCTTTATAAAAATAAAATAAAAGAGCGGGAAAAGGCGATATGTCACATGCTGCACTAGCTTTTTTCGCATATGGACTTTTCCTACTGCATACCAGCAGGATCATATTTGCTATGCTTTTTATAAAAGGGAGACTTATATACCTAAAACATTTGGTAATATTTTGAAGAAAAATGTTAAACATTGTTAAATAATGTAACTTTTGACACGTTTTATAAGTCAGTGAAGTGGCTATTTTCTTATAAGGAAAATGGAATGGAAATAAAGGAAAATTATTTTGTTTTGTTCAACTTTCTACGAAATAAAACCAGTAGTGTCAATAAGTATTAGTCTCGCCCACAATATCTGTTAAATCAAAGCAAATAAAATTGATTTAATGAATAATATAGTTAACGTAGATGTAAGAAACATATTAAACAAAATATTGTTATTAAACGGCTGTTATTGGAAATAGATATTGTGTATAAAAAAGGAGTGTGGATGTGTACATATGTGACATCACAATACGTGTCTTATCTCCTTGTCTAGCACGTTTAAATGGGAGTAGTAAGTCGTTATTTTTTAAGTCGTAGTTAGCCCCTGGATGAGTTGTTACCGTACCATTTTCACTCACCAAAACCAAACCGCAGCTTGCGACTGTTATTACTTCACTTCCTACTATGTTTCTTCCATGTAGAAGCCGTGTTTTATCTTCAAACTGTCAATAGGAGCCTTTCTTAGTAAAAACGATACTCTCTATAGTAAATTGGCGACATTATAATCATATAAATATAACAATAGTAAATTTACATCATAATATTTTCCATCAAATCATTATATTTATACAAAAAATAAATAGCAATAAGTAATAACACTTGTATACCCACATTTCTCCTCAATTCCCTAGAATTTTCCTGTTTTTCTCCAGCTAAATAAATAAAATATCGTAAATATGATCGTAAGTACTTGGTTTTTTAATGCTTCATCAAAATAATAATTAAATTATAGCCTTTATTATATATTAATGAAGTTTTTTATAGGGGCTAAAATAAGATATTGCCCTTTTAACCCTACTGACCTCTTTGAGTTAAAATGAAACCTGCATGGTTTGATATGTCAAATTAAATTTTTTCACACACAGAGAAACAAAATTCTAAATTTAAAAAAAAACATTCGATTTTTTAAACTTTCAATTTAGAGATGGATACATCGGTTATTGAAATCATTCCTGATTATCCTACGTGGAACTAAATACAAATACAATGTGCAGCTTAATTATTATTTACAGTTAAAATGATTTCAATAACTCAAACAATTAATGCCGAACAATGAGATAGTTGACCAGACGGTTAGGTTAACAATTGTCTATTTTGGAGATAGGAGATGTTACCCTGGAATCCTGAGATCCTACAAGTGGGTTTTCCAACAACAATTATGGTGACATTTATGTGGTAATTTCGCATCAATTCTGATTGTCACCATAGCAGCCTTCCTGCGTGGACGAAATATAAAAGGATTTCTACGGCAAGCGGTTTTTGAAACGTTCAAATTAGGTCAGTTTATTTTTAAGTGATGCCTAAGTGAAGAAAGCCCCATCCACTTTGAAATAATAACGATGCAAATTAATATCAAGTACGTATATAATACCATTCAATTTAGGATTGTGTTTTTCAGACGCAAGATTCATAATAATTAGTGTACTTTCTGTGATGTACAAGTTGCGTACTTGTGAGAACTTAATGTGATGACACGCGCGTGGTATACAGCGCCAATACTCTTGTAAACATGTATTAAGATGTCAGGAAATGTTGAAATCTAATGGAGTAATTTTGTTACAATTGCATTACAGACAATTATTGAAACAATTTTTGATGGACTATGATAAAAATCAAATAATTTCCGGTCACAAGTTGTTCGAGTGTGATAGCCTCCTTTATCCGGTACACTTGAAAAAGAAGAATAATATACAGAAATATTATTGTAGTGAGTAACGAAAATTACCCAAATTAGGCAGCATTACTTTAAAGTTAGCAACTTGGAAATAGCCAAAACATAAATTATTAGACAAAAGATTCATTAATAAATTTTTCGTTTAACTAATTTGTTGGCGACTAGATGCCAACATAGAAACTCCTTTAAGTATGATTTTTTTTTATTTTTTTTGTTGCGTTGCCTTAAAAAAAACAACCGTATCCAACGGTCCCATCCCATAAAAAAAACAACCGTATCCAACGGTTGTTTTTTTTATTGATTCGATTGTTATTGAAAGATTATCTTGCAAACAACCGAGATTAAAGCTATTGTGCACTATAAAGCGACCTTTTATTATTATCAAATTAGTACAGTCCCCTCGTTTTCAAATTTATTTAGTAAGGCGTATATTTGAATGCTTTGTGGATCATTTACATGGTCCATGCGTTTTATGCTAATAATTTAATATAATATCAATAATTGACTAATTAGTATACATAACATCAATATATATATTTTTTGTTACAGGTACAGTCATGTGCGGATGTCTTTAAAAAGGTATTATTTAAAACCTTTTCATTGTGATGGGGATGTGTATATAATTATTGCACTGTTCCATCTCCAACATAACGAACAATCATATCTGGTATAACAACAACACAACATATCTAGTGGGTCTCCTTGAATTAAAAGAGCCTTGAAAAGGCATCTTATAAGCCAACAATATAGAGGTGAATGTTCCTGTTAGCCATCTTCGTATATAAGCTTCTCTTACCGTATAAAATTAATATTTATATCTCTTATCTCCGTTATCTAGTATCCATAACAAAGAGCTTGCTCTTAATGCTTACTTTGGGCTAGATAAAAGATGTGAGTGTGAGAAATATTATTTATTAAATGCTTCTTATACTTTTTCTTTCTATATACATGATGCTGATTTAGTAATTTAGTAATAAAAGCTGCGTGTTGTTAAATATTTAGTTTACATCAAACTAAATATTTAACTAATAATATGTAAAATTAATGACGATATTAACGTAAGCGTAAGTAATCAAGAACGCTGTGTGAAACATACATCGGTTTTGATTACTTTAATTTAAAAAACAAGCATTCATTAAAAATTGCTGTTTATTAAATTGTGTATTAAAATTGGCATACACTTTAATCAATTTAATGCATCGTATCCTCTCATATAGTACTGTTGTAATGGTGAATACATTTTTCAACTGTAATTAAGCACAGACGCAAAAAGTTGCCAGAAGTACTAGTAAGCTCTTCAATGTTTTCTGAAGAAATATTATGCTTACCTTATTTAAATGTATAAATGGCTCGTATTATAGACTCTTAATAACCTTCACTTACCCAATAACCTTGATAATAATGTTATCATAGGAACATTAGATCTAGAACTGAGTGAAAATTAAATTATATTGTTCTACCTGGTTACAATTTAATGCTATTTATATGATGAGGCAATCTGTTTGAAACCAGAGAAACAATTGTAAGCTCTTATAACTTCTTTAAATTCATCACATTTGAAAATTCATTGAAAATCTGACCACAATTCACATGAAATTGTTTTCACAAAGACCCAAATTTTTAAGTATTTAACATCATTGTTCAAGAACTCTAGTTAAAGGGGGAGATGAATAATTTGTATCGTGGAATATTTTAGTTCTATTGCTTATGTAACATTACTTAAAGTAGCATAGGCAATAATGGGATATGTATTTCATTATTTATTAAAATTCTTAAAGCTTTTTATTTAAGCTTCTTTTACAAAAATTAGTTCAAAACACCACCTGAATTTCGTCTTTGAGTGTTGTATTTAATTTCGTTGTCACTAGTTCCATCGCAGAACTCAATCTTCTTATCCGAGTTCAACAATTAAATTCCTACTAATAAAACAAAACATTAACTAAAAGCACTTACGTCGCAGCAGTTTCGAAAACTATTAAACACAAGCCACTGTTCTCTACGATTGTACACCGCCGCAAATTCAGTACAAAATAGCAATGCAGAAACTTCGCTTTTGACTCCGGTGAATCGACTATGACCGTATAATGGCGTAAATTGGTGTGGTATCATTACACTCACCACAAAACTGAACGCTTATATTGTGGGTATCCGGTGGGTGAACTATTTCCCATTTTACATACAATCATAGAAAAAAGTGTGCCGTTTTTACAATTCATAACTTAGTCGTGAGATGTATATTTTCTAAAAGTCTTTTAAGTGCTGTTGATTAATTGAATAAAAAGAAAGAGGCAGTAGACGCTTCCATAGTTTGAATATTGGAACAGAAACTGAAACGAAAGCATTCTAAAATTTAACGCACATTGTAATGTCTGACTAAACTTATATTTTAACGAGAACTAGACATTGTAAAATAACCACTACTTTACCGATTTCCACTGATTGATGGCTGGTGAAAATCGCTAAAATTACAAAGAAAAAAATTATGTCTATACGCACGAAATTCTCATCAAAAATTGTCTTAATTATTTGCTTCAAGACGCTCTCATACCTTTTAAAGTGATAAGGCTATGATTAATTACAGAATACTACTTACTAAACTTTACATATATTATCGATATTTTATACGATATATACTACTTCTTATCTGTTGCTCTCCAGAAAAGACTGTTTGACTTTCTGTTTGATATTATTTATTTAGGAGAACTAACAGTAGAACTTTCGATTTGCTATTGTCTTTGAAACGGAGTGTTATTTATGGATCCATTGTCGTTACGCTATTCTTTTATCTCGCAAATGAAACTATTACTTATTTCAATTGCGCTTACAATAAAACATGTTCAATTGTATCTGTTTTTGAATCGTTAATTTATTCGTTTTCTCTTCTTATACTGTATAAGTTTCTGCCCTTGATGTGTACCGTATTCTAGAGTCTGCAATTGCGTCGCCTAGTGCATATTATTGTGTGTACCATGGAGAGTGCTCTGAAGAGCTCTTTGACATTATCCCTCCCTCTTCTTTCTTACGCAAGAACACGCGTTCTGATATACGGAGTCACTCTTTACCTGTCGCGTCTACTTTACGCACAAAGAGATTTCGTGACACCTTTCTCTGTCGCACAGCTGGAGCGTGGAATTCATTACCGGCAAACGTATTTCCTTCATCGTACAACATGGGTTCCTTCAAAATAGATGTGAAAAAGCACTTTTTGGGGTGGATGTGGCTATGGCAGTATGTCGCATGCTACACTAGCTATCACATGTGGACTCCTTTACTGCTTATCATCAGGTGGTATCGAGTCATATGTTCGGCCTTTTATAAAGAAGAAATCTAAACGTAAATAGAAGTATATAAGTAAAATTTTTATAATAAATAATACTCAATAACAATAATTCTTAAAATGTCTTGATTCGATTTCATTATTAAGTTACTTATATAACATCTTTTCCCTCCATCTCAATCTGGACGAGTAACAAAATTAGTTTTTTGTCTAAATATCTGAAAGGCGAGAGACCCGACAGATTATCCGATTGAAACACAGATCTCGAACGACGATGAACATTGGAGAAATAATGAGATTAGTTAGATTTTCTTTGATACTGAAGATCGGGCGGAGTTTCAGGAAAGATGGATAAATACACTTATCGAGTGTAGGTATATATAATATAAATAAAGCTATTTGATGCTAGTGCAGATACCGGGACTTCGTTTGCTTTGAGAATTGAGTTCAGAGCCTGAAACAAAATATGTTTTCTGCATTTATATGTGTTTTAGTCTCTCTTATCTAGAATTATTATAGGATTTTTTTTATAGGATTTTTGTATATCTCACACAATTCTTGACCACTAAATAAGCAAAACGTAGTTGGAGCATCAGTTTCTATTGTTTCCGTAAACAACTTAACATTAACTCTAAAAAATAATTTCGTAGTCAAGCGACTACGAAATTATTTTTTAGAGTTAAAAACAGGATTCAATCACAGGACAAACTAAAAAGCTTTAGTTTGTCCTGTGATTGAATCCTGTGTATTAGAACGTACGTTATTATTTTTATCCCTACAAGGGTGGAAAATTACTGAGTTTTTTGCCTGTTTTGTCCAAAAGAAACCCTACTGGTGCTAAGCGAACTTCATATTATAAATAACTAGATTAAATAAACAATTGAATATTATATATTTGTGCAAATAAATTGGGTGTTCTTTTCTTGAGTTCACTGTCTCAAACGACCGTTAAATCCACGAAATTGAAGTTACGTATACGCTGATTTATATTCTACTTGCAGAGAAGAATGTTGATATTACAGTGAAGCTCTCAATTGTATTGTATAGTGCTCTATTACTTTTACAGTGCGGAGACGATAATTGGGCCTTACTAATAATTGTATACGCACTGTATATTTAAACAGTGTCTTTTGTTTAATTTTTAAAATGTAATTCAAACGAACGTAATAAATCTCTTTGTTACTACACAAATCTTTTACAATAGTTACGATTAGAATAAGTTTTTCTTAAGCACATGAATTCGAATAAGTTTTTCTTAAGCACATGAATTTTTAAAATGTAATTCAAACGAACGTAATAAATCTCTTTGTTACTACACAAATCTTTTACAATAGTTACGATTAGAATAAGTTTTTCTTAAGCACATGAATTCCATTAAAAAGACAAGAAGCAAATAATTTACAAAGAAAAAAATGAAGTCAGTCTGTTCCGGCGTCTTAGACACCACGATGCTGATTTTCCATAGAGACCTTAGGCGTGGGAGAACGAAAATGACAGTGTTAATTAATTTCCAAGGTTTTCTACAAACACAAACAAAATTTGTACTTACTAGCAAAGACTTAAAATTAAATATCGTCTGTATACGTGCTTAAAACATATTATGAAGTCAAATCCAATTTAGAAATAGCACATTTCTATGAAGATTGAACGATTATTATACATACATACACACACCTCTATCTACACGTGTGTGTGTAGAATAAAATAGAATACAAAAATGTGTTCTATATTGTCTCAATTGCATATCCCATGAATCATGATTCAAACAGATATTGCTGACTATTTAACATAAAGACTGTCGATTACATCTCGCTCTATTCCATAGATATCATAGAAAAGCGGACGTATTCCTTGAGTGGCTAATGTGATCTTTTTTGGCACATTTGAATAGACGTGTGGTATGATGTTTCATTATTGGAGTAACTTTGATTGGTTGAGTGTTATAAGATAAATTTTATTGTGATTCTGTGTACAATAAATAGGTCTTCTTACATTTTCATGCATAAGTTACAACAGATTGCCATTTTCGGGCGTACAATATTAACATTTTGAAATATAATTTTTATTTAATTAGTACTATAATTTAATTTTATTACAATTTTTAAAGATAATTCCAATTATAGAATTCATTTAAATTGTAAAAGGTTTTTTTGTAATAGCCATTCTTTTAATTTTTGTTTGTTGTAAAAATTATGTTCATAGTAAGATATATTCCAAGGTAATTTCAGTTGAATTCAAGTGAGGCAGTATGCTGCACCTTGGAGTACTGTTCAGGTGTCAGCTTTAATATAATTACGATACTGACATAATCTTCTTAAAGTTTTTTTCTTTTCAGTTGTTTTATATATCCTATGAGTATTATTATTTGTGCGAACATCAAGCTTTTATTTAAAAAAACAGTGAAACGTTAAAAAGGATTAATGTGGATAATAAAACAAGTACTTTTTACATAAAAAAATACCTCATACCATATCCAATCTTACATTATGCTACGAAAAATTTATATCAAAATAGTTTTCGATATAGTAAACTTTTACTTTCTATTGCACCAAATATATATATACAGGTGGTATGCAGGGAGACTTGTATCTCTCTCTTCCAATTAAGTTTTTCAATACAAGTGTTTCTATTAACGAAGAATGTGATGAGAATAATCACAAAACTGAATAAATGATTTGAAAAACATTGAAAATTTCAATGTGGTTATCCATCTTAAAATTCAATTAAACTTTTATCATATTGTATGGTACAGTATAAACCTTTGCCTGTTTTAATTGACAAATAAATATATAGTGTCTTTAAATAAATATATGATCATAGGAAATACCACATAAAATATTTTAAATAGCTGGCCTATCTTTATTTTTTGTTATACTTAAAGCGAGACTTCTTAGTATATCATGTGGTTACAGTGTCCTGGTTACTGTAACATTGGGGTCTGTGATTGCTATCAAAATTTAAATCTTTGCCGTGTAACACGTGAAATCTTGTCAACGCCATTTTGTTTGTTTTGGTACATACACCACAGAGTTAATACTCAATTCGTATTAAATAATATCAAAATGTATTTGAGAAAAATGTAAACAAAATATTATTAATATTTTGCTTGTAAATCGTGATATTACCTCCATAAACGTTCGCGAGAGCGCCGTGCGGGGCGACGACCTCATCAATTGGGTGAAAGTGCGCGATTGTGCGACTATTGCGCAATGCGCCCGCGCAACCTGCGTACAAACGTCCTACTTCGCATTCGCGATACGTCCCTTGCAATAAATCAAGTTAAGGTAAACATGCTTAATTAGGATACACGTATAAATGCGATGTGGCATTGTCACAGATGTTTAAATAATTAAAAAGCTAGAACTATGACATGCGTTCTATTATTATATATTTATTTATGCTCAAATAACATAATAAAAAAAACCCTTAAAAGGGTGGACAGTAATCACAAAGGTTCTGCTTATTTCGCAGCGAAATTTATTGCAAATTAATTTAATCAAATTTGTTAACTCATATGAATCATCTATTAAGAGGTTGTGTGGGAGACAAATTAGATAACAGGTTAATATTATCGAAAATACTTAAACTTAAATGAAAGTACTGTGTTATAAAATATGATTGTTATATCCGAATTAGTAGATAATGAATATAAATTAAATAAGCTCATAATTTTATTAATTAAATGTAATAATTACTTACTTGTACCTATTACAAAATAGATACACAAAAAAACATAATTTATTGACACAACAAAATCTTATATTTGAATATTAAAAATAGAGATATTAAAAGGCCTAATTCTGAAGTACACTCTCTAGAGCTTAATTGAATCTCTTTGTATCAGTATGATTACAAAAAAGACAGCCGGCGTATTACGTGTCATTTAAAATATGTACTTAATTGTCGACCTTAAGGTCGTCAATTCGTCAAACGTCCTAAAATATAGATTCTAGGAAGAGCCTTGCTACATACCTTTTAAATCTGGTTCCTAAAATTATCTTAATTTAGGTAATTTCACAGTTCAAATTTTTGCTATCGTATTCCTATAAGATTTTTAGAGTATGTGTGTCTTAGATTTTATCCGTGTACCGTCATAATAAGGTCCAATATCTATATAACATCATAACAAATATCATTTCAACAATTTACAAAGAATTATTGATACATGAAGGCTCAGTTGCAGTAAAATTCTTAAATTCTATTACGTTCCCATTGTAAATAGCTTGTGTTCCAACCAGAACTTATTGCCGAAATATTTGCCAATTATTCGCCATTCCTCGCATCGTACAAACGCTGGTAAACCGTCGCCGATCGTGTAGTACGCATATACAACAAGTAATTTAACACAATTAATATTTTGGTGATGAGGCCTTGAGCCTGTGCAGCGCAGTGGTTATTAGTTAATTAGTTAAAATATATATGCTTAATAATTTTGATATCGTCACAATGCAATAATAAGCTCGTTAAAAGAGTTTGTTTATCATATTATTATATCTATCACTTTCATAATATCGTATCTTTATTCAAATTGTGGGAAATGATGCTGTCTTTAATAAATACTAAATAAAACTAACATCTTAAGCAATATTGTATCGAAAATTGTTTTTTTTTACCCAAATAAAGTACGTCAAGACTTTAAAGATTTATTAAACCGCACAAATGTGATTTACAATAGAAGCTTAATCTTAGACAAGAACAGTTAATAAACCTTACTCTTGATTCCTTTGCTTCAAAATAAAGAAATTCGTTGAAGACTAACTCTGTTGCTGGTTCAGTGGCTGTCTTTGTAAAATATGTTCTAAGTTGTAGTCTGAAAAGCTTAGATTGTTTTAAATAAGAATACAAAGACATTTCTCTGTTCAAAACTGTCAAGTGTAAATGGTTTTTTTTCCAATCTCAAATAAGTTTGTGAACGGAATTCAATATTTTCTTTTTAGTTGTTCAGTTTCAATATATGGTTAATACATATATTAAAATCACAGAAAATTTTAAAAAAGATCTAGAAATTCATAGAGTTCTCTGAAGTCCTCGTACTGTTACTGGTGTATACAGTCGCTTGGATTTTTCTAGCCTAAAAATGTTCCGAAAACTTTAAAATACGAAAAAACAATGGAATATCTAAATAAATATTGCAGCCTTTCAACGAAAGGCTGCAATATTCAAGATATCAATATATCTTTAATTTATGATTAAAAACCTATATATAAGTGGTGCAAAACTATTCTGATATGACGAGGAATACATTTTATCTTCAGATTTGTGTAATGGGCCCTTTCTTTTCTGTTGTCATATAACTGTCTTATCCCATTTGTTGTATCTTTACCGATTTAACGACTAAGAATAATTTACCTGATTTCCCAATATCTACTCATTTCCAATCCAGGTTGATAAGAACCCACAAATGCACGCTCAGCCAACAAATTAAATGAATTGTTATGTAAATACTATTATTGTCTTTAGAATTCCGATATTTGAAGGTGAGTTTGTTCCAAATTCAAATATTCAATCCCATTTGAAAGGACAGTCGCACACAACGATTGTCTTAAAAAATTATAAGTCGATTTTTTATTTTTGCCGACACTTACCTATTAGTGCATGTAAATAAGTATTGTTATTGTAGGACGATAAGAGAAATAATGGTAAAATTAAGTTTGTTTGAGTTTTTACTTACAATGATTGTTAATGGAATGCTTAACATATCTTGACTGCAACTTGATGTAAAGCGCCAGTATAGGTGCCTCATCGTGATCGTGCAATTATCATAAAAATTAATAGCTAGCGTGTGAAATAAGCACGCTACAAATTTCACCAATTATCAATTTTTATCAATTATATAATAGTATAATTTATTATATATTAAGCGATCTATTAAACAAACCAAATACGTTCATATTTAATAAGTTCTAAACAGTAGTTATCAGTTTGTAATAAATATTTTATATTACAAAAATCACGTGTTATTTTTATGATAAATTTAACAGTTGTTTTAATTTTTTAGTATAAACATCCTACTCAAAATTGTGACAAATCTGTCAATGTCGTTATGGCGCGACGTTTTATTATCTGCTTTGCTACAGTGAGTGATTGGCCTAAAACAAGTAAACCTGAAACACATTGAAGCCGACTCCTGATTAGTAATTGAATTTACAATTGAAACTCGAAATAATGAAAGAGATCGTTTATCTTTTAAACAAGATTTGTTTTGTAAAGCGTGCCTAAGAAATTTATTCGATTACAAACCATTTTGAAGCATTTGCCAGCTTATGGAAGAGAGATTCGATTTTATTGTAGGTTAGGTTGTACGGCTCGTATTTAATATCCAGTAAATACATATACGACATTTGTGCACGCATTATTAATATTCATCTTTTTAAAATAAGCTGGGGAACCGTTGCAACCAATGACTTCAACGTTGTAGTGGGTGATATGTACAAACTCATTCATTCGTTACTTAGTTACGATAACGATGACGTCATGGTATGCGTCAAAGCACGTGACTTTTTTGTATCAGAGAGTTCTTATATATATAACATACCATTAATATCAAGTTATTCTGTTACCATTCTAGAGACAAGAGTGTTTCATCACCAACTATCTATATACGTCTCACTCCTGGGCTCAAACATTCCTACATAGGAGATTGTGCCATAGCACGACCACGCTGGCCCACTGCGGGTTAGAGGGCTAAAGTTGTTGCTTACCAACCTTACCCAATGTTTCTACAAAATTTCTTGCAATTTTTTGACCCATCTAACAAGCAACCAAGCAGAAAGTTTCTTTGGTAGCGTTATCGAAACCAGAGCGTTCGAGACACTACGACAGCGATTTCCTCAAGACAAGAGTGTTTGATTTCGCTTATTCCATTTAATTACAGTTGCTTCTTTTTGTTCATCCCGAAACACAACGAACTGCAACCACTGGGATCTTTTAACCTAGATTATAATAATGCGTATTGTCCAGGATAGACAAGGAGGTCTGTTCTTGTATTGATATATATATATTTAATTGTATATGTGTTAGCTCATTAATTTATTCTTGTCATTTCTGCTTTACTTCTTCTGATGGCCACTTTTTCTCCGAATTAATAATTAAATATATATATTAAATTATTAATATTTTTCTATATAAGCATTGGTTTCTTTCAAGAAAAACATGTTAGAGCTTAGGCCTGTTTTCGCTAAACGTTCCATGAATTCGTATTGATTGATATTTTATTCTAGTAAAAATGATGACTAATTTATAAAAATAATTTAAGCGCATTATACCTTTCAACTTAAAGGCTTCAAGGTTTCTCTGGCTATGAACCATTGCTTAACGACGTATAAAGTCGTAAAGGTAGCTTACTAAATTTGGATTTTATATGGTAACAATCTATCCGGACACTGTCACATCTGAAGATTCATACATGTTAATCATTTTATTTTAAAAATGATTTGTTTTTTACTCTGTGCAAATGTAAAATATAGAACGCGTCATGCGTCCCCGATCCGCCCCAAAAGAAATCCATACTTATTTTTTAAAGCTGTAGTTAGTTTGGCTAAACGGGCTAAACTATGAAACATTTCTTTTTGTGTTTAATAGTCCATTAAACTCTATAGGGAGAGGTTATCTATACTAATATTATAAATGGTAAAATTTTTGAGTTTGTAGGAAATAATCATAGGAACTACTGGTTGGAATTGAAAAATTCTTTTTTCGTTGGATAATCCATATCGGGGAATGTCATAGGTTATATAATATTTGTGACAGACCGAACTCAAGGGCACAACCGCGGGCAGTAGCTAGTTAAAATAAATTGATTTTAATATGCCTTAAGAGACCGCATCACCGCACGCAATAGTAATCGATAATCCGTCGTAGCTTCATACGATATTATTTCTATAATGCTAAGACAAATTATAAAGTTTTAATATACTCTCTAATGCGAATGGTGTAACTTCTACTAAAGCACTTATAGTTTGATATGCTTACAATTAAGTCTAAGAAGCATGTAGCCGTTATTCACTGGATGAGCTCCTGCCTTTATATTTAGGCCGTTCCTGGAGGTTTGTTTTATGGGATGGAACATAACATAAAAAGCAGCTGTCGCGTGAAAACAACAATGTATTATAAAACATAATTACATTATAATAAAGATCAATATTCTAAAAACCATGTCTTAACTCCAAAACTCTTAACTACAAAAACCTAGAGAAATCTAGGTTGCGTTAATGTGTTGTGGTTCATCTTCTCGTGTTGGGTTTTGGTGGCAACTTAGACGAGACCCCTGCTCCTAGCATTACAATTATTTAATGAGAACTGTGGAGCACTCGAAATTCGAGTATCGTCTTAGTATTATGACATCTTAAGAACTATATTGCACTGGTTAGATAATATTTAATATGATACTAGTATTTAATAATGATACCTGCATAAAATTATAATACCTTTACACTTATTATACAAAAAAA
The DNA here is from genome assembly GCA_943193645.1 of Acentria ephemerella. NCBI lineage: Eukaryota > Metazoa > Arthropoda > Insecta > Lepidoptera > Crambidae > Acentria > Acentria ephemerella. Next base: position 9,579,237 of record OW971891.1, read on the forward strand.
AAATTATTATAATATATATTATTAATTTAAATTCCGAAGTGAACGTAAATTGTTATTACAAAGTAGCATAATTTTGTATACATTTCGTAAAGTATTCTCTCCCTCTGCAAATATTAAAGCTATTTAAGATTTTTCCTATGAAAACCCCCGAAACCATTATATTTCATCGAGGTCTCGACAAAAAGTAAACATAATAAATAATGAAGCCAATTTCCTTTCACAGTGTATTACATAGCAGTAGGATTCTTAATTATACAAAAGCCCATATCTTACAAAGTTTATAGATATATAGTTCGTATAGGTAAAAAAAACGAAGAAATTCATTGGGCCAGCCCAACTCCTGGCAAGCTCAGAGGTCGGAGTGTCATCCGGCTTTTGTGATGTCGCGTTTTCATTTCCTCATGGATATGAAAATTTTTGTAACTTTGTATATACTTAAAAGAATTATCGTTTTTTAATAAGTATTTTTCATATCCTGAAGTGAACCAGTCCGTCTGCCAGGTCTTGTGTTTGCGCGATGAGTTCAGAATACTCCATTTGGAAGCTTCTTAATTTCCAACACTAACAGTAACTATAAAGCAATATCTAACTCCATACAAACCTACACTACGAGCAAGCAAACGACGAGCAGATATTGTTTGCTTCTCTGAGTCATTCTTTGAGTCGTTTTTTCTAGAATAGCATAAATTCTTCTCTATCTGTAAACTGTTCAAGACTGGGCAATGTCTGATTAAGACTTGTGGCAGCCCTATGCTAAAAATACACCCCCAGGCAAGCGCATCCAACCGTTAAATATGATTACTAAAAGATACAACACCAATTAAGATTCAAGCATAACTCATTTATTCATAGATATCCACTTTTAACATTTGTTATTTCTTACAATGACAGATTGACAATTAATTAGAATTATACAATAATTACTAAGTATAGCTTTGTAATCTTCTATCAAAAGTAGAAGAATAGTCTTGAGAACCACCTCGGACCTTGCGCTCTAGGCTCTGGCCTAATTAGACTGTAGATAAATCACGCCCTGTGACTGGGTACAGTCAAAATTATAGTGAAATTGACTATGTAGTAAGTAATAAGTATTTCTGTAATAGGTGTCATTTTTATATTAATTGAAGTAAGTAAATTAAGATTTCATCTCCACTTTACTCACCAAGAGATTTGGTGACTCCTCAGCAAGAGCGTGGAATTCCTTAGCGGTACACGTACCTATCCTTCATACAACACGAGTCCCACCAAGAGGCGTAAAAAGGCGCTTTTATACCAGCAAGGTGGTGGTGGCTAGGTTAGTATGTCTATGTTCGCATATGGACCCCTTGGGACACCGGTGAGACGGTGTCGAGTCATTTGCTGTGTTTGTACAAAAAATATATGTAAATTAAGTACAAAAGTTCGTTTAATTATGAACAAAAAAAGTATAACCAAGCTAGATAACTAATAATTACTAACTCCAGTTTTTTATTACATTATATTTATTTAGAAAGAATTATTTAGATTTTGTAGTTAAACATATTTTTGTTAGTAATTCACACTATTTAAAGTTTATTGTTTATCTTACGCCAACTTCATATGAATAAATTATAGTTTATTTTATTTCGTTCTCGTCTGAGAAGCCGTGATTGTCTTCATTGAGGGTTGGGAGCTGTTGTTGTCACCATGTCATCCAGTTCGTTCGTCGTACACTTCCATAAATCACCAATCGAACGTATGTAATAAATACTAAAAAAAACGAAAAATTACTTAAAATGAGAGATTGTACAAGAGTTCCTTGTTTTACTAATTTCTTTAAACAGACTTAACAAAATATTCGGAGAAATAAATTGATTAGTAAACGGAACAAATAAGGAAGGGAAAGGCAAAGGGGTTTGATAATGACCCGATTGACAGCTAACAAATGTACTTAATGAATCAGCTTGCAATACTTAACTTAAAAAATCTTGAATACAGGTTTGTATAATCTAGAACTCCAAATATTTAATGTTCGTAGACGTCGTATTCTGAATATAGACAGAAAAGATAGTCATATTAATTATTTAAATTAAAAACTTATATACTAATCAGTTGGCAACTATTTAATATCCATTACTGCGTTAGAAGATTACGTAGGGTTTAGAAGAAAATGCTGTCTTAGAAAATCAAATGAAATATATAATTTTACTAGCAGAGATTTGTGAAATAAACCAAAATTAAAGCAAATACTATACAAAACATGTAAATCTAAAATTAGCAAGCTAAACGTCGCGACAGAAGAGCACCCGAGACTCTCGTTTCAACAAAATGAAATAATCAACCTCATTTTGTGCCTTACTTTTAAATCAGGATATATTTTTCAGAATCAACTAGAGAATCGAATATTTCGGTGTTACTTTAATATTTTTTTAAAATTGCGAACGTTTTAAAGCTTTAGGTTGAGAATATACTGTATACTTTAAACTATATACTTTAAACTATAGCTTTGAAAAAGACAGTTTTTGATTATGTTCACTATTAATTTTATCATTATGGTATTTATTTATTTCAACTCCACGTATGACTCGTGGATTTTCTTTGTTAAATTTAAAGGCTGTAAGATTAGAATTTAATTAAAAATAATTTTTCCAAATATCCCACACAGCTTAAATGAATTTAAAATGTTCTTTAAACTAAGATGAACCGTATTAGTAAGTACTCGGTTCGCGTTTTAATTTGCAAGAAGATTTAATTTACTTAAAATTTGGATCTTTCAACCTTTTAAAAGAGGTATTTGGCATGGCTCCTTTGTGGAAATTCTTAGAAGAAAACTTCTGCATTAATGTTCTCAGGGGCTTATCATGCAACAAAATAGTCAGTATATTACCTTTTATGAGACTAGTAAATTTTTAAGTGAGTTATTTACAAACTAAGCTATGTATGGCGGTCCAAAAAGATGGCTCTAAATTTATTACACATATCTGTAATAAATAACTGAAATAAGCTTACGAAAACGAGATAAAATATTAGAGGTAGAATAAAGGTTCACAAAAATCCATTTTATTGAACTACTTACCTACGTGAAAAGGACCAAAATCATTTACAAAAAAATATTCTCTATGAAAGTTTATCTCGCAAGAAATAGATGGCAGTTCCAGCTTTGCACGACACAATCTGTCATTGGGGATATACGCCGAATAAGGAATTGCGTAGACTCGAAGATAATAAGTGTCGTAGCTTTTGACGTCCTTATTAATATGCCTTATCATGCTGAAAAGTAATGTGAAAGCGTTGAAAAAACACAAACAGGAATATTAATCACAGGTTTCTAATATTCTATCCACAGATAGAAATAGGGCTATTAAATAACCTCAGTTATTTTGAGAACATGATTAAAGAACGCTAGGCAACAGGACTAGTATAAGCTTTCTAGTATCAAACGAAAGAATATTAAAATTGGCCATTAATAAAAACAAAACTGACGTATCTTTTGCAAAATTCGTAATTTTGCTGTTAAATTAAATAATAATAGAAAACACTGAAAAAAGGAGAAATTTCAGGAATAAAATGTGACCCAAATACACCGTGGGCCGGGGCCAATGACTAATCATATTTGAATACAAGATTTATCATGGTCTGAGGGAAAGTGACGTAACTGAGGCATACTAAAATCAGTTCCTAATACGTCATACTAAACTGTCAGACAATTTTCAAGAACACGATATTATTGTTCTTAGTATACGGAACTTGCTTCCTGAATTCAATAAACGTGATTGTTCGCTTGAAAAATTCACAAAGGAATTGTGGTGCGCGTGCGCATAGGCCAACGATCTTGAGCTTGTTATGACTAACAAAATTTACCGTGTTTTCTAAGCTGCTAATAAAATCTATTGTTATACAAATAGATACCAAGGCAAATCAACGAATACCATGACGGACCTCTTGGTATGGAACAGCTGATTATATCTCGCACTTCCAAGTTCCCCAGAACAAGAAATATAATACTGTCTCCACCTCAACGTCATGAACAAAGAAATTTAGAAACCCGATTCTTGGTAGGTCATCCAAAACTTGTAATATTATACTGGCGCATGTGTCTTCCTCCTTTAAATGGGATTCTTCAAGATAGGAGTGAAAGAGCTGGCAAATCGAGGTGGCTCAAGCAGAGTATTCTTGTTGCATTAGCTGACTCTGCACGTGGACTCTTCTTAATGATTATTAATACGTAGTATGGAGTCATTTGTCGTGCTGTAAACGTTCACTATATTTATTCTTTTGTTGTATCCTTTCGCTACATAAAGCGTATCTTTATATTATATAATTAGTCTGGTTATGGTCAAGAGATCTATCTCCTGACCCCAGACTAATTATGAAATTATTAAGTACGATTGTATTGTCTCTCCCAAACTAATATTATCATATGACACTTCCATTATATCACGTAAGTAAGTACGTTTGTTTCTTACTATTAATTGACTTTAAAATATTTGTATAATGAAGAAGTCTATGATAAATAAAAATAAAGTTCTATCCATATTCCTTCTTCTTTATTGCTACTAAAATGAGCCTTAATTCACTAAAACTATAACTATAATAATTTCTAACAATTTGAATATGTATGAATATTTGAAACCTTATTAGTTTACTCGCGAGCCTCTGTATTTTTTTGATTCTGTAGAATGTTTATTAAAAAATATATTTCTATAAATTCTCGCAAAAGTTCGGAAACTAACACATTTATTCTCAGAATTGTTGAAGTATTCATGAATATGTATTATTGTTGAACTTCAAGATATTCTCCTTAGGTTTCCGCATAACAAAAGTTCAAACCGGCAAGTGACGTAAAAGGAGCCCGCATCCTTCACTTATGTCTTAGTCTTATATGTTGGCCAAGTTACACATAAGTAGTTAAACCAAATTAGGTCAAACACACGTTTGTGTTACATGACATACAAACCACTTTGGGTTCACCACAAGTTGCTTTTCATCTAATACATTTGTAATAAATACATTATGCTTTTCAACAATGATACAGAAGTGTAACTTTGTTTTGAATAGTCATGTCATTCAAAAAGAAGAAAATTGTAGGAACTTTCAGCTTATTCTCACCAACCTTTGAATTAGCATTGCCAAGTCGTGAGTGGAAATGTACTATAATATGATTGAAACAGAAAATCGATTGAAATATGTGATGGTTGAAATATAAATTAAAAAGTAGTAGGTATTACTAACGAAAAGCTTAATCTTGCCTTGGCGTAGTTGTTTGATACATTTTGTCTTCAATTACAAAAAAAAACAGGCTAATGTTCCCGAAAAGAAAAAAAATATTTCGGTTTTTGGGGATTATGTATCTCTTCAATCGTTCAGCCATTGTTGTCTGTTGTTATAGCAACAGTTTTCACCCAATAGTCACAGTGCACATGGTTTTTTGGGGCACGTTTCTGTAGCGATTACGAGTATTTCTGGCCAACGAGAGAGTAATCTGAGTCTACACAGTCATCATTGGTTTTATGCCCCAAAATTTTCATTATTTTTAGAAAACTTTAGCCTTATTGACGTAGTTCCTCAGACAGAGCTGATGGAGGAATTGCTATGTTGAAAGCATTACAAGCGGTATAGACGATGGTGGTATAAAGGCCATGATAAATCATGTGAGAGGAAAATTGGGAGCCTTGTACACTCAGTAGTGAAAATATTGGCGTATACTCTACCAACTATTGTTAGAAAAGCATAAACAAATAATGATATATAGAGAATTACTAAAGTAATCAATTCTTCTAATATTGGAACAAGAATTGCAAAGAAATGTGACATAACGAGTACCTCGCAAAAACTCGTAACTTTGCTCTTTTTACGAGGAAAGTCCGAGGATCCTCAGGGCGAAGACATAATAGTTTCATTTGTATTCGAGACGGCATCACGGTTAGATCCAGGGAAATGACCGATGCCCCGGGCTGTTTGACGGTTCAAGTTGTTAATATAGGCACTTTGGGGACAATTCCTATTGATACATTTATCGTATGAAGTTTCACGACTGTGAATAGTGTAATAGATAATCTTAACGAGGCTTTCCACGTTAAGATTATCTGTTACACTATTCAACTAAATTGAGATCTTTATCCCATCCTCGGCAATAGGTATATAAGTTCCCAATACATCCGTAACATTATTCGTACCTACTAAATTGACGTGATTCGTAAAATAGCTCTTGTCGATTCAAAATTCGTAATCGGAAATGAACCCTCACTTTACGAATTGGTGCTCTGTGTTTTATCTGAGTATGCATTTAAGTAATCACAAAACTATGATCCCATATTTAGAACATGATGCTTTCAATATTACTTTCAGAGGCGCTGCTGATGTTTACATCGCTTTTGCAGGATAAAGCAAAGCTGATTTAAATATGACAGAAGGACCTACACTTTATAAAATAGCGATAACATTTTTTACCTTATTGTGTTGTGTTGCTCCGGTCATTAGATTTTTGAACAGAGTTTCTATGCTGTTGGATCGCTAGCGGGTAATATGTAACTAACATGTCAGCAAGTAGATTTCATTTGGAAAATCACAACTTGTCTTGTTTCGATGCTTTGCAGTTAAAAGTAACAGACTAGTGAGTTTCAACATTCGATTGTTTTCCGACAGAAGAAGTAAAGGTCTACAGTAACAACTTACTACGAGGCAGAAAATTTACCACTATCGTTGTAAATAAAACCTCAAAATCAAACTGACGCACCTATTTAATGAATATACAGAACCCAATATTTCAAAGTCCCCAACCTTTCTAAGTCAACTGATAACAGCATAACAGATGGCAGTTTCGGAAAAAGAGGCCTCACTCGATTTGCATCGAGGCTTAATTTGCTATTCATCGTAATTTACGAACGCTTTTTAACGTGACTACGGTATAACTGGTCCATTTAGGAGGGTCCTTAGGTCTGGATGTTACACAACTTATTTTTAATTCTGGAATACGTTATAAAAATATGTGTATGACTACAATATTTGCAGAAGACGAGAAAAGTAAAATTGTTTCAAATATTTAAAAAGTATCCAGAAGAAGCAGGTTGCATAGAGGATCTGTTTAGAAAACGATGTAATTGTTAATTTATTTATTTATTTATTTATTGGAACAAAAATAGGCATACATAAAAAAGTAAACGATAATGGCTACCTTATGGCGACATTAACGCCCACCTCCAGTAAAAAGAATACAGAGTCCCAGCATCAAAGTTTGCACAATTTATAAACAACTTATGAGAAAACATAAAATAAAAATAGCAAGTGTAAGAGTGAGCCTGTGAAGTATGGATTACTAAGTGTATACATGTGTGTGTGTGTTTGTGTGTGTGTGTGTGTGTGTGTGAAGGAGTAAGTGGATATCATACCTAATTTACTTAAGTAGTGATGATGTTATGATATTTTAGAAGGTTTAATAATCCTTAAGATGGATAAAAGATGTTATACTAATGGTACTCTTAATGCGAGGGAAACAATTAAGACAAAAATTTTATAAACAACTCTCGGAGGAAAAGAGTTCCCTCTGAGAGAAGCTCATGAAAATTTTAGTTAATACCACTAATTATCACAACTAGCACTACAAGACTTACCTACTTTTAAAGTTAATAAAAAAATGCTAATCTAAAGAGTTACTGAATGTTGAAACAGACATCGAATTTACATCGATGGTGCACTTCTTCTTGGTAATGTATAACTACCTAAAATAACATTTCAATGTATTTTTTTCTAATTCTTAACTGGATTTTTAGCCTTCATCTCTCCAGGTGGTAAGTGAAGATAAGGACGAAGATACAAGGGAACTACACTCGGTTTCCTCAACTACAGAGGATAAAACAATTCTTGAGTTTCTCGTGCTACGCATATGAATATATAATATTTTTCGCGTATTCGCTTATCTTTAAGCTAGACGTGTACTTATTTACCACACCCAATAATTAAAAAACTTTTATGTCGATGACGGTATATTTAATATTTTGTTTACCTTATATCTTAATAATAATTACATTGTAGTTCATTTTTCATTGCCAAAGCCCCAAATTACGGCTGTATTTCCATCCAAAAGTTGTGTTGAGATTTACGATCGCAACTTCCAAGGTTAATGCCATTTTTTCTGCAGGTGTGCGAATTTCATCAAGTTACGAGCCCTGGGGAACACTTAGGAACATCCTATTTTGTTTTAGAAGTTAGAAATTTTGTTTTATTTGAATGGTAACGCTGGTGTATTTCGTATTTAGTGGTACACTAAATTAAATCTGCCTAAATTGAAATAATATTAAGGCTTAAAGTAATTAAGATAGTTTATTAGGTGAAAACATTCCTGAATCTGAATTAAATCATCCTTAGAGTCGCAAACGGAATCGGAATATATTCACTGCGCTCCACAATTTATTTTACACAAAGCGCCATTATGTCATCGCAGAGATGGAGAGTGTAACTAACAATTTTGTGGTACAATGTAATGTCACTCGAAATTGTTGGATAGACTCGCTGTGGTGGTGGTATATTTGGTAGTGAATTCAATACAATCGAATTGGATTGTATGTATTTTTTGTATGTTTGTTAATTGATTTCTCTCTCAATTGAGAATGATTTCAAAATTTATTTTTATTCCATGGACGTAATCCTGAGGTAGTCATCCATTATCACCAAGTCAGGATCAGGGTAATCAAGGACAACGTTCAAATATTATAGGAACGTATTGAAAAAAAATTATGTAGTTATTCCAACATCTAATCGCTTAGCGAATTATATATAAAAATTTGAAAGTGGCAAGTCCCAATTTGAGGTTCATGTTACTTAGTCACTTAGCGATTATTGCAAGTTCTGGAATGAAAATAATACCGTAAAATAATATAGATACTAGACGGAGACAGATCAGTTTCTTGACTTGTGGTTGCTGCGGTGTGAACAAGTGTATAATTATCGAGTATATGATGTATAAGTATATATAAATGACGAGTAGGTATTTAATTTATTAAGAGTAGGTAATTAAGCCAGTTCATTCAACATATTCTGACTATTTATATAATAGAAGTTCCATTTATATAAATATCTAATCTAATGTAGAAACAGAGCGCGCAAACCACTTCTCAAAACATTTTTACTACTTAAGTTTACTGTTTTGTTGGTTTTTTGGTGTGTTCCAGCTATTTGAAGTAAGATATCCATTCTCTGTAGTTGAGAAATTCGGGTGTAGTTCGCTTCCAACAGCGACCTTATCTTCGCTTACTATAAAGCGATTGTACTACAAGAGCTATCCCGTTAAGAATTAAAAAAAATCTTAACTACTTAACGAGAATTACTGTAATTTATCCCACATAGGTTATATATCCAGCTTAGCAAATAACTTCAAAGAAGCTCAGGAGTCATTTTTGAATACATTTGAAATCTCGGATGGCAGCCATTTTCTCCTTTGTAGACGTCTAGTTCGGAAAGCACGACGGCGAGTTGATTGAAATAGTTGCTCGCTAGTTCTATTGCGAAGAAATCGCGTAGATATTTGGTAACTTCTTTAAATGGTCCTTCCTCAATTAGATCAGATTTAACTTGTAACTATATTAGTACCTAGTAGTGTAAGTAATGTTAAAACTTATTATTTTGATAATTAATTACAATTACTTCGCACCGCTGTTTTAACTTACCATATACACTTTTACCGGTCGACAGGTGTAGCTAATTTAAATGAAATAAAATTTGTTTAATTACAGAAGGGCTTGCATTTGAGAGAAGAGAGAGTTTATTTGTTAAAATATCTCATTTCTAAAAACCAAAACACGATGCAAGGCACGTATAAAAAACTAAAGTAAAAAGATATCCTACAAGCAGAAATTATACTTTACGGATACGCTTAGAGTTCCAAAGTAATTTTGAAGAAAAAACTTTGTCATTCCGTGATGACTGTCGTTTTTGTTAAAATTTAATGTTATTTTAGATTATGATGACTACTACAAAGATGTGTACAGGCATAGTTGCATATTAGAAGTCGTTATTATAAGGGCCGAAAGAATTGCGAGCCTTAAATAGCTGGTAGCAGTGCACATTGGAAGAATTGACGGCCGTTGATGCGGAAAGGTCCTAGAGAGGCGGCCGCGTACGCAGCGTTAGTGGATCGACGATCAGGTAAAGGTCGTGTGATGGTGATGGATGCGTCAGCGCAGGACAGATCTGCTTGGAGATCTTTCGGCTGCTATGATGATGATGAATTATAAGGGTGTTAAGCTAATTGAAGTAATTTCAAAATTGCATAATTAAAGCTTGAAACTATTGCCGTCTTTCTCTTCTTCTGTCAACAAAATAATCTATTTTTGCAATTTGAGCTAGTCTTCACAATTTGCGTTCATAACTTCACACGTGTAGTCTTTGAAATCTTTTAGTAACACTAATGGTACATTTCATTCCCTACGAAAGCTTCCTAAAGCATTATGAACTCTTGGTACTTGTCTAAAGCTTGTCAAAAAATCAATTTAGATAGATAGATATATTTTATAAATTTTATTAATTCTGCAATTAAGAAAATTAAACGTTATAAACACAAAATATTAACACATTCAATGCCCAAAAAAATGCTCATATTTGCACTGTTTATTAAATATTTTTTCCAATAAAACATTAACTATTTCGCAACATTGACGTGCCGACTGTAACAGTCTGTGTATTCATAAACAACAAATAATAATCTATTTAAGAATATTTCCAACAGCGCTACCTATATTTTGTAAGTTAGTAAACCCTTCATTATAGGGTGAACACGGGAGCCGTGTCGTGTGCGTGGAGTGTGTTCAGTTACATATATGTTGCTCAGTTAAAAACATGAAACCTACCCATCCTAATATAATGACATAATATCAAAGAGAACTATTTTTTCATCAACCAACCTCTTTTAAGTTAATACAGTAATTCCCCCCAGAATCTTTTCACGGCACGTTTCTCTCAATCTTCCGTCCTTCTCAGATTGATGACCGAATGTTTCACATCATTAACCAAATCTCTCCCGTTTTAACTTATTACTGTGCTTTTATTCCAGCTAGAGATAAAATTGGTTGTCTCACATTATCTTTGCAATTTTAGAACCTTAATGATAATTTGTAAAGCATCCTTATTATTTATTTTGCACACAAATGGTTTTGAAATTATATAAAACGTTTTGAATAAAGTGTTGTTATAAATTGCTATCAGATCCTTTAGTAGGGTTATTTAATCTTTCGTCGAGACCGGGAGTGATGCCTTCTGTGTGAAAACAATCCTTTATTACCACAGTTTTCAAGTCTGGTGACAGACGGAATATCGGTAATTATTGTCCAATATCAAAGCTTCATGTTAGAACTAAGCTTTTCGAAAAATTTGTGTGCGATGCTATTTACCCACTTCTCAGATCCGTTTTCAGAGAGTAATTTATGCGAATATCTTGATGCAGTGTATATGGTAATGGTTCAGGGTTTCAGGTGGACGCCGTGGAAACTGATTATTCAAAAACCTTCGATAAAATGTCCCATGAAATTCTTCTATTAATTATATTTAGGAATTGGTAAATAATTATATAATATCTTACTTCTAGAGGACAATTAATGTGTTCTTCACTCAGAATTTAAAAAAGAGATAGTGTATGTGTGTCTTATGCAAGACAGTATACCGTTTTACAGTCCAGCAGCGTGGATTGTATAGGAATAGGAATGAAAATTGGATTCATGAAGCAGGATAATGAGAAGGAATAATCTAAATCTAATCGCCTTAATTTAGGGTAGCCTCTAGCCCTTCAGTGGGGACGTACATGAGCTGTTGGTGTTGATGATGAATCTAAATCAGAAGGACGAACGACGGCCGTACGAGGGGTAAAAAAGATTTTAAAGAGACCTTACGACCAAGTGTTCCTGCGTAGGCAAATTGAAAGCCACTTAAGCTCCTTACGAGAACCGTGGTGTTACTTCCTCAATACAAAAATAAAACAGATTTTATCATTATAACCTTAACCTTCGTTCCTGATGAATAATTTTTTTTCTTAAATTTTCTCGTTTATAGAAATGTTTTTAATTTGATATTTTAGTGTCGACCAACTACTTTTCTTTTCTTAGTCCAAAATGTAGAACTGTATCAACTGTTGTACTTTTGACGTCATCGTCATAGTAAATAATAGACATTTATTTTTGATGTTTCTATAGTTTACAATGCCCATGACGTCATATGAAAATAATAATGGCGGCTGTCTTTACGCCTAATCATAGAAATTGTGGCAATTTCCTAAAACATTTTCGTAAATTTGATTTAAAATTTCATTAAGTATTTAATCTTTTAAATAGAACCAACTTGATTGCTAACTATCAAAACTTTCATATTTACCTTAAATTTCTCCAAACGATTATATAATAATACCCTAGTTTCTCCGTGGCCGAAGTCCATTTTCTGTCTTTATCTTATCTGTGAACTATAACTGAAAGCTCGAAGGGGGATAAATGATACTTATATCATTTATTTTCTTAAAGCTCAGTAGCTTGACAATTATATACCCTTTAATAGGTCTTTAAAATGAAATTACGTTTCTCCTCAAAATATAAGTGAAAACTAATTTGAATCACAATAAGGTCTTGCAGCAATTTAAACCTAGATTTGGTTTGGTTAAATATCGATTATAGCCTTAGTCTAATGCTAAATCTAGATATAAAAATGTGATTCTAAAAATTTTTGTCGCAAGAGGTCCTAATGAAATGGACAATAACGACATAAAATGGATACGAAAGACATTAGACGACAGAGACGTAATTACTAAAATAGTGTACCCTTTTTATAATACATTAAAAATAATATCACAAATGTTGCGGTAAGTAGTGTTCATGACGTTCAGGTTCCATTTTAGCGAAACTTTTCTATATACAGACGAAACAACATTCTAAGGGTTGCACTACATTGACGTCTCAGTAACAGTTTGGTTTAACAAAACAATTACCACAATATATTTTACTTTTTTAAAACTTATTATTTTTAGACAGAAAATAATATAACCTTTTGTTATTCATCAACAATTGCGTAATTTTCTACAAAAACATAATATTATTCTGTGTAAGGTTGCTAATATTTTTCGTTTCGTTTCTTTCGTCTCTCTGTATTTTGACAATATTTTTGACAAACAACTCCTGATGACGTGTAAAGGGAGGGACCAATCTTGCCGAGTTTCTTGCCTGTTATTATAAACTCAAGATCTCGTATACTAAGATAAGTACATTTACTATTATCTCCGGTAGATTTAATAAGTGTACAAATTTGTACCAAAGTTAAAAAAATATTTTGACTTAGACTCCTTATTACACGCGCATTGAGAACTATGTTATCCTCAATTGCATAGATAACAACAGAGTTTATCCTCAATTGCATAGATAACAACAGAGTTAAGTCAGGTGAAAACTTGGATCGTTAGTAAAACCTTTCCACAGGCGACTTGACACTAGGTTTGCATTACAAAATACAATTATCTCAAAGCGTCTGTAACATCGCATAATAGGTATTTCTTTCACAAACAAAAACAATAAAGTAACTCGCTCAATGGATATACGTTGTGCTCAAACAATAAGAATATATACAAAGCCCTTTATATTCTCCAACATATTGTAATCCCGGTAGCTTACGCATCGCGTACAAAAACAAAGGAAAGAGTTGTTCTTACGAGGCAATGATGACAATTTTTCAGCACAATCTTCAGAGACAATTGAATTATAGAATAGGATTTAAACTTAACGATTTTTAATAGCAGTTATTCTATGTGTGAATACAAAATGACGAAGTTCCAAAGTCATTTAAAGACTCCCCCATAGCCTTTTCAAGACATTATTGCTAAATTGGTGACTAGAAAAGGCTTTTCATTACATCAATGAGTTCGCTATGTTAATTTATTTTGATACTGCAAATGACTATTTCCTAATAATACGTTGTGCCTAATTATATATTTTTCATTTGAATTCTGAATGACATTTCAAAACTGACATTATAATTCCATTTGTAAATGTTGATACAAACCGTTATCTTTTAAATATTTACATGCTATTGAATGTATCTAAAGAGGTCTAAGCACAAATAAATGTTCAATTATAGCTTAACAATGTACCCTAAGGTAAAAGAAATTAAATATTTGTATTTCATTTTATGACCCTCTTTCATTCTAATTGATTAAGATAGAGATAAGATAAGATAAGATAACATTTTATTGTGATTCTGTGTAAAAGAGAGCTATAGAGATAAGCTCGTTTTAATTATCATGTTTATAGATGCGTGTGTTAGGTATGTCCTTGTCGCATGCACTCTCCCTGGTGACTCCACGTGACTCCACGTGACTCCAGGTGACTCCACGTATACCGCGCTGAACGGGAGTGCATTGAGTGCGGTGTGCGTCAAACAACATGTCCCAACATGTTTATCTTCCTGCGAGATTTATGTATTTATAACATTTGTAATTTAATTTGTTTTTCTTTGATTTATTCTAATTAAATTTGGTTTAATTTTTTTTCATTTCGTCTAGTTTAGTTTAGTTCATAATTTTATGTATTTGTATTTAATTTAATCTTATTTCCTTATGTTATTGGGGATTTACCCGTGTAATTAAATGAATTAGGAAAGAATGAGAAACGTCACACGAAGTCACTGGTCGCAAAATATTGATATAATTCGTGAAGAGAGTACTTTGTACCCCTTTAAAATTATATTATTACTTTTAAGAATTTTTTGAATTCCAAACTTTTAATTAACTTTTATGATCAAGGGTTGAGAATTTACTGAATTTAAATCGAATTTCTATAACACATCGATCACTAGTAAGTAATGATAGCGCTTCATTACTTATCTACTTCGAACTCTAGTTTAAGACAATCTTGAAGATATTTTTTTAGGACCTCAGCAAATGTATCCTTAGCTAATGCTGTAACGGTTTTATTTCTCATTATTTTATTATTCATTACTTCACTTCAAAAAAAAGCTTACTGAAATGAGAAATAGAAATGTTGAAAATGGGCACGATCGATTTCTCGCTGTAATACAAACCTTTTTGAGTTCATGGCATCGAAGTCATTTTCTTGAATTAAGAAAAAATATAAACGAATATGTATCGTAGCAGTATTTCAGCAATAAGTATATACTTATTTTGTCTAGCTTCCACAATTTCTGTGGAAACCGCCGTTAATTCCATTTAACATTGTAATGCTCCATTTAACAATAAATATACCAAAAATTTAATATTTCTTGTTGATAGGTAACAGTAAAATGAGTTCGACAAATGTTTAATTGTAAAAACACTAAGGTTATTTTTGGTAACTTTAAAAAAGGTTCTTCTTTTTAATACTTAAATTATTGGTTATGAATGCTTCAATGAATCTTGTTAAAATATGGTTTATTTATCAACAAAACAATATTCAAAGCAAAGTGTAGGCAAGACTTTCTCTACAAGAATGATTGCGGGAAGTGAAACGAAGTCCGGTGTAGCACGCTGGGAGTTGACCGACGATGGCCCGCCGTAGGGTTGACTATCTTCGTATTCAGAATAAATCACAAGAATATCAGTTTTAAAATTTTCTTACCGTCGTAAGATAACAAATCTTTATTATATCGGACAAAAATAAAACTTATACTCGAACGAAAGTTAACCATTTCTAAATTTAACGCCAGTTTTTATTACAGACACCTTCGGTCCTACCCGTGGTTGAAAAATACGAATCTAGAAAAGGTAATTATTTTTCTCATGCATTTTTATTAGGAATAACGAATTTTTTAAATCGACTTAAAAGCCCTGTAAGGAAATCAATTTTAATTTTCACATAAAATCATTCGTTATTAGTTAGTTCAACAAATAAACTAAACTGTCTACCGTCCTTCTTATATACTTGCTAAATAAGTTTATGTCCAGTGACAATACGGTTTTATGAATGATATATAGTTATTAGCAAAAGAAAGTGATTAATGAAGACGGTACGTGTATCGCATGAACTGTCAAAAGTGATAAGTTTTTGCCTATCATCGATGATTTTATTTTTACAGATTTTGCTCGAATGATTTATAAAATATAGAATGTTTATATGTACCTTAGATCTCAGTATATGTATCACAAAAGATAGATTT
The DNA here is from genome assembly GCA_943193645.1 of Acentria ephemerella. Lineage (NCBI taxonomy): Eukaryota > Metazoa > Arthropoda > Insecta > Lepidoptera > Crambidae > Acentria > Acentria ephemerella. Next base: position 9,595,305 of record OW971891.1, read on the forward strand.
ATATTTATATATTATCATTTTAAGTATTGATTCAAGTACTTGAATTTAATGGTACACTGATGAGTCTTATTTCACCTATCTACTTATTATCTGCATCTGCAATTAATTAAGTAAGTACCTTATCAAAAATGTAATAAAAAATATGAATTCTCAAGTGAATGAACAAATAAATCCAAGAGTAGTATCAGAGAAATTTTATACAATAAAGGTTGCGTGTGGCAGCCCTGAGCGTGTACTATCCAATCGATTACGCCATTTGTGGCAACTGCCTTTTATCGAGAGTTCCTGCGGGGATGTATTATGTTTTTTTATTACTGAGTTTGCTTATTACAATATTTAATAATATATATAAAATTGTTGGCTGGCTAGTTCTTTTGTGACTTGGGAATTATGGAACTATCTCTCTTGTCCACTTGTTATTGTTTAAAATAGATGAGAAGTTCATAAGGCATTACTAGCTGCATCATCAATAATACAGCATTAGCTCGCACTACCTTCTTCTCAGCAATTATATAATTCTACCACAGAGTAATGAAACGGATCATTACTCATGTAATTCTACTTTAGTGTGCAGATTATTTTAAAGTACTAAAAGGGTGTTGTACTGGAATTTAACTTTACTGTCTTGGAGTCGTCAGCATTTGTTTAAGTGAAGTTTTTCTTCCCTTATCTGCGGAATTTGAACCATTTTCAATCCCAAGTAAATGAGTAATAAATGAACCTATACCTAAGTCTGTCGCTGAACATAAATCAAACCGTCGTTGGGAGGTTATGGTATCCCGCTGATTTATAGTGAAATTTAGACTCGTCCATAAACATTTTACACTCTGATATTACTATAGCGGACACTTTCAAAATATTAGGTCGAGGAAAAAGTCCTTTCGCGTATAGTATGTATAAACTTGTAATGAAATATCTTTGTCTGTACTATTTGTATCTGGCTGGTTTTCGTGACATTAAAAAGGACATTTCAAAAAAAGAATCAAATTAGGAAAATTTTGTTTCCCACTATTTTTCATTTGTTTTTATTTCTGTCAAAATGAGCGAATCGAATGAAGAAATTAGATACATTTTAACTGGTTAGCTAGTAGCTCTAGTGGCTGTGTTAGTGTTGTGGAGCCAGAAACTAAGTCTAATAAATGTATAGTAATGTGGTAAAGTAAATTATAATATTAAATAATAAATAAAATCAACCAGTTTCTGTGACAGTCATTAATCAAGTCATTTTTATTTTTAATAAATCAAAAACTATTATAAACATATACGGCCTCCTTAATCCAATCTTTAACAGTTAGTTTATCAGAATAAAAATTCTAACCATGGATGAAAATTAATATTGAATTTGTCGATTGGAATTCCAGTATATTGGATTTTCAAAAACCGTAGGCGATAACGTGATATGTCTGTATCACGTACGCTGGGCACTTAATAACTTCGTCGCCTGCATCTGCAGTCACAGTATTTCAAGCAAGAACCATGTCAAGCCTGTCTTAAGCCGTAACTCCCTCGTTGGCCGATTTCCAAGAATCTCCGGGGATATAAAACGCCAACAAACATTACTTGTCACGCTTTCAGAAAAGAAAAATAAATTTAAACTAATAAATATTACAATGAAAACATACTTTCAAATTCCAATGCCTGCAAGCGACGCCATCACATTGGGCAATGGACAAATACTGCAGGAAAATAATTCGTTACTTAGAATAATTATACCCCCCCCCCCCCCCACGTCTCGTTCCCATTACCATGAGCCTTCGTGATTCTTCGAGTCGCGGTGATTGGAAAGCGAATTTACAGCGAAATATAGCGATCATAATTATGAAAAATGTTATTCATGTTAAGCTCGTGATTCCCAGACATGCTGCATTTCATGATTATTTTTTTGTTTTGATACCAAAAGCAGGTACTTAAAAGTACTAGTATGGGTTCGTAAAAGTACGCCATCAATTCATACACCATAATTAATATCAAAATGCTTACTATGTTTTTATGGGTAATATTATTCCGGTAAAATAATCACAGAAAATTTTTGGGCCTAAAGGGAAAACAAATTTATTAGGATATTTGGGACATTTATTAATATCTTCCCGTGATAAAATTAATATATGAATATTAAAGGTTCTCAGAATACATAGCCACTGTGCATGTTAATTTGACAAGATATATGTAATCCAAAAGTGGTAGGAAACATGGATGAAAAGTCCCCTAGATATTACAGTACAGTTTCTATAAAACAGGAGTTGTACGACATAATTTTTTTGGCATCCATCTTGGCCCTGACCATGAAGAGAAAACATTTCCACTGTTGGCGATCGTTGTCAATCTAAAATAAATAAAATCATTTATATATAAAAGACAACAAGAAAATAAAATGAATAAAAATTCTCACTATTTCGAGCAATGTAAAGAAAAGGTTTATTTCGGTGTATAAATTCAAATGCTTTCAAATATATTGAATTGGAAATTCATTCACAATAAGCTTTAATGTTAAAACATAAAAAACCGACCAAATACTTGTCCTATTTAACTTCCGACGATACTCAAGTAAACTGCTAATTCATTTCACAATTTCGCCGCTGTCTCACATAGTTAAAAAGAAAAGAGGAAGAGTTTATCACTAACGGTCTTTTCTGAAACATTCAGCTAGGAGGATGGCAAAATATTTTCTGGCAATTGTAAAATTATATTTTATTTTCCTGAAACTTTGGCACCGATCCACTGTGCGCCGGCTGCGAGTAAGACACTAATAAATGTGATTGAGACTTGATATATGCACTGTGGAATTGATTACGCGCACAGTAGATGTGCGGGATAAGGTCAAAGAGTTCTTCAGAGCACTCTCCATGGTACAAACGATAAAAGGCACAATTCACTGTAAAGTTTAATTTATAATCAATTATGTAATCTCCCGATAGCATAAGTTTTAAACCCTAGAGTTTTTCCAATGTTATCGTTATTAAGCACTTTTTATAAATTGTTGTTTAGATGTTAATTAATAATAATAAGAAAATAATTAAACAGCTATCACCAAAAACAAACCAACAATGTATTTAATAATTTCCCATTTCATTGTTTGAAATTACTATTCATTCAGCCTCAACGACAGTACTATCACTATCCTACTCAAATTAATTGTAACAGCTACACCATTAACACGAATGCTGACATCGGAAACCTAACTACACAACGTATCAACATCCAATATCAAATGTCCGTTGCATTGATTAATTTCTCTCGTTCAATCTACTAGTCAAATGTTCCATAGAAATTATATTTGGTCTTCATTAATTTAGTCACCAACCCACTGTGCAGCACTCTGTGCTCTGTGTAATATCAATGACATTGATAAATCTGTCGACTTTGCTCCATTGAGGTTATGAAATATGTCAAATATTATTATTGTATTTTATATATACAATATTACTACAATCACAGCTTTTATGAGTAAGTGGAAAAAGAATATTACTTATATAACTTAATGCTTCTTTACGCGTGGAATTTGGAATAACGTGAGTTCCGGCCAATATTAAATTCTTAAATATAAAATCTGCGGTAAAATGGAGCCTAAAATTTAAGTTAGACTTCTTTGAAAACATCGATTAAATCTACATAAGAATTATGAATGGAATATTTGAGTTTTTATTAGTTTCTTATCAGAACTCCATTATATAAAGTGCTAGGCAGATAAAAATAATTTAACTTCTTTTGCCCTAAAGGTAAGGTAAAGACCCCACCATATTTGTTCTTTTTAATATCTTTAATGTACAGATATCCTCCTACAATAATGTAATGAAATACAAAGGAGGGATAATACATCTGTAGTATTAAATATTCATCATCGTTTATTTTACCACAGACTTGGTTTTGAAAGAATTTTAGAAGCCATTGTTCAAGGAATTTTACTTTAATCTTACAATTAATTTTTATTTTAGAGTGGTAGTCATTGTTCTGCTTGAATTCAGTGCCCGCAAGATACCTCCAGCTCGCAATTATATAACATTTCTGCAAGACATCCCGAAATGTTGTTTGTGGAAGCTTTGTGCTGGGAACATGAGGTTCTTTTGGGAAATTATAACTTTTGAGGGAAGGTAATACATGAGAAACTCGATGACGTACTGGTCTAGCACTTGTTATATGCTATTAAGAAAATTTAACAAATTTTCTTATGAATGTTTTAGTAAAAAAAATCTGTTCGAAAAGTTTAAGCCATTAGCAAACCCGCATTGGACAAACTGGTGGTGTTATATACCAAACTCCTCATGGTTTTCTTCCATATGAGAGAGCCTGTGTTCAACAGTGGAATGTGTACCCTACGTAGATGATTTTATGAAGCAACGCGTACGTATCAACAGTAACCAGGCACCAGAATATGTATATTTTATTTTGTTGATTGTGTCCAAGTGAATTTTTCGCTGTGAAAACTAACTAGTTGTCAAAAAGATCGCTGCATCGTGCAATCTTTGAAATACCGAGTCCATTTTGGTGACATTCGGTGAATTTTTTCAGTGTTTTTAATTTCAATCATGTGTAGGATACATTATTAAACCATAAGACACGTCAGTGCTCCATTTGTACGCCTTTTTGTGTAAACCAAATAGAGTATAAGTAAATCAATAATAATTCATCATCATATCCGTTTCTTTTATCAAAAAACATTGACATATCTTGTAGTTTTTATATGATTTCTCATTTATTCAGCAACGGAACGGCGTTTACTGATTACGAATTAAAACTCCATGAGGCATTGGGATGTACATTAACCGTCCAAAGTAACACTTCCAACAAGTAAGAAATTACGTAAGGCATGTCTGTATGGTTTATGATCCCTTTGCCTATCCTTTCTTTAAGGATGACTAACAAACTTGATAATTGTTTTGAATATTAAAGTAAAACTATATCTCAGTCAACTCTATATTAACATAGATAATATAACAATATTAATCATTTTAATATACCCTTTTCAACTTTGACCATTGAAGCCTAATAAAATTCCATCAAATATCATTTACCGTAAAATTCATATCCAACAATTTGGAGTTGGATTTCTATTGCTATTCGGGTAAACTAATTTCCCGGGTCAAAGTATTGACTTATCGAATTTGAACTACATTGTGAAGGGTTTTGGGTCCGCAAAACACTTTATTAAACAATTAGGAACATTACACCGCTTAAAATAGAAATATTCATCTGAAAAGTATCTAGGTTTGGAACTGTTTATATAAATTGCCTTCTTATTAATAGGCAATTTAACTTGTCAAGTCCCACAAAAATATTTTTCTATTATTATAGGTATAAATTGAATATTTTTTAAAGCATTAACTTATAATTTAATTAAAAACTCTTTTCAATAAATAGCAACTTCAATTAATTAGACATGTTGACAGTATTTATTATATAGAAAAGTCAAAATTATTCGATTGCAGGTTCAGTTATTTTATAACCTAAAGTAGATATGTTACGACGAAATAAAATCAGTAAAAACAGAAGTTTGTCTACATATTTTGACTTCAGGTAATTTGTATGAAGATCTACTGTAAAAGTGCGTTACAATTACTAGAACATAAAAAATATTTTCTTAAAAATCTGTGGAATTTCCTTAAAAAAACACGTATCTTCTTGGTTGTTTGTGAACCCTTTCGCAAAAGTCACAAGTCTTCTGAATACTATTACACTGTATTCACTGAATTCCAAAGAAAACAAGAACTGAACTTGGCGTAAAACATCTCGTTTTGATGCGAATTTCACGTTAACGAGTTGGTGGATTTCGCAAAAAAACTCGTTGAAATCAATTACAACTCGCGACGGAAGTGTAAGGAAATTCGTTCGGAAGTGTCTCGCAACTTTTAAAGTATTCGAGACTCCTCATCAACCTTGGAGCGCGAAGTTTCTCCAGTTTGTATCTTTGTGCTCATGTCTTGTAAGTTCCTGCGATCTTTTAAGGGATTTCTCACACGTCAAACTTTTCGTAGGTGTTGTAAATCGTTCCAAAGTGTCTACTTTTCCACAACACCAGTCCACAACACGTTCCTAAGTTTTCGCTTCTATCTTCGAGTATGGGATAACTTTGACACTAATTATAAGCTGCAAAGTGATTGAGCCAACGATTTAATGAACAAAGGCACAGAAAAAATATTAAGATCATGTGATCATAACTATAATTAGTTGCCGTTAATGACTTTAATTTTTTTATATACAAAGCCCTGCAAATTCCTCGACACCACCTGGTGGTAAGCAGTGGAGGAGTTCATATGCGTCCACCTCCACCTAACTGGGCCAAAAGTGCCTTTACACCCTTCATTTGAAGGAGACTATGTTGTAAAAAGGAGGGATAATTTAACTTCAATATTTAGATTACTTTCTTCTATTACTATAAGCCAATCAAATATAATAATTTTAATGATCAGCTATCAGTCTGGTTAGTCTAGTAGTTCGATATTATCCGAAACAGTATTTGCCACATTGTCTCAATTTTCAAAACAAGTAAAAATCTAAATGTCAACAGATTTTCAACAATGCCACGTCTACGGAAGGTTGTTATTTATTGTATAACAACACACTGTGTAAATTACTACCTTGGCTGTTTCTGGTCGTCATTCACTTTGGATTCATAAAACCAATGTGAATTTTTATAGGATTCCTATAACCTAAGAAAATTAATCCTTGAGCTTTGGTACTAGTATAAATTACATGCTAATGAAGAGAGCTCAACGGCGTATTGGTTCGAGAGCTTTGCTTTCGATTTCAAAAACAACCCAATTTTCGCCTTACTTCGACCTTGAGTGGGTCAATCAAAATTTGTAACCTCGAGCTTCTCGGTGCTTCGGAAGGCCTGTTAAGTTGTTTGACCCGGTTGCTACTCAGCAACGGCTTTCAACCACACCATAGGACCTGGTCCCAAACTCATATTCTTCTCCCATGCAGAAGGACTGGTGCCCTGTAATGTATATAGGCTGTTGGTCAAAAGATTTTACTTTGACAAATTTTGTTTTATCGCATCAAACATTTTAAACTTCCATCCTTAATTATCATTCAAAGTAGACTTTTGACCTATTCGAGACATTGATGTTATGTATGTTAAATTAGTAGGTTTTTTCTATAACATCCACAAAATTTTTGTTAGTTTTAGCAAAGATCTGATGAAAATAATCATCTTTGCGAGTCCTGTAACCTCAAAAAACCACTAAATGGCTCTAGAGTAGCAATTATATTGAACAGTTTTGTAGGAATAAGCAGTGGTATGTAGAAGAACTTTTTTTATCACATTCCTCGTACTAACAATTTCTCGTGGCTTGTAAAATGTCGTTCACCATTTGTCTAACGTGTTCAAATTACTTTATTAGGTCCACCTCGCCTGCTGTTGGTCCAGTTCTATGCAGCAATCATTTGTAAATATTATTAAATTTTTTCAAAGACTTGGCACTTTTATTCTTTTCCCAAAAAGTTGTTGCTAAGTTTTAAACAATAATTAATTCTGTGCCGCAGCGTCATTCTGTTTCGGTTCATTCCAAGCATTATGTTTTCTAAATTGTATTTTATTGCACAAGTTTTTAATATCTGTTGATTTTTAATTATTACAACCAGTGGATTTAGCTAGCTTAGTGGCTTTAATTTTGTTTAATTTCTCCACAAAGTCCTTTATAACTTCGTTATTAGAAGTATGTTTTGACGACATCACTAGGATTTTGTGGAGTATATAAGTAACCGTACTTGCCTTTGGACTTTGATTAATAACACAGTCAATCTAAAATAACATTCATTTCTTTACTTCCTCTGAATATACTTAAAAAAAGACAACTGTCATATCCAAATGTCATTTTGAAATGTATCAAATGTCCAAAGCTAAATCACATAAAATATAGCTTTAAGGAATCATCTACATTCCTTCTACAATTATCTATGGTGTCCTTAAAGCTTGATTAATTTGACAGTTCTAATTGCAACGTGTTCGTGGAAAGGGATATTCTGCACTTTTTAGTTTTGATTTATTGTTTGTGTTATAGTGAGCGTTGAATTTATCATAATTATGTCGCGAACGATTGTTGCTGGATTGTTGTTTCGGTGTTTTGCTACGACACAACAAAAAAATGTCGCTTGTATTTAACCGTCGACATCCTGTGTAGATACACGTTCAGCAACTTTAGCAGCTTAAATAAAGTTGTAAGAACTTTGTTTGTCATTACGTACCACATGTTGGGGGAACGACAAAATTGTGGATTTGTATTGGTTGTCTGTTCTGTTTTTGGTTTGATTATGACGAGTGCACACTCTCTTTAATTGGGAATTTGTGAAACCTAAAGATTACAAATTGGACTCTTAGCATAGTATAAATATTTAACTATAAGCTGATGACATAGATTAATCAAGAAGTTCCCCTGTTCCCTATAAATCTTACTGTTAAAACTTTCTGGATATTAAATTATCTTGGTTTACCATATAAGCGGCAATCTCTCACATTTTGACAGATTGCTAAGGCTAGGACAATCCGTCGGATTATAAAAAAAATAGATTATAAATTTAAAAGTCTATTTTTGTATTTATAATCCGACGGATTATTCTATCCCATTATTCACTTTAACATCCATTAGGAATATGTTACGCTTCAATAAATTACAATATAGGTGGTGCCATTTGATTCAATATCTTCTGTTAGATCATCATTGTCCATATTAACGATAACTGTAATCGTATCATACCATGCATTCTCTCTACTGTTATCTCTTGAATTTGTTATATTATCACGATAAATTTTTACTTTTGAAATGACTAACGGATTAGCTTTTCCCTGTTGGTAAGTTATGATAAGGCGAAGATGGATGCAAACTTCACCCAGAATCCTCAACTACAGAGGAGCTAGCTAGCTTCCCTACCTCCCATTACCAAAAACTATTTTATTTAGTTATAGCAGAAAACTAGAGGTAGATAAGTTGTTGGTGGCTAACCAGGTGGAGTTATAAAAAGCCCTACTACCACCCAAACAAAGCAGAAAATTTCAACAGGGACTGGGAATTGAATCTCTGTGGTTGGGCGGTCTCAGTCACAGAGCCGGTTAATGACACATTCTATATTTAAAAACTTGCTCTTATGATAATGTTTGACAGTAAACAAAATGTAACAAAAACAGCTTTCTTCTTTCTTTATCTAGTACGAAATTCTGGAAAGGTATAAGTGAAACGTACCAGTTAGATGAGAGCTTATTTTTATGATAAGAAGACGGATTCACGACGATAAAACCTCTATAAATATTTCCTTTTATTGTATTTCTTCGAATCGACAGCGTTATAAGCAGTCGTTTCGTAGAAATATAGCAATTTCAAGTGATTTCTTGATTTTTCCGGTGCCTATTTATGTGATGGTAACCATATGTCACTAGGTGCGAGTTTGGCTTCTTTAGTATCTTTAAAACATTAAAAATGTTTACTGAAATTTGTAACAGAATAAATTTTTCGAAAAGTGTTCCGTGCGAAATTTTTTAAATATTTTTAACTCTCAAATCAATATCAAAAATGATTCAAATTATAACCTGATATATAGATTTAGAATCTCAAAACTGAATTAGGTCATAGTCATTTTGTGGATGTCATAATAAATAAGGTTTTTAAATATGTAATAATAACAATATGTGCTGTTAGTTTTCTGAAAAAAAATGCTTCTTTTCTCGACCGTATGTCTGTTTCAAGTTTCTAATAAACCCTTTAATCAATTTCTGTATGATTTTAATATTACTCATAAGGTTACGTAAAAATTAAAGCATGTCATTTGGTCTGATAACTCATCAAATCTCACAGACGAATGTCTCGAATCAATAAACAAGACATACATTTTCGTTATTATTTTCATTTGTTTTACAAAGCATTAAGAATTTTCCGTGACTTTTAAGAATTCTTTTGTGTAATGTTGTTTTAGACTTTTTGGTGGGAATAGTAACAGTGTTAAGGAAACAAGTTCAGAACTTAGCGTAAAGCGCTACAGAGTTTTGCGGGAATTCGCTATACCAAAACGAGAAGTAATTTAAAGCAAAGCAATAGTTTTTTAACTGGTAGCGCTTAAAGAATACAATGTGTGTTAGCGGTTAAGATGTTTCTACAAATATATTACTATGTTTCGTACTTCCAAGACTTAAAAAAATGGCTTTGGGATTTTATTTTTCTATTTAATGTGTAAGTAAGTGACTAAAATTTTTGAATTATACGCTCTATGCGAGTATAATTCAAAAATTTTAGTCACTCAAAGTGGAACGAACATCCTAAACCACAAATAATTCTAACAATGTAGAGTTTTGTTAATTTGACAGAAATGTTTTTTTTTACAAAGATCGATCCAATGCCTAGCCTTTAAATTGGATAAGCGACAGCTGAAATTATCTTTGAACTTTTGGATGTGATCGTTTGCGTAGTTGACTTGTCTGTTCGTCAGTTGTTAAAATACAGAAGTATCGTTGAACACTATCGCTCAACTATTTTTCTTCAGGCGTTCCCTACTCAAACTCCGATCAGCTACATCAAAACCAGACGAAATTTATATGAGTATAACCTAGTAATTTGCTTATTGGAACACAAAAAAATATCAAAATAGATGTACCATCCGCGATAAGAACTTGTCTAAATAAAACCCTTGTTTTTGAAGACGGCTTTAAATTTTTCGTGATTTAACCAAAACGCTGGACTATAATAGATAGTATATTGCAATGTCATTGATTCAAATTCAATTTATTCAAGTGTGCAGAAGAGAATCTTTTGAAATTGGATAGCATCGTGGGATAAGCAATGCAACTGTAAGCCAATTTATCGAAAGTTGTCGCACAAACTCAGCATCCAAAAGTTTGCGGGCAACTCCGAACTTTGCAACATCCGGCACAGGATAATTACAATTAGAGGGGCGTGTGTAGGTTACCTTTGGTAATTAATTACCCGCGCTCGTATTTTCAATTATCTTACTAAGTTAGTTGAAAAAAGATTGGGAGATACCTGTATGGAAGTTAGCAAGTACAACTATGGTATTTATAGAGACAGTTAATAGGCTCCGTCGCAGGATTTAGTATTTGCAATATATATAAAATTATTATTTAGTATATAAATGAGAGTTGAATAAAACTTGATATCGCGATATACAAATCCTTAGCGCCATCTAGTATTACAATTTGGTACTAAATTACGGTTTTACGTGTTACGAATATTTTACAGTATGTTTTTAAACTGTTAAAATATTATAAGTTGTTTTACCATACACAATGCAGTTGTAGCTCAGACAGATGCTGTCAACGCTTCAGGCAGCGTCACGAGTCGAAGCTGAGGTTGGCTTACGGCTAATTAACCTTATTTCAACGTAACATTTTCAGAGCCTGTTTAACTCATGTCACGTTTTCAGGTTTCAACGTCAGAGCCGATTGGTATGAGATAGATTACATCCTATGAAACGACAATGGCTACATTTACACGTGGTCGGAACCGCGCTTTCCAAAGTAGGATTTGGTCATGCCTGGAAATAAATAAGTAAAATATAAAGTAAATAATATATACTTTTTACTTTGTCGATGATGAAATAGATAAAAAGTAAATTTGAATACAGGATTTAAAATGTAATTCAAAATGGCGCTTGAATCAATCTAGGGCCAGTTCAACGGTAATAGCAATAGACTTCATACTTTAAAAACTTGTTGATTGTTCTACTATAAATGTGTTAAAACGCTCTAAGTCCGTCTAAAACTCTGTGTCTACTTTGATATTTCAAGACATAAGAAAATGACACATGTTGGAATTATAACTATACTGTTATAAACATTAACTTGCTTATGACCTTCAAAACCAAAAACATTTCTAAATTTGAGACCGAATAACAATTTTTGAAAAAATATTTACGATCAAACGACAAATTCAGCATTACATAACTTAGAAAATACGTTTCATTTTCGACCTTAAGAATTTAACTTTTTTTAAGTTTTAAGTTTCTAATAAGAGGAACGGAAAAGGGTACGTATTTATCCAATAATAATCAGATACAGCTGGCTTCGTAACGGACTCAGCTGTGTTGCTCAACCAATAACATTTTACTGACAATCTCGGAGACAACCTTTGTGGTGTAGCTGCTAATGTAATTTACATTGGTACTAATGGCTGATTTCTGAACAAACATTAAATATATTTCAATTAAAACAAAACAAAAGAAAGACCTGTAAAATCTCAAGTCAACGGGCTATACGTCTCACTGCAGCTGGGCACAGCCTTACCTACCTTGGAGACACATGAGGAGCTTGGGCTAATACTTCACCTTTCGAATCACCGCAAACAAGACCTATCGATTATACCAAAAGTTGTTTTGTTTGTTCTCAGAACTTTTGAATGCTCAGAAAATGTCGCTAGCGGAAAAATTGTGTCATAAGCTTTTATGGCAAATGTAAGATATTCGCCAGAAAATTTGAGTGGTTACTAGATACTAATTAGGTGCTCAGGGCAATTTGCATTTTGAAATACGAGTGAGGAAGACCTTTTAAATTGAATTTATCCATCTCAAATGTGAAATGTCATATTTTTTCTATAATTTAGGGCAATAAATTTAACGCTACAATTGTTGTTTGATTGCATGCCTCTCAGTTATCTCTGGAGTCAGACGATTAAATTTTAATGAAGGTGCCTAGATATCATCATTAGACAAATATCCGTGATAAATTGAATTAGCCACAGAATTTGCGCGACAACCATTTGTATAATTTTAAAGACACTTAAACTAGGTTGTTTTCAACCCGAAGACCCAGCCTGTTGAAATTAATGATGTCTCTTATGTCAAGCGCGAACCTGACTTAGGGTAAAGATAAATGAGGGTAATAATCCTGTGAGATGAGGTTTTTATTTCTTCAAATGTGTTCGGGAGAGATTGTCGCTTTGGCTTAGTATTTCTTTGATTAAAATTTTAGGGTTTAAATCATTTAATTTAAATTAAACGAGATCACAAACTTTACTCTGCCAAAGGATAGGCAGACCAGGAAATGAATGGAGTGATAGACAGAAGATTTCTGTGTAATTCTTAAATTTAAAGTTTGTAAAAAATTCAGCTTTGGTCCTTCGATGTCGCAAAAAACTATTTTAGACCAAGAAATAAAAATAATAAAAAGCTATACATATAGTACAGTTAAACCATGATATAACGGATCTCTATTTAATGGACTTCGGGTATAACGGACAAAAAATCCGGTCAAATATTAAATATTAAAACGTCCTGTTAATTTTTTCTAGTTGTCTTAAAAATCAAATGTATAAAATATAAAACAATATTTAAAAGTTCTGTTTCCTACGGCTCTCAACCCAACCGTTAAGCTGGCTAGCTCCTGTCAGTTTTCCAATCGCACTCTTTCTATCAAGTCTTTCATAGTCTTTCGAGTTATCCTCAGAAATTATCTTGTTGTTTTACTAAATGAACTACTTTGAAATATGTTTGCTAGGAAATTTATTTTTATCTTAGTGGTTTTTTGTATATTCTTATATCAAAACCAATAACTTTTGGATATTCAATTCTATCACCAAATGTGACAAGAACTATGGGCCTTCATGACTTATTAAGTATTAATTGTTCTTTTATGGGAATTACTAAATCATAATTTTACAAATATGAACAGCTTTTTCGAATTCGAACCGAAAATAGGAAAATCTTTACGCACAATACCGTTAATTCACGGGAAAAGATTGTTATCTTTTAGCAATATAGATCTCGCATTTATAGGCTTGGAATTCATTTAGACATCACTTTCATAGCATGGAGATTTGGTAGGTTTTGAACGGTAACGAAATAATCATTACATTTCCCAATTTAAATTGAATTTTATAAATTCTGGCAAATGGTTTATAAGCAACAAAGGCTTCTAACTAACCGAAGTACTATTTCTACAAATATGTTACCGTTTTGGAACGAAAAAGAGAATGGAATATTTAAATTTGTCTGATTTAAAAATAATTTTCCCCATCGAAAACAGATCGAGTAAGCCCTACAAAATCCTATAAACCCACGCGATTTCGAATAACACCGTGTATAAATAAATAAAAAAGCCACATACGCAAGGCTCGACATTTATCCATTTGCATTACGGTATTAACTTCTAAGCCTAAATTAAAGCCGGGGGTAATATTTTCCATCATCCCCGCACTCGTAAGTAGACGGTACACAGCGCTACGAACGTGCAATCACTGTTCGCGTTCGAGCTAGCGACGAGCGTTTACATTTTTTATCCATTTAAAAATTAATATTTAAAGATCAATCGATTTGAAACTATATAATATTATCATTGATATGAAGCCTTATACTTATGTACCCGTTGGAATTCATTAAATGTAATTTATTAAAATACTGAGAAACACGAGAAATATTAATATCTTTCTCATTAACTGTGCGGTGTGCATAGACGTTACACAAGAGCGCTGTTTTATATTTTATTTTCACAACTATTATAATTATTTAATATTGTAAAGGTAACAAAACTGTTCCATATAAAGGACAAACTATCACATCAACCTGTCAGGCATAAAACAAATGACGGAGATGACTAGGAAAATTGTTGTCTGCCTTGTTGTTGGTCAACAAAGCAAAGAACGCAATGCTTACTCATTGTGTTATTAACAACCAAATAAATTCGTAATTTTTTTTAAAACTATATATTGAAGAGCCTAGAAAAGAACCCCGATTGTAAAACATGTAATCCAATTAGTTAGTACAGTGGACAATTTCTTATCAAAATTTTTGTTACAATTGTCGCTTGTTGGTAGATGTGTCTCTGAAGCTCTCATATAATTTGCTAAATTCTCTTTTTGTTTCAGGTAAACTACACGGAACCACTCCACGGCGAACTAGAGGTACAGATGGCCGAAACACAAAATGTTAACATTAATTCTATTTTAAGTGCCATTAATTTTATTCTCGCGTTTTCTGGCTACTTGCCCAGTGGTTCTGATCGGTCTCAATTACAAACAAAAATATGTAAAGCTATATAAAAAGAGAATTTTGTTCTAATTGCGACAGAAAATGAAGAAGTCATTCATGAATTTAATGAACCTAATAACTAATTTGTTTTCGCATAATTATATATTCATTTATTTTATTCAGTATGTGGTTAGTTTCCTGCCTCAGGTATATTATGATACTTTATGCGGTTAGCATTATGAAATCAAATCGCTTACCCGTGTTCGCACAGCATAATGACTTGGATGTCCTTGAAATACAAAGATCTTCAGCACTTTCAATCTGGAAAATTTTATTAACTGACTGCAGCGAAATTCGAACTGGATATACCTGCTTTAAAAGTTATTGTACCATTTTTGTACAAATAAAGCATTTAATTAATAAGTTTTTGTCAAGTATTGAAGATCGTGTAGGAACATTTTGTATAAAAAAGATTACCGTAATTATACTAAAGTGTGGGAACGAATAGGTGGAAGACGAATCTCCATTCCCGAACTCTGTATGTACACTTACATTGATGTGACTTATTAATTTGTGAGTATATTTGGAAACATTGAAAAACTGTAGGAGTATAAGATATGTTATACTTAAAATAAAATAAAACATTTGATTTTGTTCAAATTTTGCTTATGGTCTCTGTCTTCAATTGATATGTAAATCTGTTTTTCTTTCGAACAAAAGATATATTTCAAAAAAGGTTGCGACTTATTTTACCAGTAAAAAGGCATCACAGAACACAATTGAAATTCACTCCGCGATAACTTCTGATTATTTCTTGGAAACATTTTTTTCGTATTTGCCAAGAGCAGTGAAAATGGAATTATTACGATGTATTCGTCAGTCAATGCATTAAGACTCACGTTAGGTTTCGTAGAATTATGGGAGAGCGACAAATATTTATTTTTATTTACGCATTTTCTTACTGTAGTGACAAAAGCTCTTTAGATGTCAATGAGGTATAAGAAAAAAGCCTGAAACCATCTCATTTATTATCAGTAGACAATGTTTATGCAACACTAGTATAGTCATTTAAAATAAATGAATATTGTTGTTTTAAAAAGAATTAAAATTTTATTGTACCTATTGTAACATGTAAATAATACTGAAGAGCTCGTTAGTAGGTTCAATGCATTCGTTTCGATAATGAAAACCAACAACTTTCGTTGATTATTCCCTGCAGTGGTCAATCTAATTTGTTATCTCCTGCACCTCCGTGCTTCCACGTTGAGGCCTTGGTCCCAGTTGGTACAGCATCCGCTTATACTCCCCAAGCTGAATTTGGCCAGCATGTTGTTTTAATGGCCCAAACTCATGAAGTGTTTCTCCCATATAGAAAGGCCTTGGCCTAGAGATGATCTATATAATCTGTACATGATTTCAAATACAAAGTGTGTCCTAAATTAACATTGCAAGCGCGATAAAAAACATGTTGATGGTCTAATTTACGCTTATAATTGCTCATTTTTATCATTTCATATAATATTACATGATATTAATCGTTTATATTAATTAATAACGTCATTATAATAGATATATAAGTATAATTATATGGGAAATAATAATTTGCAACTACGTATAAATAAATTAATATGCAAATTATCAGCAAGATCAATCGATATTTGTACGCAAATATATAATGATACATTGTCAACGAATACAAACTATTGTCAGTGTCAGGCCATATAAATCGTTAAGCAAATAATCTGTGCACACTCATGATGCACAGATTATTTGCTGAACGATTGCAACTAGAATTATTTATTTATTTTTTATAAAAAGCTCAGCAAATGACTCGACACCACCTGATGATAAGCAGTAGACGAGTCCACATGTGAAGATAGCTAGTGAAGCATGTGATATACTGCCCTAGCCACCCTCACCTTGCCGGCCCAAAAAGTGCTTTTTCACGCCTCTTTTAAAGGAACCCATGTTATAAGAAGGAGGGATGCTATTCTACTACAAAATTTAATTTCAGCCTAGCAAACAAACGCTAAATTAGTTGTTTTTATTTGAACAAATTCATTAGAAATTTATTTAAGCTATATATTTTGTCTTTTAAGAACTTTTAAGATACATTATAATTTATTAAGAAAATTTAATAAGCCTATTCTTAAAACGTTTCATTGAATACTTGCTTATACGTAATACTTGCACGTGAATATCAGCTACTTACTTGAATATGATTTTTCTATACATAATAAAAAAAACTCATTCGGAATTCGTCTGCTGCATTTTGCAGGTAGCAATCTTTACATGTCTTACATGTGGCAGAAGCTTATCTCGCGATAATGTATGCAGATCTTAATATTCGCCTAAGAACCAGTAAAGACAAGGCAGACAAGGCATTTTTCTTTTGTTTTCAATTCTTTTGGCCTCGTTCCCTGTTCTGGTGACGGTGGTAATATTCAGCATTTCGATTTTTGCGGTGCGAATTTCGTCTGATATTTTTGGCGTGCGGCCCACTGGGCTATGTATGTATGTAAATGTATGTAGAGAAAAATGTAACACTGTGAGACGTAAAACTGTTTAGATAACTGTAAAAAGCTAAGAAAAAACGTGCATTTTATTCTGACTAAACTGGAGTTAGTACCGTACTATAATTAATATTCCTAAATTATATGTAAATAAATAAAAGAATACCTCTGGGTTAACATTATTTTTTGGGGGGGAATATAAAAAATAAAGTATTAAAATGATTTTTCATACTAAAACTGTAACGAAAATTCTAATAGAAAATAACAGGTCTCTTAAAGATATTTCTGACACACTCTCCAACAAATTTATAAGAAAGTTCTGAAAAAAGCACCCTTGCTTATATAACCTTTTTGTTGGGAAACTTTATAGGTCAATATCTTACATACAATATGTTACATATAAAATATTGCTTTTGACAGTTATTCTTAAGTGAAAGTTTTAGACACTTGTGTTTTAGTCGTAAACATAAACATTGCTTAGTAGTTTTTTATAATAATGTTTCATATATTTAGATAGTTGTAGCCACAACACTATTAAAGCGATAAAACATTAAAAATATGTCTTGTTACCCGCCCATAGAGCCAAAGCCTCACTTATGACCAAGTCTGTCTTAAATACGTTTTTACTGAGATCCAGAGCTTTATATAAAGATCCGTTGGCATAGTGAAAAAGTAAGCAGTAGTCGAAGATAGTGGAGGTCCTTGCCAACTCCACCTAGTGCTTACTCATGCAAGTACATCAGAGGACAGTGGGCAATGTTAAAGCCACTGATTTAAATCTTTAGATAAGAGTTTTTATGAGAGTCAGACCCAAAATTCATATTTATAGAAATCTATCTGATGTTTCCCGGTTCAATATCGTGTACCACGTTTCAATACAATTTAACACAGAAGTAAATGACGTGCCAAAACTAATTTCGGTTATAAATAAAGTATTAAAATATGTGAGTTATTTTTTTTATGTTGTAATCTCGTCAATGATATTTTCACTTCTACTGGTCGTTGCGACGGGTCTCCTCTATGTTACGTTTCATATACCAGCTGTATCTTCACTATGGTATTACATCTCACGTGCTCAATATAAGGCTTAAGCGGCTTGCCGTTGCAAGACGCAATATGAGGAGCTTGGAATTGCTCTGCCTAGTTATAGTTGACGACTGCAGTCTCTTACTTAGTCTAGGTTACAACTTTCGTATCTTTGAATCGTTTTAAGCAGGTTCCCATATTCGAACAAAAGTATGTTTTATATAAAAAACACTGCAAATGATTATAAGCGTGATCGTAAACAGTAGGAGGAGACATATGGGCCGATAGCTAGTGGATTATAAGACATTGCCCTAGCCACCCCCACCTTACGGGCCAAAAAGGTGGTTTTACATTTTAAAGGAGCCCATACATATTATATAAAGGCGGATTCCCCCCCTTCATAAAATATGGGCTCCTTAAAAAAATGATTCATTTATTACTAACTTGCCATCTCTATAAAAATCAAAATGTTTTGTTGTTAGCTTAGTTAGTAAAACCTCGCCTCATTGTAACGATTATATTGAAATTTACTTATGTGTTAGAAGAGGTCGACTTATCTCTTTAAAAGATCGGTTTCAGCTGACAAGTTAATGTATGAGACATTGTTGGGCTGCAAGAAACTTTGGATTTTAGCTTACACTAATATAAAATACATAAGCACATTATTTCTCTATACAGGGAATCTAAATATATTATGCGTATCTGTGTATGTATGTTTTTATGTGTTTCATTATACTAGTATTGGTACACGCCCCTCTACCTTTCGTTGTCACTTTTTCCAAATATGGGGCTGCTAGAAGAGAGTTCTTCCAGCAGTCCCATATTCCAGTTCTCTTATATAAATAAACAGTACCTTTGTACAATTCTCTGCTATTATGTTGTGTCCATTTATTATATATTATTGTCTTTGTGTGTACATAAATTGTTAAATAAATAAATAAACATGCAAATATTTAATAAATTGATATTTCTTGCAATCAAATCATATTGTGATTTATGATAAACTAGCGACTTTGATCGCGTGCATGTCTGTGGGCCGGTTAAATGTTGTTATTTAAGTATTTATTTGGTTAAGGATTTGATTAGTATAAAAAGGTTATAGTGAGTTATAGTGAGTTATTTATAGGAGCAGACTTTCAATGAAGTGTTTCATTGAAAGTCTGCTCCTATTGGTCGTAGCGTGATGTTATATGGCCTTTACCTTCCTTGGTAAATGGACTATCTAACAAAACATATTTTTTTTAATTTGACTCAGTAGTTCCAGAGTCAAACAAACTCTCCGTTTTATAATATTAGTTTAAGAAGTGATTTCGATTGCTTCTTATTCTTAATACAGATTTAATTAAAATTTCAGCTTTTGCATAAACTTCAACTATAGCAAATCCACCATTATGCACATATTGTTTTCGCTGCACATATCAATAGATTATCTTTAACGTCACTCAGACTTTAAACAACTAGGAGCTACTTCTCAGTTGGTGCAAATTTATAATATTTCAAACTTACAAGTAATACTCGAAGCATAAGTACTCAGTTTCCTTAATAAATTCATTATACATGAACGCCCAGGAGACTATGTAAATGTAACCTTCTTACGGTACACTGTTCATAAGTCTTTGTTGTACTTAACCAGTTCAGTTTTACTGGTAACTTCGTGAATGATGATTAACTTTCAGGTTTTAAGCTGTCAAGTATAAACATTAAGTTACTGAATTGAATTTATGTAAGACATAACTTTTGGATGATAAATCTTTATTAGAATTTGGAGGCGAAGTAGAGTTTGTCGAATTTGAGCTACAAAGACTACTTAACTTCATATTCTAGGTATTAATTATGTAACACCAAATATTCCTTTACCTGTTTTAATCTAAACAAATATCGTTAACGTTTTGAAAAGAGTGAAGTGCACTTTTTCACCACACCTATTGTCTATATTGAATAAAGTTACGATAAAATCTAAAAATCTTCTAAATAGTTTAGCCATAATATTAGACGTTGAATTTAGAAACCTCTTACTTGGGAAATAAGACAGCAATTGAGATCGTAAAAAAATTTGGGTCATGGTTTACAGATTTATACCCGGTAATCCTGATGAAAACTCTGATAAGTCCAGGGGATTAACGATAAATAATAAGACTGCTGGAACAATTTACAAGTGCCAACTGAAATGATTCAAGAATTTGTCTCCTGATAATAAAAAAAGCATTGGTTAGAAAGATCTGGAATAAAAATAGCCAC
Organism: Acentria ephemerella; assembly: GCA_943193645.1. Taxonomy (NCBI): domain Eukaryota; kingdom Metazoa; phylum Arthropoda; class Insecta; order Lepidoptera; family Crambidae; genus Acentria; species Acentria ephemerella. The sequence continues at coordinate 9,615,983 of OW971891.1, forward strand.
CATGAATTTTTCTACTTACTATATAGTAGATTAGTGGAGTAAAGTTATAGTACATATATAAAAATGAAACCCAAAAAATGTCATACAAAGTATTCCATATAAATCTCTGACTCATAACAAACTTCAAAACATACAGTGTCCACGCAAAGTTTTAATGAGAATGAAATAAAAAAGTGCCTACTAATATATCTTGGCTGTCCAGAAGTATTCAGAGATACTGTGAAACTGAGGGTATTACAAAGAAAATTGGAAATGTTCCACTTTCTAGTTTACCAAGTTACATTATTTAGGTCGACTATAAAGCACCACTTTAACGAAAACTTTTGTACCGTTAACAGGGACAATTTGTCGTGTTTATTTTTCTCCACGAGAGATAACAAGCCGCGAACTTCTTGGCAAAGAATAACCCCGAAATACACCCCTTATTATGATTTGCAGGTTCCGTTGAAAAGAAGATAAGTAAGCTGTCAATAAATTTTAATCACACTTCGAAACGGAATACATTATGAAGATAAAACAATAACTAAAACCTATGTATACTTATATACAAACAAATAAATCTACAAAAACTGCTTTCATTGCCTCTAGTGAAATACCATTAATTTCGTAAGGAGTCGTATTGCATGAAAATCGTCAGAAGTCCATATTGAATCCGAGACCGAACCGCACTCGCCTCTGTTTGTCTATAAGAGTGCTGCCAACAATCCGTAAAACCCGGACGTCTGATTGAGCCTCTTGGTACAACACGTCTTTTTGGAAAGTAAAACCCCCACAATGTTGAGAGTCAACGAAAATTTTCAATTCTGATCCATTTTGGTACTTTTTGTGAAGGGCTACACCTATCGTAGTTGGCCCTTGGGTTTTCTCATTAACTATGGTTGCTATTCGAAGGTCTGGTGTGAACTGCTTATACAAACAAGCCTGGAAACCACTCCTGCTGATAGTAGACGATAATGTAAATGATGACTTTTCGTACCTCGAACTCACGGATAAATCAGGTATAGCAGGATAAGAAAGCGGTCGAAAATTCAGCTCAGTACCCACAATAAACTCCGGTATAATCTTGTAAGTCCACTGGGTAACAAAACGCAAAGTATTTGGATCAACATCTCGTACACAACATGAGATAGAACCTACAGATTTTTGATGCTCCTTCTCAATGACCATTTCAGTTTCAGAGGATATCAAGTCCTTGATTTTCGACGTCAGTTGCATTTTATAAGATCCATCAAAGACTTCGGTGTATGTGGCGGTAGCTGATCCAGATGAATCAACTAAGAGACCTTCGTCGCTGCTTTTCTGTTCCATTTCTTTGTGTATCAAGTGGTTGAAGCACTTGTAGGAATCCTTGGCTTTCCCAAAATTATATTGTTGGACTAATCTCACTTTATCTAGCATCTCCCTGACCACGAATAACTTGGCTCCTGTGAAACAATTCGGGAACACACTCTTGGCTTCGGAATGGACATCACTGAGCCTTGTTAGTTTAGTCTTCTGTTTCTCTATGATAATAAATTCTTTCTTCTTCGGCAGCAGCTTCTGTAGGCTACTTACGAAGCTGCTGACATCCTCCTTAATCATATCCTCGTTTATGTCCATTGTTAGTTTATAAAAGTTGTCGGTTTGTTGAGTTACAACCCAAACGTCATTGACCTGTCTGCTTGTATTTTTAACTGGCGTGTCCGGCCAGCGATCACTATAAAGAGACTGTATTTAACTCAGTTCATAGTTCTCGTCGAGTGAGAATTCCGCTATTAAAAAAAACTAGTTTTAATTTAAAAAAGTAAATAGTAAATTTAAACTCGCTTGAAAAAATAAAACAAGAAGGTACAAAAAGATTAGTTTATATAAATTCTTTTTAGTCTATGGTTATGTCAGAGTTATGAAAACATGGTATAAACCTTCTCTAAAATTTAAAATAATATTCTATAAATATGCAAAACAAATATAAAACTAAAAACAAGCATTAACAATTCTGTCATATTCATTTGTCTCCTTTCTACGACGTTGAACATATTTCTAATTATGTGACCCTAATAAAATGTTACGGTATAGGGATATTATGTAAAGGCCTCACCCAAGTCAGAGTCTATTTAATACCGCTAATACGCCACCTGCTACAACCCAGGACTCCGGATAGCAATCCTTTTAACAAATTGAGATAGCTATAGGATTATGTCGGGAGATCTAGACAATAATTGAAATGTTATGAATCAATCAATGCGAATTGGAAAAAAATCCAATGCATTTAGAAAATCCATATTTAATTAACAAGTTTAATAATCAAAGTCTCTTTGTATACAAGCTTGGAGGAGGTAGATTATCCTAAAATATACTTGTAACTTGAATCCTTGGATTGGACTCGTAATATACATTTTTAGGATACACTTTTAAATAGGGAAAGCAAAGGGATCTAGCCTTTACAGGTGTATATCTAGTATTTTATTATTTTTGGACTTCAGGATGGTCTCTACCTTGGGAGAGTTTGCCGCTAAATATTATTTCAATTTTCTTGATGCTATTTCGGCGAGGTATATTTTGGCACAACAAAGTTAATATCGCAATGATTGTTCATTTTGCTCGCATAAATTCTCGTAAATATCCAGATAGTTAATACTTAACCGATCCATACACTTTTAACCTAAGTTAATCTGGTAGTTTTAGATGCACGCTTAAATAAGGCAACTCAACACGTCATCCCTTTACGAAATTCATTACCTATTTTACAATCAATGTTCTCTTTAAAACTTTTATTCAGAGAACTTATTCTTTAAAACAATCAAAAATTTATTTTTAATGCTTTTCTACGTAACGGTTCCAACATTTTGAATGTTTAAATTACAAAAGTTCCCTTTCAGGCTGTTAAAACTAAAATTACGAGGAACAATATTTCCCTCTGTGCAGATTTACAGTCCATAGAATGGTGACTTTATAGAAATCCCGAATAACGTTTTATAGAATCTAATGAGTTCTGAACAATCGTTTGAAGATAATATCTCGGCTTGAATGCTCAAAATGTACGAATTTTGTTCATCGCATTGAAACTAATTTCGTGTGAATGTTGATATTATGGTGCAAAAATGTTTTAAAACCACAGTATGAGATTGAAGCCAAGCTCTAATATAAAGGTTAAAATCACGGTCTGGATAAAGAGGGGTCAAACCTTACAGATTTATCTGCATATTTAAAAGGCGGTTTTAGTACATCAAACAGTTGGATCTATGCAATTGACAATTCCACATTGTAATAGGTACATACAGTATGTACCTCACAAAAAACTTTTTTTTTTGTATTTTCTAACTATTTTTAGTTTAAGTTTCTAAACTTAGCGTGTTCGAGTCAGTCTGGAGCCGCTATAAGCATTTAATTAATTGCTTAACAATTGGTTTGTTTCATAATTCATTATGTGAAAAGTGCATTCTTTTTTACTTTATTTATGGACTTCTATATATTTGTACATGACGGTGCTATATAAGCTTATCTATACACCGTGTTCCTGAGGTTATACATTACTTTCATCATATTATACAGACCATCAAATCGAATATTTTCTATGGACACTTTTATGAAATACAACTTTTTTTTAAATATTCGTACTAACTAAATGCTTGCATGTCGTTTTATAATCTATAAGAAAATTTGGTGCACATTAACATTTCGAATCTTTTTTTAGCGTAAACAATGTTGCTGCAGCTCTTCCGTTACAAAATCTATAGAAGAAATGGATATAAAATAGTGATGAGCAGGATAATCGTACGATATCATCAAAAGCACAAACGAAATAGGATATTCTGCAAAATGTAATAAATTCTGCAAAATGTTTATCTAATTGTCAAGTTAGTGAAATTATTGACATGACATTTGAATAACAACTTCGGTCACTATAACAACAACCGGTACAGACAAGAAAAGTATCTACAAAAGCCTGATGAACATTTCTTTGATTTTTAAAATTATTTACTTATTTATCTGAGCTGAAATACAAAAGGGCTTGAGGGATGAAAATAGTGACCATCATACGTCCAAAGTCATTCTTTTAAAGGCAATAATTAAAAAAATGATAGATTACGAACTCATTTCATCACAAGCACAGAATGCTTATAACTTAGGTTATTTTGTTGACGAGTGTACTTTACATTGCGATATGAAATGCAGAGTTGACTGTTCAATGTCCCAAAAATATCCTAAGATGGTAGATATTTATAAATAAAACTAAATATCTTGTGCTAAGAGAGTGTAATAAAAATGATAACAACTTGAACTATATACATACTTTAGATAAAACTCGTTAGCGCGATTCAAAACCGTGCAGAGCCATCTAGGGACCAAAACTGGTATTAATACTAACCATGGGTAAATATACACTGACTTTGTACATACCGCCCACCATGGAACGCAGGTCCATTTACAATAAGGCAAAACAAGGCTTGAATGAATAACTGAAACTTTGACCAGAATGATCGTGAACAAAATCAATAACAAACAAAACATATCGCTAAACAATAATACGATAACACAAACAAACATTAAATTCTAACACTCTAGGTAATTTATGTAATAATATACACAGTCAAATTTCACACAAAATTAATGAGTATAAAATAACATTGAGCTACATCATTCTGTAACTGGTAGAATACACAACTTGTTGACAGGTCTTTTAATAATAGAACCCTTACATTTTAAAGAGACGACACGGGTAACCTTGTCCAAACCAGGATGCTTGTCGGTTACAATGCCGTATAACCATCTTGCTGGAGGCAGATCATCCTCCTTAACCAAAACTATATCACCAATTCGTGGCTCAGGAGTTTGCTTTGACCATTTATGTCTCTGTAAAAACTGTACCAAATACTCCTGGGACCACCTTCGCCAAAAATCCTGAACAATTTTTTGAGTGTAGTGCCATCGTCTCAAACAACTAACGTTAACGGATTCAAAGTTCGCGTCTGGAGGTAGCACAAGTGGTTCACCTACTAGAAAATGACCTGGCGTAAGTGGGTAAACATCTGCAGAATCATCGCTGATTTGTGATATTGGTCTGGAATTAAGACACGCCTCAATTTGTGCTAAAACAGTGGTTACTTCTTCAAAAGTAAGTGTAGATGTGCCTATAACCCTCCTTAAGTGATGTTTAGTGGACTTCACACCAGCTTCCCACAGTCCACCAAAATTTGGAGCGCGAGGTGGTATAAAGTGCCACTCGGTGCCGTTAGTAGCCAGCCAATCCGCAATGTCTGATACAACATAGGTCTTTTCTTTGGCAAGTAAGGTGCTTAACTCTTTTGCAGCTCCTACAAAGTTTGTGCCATTATCACTCCACAGATCAGAGCAATGCCCTCTACGTGCCACAAATCTTTTAAATGCAGCAATAAACCCTTGTGAAGTCAAATCACTCACCACTTCTAAATGTATTGCTCTCGTACATAAGCACACAAATAAGCAGATATATCCTTTAGTGGACCGATTTCCTCGTCCTTTTGCTGTCCTTATAGCAATAGGGCCCGCATAATCGACGCCACTTTGCTGGAAGGGACGACTTGGAGTAACTCTTGCCGATGGAAGTTGACCCATTAAAGGAGGATTAGTACGAAAAGAATACCTCAAGCAAGGGATACATTTGTGTATATAACTTTTGACAGCTCTTCTAGCATTCAGCACCCAGTATTTTGCGCGAAGGTGATTGAGTGTTAACTGAGGACCACCATGAAGAGTGCGTTCATGAACGTTGGCAATAATTAGGTCGGTGAAATGTGACTTATATGGCAGTATAATGGGATTGATAAAGTTTGATGAGAGCCCTGATCTCTGCAATCTGCCGCCCACCCTGAGGATTCCTTCTTTATCTAAAAAGGGACTTAGAATGCAAACTTTGCTTTTACTGTCCAGGGATGAGTTCCTTTTTAAACATCTGAGTTCCTCTCGAAAATGGCACTGTTGACAGTCTCTAATTAATAAGTTTGTTGTGTCAATTAGCTCTGGCTTTGTGAGCCATGTAGGAAACTCTGGCTTTGGTTGTTGTTTGATTTTGGCTAAAACCAATTTTAAAAATCTACGACAGTGAGACACTACCCGAATTAATCTACGGAAAGAAGAAAACCTAGTGATCAGTTCATCTTCCTCTATATTTATTACGCAGACAATAGCCTTAGGTGACTTTTCTTCTAATTTGGTTTCTTGGTTGCAACTCAGTGGACTGTAATCGATAGCTTTCGCTGACAACCAAGCTGGGCCATTCTTCCACAACTGTATCTCTGCTGGTTTGTATGGTTGTGCACCGCGTGATGCACAATCAGCTGGATTTTCTTCAGATCGTACATGAGACCAAAATTTTCTATCAAATAAAGTGACTATTTCAGAGACCCTATTTGCGATAAACGTCTTCCATCGACTAGGGTGACTGCTGAGCCAAGCCAACACTACCTGCGAATCTGTCCAAGCACGAACGTTTTCTTTCGGGACTTCTAAGACTTCAACAACTTCGTTTAACAATTTTGCCAACAGCAGTGCACCACACAACTCTAAACGTGGGATAGAGATTCTTTTAATTGGAGCAACCCTCGTTTTTGAAGTAACAAGGTTTACATGTACCTTGCCCTTGACGTCTACAACTCGAAGATATACTACTGCTGCGTATGCGTCTTCGGACGCATCACAAAACCCATGAAGTTGCACACACTTGTCATCCTTGGTCATTTGCATCCATCGCGGCAAAGTAAACTTGGTGAGCATGCTAAGTTTTGCACGGTAAGTAACCCATTCTTGTAATAAATTACTTGGTAACTCTTGATCCCACCCCAGCCCTGAAATCCATAATTTCTGAATAAATATCTTGCCTTGAATTATCAAAGGAGCTATCCAACCGATCGGATCGAATAAACTCGAAATATCAGACAAAACTTGCCTTTTTGTTACAGGTAGGCTAAGTTCAGGTATTTCCACCTTATATTCGAACTCATCGGTTGTATTGTTCCATGCTATTCCCAGTACTTTTTTAACATCTTTACCAGTTTTTTCTTTTCCAATTTCTAACTTATCTTCATTTTTAGTATATGTATGTAGTAACCTATTAAAATCTTTATTGCTTGAATCCCACTTTTGCAATTCGAAACCTCCTTTTTTCATTAATTCTGTCATTTCTTTTTTTATTTTCAGGGCTTCATCAAGAGTTTGGCAGCCAGTCATCAGGTCATCTACGTAGAAGTCTTGAAGAACTTTTTGTGAAGCCATGGGAAATAGTTTGCCTTCATCATATGCAAGCTGATGTAAGGTTCTAACTGCAAGGTAAGGCGCACTAGCCGTTCCAAAAGTAACACGGAGCATTCTATAGTGTTCAATCTTTAATTTATCGTACCAAAGAATTCTTTGATAATCTGCATCAACGTCAGCAACCTTAATCTGACGGTACATCTTTACCACATCAGCAATTAAAGCTATTGGATGCCGCCTCCATCTCATCACTATATGCCGTAAGTCGAACTGCAATGAGGGGCCTACCATTAGATCATTATTTAATGAAACACCGTTAACACCTGGACTCGAGGCGTTAAATACAACCCGGACTTTTGTTGTAGATCTATCTTCCCTAACTACAGCGTGATGTGGTAAGTAGACTGCTTCGCGATTTAACCTTTGCGATTCTTCGATTTTTTCCATGTGGTCAAGTTCAACATACTCCGACATCACCTGTGAGTATTTTTCTTTTAAATCAGGATTTTTTAATAATCGTTTTTGCAGATACTGCAGTCTTTTTTCAGCAATAATAAGCGAGTTTCCATATTTACACTTGGGATCACTAGTACGAAACGGAAGCCTAACCACATAACGACCAGTATCATCTCGAGTAGTGGTTTGCATATAGTGTTTCTCACAATTCTCTTCTTCTTCCGTAAACATCTTTTTGATGACAGAAGTGGGTTCGGATTCAAGTTCCCAAAACCTTCTCAACATGTCTTCACTGTCAATGCAAGTATGCAGACTTATAATGTTTCCAGGTTGAGACTCATTGATAGGTTCTGAATTTATTTGGCCAGAGAGAATCCAACCGAGCTTAGTATTTTGAGCGACCTGGAACCCTGGCGGACCCTTGATTAAACCTTCAACTAATATCTGACCAAATATATCAGCGCCCAAGATCAAATCTACCTTGTTAGGCAAATGAAACTTAGGATCAGCTAGCTGTATATGTGCTAACTGATGTGCATACGTAAAATTAACCTTGTTTGACGGTAATACTGATGTGAGTTTACTTAAAACATGAGCCTTGACTTCAATACTTAATTTTGAATCATAAATAGACTGTAATTGAAATCGTACAATCGACTTAGAAACAACGGGCTCTATTTTATCACCAACACCCGAGATGAGAATTTTACTTGACACTTTGTGCAGTCCAAGACATTGAACTGCTGCCTCCGTTATAAACGAAGCTTGCGATCCTTGATCTAACAACGACCTAAGTGTCAAGTGATTACCTGACTGAGACTCAACTCGAACGAGGGCTGTAGCCAATAGCACTTGGCACTGGATATTTGAATGACAGACTACGACATTATTAACATCATCATTAATTTCAGATGAAGTGGATGCTGCAACAACGACACTCTTATCAACTGATTCTTCAACGTTACTATTAGTTGATTTGGGGACATTTTTGTGTAATAGGGAATGGTGTTTTTTCCTACAAATACGGCACCTAGAGATTTGACGACAAGCGAATACGGAGTGATTAGGACCCATACAATTAAAGCAAAGATTAGTGGTTTGGACAAAGTTACGACGTGCTTCATTACTTTGACTAGAAAATTGTTTACAGTTACATAGTTTATGGTTCTCCGAACAAAACGGACATGACAAAATTGTAGAATGATGGACCTTAGCAGTTACATTTTGGTTCGGTTGTGTGTTACGGACAAAACTAAACTTTGGAGTTTTTGGTGTCAAAAATTCCAAAGATCTAAATCTGTACTCTAAAAATTCCTTAAACTGATTCATAGTGGGGTGATTATCATCAATACTGATCTTTGCCTCCCATAACTTTCTCGACTCCGAATCTAATTTAGAACTTATGATGTAAAGAACCAGAACATCCCATGCATCTGTGTTAAGACCTAAATTTTTCAAACCATTTAAACTATCAGAAGTGGTATCTAAAAGTTCTTTGATAGCTTTAGAGGACTCTACTACAATATTAGGCTGACTAATTAATCTTTTTAATAAACAATTAGCCAAAAACTTTTTATTGCTATATCTCTTGTTTAACAGTGACCAAGACTCTGCATAATTATCTTCTGTTACTGGTATATGACGTAGCAGCTGTTCAGCTTCACCAGTTAAATGAGATTTCAAGTAATGTAATTTATGAACATTTTGCAATCCAGTATTGTCATGCACTAACGTTGTAAACAGGTCCTTGAAAGTTGTCCATTCTATATAATTACCGCTAAACATAGGAATCGTAATTTTCGGAAGCTTGAATTGAGGGTAAGATGCTACCATGGAGTGAGAACCATTTGACTTAGAATCACTAGCTACAAGTTGTGGAATGTTTAATCTACTTAATGCATCTTTCATCTCAGTTTTACAATCATAGTACAAATCTTGTGTAGTATCAAACATTTCATTCTTATAATAACTAGACTCTTTATATTTAGAATCTTCTATATCTGTTAAAATAGTACGATGAGTATCCACAAACCCTTTCCATTGCTCTTCTAAACCCTCTAATCTGGTTTCAATATAAGCGCGTGTAATGCGTTCCTTAGGCGACTTTTTGAAATTAGTTCGAAGTTTAGTAATGCCCTTTATAGCATCAAATTGTAAACTCATTAAGGCCTCCATCGCCATTTTAACAGAATTAAATTGAAATTTAAACAATAGAAAAGAATTTTTCACCACTTAAATGTACTATATTGGTTGCAACCTAATTTTATTTAGACAACAATTCAGTAGTAACATAAACAATAAATCGCAATGTTAAAGTTCATTAATTTCAATGCACACAATATTCATAGAACCGATGTTAATTTCTTCTAGTTAATAAAACACAATTTTGAAGTCGTTGAAAATTTTCTAAGTCCAGTGAAACAGTTTGCAAAATTTTCTAAGTGTTTGAAAAGCTTGTTTAAAAAATGAAAATCGGGCATGGATTCCCCGTAGTAGCACTTTTTCGCAAACTATTATAAGTCCAAACTATACTATCTTGACTATAAGAACTATCACAAAATTTTCTAAGTTATTTTGCTTGAAATAATAAAGTTCACTTTACCGTAAATTAAGTATGGTTGAAAGTACTCACAAGTTTTCGTCACTCACACTTGTCCGTATTCCAATAAACCCAGCTGATCTCTTCACCAATGACAGCGCTGCCTAGCGCTTTTCAGCGCTATATAATTCCGCTTAGTTTCTTCAGTGTGTTTATATGAATCACACAAACACAATACCGCAACTATGACAACTTCTACTATTAGTGTGTACGCGTGCCACCGGCCAGCTGAACAATCTTCTCTAGGGTAAACCTTATCCGGCTCGAAGGACCATTGTTCAATGTCCCAAAAATATCCTAAGATGGTAGATATTTATAAATAAAACTAAATATCTTGTGCTAAGAGAGTGTAATAAAAATGATAACAACTTGAACTATATACATACTTTAGATAAAACTCGTTAGCGCGATTCAAAACCGTGCAGAGCCATCTAGGGACCAAAACTGGTATTAATACTAACCATGGGTAAATATACACTGACTTTGTACATTGACTGTTTTGGTTGGACTAAGTGGCAATATCTCACAGATAGTCTTTGTCACTGCACAACCCTATTATATAGGTTAATTTAAATTACCATTAACTTTAAACTATCTTGTTTAGACTACTTCTTTGGTATGATATGTTTACCAAGACCTACGGAAAGTTAATGTAAAGCCTTGGGAATTGTATTATTTAATATTTAAACACTTGCATATAAAATTTTATAATTTCTTATACATTATACCTTAATACGAACGACGGTTCTGCTAGAATTTCATGAACTCTAAGTCATATTGATTAAATCCTTGTTGCTTGTTTTAATATAAGATCTTGCCTATACCGAACACATGCCGTGCAAAAAATGTCTCCTTATGAGTTTTCTCTTTCTTTCATTAATATAAGCGAAATTAAAATCAAAACCGACTTAAACTCTGAAACTATGTATCAGCCATCAAATAAAACTCGTTCACAGTTCACACACAACTATGCATCAGCCACGGGATTTATTTTAGTTTGAATTTGGTAATTTGAAATGTTTTTGTGCGATAAGTTAAATTGTTCATTATCAACATTATATAACATTTACAAATTAAATTTAAATACATGCATCCTTTCTTCACATGAGATTCACGCTTAGATATATGTTTTCGTTTCGAATATATAAAACCTAGAGTCCCACTAAAAATTATCAATTTTATTATCTAGAAAACTATCTAACGATACTTAAGGAATTTAGTACAGCCGTATGTTTTTATTATAAACATTCTCAATACGGTTTCTGTAAGACCACAGGTCTTCATGTTTTAACATTGTTTGCCGATGCCAAGTAACGAAAACGACAACATGAATCATTTATATGTGACATCGAATGGTACCATTGATAACACGATTCACGGGGAAACGAGAAAATGATTGATAAAAAATTTGACGAATGTACCTCCTTATTGTGAAGACTACTGCATTAACGAAGATATAAACGGCTATCATCACTCCAGAAAGCAGTAAAATGAAATATAAAGTACGTATAAGAGTATATCTTTTATTTCTTTTTTCGCTCAGCAATCAGGCCACGAAGCACTTTTTGCGCTGAGTGGCATTTTTCTCTAGCCAATGTAGCGGATAAACAGTGGAGTGCTCTTTTAGCTTCTAGAGTACCTTGGTTAGCTTTCCATGGTTAAACTAACCAATGGAATAGCATTTTTAAAACATTAAAACTATGGGAATCCATCTTGTTATTTGCGTGTCATATAGGGATATTTGAATCAAGTCTTATTACTTTGTCCCGTTTTGAAATACCTTTAACTAAGTTCTGTGTGCCTAGTACTTTTTAAAATGTTGCTGAGGCTTAATGAAGCTAAATTGCGTTTCATAGACTCATTTGTTCTACATTAATTTTATTTGAGTTTAACTCTTTCTTGAACGTTTTTGTTGTACAGTTTCACACAGAGATTTTGTCGACAATTTTCATGGGTTTCTTCAAAAATTTGATAAGGTTTTGAAAAATCTTCAAAAGGATATGTTGACTGTTTATCAGGCGAGTCAATACGTATCTTATCGTTTCCAATAAGTAATGTTTTCAGGATCAGTTGGTGGAGCATTTTTCAAATAGACATTTATAGACGATTTAGATAAGAAACTTGCCATAAAATTTATATTCCATATCAAAAACTCTTATATTTAAAATAAGAAGTAAGCATTGAACCAGAAAGATTTTTTCATTGGTTTAAATCAAAAAATAACTCAAAATTCTTGGGAAGATAATTTTTGAGGTAAATAGATATAAGAAGTAAATTTAAAAAAATACAATAATCGGTCATTCATATTAAATAGGACAACGACATAGAGAAAGTGCGGATAAGCCTATTGTAATACGAATAATTCAAAGATACTAATCGATAGTTCGTAGCAATGTAGCGGCGCACAAGGTCAATGTTGATTTTAATGCTTTCCACGGATCTGTTGAAGTTTTGTCTTTTTTTTGCATAAAATTCACAGCAAAAGACTTGACACCGTCTGATGATAAGCAGTAAAATGAGTCCGTATTTATAATAGACGTGATTGACGTGACTAAACGTGACGCTGTTCTCAATTTCACAAAACGTATATTTTGACGCCGATATCACTCGAGTCTGATGACTCGAAAATCATTTTAGTGATCACTCTAACCTAAAAGACTCCAATACAATGTATCTTTATAAATGTGCATGGAGATTAGCACTGTTTTTCAATACTTTTGACTCTATTCTTTCTTATATATCATGCTGTCTAGGGGTGCGTTTAGCATGATATAACCTGAATATTTCTTTTATATTGACAAAATATAAAAGAACAATATTTTTGAGGATATATTTATAAGGTCAGTTCGCCAGGAAATGGTATGGTAAATTGTTTTGGTCTGCCAAACTTTCCCAGGTTACCCCTGCTAAAAGCAATGAAGCTACCGTACCACAAGTTTAAGTGGGAATTCTCAGTGCAGGGCTAAAGGACCAGCCGTACACACGGTTATCGCTAAACAGTGGCGATCAAGGACTCCATTAGAATCTTAAGGAATCTTGATTACTGTATAAAAAGGTACATCATATTTTAATTTTTTTATACTGTCCAGTTGCTGGAGTCGGTTTTCTATCTATAAACCACCTATCAAACGAGTATTGTTAGGGAAATCTGTAGCTTCAACAGCGTAAGAATGTCCATTACTGACGTCTAATGGTACGGATAGTTATATAGATAGGAAGGAGAGTAGATAGGTGATTAGATAGATAGATAACTCTACTGCACAAGGACACAATAAAGAAGAAAAAACAAAAACAAACAATAACACAAAAGGCGACCGTTTTTTATTATTATGAAGTATTTCTGGCAACATCAAATCAGTTTATTTTAGTACTTAAATATATTTTAACAAGCATAACTTTGTCCTTATGTATATCATTTATATAAGTATAGAAGGATAGAAATCATTAACAGTTCAGTCAGACATTACAAAACTATTGGAGTGCCGATCTAAAAACAATCTGTAGAACCCCAAAAATTTCAAAATAGCCTCTCAGATGGCATTGATTCGTACTACAATAGACAATTTAAAAAGAAACAATACCCAACTCTTTAAATCAATTAGCACTCTTTAGATTCGGCACAGCCGGAACTGTGTTGATTTGCTGCGGTACGCGTTAAATTTATTCAAAGTATAAGAATAATATCAGACATATTTATTGCAAGTCAATCGTTTCGTGTTAATGTAATTTTTAGTATATGTAACCCTAACGAACAAATACTCAAAAGCTTCTTAAAATTGAGGTAATAGTAAGTATTAAAGCCGAAGTTTAGAGTTTGTATGGGCATACATAAAATTGACATTTGAGCAGTTCTTACAATTTAACTTACATTTGACGTCGGCTGACACATAACCTACTTAAATAGGACTGAGGATCATAAGAAATCTTCTGACGTGTGTGGTAAGGTCTTTGTAATTAATGATAACTTTAAAGTAAAATGGTATTTTCGTACTTATTGTAAAATCAAACTAAATTATAATAATCAAATCACAGAATGACTGTATAGGTACCGGCACATGAAAAGAGGCCCCTTTTTCCGGCTAGGAAGAGGTGACGAGGGAAGTATATTCCATGCTGCACTAGGTATGAACTGTCATGCTTACTGTTAGTAGAATAACAAAGAAATAAATTTTTAACGATTTTTTATTGTACAAAATATAAATTTGCTTTGACAATCACGAAAAAACCACAGACAACCTCATAGACATATAAAACTAAAAAGTTTTTACTTTATTGTTTTAACACTTACCATAAGGCGGAGTAGAATTATGTGCTGTCATTTATATATTTAAAAAAAATCTAATATCTTTAATAAAAGGCGAGTAAACAAAAAAATTGATTTCTTAGATGTTTTTACTTGTTTCTCTGTTAAGTTAGTTGATTACAGACAAAATCATACGTGCAAACATTTGTGAGCCTTTAAGTTATCAAAGCAAAATAAAAATGTGCCTAAAAGTTCGAAATGGAAAACGTACTTAAAGACTTATTACAAAAACCCGTTTGGAGACTTGACGTTTATGCCTGAAGTTTGAAGTTAGCAAACAACGCCATTTTCTTTTATAGATCAGTTTTGTTTGTTCATTAATGGGTGGGTAATTCTGTACAGTTAACATTCGATGTTAACAGTTAAACTAAAATAATTAATCTTCTTCATTTTTTCATAAACTAAATTAGCGTTTTAAATTTCTTGGTGTTGAATACATACTAAATCTAGGTTTTGCGAATTAAAAGTTGCTACGTACGCGTACTGCAGCAACGCAGTTTAATGACAACATAGATTATGAATCTTAATCTCAGTAAATAAGTAAATTTACTTTCATACTTCTCAAGCAAAACATATTACTGTTTCGTTCATATCATCATGTCTTATCGTCACGAGACATGATGACATGATGTCCCCACCGTTCATAGCTATCATCGTCATGATAACTATCAACGGCGGGGACCCTACGGTCCCTGTAATAAAAGTCTCCAAACCTCCCCTACAGCTATTCCCTATCGTCGGCACCGAAATACAATATCTCTAGTTAAAGGTCGTATAAGAGTCGTATAACTCACCAAATCTCTATAGTTATTACTCACAATTCTCGCTTTCCACTTCTTAAAACTTCATTCAATAATACCAATCTCTTTGTTACGTTTTGCCAACTAACAGTAAAGGGCACGTCTCCTTTTTTTAGTACTTTACCCCGAATCGCGTTTGCGAAACCAATTCAAGTAATCAATTAAACCACTCAATGTATACTACGCTTTTCCTTCGGTTTTAAAATCAAAAGGAAGCGTTGTTTTACTAAGCATAGGAGACCAATCTTCGCTCGCATATTCGCTAGCTCACTGAGAGACCCACGGCTGGGCCCACGGTATCTCAGTGAGCTCTAGCGACTTGATCACAGAATGACAACACTACAAAACTGGTCGAATGAAAATGGAAGAACAAGTTTAATTTTATGAGTATGTATTATCGATAAGAAATAATTACACCAGCTAACTACTATGTGGAAAATATTATTAACGATTTTGATTAAATGACACTCCCATATACAATGCACGCCATGTTTGTGAACCAATCATAGTAACCATGTTTTAACAAGTGTTCTCTGCAAATAATTACTAAAACCCATTCTAATTTGGTACTAATTGTCTACGTGCATGTTTGTGTTTTGTCCAAAGTATATCTTTCGATCAAACCGAGGAGCTACTCATCGTACGTAAGTAATTATAATTAATAATGTTAACTAACTTAATTGCTTAATTTATTGTAATTAGAAATTTTTGTAACAGCGTAGTAGCACTTCCTAGCCGCAGGTTTCTAACTTTAAACGGTCAAACATTGTAGATTATATGATTGTCCGCAAAATATTTTTATTAAATAAGGTATATTATTATTATTTTTCAAGTTAGCTCAAGCGCAGCTATATGAATACTTGTTTTTTCACGGATATTAAGACAAGAAAACGCTTACGCAAAAATATATTAAAATAATAAACAAAAATTAAAAACGTTAGTTGACACGTTGAATACTCATGTTGCATCTAAGAAAAGACAAATGAATATAAAACAACAAAAAACCATAAAAGAGTTCATATGATACGCTGAGGACAGGATTCGAACCTGCGCGGGTAGAACCCATTGGATTTCAAGTCCAACTCCTTAACCACTCGGACACCTCAGCCACAAGTGTTAATGATGAATAACGTGATAGTATGTTAATAAACCGCTAGAAATAAAATAAATATTACGCAGTTCATTGTTTTGTTTGTACAGTTTGCTTCGTATAGTGTTTTTATGTAACTTGTGCTATGGATCGTACATACATACAAAAATATACATAGATCTCATGAAATATCAGATACTTTCTATCATCGAGGAAATCACTTCGGAGGGTTCGTTAACTCGTTGGTCCCCGTTGTTAAACAACCATTTTCACCACCAACCCGCATTGTACTAGCGAGCTGCCGCCTCCTTCTGCGAGACTACTCTCTTGCAGAAGGAGGCAGCGGGAGAACAGTCCACAAGCCGCTCCCTCCGGCGTAGATGAGTGGGCGCGAGAAGGGGGGCGGTGGTCGCCCGTCGCCCTACGCCCTAAGCGCGGTTGCGTGTGTGGGTGGCTCCTACGCACGCATTGCACAGGTCGCCACGTCTGGGATTGCCCAAGTAACTCTGGGCAATCTCCATTATAACTATAAGGCTGGGCTGCGTGGAGGTGACCTGGTGAATTGCTCGGCAGAACCCAGGTTACCCCCGTGAAGGGCAATGGAGTTACCGGGGAGTTTTAGTGGGTATTCTGAGTGTCGCTCTATTGAGGTACTGAGTGAGCCCCACACACGCCCGCCGCGGGTAGGTCCGTAAGTGGATTTCTCCTCGTAAAAAAAAAGTTATGGGCCATCCTACCGCATGAGGAGTTTTAGTTAATAACACCAACTCGATAGTACAATGCGGGTTGGTGGTGAAAATGGTTGTTTAACAACGGGGACCAACGGGTTAAAGAGCCTTCCGAAGCGATCTCCTCGATGATAGAAAGTATCTGATATTTTATGAGATCTATGTATATTTTTGTATATATGTACGATCCATAGCACAAGTTACATAAAAACACTATACGAAGCAAACTGTACAAACAAAACAATGAACTGCGTAATATTTATTTTATTTCTAGCGGTTTATTAACATACTATCACATTCAAAGTCAAAGTCAAAGTCAAAAATAACTTTATTTAAATAGACTTATTTACTAAGCTCTTTTAAATCGTCACAACAGGGAATATGTATAAGAAAATAAATAAATATAATTATAAAGGCAATACTCATAATTTTACTGGGTATCAACCGGGCATTTACTAATTGTCCCAGTTATAGTATTTCAATATGTACTAAATAAATTGTTAAAAATTGTATAAAAATTAAATTATTATTATTATTTTAATTTATTATTTATTTAATTGTTATAAATTGTTAAATTGTTATTAAATTGTTTGTTGTTGTTGTTGTTTGTTTTAAAATAATACTTATTTTAAAATTAAAAATAACACTAGTATGCATATTCCCAATCAACCCTACTACCGCTTCGACGAATTAGTAGCTGCAGAGAAGAAGCGGCGCAAGAAACTCTCAGCCTTTAGTATTTATAATGACATTTACAAATCAATTATGTCATTATGTATTAGTATTATAAACATATACATGTTTTGTTTTACAGTGCATTAAAAAATATATTTTTAAATATTGCAAAATATAATAAATAAGTGCAGAGAAGCAAATTATAGTGGCCACAAATTTTTATCTTTAAAATAATCTTCTACCTTGTAATACCCCTTTTTCATCAAACAACTTTTAATAGTTGACTTAAATTTATGCAGAGGCAATTCAATAAAACTTTGTGGTATCATATTGTACATTTTTATACTTATTTCTATAAAACAATTACCGGTCTTATGCAGTCTGTGGCTTGGAAAGGCGAGCTTATGCTTATTTCTGGTGTTGAAGCTATGGCAGTCTGAATTTCTAAGAAAAGAACCACTGTATTTACGTACATACATAATACAATCAAAAATGTATTGAGACGCCACGGTTAGTATGTTAATTTCCTTAAATAATTCTTTTAGCGAGTCACGTGGTCTAAGGTTGTATATTGCACGAATGGCTCTCTTTTGAAGTACAAAGATCGTCTGTATGTCAGCAGCGGAGCCCCACAACAGTAGACCATACGACATTAAGCTGTGAAAATAGCTGAAATAAACTAATCTCGCCGTTTCCACATCAGTAAGCCGTCTTATTTTTCGAACTGCATGCGCAGCTGAACTTAATCTTCCTGCCAGAGCCGTAATATGTGGGCCCCATTGTAGTTTGGAATCTATAGTAATTCCAAGAAATGTTGTAGAATTAATTATTTCTATTGGTTCCTCATTTATCTTAATACAAATATTGACCCGCCTTACATTAGGCATACTAAATTTAATACACTTGGTTTTCTTAGAGTTTAAAACAAGATTATTAGCCGTGAACCAGTGTAGGACTTGAGAAAGAGTACTATTTACCTCGTCAGATACGTCCTTGCGTCTGTCGGTTTTGAAAATCAAAGAAGTGTCATCAGCAAACAAAACTATTTCACAGAGGTCTTTAGCAAAATAAGGCAGGTCATTAATGTAAATTAGAAATAATAAGGGGCCCAATATGGAGCCCTGGGGCACTCCCATATACAGAGGCGCGCCGGAAGAATTAGTGCCATTTATGTTAACTTTTTGTATTCGACCAGTAAGATACGATTCTATAAGGCGTAGCGAATTATCTGAAGCACCATAATGTTTCAATTTTACTAATAGAATCTGATGATCCACACAATCAAACGCTTTTGATAGATCACAGAATATACCTATAGCATCTTGCTTATTTTCCCATGCATCAAATATATGTTTGATGAGTGCGACCCCTGCATCCGTAGTATTTCTATTTTTAGTAAAACCAAATTGCTTTTCATGGAATAATTTGTTAAAGTTAAAGTGTAACAGCAACTGATGAAATATAATTTTTTCAAAAATTTTACTTAGAGCAGGTAGGATAGAAATTGGCCGGAAGTTTGATGGATCACTCTTATTACCTGCTTTAAATAGTGGGATGATTTTACTATATTTCATTAGATCAGGGAACTGCCCTTCATCAATACATTTATTGAATATAAATGCTAAGTAAGGTGATATTTTGTTTATTATTATTTTAAGAAGGTCTGTTGATATGCCCCATAGATCTTTTGTTCTTTTAATGTTAATTTGTTTAAAGTTTTTAAAAATGTCTATTGGAGTTATGTAAGTAAAGTTAAATGTACTTTTACATATCTCAATACTTGACTCAAGTAATGATATGGCATGATCAGTACTAGAATTTAAATGTTTTGTGGTTGTGGCAGCTATATTAGAAAAGAAAGATTCAAAACCGTCAGCCACATCCTTATCTGTTGTAGCAATAATATTATTAAATTTTAAACAGAACTCTTTATCTTCTGATTTAAGTTTGCAAGTCTCTTTATTAATAATATTCCAAGTGGCTTTAATTTTACTTTTAGAATTAATAATTTTATTACGCAAGAATATAGCTTTTGCATTGTTACAAACCTTCTTAAATATTTTGGAATATTTTTTAACATATTCATGGAATTTATTATCACTAGCGTTTGATTTAAGATCATATAAGTCATACAGTTTATTTCTACTTTTATAGATGCCGGGAGTGGCCCAATCACTGAATTTACTTTTAAATGGATTTATTGTTACAGTCTTTTCAGTGAAAACTGAATCAAATTCAGTTCTTATTAATTTAAAAAGATTTTCGTACAGGTGATTGGCATTATTCATCTTTCACACTTGGGGCTGAGGTGTCCGAGTGGTTAAGGAGTTGGACTTGAAATCCAATGGGTTATACCCGCGCAGGTTCGAATCCTGTCCTCAGCGTATCATATAAACTGTTTTATGGTTTTTTGTTGTTTTATATTAATTTGTCTTTTTTAGATGCAACATGAGTATTCAACGTGTCCACTAACGTTTTTAATTTTTGTTTATTATTTTAATATATTTTTCTATATTACTCAGTGGAAAATGGGCGCAAGGAGTAAAGGTATGTCCATACTCGCGTAAGCGATTTCTTGTCTTAATATCCGTGAAAAGACAAGTGTTCATATAGCTGCGCTTGAGCTAACTTGAAAAATAATAATAATATACCTTATTTAATAAAAATATTTTGCTGACAATCATATAATCTACCATGTTTGACCGTTTAAAGTTAAAAACCTGCGGCTAGGAAGTGCTACTACGCTGTTACAAAAATTTCTAATTACAATAAATTAAGCAATTAAGTTAGTTAACATTGTTAATTATAATTAATTACGTACGATGAGTAGCTCCTCGGTTTGATCATACGATATACTTTGGACAAAACACAAATATGCACGTAGACAACTAATACCACATTAGAACACTTGTTAAAACATGGTTACTATGATCGGTTTACAAACATGGCGTGCATTGTATATGGGAGTGTCATTTAATCAAAATCGTTAATAATATTTTCCACATAGTAGTTAGCTGGTGTAATTATTTCTTATCGATAATACATACTCATAAAATTAAACTTGTTCTCCCATTTTCAGTCGACCAGTTTTGTAGTGTTGTCATTGTCATTGCTTAGTAAAACCACGCTTCCTTTTGATTTTAAAACCGAAGGAAAAGCGTAGTATACATTGAGTGGTTTAATTGATTACTTTAATTGGTTTCGCAAACGTGATTCTGAGTAAAGTATTACAAAAGAAGAGACGCGCCTTTGACTGTCAGTTGGCAAAACGTAAAA
Source organism: Acentria ephemerella (assembly GCA_943193645.1). NCBI lineage: Eukaryota > Metazoa > Arthropoda > Insecta > Lepidoptera > Crambidae > Acentria > Acentria ephemerella. Next base: position 9,637,119 of record OW971891.1, read on the forward strand.
AAGAGATTGGTATTATTGAATGAAGTTTTAAGAAGTGGAAATCGAGAATTGCGAGTAATAACAATAGAGATTTGGTGAGTTATACGACTCTTATACGACCTTTAACTAGAGATATTGTAATTCCGTGCCGACGATGGGGAATAGCTGTAGGGGAGGTTTGGAGACTTTTATTACAGGGACCGTAGGGTCCCCGCCGTTGATAGTTATCGTGACGAAGATAACTATGAACGGCGGGGACAATCCAGTCCTGCACCATTCGGTAGCTGAGGCTGCCATGCCGGCGTCCAACCGGAGTGGCAGCCTGTCCAACAATCCAATCCGTTCGGCGGTCCAACACCGGACGGATCGCTTCGATCGTCCGGAGGCCGGCAGCTGGGGTGGCAAGCCTCAAAAAAAAAGGATGGATGCCCTGCGGTGGCATTTGTCCAGGCTGCTGATGGTTATGATGAAAGAAACCATCAACTTTAGAGATACCTTCGTCTCTATAGTATTGCAAGGTTATTTCGATATCATCATGGTTAGACCATTTCGTGTTTGGTATTCCACGATTTTTCCTTAAACTTTACACACGATAGTACAGTTTATTTTTGTGTTCAACCACTTATCTAATTCGTGATAAAACAAAGAATTCAATTTAAAAACCTATAACTAAATATTGATTGAAATTAGCAGATAAATTAAACATGTACTTATAATTTCTCTTTAGAACAATTAATTGCAGGTTTTTAATGTGTACGGCCGTTTAAGGTTTTCAATGTGTAAAAAAATTACTTTGCGTTGCTTAATTATGAACCGTGTGAAAAACATACTGAATTTTGTTCCGAAACTTCAAGAAAAGATTTATGGAAAGTCTCTGGGCTTAGACTTCTTAAGCTTAAAGTAGTAAGCAGTCTTTAAAAGTATTACATACACTGTCAGAACAGTATTAAAACCAATATAGGGATTTAACGATAAAGATCACCTTTAATGTTCGGCCATTTTATGTCAATATACTAGTGTTAAGACCTCCTTAGACCACAGAGAATAGTTGTCATTTTCTAAATAAAAAATAATAATATACGTCAGAAGATCACCAGAGAAAAGTATTGTTTTATTTTTCATAGCTCAAATTACATTAAATTAATAGTTATTAAGAACAATTAATCCACCTTTTAACAACTAGAGTCCATCAAAATATTATAAACTTATTCATTACATTGAAATATATAAATAAGCCAAATATTGGATGACTTTAACTTAATTTCTATAAGTAGTCCACTTCCCATTAACCACACTTAATCATCAGATGGCTGCTCGGTCTTTTGTGTCCATAATAAAATAACACGTGATTTAATCATAACTAAACGCAATCAAGTAAAGTGTCATAGAAAATATATTTTCATTTTTCTTATTTCACGTGGAAAATATTGATAATAATTTATTTGTTTTTGAAAAGAGTACATATAAGATGGATTCATTACAATATTGCAGTCTATTCATCCATTAAGCATGCAAATAAGCATGCAGTTATATCAGTACCGTATTATATTTATTTATTTAATTGCATTATATGATATAACATTAGTTTCTAAGTTAATCAACTCTTAAATTTTACTAAACAAGTTTTCTAATAGTTCTCGCCCGCGTTGAATTCGATCTCTAACAGATGTTAAAAAGGCTATTTCCTTCCCCGATAAATGGGTTATACAACACAAAAAGATTGTTTTAATTCCAACCAGTATTTTCAGGGACTACCCTCTATAAACTCACAAACTTAATATTTTTATCAACCATTTTTTTCATTGAAATGCATACTTTTGATTTTTAAGTTATCATATTGTATTGGGAGAGCATAGAGTCGCAACATTACTATCTTTATGTCTAATTTTGGGTATTCACTAACAACTGTAATAAAAATTAATTGTTTTAATAATGATTTTACATCGTGACTCTAGTGTGATCATGCTTCGTGACTCCATTTGAGCCTACATATATCTTGAGTTTTGAAACTATGAAAACTTTGTTGAATAATTATATTTCCTTCATCTAATCTTGCTCATCGATCTTGCTCAGTTTAATAAACAAAAAGTGCAAAAGTGTCGATCCCATTCTAATCTTGCGCAAGTGTTGCGTGGGAGAAGTTGCCTTTTGATTTGATGAAATTACAAAACATTATTGAATTTGATTCTTTCTATTATTTAAAACAAGTAAGCACATATTTTATTGTACTTAAATTTTAGTTAAAATCAAAAATATAAATTATGTGACGGTAATAAGTTGTTTTTTACCACCAACATACTCATTTATTTAATCATAAAAAAGAAGGCGATAACAATTAAACAAATATATAAATCGATGCTATTCTAAACACAGATCTTTGTTTACTTAATTAAAATATTAATTATTTTGTATTAACCATTCAACTTCCATTTTTTTTCAAACCAAAAACAATAATGTTGTAATATACATCAGAACATTTTTGTCGATGATTAGAGTAACAACATAGAAGTTACAGGAAATAACTTAAGGAAAAAATAGTTTCAAATAAAAATCAAGGACTAAAAATCCGTCTTTATGACAATAAATCTCACACTATCACTACAGAATAATAAACTTATATTAACATAATTTTATGGTTAACGATAAAACCTGTACCTAATAGTTTTCCAATAACAAGAGTCAATTTAGTTTTTATTCCATTCAATTGTATATATAACAAAATATGGCAGACATTGATGCATTTTTCATAGCTTATATAATCAAGATATATGTGTCTTTAAGTATATGTAATGAGTGAAGATATCAAGCATGCGTTTCCCTTTGCCGACATTTGAACAACAGTGATTAAAGTTTGGCTACTCTAATGATAGTATAGATTACCTTACAGCATAACATTAAAACGAATATTATGGACTTCTCGCTTCAAATGTATTACTATTGTTTTTGGTAAATTATACTTAGCATGGTATTTTCCTTGACTAGACTGAGACCAAAAGATTTTCCTCGTCTTCGTCCATTTTCAGTCACAGTCTACTATCAGTACAAATACGAGTATATGCACTACCGCTAGTTGTTTTTATACAGTGTTACAAAAAACCTGCACCCACGTTAAAAACCTCTTTCCATTATTAAAATCCTACAGGTGTGTCGACAAAACTCGAAGGACCATTCTTCTAATACCCATTGCATGGATACGCAAGGCTATTTGACGCTATTACACCTAAAATACCTAATGCTATGTAAATTCCTGGCCCTTATCAGGAAACATTAAACGACCCTCGCACTAGACCCTCGATTTCATGGCAGCCTATTTTCTACTCGTAAAATTACTTTCGAATCACCGATAGATAGTTAAGCACCTGCCGATTTACGAGTTTCGCCTGCTCCTTTTTCGTTACGAGACCTATGTTTTTGTTAGCTTTATTTAAAAGAAGGCAAGCTCAGTTTTTTCTATGCGAAATGGTATTGTTCATTTCGTTTTCTTCCTTGTTAAAGAGTGTGCTATCGGTTCAGCTTATTATACCGTACATATGCTATGAGCTGTGCATTACACTTGAACGATCATCATGGTCATCAGGTATCAGCCGAGATACGCCCACTACTAGACATAGGTCTCCCCCGAGGATCGAATATTGCGCTGTCCGTATCCAGTGGCTTCTGTTCATCTTAAACAGATCGTCGGTGTACCTTGTGGGAGGGTTACCAACTCCGCAACCGGTACGCCACCGGCACACGAGGACAATTCACGCATCAGGAGAGAAGAGAACTGACGTACTATATTACTGGCAAACTCTTTGCCTAGTTCAGACTCCAGTCTCTCACTAGCGTTTCCATATATGTACACATATTTACAGGTATCTGATAACAGTGAAATTGTTCGCTAAAGATTCAAGATAATATATTACACGTAATTATTATTATTATTCAGTCTACTTTACGCACAAAGAGATTTGATGACTCCTTTCTTTGTCGCACAGCCTGAGCGTGGAATTCCTTGCTAGCACACGTATTCCCACCTTCATACAACGTGGGTTCCTTGAAAAGAGGTGTGAAAAGGACTTTTTGGGCCGGCACGATGAAGTAACTAGGGCAGTATGTCGCATGCTAAACTGACTATCTTCACATATGAACTCGTCCTACTGCTTACCATCAGGTGGTGTCGAGTCATTTGCTGTGATTTTTTATAAAAATTAAATCATTTCCGCCCCTCCGGCAGTCAGTCTTCCTGGCAATATGCTCTGGCCATTGCTACTTCAGGCAATTCTTAAATTTAGGTCGTTGACTCTAGATCTCTTGCGGATCTCACCATTTCTGATTCAATCACGTAGTGAGAGCCTACTTAAGAGGACATTAGAACCATGAACATAATAAAATGGCTTCTCAAATGGTATAGTTACTTTAGAGCTGTCTCAAGTTGAGATATTTGACTTTTCCCTCTTGCTATCACATGGGTGAATGGGATACATTTAGGTTCTGTAGTTTTGAAATACGTGTTTAGAACTAAGCAATATTTACACGGTTTTGGCTGATTGTGGACTGTATATTTAATATCGGGTCTCAATCAAACGCGTTTTATTTCTATAAACACTGTTTTATTGTACCGCACAGAACTTTTACTAAAATGCACAGTGTTAACATTCAACGCTAACAGACTTCCACTAACTATAGTGTCTCTGAAGGTGACGTTACCATGAAGTGAGGTCATAGATATCCCTAAACACCGGAAACAAAAGGATGGTCCGCTGTCGGTAGTTAATCAGTTGGTGACAACAATCATCAGCAAAAGTATGCAATAACTTTGATCTGTTAATAACCTTATTGCTTTAGTAATACGAGTCACAAAATCAATTCAGAACTGCAACACCCCCGTGAAAACCAATATGTGCTTTCTTCTAAACATGTTCGGTTTTTTCCACAGATAAAAGTGTGACACGATGTGGTCAGGCAAGAAGTGCTCAGAAGGAGGCAATGCTGGCACTCCCACAGCAGATGAGGAGGTGAAAGTGGTGCTGGTTGGAGACACGCAGTGTGGGAAAACATCGCTGGTGCAGAGATTCGTCTCGGACACCTTTATTGAGGTAAGTGGCTATATGATACTAATATTTATATTTATTAAGAATTTATATTTGTATTTATTAAGAAATAAATCTAAACTGCGTTAACTTTGCTTGTGCCTTTTGTATTACTACTGTTACATAAGAAATGTTTTCTTTTCTTAGAGCAGAAAGTGTATTTATCTCAGGTAAAATGTATTTTATATAGTTGAGAGTAATGTTACATTAAATCTAATAAAAGTAAACTATACAGTAGAGTTTACTGACAACACTGTCTGATTCTAAAATCATGAATCGCAAGTGATCCAAAGTTTACCGAATCTATAAAAATATTACGTAAATCTTAAACTTTGGTGCATAAAAGTACTCTTACTGAACGTCAAATTAAGCCATCATATTTTTTTTTCAAATTGTAATATTGAAAAGTCCTAAATGAAGTACTAATACCAATATAAGGGCAGTACCATTTATAAAGTTCCATTTTATCACCTGTGATTTATCACTGTTACATAAATGACTATTTAACAAACAAATACATCAATATAGCGTCAAAGAGTGCCGTTTCGTGCGACATGTTTTGACTTCGGGTGGGTCACGGTGATTTATTCTCGTTTGTCAAATTGCCTGCAATACGCTTTACGGAGGTTGTGTTGAGGCGTGGTTGAAATCGAGTGAAGTCAAACTTATCGATGAAACTTTAAAGTTTTGATATGTTTTTGTATCTTTACCGTCATAATCAAATTTAAACTTACAAATTCTGGCGTTAGCTTTCTTATATCAGGCAAACCATAATCACAACAACAAAAACCTCTATAAAAAATTTTCCTTCGCATTGCAATCGAATTTGACCTTTACAGCTTCTGTCAGTGGCTCCACATGCGTGAACCTAATAATATATTAGGCGGATCCAGACTGTATATTTAAAATTGTCAAACGTAATAAAATAATCCAGTAATAATTACTTTACTTCAATAACATTAATATTCATTCTGTTCGTTCCATTCTGTCATTTTCGGATTTATTTTTTAGCTACCATTAATTGAAATCACTAACCCATTCTGTAAATATTAGTCACCAAACTTGACTTCGTCTAGACTTCTAGTTAGTTATTCATCAAACAAGATTAAGCTATCAACCCAGAATCTCAATTTAGATTTCATTACTCTACATCTATATATAATTGATATAGAATTGTCTAGATTATCTAAGATTGAAAGCTTAATTACTATACTAGGTATTCTACTTGAATAATAACTAATACTAAAAAAAGCCGTTGTAACGGACTCATTCTTATACCATTGGGGGAGTCATAATATCACAATAATTATTCCTTTGAGCGTGTTCCCAGCGGCATAGTAAGCGCCGACGAAGCAGGTGGAAACGAAAATGTGGGAAGAAATTTCTAACGTTAGATATGAAAAAACCCATTTGTGTTGTTACTTCTATTATTTTTCAGATTGGTACTCAAATCGATATTGATCGAGATATAAACTATTTGAAATTTATTTATTTGTATTCATGAAATATTAGGTGAAATAAGGTGTTGCGCACAGAAAATACATTAAATAACTATAAAATACTTATATCAATATGCTTTATAATAATTATCAGTACTTAGTCTTAAAATATATATATATCGATAAATAAATTTACCTCATCCCCAAAGTGCGGAGTCCGAAACGCCACGTTCCATGAGTTTAGCAGAGTTAAATGGAATCAGAGGTTAATGTGTGTAAACAATTTGAACTTTATTGAGTAAATAACTGAAAACTATATGTTAATTAATGGTTATTATGAATTGTGATATAGATAGCCTAATAAACTAAAACGTTTATATGTCTTCCCCAAATATTTCCAACCAATACTGCGTGATATCATCATAAATCTTCAGAACGATTTGATTACAAAAACAGTAAACTTTACTATAGTTGATCAATCGAAATTTCAAAATCACGTCAAATGGTTAATTCCGTTTATTACTGGAATATCTTACACCCACCAACCCGTAATGGTCATGATGTCGATAACACCATAAACTTCGTAAGTATTTCTCCCAAGCAGTGCGACAAAAAGAGGCTGGAGGCGTATGAACGAGGTTACTCACCGATAATTTAATAAGTAATTTCTTCTAGAATGGTTCCTAAAATTCTCACTTTCACTTCACCGTCCTTAGCGATGGGACTCCATTTTCAACACTTGCCAATCTGGTAGATTGCATTCTTAGGCAGTCATTTGTTCCTGTCGAAAGTCGACGTAAAAAATTCGACGAATAATGTGTCAGTCAAAGCCGACACGCGAAACAGAATAAAGCTTTACGCAGAAATAGGTGCAACTGTTTGTGAGGGTAACCATACAATTTAGTACCTTGTCCCAGTTTGGATAAGGTTCACGTTGCGGTTGTTTATATGGATGATATAGACACATTCTCTTTATCATTGCTGTGCTGTTAATATCATTTTCTTTGCCATATCATTCACAGGGTCCACAGAAGTTGCAACTCATATTATTACTAGCCAATAATTATTTCTTTTAGGTATAAATATAATTAGATTTTTGAATAAACTATTCTATGTTTTATTTATAGTTTAAAGACCTATGCAAGATGTCTAACTGTGCTAACGCTATGGGAGGCGTTTGTCGAATGGAATAGAGTTATTAATTTATTTTCTCTTTGGGCAATTTAGTGGTTTTTGTTGTATTTTGTACAATAAGTTGAACTGGTTGAAAACTTATCAATTTTCTAAACACAAATTTTTACGTGTATTCATGGGCAAAAAAATTAAATGTGCTTAAATTTATAATAATAAACTTTTATATAACTAACACTGGTCGTTCTTCCCGTCACAAAATATTGTACACTCTTAGTGATATATCTGAGAGTGTTCAATATTTACACCTTTCTTAATCGACACTATCCACTACCGTTTTTTGGTGATATTTGAGACTGTTACTAAAAGCATTCTGTCTCCCTTGTGAATGTCATGTATTTACAGATTCATCTTTCCATAAGCTTCAATGGATTCAGATTTACTTAAGATTTAACCTAAATTGTACGTGTATTCCATTTCACCTAATAAGATTTGGCAAGAAACCTGTCCACTTACATCTGACCTCTTTAACTAAAGTGGTCATGTCGTATCAGAAGCTCCATTTTCGCTGGAGTTTACTGCCAATGAAACTGACCTCGTATTTTTATATGGTCAATACTTTTCTGCTATTTAAAGTAAACTAGTCTTAGGGCTGACACACAGCACTTGCACACACTGCATTACAATCGTAAACGGTTAAGTTAACGGAATAAGTTAAAAAACTTAACCTTGTAAAATGGTCTTCTCCTCGTAGACACCAGGTTTGTGATAGCTTGTAAAGTATCGGGTAGTGATGCGTTCTTCAGTTAATATGTAAACGATTTGTTGCTGTTGATATCAATAAAATATTTCCATAGGTAATGAATGTTAATAATGAATCTTGCGAGTTTGTCTATAAACTGCCGGTGTTCAAGTTCAAGTTCTTTACAGCATGCCACATTGGTGAACTTTGTAATACAAGGCGGGAGGTAAGTTTTTAGAGTAGTCAGCAATTTCATTCTCAGCAGAGAGGTATAAACAATTTTTATAATTAACCACTCAATAATAAAACCATTATACTCATTATATTCACAATATAACGGTGGCATATATAAAATATAATACTATTCACTATTTTTGAAAGCCACTTCTAAGTTCTGTTAAATTTTATAACGAGGTACACAAATACACTCCACCAAAGTATATGACTGGCGACCCTATCTTAACGATCACAAACTGCAATAATCTCTCGCGCCATGTACAAGTCACGCTTTCAAATGACATTACAGTCTCCTCGTGTTGTTAAGGACCGTTGGACTGCCAAATAATAGTTATAGCGATAAACCCACAATAATAGCTTTTGTATCGTTCAGTTTTTAGAAGCCTCAGCTGCAATATTTTCATCGTATTACTGTTTAAGACTTTAATATTTGGCGAAAGCTATTCGAAAGATTCTTATTCGGTTTTTATAAAGGTTAAAGTTTGTCTAAGGTTTTATATGTGTGTATGGTTCTGTGGTGTATGAATGAGTATTTATGTCAGTGTAGGTATGTGTGTGTCTGAGTAAAATGTAAAAAAAAAGCTGTAAAGTGCCATAAATAAAAAAAAATAGTCATATTCAGTGTCAGGTTAACATCAAAAGAGGACTGCCAAAACTACTTGTTGCGTTTTCTTAATCAGAAGGCCCAAAAATTTCTATAACAACGGGATCCTGTCTCTACCTACAAGATGGTAGAAAGACTACGAACAAAATGGCACATATACACTGTAATTAAATATAAATTAACTTAAAAAAAATGTCTTCAATTTTCATATAAAATGCGACGGCACTTTTTCCCCAACCTATTATAATATTTCTCACACTCACACCTATTTATTATTTAGCCCACAGTTAGCATAATTAAGAGTTTATTTTATGGATACTAGATAACGGTGATATAAAGATATACTAAAAAACATACGAACGTCCATGCCTCGTGAACAAATATTCGTACTTATCATACAAATATCTACCCCTACCTCGAATCTCGGTATTAAATCAAAAATTTCGGAAAAATAAATGACAGAATTGATTGATTAAATGATTTAGTGCGGGTAGGGACGTGTATAACCTGTTGATAATAATGAAACAACAGAGAAGACTCCAGAGTAATGCTACGCCCTGTGCGCTTTGAACCCATTTTAATAGTCAGATATGCATAAAGAATTCTAATAAATCTAGTGCGAACGACTGTCCCCTTTATGTTCAGAACAGTAGTTAGTAGATTCTAATTGAAAGTAGGTTTAGCTAACAAATGAATTCCGTGAAGTAATTTAAAGTTTCTCTTTGAAAACAACAATAAGTGCCTTAATTGGACCAGTAATGGAGAGTATTCGGTGAAAATCCCCTAATTTGTTTTCCGATTTGCAGACGCTAGTTGCATTTGGGGAAGTCGTTGATACCTTAAAGGCAGCGAGAAAACTACTTAAATCTAGTTTTAAACTTCACAATGAATTCCAGTAGACTAGTTTGCACTAAAAGGAATTACAAGATAGCTTTCTCCATTATTCGCTAATTGTTGTTCCTGCTACAAGGCAAATAAATCGTAAATATTTTATAATAGTAGTTGTACTGGTGAACCGTGTATCGCCTACAACTTGCCACTTACGCCATCTATGAAAAATAATCCGAGGTAGCGTTGGAAAAAGCCTTTCACTTTTAGCGAGACTCACGAATTTTAATAATTAAATAAAGTTTTAGATCTGTTCTTAATTATTATATTATTATTTCATTATTATTATTGTTATTTTTTTTTAATCTTTTTTTTAAATCAAAAATCACTCGTATGCAATAGGAGTGATTTTACAGTACAGCCGGTTTTTTACTAACTATGATATTATACTCCACGAATAACCATGAACTCTGCTTGCTTCGTCTCTATCACATCGACTCATATTATTTCTGTGAACTAAGAAATAATATAATAAAAAAATGGCGCCCGAATAGCTGGAATGTGTTTACAATCCTCGAAAAAAATGGATGGCGTTAACTTGGGCAGTGAAATAATGTCCCAGGCGGCTTAACCAAAGGCGTTGTATACATGATACAGGATGAGTCGAAAACATTAAAATAAAATTTATACATACATAAATTAATATCCCCAACACATTGCTGAACATTACGTAAATACAATTAATGCACTCGTTACACTAGATAAAGAAATATTCTTAAACAATCAGCTAAACTGTGAACACAGTTCTATTAACAACTTGATTACCTCCACAATATTCTTCATGGAGTACTTAATGATTTAAAAAATTACGTATTTAATATATAAGACATTTGTTCTACTTTTAAACGTATGATACTCGTACATATCACAACTTGTTCACTCATGTTTATTTCTCACCATAAAAACGTTGACCGTAACATTTACTGGAACATTATTCGAACGGGGACTACGTAATTCAGTAGTTACTTAAAAATCAAAATGGCGGCTATCATTATACATTTACAGTTTGAATTTTACTATACAGTGTATAGGAGACAATATTACATACAATTATAACATACTTTATCAAACTTCAAAGACTTTATTGAAGTTTTTAATAATAATGAGTCAATTACTGCAAAGCATAAACTAATGCAGCCGATATTTAGGATTAATATAGTTTTTCCCTCTGTACAATGTATGCATTATTTTATTACGTTTTCTTATAACAATATCTCAAAAATAAAATTTGTTTAATTTAATTTTTAATCATTAATAATAATCATCAGCCTGTAGTTTAGACGCTTCGAACAATAAATGACTACCCTGACGTCTTTCCTAAAAATTCAAATAACACGTTTCCGATTCCATTGAGTTACTGATTCCACTTTAATCTATGAACTGATTGAAGTCAATAAGGATTCTTGAATGTTATTAAAGTGTCTTCTTTAAGAAGTCATTTTACTATCTAAAAATTATTAACATAACTATGAGATCACTCACTGCACTATACGGTCTAATTATGAATAAGGCTGCACCAACTTCACCCACAAAGGATGTAAAAAAACACTCAATGAATACTTACCTTATTTATATAATGAATTAATATTAATTTATTTTAAAGGATTTCAATTAAAAATATACTTTAACATTTAAAATTAAGAGAAAAGAGATTGCCCAATATCGTATCACTTAAAATAGTTCATGCAAGATTTTTTAAAGCTAATTTCGGTATTAAACAATATTAAAAACTGACTTTAAATTACTAAGTAAGCAAAATGATTGTATGTAAAAAGTTATTATCCTACAGAATTTTTTTTGGATTCGGAGCTACACTTTGTATAGTTTGTGGAAATAACTTATTACCAGCTCCATCAAATAATTTTTAATTGCATAACATTTAATTATTATTGATTTTGTTGTCTTTTTTCTTCATAATTTTTAGAGTAACGTTTGTTTGCATAACTTTAAAAAATAAACGCGCTTATAAAATTTTAAAGTTATATCTCCTTAAAATTTTATAGGATCGATATCCCCAGAATTCCATGATCAAATCCTTGAAGGACCACCCCAGTAGTATAAAAAAATAATTTTGAAATCTCCCTTTTTCTATTCAGTTGAAAAAAATTGTTTGTAGCATTTTAATTTCAATAATAAATAAGTATTTTATGAATTTTGACGAGATTTACAAGGACAAATTTTGACACAATAGTACGTAATTAAATAATGACGTGTTTTCCCCATGAACGAAGCCCAGCGCCCAACAGTGGAACGTATATCTTCTGATGATGGTGATCATGTTGATGTATAACGTAGATAGTATTTGACAACATTCAATTTTAATACCTTGTGTCGTAGAGTTGACTTTTGAACGAATCTAATTTATTTTCTACAGTTACGAATTCAAAGCCAACCTAAACTGTATGTTTGATATTCTTGCAGCAAATGCGTGTTGATTGCCTTAACAAGCACTGTGTCGTTTCCGAACTAACACGTTTTGAACACAAATTCACAGATGCTACTGTGTCATAGCAAAATGCACTTTATTACCATTACCTATGTGAAAAATGCTACATCTACGTAGTATTTCACTTGATTCCACACGTGGTGATTAGCTTTCTTACTCGTTCCCCAATGAATCCGCAGAACGAAATGGAAAACCTGTCTGTAAAAATGTTCAGTATGCGTAGCGTATTTCGGAGTTTCCGCAAAATAGTTGAAAGCACCTTTGCAAGTATGTCAGGTCTATCAGAACGTATATTACGGCGAACTACCAGTATTACTTGAGTCGAGATATTGAGATATTGACCAGGTACCCATTACTCATTGATTTACGATATAACTTACAATACCTTATTTCCACTGGATAATAATATATTTCTGAGTTCAGTCATTCCAAACGAGTATTTTTAAATAAGTAGATAGTAACCGAAGTCACTTTTATTTGTGGTTGGATTGGACTCGAATATTTATGTCGTATATAATTGTAAATTGTTTAGCAAGGGTATATATTTTTTTTTTAAATGTTTATAATAGGTACTTCTGTAAAAAATAACGTAAAATATCAGGCTTATAGTGAAAACAAAATTATACACCAAAAAACACCAACAAACCTAAAACTCCCATGATATTTGCGATACACATGTCGCTTTCAAAACCAACTTTTTTACGAAAATGTATAACGAAAGTTTACTGGCGGGTTGAATCTCCTTATCTACGCAACCAAAAGTTGTTGAAAATATCTTTTCTAAATTTAAAAAAGGTTTTATTTTGTGAATTTTAAAATTTATTCTATTTATATTTTTTTTATTTTACTATTCCTTTTTTAAAAATGGTGATTGACATGTATATCCTTTTGAATGTTCCATGACAACAACGCTCTGGTTACGATAACGAAAACAAAACAACATTCGGCAGGGTTGAACTAGAATGGGTCAGTCAAAAATTAGTATCTTAACCTCCTTCGTGCTTGCAAAGGCACGTTGAGCTGTTGGTACCCGCTACCGTTACCAACCAGTATTGGTGCAGCGTGATGATGTTTATGGGTATTATGGCTTATACTCCTCACGTGTTTCTCGCATGTAGCATGTCTGTTGATGATGATGAAAGAATAATTTTATACATATAGCATAGTGTAAAATATGAAGATATTCATAATATTTATAATTTTAGAAACACATCAGTCATTTTAATAGAACATATAACTATAAGCAAAAAACTGGATAAGCATCTAGTAGGACTTGCTTATCTTGAACAGCATAATTTGATACCTATTGCAAGCTCGTTCGTGCATTGGCTATGACTCCTACACAGGTAAGTCAATAAACAATTATTTTGTAGAGCAATGTATACGGTTTTACAACAAGCATCATTCGATATTAGTGTATTAATTAATTATGGATACTGAGTAATCGAAGAAAATATTTAATACTTTACATATTTTTACATTACAACAAACGAAATTTACATACATAAATGTACAAAAAACCGTGACCAAGGAACAAATAATTGTGTTTGTCACAGAATCGTCTGTCCTGGCCGATTATCAACCTGGGTGATTTGGTTTTTACCGGTTACTACTACTTAAAAATAATGCTCATCTTAGGCATGTTTCTCAATGACTATTTATCAAAATAAACTTGTAATAATAATTTAGATGTTAACATTTAATTGCATTGAGTTGACATTTAAAGTTTAGGAATTCTTGCGCTGCTTGTTCTCCAAAGCTTAAGTATTCGCCGAAATGGTGATAGGCTAAGTTATGTCGATTTAAAAAACTTGTTAATTCCAATTAAATATATTTTTTTAATTTTAAGCCCTGCTCAAAGTAAAATGATTGCAATAATACAGTCATATCGAGTAGTTTCGAAGTACTTTTATTTATAACCAGGGTATTAATTTTTACATTCCCTCGTCTAGTTGTTACAGAAAACTTTTTCAAAGAAATTTCACCCGACAACACTGTTCACTACTTAATTTAGACTTTACCCAAGGAATTGTGTGTTAAATAAAATTGATAATTTTCCTCTCCCGGGAAGGATACTACTACACACGAATTGGGCCCTGGTAATTTGGGAAGAGTACCTGGGGTGAGTGCCCAGTGGTGCGGCTCCTCGGACTTAATAATGCGACTGTGTTATACCTCTGTAAAATACGGAACAGGGAAATTACTTTCCTCTACATACGTTTAGATACTTAGAATAGAAAGGAATAGAATAGAATATATCTTTATTGTACATCAGCCAATTCAAGAAGAGAAATACACAAAAAACATTTACATTATTACTTAACACAACATTAACATTAACATTTACTTACATTATTTTAAAGCCGTATTTTGTGAAGTTTCCATTAAACAGATACTTTGTATTAAATTTTAAAGTAGTCGTTTGTGGGCTGGTAAGGAAAAAAGGTTATACCAGCTTTTAAATTATGGCGTTCCATAATATAAAGTAATAAAGACGGGTCGATACGCATACAGTAGGTAATTACATAATTTTTAATTTCCTGATGTTTCGACAGGTTGCAGTGACTAAGGTCATGGTCAATTCACCCAGCGAACTTTGTATCACCAAGGAAATTATTACAAACTGTTCGTATAAACATTTCTTTTAACTCTCCAAGGTTCTCGCCTCCTTAAAACCCCGGTAACGCTGTAAAGGCCATCTGCGCCCAACAGTATTAGTCAGTCCAAAAAAAACAAATTTAAATCACTCTTTATATTGATCTTAACCGCATTGCGATCCGTTGCGAAGCTAAAAATTGCTGCCGCTAACGAAATAGGTGCTGCTACCGGGTTCTTGTCCACTAAGTTCTCTTTATGTATAGTTCAATCAAAATATATATTAATGTATATATATAGTCTTATATTTGAACATCACATTATAACGACTGCTATATGGCACATTAGCAAATAAAATAAATCAACTAAATGGTCGTAAAATTATCCGTCGTTATAATAATTAGTATATATATATTATATGAAATCAAAATTTTACTTAATAGTAAAATTTGCTGGAAGTTCTTCTTCTTCTTCTTCTTCGTCTCCGCAAGTCGACGTCTATTGAGCCTGCTTTGCGTTGGAGGGTGTGGGGCTGGTTCACTGGTTGCTGGAAGTTATAGAATTGTATAATTTAAACTATAATTTATTAAACAAATAACTCAATACTTTTAAGTGTTATGATTATATTCTCCAATCTTGGCTTTCATTAGTGTGTGTAATGTTAGGTACATTGAAAAAATGAATTTTGACTTTGACTTTGAAAAATTTTTTTATTGAAGCATGCTTCATATACTGACATATGAAAATTACTTGAATTTTATTTAATCATCTTTTGCCGAGTGAAGTTACTCAGTGGGGTGCTATGTTTATTTTTACTTGATAGTAGAGAATTTTTTTAAAGGCTTTTCCGAATAATAGCTAATTTCGCAGTCTCCCCGCAACATACAATAAAGTATCAACCAACCATAAGAGTTAGTGAGCCATGTCGCAGCTCATTATGCATAATTTGAGTCCGAACTTTCGGCAAGATTCTTCTGATCCTAATGCGCGTCTTGCGTAATTTTAATGAACTTAATTATCAGGTTCCTTCCAAGAGATGTTCTTCTTCAGGTATTAATATATAATATAAAAGTACATTGTTACCCTAGGGGTGAATGTAACTTATTTAGTAGCAAGCGCGCCAATAGTTCGAGGGATTAAATAAATCTTTAACTCGTGATAAACAGATAAACACTAAGGTTTTTATTACGAATACAAATAAAGCAAAAATATAGACATGAAGTGGAGAAATAAATTGTGAATTCTATTTTCTTAAATCAAAAACTTTGGTGAGATATAATGGTAATTTGTTTTGTCTAAATCCACTCTATTTCAAAGAAATAATTGAAAATAAATTATAATAAAAAAGTATTTAGTTTATGTTAATGATATTTAACACTATGTTATTTCAATTTTAATAAATAAATAAACTAAAACAAATTATATTTTAACCAGCGACTACAGAAAGGTAAGTCGACAATACTTATGGTAACCCATCTAACTTTGATCTTAGAAACTTACCACTCAAAATTGAGATAAAAAGTTTTCTTACTTCAAAACACTAATAAGGGTTACTTAACTTTAAATGTCAGATCTAAGCACGTATCTAACTCCAAAGTTTTTTTAGTGATTCCAGAAACAAAATATAGGAAGCATTGACTCCAAGAATACGTTTAAATTAGATAAGTACTTGAATTATAAGTGTAACTTTTTATCGTTTGCATTTCATTTTTCCTTTTGTTAACAAACATATTTGGCTTCTATTAAGGTGCGTGTACACTGCTATTATCCTTAGAGTATTTGTCGAAAATATAATTATAAGCTCTCCCTATATACTTTCAAAGACTGATCATTATTGAAGCAATATCGTTTCCACAAAGATACGATAATAAACAAAGGAACTTTACCGCTAAAAATATACGGAGCGTTCACATTAGAAATAACAGTAAATACCATTGAGTTCATTGATCTGAAAAAAAAATATTTTATTAGGTAATCATTATTATCTTTTTTTGAAGCTGGCAAGGGACTGACCACCTCCGTTGTTTCCGTGTTTTCAATGTAACATACATTCTATTCAAAACAACGAAGGTGTTAGAAGTAGTCAGACATATGGTAAGGGTTTTTTGATATGCGTAATTTTATTCCGAATGTTGGGAAATAATTTTATTCTAATTAAAAGACAAGATAGATATTTTTTACAAAAATATGCAAACTAGAAAAAAAAATGACTTGTGGAGTAATTGAATCCGTGAGTCACATTCCAGGTCACCGCTCTGAACTGTTAACTATCCAAGACTTCTACAAGCCTTATGAATTACTTGAAGTCGTCAGATATTTCAATAACCGAACATTCAGGCAGGTTGTAATGATTCGAGCGTGATGATTTCCATTACAAAATTAAGCGATTTTCGCCATTGTTACTGCCTTATGGGTCAACCAAAATAGTATTTCTTTAGCTCTTCAGTGCTTCGAAAATGGTGCTGCTTGTTACGGCTAACTCATTCACCCACCAACCCGTATTGGGGCGAGATGGTGTTATAGACCAAAGTGAAAAAAAAATTTTTTCAACTTTCAAAAATTTCCCACATTTTCTTCCATGTACGTAAGGTTGTTCCTGGCCACAATATATAATCTGTTGTGATGATCCGAAGTACTAAATACATAACCTCAATAATAAACAAATTGTTAGTAGCGTTAACTATTATACTATTAAACGAAAATCCTGGGTCCTGAATACATAGCTAATAGTAATAATACACTTTCTAATTTGAGCAAACTTTGTCTAACTCAGTAAATGCTACGCCCAAAACTTGGAATATTCATGTGAGAATGTACAAATTAACGGTACCCGTTTAATATTTGATAATAATGTTATGTAAATAAATACGCCAGGAGCTCTAAGCCCGCTAAATTTGTGATGAAATAAGACGTGGTTAGCAGTTCATTAGGCTGCGTTAAATGAACTCCTTTGCATCTTAATAGCATAATCTGTAGGCTTAAAGCGCCAACTTTTTATCTACTTAATTAAAAAGCTACGCGTTTGCGTAAAAGTGTCCCTAAATTAGTTTTTATAAGTGGTAATTAGTCACTGGTCAAGAACTTATTTAAAAGAATGTCTTAAACATGGGGAAAGTCGGTGTTTTTTGTTTTACAAAACGCCACTACCGGGTTTTTTTTAATTCGTCTGAAGATATTAAATTGACAACGGTGTGTGTATTCATATTGTAATAATTATTTTCTTATCATATTTGTAAAGTACCTAATGAAATTGTGTTTTTTCTGGCCGCCGTGTGATTTGATGAAAGGTTAATTTATGAAGTAAACTTTATTATAAAACCATTATATAAAAGACACTAAAGATTTTCTATCACTTATAACCGCTGAGGACTACGGTATGAGTTATAGTCCTATTAATACTATAAATATAAATAAAGTCATTTTATTTTATTATCTTATAAATAAATATTTGAAACATTTTAGATCAGTTATTGTTTAATTATTTGTAGATAGCTTCATGTCAGTCATGATATATTTTCTTCCTCCGTCATAGTGTTTAACGTCTGGACCTGGAGGGGGTCGTGCAATATTTTCAGCTTAACGACTTGTGTTTTGCGAGTGCCGACTCTTTATGAGGGTTAGCATGTGGACCATATACGCTAAGAGTATAAAGAATATAAGTCTAAGTTATGATATTGAAAGGAGAATAAGTAGCGGGTACCGTCAGTTTATTGTTTGGGAATTTCAGATACACCAGGTTTATGGATAACCATGTGGTTACGTTAAGAATGAGTGAGAGCGTGAGGAATGAACGGGATAGATAATGCTTGACATGAGAGAGGAGTAGAGGAATGTCTGCGAGGCAGGATAGCAGACTTTTAGCTAACGCCGTTTAATCGGTACGTAATTTCTTTTTTGAATGAAACAGGTGATAATAGAATTTTACTCTTTAAGTGTCGCCTCCCGACCTCCCACATAAACGACAGCCCAATGTGTTTCCAATCTAAATCCGTTTTTGTAATATGACACATCAGCCTAATTAAAGCAACAACATATAAATATCAGGAGGCATAGGTCAGGAATTCTCAAAATTGTTCAGTACTTGACTGACGACGTAACCAGATAAATATAACTCAAAATAGTAGAGGGAGCCAATGACCTCATTTGGGAACCCCTGGCAAAGGGAACAAAACCCTCTATTGCGGATACTTCCTGATTTTCCTATATTGCCTTCCTATAAACATTAATGAGGGTCATGCATTACCATGAATACTCTTTTATGTTTTGCCACATAACCAAGTAGTTTGGCTACAGAAATGTGCGTCCGATAATAATTGCTAACCTTGTGATTTTTTATTCACGATATTAAAGTATACAATAAATCGTCGGGGACCCCGATTCTTCCATAGGGAAAGTCCGCGTATCTTTAATAGCTATAATTTCACAGGGGAGGGTTTTAATTAATTAAAAGCTACATTTTGACATATATCCGCACAATTATCCAACGCTAGATGGAAATTACGTGGATTGCACAAACCCCAATGATATGGAAGTTGACGTGAGAAGGTTATATGTATAATTTTAACAGTTTCTCAATTCAATGGCTTGGTTACTTTACCGTTAGGTTAAAATTTGTGTACTGTGTTTGGAAAGAAGAAGAAGGAAACAATCGAAAAGAATGGGTCATGACCACAACACAGAAGCAATTTTTGGGCCTTCAAGGTGGGTGTGGCTAGGGCAGTATGTCGCATGCTGTACTAGCTATCTTTACATATGGACTCCTTTACTTTTTATCATCAGGTAGCGTGAAGTCATTTGCTGAGATTTTAATAAAAAAAACAGCAACGAACAGTGGGAAAAATTATTTACTAGCAGAAGGTAGTGTTATTATTCTTACAAGACTACAAAGTTTGATTTAAGTATGGTCATTAGATAATGATAGATCCGAGTAGATACTCGGAGTACTTCCGATCACGGAAACATTCGCCGTCGCCAATGCAATTTTATATTCTGCATTATAACTTGATTGCTTGAATATATCCTGATTAACTTCATCCAATAATCCGCAATAGATTAGCTTTTCGATCACAGGATGGAAGATCAATTTGATAGTCTGAAGCGCGGAGGTACTGCACATTTTGCTGGTAACCCATTTGTTATCTAAATATACTATTATATTAATTTTGGGATAAATTAACTAACCCATAATACTTTTATGATACTTAGTGTTAAGCTGAGGCACGTATTTGGTAGTAACGTTTTTTTTTAAATTATTTTATATAAAGCTCAGCAAATGACACGACACCACATGATGATAAGCAGTAGACGAGCAGTAGACGTTAGATTTGCATTAACATTTAAATTCCTTAAGATATTTTTTTATTTGAAATTCTCTTTTAAAATTACGCTGGGAAAGTACTTTATACTATTATCATTAAGCCACCGGAGTCTGGAATTAAAAAATATAATAAAAGAAATGCAAAAAGTTCGCGAAAGCGGATGGAGTTTATAAGTCATAAACTTGTGGAAAAATATCTCATTTTTATGTTTTTTTCAACATTAATGCAGGGTCGTTGGATTAAGGTTAGTCGGTATCGTTAGCATTAATATACTTTATATTGGTTGTGATCCTAGCGTTTTTAACTAATCTTTCTTCATCAAATAACTTTCACGAGATCATTGTCTCAATATAAACCCTTCATTGATCGCCTATTTCTACAAGATAAATCAAAAGAGCACTATAAAAGTAACATAATATTTAAACACTGGTTTGGTTAATTATTTCTAGTATATCACCAACAAACTGAATTTGTAACAAAATAAGCTAGAAATTAACTGACTATACTTGCTGAACAATTCGTTGAGAAGCGAAACTTGGAGTTTTTAATTTATAAAAATATTCTCGGAGAACTAAAAATCACCCGCTTTATATTCAGGAAGCGCTCTCCATTAGAACCCAACAAAATTTAATAGCCCCACTAGCTGGCATCTCCTTCCGATATCCATTTGCAATAAGGGCGCTCTAAGAGCACTTTATATATGTCCGGGTTATAGTTGCAGAGCATTGCACTCGTTTGCTCGGTGAAGTGACGAGAAAATATAGATTTTCAAACTAACAGAGCTAAAATGTTATCCATTTTCTCAATTAAAGTCTCGTAGAGAATATAGTAATGTATTCGGTACTATAACTGTACCTTGTAGGAACATTTTTTGTAAATTTTTTATAACAAAAGTAACAGTCAAAAGTCATAAAATATTGTTTATATATTTCCATGTTAGATTCAGTTTTAAAGTAGATATTACTTCTTAAAATGTTTTAAAGAGTACAATGTTCTTACTTAAGTCTAAATTTAACCCACGATCAACCCCGTCTCAGTTGATTTAATTTTCACTTTGAAATTACGCCTTTGCAGTAATACTGGATGCTTCACATTCATAAAGGCAGTACGTCATAAGCTCTACTATGAATAATTAAACTATGTACTTATAATAATAAGACTTACCATAGATTTGGCATTGAACTCAGATTTGAATGTAACTAACTTATGTAATCCTCGGCAATAACAAAACATTGTCATTTTACGATTAACTTTTAAATCAGCTAAGCGTGAATATAGAATATGACATGTTATGTACTATAGTCCAAATATCGATAATTATTTCATAAGATAATGTATTGTAAACAGCGTGTAATCGCCAAATAATTCACATGATGATAATGCATACGTTTCTTGCAAACAATGCTTACAGTGAATGGACCGTGGTAATCTTAGTTCCCCGGCTTATTTATGAACTACCCGCTGTAATTATATAAAGTATTAAAGCTAACGATATTAAATATAACAAAGTCAAACTCAAAGTCAAAATATCTTTATTTAAATAGACTCATTTACTAAGTTCTTTTAGATCGTACCTAACCATTATTAAACTTATATTCTCATAAATTAAAACGCGGAAGAAACTTGATAATGAAATGAAATCCCTACAAATACATACATACTCATAGAAACACACAAACACATATACATACACACAACTAAACTTTGAGTATACTCCAGTTATTTATTTCATAATTACATATAATATTTGCTTGTTTCAGGCGTACACACCAACGGGTTTTGAAAAATACGGTTACACATGCACTGTAGCCGACTACAGAGTTAATTTCTCCGTTTGGGACACTTCTGGTAAGTCTTGGGCTTATATTTCACATTTATATTTTGTTAACGTCTCGATTAAAGGAACCGTAGGATTACGGATTACATGTCTCTGGCAATTAACTTCGTCTCGTTTAAGCAACATCACATCGATACCAAGTAGTTTGTTGATGAGTTAAACAATTTCCTTATTCTTTCTAAATAGGAAAATACAGACTAATTTTATTGTAAAATGATGTGCGAGCTACTGCGAGCTAAGATTACTAGACACATGAATGCGTAAATAATTTGATTTTAAAATTCGACTAGAACAGATGTCTAAATTTGTTTGAAAGAGACAGGCCTTCTGTAGCGGAGTATATAAAAGGGTGGACAGCTCAGAGTATTTTATTTATATTAAAATATAAAGAAAACCAATATAAACTATAGCTAAATAAGAAGACAAGATTACAAGAAGAAAAAAACAAAACAACTACGATAACCTTATCTTAAAACACAGAAAAGTAAAAAAAAACATTAAAACCTCTATTTGTGAACCTGCCTGATGGCCAGTTCATAACACCTTCATTGAGCTACAAGAAAACTACTGATAAATTTATTTTAAATCAGCATTATGTACAGACTCCGGAATAATTATTCTCCTGCCACATTTACTTCTGATAACTTCCTATTCCATGTGAAGTCTCACGACTAATTTTATAATGTTCTTTCACTCACACCTATTGATGTAACCTAAACTAAATATCATTAAGAGCTGGTGTTATGTATACTAGATACGACCAACAATGAAAGAAAACCGAAGAAACATATTTTTTATTATACTGTATATATTAAAAACCACGACAGTATTGGCGGTTTTTTTCATCAAACGAAAATAAACACTAAATATTTCATTTTATCGCATAAATAAACTGATTTATTAAAATGAGCTTATAAATACTCAATGAGATTTCAACTTTTTATTCAGACAAAGTATAAAGAGTAAAGTTCCGCGTCTAACTGTAGTGATTTTATAGCAAGCCACTTCGGAACTGGACGCGTATTATTATCTCTTTGCCTAACAAACAATGCTTGACCGATTTTCAAAACAGCTTTTTTCTTTATGTTACATGTAACAATAAATTGCGTGTACAACCATCACAATTTTTAACAGACTTCCGAACAAGTGTTTTTTATTAAAACATTTTACAAAACATTTTTTTAATTAAAAAAAATCGTTCTTTGTTCTATCTTTAGATATAGAGAAAGTTATTCATAAAGAAGCAACAAATAAAGGGTAGTAAAATTTTTTTTTTAATTTTAACTAGTGACTTAATATATAGAAATATATTTTCACGTTAATCTAGTACCCATTCATAACGCATACTTTCAATGAGGCTAACTTGGGTAATATAAGTGTGAGGGTAAAAATATTATTATTACTGAGCTCAGCCAAGTTTCGCTTGCTCAACAGCGTGTAGAGTTATTACATATGTAACCGCATTTTGACAAAAAGTATACAAAATACATACACGTGTTTTTTATCTCTGACAGTACCTAAATGGCCGAAATATGTGACTAAAAATGTCACCAATATGGCTTATTTCGCAGTGTTTCGGGCCGAATGCGTACATTTATTCGGCCCATAAAAATGACAATAAAAATCTCCACCCCACATGTTCGCCAGCGAGATGGCTGGAAAACGGTAGGAAATTAAATTTGAATAGCGCGTGTATATATTTTACGTCACCATAAACATTTGTTTATTATTGAAAATCTGTCAATAGAAATCATGTGATAAAATATGGATACAAATATTGCATCCATATATTTTTATCGTGTAATAAAAACATGGATGCAATATTTGTAATTTTATTCCAAAGTAGTCTGTTACTAAACGCTGATAAGTAAAATATTATAAGCTGTTTTTGTACAAAACATAATTATACAGTTAAATATATTTTATTTAAACAAAACCACAGAACAGAAACAAAATAATAAGCGGCCTTATGGATAAGTAGAAATAGATTAGAAAAATACTATGAAAGTACTTATGATAGTTCGTTGTATATCTTCTTATATATAAAAATGAAAGCTATTCTTGAATAATTTTAATTTGACTTGCTTGAATAATTTTAATTGTGTTATATTCGGCGTAATTCAAGGATGGTTGTAAAATAAAAAGAACGCGCAATCCTTATTAAAACAAAAAATAAATTTCATTCCGTAATTAAATATGGAAAATGATCTAACTATCTTGCAATTCAAAACTGTAATTGCTTCGACCACTACATGGGGTTACTTCTAATAGATTGCGTGATAAGAAGTTCACCTGGTTAATTAGTCTTCAATATAATTAAATTACAATACCGCGCTGTCTCCAGAATATCAATGCACAAACAAAGTTGAGTGATTTCTTTCCTGTTGGTGGTACCTGCTTAATGTTTGATTTGACATAAAAAAGATATAAATAAATTCACTAGTCCACAAAGTATACTCAACGAGTATAACCACTACATCAGTCTGCCACGAACGCCATCTTTAAAGGTAATCCGAACTGACAATATCTTTTTTTTGTTTTTTTTTAAGATTATTACCATTTAATAAAAATAAAACTCAATTTATTCAAAACCATAACTTGATCTAGGTTTGACGTCGAGGGTCGGTTCTCTTGTTTCTAATTAGAGGAGGGATCGTTAACTTAATGTTAGGAATATCTCCCATTGAATTGTTATTCATTAAATAATATTTTTGGATATAATTAAGGATTTTTAAATTTATCCATATAATTATTATTAGTTACCGACCGAAGATTCAGCTTTGGTTTCGGAAAGATTCGGCAAAAAGTGACTGTTCAGTTTCATTTAGGTTCAGTTCGGTTTCGATCAGATTCAGTTTGGAACATACGGTAAGTCTCATTACTTAATTATGTTTAATACTTAAATCCTAAAATTGGATATTTAGATTATTTTTCTTTGTCCCGTCTTTTTAAGGTTCATACCAAAAATAAAATTATGAATAACCAACTATAGTTTATAATAAAATTATTTTAAAGTTGCCAACGCCCATGCCAAACTAAAAACTGCAACCTTTTTGGAACAGAATAAAAAAAATTAATATAATAACTCAATTCTATTCTGAAACATGCTTTTCTAACATTTGATTGATGTACGTACTCGGTGATTCGTATTTTGTACATGACATTAATGTAAGGAAACAGAGGCAGCTGATATATGTATCATTTTTTGTATTGTGTGTATTAATATTGATTATGACAGGCAAAGACAGATGGCGCTGACTGTTATTTTAGAAAATTATTTAATATGATATTCTTATGATAATATTTACCGAAATTTAGAATAATCTTGTAGGAAAGCACCGCAATAATCTTCTCAAATATAGTTGCGCCATTATATTTTTGCTATTACAATTTCAGAATTGTGATTATACCTATTATGATTAAATTTCCTAGAACATGATAATATAAGTAAGATTTTATCAGACATATTACTTAGATCATCAAAAAAGCGTACAATGAATTCAAAATTGGAGAAACTACAAAATATTGAGATTAATTGTAATTTAAGGATGCGTAGAAATGGCGAGTAATTATTTATCTTGGTGGGAGCGAAATTTAAGATTAATTTATTGAACAGTGAATAAACAAGGCTTATAATATTCCACCAACCACTTTATTAAAATCTCTCGCAAACAAAACATACCCGACATTATTTGAAATTCAGAACGTGCTTGATTTATATGCTCGCACGTGTACCTCTCGCTCCAATGTAAACCATCGGGTCAGTGCCTTCAGCAAGCCAGAGCGTCACGATTAGACGAATATTGTGATTTTACCCCACGCCATCTGCCTCCGGACAGTATACACACAGACTATTTGATATGTTTAAATATTAGGGTATTGATGTATAAAAAGTTTAGGTTGAATTAATAATATCCTTCCTTGATCTAGTCCCAAGTAAACATCATTACGTGCTTCAGTTATGGATACGAGTAAAAAAAATAAAAAAAAACCCACCAGCCCCGGTCGGGACTTGAACCTGAAATCCCAGGCCGAGTAGCCTGGCCCGTTGGCCAACCGGTCGTCATATAATAATAATAGCCAAAAAGCTTAAGCTACTTACTTAAAAATTATATTTGTTACTAATGTATATAAAATAACATTAAGTTTATAAAACGTACTCTCCTATTATAGCTACAAAAGTCATAACATCATTTCTGAAAAAAATATGTGTAATATAGTAGGAATTTTGAATTGAAATTGCACGACCAGTCTAAATGACTGGTCTGGTAAATCTAGTGTTAAATTCCTTTACCTCACTATTTTACCATATTTAGAGGTACGCTTTGTTCAATCCGAGAACTAATTATGAGATGAATACCCGGTAGGTCCAATTCGATGTCCTAAACCTCTATGTAGGTACTTCGCTGATGATCAAAAACGAAGCAACTAAGCCAACAAGGTGACTAGAGAAGTAAGTAGATGCTGCTGTAATCTCTAAATTAGCACGATCAGGCTTTAGTCAACAACGCTGGCTAAGGGCGGGTTGGTCTTCTAGAATTTCTTTGTGCAAGTTTCCTCACGCTGTTTTCCTTCCCGTAAAAGTGTCGAAAAAACCACATGAATTAAAAATTTGAAAACTCATTGGTACGTGGCGGGGTTCGAACCGCTGCCTCCCGCAAGCCACCGTCGCTAAAATCTCCATAAAATAAAAATTGACAATAAAAAAGAAATCAATTCAATTCGTCCAAGTGTTCTTATCATATAAATATACTCCAGACTTACAAAGATTAAGGAGTTCGTTATAAATGTAATGTATATGTATATATGTATATGTCCTTAT
Organism: Acentria ephemerella; assembly: GCA_943193645.1. Taxonomy (NCBI): domain Eukaryota; kingdom Metazoa; phylum Arthropoda; class Insecta; order Lepidoptera; family Crambidae; genus Acentria; species Acentria ephemerella. The sequence continues at coordinate 9,664,229 of OW971891.1, forward strand.
GAATGATTGACTTGTCTTATGAAGTCTAAAGTTTGGAACAGTAATTATTTATGAGCATTAAAGATCTTGAGTTAAAACATTAATCTGAATGACGTGCCTTAATTTTTTTTATTTTAATATTTTTTTGTGGCTTATTTAAATTTAACGTTACTAATAGTACGTCGCCATGACTCCCACGTTATCTACCTTCCACCTTTCATATCGGAACCCAAAGGCCGCCTTTCGTGATGTTTCATGGCGGAGAAGAAGGCGGTAGAAGGTGATTTCTAGATGACGAAGTGGGTTACTTTGTGTACAAAAAAATTAAATGAATCAATTGTCTTTTCAATGTTACAGTATAACTAGGGTTGCCAACATTTGGTCGGCAAAATATAGTATTTTCCAAAAAAGTTATCATAAAATATAATATTTTAGGGAAAAAAATAAAAATAAACAAATATAGTATTTCTGCGTACTATATATATGTATCTCTCCAACAGTATATAGTACGCAAACACTAAATATAGTACAATACTATATATTATAGCACGGTGGACAACCCTAAGTATAACACACCGTCCTTACTTAACAATTCTCTCACGCCCACAGATGACATATTACTTCGATACCAGATAAATTATCTGTTCAAATTATCACCCACAACAATGATGTAATGTAAATGTGCCTTGAATTGTTTATACTTGGTTCAATAAGTACAGTGAACAAAGAAAGTCAATTTTTAAACTGCAATAGAAAAAAAATATATAATTATACGAGTATAATATAAAAACTTATAAAATATATTTAATTATATGTTGAAACAATAAACTATAAGGCATATAATTATAGTACTGATTAAAAAACAGTAATTTATAGGCGTGTAAATAATTTTAATTGCTGTCTTAGTTCATATGGTAAATATCGACTACATTATTCGGTACATGTACAATCTGAAGTATTTTTAAAGAGATTATTGTAAAAAATGGCACAAAGAAAACTTTGTTTTAAGTTCCTTTTTTAAATGTAATCTACATGGTCATAATCTCTAGCAGTAATTCATTCTTAATTTCAACCCGCAGTTTACAGCCGAAATAGCTCAGTTGGGAGAGCGTTAGACTGAAGATCTAAAGGTCCCCGGTTCAATCCCGGGTTTCGGCAAAGATATATTTTTTTGATATCTATTAATACTAAATTTTTATCATATTTTATTATATTTTCAAAATTTTTTTTAAATTATATACAGATAAAAGTAAACTTAACCATATGTAATCTCCTCATATGCTGGAATTTAAGTCTGCTATTTGTGTAGAAAAATGTAGAGAAAAGCAAAAAACAGGTATATTTACATCGTATCGATTTCTTATTAAGCCTAACCTCTTTCAAAGTTGTTTACAAGATAATAAATTATTTTATTTATTTTCTGCGTAAAATTATAATACATTTCTCGACTTCTATAAGCATGTTTCACTGAAACGAAATTATTAAATATTCGTGGAATCGGATAAATATCTTCCCATTACACGGCACAAGGAACAATACAAATCATATATTGCTTTTCTATCTTATCATGATTTCAGTTTATTGAATATCACTGATTGTGTATCTTAGTTAACTTATGCCAATTTTATGAAGTTAAAAGAAATACCGAGAAGGTATTTCGATCACCATTACCAGCAGCAGCCTAATATCCGCCTTAGGCCTAAATCAGTACGCTACCGAAAGCTGTCCGACAGGGGTTGTGCTAACGTTGGTGGCGTATGCTTAAATACACTGTCGGATATGAAAAACAACACGATCCATATTAAGCATACACCTCTGACGTACGTAACACACTAACAGACGGCTGCCGATCGAATACTATTTTAGACCCTATCACTAGACTTGTAACAGCTCCTCAAATATATCGATACGTTTTAGAAGATATATATATACGATTGCAATATTTCTTTTATATTTACATATTATTAAGAAAAAATGTTGTTGAATACTTCAATAGACTTCTAGCATAAATCAGAAGATGTCTCACATATATCACACTCCAGGCTGTAGCAGTAACATGATCAGAGCAAATGATATTAAAAATCAGATTAATATAATGCGAGTAAGACTATTGATCTGAACAGCCAAAGTTTGTTCCGTATCAAGCGCATATCTCAAATATTTTCATTCATGTTTCCTCTATACAGTGACCGCGAGATCATTTTTCCGAAACTCCAAAATATAACAGACTTGGTAAATATAACGCCGGAAAATTTTTTCTGTATAACCAATTTTAAGAGAGAGCGTATGTGCAGCTATTGTTAATTACTTCCATTTACAGAATCGACGCCAAATAACACTGCACCTAGCAGGGTTAGATTAAGGTTGCTACTCGAAGAAACTTTGTTAGAATTAAGGAGACTTTAGTTGTTACAGTCCACGAACAATTCACTTAATTCGTGTTTTAATCGAGTCAGATTTTCATTTTACTTCCATTGAAGGCAAGTTTATTTTGAGTTCGTAAATTACTAACTGTATCAAGTTGTTATGTTATTGAGAATATAGTCGCAGCAATATTATTCAATAAGCACTAATGTTTCTTCATATTACAAGAACATACTCTTTCTGGTCGTGTTCAATTCTCATGCACATAATAACACAACAATGATAGTACGCCTGATAATAAGCTGTTATGACAAGCTATTGTATCTACCATATTTGTATAGCTTTCTTATAGCATACATAACGGGTTATTATCAATAGGTGCACATGGATATTATCATGCACTATGTGTTATAAGTGAATATCTTATCTATAATATAAATAACAATATATCAACAATTAACAATTCAAAAACTCTTATTTACTGCACCTAGTCACGACCCTTTTGTGTTATTTTTCGTTCATTCCATCTAATGAAGAATAATTGTTTCCTTTATTGTGTTTACAGGCACAACAGCCTACGATACCGTAAGGCCACTAGCCTACCAGGATGCCAGAATCTTCATGCTTTGCTTCAATGTAGCAGAACCTGAAACCCTACATAATGCTGCTGTTAAGGTAAATTATAGATTCTCTACGTTGGGAGAAGCAGCAACCGTACTGCATTTCTCGAGAATTTTAATGGCAAATGCAGTACTCTGACATATTAAAATCCCCAAAATTGAACCTTATTTTTTACTTCTGCTGACAGGCTGCTAAACATCTATATTGTGCTTCATTGCAGTCCGACTTACGTCCGAGATTACGTTCTCTTCTCTTTGAGACTGCTTGGCAAAACTCTTCTTCTATTGTAGAAAAACTTGAGAAGTTTGAGTCATGGCACCACTACGCTACAGGGTGAAAGCAGTTACCTTACTTACTTTATTTTTATAATCGAAGCCTGCACCCGAACCAGTTCGCCAATGACCTCATAGGCTTTATCAGCCTAGATATAAAGTTGAACATCGAAAAAACTTATTTGTAGCTTCGTGTTACTTATTCCATTACGTTCGCCACCGAAGTTTCAGATTGTTTCATTTTAGCTAAGGTCCAAGCGTTTGTAATCTTTATTAGATAGCACGGCATGCATCTTTGCAGCAATTCGGCACGAACAGCTCTCCAAGAAATCCTACCCGGAAAGTTTATTTTTAATTCAAACAAACAGGATTCATTGTCTTTAATCCATCCATTACTTCATAATGAGATTGGTTTATGTAATTAAAAGTTTAATTTTCGTATTAACAGTGGCACAGAGAAGTTTGTACTCATGGTGGTTCGGCTCCAGTTGTGCTGTGTGGCTGCAAAGCAGACTTACGGCATGATAAGGAGACGGTCGCTATGCTCTCCAAGCTCAAGATTCACCCCGTCACCAGTGAAGAGGTGTGCTTATATTTACTTCTTCTCTATTTGTATACTCTACATTTAGTTATGCAAACGTTTTTCATGCAATTACAATCTTTAAATGATTATGAAAATAGTAAAGGTTAAATTTATATGGATTAGGAATAAAAAGAATATTTGGTCCTCCAAATCTGCTTATTTTTATCGTACTTCAACATTCAAATAAGCTCTGGCAATTGAAAAGGTCATTTCAATTGGAGTCAACCACCCAATTAGTTTGGGATCTTACTTCATCTAGTATAATAGGTATGAGTCTATGAATGAGTACAGATAACAACAGAAGTGTAAATAGCTTTATCTTTAGATTTGGAGTATGTCAAACAAAGTACTGGCCTATTTATTAGAAAATCATTCACTGTTTAATCTTACGTGTTGCTTGTAGTACCATTCCTGGAATAAAATTATCTCCAAGATGATACAGTTACACGCATACATGATTAAAGAAGCATCCAGAGGACACTTTTGATGTTTTTTTTTTTCCTATGTTTCTTTAGTATTTGTGATTGTAGTTAGTTCTAACATTCGCCTTTTTATTAAAAAATATTTACTTTTGTCCTTCATCAACCAATTCAATTTCAGAAAATAAGGTACATATTAAAAATTTAACGTGTTTATTATATACCAGGCATTGTCGGTTGCGAGACAACTAGGAGCAACAACTTATGTGGAGACATCTGCCAGAGCTTCCACTAAAGGAGTGAAAGATGCCTTCGAGGTAGCAGCGTTAGCGGCCCTGGGAAAGCTGAACAAACAACAGATGAAGCAACAGGTACAGTTTTCACAAAACAATGCTATGGTTCATAACAAACGATTGCGCCAGAACTTTAAATGACCTACTAAAAAGCGTTGCGTACTTGTTATTTGCATAGTAAATAGTTCTGAAACTTAATTAGAACTATATAGCTGGTGTTGTTTACGTTCTGATTTATTGTTATTAAAATTATGCCAATGGTACTCGATTTTCACATTTCATCTTATCCTAACAGGTGGGACGCAGCAAAAGCAAGAGAGATCTGAAGGCTGAGCTTAAGGGCAGGGCGAAGAGTTGCTGCGTCATATGATCCGTAGCTGGCCACCCATCGCGGTGGCCGCACGACTGCTAGATGACCACCGCCGTTCCTATTCTACAACTTTATATACCAGGAAAGAGAAATTCTCCCTGAAAGTAAAGCCAGTGGAACTAGAGTTGTGCCTTGCGGAACTCGTATATCTTCTCTTGTAATTGAACTGAATCTGTTCACTGTCACTTAAAGTACTTTGTTTTCGAAGTGCACGAAGGAGAAAGTGAAATTGTTAACAAGACTATTATATTAATATTAAAATTATGTGTAACCGTTATATTAAAAAGCCTCGGATGTATCTTTAGAGTCACGGTTTGTATTTTGAATGTGATTAAGATGGTTAACGGACGATAAACGTATAAAGATGTTTAGAAAGAATCTATTGAAATCTTCGTAAAAGATATCAGTGAAACAAAGGTGCAATGAAAAATGACCCCCGGGGTTTCAGCGTAAGCCTGTGATAATGTAAAAATTAGAAAAATTGAAACTTTAAACGGTTTATAAAAGTTTAGGCTGATCGTACTCTAGAAGCAGTAATGCGCTGAAATCGAGAAATTGATATAAGATGATTGTGGTATTTACACTTATGCTATAATTAGATATGGTATATAGGAGATAAATAAGTGTTTTCATATACAATAAGGTGACGACCTATTAAAATACTTGGTGTTTTTCTATAATAATAGCATTTTCAGAATATTGTAAATAAATAATATTATGAAAATTCACCGTTATTATTTTATGTAAGACCAATATTTGATTCTTTATGATGTACAAGCTTGTGTAGATAGATTAATTAAATTGTCAATATGATTGATTTTGAAGCTACAAGCTGACTTTCATTTGTGATATATGTACGTAATGATAAATTTAATGAAATGCACAAATATGGACAATACTATAAGTTACGGAGGTCCATTTGATAATTAGTCCCACGTCCATGTTTGCTACGTTTAGGAAATAGCAATTTGTACATTTAATGGTAAACATGTTGAATATCGCTTGCATCGTGAAGATTCTTGGTGTAAATGTACCATAATATCTCTGTATATGTTTTCGGTTTCTAAATAATATGAACCGTTCTATTTGTAATTTTTTCTCGTTTATTTCACACTATTTGATATCAAATGTATTCTAACGTCATACAACATCGACAGAATTATCGGGTTACTTCATTTTACTTATATATATCGTTGATTATGGAATTACTTAAATACGGTTTATAATAAATACTTTAAAAGAAAAACTACGTATATTTTTGCCAATCATTTAAGCACCTTACGAATAAAAAAAAAGAATTTTCAGTATACTTTATGGATTCGTAAGTCGTAACAAGCTTTAAATTAAATGTTAGCTTTAATTATTAAGTAAACGTTATAATTATTAATATTTAAATGAATATTTGTAGTTTTATGATGTTTTCAATATTTTTAATTTAATTTTCTTTATTACATTAAAATTATTAGACATATCAATGTAATTTTGTTAATTGAAAAAATTATTTCTTTATGAAATTAAAATCGACCTAGCTATTTGGGTATAAAATTAAATATATTTTTAAACGAAACCACTGTTTACATTTGATGAATTGTTTAATTGTGTTTCTAATTGATAACGTGAACAATGTTTTAACTATAGTTAAAGAACATTAGGCCAATCTAAATGTTGTTTCTAGAATATTGAATATAGCGTTCAGTGTTTTTGATTATGATTGTTTTATTTATGATTTTGTTGAGCCCAAGACATAGATTAAACTAAACTACGTTATATAGATCAACTTAATATATCAAAAAATCAATGAAAAGCAACGCAAACAACCTAAGTCCACGTCAAATAATTTATACAAACAAAGGAGTGTGTACGCGACCACTTTGGACAGTAGAAATTGAAATTGTAAAGTCGATATAATTACAACAAAAACTACACGAAACACGTCGGTTGACGTTTATAGCACGACGAACCATCGACTGATTTACTCTCTGTATCGCACAGATTACACACCGCGCGTACTGCGATCCATTCCCGTTACAAAAATAATTTATTTCATAAACTGTAACATTGTGTTTGTATGTATACACACAATCAGAAACAGTATATCACAAATATGTAAAGCATTGTCAAAATTAATAAAAATATGTCTAATAAATAGATGATTAATACTATTATCGGTACACGTCAAATTGGGCGGGTACTCTGTGACAGTTGAGCAGTTTTTGAAATATATGAAAAATTTGAGAGTACATTATAAATAGTTGTAATCTTTTGGAATACATTTTTGAGTATTAAATTTACAATATCTGATAGTACCTAATAAAAAAAATATGCACACAGTGGGTACAAAAAACGACACCTGTATTAAATTTAAAAATAAAATTATTTTTTCTGATATACGAGTGTGCTATGCAAATATATTAATGATAAATAAATAGGTACTATTTCAGATTTTTCTTATCATAAAGTTAATTGTACATTATTTCTAAGAAAATATTGTGTTTGCCAAACACATACAAACCTAAGAGCCAGCCTACACGTTGCCTTTTGTTGATATTAATATAACATTATTAAAAGACAACAAAACAATTTACGTAAGCAGTCACGTTCGTCCGCCGTAATATAACCTACGTGTGTCAGTTACAATGTACCTATTATATCTTAACAATGTTTATTATAACTAAATATGTGATATTCTGTGATCAAAACGAGACACGCTAATCGAAGGCCTTCCGCAATTTTCTATAATAGTCGAATCGAAATGGGAGATAAGCAAACATACCTTAGGAACGGAATGACAGATTACATCTTTATTGAATCGCCTAAGCTGTTTAGAGCGTCACTAGGTTTTGAAGCGAAAATTTCGACTAATACAATCTATATTTGAACAATTAAGTTTCTGGAAAGCATTGACCAGGTTTTTGAATTCGAGTGACATATATAACTTCACTGGAATTTTAAAAAGACTATCTTGTGGTGTACAGTAAGTTAAAAGATCCATCGGTATAGGATTTCTTTAAAGGCTCCAGGATTCCCTAGCCGTGAAGAATCGGAAATTGAAGGTATTCCGTGTGTAAAGGACGGGACATAAGCTCCCAGCAATGCCCGGCCTATGTAATTAGAGCCACCCACACACGCAGCCGCGCTTCATTGCGATACTAGCCTAAAGCAGAAATCAGATCCACAATTTTGTGTTAAAATTTTAACGTTGATATTAGAAGAATCGGATTTCATCAAAAAATAATAAACATGAACATGAATCTAAGCCCAGCAGAAGCTGTTCATAGATTTGGCTATCAAGGGATCTATGACAGAAAAGGCCATCTGTGACAGCGAGGCAAGAAATTACAGGGTGCATCGCAAACCACTCGCCCAGAATATCCCTTTTTAAGTTGTTTAGGTGGGATATGGATACTTTTGTATTTTAGTAATTGTAAGTAGTGTTTAAATTACTCGAATAATTTGTTAATTGTTTGTTCTTACTAACATAGAATAAGTAATAATGTTAGTAACAACATATATGTCGCGGTACCTGCAATAAAGAATTTTTACTATTATTAGTCAGGAGCATAAGATTTGGTTCCCTCTTTTATTTTGAAGAAACGCATAAAAGTAAAAAAAGAAAAGGCGTTGACTGAACTCTATGCCTAAGTAAGAGCCATTTGTTCGCGCATAATGCAGAGATGATTCAATGGGTAATTCCAGATTCCAGAATCCACTTAACTTCGTAACACGCTTACAGCTCGTGATTTACAAACTTCACTTTATTAAAACTGGAGGCGAAAGAATCATGGACATTCAACCGTCCACAACGCACTCCCCGATACGCCTGACAATATCAGGGTCTCGGTTCCAGAACGTGATCGTATTTGGCGAGCTTTCGCCTCGTGTTATTATAAAAAAGAACTGCTTAGTATTCCTGGATGCTGCGCGTTGGGTGTTCACTCAATAAAATGTTTGAGATACGGTCGTTTACTACGTTTCGTTGCTAAAATGAATAATAAAGTTACATATCTTAACCTATGTTTTTGAACGTATAAATATAGCCTTAGAGTCGAAAATATATGCTACTGTTATATTATAAAAACTACTCTGACTGTCAACGGTCTTATTATCAAAAATACTATTTTTAAAAACAATTTGCTTTCCTTCAAATAAGGTACTTGTACAATATTCTTGAAAAATAAGTTTTATACTTTTATAAACAAAGTCTAATATCGTCTAACATTGATATTGAACATACCCATGGTTTAGAAAATAATAGCTTCGTTATCTAAGACGCAGTCAGACATACCGCTTACACACAGCTACCGCCACCACCCTAGGTACGAGGAGTTAATTAATTTAATTAACGTGCTTTTAACCCTCCGGGAGCATTCGGGTAATGTACTGTGCTAAGTCAACAAACGAACTAGTTCAAATATTTGCTCCCTAGTGTCTAGAATAACTTTAGAGACCCATTGCGAGTTCTACGTCAAACGTAAATGTTACGTACGTCAATTTTAGACCAACGCTTCTAATGTGAAATTATTTACTAAAGCACTTTACACGTGCATTGTTACCAACACATAAATTATAATTATATAATATTTAAATTTTTAAATTTTATCTGTTCTTTTCTGCCCATTAGCATACTCACGCATAGAATCTTCTCCGCGAAGCTTTTCAGGTGAGACTAGTCAAAGTCAAAGTCAAAAGTGAAATAAATTATATTTTTGTTTTAGAAAAATCCTTATTCAATTATACATACATACTTAAAAGTAGCTTAGTAATTAATAGTGTGTGCGGGATAAATGCACTTCTTTTTCTTTCTCTTTCTTTCTTTTTCTTTTTCTATTTATTGCAATAAAAATTAAATAATGTCATTAAATTATCACCAGTTTCTTTATTCGATCGTTAAGTTATATTTATTGTTATTATTCCTTTATTTTAACTCACTAACTGTATTAATTTTGGGTAAATTTTTATATTATATGCTAAGCACAATGACAGTTTCTGGGATAAGTTTGTGAGAGTATAAATTGTAAACACCGAACATAGTGTATATTATATTTCAAGTGAAATTAATTTCATTGTTACACCTACTCGTATACTTCTTAAGAAACAAATTCATTCACACGAGTCTATTCGAACATAGGAATGTTATTCTTTGTATAATTAACTAATTTCTGTCTAAAGCTAACAGATTTAATGTAATGGTATCAAAAATTCTGTAAATAAAAGGCAACATTACCCATTGCCACCACTCGCGGCCATATAATGACTGTGTCACGTCCCCAGCCCACGGAAATAACGCTTTCCCTTGCGACAAATAACTTCCTCCAGCAGATTCTCGCTCTGGTATTGTAAACTGAAAACAATGTCATGACAATATCATGTAATAAAACTTTCCTTATTGCAACGCGGATGGTGAATACGAGATTGCATCTATTGCTGTTAGGCTGAGTTTAGAGGGAACAGATTTTGGTGCTGAATCTGTTTGCATACTCTCAAAAGAAAATAGAGATTTTTGCCTCTCTGTCATACCAATTCTATGTGAAAAAGGAACAGCAAGTTCGTCAAGCATCGTCTAAGTGTTAACTTACTTACTAGATTCATACAATTTTGACTAATTCTAATCGGCATATGCTTTGAAGTGCCCTGTAAAACAAAAAATATGTTTGTAATACTAATACATAATGACATAGGTAATTTGTAAATGTGCCGCCGCTTCTCAGCAGCTACTAATTCGTCGAAGCGGTGGTAGGGTTTATTAGGAATATACATATCAATGTTAGTTTTAATTTTAAAATTATTTATTTAATACATAATTAAATTCTATAACTGGAACAATTTGCAAATACCCGGGTAATAACCTCTTAAAGTTTGCACTATTACGAGTGCTATACCTTTAATTACATTTATTTATTTTTCTCATACATATTCCCTGTTATGACAATTTAAAAGAACTTTGTAAATGAGTCTATTTAAAAACATAATTTGACTTTTGACTTTTGAGATATGATCGCAAAAGGATAGGGTGCAGTTGTAGCAATTAGAGAAATGCTTTAGTCCATATTAACATAGCTGAAGTAGTTCTTAGGCTCCGTTTGAATCTGTCATCTGTCACATAAGTTTTACAGCCAAACGCTTAGGGCTACAGTCTTAATATTTTCACAGTATTTGCATCTTACTGACCTTAAGAAAAAAAATCAAATATAAATGGTCAAAAAATAGTTTTAAATTTTTTTTAGGCTCCGATACAGCTAAAGGGGAGCATGAAAAAATGTTGACCAACTGCATTGAGTGGGATATCGTTGTTTAGAGCTCATTAACTAAATTATTATTTATGATTTGTTTTAAAAAACATTGGACAACAAAGACATGAGCCACCATAATGGCTATTTTTACAAAATTTTATTCTGAAGCATTTTTAACTTCCTAAAATTTTTGGAACAAAATATTGCTTTTGTGCTATTATATAGGGAATAAAGAAAGAGACGCTTGAATGATAAAGATATAGTCATAGTGCTACTTTTTTACCATTTCCTGCGTAAATCTAAGATAACTTACTTGACATTTGATAAGGTAAGTATATTATTATAATTACTAAAGCAAGGGAAAAATTTCTCATAATTAACAGATTAATCGAATCGAATGAAATTAAATGCATTAAATAATGCACGGACAGAGATTCAAAACCACACGACGGACATTCAATAACAGCCGTGCGTGATGTTGCGACCAATCCTGAATCGATTTAACTTGATTATATTTACACGTTGATTTTAATCTCTATTGTGGCTGGAGGATACACATATCGTTTGCGTTGGCGCGTCAATTCTATAGATGCTTTTGTTATTTTTCACAGATTAATATCCTTCTTCCCTACTGCATGCGTAGATAGTTTAAAACTTTAAAATTCTTTTTAAGTATACATATTTCTCACTGTATGGAAATAATTAGATAATTGTATTATAAATAGTGAGCTGATATCATAAAATCTTATAATACAACTTATTAAAATCGTATAAATTAGAAAGTGTGCAAAATATGCTCACAGTATTGCATGAAGCTTGCCTGTGGGTTGGTCTCAGGATAACGTTCAACACAATTACCTAACTAACTATACGCGTACCTAACGAAATCGAAGATCATAACACCATACAGTTTGTCCGAGATTACATCTATCAAAGACATCGTGTATGATTTGGCTGAGACGTACTTGAGAAGGAGATCAAAAGACGTATCGGATCAGGGTAGGCTTTTGGAATATAGATGACGTATTTAAGTCAACTACAGTTACTAAAGATCAAGGTATCAAACCTGTGTCTTGCTTATCCTCAGTTATAACTAAGCAAAATACGTACGAAATAAAAATAATACATTGAGCAATGAAGCTTTCCATCTTCCTTGTCGACCGAGTACCAAACTTCGACATTCGGCAGAAAAAGAGGTTCAAAAACGTGGATAATAGAATAGCGAAACAAAAGTAGCAGGACACTTGACTATTGACTTGATTTACTTTTGTTTTATTTGTGAATGGTGAACTCGGGCCGTCACGAAATAGTGGCCAAGTATACCGTCTTGACTAGTTTGTAGTCCATCGGCCCAATGGTCCGAGAATTTTATGGGTGATTGGACTGCACTGGATGAAGCTTAAGGATTAGGGTAGAAGGAAACAGGTATATACACAGCAGTGGAATGATAACGATGAAGAAGTGTACAAGTGCGGCGGTTGCAAAATAGGTTTTATTACCTGTAAGATCACATTGCCAATCTCAAATTGAAATCTTAGATACCATGGTCCCAATGACCTGATCCCAAACGGCTTATATATTTTGCACTTATATTGTTGATAATAATACCGAATTAAATAAGAGTATTCCTTCCTTACAATTGTATTCATTTATTTCCCAAAAACATTTGACTACAATGTAGACGGCTGTCCCCACAACGATCACTCCGCCGAGACCGAGTGATCAACTCTCTGAAATTATATTAGAATTCTACACCGATGGGGTTGTATAAGAAGCTCGCAAGTGTTGTAGGAAAATAACAAAGTTTTCTAGTAAACTGTAAAATATTACGAAATAAACTCAGACAAAAATAACATTAATTGACATTGAAAATCAGATTTTACTCTCCATGTCCACAGATAAACATAATTCAACATTAGGAAAATATTGAAAAACCGAAAGCGGGGAACTACTAGAGTTATTTAGGCCCCATATTTGATCATTAAAAGTAAGCACTCAAAGTAGAATCTTATAACAGTTCTCTAAGCTTAAAATAATTAAATAACCTAAAAACTGACTTCAAACACTATTTTAAACAAATATTTGTTGGGGTTGATGCTTAGTTGTTCTCAAAAACAAAAGAAAGTGAAGCACTGACCAAAAAATTATTTAAATTAGACATGTAATTCAATTCTATTATTTGTGTGTTCACAATTTTCACGGGATGTGACTTCAACTCCCGTACTGTAGTTTTATGACCATCATTTTAAACTGTGCTGTGTTGGTAGGGTTCACTAAACCGTAATGCTGGGTATTAACTAAATTACATTCCAATATAATACGAAAAGGACTTTAAATTTCGGTTTAAAATTCGTCATTGCTTATCTGTCTTTTTCTGGTCGGATTGTAATGAAAGAGTAGTACTGAACTGTCATTAAAATTTGACCCTGGATAACGACATCCGGGCCATTGTCTATGCCATGGGTTGCTAAATGAGTTATTCATTGTCTATGCCATGGGATGCGAAAAGAGTTATATATTTCTCATAACATAGTCTCATTAAGCCATTACCAATAACTTTTGTCCTCCTCCACTCCATTTGAACCTAAACAACGGGCAAACTTAACATTGCGTTGAAAATTTCACTTTTCTATAAACTCTACCTTATCTCCCATCTCTTAAGAATCTTTTTAATCTGTAAATCATTAGCAGTACCCCAGCGGATCGACTCATTATTTTTTGTAGACTTTCTCTCATTCCCACTAATGAGATTTTGCGATATCACCACCTTATTCTGATGAAAATTCCGTTTATTCATAAATTAACGGCCAGTGTTTTCGGGAGAGAAAAGTTTTTCTTTTGTCACTGGCCTAGGAGACTTTTCAAATAGAAAAAAGTTGCTAAAACAATTGCCTGCGGCATGGTGTTAACGTTGACGAAATTCGTTCAAAGATAGCAAAAGTAGAAAAATCAAGGAAGATAATACGTGATGTAATACTAATACATAATGACATAAGTGATTTGTAAATGTCATTATAAATACTAAAGGCTGAGAGTTTCTTACGCCGTTTCTTCTCCGCAGCTACTAATTCGTCGAAGCGGTAGTTAGGTTAATTGGGAATATGCATACTAGTGTTAGTTTTAATTTTAAAATAAATATTATTTTAAAATTAAAACTAACAATTTATTTAGTACGTATTTAAATTCTATAACTGGGACAATTTGTTAATGCCCGGTTGATACCCACTTAAAGTTGCCTATTGCCTTTAATTATGATACATTTGTTTGTTTTTCTCATACATATACCCTGTTATGACGATTTAAAAGAACTTAGTAAATGAGTCTATTTAAATAAAGTTATTTTGACTTTGACTTTGATAAAGTACTTTAGTTTTAGACTCGTAATAGCTAAGTAAGAACTTAGCTATTGAGCGTAATTGACATATCACATTTTAAATTTAGCGATTCGATTGCGACTATCGAATTTCGTCTTGTCTAGGTCATCTGATCCGATTTAAGTGATTAATTTAATAATTTCTTGAATAAAATTTTGCCTTTGTAGTCGTTTTTTTGAGTACGAATTTTATTTACCGTATGGAGTAAATGTCAAACTCTGACGTTTAAATGTCATTTACTATTTTTAACTAGTATTATTGAACACCAGCATAAATGTTACTTACGCCTAAAGCTCCATCCACACATTTCCAGGTCAGTGCTAACCGAGTTCCAAGATACCCGATTCAGTGTTCCCGTCAAGAGCGTGCCACCCGTAACTCGTGTTCACACATATTAGGGAAATCGATCTCGGAGTACTCAGCCTCGATGGTTGAATGCGTGCATATTCCGATGTCCCTATTAATCGCAATAGCGCTTGATGAACTGTCATCCATGTGGATAAAAATTCCCAGGGCTATCCCCTGTCAGAGTGTCCGTGGCTCCGAGAGTCATAGCGTGCGCCGGGTCACTGACAGCCCCGATTTAAGAGCGGTCTCCTAAATAAAATCCAGTCAAGTAACGGTGCTGACACTGCGATTGTTTAGAGAAGGTGCTAGGCTAAGTTAGTTTATTGTATAGGTATATCTCGGTACCTTACTCTCTCGCCGATACAGGTATGTATCCCGGGTCTAACTTGGTAGGCACAACACTGATGGCACTAGGATAGCACTGATGGGCACAGAAAACGGGACAACGAGGGCAACGTGGCGAAAATCGCGGATACTTATGTCAGTCAGTCAAGCGTCGGGAAGGAACTGGTTGATTGGTGATGGTTAACATATATGTATCATGCGTCCAACGAGACTTTCCTAAACAGCGATTTTTTACAAAACTCAACCGTGCAGCGTCCTGTTCCAATATAGAGTATGCAAGTTTTCTAACTTATGATATTCACTCGTTTATGTAATTACAAAAATTAACAAAGAATTCAAAATGATCCCACAAAACGCACCATTTGAACAGATAGTATATAAAATGAGATATGGTAAACAGAGAAGAGTCCATATACGAAGTTAGTCAACGCAACTTGCGACATACTGCTCTAACCACCTTCACCTTGTAACGCCGGCCTCCTTCGGTCCATCGATTTATAATTGCTGGCTGTTTTTATAAGGACAAACATTTAAAAATCGTACAATTCAAAATTGTCATTTCTGAAGTTATCATTTAATATTATAATTTTCGTTGGGAAGCTCTTTTAAATGTATCTATCGCTTCCCATATTATAAAGAAACCCATAGTTTGGGTTCCTTCTTCCTTATACTTTAATGACGTCTTAATTCATGTTATGTTACTGGAATAAATGCAAAGTAAATGCTGCTATGTTTTATTGTATTGATCACCACCGAACCCGTGTTCAGCCCTAGCCAGGTGACAACCCTGCCGGTCCAAAGGCGCCTTTTCACGCTTCTTTTGAAGAAGCCCGTCTTGTATATAAGGAGCAATACCTGTGCCGGTAAGGAATTCCAATCTCTGGCTGTGCGACAAATGAACGAGTCACGAAATCTCTTTGTTCGTGAAGTTGAATTGGATTGGATACAGTAAATGTGTGATTTTGATTATATCTGTTATTATTGCGTTTGTCTATAAGTGGTAAACTTGGTTCAGCTTTTTCAAATTAAGTGGCTTACCATAGCAAGTTTATACCAATTTCATTATGCAGATCTAACGATCCACATAATCATTATCCAATAATTAATGACCATATTAATTAAGCGAGACCATAAATGATGTAATTGAGTTTTAAGTTTGTGAATGTTTAAATTCATATTGAACTTACTTAGTATTAAATTTATATATGTATCTGTATTTGGTATATATTTATTTTTTACTGGTCAAACGTCGAATATATACTCTCTATTTAATGCAGTTTTCTAAATGTCAAATGAATTCTAAATTCAATTAACTTTAGAACAAAGGAAGTCTAAATTCTAATTTCATTAGCGTAACCAACCTAATATTGAAAGTGTAATTTATTTTATAAATAAAAATTACGACCCAAATTACAGGATCAAGTTGACAAACGGCCGTAGAAGCGCGACCATTAAACCATCTTTGCGGTCTCTGGGCCGATTTATGGAGTGCTCACCGCACCAAGTTGTTTATACAAAAGCTTAATAGGACTACAAATTAACTCTTATGAAGGTAGATAGCTGTTTTTTAAAAGAACATATTATTAAAACAAAGTAATTTTGCCCTTCAAGTGAATCAACCAATGAGTAGCTTATTTCTCTTCTCATATTATAATATAAGAACTCTACTTCGAATACCCGAACAACTATTCCAAATATTGGTTTTATTATGAATACATTCTTAAGATAGTAATAAAAATAATATTTATTGTACTTACACCTATTATCTAAATCAAATAGCATAAATATAAACTGTGTTATGTATAGCATATTACGGAGAAATATAGAGAGTGTAAATATAAATAACAGAAATACTAAAAAAACATTCTAACAGCCATGAATTGTATGTTTATCATATATGGACAAATATTTGTACAAATATTGGGATTCTATCACGGGCAATGTAGACAGCGGCACTGACCAATCGAGCAGACGGCTGTAAAACAATTACAGGTGAATGGAATCAGCAGCATTTTGTTACGTCATAAACGTCAAACTAAATTCAGTGAGATTTTTTTCAAATTAAACTACTTAATTGTATTTAACTTACTTCTTCTTACTTACTTCTGTACTAAATATTTCTTTATTTGGGGACTTTTGTTTTTAACTTATAGTTGTATTTAAATAATTCGATCATTTTTGGTATTTCTGATACGTATTTACATTTCTTGATATTTATTTAAGTGTATGCTTTAGACTTGCGAGCATGCTGGATTAATTTGTAAACTGGCATGTTACTGATTGAATAAAAACTTTAACTAAATTTAATAGAAATACCTTATTTTACAATAGGAATCGTGAAAGAACGTGTACAGTACTGTTTTTTCAACATCATTAATACTATTTCACTCGTTTATTCCTAATAGCCAATATCTACGTTTAAAATATAATGAGAAGGAGAGTTCCTTTGCTCATTTATCTCGAAGGTCAAATATTCGTCTCATTTTCATGACAATACGATAAATAAATCCAATTCATTAACTAATTCGTTTTGATACTGTGCTATTGTTATCTACATACTTTATTGTACTATCCATTTATTTCCATAATCTAGTAGGCATGCTTAACTCAAGCGTATGGTCGCATCTAATAAGACGTATAACATTTGATCCTTCAAAAATATACATACAATACTTTATTTATATTGATATTGAGGTTTTCAGTGTAAACATCATTTCAGTCGTGACTACGTGTGGCATTATCATGACTAATGAAACGAGTAATAATTATCCACTAATATATATTTGATGAGGACTATTAAAAGCAGAATTACAAAGTCAAAGTCAAAGTCAATTGCAAGATAATATACAAGAAATAGACGGTGGAACTTGTAACCTCGTTACGTATGCTCGTCGTGCCTATAATAATAACCGCGAGTCCTTAATTTCCCTGCAGACTATACCAGCATATTGTCTTTCGGCGCGATATAAAAAGTAGGAAACTGACAATTTAATCAATATTAATGCACTCGACAGTATTCAAATCAAATGCACATAGGGAATATTCGTCCTACAGGAGTGGATATAAGACACATTTTTCTAAAAAAAAATTACACTTAGAGCTTAATTTACTTATAAACTTTGAGTGCTTCATAAACTTAAGTATTGACATAAATATAAGTCCAAGTAGTTGTAGGGAAAAAAGGTATTTTAAATTACTAAGCAAAATACGCACATAAAAGCATCAATTACAAAAATAGCTCATTCATTTGTTCCCGCCCAAACGTTTAGCTACCGCTACAAACATGGCTTGTGAAGTCTTTGTTAAACAATCTTGAAAATTTGTGCGAAACTTATACGAGCAAAATAAAACCTACGTCACAACAACGTCAAAGTGACATAAGCTATGATAGACAAAATCAAATGTTTTTTTTTAAGTTTGTCTATGAAATAGAACGTTGCTGTCTTGTGCATCTGGCATAACGATGGAATAGTTATGATCACGTTACACCGAGTTTATGAGTTAAAATTTACACTGTTGTTATTTTAAGTTAATATCGAGTTTATCGAGTTTACATATTCCTAGTATAAGCCTAGAATAACCTTATTATAACGAGCTTTTATATGTATAACTGTAGGAGTTTTCCCAAAGTGTAAAACAGAAAACACGACACGAAGAAAAATTCGCTTTTCTATGAACTTTTACAGGTAATGTACCAGTATTATGTAGTGTTGTGATTTCATCGCGATTTCTAATTTTAGAGGAATAATGGCCTCGATTCTGTTGTCAACGAACTTAAATTAATGCTCTTTCATTACAATCCGGTTAGAATAACATTACGACCGGTAACGTCATAAGGCATTTCTAAAATAGTAGCTTTATGCATATTTACCTTATTATAACGCGCATCATAAAACATTCCGATTAAAATAACTCATATGAGTATAACTCGTTTAAGTGACTTAAGTCTAATTTTACTTAAATTTTGACATAAAAATCATTTCCTTTCCATTTTAAATTACAATGAAATAGAGGTTATTTTAGTTTAAAAGGATTCCTTCAGTATCCGCCACCAATGAAGCTTACTTAGCTACAAAAAAAATAGAAAAACACACAAATACAAATTTCACGAAGAGTCAAGCCTTTTACTGCATTTTGTATTAATAACATTTATAAAAAGTCCGAAAACTCATTTTATGTTTACCATGTAATTTTAGAAGTTTAACAAAATAATGGTGCTAAAGCTAGTAGTGATACCGCAGTTTTTTTATTAAATTATAGTAAACGCAAGAAGCGCAAGACTATGCAACAAATAGTATGCAAAAGAACCTAAACTCAGCATGTCATAACACGGGTCATTATTATTTTGAGGTTACCCCCGTGAAGGGCAATGGAATTACCGGGGAGTTTTAGTGGGTATTCTCAGTGCCGCTCTATTGAGGTACTGAGTGAGCCCCACACACGCCCGTCGCTTAGCCAGTGGCGGGTAGGTCCGTAAATGGATTCCTCCTCGTAAAAAAAACACGGGTCATTATCAAGGGTACAATATGAACTTATTCCCAAAGGGCAAGGTTGAAATTCGCTAAACAAATTAAAACCTGCAACCCAAGATGCTAAACACTCTCAGAACTTGCACCAAACCGGACCTATAGAGATGGGTAAAAATTATTTTCGATATCGGTATAAAACTAGTTTTTCGATGAGCGTCACAGCTTCTAGTATTTATGTCACCTTTTTTAATAATAAGAATATGTGAAAATTATTTTAAGTATATAGATAGAATATTATTTATTTCATTTTATCGAAGAACAGATTGAGTGTATCACCAATTTTCATATTTTAAGCTAAATCTCATGATATATTTAAAGTATTACTACAACAAACTTTTATTGGTAAAAGTTAATGATTTATATATATTTTTAAAAAATTGTACCACCTGCAAAAAAGGTGGAGGTTCTCAAATCTTTGTAAGACAAATTTTTATATGTTTACCGATTACTAAAAAACGCCTGAACCGAACTGATCCTAGGACAATCGCGGGAAACCCTTAAATTTTGTTGTTTTTTTAAGTCGAATTTTTATATACTTAACTGTATACGTAACTTAATATATTCTCTTAACATTTACAATACAATACAATAATAATGAAACTTCTGTAAAATATTTAGCATAAAAATATTATCGATACGAAATTAAAAAATTATCATAATAAATAAAAGTATCGAGTGAAGAGCACCACTATTTTTCTTTTAATAACAATATTAATAATCTACTCGATCCATACGACACTAGTGTCTCACCTTTGGCAAAAGCCGGATGCCGACATATTTATAATTAATCAATCATATATAACTATATAAAAAAACGGATAGCCTTGAATACAAATTTACAACAACAAAATAGTAAAACTGTGTATTTTGTGAACTGTGAATTTTTTCTTGACTGTGGTGTTTTTATCGAAAGTGAGTGTGTTTTTATTTATAAGTAATTTGTGGTAGGTATATTATTTTTTAGCTTATCGAACTATATATTATTAAATAGAATTATGTAAAAATGAGGCCCTAGGATTATCGTATGTTAATAAATATTTTTTTCATACAATTCATTATAGCAAATATTTTGGTTGTGTTGTAGGGTAAATAATATATTTCATTAATTAAAATGAACATATAAATTGTATAGATTTATTTAGTTTTATACGTTCCCAAAAACAGAGTTAACTTGAAGCCCTTTTAAACTGATAAATCTCCTATTGATAAGTATGTTATATGTTCTACTGTTCAGAAAAATACAATAACAATATGTAAATACCAAATACCTAAACTAAAATAACAGTCAATAATAATTCTGACTTTTCTAACAACAGTTTAGTTTTAACCTATACCAGATCCTAAAAAATCATACTTAAACGACCCAGATAAAACGACGCATTTTGTTAAAAAAAAATTACACGGATATGAAATAAACACCTTGTTTCGGAGTGATAAAATATAATTAAATATGTAAAGAAATTATAAAAAATAATTATGAAACCGTAATTTGAAAATTAACAAAAAACCTAAAAACCCATATTATTTATATATTTATTCGTGCTTAAGGAAAATTATATAGAATTATTATTTACGACGTACATGATATTACGTAGCGACGAACCTCTTGAATATATAGGTACCTGTATGTGGTCTTTGGTAATTAATCATAATCATACAATGGACTGGAAAGAGTTATTGATTGATTTTTAAATAAAAATAATATAATTCCACATTACATCCAACATAGTTGAAAGATGTTAATTGTGCAAACATTGGTGCTGGGACTCTGTTTTCTTTTTATTGGACAAAGTTTTTTTTTTAAACTAATGTAGCCTTACTTTTTTTGATGAATGCCTATTTTCGTTCCAATAAATGAATTTGAAATGAAATAGTTGAAAGATTCTTGATTGCAAACCCAATTCCTATTCCTATTCAATTCCTATTCAACTCTAAAAAGCCGCCATATTGAACACTTACCGCGTTGTACAAAAGTTTCTGCAAGTAGACAACGAGACTCTGGAGATCTATAAACAAACTTAGGAGACCAATAAAGACTATAATATTGACTTGGTTTTACCCGTTGAAATTATTTACCAGCGAAATCTGATCATTGTAAAAAAAAAAATATAACGGTGCTCGAAAATGTCCGTGCTTGCTTGTACTGGAACCTTTCCATTATTACCGTCAGGACTGTTTTAGCTACTTACGGACTGAGTAGAATCACGTGTGTTCTTAGTGGATGTCACTATTCCGTTCGATGAAACCTTAGCGAAAGCCAAATTGGATAAAGAGATGAAGATCACCTGAGGTTACCGATGCGTGGAATGTGACATCCACTAAGATCATACCAGTCGTAGTCTCAGCCAAGTGAGTGGTCTTGCTCGATAACTGATTCCTCTGTCTGGCGTCCTTTGCCGGGTGTGATTTCCCGAATCGCAGAGGGACTGGGAAGATCAAAATTGATTTATTACAAATAATAAGCTTTATTCCGCCAAGAAAAAGGTCCAAAATAATTTACAATACTATGACTCTTAAGTAAAGCAAAAGGAAATTTATTTATAAATGAATATTTTTGTTTTCAAGGAAAATTGAACAACATATATCTTGAGCGTCTCCTATGTGGTATGTGTGTGTTTGTAGGGTATTTGTAGTAGTGTGAGTGTTGTGAAGTGAGTAAGAGTATATGTGTAAGTGCATTAAGGGAATGAGCTTGTGTTGTGGGAGTGTGTGTGTTGAAGAATGGAGTTATATGGAATCGTGTACATTATAATTTACTATAAACCCTAGTAGGGTCTCATAAGGTGAGTAGGAAATACTTTTAAAGCGTTAATTTACGTTTATTTTAATCGTTAATTCAAAATTATTTTTGTTTATATCTATACCTTTCTTAAATTTGGAGAAGGGTTTAAATCTTATCTATTTTATATTATCTATTTATATTAGTCTCCTGAAAATGGCAAATCCAAGACCGGAAGACTATGTACTGCTCAAACACAACGTAAAGCATATGACAGTATTCGCTACACGTTGTCTCTGAGTAAAAGTAGGAGAGGCACAAACGATCCCAAAATATCAAGGTGCACTGTGACATTTGTGATTTCCCCATAATAATATAAGATATCTACTACAATATATATGCATGATTGTTATATCATTTAGATGATAATTTACATTTAATATGTTGCCAGATTAACTCAAACGAGGAAACAGAATGGCAGGCGGTCGTTGGCAACTAGTTCTACCTGTTTGTTTGATCACTGTGTTCGTGTTTTGGACGACAGGGTCGACCGGTAAGATCTTACACTTATTCTTTACACTACACCACTTAGGACCAGCGCATATCAGCAGATGACTGGGAAAACATCAAGGGGATATAAGAAAAATCCTTCGTCGACATAGCGATGGCTTTTCCTTTGACTTTTTCCACGAAGCGAAGTTGGTCGTAATTCACTGAAGGTAGCCAGTGTACTTAATGACAGGGTATTTAAAATAATTAACAGACCTTGTATAGGAATTCGTGCCGGAGACAGGTTCGAAACAATTTTTGGTAAATGAATCAATTTCAATTTCAATTTCTCGATGATTTTAAAGGAATAATTAAAAAAGTAATGTAACACAGCTGATTTGACAGCCCTTATCGCAACCCTCATAGTCGCCATCCTTAATTTTGCACGCTTGCACGGAAACGGGCATCGCGATCTAGTAGTGTAGTAGCCTAGCAACGAAATATATAGAATTTTCCCATATTTAATTCTATAATAATAAAATTAACAAACAATCAATGTTTTTCTGGGATATTCTGACTATTATAGTAAGGAATAGTAACCTAATGATAGGCATCTTGAACAAATAACGATTCGTTAATAGATTATCGAAATCCAGCATAAGACAATATTCAACTGCAACCCTTAATCTACCTTAAAGGTAGTGTAATAAAATACATTTTGTTCTTCCTCTCTTGATATATATGTTCCCATTATGGTTTCAGTTAATATGTTTCAACATCTAAAGCCTATAAACGTCCCACCGCCAGTCACATGCCTTCCTATATGGGAGAAACACACTGGGCCATATAACCACTGGTCACATGAGGGTTGGTGGGTGAAACCAGATGCCGTGACAATCTGGACCAAAGACTTGTGCCTTCCGAAGTGCCATCCATCCAAGCACTAACATGTCAAAAGTTGTTTTGATTACTCTATCGAGGCATGAGCGTTCGTATCACTACGCCAACAAGTTTCTCAATAATAATATCGATGATATCAAAATATACCACCCCAATTGCATCGTTTTGAAGTATGCCGGTTTATGTTAGTGGCATTAACTGTATTAAATTTTCTTGATATAATTCTGTAATAATAAAATATATATTCCGTAAAAGAATATAATAGAATATACCTTTATTGCACATTGACCTAGTCAAAAAAAACACAGGGAATAATTTACTAATTTTGTACAAAGGGTGACCTTATCACTGAAAGTAATCTCTTCCAGGTAGTCATAGGATGGACAAGATTAAAAAATCAAGTACTCGAGGAAAGATTAACGAAGACAAATACATACGTGCCAAATAATATTAGATACAACTCTTATATATAAAAATGAATTGATGTCGCTTAAACTCAAGAACGGCTTAGCCAATTTTTTATCGTATTGATTATTAGTTTAAAATACAAATAACAGAAAATCCTCAAGAAAAGATTAAAATATAGAACTGAAAATTTATTTTTTAGTATGGAAAATCATGTAACTGAAATAAACATTAAATCTGTCATTTCTTCCATCGCTACTTCAGGTTTCTTTTAATAGATGGCGCGAGTGGTAGTTTGTAGGTGATACAAAGGTCACCGCGTCAACTAGTATTAAATATACATACACTACACAATACATAATTTCACGTTCACCATCAGCAATTAGACCTCTCGGTATTAATACAACTGCAAGACCAGGAACTACTACTACAACGACTACGATTAACTACTACTTAGTTGTAGTAGTAAGTCGTAGTCGTTGTAGTCAACGACTACGACTTAATTAAAGATTCCTATTTTTTTACTTTTCAGGTCTAGTAGTAGTAGTTAGTCGTAGTCGTTGTAGTCAACGACTACGACTTAATTAAAGATTCCTATTTTTTACTTTTCAGGTCTATTCATCCCCAATCTACACAACGCTTGTTACTCTTGCCTATGTTATGTCTCAACCCTATGCGACATGTCACACGGCTGTACGGCAGGGTACTGTGGACCCTTCAATATCTCCAGAGTGTACTGGGTCGACGCTGGCAAGGTCACGCTGCCTGATGACGACCCTGAGAGAAATCACGGTCAGTCTCATAGACATTTTCTTTTGTCTTTAACTGCCGTTACAAATGTAGAATAGGTGGAAAAGGCACGCTTTTTATATTTGACTCGTTCAATCTGTTTGTCAGCCCGCTATGAATATTGTCTTCCTTCATTCGCATTTCCCAAGACTTCGAATTAATTCAGATCACTGAACTAAATGCAAATTTACGGCTGCTTTTACTATACAGTGTTACTACATCTTCATATAACATAGGTTCATTCAAAAAAGGCGTGAAGGAACACCTTTAAAACAGCAAGCTCCACTAGCTATCTTTGCATTTAGATGACTGTTACAGTTTAGCTATCATACAGTTTCTTTAGTGTCTAAAAATTTGCTATCCTGTTTTCTAAAACAAGTTATTCTTAATATTGCCTAGTAACGGAGAGGATTATCGCCGAAGTTGCTCGTCTATCAGTATTTTACAGTGATTGATCTAAAGTAACACTATCTGTTTCTTCTTGCTCTTTTCCACCATCAAGAAATGATGAGCCTACGATTCACCATTAGGTTATAGATATTTCATACTCACTAAACTCTTCGCCAATTATTATATAATGCGTATTTGTAGCAAAGTAGTTGAACTCGCTTCCTATCATTGTTTTCCCTGAACAACTTGGAGGAACATTCATCTTCATGGACATCATGATCAAGTGCTTGCATAACTTCGAAGTGTGGAAGGAATGAAGTTTTGTTTTTTATAAAAAGCTCAGCAAATAACTCGACACCACCTGATGATAAGCAGTAGATGAGTCCATATGTGAAGATAGCTAGTGCAGCATACGACAAACTGCCCTAGCCACCTCCTCCTTGCCGGCCCAAAAAGTGCTTTTTCACGCCTCTTTTAAAGGAACCCAGCTCGTGTGGGACGCAGAAGTTTCCGTTATACACGTTTCATTTATGGTCAAAGTCATAAAATACTCAGAGATAAAGTTAAAGACTTGAAATTTTCAATTTAGCCAGTCCATGAGTGCCAATGAGGATTTCGTTTGTGTTTCAGCTTGGGAAGACTGCGCTCGCAGTTTCCCGTGTGCAAAAAGAATCATCCTGGGCTACCTTCAGAAATTTGCTAAAGTAAGACACATTTGTTTGTGAAATAAATCTTAGTATGAGAACAACAGCAGCAAACAGCAGCAACAAAACCTTTTTAATAATTTATAATTTATATTATAAATTATTAAAAAGGTTTTGTTAAATATTATTATTATTAATAATAACAATATTTCGCCTAACATCTAGCCCAAACTAAGCATCATTAAGTGCTGGTGATATGGATACTAGATAACGAAGAAATATGAATAATATATATAAAATAATATACAAACATACGTATATTACTATAAAATCGTGAACAAATATTCGTTCTCATCATACAAATATCCGCCACTTCCAGGATTAGAATCCGAGACCACTGGCTAAAGAGACAGAGATACTAACCATTCGCCCAGACGATCGTCGTATAAATAACATAAATTATGATTTTTATATATCATATTTTTGTGAATATTACAAACATGTCATTATTGATGCCATCTTCCGCAAACCATGATTTTGCTCAATATAAGCTTTCTATATAATCAAAACTTTGCCGTTTTTGATATAATCAGAATAATTGATTATTTATTATTTAATTGTATTTCATAAACATTGCTTTATGAAATACAATTAAATTATGGGTAGTTACAATCATTATTAATAAATAATTAATACAAACTCCATTGTGGGTTCGTGACATGACTATAACATTCATTACTCTTATATTAAATTCCCAGGACTGCAACGATGATGGAGTCACCGACTGTTACGACTACATGATGATAAACGGTAATGGTGGATACGGTTGCACCGCCCCCCTCAATCGTTCCGTCAACGGGCGCCGATGGCTCCAACGATACGAAGCATGTAGGCTGTAGAACTCTGCAGAACATCATGAAATTTCTCGAACTGATTCTTCCTCGAAGATAGGATTGTGTGCATTTGTTATAGTTATAGTAATTTTGACAAGTAGAATAGCAGCAAAAACCGTTGTTCAGCGAAGATCCTAGAATTATGGCTAACATAATTGTATACTGATAATATTTTAAGTTTTCCAAGATTTCATACATGTTTCTAATGGAACTTACCACTTAACACGTATAACAGTGGGTAAATTATTTATAAATTTTAATTTAAGGGTTTCCTTTGATTACCCTAGGATCTCATCATTAGCTCCTGAATTGGTGACAATGAGACTACTTGGTAGCTCTTTAACAAATAAAGAATTTTCCAAATCGTTCTTTGAGTAATCAGGGAACAAAAAAACGACGAATTAATAACCTCCCGTTTTTCGATGTCAGCTATAAATGTACAAGGGACGGCTTAAATATAACATAGTTAAAACTGTATCCTTATTCTCAAAATTACTTACTTATGCCTCGGGATACCTTAACAGACTTTCCCTTGCAACAAATATCTCACTTTCAGACAAAAGACAACACTACTTCTTTTTAGTCTGGATTAATTAAGTAATGCCAATCTAGATAAATTTAGCTCCGGAAAATGACAACATTTTAAATGCTCTCGTTCTCAAAGTGAGAAAACATCTAATAGCGAATTTCTGTTTCTTCGTGAAACTGAGTCGCATTATGTTATAATGTTTGTGATTAATAGTGGTGTATTTCTTGTAATAAAGAAAATTAAAAACTATGTCTTGATCTTTGATTGTATCATTATATTCATTTTTCTAATATAAAATTAAATCCTTCATTGTCATACTCATTGGTAATACTGTTCAGACATTATCTTTAACTATATTTATCTCTCTTTAATTCCAATTCAATATGAAAGGATTAGAATGACTTTTAGGAAAGTTAGTTGACACTTCGACGAGTCGTCGACTGACTTATTTTAATCGTGATTTTTTAGATGCGCGTTGAAATATACCTAATATGGTAAAAAACGGCATTTAGAAGGGTCAAATGACGTCACAAAAGAGAAAGTCAACCCTCTTTTCAGTCGGAACTTAAATTTTGAGTTAGTGTAAAACAAGAAATATTCACAATCATATTAGGTTTATTGATTTTATTTTTTTTATCATTAATTTCCTTCTTTTCATGCTGAGTTTGATACATTATTATAAAACTAATTATTCATTCATAAATGTATTTCTTTAAGTTATTATACTTACTAAATTATTTAAATAGACACATCGTGGCAGATACGTGAATACGAACCGCAAATTCAACCTGAAAAAGAGCTGCTTATCTTTGAAGAGGTAGTGGTAGTGATAAATTATGACGATTTAACATAACTTTATAATAATTGATTTTCTTTTAAATGTACAGTTTTTATATTGATCGGATTGAATTTCGTTATCACTTTTTGTTTATTTATTCTTCACGCAAAAGTATACTGAAAAATAGTAAAAAAAGATTCAGAAGATAATACAATACTTTATACTCAAGTTCCCTGTATTGTCTATAACAGATATTAGAAACAATACATAAAACTATCATATTTTTAATTTTTTCAAGTTGACAAATCCTCCAAATTTACTACTTCTACCCCCCTAGTAATCAGATTGTAAGGCGCCTCGCTCATTAAACCCGCCGTGCATATCGTGAATATCATTTGCACCTTCTTATTCTGTAGTAACTGACACTCATTGGACAAAAAAAAATGTAATTTATTTCTAATGGTCCTCAACCAAATGCGGCCTTATTCAGACTGGAGAAATGCTTGGAAGCCTTTTTCGCTTGAGATTTGTCAACCACGAAACTATAATATTCCGGTAGCTGTATCGTGCCCT
Source organism: Acentria ephemerella (assembly GCA_943193645.1). Classification (NCBI taxonomy): domain Eukaryota; kingdom Metazoa; phylum Arthropoda; class Insecta; order Lepidoptera; family Crambidae; genus Acentria; species Acentria ephemerella. The sequence continues at coordinate 9,693,065 of OW971891.1, forward strand.
CCTTTGTACGCCATGTGAATCCGTTGGGGAACCACCCCTAATACCGGATTGGGTCATAATCAAGTACATCCGGCGGTCGCCCAGACGTTTCCCAAAGAGTTTTCCAGCCTCTTCCAGACTATATGCCCTCCAACCCTTACCAGCTCTTCGGCGTAATAACATACTGTAAAACTTATTTTTATAAGATGTGGATACTATACAGGGTATGAATCTCCCTAGCTAGATACGACATCATAATGTGTTCAATCCTATAAAGCGGATATATAAGAAAACCTTGGATATTGACAAAATATAAGTATTACATCTCTCTTATAATTTACTCTTCATAAATCTTCTAAAAGATGACTGACTCTGGCACATGAAATAGGAAACCATTCATTCTGAAAGACACGATAGAAAGTTCGTCAAAGAATGTACGTAAGTTAAAAGCTGTGTCTTCACTGAGGGAAATAGCTATGTGTCAAAAAGTGTGTGAAGACATATCTTTTGACGAATACGGTAGACGGTAGATCAGTCAGGCATGTCGAATGACACCAACTTTATCTATAACCGAAGTAATATTATTCTGAGACTACTATAAATTAAGAAATATGTAGATTATTAAAAAATAAAAGTATTAAGCGTAACCAACGTATCTGTGAGTTAAAGGAGGGCGCCACTGTAGCAGCTGTGCTTATACACCCAAAGAATGTACAGTCTGTGATAGTCTGTTTTTGACAGTAATTTTGCCATGACAGTTGTAGTTCTATTTTTGGGCACTAGGAACAACATATCAATAACTCCAAAAAATATTTTTTTATTGGATAGCTTCTTTAATTGGATTGTTTTGCCTTTTTAGTGTCTTTATGTCAATTTTTAAACTTTTTTTTTCACTGTGCTAAAATTACTCGAAATGCTTTAGAAAAAATATGAAACCGTACACGATCCTGACATAAGAAAGTCCCAATTAGCGTTCCGTACTAGCACAGCGATTATTACATTATTTAGCTATCCGAGATCTTCACCAATAATCTTGATTCATATTCAGATAGACTCCCACCTGTCAGTCTCACGTTGTTGTTGTTTGGAACATTTTTACCTCGTTTAAAAATTGTTGATGAGTTCCGTTGTACCGAGACGCGATAAGAAAAATGCTGAAGTACATTAGCTGAAGTACATTTTCGTATGAAAACGTGACAAAAAATATTTTATCTCTTAAGTCCTCATCAAACTGCGTATTCTAACTTGCTTTATCAAACAAAAACATTTATCATAGCGATAGAATTGTCCCAGTAACGTAACCATTATCGTTTAGAAGTAGTTGGTCAAACGATCCCTGATTTCTATCAATAGAAATACCCAATTTAAATAGAGTGGTATCCACCCATCAGATCGTTAACCTCAATGAAATGTAATAAGATCTTACTAGATATACAAGGATAGGCGAGAACAGCCGGATGAATATTCAGAGGCAGGTAGTTGAAATTTAATGAGAGCTACGTGTTTTCTCCCGGGGCTACTCGTAACGCGAGACAGGTTACTTTACTGTTAATTAATTTGTGAAATACCTACTAATATACCAGACGCAGATATTCTAATTGTGGAACGTTTAGTTTAGTCGTCGGGAGGCTGGAAAGGGACAAAAGCAAGACAAAATAATATCGATATAAAAAAATATATCCATCCAACAGATGGAAGATTGCCATCGTACAAGTAAATGCAACCAAATAATTCCTGCGACATCCTAGGATTGTCCAGTCAAAAGCAAATACGAAACCATAAGAGTAAATTTGACAGATGTTAACTTAAATCGTTTACAAAACTGTTTTCGTTTGGATGCTTGGATTTTTGGAGTAGCCTCTCTGATCTCTTTCAGAAAGCAAGAAAGCTGAAAATCTTTTAACCAAAGGCATATAGTTATTATCTTATTAAAATTAACATTACTACACCATTTTCCCAATCCTCTGATGAAAATTATTTAAGACAGAGTATAATTTGATGCTTCGGCTGAATTTCTATAAATTATCGTAGTTAATTTTGTCGTATTAATCATTTTGTGCTGGATAATTTTACATATTTTAAAATCTTAATCAACACTTTTAGATATTAGGTAGTTCCTAAGTTAAGTCAAGCACTCAATACTCAAAATATTGTATACAACGTTGGATGTCAAATAGACACATAATATTTAAGCCATCGGTTTGTAAATCATCGTCCTATATGTTTTTGGAAAACTAGCGCTAAGATGAAAAAAAGTTTCTATTTTATAATCAAAGGTGTTCTCACCGTCTTATATACTTCTCCAGTCCTGATCGTTACAATCACAATACCTTTGAGGTCAAAGCTCAATGAGAACTCCTTCATCCAAGAGGGCTGTGGTCTCGGTGAAACAGCGAGTTTGAACGTGCGATTGTTTTTTTTTTTCAGAAAATGTTGAGGAACTACTTCGTACGCATACATTGTGTTGCGCATGATTTACTTATTCGATGACACGGGCTGTGCAAAATGGATATAATTATTTGAAATATCCTAAGAATAGCAGAAATATCAAACATTTGCCGTGCTTGCCACAAAAAACCATCTAAGTTGTAATTTTGGGAATGGAGTCGGGATTCGGTTAAAAATTAAAAACGGAATCTTTAATATATTTCAATTAACACACAAGTCAACACTTTAACAGAATAAATTTTCTCTCAAACTTCGTGCAGCTTCACCGCCAATTATTCAACATCACCGAAGAACTGTACAAGTTGACAATAAGTAAGTTGGTTATAATTATTACTAAACAGTAAGCTGACTAGATAGCTGTTGGGAAAGTTATGACAACGAGGATTAAAATGAGCTAAGTTAGACCTATCCATTGGAGACGGTATAGTTTGTATTAATGTTTTGAATATCTGCCGGATAACTTTACATAAATTAAAGTCGTAATAGACTTTTAGATATTAGGTAGTTCCCCCACTAACCAGTTTCTAAGTAATTTCGTCTCAAATGTCGTTACTTTATTAATGCATTATGTATACAAAATACACAAAATATTTTATACAAATTTGGATGTAAGAGAAATACATAGATTACTATGTATTACTATTTATTATTGCTTAATTATAAGTCAAAAATAAATTAAGAATTTTTTTATCAAATTTATTAATTTGATCATTTCTTCAGGAATACATACCAGTTGTTTAGTATTTTATAGATATTTATATTTTTCATTCCATGTGAAAACCATATATTATCATTTTTGTACATCGTAATAATAGTTTCTACTTGTAATTACGTAGTAAAAAATACCATACTTATGGTACAAAACTGAATAATATTTATAAAGTTTTACCTACAGCAGAAACAATACAATAAAACACATTTTTAAACAGTATTGTACCTCTATTGCTTATAATACAAAACATCATAGTGAAATAGTAGGAGTTATGGTGATCTTAAGATAATTTAGAAATACTTTTTTACTGAAGGCCATGTTAAATCAGTTAATTTTAACCTCCTTTGTAAAGTGTGAGAACTTCTGATAGCATACTTATCTATAGCTAAATTAACCATGAAGGCTTCCCACAAGGAGATGTGATGTCTCTGTTACTACCACGACCCTAATAACCGAGGGTTGGACCACAAACGCACAGCTACGATATATTTAGTTACCGTTCACAATGTCTCTTGCTTAAAATTAAATTATTTTGCAACCATCGCTACATGAAGCTGCATAATCTGAAATTTAATGATAAAGAAACCAAATAAGGTTAACTGTTAAATGACGGTAGCTTTTTTCCCGACATCTCATTTTGGTAAAAATGATTTGATTTTTTTGTGTTCGCCTACTCTTGTCTTATAAAACAGCCGCGTCTCTATTTATGGTGATTATATTTTATGTATAGAACCGCGATTTCTACAGTTTTATTATAAATATAAAATAGATTATTTTTAACGGGAGATTCTATTATACCTATAATCTTATTATGTACCGCCTTATTTATTTTAAATTTGCCTTATTTATTGGCACGAAAATATCTATTTTTACATTTTTATTGAAAAACGGTAACGTATGACACTTTACATGGCAACTTATTGGCAACACCAGAACCGACAAGTGCTTAATACTCATACTTGCATAAAAAAAGCAACTGGAACTTATTATATAATTGTATTTATCTATAGAAGTCATAATTCTTTGCGTATGAGATTTTGTTAAACTAATTTAAATTTTTTCAAAAAGCTCCTCATATTAAAAATTAAATTTCGGTAATTAATTGCCGATGTTGCAACATTTACGTTGCAGCCATCTTTGGTGTACTAAATGTCATATTTTCCCGGTTGATTACGTAATGTTCTATTTCGTTACTTTCAATTGCAGAAGACTAACTTTGAATTTCGAATATGAAAGCCATAAAATTTCCATTGACGTCCTTCCGTCTCTGGTTTCCTGGTCCTTGCAAAACAGAAATAGACTGTCACATAAATAAAAGCCTTGAGGACAGAAGCGAAATAGGCCCGAATGGTGAGAAAAATAACCGCAAAAAATATAAGTAACGTGTAACGCTTTTTGCTTTCCATTTTACCAACAAGATATATTTATGTCAGGTAATTTTCTGAATTAATTTTACATAATTTATATAGTTGTTTAATGGAGGATAGTAAAATTGTGACTATGATTCTATTGAATTACTATTTGTTGCTAATAACTATTGCAAAAATATATAGATAATAACCATGTTTTTCTAGTAAATACTATTTTCGTGTCAGAACTTAGTAATGCTTATTTTATTGAAATAAAATTCAGAATGAACAAAATTTTTAAAAATTGTTTTTTTTAAATGATTATTAGAATGAGTATAATTAATTATGCCAATTTTACTATATACATATTTATATATATTGAAATAAAAAATTATTATAGTGCTCTTTATTTTACGGGACTCATTTAATAACTTCTTTTAAATCGTCAAAATTAATCCCTACTTTAGCTTTGGATAAGAGGCGCAAGAAATTCCTCAGCTTTCAAATGTTTGCAATAAGTTAGCCATTATCTATCTCTATTATGATATCTATCTCTATATATGATATATATATCTATCTCTATTATATATTATATAATAATACTTCAAATCAGAAGCACGGCTGTCACTTCCATACAATTTGACAACAGACGACAAACGCTCGATACGATTGATACTCAACCATGTAAAAGTGGTACAGTAGCCCTAGATAAGTTACAATCGAGACGTTTCGATCGTAGGTATGTTTAACAGATAATCGCATATATAAAAAATAATATCCAACACTTCCTTCCATACAATTTAACAGCTGACCACAAACACGATTGAGACGGTTCGATTCGATTGAACTCGAATTCGATTGAAACTTGTTGATCATTAACTCTCTCTCAGTCTTGAGGTAGGGCTGCGTATTTATTCATTTACCTATAGAAATTATAAGTAAGATAATGAATCAATATGAGTTGGCTTACAAGAACTGTGCTCAATCCCGAACACTATACAAGAAAAATTTCAGCAAAGAAATTGAGAGTTATTACTAAAACTTGTCTAAATCAAAAAAAATTATAAAGGATTTTTTTATGGTGCTTTTTTAATTAGAAAAATACATATTTCTCCTTACTTTACGACGTTATATGCATAAAAATATTTAAAATAAGATATAAAGTTAACTAGTTAAGAATAGTTGTGCTACTTACGTCATTAATAAATCTGAGCTTTATTATGTTGAAATGGAGTAAGTGATATTGAGTCGGAATAATTTAGGCAGTTAGCACCGTTAAATAACTAAGGTGATTATATTTAGGGAGTCCGGAGTAAAGAAGAATTATGCGACAGTACATTTTTCATAAAGTATTTTGGCAATTTAACTGATTACTTACATAAAAATCTATTTCTATTTACTCTTCTGAACTGAACTAAAGCTCTATGAACGATTTTCTGAACTGCGGCAATCTGAATCAGCTGTACCATTGATATAATTGACAATTATTAATTACTTTAAGCTTAATTTCATTATTATATAGTTTACTAGCTCTTGCCAGGAACTTCATACGTGGTATTAAGAATTACGTATCTCTACAGTTAACTGCGGTAAATCGGATCGTACATTTTTAATTACGTCTCTAACAATACATCGATGTAAGCTTCAAACAATTCCATCCAGTTTTTAAACTGTAAAGAATACAATTTACAATAAAACCCAGGTATGTTGCGTATGATACGATCTTACCAGTGGCCAGTTCGTATCGAGTATCATTTTGTCTTAAAAAATAAGAAAACAAATGAAATGGAAGCAATTTTATTACAATCGATCAACATCGACAATGCAAAAATATTGTATTTCCTTCGAGTGACAGTTTATTTACATAAAGATCCACTCTATATGCATGCCACTACCGTCATCATTTGGAGACGGACTGTTTCTACATTTTGTCTCTTCGTCTTGGAAAACAAGAGGAGTATATTTAAATATCATTCAGAATTATTCAAAGATAGATGTATAACCTGTACTATTTAAAAATGTAAGATTGTCAGGTAATCTTTTATTTTTTCGAAAAGTTCGGTCAAATTAATTTTGGTTGGTTAGTGCAGTATAACGGCACTTAATATCCGTAGGTAATGCTACAGATATATCATTTTACCTTTTTTATATATTATATTTTTATTTAATAGCTATTTTACCTCACGTTTATTACCTTATGTTTATATAGTTTATTCAGTGTCGGTACATTTACTTTTGTGGAAAAAATAATTGTAAAAATTCCGTAATAAAGAGAACTCGAACACTCAAATTTCTTATACTAAAAATATACATTTAAAAAGTCATAAAAAGTGTTAATTAGTAACACTTTATGAGTTCGTATATTTTTCTTCGCATAAAGAAGAATTATTACCTGATACGCCACAATAATTAAATCCTGCTTTTTGTATTATTTTCTACACTTAGCTTAATATTTTGTATATGTGACGCCACAATAGAGTATTGGCGTAGTTTGTAATAACTTTTTGCTTAACATAAGTATGCTTAGCTACACTAGTATTTACGATTTTATTTTAAATCGAATCGCCTTTGACCTATGGCTAAGATAAATGGAAACCTAAAAATGTTTTCATGCACCCCCTCTATTTAAAACAAACTGCGTTAGGTGGTAAACTTTATTCTTTTAAAAAAACTAGATTTCCCCAACATTTTCCAAAAGCTTCAAATCAAAGATAAATTTAATTTAGTAGTAATAAACTAGATGGCAGCACTTATGAATTATATGAATAAATATGCTACAATACTTTTGCTAAGCTTCCCATTACTATCTATAGATCCTTAAAAATATATTTTTTAATACTAATTATGAAATAAAAACATTTAATTTATTACATAAGTTTAATTCTTCACCAGTAGAGGCGCTATTTTCATGAACCACTTCCGCATGCGCAGAAGTTTTCCAAATTCTTCAATGCCCGAAGTTTATGAATGGCGACCCCTCATAACCTGTCGTCTGTAGTATTAATGTAACTCGTTATTTAATGTTAGAAAATGTTAGCTATAACAATTTATAATAACAGTGAGGAACCAATTAGATAGTGTTGTGATTAGATGAAAATTAAAGGAATTTCCCGCTAATTTTTGACAATAAAGCAAAACGTAAGTATATTTTTTTAATTCAAGAATTTAACTACTTATTCCAAATATTATTTAAAATTAAGGAGATGATAATGTTTATGATAGTGTTGTTTTTCTCTTCGTCGTAGCCATGGCGTGATTCCCTTGAAAACAAAACTGCGGTAATTTTATCGATTTGACAGTTTCACCCACAAACCCCTATACCCATATTCGCGTAAAAGTGTTGACACATGGATCTAACAACCAAGGAAAACATTTTCTAGGAATACTTTTATGTTAGTAGCTCAGAGTAAAACTCATGAAGTATATGATTTGATAAAAACCTTAAACCTTCAATTTATTTCATTCTTAATTATGTAAGGAAAAAAGGAATAAGATATTTTAAAATTGAATGGTTGTAAAATGGCATTTTGAATTGGTTTCGTATAATTTTATTCTATTAGTACTGGGGAGAATAAACAATAATTTGTTTAAAGAACACTACTCGCTGGACCATTAAAATACATTTAATTAATGACTTCAAAAATTATTATTCTTAAGTATTTATGCTCTATTAAGTTTCTGTTACAAAAAATATGTATATAGACTATTTGGAATTGGCGGCTGCCCGAGTAGATCAAATGGACGGATAGTACTTCCAGAAGATGCACTTCAGTTACTTTCTTTTTAAAAACATGATTTCCTTTCAAATGTCGTTAATCATCGTATATGCCGCAATTGGTACAGCAGAATGGAAGCGGTTTTTGCAAATATACACATTAATTACTATCAGTAGATGTATTTCTCTTGGATATCTGCTCTTATCATGGTGGTATCTACACTTGTATTAGGAAAAACATATGATTGAAATTATTTGCATGACAAAAATTCTATTAAATCTTTTTGTCAAATCAAAATAGGAATAATTTCTTAGGTTCCTTCGCCTGCAGGTTAAGGCATTATGTCCACCAGCCCATTCCCTTATACGTGCGAGCTATGCGGCGCAGAAGGCCTGACAGACGAGGGAATGCGCTCCCACACTCTGGAGGCCCATGTGGCTGGCAGACCGGAGTGCCCGTTTTGCGACTGTGCAGTACCCCAACCGCAGTTATTGGGTCACGTGCAGAGAGCGCATCTGCACTACCTCACGCCTGAGAGAGAATTAATGGCCTTCATAGATGATCAAAGTCCAAGGTTAGTTTGAAAGATCATTCAACAGGACAGTTATGAGACAGCTGTTTCAATTCGCATCAGCCAACACGCTATATTATTATGTAAATTAATATTTAACAAGCTGATGATCCACCTTAAGTGGAATCACCCAATGATACCAGCAATATCAAGAAATCACCTCCTGATTATGCAGGTGCGTTGACATTCTGAAGACAATAATGCGTAATATTTACTAAAATTACACTGGCTTTCCTCGCAAACCTTTCCACAACAAGGTGAAGAGAAAGGTTCTCTTCGCCTTTTTGAGGAAAGGTTTGATAAAGGACTTCCTTTCCTTTGCTGGAGGCAAGCATCCTTCATAATTTCAATAAGGTCAAAGAAACAGCAGCTTCTTTCTCGTATTATATATACCCTTTAGCTTCTTTCAAATACTATGATGGCTTGTGGTGAGCTACGTACAAACCAACGAAAACTAGACTATCACTGAGGAGGAAGTTTTGGGAATTTAGAAAATTCTCCTCTTTTACCCCGCATGTGACAAATCTTTTCAAAGTCATCAGTTCAACTTTATCAGTCTGTCAAAAAGACTATAACAGTATTTCTGCTTCTCTGATAATCTATCCTGGTTGCAGGATGTCCAGAATTCCTTTTCACCGTTGTTATTTGAGAGATGGATTTCTTACAAACAAAATAACAGCCTTTAAAATGAAATTTAAAATAAACAGTTCAATCTTCGAATGATTAATAATAATGATCCTTCCTTTTAGTTTCGACGATGACTCCAAAATGACTACAACGGACAGCTGCAGTTACAACACTCCAGGTTCAATAAATGGCTGGCACAGTCCTGACACCTCCTCTTCATACCATAACGGTGCTATATCAAAAAATATCAACTATCAAAATGGTTACCAAGAAAGCTATAGAAATGAAAAAGAATCATTTAGGGGTGAAAAAGAAGACGACACATATTCCCGGTCACCAAAAAATATCAACCTAGCGAATGGCTTGAAAAATATTAACATTGGTAATGGTGTGATACCGAAAAAAATTCAAAGTAGACAAAATTCTAATGAGAATAACGTTATGAATGGTCATGAAAGAAAAGGTAATAAAACATATAGCCATAAATACATATACCTATTAGGTATTATTAAAATGATAAGTTTATTTGGACACACATATTTAATAACATAGTATATTTGTTTTGTAGGTGTTAATTGCAGTCCGAGTCACAATAGTAGCAATAGTTATGAAAGTTCACCTAATAAAAGCAAAGTAAGTTTATTTTCATATGATTTCAATAATTTGTCTCGCCTTTAGGTTTCTATTTTAATATCTAGATATAATATTTTTTCCTTTGACAGTTAACAATGGCGAGTGCAGGACAGGGATCTCCACTTAGATCACAATTAGCTTTAAAACTAAAACCAAATACACCTAAAAAGTCAGCCCCAACACCAAGTCCTACAGTGCAGGTATTACTTATGAATCTGAAAGTGTTTCTGTTTATTCTTAACGGCGTTCATCTCACCTGATGGTAAGTGAAGATAACTTTCATCTTCAATGAAAACGAAATGTACCCTAATTCTTCAATCACAGAGGAAGTCTGTGAAAGGGTATTTTTATCCATCGATATGATTTGAATGCTCATTAAAACTGATTTTATACATTCTATCGTCTCATAAGTTTGAAGATGTTAAGTTTGTTTGTTTTTTAACATCCTTTGTCATTAACATTCCTTTGCCTGCAAATAATTAAATATTTTGCTGTCATTTTTGCCAAATTAATCCGCCAAAACATTTCTATTTACTTTAAAATCAAAACAAATAAAGTTTTTATTTCATGTACTAATTTTAATCAAAATTATAGTGATAATTCCTATTGCACACTTTAATCATTGATTTTATTATATTATTACAGTGTCTATTATGCGATTTCAAATCAACGTGTGCAAGAAAACTGGAAGAGCATATAAACCGGGCACATTTTGATCTCACATCACCTTCTGTGATGGGAAACGCAAATGCTAACTCAGAAAACCCTACACTAGCTTTGAACAACCCAACGCTTAACTTGAATAATCCTACATTGACGTTGGACAATCCTACATTAGCTCTGAGCGCTATGGCGATGTCGCCAGGACCTCATGGATCTACATTCCAGTGTCCCATTTGTGAGAGGGACTTTTCTAATGGTCCCGAGGTGGAACTGCATGTTAATGTAGAACATCGAGATATTCTAAGCCCTCAAAAAGGGGTAAGTTAATTAGATAATAAGATTTTTGGTTAATATCGTAAAATACTCCTTCCTTTCACTTACACTATAAGTAATTTTCAAAGAACTCAATTAATAATAGTTTATATAAATCAATATAAGGCATTGAGTAACTACATTCTATAATTTTTCAATTCAAAGTCCTGACTGACTAATATATCAACGCCCAGCCTAAACAACTGGTCCTCGAGACATGTACTTTGTGATTTGTAGTAATCCATAAGAAAGGATTTTTCGAAATAATACTTATATTTCTAGATTTACTTAATAAGTATCAAATTTCTGGTGACAGTAAAAATGTGAATATACATAATAAACAATTTCCTTGTGTGTGTTGTTGGTCTTAAGATTAAGTTAAAGATTTTGTATTGTATGAATATATAATAAGGTCGTTACAAAGATCTTTCTGTGTGAGTGAATATATAAACATTTCTTTGTCAATCAAGAAATGGAATTCTTTTCCATCCTTCAATCCTACAATCCTGGGTCCTTCAAAAGAGGTGTGAAGAAGCATCTTGCAGGTCGGCAAGATCAAGATGACTAGTGCAGTACATAGGTTTACTTGCACTAGCCCCCTTTTTATTTGGATTCCTCTTCTGCTTACCATCAGGTGGAATAGTTATTTGGTTGATTTATCTGTTTAAAAAAACACCTTATTTTAGGTTTCAATTCAGTTTGATTTTGTCTGATGAGCTCTTTGTAGGTTTTTTTGATATCCCAGAGCCTGAATTTTAATTGTGTTAATAGATTGTGGTTATTTTTTCTTCAATAACAAATATTGAAATATATTTTCAGGATCAAATGGACAATGCATCTTGTGAGGATGTGGTGATGATGGAAGAGAGTCCTGTCAGCAACTGTCCCGTGTGTTGCCAGCCATTGCCACTCTCACAACATGAATTGGTATGAATATTGCTGTGCTACATAATTAACAATCTCAACTAAGTCACAATAAATCCTTTAGTTTACAGGGACAAATTAGTCTCAATCATGAGTGAAAAGCCCTTATAAAGTAATCCTTATAATACAGTATTTTATTTAAGATTTATTACTATTCCTACAAATAATAAGCAATAGGATTAGTGTTGTGTAAGCAATATAAGATTCAGGGACTGGTTTACCCACAGGCTAATTAGGCTAGAGCCTAGGTTGCAAGGCCTGAGAGGTCGATGAGACTCGTTTACAAGATAAAGCAAGTTAATTATAAAACTATACTTAGTTAGTATAATCATTCACAGTCAAGTTAGGTTAGGCCCAATGGGGTTGTATTTTCATAACTAGCCTCGGGTGGCTGCCCTCTGAAATAATTTATTTGCATTCTTGTGGTAAATGACCTGATCTGACCTAACCTGAAATAGATATTACTTAGACCAAGTATAAAATATAGATACAAAATAAAGGTTTCTTTATTTTAATGATTCATTGAAAATCACAAAAGGACAACAGGGCCTAGACAAGATGCATTTGGGTAATCACAAATAAGTAATCGTAAATTGTTAAATGAAAAATGTATGTGATTTGGAAATCGAGCTTGATTGCTAAGCCAGAGCTTATGTCAAGTTCCATACAGCTTTACACTTAGCGATCTGTATGTGATTATTGAAATGCATTTTGTCTAGATCCACATATCTCAAAGAAACGATGGTTATTAGCAAGTTAGTTCTTTGATAACCAGTAAGTTAATGCTTTGAGATCTGTTCCTTTTGTGATTTTTAATAATGCTTTATGTATATATTTTATAGTTCAAAATGTTGGTTATTGTAGTTGATTATCTTACATACCTATGGTAAAATATTAATACAAAATAAATAAATTAATTAAAATTGTATATTAATGCATTGGCTTGGTCGTTCAATTCAATTCAATTGAAATATTTATTTTGGACCACATCAGAACAGACATAAAAAGATACAAATTACAAAAATATATAAAAGGACATTTGGTTTGAAACTATATCTTATTATTTTATTTTTATTCATCTTTACAATAGGCGTTTGTAGTCTTTTTATTTTTATTTCAGATCCAGCACATAGAGGAACATTTTGAAAGAGGAGAAGAGGATGGTGCTACAGCCCTAACCACTGCAGAAAGAGAAGCACAGAGAAATCGAGAAGAACATGAATTTCAACTACTGAGGGTATTTTATTTATTTATTTTAATTAACACATAATGACACACAGTTAATGATAGTAGGTAACAAACATTGGAAGAAAAAATTTATAAAGGTACTACTTAAAAGAAACCTCTGTAAAAAAATCACTTCCAGGACGCACAAATTTTCCTTTCCCACTTGGGAGTATCAAAAAATCTCTCTTTCGATACGTTACTGGGTCGAGCACGACGTCCGCTCCCAAAAAATTACCGATCGTCGAAGACAATCACTAAAATCAGCCGCGGTCTATACGTTATTTATTTCCTACGTGTATCGTGCATACAAAACTATTTTGGTGACAAGTTCGAAATAAAAGTGAAAGTGAATCCAGCACGCCGGAGCACGTGAACCAGGTTAACCCCCAATCCCCTTTTGATTTCGTTCTTTACTCGCCATCCCAGCCATATTTTTCACTTTAATGGTTGTTCATACCGTAATGGATTTTGTATTGACTGTCAAAATACGTCTCAAAGCTTATGTGATGATTGTGTGAAGCAAATACTTAGCAGAATAGTTGGTTATTGATAAAATACAACGAGTAAAATGAATATGTTAAAAAAATAATAATTATATTATAATCCTGTTTATAATCCTGAGAAGCTCAGCTGTTTGATCGTTTAAGGTCGCGTCTGCAGACAAGATTTTTTAATCTAAGATAAATATAATATCAATAAAATTGTTTATTAAGTAGATTTGCTTAGGATAATTTAGGAATATTATAGTTTCAAGAAGTCTATTTTCTGTTTGACAGGCACAATACGGCATGGAAGAAGACGAAGAAGGCTACACGAACAGAGCCACTAATAGCCTTAAGCGGGCGGTGTACAGCGGAGCCCTGTCGGTGGCCGGGTACTATGAGCGTAGCCTTGGCCTGAGGCGGGCCTCCGCGCTTGGGAGGGACACAGGCGCTTCTAAGACCAACGGTTTGTTCATATACTCAGTATATCTATTTACTTCAATGTTAATAAAAATAAAGTGAATTACATTACCGCCTTTGTAATCTTGTGAGACTACCAACTACAGATCAGGATCTCCTGGGTCAATTCCCAGGGTGCAGAAATTTTCTGCTAGGTTTGGGTACCTAAGTCTACCGCCATAACAATTATGTTAATTGATGTGTTCCGGCAATTGGAGGTAAGATAAGAAAGATACCAGATAAAGAACCTTCACCAACGTGCACTTGGTCAGCGCGGTTGACTAAGGCCTAATCTCCCTGATTTAGGGTCGGCTCGAGCCCCACAGTGAGGATGTATTTGATCTGTTGATGAAAATTTTAGCGATTTTTAGGTGTAATCTAGAAAAAAACCCCAATAATCCTGTGCCTTCTCTGCTTTGGTAACCCCCAATCAAATGTTTGTGACAACTCTGAACTATAATGCACAGTTTTAAGTAGTCCTATCTGATCTTATCTTTTCTTTAAACTTATTTAATTATAATGACTTTTCACATACGGGAGAGATATAATTCGACAAAATTTTGATCCCTTGGCTTTCCCTGAACAGAATTTAAAACAATAATAATAAATAAAAGAATGAACTGTGATCAATAGATCTTTCCTTCACAGTTCAACAAGTCAAACGTCTAGAAAAACTTTATCGAGGTTAGTTCCATGCTAGCGACTAGATTCGATAGACAGTTCGTTTATCGATCGATAAGTATCTGAAACGAAAGGTGCTCGCACCATAGATAGAAAATTAATCTAGTAATAAATATTATACCAAATTCGTCCTTATCTCCACAACATAATACTCAACTTATGAAATTAATAAGATCATTAGGTGTATTTGCTATATGTAACTGTTAGTTGCACTTGTCTAGGCATCCTTGAAAGGATAGCTCAGCTGAACACTCAAAACCCGAGCATCGTGAAGACTTACCTGTGCAGTTACGTGGACCACTACGCCAGTACATACGGGGACCGCGGATGGGGCTGCGGTTATAGGTATGTCACGATTTTAACATAAACGTTATCATAATCGTATACGTAACTACAGGAGTTTGTAACAATGTTATACAGAGCGCGTTAAAAGTAACGTTGGGAACTTTGTTGGGGTAACAAATGATACTGTGGATAATAAACGGGACTGTAGAGGTAACAAAGGAGACTTTGTAAAGGTTACCATGTTTTATGCACCTTGGCTGGTTGCAATGATAAAACACTAGGAATACAATAATATTTCTTAGAGACTACTTCACCGTAAAAGTACTATGTAAGTTCAATTCGGTGACTTCCGAGATATTGTCTTATAGATAACTAAGTCTCGCACATAAGTGCGATGTTGCGTCATACAAAAGTCTGCCGTCGTAACAATAATATTAATAGCATTATTGTGTTCCGGCGGTTGGAGTTAAGATAGCCAGTTTCCCTATGGTTTAGGTATCCGGATGTTCGTCGAGGAATTCGCTTCCTTGCTTACGTTATCTTACCGTCAGGTGAGATGAAGGCTAACAGCTACCCGGTTAAGAATTTAAAAAAATATTGAGAATATTTATTTTTATTTAAAAAAGACATTCGAGCATTACATATCAATATTAAGTTCTTATATATTGTTACGCTAGTTAGCTCGGGGAGCCTGTGGACTGTATTTTGGAGAGAAATGGGAAATCAATGAAACCACATCTTGACTCGTCACCGGTATATTGACAACAACAAAGCATAAAAAAACAATCTAGTATCAAAATATATTAAAAAGTAAACTGAGAAACAAAACAGGCTTTACACAAAGATATGACGAAATAGATTATTCACCAGCAACATATGTAATTATGTTTAATTTTTTCCTTCTATTGTATTCAATTATAAAACTTCACATATTACATGTTATTGGTCGGTATTTGAGATTAATCCTTAAAATGGTAAACAACGCCATCTATGATTTTATTAGTTAAACTATGCAGAACGAGTAACTTATCTGTTCATGTAAGCTAAGTTTATTAACGACTAGTTCCAATATTCCATTCACAGATAGTAATAGGCCTACCACAGTGTAGTTAGCAAGCAACCTCTATTGTTTTTAATAAATTAATAAAAAATGCTAGACAACAAAACTTAATTAAGCTTTTTTTATCTTCAGATAGAATGTTAAAACTATCTGTAAATAACGTGAGATCTGGGTAATGTTAATTTTAAAACAATTGTAATAATATACTTATTAAGTAAAATTTTGATGAGAACCTGTGCAATACGTGTATTTGTGTACCCTGTGTTACATCAGAAATATGCAGATGGTGCTATCTTCGCTACTAAAGCACGGGCCTTACGCGGCGCGACTGGCCGGCGTCGTTGAAGACTGTTCCTGCGTGCCGTCTATCCCGCGGCTACAGCTGATGGTCGAGCGCGCCTGGCAACTGGGGATAGACACACAGGTACTCGAACCAACCTGATATGTAGGCCGTCTTAGGTTACTTGACCTAACTCCAAACGTTTGCCTCGAGTAGAGATTAAACTATCTCACGAATTTAATGATATAGCAAATAGTAATAATGATATTTCTCACACTCACATATTATTTAACCCAAATTAAGCAATGTTAAGAGCTTATGTTATAAATACTAGATGAGGAAGAAATTTACATTGTAATATTTATAATCATATCAGAAACATTCTTAATAAACTCATTCATTCATCATAAAAATATCTGTCTCTACCGGGATTTGAACCCAGAACCTCTGGGTAAGTTTTGTGTGTATAGTGTGTAGTGTACTGTGGTGTAAATATTATATTTTAAAACAAAGCGATTGACCCATATTATATGAGTTGCTTCATTTCAATATATAGCCAAAACATATTTGTAATTGTTATTAGGATTTAAACTCCAAATCCAATTTAGTTTTCTTTTTCTAGGGTTCAGAGCAATTAGGTTCAAAATTGCATAATACTCGCAAATGGATCGGAGCCTGCGAAGTGGTGACTGTTCTCTCTTCACTTAGGATAAGGTAAAATTACCTAACGAATTAATGAAAGCCATGAATTTATATTGCAACCTGTTAGCATTTTTAATGTTTAAGACTTTACAATAAATCATTATTCGAAAACATCTATCAAAATATCTATAAGATCTATATTCACGGTGTTTTGCATCTATAATGGACAAACAATTTGATAATATTAATTATTCAATATGGTTAGCAACTTCTGCACAAACATTGTAACATGCTTACTGGATTTGTTGTAGCCTTGCATATATTTTGTAAATAAACATTTGTTTTTATTATTGACAATTCCTTTGTCTAATAATTCTATACAGTTAGATAATTAGTGAAACAATTATTCTTAAAACCGCCATCAAATCGGAGCTACAGTGACACAGACAAACATGTCAAACTAATAACACCCTCTGTTTTGCGTTGAAAAGTCCGTTAAAAAAATATTTTGAAAATAGTTGTATATTTATATTCTACCATATATCTTCTATTATTTATTCATATATTATATTCATACAGATGTCAGCTAATAGATTTCCACAAGCCAACAAGTGCAGATGGCAGTCACCCGGCACTGTTCGATTGGGTAATGCGGTACTTCCAAGATGACCCTACGGGATTCAAGGCGCCATTATATCTACAGCATCAAGGTGTCACATTACAATTTCTTTGTGAAAGGGAACGCAAAGGGAACTAAATTACATACAGCCATGGCTTTTATTGGTATTTGTTTTATGGTATCGACATACCGTTGTAACGTATCGCTTGGCCTTTTGAAGTTTTGGACCACAAATGTTAAGCGCCATGATGTTTATATCAATTACGGGAAATTAAATATAAATTAAAAGGAGGATATAGGTATTAAATAATTCGTAAATGGGAATGATAGAAAAAAATATCCTACAAATTAATTAACGTATATTAAACACAAAAAAATTACTTCACCAAACAAACTATATGAAATGTATTCCATAGCATGTTGCAAATAACAAAACCCGCAAAGGATCCAAGTATAAGTATATAATAATTGCCCTTTTATAATAATATCAATAGGCAACACATGTTTTTTAAGACAGAGAATGTCAAGCATGCTGATAGTTAACACCAACAATATCAATAAATCACTGGAGACTACAGATGCGTTGACCTTCTGGAGTTAAGAGATTACTTACTGTTGGGGAGTTGCATCAGCTGGGGTCGTACAGATCACAAAAACTCCTTCTTCCGTAAAAAATAACGTATATTTTCGAAGATATTAACAAAACAAAGTATAATACACCCGTCTCGGCGGTAGCTGTTGAACGAATAGTAGTCGAGTCACGCGACGGCCGCGTCTACGTCACTCTCACCGTACAAGTCCGTTTAACATAGGGATTCCGGTTATGAATTTTGAACATGCCCCCGGCCTTGGAAGCACAGGTTCCAAAGTTTCGTATTCCTCTAGCCCTTTTTCCGGTCATTGTAACAGCGGGCAGACCTTCGAGAAAGCTCGGCGGATGGTCCCAGAAGCTGTACGTACATCTGCTACACGGTTCACGCCATCCTTTCCGGGAATCACTCGCACGACTCTTCCCATTCGCCATTTGAGAGGAGGGAGGTTGTCCTCCTTTATAAGGACTAGGCTATCCAAAGCAATATCATTGGAGTTGGTCTTCCACTTCATCCTCTGCTGTAGCTCTCCAACGTACTCCTTGGACCAGCGCTGCCAGAAGTGCTGACGTATCTGCTCCAACCGCCCGTAGCGTGTCAACCGTGTAGCAGGTTGTGCAGAGATGTCCTCGCTGGTAGTAGCAGTCAACGGTCGACCGATGAGGAAATGACCAGGCGTTAACGGGTTGAGATCAGTAGGATCTGCGGACATAGGGGACAAGGGACGGGAGTTGAGGACAGCCTCGATTTGCGCCAAAACAGTGTTCAACTCCTCGTATGTAAGCTTAGCATTACCGACTACTCGTCTTAGATGATATTTACACGATCGCACCCCACCTTCCCAAAGACCACCAAAATGAGGTGAGCAAGGAGGAATGAATTTAAATTTAATACCATCACTGGCAGCAAATTCTATTATTTTCTTAGAATTATTCTTTAAAGATAGCATGAATTCTTTTTCAGCTCCTACAAAATTCTTCGCATTATCAGAAAATATGCATCGCGGCTTACCCCTTCGACTTATGAATCTTTTAAAAACAAGAATATAATCCTCTGCAGTAAGGCTAGTGACAAGCTCCAAATGAATCGCACGAGTTACAAAACAAATAAATAAACAAATATAGGCCTTTGTCAAAACAGCCCCCCTGCCTTTTCTATTTAAAATAAATATAGGTCCTGCGTAGTCTACACCAGTATTCAGAAAAGGGTACCCAGATTCCAAACGCTCTGATGGTAAATTACCCATAATAGGTGTCAAAGTCTTACCCTTAATACGAGTACATATAACACATTCACGTATTATCCTCTTTGCTAGGTTCCTTGCACTCAAAGGCCACCAGTTCTCCCGTATATTAGCCAATAAAAGCTGTGAACCCGCATGGAATAGTCTTTGATGTTCGCTTCTAAATAACAAATATGTGAAGTGATGTTTACTACACAACAAGATTGGGTGTTTCTTATTGTAATCAAAACTAGGCGCATTACATATTCTACCACCAACTCGAATCAATTTATCATCATCCAAAAACACGTTTAACCCTAAAACTCGATTTGTTTGCATACATTTTTTAAGACACTCGTTATTCGTCAAACAATTATAAACCTCAGCGAACGAATTATTTTGAACGTGTCTCACTAACATTATCTGTGAAGCAGTGAGCTCGTCAACGGATAGAAAACCGGTTTGGCGATCCGCGTCGCTCTTGCGGCTCGGGCGAAGATTTTTTATAAAGCGCAGTACATACGCGCCGACTCGCAATAATTTATTATAGGATGAATAACGTTTAAAATCAAATACACTATCACTCAATGCAATTACTAAACTTGAAGTTACTAAACGTAATTCCGGTAAATTATTCGTATTCTCATTATAGTTAAAATCATTATTGTTAATTAAATTCGTATCATTATTCTGTAAATATGATGGCCCATTCCACCACAAATTATTATCTTTTAATTTATCCAAAGTGACCCCTCTAGACAACAAATCGGCAGGGTTGTTATCCCCCTTTACGTGTAACCACACTGAATCTCCTGTTAAATCGTTTATTTCGGACACTCTATTTTGAACAAATGTTTTTAACAAATGTGGTGACATTCGTATCCAACCCATGACTATCGTGGAGTCTGTCCAAAAATATACCCTTGTAAATGTAAGTCGCAAACTATTAATAATTTTTTTATAAAGTCGAGCACCTATCAACGCACCGCATAATTCTAGCCGAGGTATGGAAATGGTTTTTATCGGTGCAACCTTACTCCTTGCACATAATAACCTGACCGTGACAGGTGAATCGTCATCATACGTCCGTATATAGGCGCACGCGCCGTATGCGTTCTGTGATGCGTCGGTAAATATGTGTAGCTCAGTGTATCGTGTGTACACCCCCCTTACATGACGAACAACTCGTAACCCATCCAGACATTGTAGCGCATGAAAGAATTGTCTCCACCTTACAGCGATTTCATTATTTACAGGTGTATCCCAATCGATCTTACTTAACCATAATGTCTGTAATAACGTTTTTAACATTATAGTGGAGGGTGCTAAAAGTCCTAATGGGTCGTAAATCTGAGAAATTACTGATAACATTGTGCGCTTAGTAATTTGTGAAATATTCTGCGTATCGATTTTAGTAGTGTAGTATAGCTCGTCACAACTGCTATACCAGCCTAATCCGAGTGTTTTATTCTGCGCCTTATCACTTGCAAAGTGTATCCTATTACTATCTAGATTGAAGTTGAAATTCCACTTGCGTAATGGAAAACATGCAGATTGCAATACATCAGCCGTATCCTGACACAATTTTAGCAGGACCTGTAAATTATCGTGACCCATGACTACGTCATCGACAAACATGTCTTGGCTAAGCACTCTGGCCACAGACTCGTTGTCGCATTCACGAGCTAACTGTTGAATACACCGCATACTCAGATAGGGCGCTGATGCAGTGCCATACGTCACAGTATTAAGTTGGTAAGTTTTTAAGGGTTCAGAAGGGCTTTCTCGCCAGATAATCATCTGCAGGTTTCTATGGTGGTCTTGAATCAGTATTTGTCTGAACATTTTCTCGATGTCAGCACAGGCCACGTACCTATACTGTCTGAATCGTAACAAAATATTAAATATATCATTATGTAACGCTGGGCCAGGCAACTGGATGTCGTTTAATGACTTATCGGAAGTTGATTTCGCGCTCGCATTAAAAACTACACGTAATTTCGTAGTAGTGCTATCCTCCTTCAAGACACCATGATGTGGCAAAAAATAATTAGGCTCCCGGACTTCGTCTATCTGTGTCATGTGACCCAAATCAATATATTCACGCATGAAATTGCAATAAAGTGTTTTATATTCTTTCGAATGTTCTAACTTACGTTCTAAAGATAGGAATTGCCTTTTTGCTATCGTAAATGAGTCGCCAAGAGAATCAGCTGACTCCTTTAAAGGCATGCAAACAGAAAACCTACCATTTTTATCGCGCTTAGTCGTATTAAGAAATGCTTCTTCACACTTCCGTTCATCATGCGTCAAAACCGGTTTCGTATTTTGTGGCAAATCCTCCAATTCCCAAAATTTACGGAGCTGTATATCTAGGGATTGCGTATAGTTACATTGCACTTGGTTTATAGACAAGTGGTTAGTATGTATAGGACCCGATAGAAGCCACCCTAGCTTCGAGTTTTGTAGATATGGCCCGCTAGACAATCGTATCCTATCACCCGTTAAGAGCTCCCAGAATACATCAGCACCAATCAATAAATCTATCTCGGCAGAAATATTGAAATTAGGATCGGCAAGTCGTATTTTATTTGGGATACGTATAAGTTTAAAATCTATGTCTGTCGAGGGCAGATTACACGTAATTTGCGGCAAGACAAAACAATTTAATCGTTTATTATAATCGCATATTTTTGATCGTATAAAAATTTGACACGAATGATTAAGCTGGGTGACGACTTGACCAACACCAGATATTCGAGTAGTGGACTGTATCTTAGGCGTATTTAACCGTTTAATTAATTTTTGCGTAATAAAACAGTGCTGGCTACCGTTGTCGAGTAGGGCACGCACTGTATGAAACTTATTATCGTTATCTGCTACTTCGACTAACGCAGTTGACAATAAAACTTGTTGTGATACCGGTACAGACTCGATTGGTAATTGATTAGCAATGGAATGCAACACGGCGGAAGAATTAATGTGTGTGTCAGTGTCGCTTGCTCGTTCTGACGACTTATCGGCCGTACTGACGTGCATTACTTTCGAATTACCGTCTATGTGTAACAAACTATTATGTTTGCGCTGGCATTGTTGACACGCACTAAATAAACAATCTTTAGGCGCATGCCCAGCCCGCATACAATTTCGGCACAGTTGATTTTCGTCTACAAATTTAATTCTTTCTGAAATAGATAAGTTTAGAAAATTGACGCACATAAAAAGGGAATGTTGTTTACCACACAGTAAACAAACACGACCAATAAATTGCACCCGTTTATTGTTGTTGTTGGAAGATTTGTTTTTTATCGAGGTATTAGCGGTTGAAACATAACTACCTGAATATGTTTGGTTATGATTTTTATTTAAATTATGTGATATTTTACTCTCGGTAAAATTTAATTGTGGTTTATTATTACGATTTCGATTAATCATCTCGAGCATATCAGCTCTGTTTCGAAGAAAAGAAAGCAAGTCTTCCAAACATACTTTTCTAGTGCTATGCGTGGCGATGGAACCTATGTGATTCTCCCATTCATGCTCGGTGGATGAATCGAGTTTAGAAACGACTAAATAAATAATAATCGTGTCCCAAGAATCTGTGGACTCACCCAACGTCTTAAGCGCTCTCAGGTTACGTAATACGACGTCCACTAATTTCCTGATTTGCAAAGGCGCTTCATATTTAATACTCGGCATTTGAAATAATGATTTTAAATGGTTATGAATCAAAAGTCGTGGGTTATGATAACGATTCTCAAGTAATTCCCAAGCATGAAAGTAATTATCAGCTGTGAATTCTAATGCGCTTATTACCTGCAGTGCGCTTCCAGTAAGTGATGATTTTAAGTAGTGGAATCTATGAATCGCATTTAAGTCCGGACGGTTATGTATCATTGTTAAATACGAGTTTTTAAACTCCAGCCAACTATCATATGAGCCATCGAAAATTGGAATCTTAACCTCGGGTAGACGTATATTTAAATTGGATTGAATATCTTTGGATACCGTTTTCTGGTTTACATTATCAATTAAACAATTTGCCATAGCCATAGTACTAAAATAAAGTGACTCGAATGACTCCAAATACTCAAGGTTATTACTTATCTCGGAGTCAGGTGAAATATCGTTAATCTTATTTTGTAAATCGTTAAATTGCTGAAACACGTCAGTAGCTGACTGCAAACGAAGTTTCAATTCTCCTATTTGATGCATAGATAATTCGATATCTTGACATGAGTCTACATATTTTCTGAAATGCGTTAACCTACTTCTTAAATGACCTCTTTGTTTATTAAGTTGCGTAATTAAATCATTATCATGAACAATTTGCGATCTTTTACTAGGGCTTTTTGACACTTTTAAATTTGATTCCTCATTCATTTTAACGGTCTAATGAAAGGCTTGGGTACTCACATGAAATATCTCGTCTACGCGGTACTGGCAGCTTGCACAGCACGAAACTACACCACAAAAAAACACGGTATTAGCAACAAATCGATTATGATCGGAAAGGGCAGAAAGAAGATCTGACCGTTAACCACTGACTGATGCGACGAATTTCGGTTGGCTTCTCGAAGGGGCGCCTGCGCTGGTTGTCCAGGTTATCCGTGCCGAAGGTCCAAATGTTGGGGAGTTGCATCAGCTGGGGTCGTACAGATCACAAAAACTCCTTCTTCCGTAAAAAATAACGTATATTTTCGAAGATATTAACAAAACAAAGTATAATACACCCGTCTCGGCGGTAGCTGTTGAACGAATAGTAGTCGAGTCACGCGACGGCCGCGTCTACGTCACTCTCACCGTACAAGTCCGTTTAACATAGGGATTCCGGTTATGAATTTTGAACACTTACCAAATTACATAGTTCTAAGTCAATGGAAAGTACCCTATAAATTTGGACTCCCTTAAGAATGTCGAAATATGTAAAAGTTTACATAGACATTTTTTCAAAACTTATTAACAACTAATTTACAATTAAAATTTAGGTTTTTTGTATTTATTTCAAAGTATATTTCTTTCGTATGATTGCAAATCTATGTGGTTTTGTAAAAGTATGATATTAATATGAAAAAATTGTTACACACATGTAGAACATTAGTATAGTAACTAATTTTAATATGCTACTATGTAAATGGGAAAATTAAAATAATCTTTTGTTTTCAGGTCACTCTAGAACTATAATAGGGTACGAGAAGCATAAAGACGGTAAAGCGACACTTCTGGTGCTAGACCCTTCACATTCGCCAGCACAGGTCAGTGCCAAGCCTAAGCCTTTGTTACTGCTATTGACTATTAGGTTCTTTAATTTCGTCTTTATAAAAACACGTGGTATAACATTAAGACTACCTAATTTATAACTATGTTAGCATTATTTTAAATAATCCAACCTTATTATCAGCATTCAAAATACTTCAAAGTTTCATTATACAGAAGCAATTGACAGTTGTCAAATTCAAAGAAACGTCAAGAGTGTTTTCATCCATCTAATTGGATGGTTAAAGAGTTGCAAAGCTCGAATGTTCGGAAAGTCCTGGCTTCTAGCTTTTGCTTGGAACGCACTATTTTGACCGATAATAATAAAAAAAACATTACGTTATAAACAACGTAAAGTGCTAAAATGTACTCTGTGGCGCTTTACATTGGAACGGAAATGATTTTGTCAAATTAATGTTTTTTTTTCAAACGCATACGGCTTACAATTCAAATATCATAAGCAACATAATATCACCAGAGAGTCGCATGTTCATTTGTTTTTGTGGTATATTGTATCGAATATCGGGGTATGCGATATTAACCCTTAAACCTACGCGATAGACCTCCATAGGAGTTTTTAGGCAGTTAACACCGTCTGTTAGTTAGATAGATAGATAAAACATTTATTTCCATTTCTACATCACACACAATCCATCCAGACAGTACATAGATTAAAAGACAAACATTTAGAAACAGTTAGATTGTTTAAGGTAGAGTAAACCGTTAGTCCCCTGTTACTGCAACTCCTTTCACCCACCAACCCGCATTGGTCCAGCAACGTGCTGATATCGCTAAACTTTTCTTGTTTGATCCCATGTAACCTGTACCTGTGACGTATATAAAATGTTGATTATAATTTGATGATTGTCAATATCAGGTACGACAAGTACTATGTGGCAACACCACTGCGTGTATGACGGCCTTAAAGCTGCTAAGACGAGGCGCTGCGGCCCTCAGGGCTCGCCAGTACCAACTTCTAGCGGTCACCGGCGTCATGGCCTCTGATGAAGAGTTCGAAGTAAGCATCCGTAATAAGGGTGGTACAATACCCCTGTCTAATTAGCTAGAGGAACGAGTCGTAATAATTGTTTGTATATTTATTATATCTCCAATATTACTGTCTATATTTCTCCGTTATCTAGTATCGATATCACAAGCACTAAATTATGCTGAGTTTGGGCTATAGGTGTGAGTGTGAGAAATGTTATTATTATTATTTAAGTGTCAATGAGTTTTCTTTTGTAGCAAATAAACTCTTTACTATTATTTTATTTTTTAAATTTCATTCTATTGATAACATAAAGACAGTACTACAAATACGGTATGAAAGGAAGCGAAAACTCAATATCTGTGAGTACGCGCGTCCTGTGTCCCGTCAATTGACGAGATCCCGGAGTTGCTGCTGCTTCGACAGTACAATTATGAGACATTTTGAAATGTGAGGACACACCTGATGATTTTTCTTTGAATTCCTCTGAATCTTTGATTATAATTGGCAAAAGGAATGAGTCAATTGAATTAATTTCTACATTTTATTTATAAATTGGACATTCACATTTATGCTTTTAGATAGAATTCTAATATATTACTATAGTACAAACAGGTTTTTGGTTTTAGTGTCTGGAAAATTTTCGCATATAAAAAAGCAAATTTTAAATATTGTTTTTGATTTGCGTTATTCATCAAATATAATACCTTTTCTTATTAATTAATATTCTTCCTTACAGGTGAGCAAAGTACTCCAATCCATCCGCATTCCATAGTTTAAGCAGGCGCCGAGTGCAAGCGATTCTGGACTCTAAAGACTTCTGCGTAAAGGTACGCTTCAATTTCGTGAAGCGAATTCATAAGAGTTATTTTAGTGTAGCTTTTAGATATTTTATCACAAAATTATGGAATTGTTTAAAATATAGCGTCTTATTTGTACAGTTTGATCGCAGTTGTTCGTTAATATATTTATTCTGTTCCAATTTAAGTGCTCAATAATATTATAATCGAACCGAATCGTAAATTCATCTGTAAGCAGACGAGTGTAATAAGAATGGGGCACAAATTTAAAACTTTGTCAAAAGGTGTGCAATATACGGTGTTAGACGAATCCATGTCTCATTCTCAATATAAGAAAAAAAAATGGCGTCAAAACACAAGTTTAAATGAGGTAATTATATGCTGTATGGCATCATATTGATTGCTCGAGCATTAACGGTCACCAAGGTATCTTATTTTTTAGTTTCAAAACTGAACAGGATATCTCGATAAATTTAGTGCCTTTGTCACGCCAAAAGTTTTAAGATATAAATTCCATGATAACAAGAACCTCTAAAGAGCGTATAAAATGTAATAATAGCAGTGTAAAAATCACTCTTATTGCAATCTCTTTAAGGTATTTCAAAATGTTATTCTAGTCTGCAAATTATTGGTAGGTACGTTGTCTCGACGAGTCTGAGGTAACGCAGTATACTTGTTGAAAACTGGTATTAGAAATACGACTACCCTCCCTTTATAAAATTTTATTTCGACATTACCGTAATTACTATAACGTCTATCTAGTCATGATTCAAATAAACGATATCACAATAATGTCCTAGTGGTAAACCTACTAATATTTCTTTTTCTTAATTTAATAAGGGTTTCTTAATATTTTTTCTTAATTATTTATTATCTTTTTCTTAATTATTTCGCCTTTTAAACAGGTTAGAACTAAAAATGCAATATGCACTTAATTAAATAACCTTTTCTGAACATTAACTCATTTAATGAGTACTTTTAATATATATCTTAAACTACCTTCATACACAACGATATTATTTCACCTTATAATAAATAAATAAATCACCAAAAAATACAAAATTTTATACAAAAATCGTATTCTTTAATTATGTAATAAATAATATTAGATGTATTTAATAGAATAGTTAATAAATGAAGTTTATTAGTAATATAATAGATACAATATATATACATAATAATATACATAATAATACATAAATATTATTATATTAGCTTCGTAACATGCCTTCGACTCAATAATATTTTAAGATTATCGCATAAGTCCACTTCATGCCATACGACCTGTAGATTTATTATTTTTTATGTAAAAAACTGATTGATTTTAATGTATATAGGTAAAGAAATTTTTCTTCTCATCTTCTATCTATTTTTATATATAATTTCAATAACTATTATTATTAATTAATCTAATTTTAAATTTTAATTATTATTTTTGTACTTTAAAAGATCACGTGCAGCAAATTTTAAATATAAATTTAAAGTGGTTAAAACTAGATTTTAGCCATAAAATATTTTAATGACTAGGGCTAAAGGACAATGATTGAAATGGGCTCACCCTCTTTAGTGTTTTTGTAGGAACAATACCTTTCTGTGAATTATACATTATTCTAAGGGAAATAATTACTTATATGTATATCCATTATTTATATTCTGAGTGGTAGCCGGAATTGTCAATGTATATTTATTTACTAACAACAACAAGATTTACATTTTTACATGAACAAAAAAATACAAAGAATGAGATTTAATCTGAATGCAATCTTAATTATAGGTGTTATCCAAATGGCTGTACAAAACACTTCCCTTAAAAAAACTATCATACTTTTTCCGTAGCTACTTATCAGTAACTTTCTGTCGTGTAAATAACGCGATAGCCAATCGAATCAAAACTAATCAATGGCCAATCGAAAGACACATTCCCTCTAATCTGTGATTACCATTAAAAAATATAATGTAAATAAATAAGTTTTTCTGATTTGATTCATTTTTGACTACTTGGCCAAGGTTACGCTACAATGGACACTATGACTACATTATTATTTTACAATATAATAAAGCCTCAAATTATTCAATTCAAAACGAATCGCCTTAAACTAATAACATATATCTCATCTTAAATGTTCCTGTTTATATTCGCTAGATGGCGCTGTATGAAATTGATAATTAAAACCAGTCATTTAATGCTTCATATAAACTAAAATAAACAGAATTATATATATATATCCATACTTAACAATCATGACCTCGACATCTTTCGCCACCCCGAACTAGCATCCAAAGCAAAATGCTAGGAATTACTCGCCTTGCTCAACAAATAATTACAATTAGATCTTAATAATGTCTCTGGAAAATGTACTATATTGTTTAAGTTGTTTAGTTTATTAATTTTTGATAATATTTTATATACCTGCAAAGACATATCTTTGTATATACATTGATATTATAGATGGTGTATATGTCTTAATAAATACATATAATCAGTTTTATTTAGTCACAACACTGTTCTTGCCAAGGCCTAAGTCACCATACAAGTCAATGTTTCCTTTTTATATTTAATAAAATCGTTATTTAATGGACGGACCTCAAAGTTTAATATGCAAAATAGTCTATAAAGATGATATACGAAGAAAATAATTGTAACAAAAAATTGGCCTACTACTTTCTTTTCACAATTAATTGTATTCTGTCTCAATATTAAGTTTCATTCCTGCAATAAAAATATTGTTTTATATTATTGTTAATAATATCATATTAATAACTTTCTATGTATTTAAATTAAATAAAAAACTATTATATTGAAGCTAAATAAATCTACAGGTCGTGAGACATTACTTTGAATAGATAGAATTTTAAAATTAGATAGTTAAGGGGCAGCCACGATGTATAATTTATTGGTAAACATCATACTACCGAAATTATCATTGGTAGCGTATAATTTAAAAAAAGATAAATTTAACCGTAACATGAACAAATCCAAACTTGGCCTTGACACACACTATATTCATATTATAATTTATAATTTTTTTTTCATATAATATTTTTTTTATTTATTTTTTATTTTGTGTGTGTAAAAAAGTATAAATCTATAAGGTTTACTTTCAAGCATTTATTTGATTCTTACAACGTTATTATATTATGGTTGTTTTCTGGTCTATGGGTTATTTTTTATTCGCGAATATAATAATTCTTTAGAATTAAACGAAATCTAAAAACCAAAAATTTAACGGGTGTCCCAGAGCTTTTGCTGCCTAGCTCTCTCGTATGATCTTTAGCAATGATTTATACAAAGTGTTTGTTCCTATAAGATAAAATCCATTTGCTTCAACACGGGAGACATTGCTTTGCACAAACAACAGTTCCTATAAGGTAGATAATTGTGGATCGATTGATAATCAAGAAAGTGGTGCTGATGTGCGAGGCAGCGAGACAAACGTAACGTGGACTAGCTAGATATAATCATATTCCAATAGTTTTCTGTATGACTAAATCACAGCGGGGAGGAAAGAGATAGCCATTATAGGATAAAAGGTTGGTCCAAGTATTACCTAAGCCTTTTCTATTGAGTAAAACTAAATAACCAGCCCGAATGAGGTAATTCCCCTGATTCGGTTTTACTTTTTAATTACATACCGTTTTCGGACATAATCACTTGACTATTGTAAATCTATTTAGATTTACAGTATTTTAAAATTGTAAAATACTAAATTTAAACTTTTTAACAAATCTAACCCTTTAAAGGACAATGTTAAATTTGTGTTTATTATTGATTTAGTCAATTCAGATACAAAACTGATTATGATAATAACAGGAACAGTTAGTTACTACCACGTGATTATTGCAACTATTGTAGTAATAAAATGCTGCCATGAAGAAATCTATATCAAATCTTATTTAATTTTTAAACCTTATTTGAATTTTATAAATTAAAAAACAGGAATAGTTCACTTGGCATGCCCGTGTTACGTTTGTCACGTCGTCTATCGTACTTATATTATGTTAAAAATAGTTCTATATATTTACCTTTGTAATATTTCCAACATCAACTTTGCTTGTGCACGCAAAATTAAAACGTTTTTATTATCAAGAAAATACTTTACAAACTTTTTTCCTTATAAATTTATTAAATTAAATACTTCAAATTTTTAAGTGTTATGATACTACGCTTTTGATAAGACAAAAATATTTAAATTAATACAATATAATGCTTTATCGCGTTCAAAGTTTATCTTTCGAACTTATCCAATATCTCGTTAATTGTGTCAATTAAGAACTTACAAATTTTCTATTTAAAAAGTAATAAAATAAATGAAATTATCAATTTTGTTTTCTGTTACTTGTAATTGTTGTGTAATTCTAGTTGTCAATTGACCAAATCGTTGTTTTAGGGGATAACAAATATTGTTCCAATTGTTTCTAGTCTAATTGTGTCATCACTAAAGTAGCATTATAGTACTGTTTCTCATTGTTAAGAAGTGGTCTCACTTGTCTCTGTCTTTAGTTTACTGTCACATTTTTAGTAGCGAATTTTCGCTGTCATTGAAATAGCTACACGGTAGTTTCTACACTTTAAATTTACTTTTCATTGTAGTAAAATAGGTGATTTAAAAAATTTTAGAAATCACCTAGTTTTGGGGTTGAAAAGTCCAAACTGGTCCGCAAGTGGCAGTATTAATTGCTTGTAGATGTAAACATTTTCTTCCATGGAGAAAGAGTACTATAATGTTTACAAAAGGTACAGTCAACAACACAACCAACTGCAACACTAGAGATCAAGAAATAATTCAATCTCGTCTGTGAATACACACTAACTCGGTCGCTGACAGAAAAGAGTCAAGCGATCTGCGATTAATTGTAGGGCAAGTAACAAAATGTATTAGTCGTGAATCTTTAATAATAAGCATTACTTTAAATGACAAATTCATTCGTTTCCCCTTAGCCAACGTGAAGTATCTCTTGTGTAAGTTTCAAACGTATCGAGACTTTTCGGTCGTAGTCTGCTCCCAAATATATTAAAATTGTTTCCAATACTTCACAACAGAGGCGCTACTGTCGTTTGCAAACATTTTGACAGCAATCACGATCAAGATGGTTAAGTTCGATTGAAATTCACACTAGCGGTACTGGGGGCTCATTCGTCGAGTAAGTATCCGCCTCACACCACGAGCACGCTCGGCAAAGTCAAAAGTCAAAGTCAAAAATAACTTTATTTAAATAGACTCATTTACTAAGTTCTTTTTAATTGGCGAGTCGCGAGGCGAGGCGCGAGTGACATATTCGTCCTCGCCACTCGCCTAGTCATGCCTGAATATGTAACTGCCTAAGACAGGATTGAGTAACGTATAACGAGTTGTTGGCGGTACCTTTATAAAGTGAAAAATATCAATGTTACATTTGTTTTAACATTGGGATCAAAGTGGACAGCGCTCTGTGCGTTTTAGTATGATAATGTATAGGAATGTGAAGATTTATAAACGTTACATATGTACATTTGAAAGGCTTTTTTTATTTTAAACTGCCGCAAGCGATATTCTTATGTCACATTTAGAAAAATAGGGCTTAGTAATTATCAATCTTAAATGCAATGCTTTAAAATTTGTTTTCCTATTTCAAATACATCTTACTTTTTGGTAAATTTTATGAGTGTTGTTTTTTAAAAAGGTTTCTAGTCTTAGCTGAGCCGATTTGGTAAGTTAAATATCAACTGTTGGACGAGAACATTGAGTGATTATAATGCCAACTTAATTACTTAAAAAAATTAAATCTTGAATATTATTAATTGTATTGGTGCGATTATTATGTGAGGAAACCTCGCTTAGTACAAATGCTATAGTCGTAATACCGTTAGTTGATTTCGGACGTTCATTACATTATGCTGAAACATGCTGGCTGTTTGGAGTACATAACTGAGAGTAATTGAATACGTAGGTCCATGTATTTCAAATTGAATTTCAGTATAACATAATGTACTATTTAGTTGGTAACAGTTGAGGTAGCTAGCGCGCAGTGTTACTTGATAAACTAGGGATTTTTTGGCTGGACACATACATTTCATACACAATAAAATGACTTAGTTCAAAACATAGAAGCTTCTCCTTAATTCTCATTTAAAAACAACAAGTAATAATTCTAAACGGAATGATAAAAACTGTCTCCATATCCTTTACTTGTTTGGAATTAAAAACACAATAAACTTTGCAATTAAAGTATGTGCTCTCTCTTTCATTCGTTTGTAAAATGATTGAGATAGCACTTAAATAATAATAGAAATTCGTTTGTCAGGTGACACTGCATATTAATGACAATTTACTAGTATAAATGCACTCATTCATGTGATATTAAATGCGACATTTCACTTTTACTCATGTTTTTATAATCTTAATAGTTTTATTCGAGTTGACATTAATTTTCTTAGCTAAAGAACACAAATTATGTAAATTATTCACGATTGTTTCAATGAATTATTGTGAACTCGTGTAACTAGAATATAATATTTACGCTTACGTTTCATCGTGTTATATACTTATAGAAATAAACCTGTGATAGGACGAGTTGGGTCACCTTACTATGTAGTTTTGGTTGCTTGGGAAAATTATATCCTGTTAACATTAATATATTGCTCATTTTCCTATAACTCTGATTCGCTATTCTAACCTAAATTGTTATAGGAGTATTTCCAAACAACCAAAATGCAATCAAATCGAGAATTGTACGTCACATTGCCTTGTAATGATAGCGTTGGAGCGGAAGCTTCGTAGGGACAGCTAGGCTGTGCTAACATGTAATGTTTCTTCAATAAACTATTTAAGTTACCTAAAGATAGTATTCTTTATTACCCAACGCCGAATTATATGATCGTTTGTACTTTTTCAGGTATATCTCATTTCATCTGCAAACCAACAAATCGTAGATCGTAATCATCTTTTATACGGCAGTATATTATTAATTTCAAGCAATAATCCATTGAGCACGCTCTGAGGGCCTAGACAGAAACATTTAGTTAATCACAATCCAATCGATAAATGTAAATTTTATTTTTAGTTAAATATGTGTAAATAATGTATGGGATTTGATATAAGCTCCCGCTTGGCTATGGAGTGTAATTGTCAAATCCGGTACATTTTTTATTTAACCATACAATTGCGACTATCGAAATCTTGTTTCGATAACGAAAGAAAAGCAACTTTCGCCATGGTTTATTCCTGGATGGTTCAATCAAATTTCATCCCTGCTTCGCAAACCACTTTTATAAAGCGTTGTGCTTGCGTGGTGATATTACGGCCCAAGCTCCTATGTGTATCTCCCGTGTATGAAGGGTTGTACCTAGCAGTGGTTGGTTAATAGGCTATATATGATGATGAGTCTATTGTTAATCTTGTAGAAAGAAACTTCAGTCTGTGTGGTAGAGCTGAACTTGTAAAACATTTTGCTATCAAATTTCATTAGTCTATGATAACGTTGAAAGGAATAAAACAACAAAAAAATAATTCATAAAAACTTTATTTTCAAAAATAATTACAAATGGGTCACAAAGTACATAGTTGTCTTCGAAGACTAACAATGTTATCTGATGCCCGTCAACATGCATTTATAACACGGTACATATTGTCTTAAATACATACGCATTCTTACAAGCAAACAGTCACTGGCTGACATTGTCACACCATCAGAAGAACGGACACGCATCAGTAGGGGATATTTTGTGATAAAACTTAATGATTATATGTTAATGATATGGTGATTTTAAATTGAATTGGATAAAGCAATTCATGTAAGAAGTGTAAATCATATGATAAAAAATGAAACAGCAAAATACTGAATCGAAAGTCACAAAATATCCCATCATTATAATCGTAACAAAACATAAACTGGAAATCTATCATTTTAATTCACAAGCAAAACATTCATGTAATATTTGATCGTAAACAATCATATAATATAAAGACGAGTCGTCATATCGTTTTCTAACTAAGGAACTACTTCAAAAGTGAATTAAATATTAAAATCAACTTCGCGAGTAGTTGTTCTACAAAACAGCTGTGAAAATATTCCACATGCTTATATTTATATAATACGAAATAATATAAATAGTGAATATTAATACCTAATAGTCGATATGACGTTCCCACAGACAAGTAAATTTACTAATAGATATTACTCGATAGTTAATATACTCTATGGATTCTTTTACCCTGTAACTGGTGGAAAATAACATTGTCCATGGAAACCAAAATAACGAAATCATTTACGGAATACTGATCGTAATTTAGGAACTACTTATAGCCGTTAATAACATTTATTTTGAACAACCAATGATCTAAAATTTGTGAGCTCTAAATTAAACAGTATGCACAGAATAGGCCATAGACAAATCTCTTTATCACAGCTGTCGAAATGCACAATAAACAATGCATCGTCCCTTGTAATAAAGCTAAGTGCGAACATGGCTTATCTTATAATCTATGTCTTACGGTAAAAAAAGAAACGAGACTTGTCTATGGTCAAGTTTCGACCGTACACAGGTTAAACTATATTGGCTCATAATTTTCCTAAACTTTCGACATAGTAGAAAAATAAATAAATTGATACTTACTTCACGTTCTTAATGTATTATAGATCAAGACATCAAGTACCTACATATTTAAATGGTTCCTGCTATTTCCATGAAACTATTGGCAATATCACTTTTATCTTTTGACAGGATATGGCATTTTGACATTAAAAATAAGACAGTTTAATTATAATAGTATTGCAATGATTATTTTTTCCATAATTATAATTAACATTACGTGTATTTTATATATTCGTGATCAGTTACAAAAAGAAAATATGGCCAAAGTAAGGTATCCTAGTTTTTTCATCAATAGAAATAGCGAGAACCACACCTTAAACATACAAGCATATTTATAGCACTAATTGAAAAGTGCCGATGTTTTCGTCTGGACTTTTTATAACCTATAAATATGAGTGTACACAAAAACATGTGTTGCCCTTAGAATTTGGTCCCTAAATTCACTTTATATCTTATACTTATTATCAGTACGTTCATGGAGCGAACAGAACTGACCTAAATCTGACAATGAAGTCTTACAAGCCGAGTCCGTCGCCCACTTAACAACATAACTGCAAACGAGTCATATACCTAGACCTTAAATTGATAGATAAAGTAATAAAAATATACTAAGTAAAATGTTTGAAAAGTAGACAGCATAAATTTGAAGAGAAATTTCTTGTCGGAATCAAAATTCCAAGACTAAAAAAATGTTTGTACAGAATCATAAAAATATTTCATTACTTTAAAGTTCTGAATTTTATTTTATTAATTTTGAATTAATGAAATAAAATATAAATGCATTTTAAGTATTAATTGATTTTAATTGCATTAAATAGAAAAGAGAAAATGATTGATTTTGTAAATTCGAATGCGGGGCGGGAGTTTTTAATCTATCTACGACGCATTATATTTGGACATTAATTATGCGTGTTATGATTATTGGAACTGAGCATAAAATATTACAAGCCGTTGGTATATAACCCGTTCGTATCTAACCAAAACGAATAGGGCCAACAAAAGCAAATACTGCAGACCTCTCAGTACTAGTACTTATATTCATAATAACGATTATCGATGAGTCGGGCTTCCTAGAATCACCGTTTCGTAAATTGCACTAGCTTCTATAGCGTAGCTACCCACACATATTTTTTTTTGTTTTTTTTGTTTGTTACTCAATATATATTTTAGTACTACTGAAATATGTTACAAGTCATAGGTTAATCTTTGAATTTGTTTAAAAAATTTAAGGTCCGTATTAAGACCATAGAGTTAAAAATTTGACAAGAGTTTGGAGTTAATATAAGAAAAGACCCCACGATAAATATCTTTCTTTGAAATAATTTCTAAACTATGAAAATATTTTGGTACAAAATTACAAAAGCTTTTAAGTAATAGTGAATATTCTACCACATAAATAATGAGATATATTATTTTTGTATTGTGTGTAGAGCTATAGAATCCAAGTGTATAATCAAGTGTCCATTGCGCAAGCCAGCACGTTATAAATACATCACAATCATTAACATTAACAGCCTTTTTTTGAGTTTTTTTTTTTACTTTTTTTTATTGTTCTAACAAACATGAATACTTGTACCGTTTTTATCGATTTTTTGAAATAAAATGTTTGTGAGAACAATTTACAGAATTTTGATTGAATATTATATTATAATATTTATCAAAATTTCTGTTTGACGCCCCATTTCCGAATAGAATTAGTTTATTAAGTCATGCCTGATTATACTCGACCTTATCACATTTGACTTAAAAAACAATTCTCAATTAGCAAATCGGTTGTTCTGTTTTGTAATGCTACTTCCTCGACATTATTTTTACTATTATAAAACTTAATTATATTTCGGTTTCGACAGACTTCCACTCAT
Organism: Acentria ephemerella; assembly: GCA_943193645.1. NCBI lineage: Eukaryota > Metazoa > Arthropoda > Insecta > Lepidoptera > Crambidae > Acentria > Acentria ephemerella. The sequence goes on from OW971891.1 coordinate 9,730,024, forward strand.
ATTTTAGTTAAACAATTGCTATTTTTATGTATATACATAGTATACGTACATATATGAAATCCTAATTATGAATTATAATTAAATTATAATCATCTTTTTTACTTAGAATAGTTTGAACGTAACAGGATACTTAAACGAGCAATCTTTTTGCATTCTCCTAGTAACAATTGAATAGTACACACTGTAAGTACACTTACAGTATAACCCGGCTAGATAAAACAGATTTTCTTGCCGTCCTATAAAAATGCATTGAAATTCTTAGCCGGGTTATATGACAAGTGAAATATTAATTCTATGTTTAATTGTATCAAGTTCTCGAACAGTGATTGCAATTGTCTAATTTTTTAAACATACTGTCTAAAGTTGTTTATTTTCTATCAAGCTGTCAAAAATGAACAGTGCTAAAAAAGATTAAACTCTTCCTTTATTTAATGAGAGAATGGAATTATCACCTTAAATTTAGATTGAGCTTGTGCCTACGAAACGAAATCATTGCAGAAAAAAAAACTAGATAGAACTAAAAATCCGTAGATAGAATATTAAAACCTTTGCCTTTTATCTACGCCTCCAAACCTCGGTGGAAGTCTGTCAAAACTGTGAAGCTTACGTTAAACCTTAACAAAGGTTACGTTAAACCTTCGGGTCGTTGAGTGGTTGTTCTTCGCGGGCGGGGGGCGCAGCCCGGGTAGTGGAGTTCCACGGCTGAAGCTCCCCGGACCCGAAGCAGACGAACGTCAGCGCGCCCAGGATGTATGTGCACGACAGGATGTAAAACACATACGTCCATTGCTCGACGGTGTTCTGAAACGGAACATTTGTAAGTCAACTTTTGACATGGAATATATATGTAAATTCTATCTGATAGATACAACTAAATATTGATATCATATTGACTGCAACACAATATGATTATACTGGATATCTGTATATTAAGCACAACACAAAATTTAAATTTAAAATAAATTAATCACATCATTAATCGCATCATTCCAATTCAATAAAAAGGGACAGATTGAGTTTTAGGAAATTCAAGTTAGTTGACACAGACGCTCCATACGCTGAAAGACTTATTTTAATCGGCATGTTTTATGATGTACCAATAAATAAGGCAAAAATGCTTAAGAGTCGCCATTTTAGAGACATTAAAGTCTTTATTACAGGTACAGAAGCCAAAACAACATTGTTTAGAATTTCTATCTGTCGAATCTCGCAAAAACTGCATGGAATGGAAAGAGTTTTCACCGATGTGTTGCTAAAGGTCCTAATAAAATTAGAGGCAATTTTACTGCTAGTAAATATAGAAGCAAAAGGTGAGCCAGAGTGTCATGAAGGGGCCTCTTTAAAACTCCTAATCCCCGGCCCCCTTCTTTTATATATAATAAGCAAAAACAAATAAATTTTCTCTAGACCATAACAATTTTAAGTATTTTATGTTACATGAAAGAAAGTAACATATATAACCTTCATCAATATATGCTTGAACGTGCCCGATTTATATTTAATTAATAACTCGATATAAATCTTAATTATGTGTATGCTAAACAAATACAAAGTTAGGACAATTTCTAATCAGTGTTGCGTATAGTGTGCACACAGCAGAGATTCAGTGGCTACACATAACAGATAACTAAGTACTAACGTGGTCCTTGGTGAGCTCCCCGACCATGAAGGTGGACAGCCAGCCGCCAAATGACGAGAGCGTGTTCGCCATGCCGAAGATAGTACCTGCATATTACAAGAATAGCATATCAAAGAGAGAACAAGGCCACTTGGGTATATGACAAATTTTTTATTAAAAATAGTTTCCGTTGCTGTGATAATGTTATAACGCCCACGCTGACTGTATCTTAGTCTCTTTTTCTAAATTTAAACCACTTAATTTCTATCTTAAACAAATTAAGTAATTTTACAAAGCTTTTAAAACTGTAGACAAAAATCTCTATACACTTCTCCACTAAAAAAAATAAAAACTAAATAAATAAAATAAAAGTCGGGATTATATAAGCAACTAAACAATGTGGTCAACATACCGCTGAAGTTAGGCGCGATATCGAGTCCGTTACCGAGGTACCCGGCGGTGACGGCGCCGTTGATGGTCAGTGCCATCGTGAAGATAGCGATCGACCACACGCGGTCCTCGCCGTAGAACGCAAGGACCAGCATCATCACACCTGACGGTACAAGTAAATATATCACATGACAATGGTAATTTTAACAAGGCACGCCAATCATGCATTTAAACTACAAAATTTGTAGTTATCTGAATTCTTTCCTGTGTAGTTGACATAAAATACAGTTTTAAATATGTAAATAAAAATATCTCCATTTATTCGTTTAGAAAAGATTTTTATGGTAGAAAATATACAAAATGTATCTATGTAAGTAACGAGTAAACTGTACACAGTAATTAATATTAATAAACAGGTTGCATACCTGGTAAGTAATTTACAAATAAGGTTGTGTACCTGGCAAGCCAACAGCGAACGCGGTGAATAATTTTCTGGCGGTGGTGGTGGACAAACGGCCACTCCTGCGCAAATGGTCGGCCAGCACGGACGACGCTAGCGCGCACAAATACTTGCCCAAGTACGGCAGGGAAGACAGAAGACCATTCTAATAACAACGAAATAAGCTTATTTAACAACATATTTTAAACGTAACGTAGTTCTTACTCTACGGGGTAGGGTAGGCTTTAAAAAAATAGCATTATACAAGTGAAATAAAATTAGAAATATATAAGTTAAATATCTCCAAACCTAGGATTAAATGTAATCTTTAACGATAATCCATCCAACTGACTATCTTGACTTCAAAACAAGCGGCGGTAAGTTATTTTGAAATACCAAAGTTGAGATTTAAATAATCATTTTATTTAAATTTATACTAAAATGAATGAATTTTGTAATAAAGTTCTCTTTCAGGCCAATGCTAAAAATACGATATGTATTTCATAATAACATAAAACATTATAACTAGCTTTGAATAAATACCTAGTCTTGATAAAGAAATTTTCATTTTTTATTTTTATTATGCCAAAAAATGAACAGACTATTAGAAAATCATAAAAGTAACGGTAAGTAATAAAATAGCCAATTTAACGCAGCTCCTTGGATTAAATACAAATGTTACAACATTTTTATTTTGTAAAATGTACCAATAACTTTTTGTTACATTGTCAATTATTATTAATATATAAATTTTCTAAACGAATGGCACAAATGTCTACATTTTAATTTGCAACTTTCATAACGATCTTGCATAAACGCAGATTATTGTTAATAATTACTCGTCATTCAAATTCTTGCTACGGAGTAACGACTCGTTTTAATTGCTCTAACTAAATTGTTAAACGGTCGTTAAACGTGATGTCGATATTCTTAGAAAATATTTTATGTTAAACATTTTACTTTGTAATAAACGCAATAACACTGAGATTGTAATTTTGTTTTCATTTGAATTTGTTTTTTTTTTGTTTTTTTTGTTTTTCTCTCTTTAGTTATTTTATAGTTAATTGTCATTTGTTTGAATGTGTCTTGATGTATTTTGGGCGGCTGCCTTCTTGGCTTCCTGATGATTTGTAAAGTATAATGTGTTTCTTTAATTGGCTTGTGTCTGGGTAATTGCATTATATTCTGTGTGTGTACAAAATTGCTGTTGAAACAGTGTTGAGATAAATATATATATAAATAATTATCCTGGTTTGGTACATAGCCTCTCATTCAAGGCTACTGTGCCAAATGCACTTAAGAACTAGGAGCAGGAGCAACACGGGAGCACTGATTATAATTTTGACAGGACGCTGCGAACTAAACGGACATGAGAGAGAATATGAGATTCAGTATGAGATTTAAGTGATTCTTATGTTTGTAGGTACTGCGAACATGAGAGTGAAACCCCAATGCACCACCTATGTAGTTGTGGACTTCTCATCCATATACGAAGCCTTCATCTTGGGAGACACATAATCAACCCACATGAAATTAAAGCGCTTGAAACTGTGAAGATCTTTAAGTTTATGAAAAGTGCACAAAAATACCCGCTTCAACACAATATAGCTGTTTTATAAGTAAACACTGACAACCTGCAACTAGTTCATTAATCTTAATAATCTATTAAAAGTATTTTTATGCATGTAGCTCGATAAAGATAGGAGAATTACATAATATTCTCAAATGCAACATTTTCAAAAAATAAAGAATCGTATATGTACGAATAACTAACTATATATCAAATAAATAATGTTATTGTTTTATACGATTTGCATTTAAATATAATTTTTACATGTATTTTACATATATTGGGTGCGTGATTGAGTAAATTTCTTTTCATTCTTTCCTCGTATGTACAGAACCACCCATTTGTTTGTTTCTATATAACAACTTTACAGGTAAGTTTGCACACCTCGTCTCGTTGACTTTTTTTAAGGGCAAAGTGCCCTATTTTGTAGTCCTTGGCTTCTGCTAAACAACTGTTGTTTGCCAAAAACGAAGTGCGTTCATCTTAACTGGAATTTAGTCTTTATACTTAGTTCTGGGAATAGCCGCTTGTTGACCCTGCACTGCGAGAGTAAAGTAAAAATAAGAACAAAACTCAACAGTTTCTTATTAAATAACTTAGTAGCCGGCCGGCGCGGCAGCGCGGCGGGAGAGCGGTGGCGGGCGCCAGTCTACACTCTACAGCCACCTAAGGCGAGGTCTTGTCGAACAATTCTACATACTTGATCTACATTGCAGACTTCTATTAGTAAATTTTATTGAATTTGACAAGAAAATACCTACTGAAACTGCAACGAATTACAAATATTGTATTCTATTCCGAACAATTAACAAATGGAGAAATTAAGTATTGCTGACATAAGTATTTTTAATAGCAAATAAATAATTAACCCAAGAAGCGAAGAGGACAGATTATGTATTAATCGATCACTTTGGGCTGTGACTTACAAGTTATTTTAGTTAGATCATGACCAGGAAGGAGGAGACAGAGCGGGAGAGAGAAGTGGCCGCTGCCTCTGTCATCCGCCGCCGCAGGCGCAGCTGGGAACTGTTGTATGGCTTACACAGCCCAATCAGTACGACGGACTTAGAACAAGAGAGACGGACGTGGGTTTTTGTAGGTGAGAGCACCACATATCCCCTGTTACCTTTCCTGGGTAACAGAGAGCGCCATTTCTCACAGCGAAAAAAAAAAGCAAGATGTGAGTACTCGACACTCAAATAAAATCTGCGCTATTTATTGTTTTGAACTTCCGATGTGTTTGTCTATTCCCGTGTGATTATCAGGACCCGTAGTGTAAATTTAATACGAATAGAAACGTCTCGATTGTGTTTGTCGTCAACTGTGAAACTGTACGAAAACGACAGCAGAGCCTCTGTTATGAAGTATTGGAAACTACTTTTATAGTATATGCATTTGTCAGCTCAACGCAACTACGATAGTAAAATGTCTATACGCTTGAAATATACAAACTCGTTTATGTTGTACCTTTGGGGTAACATTAGTGCATCTCTGTGCTATGCAGGTCGTCAGGCGCCGGGGCAAGATTAAACAATAATTAGTCCGACAGTCGCCATCGCAAATTGCCGGCTTTACTGACGCGAGCAAAAACACTATTCATTTATCTCGACTTTAATTGCAGACTGCGGATACGTTATTACAGTCATCTCGTGACCACATCACAGTATTTTTTACTAGAATATTTTTCTACAAATAATTCTCAACATTTACGTATAAAAGCAGAATGAATATGCTTAATTGGTGTGTGTCTTTATGATCTCTAGCACATATTAACTTATAAAGGCACAAAAAGGATAGTAAAAAAAGTTGGTAGACAATGTAAATATTGAAATAAACTATTGTAATTCGAATTTGGAACAATTTTATAAGTAACTTAACTCCAATTGACATCACAGAACTGAATGGCATTAATACGGTTTAGTCATAAAAGGTTTAACATTCGGAAAATTATGAAAAATCCTTTATTCATTACTTTAGTTACTTTAGTACAAACATTAGTTTGAATCAAAAAACCTAATGATGTATAGGTTTACCTATTATACGATATAGGTTTACCATTACTATAACTAACTTTTAATAAAATATTTTAAAGTATTTGTCCCGTATTCCTATGAACTCACATAATTTAATGTTTGGTTAATTTTTTTGTGAAGGGTGTCAACGAAGGTGTTGTCAAGGGCGCAACTATATTCCATCATTGGATGATAAATTAATATAGCGTGTATCTGTCATAAACGTGACATTGGCAGAATTCGTAAAAACGAGAAGCCATAATAATTTTAAAAATAGAGCTTAGTTATATCAAGCAATAATCGGCCACACAACAGCATCTCAGAGACTGCGAAACGCCCACATACTGGCGGACATCATTTGATACAGACGCCCACAGAAATGGGCTTAGCACTCAACAATATAAAAGATTTTTAAGGTCTACAAGTACAATCAACAAAAGACCCAACTTACCATAACCCTTAAACTTCTTAAGTTAAATAAAAATAATTAGGATGTAAATTTGCAAGTTTCATATAATATGGCAGCCAATAGTAGTAACTTTCACAAATTTTTATGGTATTGCGTGAATAGGAAAGACTAGATATAAAATTTCAACTAAAAATAAACTTAACACGTGTGTGTGTGATATTCTGTTATAGAGAACAGCTCATGCCTTGAAAAGCTTATCTCTTATATTATCTTTGCTGCTTCCTGCGTTTTTGGAAATATAATAAGTTTATATTTACTAAATTTTTTTTGTATAAATCTCTATTTAAAATATTTTTGAATATAATTTAAAGAGGAAACGCAGAACACTTCTGTTGGCGTAGATACCTCAGTAGGGTCTTGTTGTGGGCGTTCACCTTCAATGACTCAACTAAGAAGAAGGATACTCATCTCCAACGAGACGTTTTTGGCACAGATCCAGCTGAAGTATCAATTATTAATTTAATTTTTTTATGTATATTCATTATAAATAAAATAAATATTTAAAAGAATGTAAGCACAAATGATCTGCTTATATCGCAACAAAACGTTCATGTAAACGATTTATTATTAATAAATATATTATTTTAAAAAATATATATAATCCAGGAAAGAGCAAACTGCATAAAAAAAATTATCTTAAAGTCAATAAAACCTGCTTTTCTAGCAAGCGCTAAGTTTTAAGATATAAATAAACGCCAGAATATACTGCAACACAACACTACAGCATATTATTGCAAGCGCTTCTCATGTTACTACAGGAAGCGGTGACACGTCCAAAGTCCTGACAATTAACGTTAGTTAAAGACAGATCTTAATTACCTCTATTGATTGGTACTACATGTTAACAATGATACAGTTTCCAGACGGACAAATACACTTCGAGCTAATGAATGTTGTGGCCGAGCCATGTTACCTTTTTTATAATTATTTATGGTTTTTTTATATAATTTTAAAATTACTAAAGTTCTTGTTTTGTCTTTGCTTTTCTTTCTTGTCATTATTGTTGTCTTGTTACGTAGTCTAGTTTGTTCAATAAACCCATATTTTCCTTTATCGTTCGCTCGCATTTTCATTACTTAGGAGATACATCACAGTCCATTAGTTCTCCGCTTCAAATGTAGTGAATAAATAATATTGTATTGCACACGCACGACTACCCAAAGATTTATCTTTTTAATAGGATTTCAAGCCGCTTATAGCAAGGATATAATTATAATGGGCTTAAGTGATTATTATAACATTATTACTGCGGTAAATTTTATTACGGGGTAATCACAAGATAATCCTAATGACTGCTTTTGCGACACAACATTACAACAGTGTTATTTTCAGTTTTCAGATTGTAACAAGCAAATGGCTGTTCCCTGGTGGTAACTATTGCCGGCTAGACGCCTTGACAAGGAAATGTCACATGGAAGTAGAGGTTAATATTTTGGAGACAATAACACTGCCTACCTTTCCTTCAAACGAAAACACAGCGAATGCTTTCACAACCGACACAGCAAAGTCAATTAACACAAACGCAGCGTGTAGAGGGTTCTTTTCTAGGACCCGTAATACCGTTTATACATAACACAGTTTTCCCCGGAAATCCCAGAACGGAAAATACAATGGAGTCAATAATATTGAGATACATGTAGATACTTATCAGGAAGTGTATTTAGGCCGTCTGTAAGCGGAAGAAATTATAAACCTCCATGATTGATTGCAAATTAAGTACCACTTCCGAGGAAATAAAAAAGTTAAGCATTTATTTATTAATAATAACATAATACTTATGTTAATATATATAAGTAAACTAGCCTGAATGCATAACTAACAGACCTTTTAAATCATGTTATTAAATCCATTAGTAATCTATAAATGAAGTTTGATAAAATTAGACCCTAGTACTCATCTCTTAGCATCTAATATCCATCGTGCAGCTAACTTCGAATCGGAAATAAATGAAGTTGATTATCATGGGTTGTTCTATAATCTCAAATTTAAAATTCGAAGGCCCTTGAACGCTAGGACGTTCAAATCGTAAACTTTACCCTTGATTTTAAATTAGATTAATTCGTAATGGAGAATTTGAATCTAAAAAAATCCGTTGATTCAATTAGCATTAAATACCAGTTATATATAACTATAGTACATAGTACTATAGTAGCACCAATTTTTTTGTGTCCAAAAATACCAAGTAACATATGTATGTAATTTGGAAGCAAAGTTTTTGTAGGCATTTTTTATTTTGTCGACAGAAAATCCTTAAGTCGCACTTGAATATAATAAAATCTGGATATATCATACAAGTACATATACTCAAAGTTCTTGCCTATTCAACAAGTCAATTCAGTCCCAATTTTCAATAATAGCATCCTGCGACCTGGTTCCTTTTATCCTTGGTTTCCTACTGTTATTGATAGCGGTGCGCACTGGTAATCATGAGATGTATTTTGTAGGTTAATCAAAGATTTAAAGGAGAGTCAACTGAATTGACTCAATTGAGGCCTTTTTATGATTCTCCATAGTGATTTTGGTAAGTAAAGACATTAAATTTCAAGCAGTATGTAGAAATTATTACTCATAATTGTTTTAGGTTTTTTACTGTTGGCAATTCCTATGTCTATGTAAATTTGGACCGTTTATTGGAGCAATTTTTCATAGAAACATAGTCGTAGTAAACGTTTTGTTCGTCGTGTTTTTATGACTTTAGCATGGGAGTTAAAGCTTGCACCTTAAAACAATTTCCATCCCGAGATTATTGAACCAATTAAGAGAAGTTTTCAAAAATTTAATGAAAAATATTTAAAATGTACATACTTTAAACATAGTTTTTTATGAACTCTTCCGTTTAATGTCTGATTATTTTTGGCTACATCATGAACCCAATGGCCTTACTAATAAAGTTCAAAGTAAATCCAAATAGATCTAGACCGAAAAGTGAATTAAAAAATAGTTTATTTTATAAGCTATTTTTTCACGCATACTTTTTTATTACGCTTACCTTTATGTTTCAATTACTAAAGATTATTCATTAAAAAAAATAGATTTTGTTCAGGATGAACAAAAGAGAATAATGAAAGAAGAACATTAAGAATTTGAATGAATAATCATTACTAATTGAAACATAAAGGTACGCGTAATAAACAAAGTATGCAAGATGGCCGGTATACAAGAATGAATGGGACGAATGAATGTGAGTGAACAACGAATGAGTTGTATTTGGCGTGCAGACATCGCCAAATAAAGAAAATGCAAATAGGTATTAAATTTACACGCTCGATTACATTTTAAGTCTTTACTTGCTAAACATTCATGGATATGAGTTCAACGAGATTATCCAGTTTGATCCAGCAGACTCCCACAATCACATATTTAATCCATTATTGTCAACACGGATTTAAATTTCAGATTAATGCCTTTGTTTATCTGTTAAGCCTTTAATTTCATTTCTTTCTTTGACAATCGTAACGTTAATTGTTTTACAAGTCATCTAATCATCTTGTGTTGAATTATACAGTTATTAAAATTAAAATATTATAGTCCTTTAGCTTCGTTGTATTACAGTGTGTAAGTACTTAAACAAGTTATAAAGCAATTTTAGTCAATGCATTAACTATGTTTTGTTTCTGTCACTCACATGTCCAATGAAAAAGACTAACAATAAAAAATAGTTTTAATTACAATGTTCTAGTTAAACTTTTTTATTATATACAATTTATACCGAAATGACTATATATTATATTGATTCTCCAATAATAAGCATGTGTAATATATTTCAATGCATCTTGTGGTAGTTTGGCGCCGGTGGCAGTCAACATTATTTCTACAATGAAATAGATAGATTTTTTTCATACATATTGCCTATTATGACGATATAAATAACATTTTAAATGAGTATATTTAAATAAAGATATTTGGAGTTTGATAATGCCGACATATTTTTCACATTACGTGATCATTATTATAATTGACCCCCAAATTGTACGTCAACACAAGATTTCGATTCGCATAACTACACCAATTTTACTACTTTAACTACAATTTACTACAGAAAATAGCATCATAAATTGTTCAATGATCTCTGATGATATGATGTAGCGAAAATAAACTTAATTATGACTAGCGGTATGCTAATTCCGCATGTTATAGTTAAGTCTGCACGTCTGCAATCCAAACATGTAACATTATTGACACGTTTCGGCTGTGTTATTCTAAAGTAGTCCTATAAGAATAAAACAAGTGTGCCCTATACATAGGAATCATAAAAATAAAAAATATTTTTATTCCAACCTCATTGTGATAGAAATAGCTACGCAACCTTAGTCTTATCTATATTATAACAACATCACTATTCTCTTGTGACTCTTGCTGTTATTTTATTGTGAAGTCGTGTAAGTCATTTGTATTAATTTTCTGTAATTCATTGAATATGGATGTCAAGTCCTGATTTAAGAAGATTCAATTACTTGTGTAAGTTGACCATAAAACCCGCCGCAAGGCCGGATAAGTAATATTATATTAGAATACTTAAAAATGGATATAGTAGTTACTTATAAGATAAGCAAATTAGGTTATTACGTACAAAACACTTATAAAGTATATTTAAAATAACCTACCAACATATTCCTTAAAATATTACCTTTTATTTATTATTATTTTAAGTATAATTGTAATTCAATTATTATGTATAATTCAATGTTTCTTTGTCAAAAAGAACCTTTGAATTACAATTGGTTTTTGTGGGTCATGGTTAGATATTATGTTTTAACTGTGTAGTTTATTACGACTTGTCAACATCCATGTTTGAAAGAAGACACGTGCTCGTTCTTAATGACCCCTAGTAATGAAACTAAACTATGAGATTATATTTACTAGTAAATAACTACCAGTTTACTGATATTATTAGAAATATAGTACGACAGAAAAAGTTGATCACTTTGCAGGTAAAATAAAAGAAGTCTAAGATCGCCTTGAGAAGCATTAGTTATCAATCCAGTCCAAATGTGTGCGATCAAGTATCAAAATTGCAAATCCGAACGGGGGCACTCACGCTCGCATCAGAGCGAAATATCACACGTCGGTCGTAAACTTGTACTCGATTATAGCGATACGGACATTGCAAAAAAAAGCGGCCGTTAGCTGTACATGTGGTCAGTGGGGCGACCATGTCATTAGGCGGCTTGCGGACAGTTCACAGAATATTTTTTGTTCTTCCTCACTGGGCAGTATTTCTTTCCAGAATCTACTAACTAGTTTTTAAGTTACAAAATATTTTATAAGCAGGCTTAAAATGTATTGAAAAATGTATTAAAACACTGTTGTAATACATTATCATTTCATTTATATATTTTTGTTAAATTATATAAAATACGTACAGTACATTTTTTACATTATCCACTACGCAGATCTTTAAATTAAAATAACCATTTCTTGAAATAAGTGTTAAATATAGTAAAAGCCACATTGACACCTGAGTGTGACCAGTTCTTATTAATAAAATCTGAGGTATCCCAAAATCGCGGCTGATGCAATAGGGCCAGTTCCTTGCGAGATGCTTGTTTATCCTTTATAATATGGTGTGATGCAGAGAGAAATGATATTTAAAGCTTCTCGGCAAAAAGATCTAAATTCCCTATGCACTATTCTTTAAAGCGTTACTACATATACCTTATTAAACAACTTTCGAATGTTCACTTAAAAAGAACGAAATGTCACATTTATTATTAAAATGCAACGTTTAGACTAAAATTTGGTTGCGTTGAATATTTTAAGGAATGATCAATATAATCTGACAATATAATACGAATATACTTTTTCATTTATTTTAGTCAGGTGTCAATACATCTGACTCATAAAATAGATAAATCATCTAGTTTCATATATAATTTCAAAGGATATATAAAATGCAACCAAAGCCGATTGAAACTATATTTCAAACTTTTGATTATTTAATTGTTATTAAATTTATCTGCACTGTTTTACATAATTATTATCATTAATTGTGTAAGTATTTTTTTTATTTTAATTATATTGTTAATTATCATAAATTTATGCAAGTCAAAGAATTTACGTAAACTGTCTGACAACACCACAGACATATAATATAAAACATATTGCAACATGCTTTGAAGACAATGTATTTCATTGCGTTCATAACAGGATGCACATGCGCGCCTACACGTGTATTTATAATGGTGAATTACCATGACTTGCAAGTTATTGGCAGTTACGTATTATTTTTTAATTATATTTATTTACTTTTCTCATACATAATCCCTGTTACGACGATTTAAAAAACTTAGTAATTGAGATTTTTTGACTTTGGCTTTCGCAAAAATTAATATTAATAATTTTGTCACCTACACATTCACATTTCATTTAAAATAATATATTCAAGAATATTTATGCTAATAAGATTATCGACCTCAAACTATGTATGTAACTACTGTGTGGTCACTCTAGTTTACAACCGCGTTCCGTAAAATGAACCTTACATTATTGTCACAAGGTCCTAGATAAGTATTGAATTGTGACTCACGACGACCTATGTAATTGTTTATCTCTTCCGGTGTATAAGCTAAAGGAATCATAAATGCGAGAATTTTGGAAGCAAGACCAAAATTAAAGTTATTTTATTAAAATAATTATTAAAATATTTAGAAAAAAGAAAAAGAAAAATAAGTACTTTACAGAAATAGATGAAAATAAACTATATTAACTTACATGTTTGATGCTATAGTGCAGGATGCTCTCGACGTAGGTCGGTAACTGGTTGACCACGGTGAAGTACCCGAAGACGGAAGCCCCATGGGTGATGATAATGGCCCACACGGGTGCTGAAAGCAGCATTTGCTTCCAGGGCACTGGGCTGTGCTGTAGAAATAACGTAATAGTGTTTACTCATTATATAATATTTGTGGTACCGTACGTACTTCATGAAATTTAATAAGCGTTGCATGTAATAAGTAGTCTATATAGGTTCGTTACATAATTCATAAATCACGCATATTTAAAGATTTACTTATTAAATTCAAAATAATAGTAAATAAAAAAAATATTTACAAAAACCACAAGTTACATTACATAGTTGCATTAATTTTAGTGACACTAAAATTTGATTAGTTTCTTATTTTAGACAGGGTTGTGGCTAATTCTTTCATTTCTAAATCCGCGTAGCTAGCATTGGATAAGTTCGCGTATCTCTATCATAACTACACAATGTGCAAAACTTTATACTCATATACAGTTTCTTAAACAAAAATGTACAACAAACTAAGCCACAAGAGAGTTGTATTTAACTTTTATAACTGAACTTTGTTTTTTTTTAAAAAAAGTAAACTTTCTTTGTATGAGACTTATTAAAAAAGATATATATAATATAGCAAACTATTGAAATAGTTGGGTGAAACTAGTTAATTAACTAATAACTAATTCATCAGGATCAAGATAAAGGTATCTACCCATTACTTCGTTACATTAATTACTTCCTTTCTGTTTTGCACAACCTAGAATTAAATTTATTTTCATGCTTATTATTTGCTATAATATAAAGTTATGATCTCCATAGTTTCTATTCTTTACCAGAAAGCCTGAGGCCTAGTTTGAAACAATATTAATAATAATAATTGAATTCGTTTATATGTTTGGTTATGATTCTTTCTCACTCTAAACTGTAATTAACACAAGCTCTTAACGCTGACTTGGACAAATATTAAGATCGTATCTTTGACTTGAACTTGATAATAGGGGTGGGGGTGAGACTATTATTAATAAATTAATGCTTTCGGAGTGAAAGAATTGAAATGGTAAAATTATCATACAGTAAAATATAAGAACTCCTTCTGAAACCGAATCTCTTTTCGACCTGAGGTACTAATGAAACCTTTTTCATTTGACAGATCGATAAGCAAGCATTTTCTTCGTTACAAAATATCCGTAACGAAGAATACGTTTATATCTCATACGATATATACAATACGGTGTAATAGGCAAACACCGCATTATAGTAAGGATACCTAATGCCAACACTACGTTTTTTTTTTTTCAAGGAGGCCGTGACCTTGCATTTCGTAGGAATATTTACACTATGACCTTGACGTCGTGTCATTCTTAAAATCATGTTGACCCATTGTTTTTTCGAAAAACTTCATTATGATAATAATTAAACGGGTCCTTATTTATTTAAGTAACTTTAAATTGATTTTATTTCTTGCGTGCGCATACCTAATTTACATGAAAAAGTACCAAAATAATTGCGTGATACCCATATATTATGCAATTATTTTGGTACTTTTTATGTATTAATATATATAATATAATTACCGCTGCGTGTACGCGTGTACGCAGTGCATTGTAAGCAATCATAAACTCGAAACTAAGAGACCTCGTGGTTTCTTTACAAATGCAAGTGCTTTGGCAACTTTGCCAAGGTGAATATTGTGCCACTGCCAACCACAAGAAGTATTTGAATTCTGATTAATGTTTACGTAAATAGACCCTCGAGATAAAGGACTCAGGGAAAACATTTAAGAAATAATACATTTTATCTAAGACAAAGTTAAAGTATTTTAACTGCACTTTATACTTTCATGGTTGGTTTGTAGCATGTGTTATGGTTTCTTTCTTCTTAAATGCCCATGGAAGAAATATTTTAAGCATATCGTTCTAATAATACTAATCTAATATAAACGTCAATTGATTGAGAAAAGAAAAAAGAACCGCCGTCGTTTTTTAATGCAAATTTTGATTTTGTATATTTTTTTTTCCTGTTTAAAAATGTCACCAAGGTTTTACCGTCACATAAATTATTGGCCTTCGAAAGCTTGATTTTATGATTCATCGTATTCGGCAGCCGGAGGTCATGCTCTTACGCAAATGCGTGCGCAAAAACCTTCTAAATTGGGTTTGGCGGGAAATACTCTCCAATTTCGAAAAAAAATACTGTTGCAAAATCTTTTAAAGAAGCCAATGATATCTTTGAAAAAACAAACGTACGCATGCTATTGACTTCGAATAAGACTCGTTATGAACTGTCAGTTCAATAATTACTTGATAAATGTTCCACATCACTTTAATCACATGACTTTTCAGCTGTTAGCATATTATGAATAATAATACATTGAAGTCACTACTTACAAATATTCAAAGGTGTTTCTCTCACTCGTAATAATGCAAAACGAAAAAGACAAATGATTTTTTGTTTAAGCGTTCATGAGTAAGCACGATGAATAGGTAAGTAGATACAAATTCAAAGAAAATATTACCAGATTAAAATTAACATTGTTTCGTGATAATAACAATCATGCATGCAGGAGTCACGGTCGTTAAAATAAATTACGGACATCATTTTAATAAAGGAATGGTAACTATACCAAATATTTCTCACTTTTCAAATGTATGTAGAGGCAAAGTTAGCCTTTATGGTATAGATAGGAACAGAAGTATACTGTTGAGGAATCAAAATTATCTTATAAAATCCGTGGGGCAGATTGTAATGAAATTATTCCCTCTTTGACCTTTATGAGATAATTTTAATAGAGATAATATTTTTCATCATTAATTTTTTAGGTTCATAATTAAATACAGAACTAAAAAATAAAATAAATAAATTTTCATATCTTTATCTGTAAATCCATCAACGAAATGGCGGTGCCTATTTCGTCAAAAACTCGATGAGGCAAAGGTATACGTTTCATCTGTAGTCCGGAGCCAAAAATAAATGAAAAACTTCTACACGACATATAACAAATATTCGTATATTACATTACCCTTATATAATTAATATATATTGATGGGGATTATAGATTTTTATTTCTATATAAAAAAAAATATATAAATTCATTACCTCAGACATTAATGAGGTATTCATTGACTTCAACAAGTATTTGAACAACTGCCCAATTTGAATCGCAGATATTATGTGCATTATTTCTATGATATCTTCAACAACAACTTTATTATCGGTATTGTTAATTTTGAACGCCAACCGCAAAGCCACGAATTCTATAATTTTAAGTTTACTTTTAATAGCATTCACTTGTTATACTATATTCTCTCAAATTAAAATTGATAATCGCCTCGATTCTGTTGTGCACGAACTAAATTAAGTTCAGTACTACTCCATTATTACAAATCTACCAAAAAATAAACAGATGACCGGGGACGACATTTGGCATTTTAAAAATATTTCCTTAGTTTTACGCGCATCACAAAACAAGTAAAGGTGTATGGACCAGTTCAGTGTCAACTAATTTGACAATCCTAAAAGTCATTCTGTCTTTCATATACAATTGCCAAAATGCCAGCAGAATCGCCTATAATGACTTTGTGATTCGTCCGGTATGTTCAAATATAAACTATTTACTACTTAGCATCGCGGCCGCTGTAATTCTATAAATAAATATTTATTCAATGTGTCGTCTAAAATTTAAAACTACGCAATGTTTTGTATTTTGACAATATTAATTAAATCATTCTAGAATTTATCTATTATTGACGTCAAATCGTATTCCTGCCCGTACAGGACCTATGAATAAATTTTGTTTTAACAGCTGATAATTATAACCTGCAAATAATAAGCATAACTAATTGTTGTCAAAAAATATGTCTACCATACTGTGAAGTAATTTAACCAATTGAGTAGCTTATACTTACATTATATTTAAATAAATTATTAAGAAGTCTATATTTCTATCATATGGAAACCTTATCCCAAGAATTAGAAATACCATGGATATATTTACCATGCTCTATTAAGTACGTTACATAATCTATTACGTATAAATTCTCAATATGATATTATTAGCCATAAAATTATAAAATGCTACATCTCATGTGATCACCTGACCCTACAACTAGAATTGATTAAAATAAATAAGCAATCCACGTCATCAGATTGTGGGCAAATGAGAAAAACGGGAGGCCATTGGAATTTGAAACCTTCATTCTGGGCAAATAACGGTACGTGTAACGATTAAGTAACAGTTAACGTTGTAACTCAACATTTATTGTTGACCCATCCGAATCCAGCCATGGCGAAAGTTGCTTTATAATCGATCATAATGTTTGCTAATCAATTTACAAACTTTAAAATGGAATGGTACTCACTCCTTTGGAGTTGAGATCCTGCGGCAGCGCCTTCATCAGGTAGTTGCGTTCCGTCTCCGAGATGCGTGGGTGCTGCGCAGGAGTATCGTATACTACGGCGAACCACGCCACCGACCACATCATTCCGATTATACCTGTACAACCATGTAGAATGCTTAATTAAAAACGTAGAATGTCTTGAAAATAGTCTTTTATTTTACAGAGATAGCAAATTAATTATTGTAATCGATATACCGTAACAATAAATATTGAACAAAAACTATCTTTATCATAAAAAACAAGAGTACGGGGCGAAATATATTAGACCATTTACTCTTATGTTATCCCCGGACGATCAAATTTATGCGAGAGATTTTCAGAGCTATATTACAGTTTACGAAGAGATGAGAAGGTTCTATGGATCAACTAAGATCCTTAATGATGACCTATCATCAAGTATGTTTTATTACGTTTTAATGTTTTGCTTATATACAGGCTAATTTGAATATGCATAATTTGTTATGGATACTTCTTCAACCAGCAATTTCACGCACACTAGTATATGTTCATTAACATACCGAGAATACCGTAGACTTATTAGCGTATACTGTCCGTTATGTCTTACAAGGATCTGATTCATTCTTTACAAATAGATGAATAAGTAACTACACGGTATGAACGAAACTCTTAGTTGGTTCCGCTACCACAGAAATAGCATTGTGTTAATTATTATTATGCAAATTTTCTCGCATAACAAGCGGTCAGAAGGCCAAGGAAATGATCGTACACGTCATGATGTTTGCATGTATTCACAATTTTATTCGTGTATACAACTGTACCATTTATTGAAAGCAATAAAATTTAGTAACTTTTCTTGTATATTGCGACTAATTATCTCTTAGGCTTCATGACACATATTATAAACATAATGTTAAAAATTATTTAATTCCGTGTTTTATAATCGATAAGTTTAACTTATCGCACTTATATAGTAGGGTCTCATTGCACAGGCAAAATGAAATTTAAAAAATTAATTATTGCTACTTGTCAAGTTCGTGCATCCAGAATTCTGACAAAAATATCCCTTTCACTCTCCTTCAACTATGCTATATAACTTGTCGAGTACAATAGCGGCACTTCTGATAAAACGAATTACAGCAAGACACTTAAGCCAGCAAGCCCACGGCCTGGAGTACTCCCAATAGTGTCAAAATTGTTTGTGTACTTTCTCGGTTTCAGAGTTCTTTTACTTAAATTAATGTTGTTTTCTACAACCCTTGCAGATATGAATTTAAACTTACCAGTGAAGTAGAAAGCAGACTCCCAGCCGAAGTGAGCGATCAGAAAACCACAGATAGGCATAGTGATCGCTGCGCCCAGTGAAGAAGCTGAAATTAGATTGCTATTGATTACTTGGTATTAGTTACATGGTTACTTATAATAAGTGAGAGAAAAGATTATTCTAATCATGTAGTCAATTATAATAATATTATGATATAATGTCATACATCTCTAATACCTTCCGAATCTCGGGACTATTGAATGATTCTCTTTCAGTAAAAAGTTGGATGCCATGATTGTAACCGTATGCCAACTTCAGAACAAAGGAGGAACATTAAAAAGGCAACCTACCAGAAGTTGCATTTTTGGCGTATTATATTTAAATCTACATTCGTGGTCACGTGGCTGGTTCTTTTTTTTGACACATTTGATGACTAGATGTAACAATTGCTTAGAGATACTATTTGATATTTACCGGGAAAACCTAACTTTCTGGATGGACCAAGGCACTGAGACACAGCGCCTGTGTTTTCAAGTCATTTAAAGAACGAAACCTTACTCAACATAGTTCGGTTGCGATCATCTACGAAGCAGGCTGCCAAACGCATACGCGCAACGTGTCCCGGAACTTGGCACATGCACGTTATCTTGCAACCTGCGCTTGCGCCGTTCATGAACTTGGCAACGTTAAAACATATGGATCACATCACGCCTCGCGCTTATTACCAATAGATACAATAACTGATTTCATTATTTGAAATGCCGGTAATGTTTATATTTAACTAAATAGATAACACAAACGTGCGTATTCAGAGTATAAGAAGAATGCGACGAATAAGACTAGCCTGGAAGGTTAGTGATGATTGCTTTAAGATAATTTTAATTAGGCCATTAATTATTTATCTCAATATTAGGCCACAAAGACTACTTTTATTAAAAGTTATAGTCGTAAGACTTACTTACGATTGCAGAACTGTTTACTGGGCCATCATCGAACAAGTGTACCTTATTGGGCTTTAATTGACAATAAATAATTTACTGTCCCAGGTACATCAAACCTGACCTATTTGCACGATCACCTAGGGTTGCCAGAATTTTCAAATCATTCGGATATATATTACATTTAGAATATTTACACATTAGGAACATGCAAACATAAGTTCTTTCACTAGTAATTTTTACCACGAAACATCTGTAAATTTAATAGATACGCTTCTTGGAAACCTAAAATGGCCGTGACGTCTCATCAGCTATCAAATACACTAATAAATAAACCACACATAGATTTTTTAGCTGGTAAAGCTGTGTATCTATGTAACCATTTACTATTATAGCCACGGGACTATATATTCAACACGATGTCTAAAAACAACAGAATGATTCTCAGAAATTTTTTGTCGCATTACAAGCGGTAACTTCATGAATTTACTTGGATTTCTTAACATGATAATAACTAGAAGGAAACAAAGGATTGTAATACTTAGAATTTTTTTTATATATCATATTTTGCGCAGTAATTTTTTTTAACGAAAACGAGTCATTAGTTTCCTTGTAGAAAACGACAAGATTTTTTAAAGATTTAAAAAAGCAATAAATGTGCTGAGAATCTAATTACTTTTTTTTATCTTAACACTATATAGGATTTTACCACTTCGTAATCTGCTTACATAGCAAATTATATGTATGCTATGGTAGGTAAATTACCTGTTTACTAATTGAAGGTTTTTAGATGTATAGAATAAAATTACAATATTAATTAAATTAAAATTAAATATATAACATTGTTTGTCGACATATCCTTTTATATTGTGATTTTTTTATTATCTTATATAAGAAAGCTAGAAGTATAGACGGCATATCTGGTAACCCTAGATATGGTAGTCTTATTTGTCCATAGGAAAGTAACTAGCGCGTTTCAGGTCAACTCATTCACGTGACAAACAACTATAAATACGTATAGGTCCAATAATCACTAGAAAATTATTTATCTGGTGCTATACAAACGCTGTGGGAATTAAATTATATTTTATTTTTTGCACTAATATGTTCAATTATAATGTGACATTTTTACTATTCCCGGATTAAAATAAACTCATAAAAAAGTCTTTTGCTTTAAATTTAGTTCAACAACAATTCCATTATATTTATAACAGTAAATAAAATGTTATAACGATAAAAAAAAGTTTCCTCGATAATACCTAGACCTAATTTGGAAGAAGAAAACAGTTTCGAAGGGCATATGTAATTGACCTGACATGATGAATACAAAACAGTCCGTCGCCTTCTTAGTAAATTATTTAATAAATAAACCAATAAATTATAGAAAGTTAAAATTAAAAATATTTTTTTGATTTGCCGTAGATACATGAATTCAAAAGGGATTTCCCATATTTGACAATAACTTGCGCTATAACACTATTTTTATTGCAGCGTATTGCTAATAGAAACATTTTCATATTATGCAATATTAAAAATATACATATCAACCTCCATATAGGTAGACGATCGTTAATCATATGACATAACGGATAATAACGCTCAGTATCTATGGCTTCAAAAAGTGAAAGTACGACTGTAATATTGAACTAAACGACATCTAAATACATAAAACTTTAATGTGTCTTTCTTGTCTAATTTACTCTTGTGTGTTATATATAAAATAAAGGATATATAATAAACTCAAATACTTAAGTCTTGTAAAACAGTTCGTGTTCGTTCGTTTCATGCTCTACAATAAAACCAATAATGAGTGCATAGCGTTGAACTTTCGATCCCGTAATTTATATGCACGCAGTGAGCCGATTACATTCTATTCAATATTAATCAATCATTAAGTGACGAGCATTAAACAGGGCGACAGTAAAATACGTACACTACAAATATTTTTAGGGGCAAGATACTCTTGTAAATAAATATAATTTTTTAGTCATCATCTTAGTATTTCTCTAGAATGTTTTAAAAACGACAGTTACTTGACATTATGACTCAGTAAGGCGGTACGGGAAGCAGACCGGGAGCTGAATTTCGGCAATGTCAGTCCTACCGGACAGTGTCACACAGAAACCTTCGCGCCGCCACCGCCTCAGTGGTGGGGCTTTTGTGTTAAATTTTAGTAAGCATGTCTTAAAAGTGCTTGATATTTTAATAGTTACTAATATTACGAGCGAAAAACAACTTTATTGGGAAATCCTAAAATTAAAACGATTATTTATCACTGATATAAGTTTAATTTAGTTGGTGCACTTTCAATTTTAAAAGAATACTTTATTTTTAACTAGGTAAGTGAAGACAGAAATAATCAATAAATATTTATCACAAGAAAAGAGCTTTGTATACTGTAGCTCGATGGGTGACACCCGTGTGCCCGTCCTCATCGACCTAAATATAATTGAAAATCAAGTCTGCGTAAATACAAAATCCATTAATTTAATCTGCAACAATATTATTAATATATCTCACAAAAAGATATCAGTATTGGTACGACAGCATTGGTAGGAAATAACGACTGTTTTCAAAATATTATTGAGTATTAATTGTTAACATAAAAATAAATTAATACCTTTGTTAAAAAAAAAATCCGTAAGTCGGAAACAGCAATAAACACCAAACCAGAAATATTCTAGAACCTCTAATAGAGGTAATATTATACTGTCAATCTACAATTGGTGGAATTAAATGAAACCGAAGATAATTTAACCAATCAATTTAAATAATGGTTTTGATGTTGCCTATTTCAAACGAGTGGATGACAGCAAGCTTATTGGTTTATTATTATGAGACTTTTCTACTTTATCAAATTTATATATAAAAAAATGCTTTGCCTTCCATGTTCCCACCCGCAGAAATTCGCTATAAAGGCCACGTGACCACACGTCCTATACGAAAATAATACTACCTCATTTCTCGGAACTGGTTAACCGCAGTGCATAGCAACTGTTGCGCAAGGTTAAAACGCGCGGGCAAGTATTAACAGCCAATAAACGCACGCCATTGCTGTGACGTCACGAACCACGCCTGCGCGCGCCTCCATGAGCATCACCGCCGCCATTATTATTATCATCGCTTTCATGCACTAAGCTACGAGCACGAGATGTTGACGAAGCAGAGATAACAATTAAACTGTTTGTGAGCAAGCCCTCGTGACGTAGTAAACATGATTGTAGTTTGATGGCTCGCAAAAATAATGAAGAGGTTGGATTCAGGGTCGAGGCAACTATCGTTTAAGATATATTCGGCTGTTTGACCCAATAATAAAAACTTTGCAAAACACGACGTCAATGAAGTACTATCTGGATATTTGTTTATGTTCAATAGTGGTTCAATTTATTCTAATTAAAGTCCAAGCAATAAATCACCAATTTAAGTGACCAAATAATAAAAATATGACGACATCACATAATTGGTAACCAATATAATAAGTTCACTCACCCATCATGTTGGACATGAATTTAGATCTATCCATGGGAGGAATCCATTTCGAAGCCATTGGAAGTATGGCTGGCCATGTTGCACCCAGCAGAAATCCGAGGACCACTCTAACAGCAACAACCCATCCAAATCCCAGAGCTGCTGAAGCCGGTGTGAGAAGAGTAAGGACGCTGGCTAGTAGAGTACTGTAGCCAAATACTCTCCTAGACAATAAAAAAAACAGTTGGTTATATTTTGACTAAAAATGTGATAGAATAAAAAACTTGTGTGACTTTTTAACTACATTATTTTTAAAAAGTAAAAAGGCTTGCAGAATATGCACATCATCATCGCTTACATTTATTATAAAAACTATCATTTTCAGAATGATTTCGGGCGGTTCTCCCAAATGATAAACTTTTTAGAAATCCACTCCTGTGCATGCAACCGAGCGATTGGGGGTTGTTCCATATAATTCATTTTAAAACGATACTTGCACTCGATCACACTGGTATGCAAACCTAAATAACATTCTTAATTAGGATAGAGATTTGTACACATAGATGAAGGTTAACATTTATTTAATGAAAAATAAAAATGACTTTTTTGAATAAGTTTTTAGAATGTGAAAAAACTAAAATGAAATTTTTTAGAAAAACTAGAGACAAGAACCAAAATGGGATATTATTACCCTCCTTACTATTGGTATCTAGAAAATTTGGCCGTCGATTGTTAGTTATGCAAATCACTACAGAAAAAGAACCACTTAAAAATTTGCAGTTCCCGAAAATGAATTGTACCTTCGAAAATAAAAACAAATTATCGGAACGTCCGATGTGTATAGCTCTGTGTTAAATTTATCTCCAGGAAAAATTTATTGCATTGTCAGCCTTTTATAATGTTTTTGTAAGGTCAATGACTTATAACGTGTTCGCCATAAAATAAGAATTGCCTGGTCACTTTTTAAACGTTCAACCAACAATCCAGAGTTAAATGAAACTTTTGGAATGTTGGAATCAGATAACTTTGTTTTGGACCCCCTTGATAGGACAACGTTTCAATTCAAAATAAAAAGAGTTCCTGACAGCTGTTTTGACGGTTCTTAAGCATACGTCATAAACATTGTAATCGTCAAAGGGTACATATTAAAAGTATTTGAAAAAAATCAAATAACATTGGCCTTAGTATTTTACTCACCTAGCGCCAATAACTTCTGCAAGTCTGCCACCTGGAAGTTCTGTGAGCACATATCCCCAGAAGAAACAGCCAAGTAGGAGATTCTTCTGTTTCGTATCCCAGTAGTAACGGGTTTGTTCTATGTGCTCTGGGTGCTATAAATAAAATATTTTTATAGTAAACTCAAAATACGAATAAAAAAATTATTGCTTAAATAATTTTATACCTCTGTAACGTTTAATATGTGGGATGTGGCGTTTAAGACACTCGTTGTGTTGACTTTGTCATCGTATATCATCTCCACAATGGCGATCGTAAGGTTTACTCGCAGGGCATAATTGAGCATGAAGCCCAGGAGTACCATAATATTCAGCACTTGCACACATGTTAAACAACCTGTAACAAAATTAAACTGTTAATTATTGCTTATTATTTAGCAACAATCACATTGACTGTACTGTATTAAAGAGTATACAAATATATGGATAATGTATAGATCATTGTAGTGTTAAACATCTACACGGTAATGAACAGAGGAATCTCAATAAATGATGTACTTTAAATATTAATGATGGGAAATGTATATGCTTATAAACAACTAGGACCGGTACTTCAGGGTGACGTTTTTGAAAATGGTATGAACGCAGTTCTATTAATTTCAAAAATTTATTCTGATAAGTACATTTTCATATTAGTATATATTACCGGGAACTTTGAGACAAATCAAATTTAATTGGGTCTTGATTGCATTGCTGACAGGTTAAATTCTTTCTGTCTTGTGGCTTTTAGTACTTAATAATGTAATGATATACATGAAAACAAATTAAAAAATATTTCTGTTTTGTTTTATAAAAATACAATCGAAACATAATGCATTAAGAAAGATAATGATAAAATAACTCCAGAGTTATATTCTTATATTTTCCGGTTCATATAAATTCCATCATAATACGAGGTGAGGTGCAACTGTTTGTAAAACCTACTTATTATTATTACCTAGAACGAGTTGAGCAATGTTATACTAGCGTCCGCCCGCGGCTGCGCCCGCGTTTAGTTAGATATATGTTGTATATCATATAATCTTCCCCGATAATTGGACCAACCAACCATCAACAACCATCAACATCCATCAACTATGAACCTACAACTATCCTACAACCTTACAAACTTCGTCTTTATAATTTTTGTAACCTTTGACGTTTTTATAGTAATTTTTCGTCAACTAGTATTTATAATTTAAATTAGAGAGCACTATGAACTCGAAAAGATAATTCAAAAATAAAAAATAATAATTTAAACTAAAATGTCCCCAGTTTTAAAGAGCGTAAAGCTCATTGTCACCGTATTCTACGGCTGCAAATTGATTCACACGCAGTTCAGGTTGTTTGATAGTTCAAATTGTGTTATTGTAATGTGACCAAAGTCAAGTATTTCGTCAACAGAGACCACTGGTAATGTTTCACCGGCGAACTACAACACACAATGTTATAAATAGTGCGGGTGAGGGAAACGAAATTTTTTTGTTTGTAAACTGCTAATACGTTATAACGTCATAAAAGTGGATACACCTATTTTAATTTTCTAAATTGGAATTCAATCAATTTGGATGCGTGTGAATTACTACTGAAATTAATTGCTGCCTAACGTTAACACTGAAGGGAAGGTCAAGAAACATTAAACGAATACTAAAGATATTTGTGTTATAAATAGAAAAGTATGCAAACTTTAAATATTAATATTTTATAAAAATAAAATAGTTGTTTTGGCAAACATACGCAACGATTGATCATCCAACCGACCCGGGTTTCATGTCACAATTTGCAGATAACTCAACCTTATTCTTAGTTTGAACTATGCGTTCAAGTAGGTACACCACTATGATCATCGAGTAGGCATCCTACATATTTTATGATTATCCCACTTATGCTGGATTTCAGTAATCTATCTACAGATGATTTTGTTCACGAGGCTTAGAAGTTTAACATATAATAAATGTGAAATATGTCAAAATTCAACGTCTCGTAAACCACGTGACGATTTATATATTCAAACCCAGCATTTGTTAAGTAAGGGTTAGCACTTGATATACAGTGTCAACATCAAATCACCTCACATAAATTTTTCGCCTATACTTATAGGAACAATATCAATGCCTATTAATTTTTGATATAAATATATTACCCTACCTTTAACAGAAATAAACAAACTTTCAAGGGTAAAATATTTGTAAATAATTGTAATTAAACAAATGGAGCACGCTTTTGACATGGTTTACGACTGGTTCGTTGAATTGTTACTATCACCATAACACGGTCATCAATATTCTCGTTACGCAAAGTTTGCTGGTCCCGCCATCGACCTACGAATTTGAATATGTGATACAAGGCCGCTTTGCGTTCGTCGAACTGCAAATTGATCGCGAAAATTAAACAAATTACAGAACCGTATTAAAACACAGAAAATGCCATTTTTCTAAACCTTCAAGAAAGTCAAGGTCATCATTAACTTATTGGAATCCTTGTCTATAGGCATAGCTGTCTTGAAAAACTATTATAACCACCAAAACCATTAGCTGCGGTAAAGACGACTGCTGCTTGAGAGGTGGTTACTCTGTCTCCCTCACCAACAATGCAAGATCGCAAGATAGTATTATTAATATTCATAATATTCAAAAAAGCATTTTAACTTTAAAAAAACATTTATTCTGAAAACGTTCTGCTTTTAAACAAACATCATATTATGTCGGTATTTCTTGTCTTAAATATTTAATGACATCATGATGTATTATATTTTCACTATCATATCATGACATATACCTACCATGTATTCATATTGTTTTTTATTTTAAACCAATAACATGTTGACATTCTTCCAAGCATTTTTTAAAATACAGTTTATTTATCTGAGATTACGAAAAAAAACTACACAACTACTTCAAATTTTTCTTAAATAACAAAAATATAAAAAATTTGGCACCACTTTACTCTTGTGATGAATAAAAATACGCTTGCTACTCTTAGTACGCAATTTTCTGTCAACACTTGAACAAATTAAGATCGTAGTGTCAACAATAATTAGTTCAGCTTAAAGACACATTTTACTAAGAATTATTTTTCTATACTTAACTTAACACTTGAAAAACGTTTAAGAAAAAATATTTCTTTTAGCAGTTTACTAAGAATTCTGTCTGTAGCAGCACAAGTACCCTGATCTACTCGTAATATAACTTGTATTAAATATGTATAATTATAAGATTTGTTATCTCATGGTAGTCGTCATAGTTTCATTTAAGATCTCATAGTGAAGTCTCATACGTACCAGTTCTCAATTCGATCGAAAGATAAAAATATTGAATACTACAAATTCAGTCAATTAATAGTCTTTTGTTCGATTTTGTATTGTTTTTCGAATATACAGAAGCGTTAACTCAAATGTGTTATTTGACAAAGAGCAACGGTATTGTTACTTGTTAGTGTAAAGAGGATTTACATAAACAACAGAGAATTAACATTATTTAACATTAACACGATGATGACACTGTCATACGTCAACGCTTGGGGCTGCGACGCGCGACTAAATCATAATTGGCTAATTAATCTATTTCAACGTGTCATTTTCGGAGCTCATATAACATATTACTTTTAACTTAAACATCATTGATATTGAATGTTGGTACTTTTTTATAGGCTAAAAGCAGTATACCAAATCAACTGATACAACCATAGGAATCAACGCAACGTAATGGACAGGTTCGATTCACCAAATAGATCGACATCGTGAGCTCAATATCAAACTCGTATTTTTAAATATTCATAAAAAGCCATTAATGTTCAGATTCCAATAAGGTATATTTTTGCACACCCAAATGTTATAAATGTAGCAATGGTAGCAAATCATCATCCTCACCTTAATCGGCTTGTTAATGTGATTTACTTTGCCTTATTCAATGCACCTACGCAATGTTTACTGCGTAGTTAATCTATTTCTAGTACTTGACTTTCACTACATAGTTAATATTTTACATTAGCAACATTAAAATGATCAAGAAGTTTTCAAGACTTTCAATCTTGGTATTAAAGTTATCGTTGGCATAGTGTCTAATTACAGTATATAATTTTTTTTTTAAATTCGAGGTTTCACCGACAAATTAACTTAATTCGAATAAGTGATTAAATACTATCAAGTAAATGTCTACTTTCCATACCCAACTTATAGAATGAAAGCCTACAGTACTTATAATAGAACACTTAATTTTTAAAGTAATAATTTTGTAAAGACAAAGATGATTCATCACGAAAGCTGTTTCATGGACGAGACACCTTGCCAAAATTCTTCCTAGAGAAGCTCATGTTTATATGCTCAGTGGAGAAGCTCTTAGGTCATCGACATCAGATGGTATTGAAAATAGGTACCTATATTTAATTATTACCAATTATACATATAGAGTTAATGATTGACACGAGTTATCGGGGTAATTACCAAATTTTTTTCCATATATTGATTATAATTTCCATATGAAGCTTATTTAGTATCTCCTTACAAATTGCATCGTTAATTTAACAATACAATGTTATTATCCGGCAAGTTAACAACGTTTAAGCTAATCATTTACTTCTAAAACTTTGTAAAACTCACACGTTCCATGGCCTTTTCAATCACTGATCACTGTTAAAACTTAAAACTGTAACTTAAGTACTTACATATAAAAGTGTGGTATATATGTTTCCTGTTATAACGATTTAAAAGAACTTAGTAAATGTGTCTATTTAAATAAAGATATTTTTACTTTGACTTTGACTTTAATATATATATATTGTACGTAAGTAATCAACAATGGGAAATAAATAATCACATAATCAAAAGACCGACTTTTAAGCTAAAAGTTATCCAATTCAGTTGCTTGTCTGTCATTGATTAATACCTGTTTAGCTTTAGAAAAAGACATAAAACACGTGCCTTTAAAATTTGAAGGTCGTCCTCGATTTTCCTGGAATCTCATTTTAAAATCCTGACTTGGTGATAACAGTACCACCTCAGGGGAACCGACCGAATAACAAAAGAAATTTGAAGATCGGTTCACAATTGACAAAGAAATTGCATAGAAAACATACAAAAAAAACAGTCGAATTGAAAACCTCCTTCTACTTTGTAGTCGGTTGAAAAACAATTTATAAATAGTTTTAACGTACTTTAGAAACATATTCATGAATACAGCTCTAACGATTGTTCATTTCAGTATTTACCGAAGACATAATTGATAGTAAACTTTGTATACTTTGCAGTACACTTTGTATTTTACCTTTACAATACAAAACAAATATTCTTTATAGAATACAAATTATTTTAATGCAACAAAAGAAAATTAAAACATGTAACTAAAGGCGACTTAATTGCTACTTAGCAGTACACAGACGCGACTAAATTAATGTGCGTTAATTTCAAAGAAGAGTTGAAGGTCCAATGTATATTATAAAGGCATTTTTTAATTTTAAGCAACCTAAACCTAACTTTATATTCGGATCACATACCTACATTTTTCTTTCTTCGATAATCACAGTTTGTTAGTAAATCCTTATCTACCATTCACCAAACCCGAAAACGAGTAAGAGTGTTTTATGTTATCAATATAACGTATCAATGTAAGCGATAACAAACAAATTTTATGTGGTATCTTGATATCTTAATAGCGTCTACTTATATATAGCCAAAAGCTCCTACCGACGGCTTTTATTCACTTGAAAAGTGATATATGTTCGAGTATTAGCTAAATTTGTTACTAAAATGCATTTTGACTGATAAGCTTTTTTAGTTTATTTCGCAGACAAACTAATTACGAAATTTTCACTTTTTTTTTCTATTTTCAATTATGTTCTCGGTCATTATGAAACAATAAAACTTTTTTATGCTCATACTATCTAGTCCGAAGTAATCATCAATAGACTTGAACCATGGACCCCAGGCCGAGTAGCCTGCAGTTAGTGGTACTGACCCCTCGACCTGACTGTTATCAAATAGCTGAAGAAGAATAGAAGAAAGTACGTAATTTATCATTTATGAAAGAGAATATGTACCTTCATTAATCCGTGCGTATTTGAAATACAGACTGAATAGTTCAATGCTGTAATACTTCCTGGGCTATAAGTAAATATACCATACCATAGAGGATATTGTAAGAGATTCTATGTCGATAAGGGTCCTTAGGACCTTAGACGCTGTGTTTTCAGTTCTGTGGTTTATTGACCACAGAACTGAAAAAAGACACTTATTTACATAACTGACAAATGACATGTTGACCAATAGATATACAAGCAATGCTGATTTATTTCGATCCCGTAATAAATATAATTCTGTGTTTTCCTCAATTGATTTGTTTAAAACCTCTGTAGCTGTAGTGTTCAGAAACGACTTGAAGGATATTTTACGTTTAATTTTTAAACAGTTATAATGTGTTCAAAATGTTTTTGTAAAATATTATGAATGCTATTTGCTTCTTTAAATTAATAATATAAATAAAGTATTGTACATTTTACACGATGGCATTAAGTACCTATACTTAACAAAGAAACATTCCGCAATCGTTATGCAGTACTAATGCGTCAGTCAACATTGATACTGGAGTCGCCTAACCCAGCACCAGCTTACAGCCATAAAGAGCCATCCCGTTAGCTTACTTAATAAACTTAGGCGAACAACCCACTGAAGCGTTTAGATGCCTGATGCCTAACGGCTTATTACGTAGTTTCAATGGTTTTTACATATGTAGTTCATATTGTCTTTCCATGCAGATGCTGCGCGGTTAGCCGTGAGTGGGTTTCGTTTGGACCATTCGGGTACGGAATTTTACAAATGACTGGTAGTATGTATTTACTAAATATGGGAAACCTATACAGGCGTAGTAATCGATAACGTATCGATTACTACGTATTAAGGTCATGTTATTAATGTCATGTGCTTTCATATAAAGCCTAGAAAATATTTTCACACCGTATGAGAGTACAGTAATACTTAATGTTGTATCTTATGAATGAAGAAGCAAACAAAGATGCTGGAAAAGAAATTAACTGTCCATTACATGTTATTTATTTGCAACAAACTTGCTATAAAAGTTTTTATAACATAGGACTGTTTTGAATCATTTCTTGTACACGGTTCAATACAGTGACGTATCAGACACACCCACTTTTGTTTACGTATGGCAGGTTTGTAGGCCTTTCTATTGCATCAATATTAGTGATTCGTAACTTCGATGATAAATGCTATCGAAGTATATTATAATTGACACGAATTTTCATAAAACCTCACGTATTCAATGATAAGACAGTCCCTTTTCCAGTGATACCATTTATGTCTGAATTACGAAGACACTATTTTTTACGGAATGCTACACCTACGTGCTAAAGCAACAAGAGTTGTAAAATTTCGCAAATTTTCGTTCCACTCACTATCAGCACAGTGTAGATGCTTCAAAATTAAATCTTATAACAATAATGACTGTAAGACCACATTTGATCTGTCTCGACTGCCTGAAGGTCAATGATGCACGGTGTTGGTTTTCTGGTCAACTGTAAAGAATATTCTAGAATCTGCAATAAATATCTGGAGCTGCAGATAGCGGAAATCAACAATATGTTGAGTTGGGGATAGGGTTTTTTCATACTCCGCCTTGCTAGCTACTTACTTCTTTAGTCTGCCGCTAAAACAATGATACTAACAGCATTGCTATCTTCCGGCAGTTAGAGGTAAGTCCTTAGAAGGTAAGTTAGAGTAAGTTCCTCTATGATTAAGGAATCCAGGTGTAGCTCGCATCCATCTTCACCTACCATCAGGTATGATGTAGACTACTACGTAACCCGTTAAAAATTTGAAAAGCTAAATCTTTAACTGATATACTACAACCTATACAGAGGTCCTTATGTCAGGCAAGGGGCGTTTGAGAGAAGCACCTACTCACGAGCTTAATGAACAGTGTTAATCAACTGTATCGTTATAAACGCAATAAGTTAGCAGTAATTGAAAACAGTTACCGATTTTTTTTATTTACCTTCACACCTACTCATAACCAAGGAAATAAATACATACTACGTTGCGTGTGTGGCCAATGCTAACCACTTTATAATTGACAGTTCTCATACTGATATTACTAAGACGTGTTTCAGACCAGTCTGTGGGAGTTACTTTCCCTCGAGGACTGAGGTGAATAGGAATCAAGCTGTAAGCTGACAACTGCGTGGGAATGAATGGATTTGCCTGTCATGGCATTCCTAGTTTGATATTAAAACGATTTGCAGCACTATAAATGCCAACAGTACCGAAAGGTCATAAATTTATTAATATATATTGGCGCTAAAAGTGAGTTTCGTACTATCAAGTAAGTATATTTTAATTAGTAAAAATATGAATTATGAAATCTGTAACCTATATACAAATAGTGAACCTTTCGTTCTTTTTTCAATATACAATTTTTATTTCAAACAAGCGGCCCGCCTAAGCTGCCCCCGGGGTATGTATATATATATATATATGTATACACATATTATTAGTAAAAAGAAGGGGGTGTTTTATAATATGTAGTTTTTAAGTAATTTTTGGCTGTGTTTTTAAATTTTTTTTCATAAAAATCACAATCAAAACAATTCCTGAATGCCTGGAACATTATGATGTATTGTGTCTCGCATTCTTGGAAACATTATAAATGATTTTTTAGGGTTCTTAAAAGTATGTGCTAAACATCTTACTTGTAACAATAACGTACTAACTTCCCTTTAAAGTAATGTTACTGACATTGTATGTATGTAGTAAGTACTCTTTAATATATGTATATAAATAATACAATAGATATACAGAATATTGTTTCAATATTGATTTGAGAAAGTAATATTATTTTTAAATTATTATGAATCAAAATAGAATGATTAATTCATAAATTTCAGGGTCTTTTTAAAAATAACCTAATCGAATTTAGAAATAATTAAGCGCGATTAGTTTATTTATTTACATGGAAATAAGTAAGTTATGAACGTCATTAAAGTAATTAAATCAGAGAGGAACAAGAAAATTGAAGGTTATTGTTGTTATTGTAGCAAGAATAACTAGATTGTATGTAGCCTACAGACGAAACCGAAGTTGACTTATGTTTTTCTCAATCAAGACGAATCTCAAAGAAGAAACCTTCACTTTAGAGTGATCATCTCGGTAGAGAATAAAAATCAAGAATAGCATTGTGTTCTTTGACATACCTATGTTTTCAACGGAGACTCAACGTCGCGCAATCGTATCTATTTTCAACCAAAATAAAAGACGCCGAGGCTGTCTGGCCACTTACACGCTTAATGCATGTAAGTGGACAGCCATCAATTTAGTCAGCGCAGACCGACAGAATTGCGAAGACACTCCTCGCGTGTTTTCCAACATGCATGGTCTGCACCAAGTAATGGAACGTATATATCATGCATGCATGCAATAAGACATGAGGCGTTTTATCAATCGTAGAAAAATGTTTAACGATTGTCTTTATATTCTAAAGTTAAAAAAATCGCCGCCACCGCTACTCCGTTGGTCTGCGCTGAATCGAATACCGAATGACCACTCAACTAACGAAACAAATTCATCAAATTCTGAATCTGCACCGAACGACCGGAAAGCTACATTATACGCAGAAGCAAGAGTTTATTTTCACAATGGCGGTATGCCAAGATCGGGAGAATAGAACGCAGTTGCAACCCACGAGACGTAAGGTTACTCAGAGAACTAACGTCACCTATCGCCAAGTGCTAAAGCTTCCTGTCGTGTGACAACAACACACCGACTGACGCAAATTTACATCTTACCCTCATCGTGCACTATATTGTACTTTACGACCTACAATTAATCTATCTATCTTATCATTATTTACTTTCACTAACGCTGCAAAACTTCAAGCAACATTCAGGAGGAAAAGGAATAAGTTTCTTCTGTTCATCTAATTTCGCAACAGATTCAAATTCATTAGGTATCGTATAAAAAAATCGCAATACTTCATAGGTATTATGATTTGTTATAATTAATAAGAGATTCCCACTTTATCACATTTCACTACACAACCGTTTAGGACGCAGACGTCTTTTTCTATTTAAAATCAATGCAGAAAAACCACATGAAAATTACAATCCAAGATACTCTAAGAATTTTTAAATAGCTATGCTAAAATGAATCTGAATATGATAATTGTACGACAACTGCGCATTGGCAGCCGATATACCGGCTTATCTAGGAGCAAGCTTATTATTGAGAATGAAACTCTCAGTCTGCTTGGTGAGCGTATATCTTTTAAACTGATAGAAAACAAAATGTATATATCAAAAACAATATAAAAATACAAATATGGAATTATACAAAAACTAGCCAGTCCTCAACATTTATAATTTTATTACACTATACTATAGTAACCTGCGCTCTGGTAAAACCCTGCTTTGTTATTAACTGACAAAAGTAAATTAAATTGATGCATATCTAACCAATTAGATGGTTCATTCGCAAAAACAGGTTCAGCGAACGAGCCGACCGGGGCGTCAACGAGCATCCAAAACTTACCTGTAAAGTTTCTCGGAAAAGACTTCTCGGTTTTGGCCATGCCTTTGAAATGACTCGAGGAACTGAAAAAGAAAAAATAATTTGTAACGTGAACAATATACAAAATAAAAATTGTCATGCAATCTTTTTAGAAAAATAATCAGGATTTTCGTTTATACTTTAAGCATGTATTATTGACGTTTTAGATACATTTGTACAATCATTTGCCAAATAGGTGGCTGTAACGTAGTGCTAAGTATATAGATCCGTAACATACAAACAAACTATATCCGTGTGACGTAAATTGTTATTTGGTTTTTTTCTTAACTGGGTAGCGTTTGGCACTCATCTCACGTAATGGTAAGGGAAAATAAAGCCGAAGATGGAAGCGACCACGGGATTCATCAAACAGAGGAACTGGCAATCTTACCTCCAACTACCAGTAGCTAGCCAGGCAAACTTAGAAAAAGCCCCAATCCGAGCTTGGGATACCCCCAATGGGGATTGAACCCCGGACCTCCAGATCTGAAGTAGGTGGTCTTAGCCACTAGAACACAGTTCTTGTTACACAAATCACTCAGCCATGAGCAGTCAATCCCTAAATTTAAACAACCTCTACAATGGACTGTGATGGAGTATGACATTGTTATAAATCTGTGAGATTAGGGTTACCTTACCAAATATACAGAAATAAAAATAGATCAATCCATCGAATTTTACTCGTTTATTAATATCTAAAATTACGTGAAATGATAAATAATGAAATTTTCATGTGCGTAGGTTTATTTAATGCTCCCAGGTTCTTTTTAAAAAGTTATCCTGTCCAACTTATTCTCTGAATCAATCAAAGTTAATTATTATAATACCGATTTTGAAAATCCGGATTCAGATGATTATATTAAAAAATATCACGGTAACCTCAAATTGTTTCTATTTGTGCAGTGTGTTGTGTCAAACTCATATTTGGTCTACTTGTCAAATATTCGACATGACCTCCAAATTAGTTGAATGCTAATTGACTTTTTGCTAGTCTCCAATCGGTGATATGCCAGCAATCGCAGTCTTATTGGAGACAGAATTAAGCATGTCCCTATTTAACGCCCGACTACTTCGACAGTTGAGAAAGTGATACTGGTAATACCGACAACATCAGTCGATAACTTGATATAGATTGACAGCTCCACTTACTTTTTTCAAACGTGAACATCAATAAATTTAATTACTTGAACTAAATAATCTTGTGTACATGTGAAAGCACCCATCGCCCTGCCAAGTATACCAGACATTTTTTATGCATAATATTAATTATGGTGTCAGCATTGTAAAAAGGACCGTTAAACGTGGTCGGAACGATTTGCGAGCATGGCGCCACCCGGTAACGGATCATGACGCCTTTTACAGATGCCAAGACTAATTATTCTCCAATGAGAAGCCACTTTGGCTGACGTTAAGGTATAAGATTAAAATGTAATGATTTTATTTAGGGAAAAATGATCAAAAATTACGTTAAGCAAAGATACATCGTGAACTTTGTGTGGCTCGGTCGACATGGATGCCGGTACCGAATATCTACATACGAAGAGGGAGAGGGATAGGGATACTTACGCAAATACTAAGTACTTCTCAAATTTATAATGTAAGGAAAAAGACAACAGCGAACGCGTGTCTAAATAAGAACATAATCGACAATTTTAAATAATATTTAGTAGGCATTTTGATAATAATAATGAATTTAATTGGATTGTTATTGTTCTTTAGCTTTAAAAAGGATTGAAAAACTTTTACTTTTGAGAAAAAAATTACACATGTTTCGGCTTTTTTATATTTGAAAACAAAAACATCAATGGAAAATAAAATAGGATTACTTAAGTATCCAAATATAGTAGTATAAAAATACAGAATATTTGCTTGGTTATGGTCTATCTTAACAATGATTATTTATATATTAATGAGTTAATAATTGAATCAAAACTTTTGAAAACCATTTATGTCATGTTCTAACGGTCGGTTTTTCTTTCTTCATTTAGCTTTATATGTATATGAAGAAAAGGCAATCTTTCTTAGGGAAAAATTGGATTGAAAATTCGCAATTTTGTAGGATTAATTAATTAAGTTACAAAGTATTTAACTTTTGTATTTTTGTAAATGCAGAATACAGAACTTAAGTAGGGTTACTTAGTAGGCTTCTATAAGTAGAGAGATAGAAATAATTAAACCTAGACAATGTAAAGCATGGTATTGTTGATATGATATTAAATAAGAGCAGAAGTACTTCTACTAGGAATGAAGTTTCAATCAATCATCAAATTATTACATCTTCAATGAATGATCATTGAAGCTGTTAGAAAGATAGTTATTCAATCGTCACAAATATTTAAAATAGACTTTGCAAGTCGCAATTTTAGAAACTTTTCACTGTTTACAAATACATTAAAAACTATTTTGAGACCAACAAAAAATAACAATTGCAAAATCTTGCGAACTAAGGTGTTATATCAGCGCCTGTCTGGGCAACGGACTTATTATTTACTCTGGCTTAGCATTAGCAGACACGCCCGCAGTTTTCGCATGGCATGTCTTGCTAAAACATCGCGAAATTTCTCTCCGTCTATTTCAGTGGATATTCAAGGTTGACATGCACGTCACTATGTCCACATCGATTTGCTAAATTTAACGTACATTTCAAACAACTTGGTACGTACATATAGAATTAGTAAATAAATAAAGTAACCTATATAGTATTAGTTTTAGTTCAGTACCCTATGGGCGTCCCACGGCACTTCCTACATAACGACAGATTATAAAACAAGTCTCACTTATACCACATAAATGTAACTTTTGAACTGTAGTTAAAACACATATCTACACGAACGCGACACTAATAACACTAGATGGTTCGTAGATGGAGCGTCGAACAACAGTTTGGACTTTGACGGTCAATTATGTCAAATTGACGTGAAATTCGTGAAACGTAATGTAGAGAACTACCACTTCACAATATTATTACTAGTACCTATAATAATAATTTAATCCTCACCATAATCAAACACTAAGCAAGTAACATGGCTTGTAGCAAAAGGATGATACCTGAATATATAGAACATATATATAGAACTGATATGTATAGAATATGATATAGAACATGATAGTATAGAATATACCCTGTATCACAGGTTATCAACCCTCTAAGATGGAAGTATAATATGTGACAAATTTATGCAACATACCGAAAATAATACCTATATTCATATTTAAATTTAGTCACTGAGGTTTAAAGATTTAGCCCTGCTACATATATGTACCGTACGTAAGTACAAAAAATTGCCATTGACCCATTGTGTGTGCGAGTGTGTGCATGGGTGTGTTTTTTTATTTCTAGTGGTGAGCAGATTTTCAGTAGAAATATAGTTCTGTCCACGCAGTTTAGTTTGGATGAAGATTTTGAGTCTATTTTTGACATCAAAGGAATGGTTATATCAACTCTAACTCGCTCGTAAATAATGTTGTCTAATCCCTATAAATCCCATGTTGGTCCTAGCGGAAAAGTAAAATAGCGACCAAAAGATGGCTTCCAATGCCGAGTCTATAAATGTAAAAAAAGTTGTTGGCGTTCAATGCGTTGAACAGGATCTTATATTGTCAAAAATACCTACAAAATAAACACTTTTTTCATGAAATTTGTTAACACTATTGCTGTATTAAATAAGGTACTTATTAAAGAAATCTAATTTACAACCATTCAAAAACTAGGTAGTTAAACAATCGCTGTGGCGGAAACGCTCGCGCCCGGGGAAGTGTTCTAAAGAATGCCAACTAAGCTAGTTTTTTTACATTGAATACCTGTCGCCAAACAATAATGCTACGGTCACAATACGAGGAAAAAGATCTACACGACTTCTCGACCTGTTTAGGAAGATACTGCTTTTTAAATCGTTTCTAGTCAAAAATACTACACAGTAGCAAAAGAAGGTAACGCCACGCAACGAAGGTAATATTATAATGTATAGTAATAATATTACAGAAACCTATGAGGGTGAATCAACAAAAATATTCTCTCCAATCCAATCTCTGGAGGTTGTAAGACATGAACTGAATTGAAATATCTAAAGACTGGCTTAAAAAAGTAACAAAATCTTACTCCTGTATGATCAAATGATTATTTCATGTCAATATAATATTGGTACGTACTTGTTATGATTAGATAGTTTAGGTATTACACATACAGGGTACATTCAAAATTACGCTCATAAACACTTAGTAGTTTTAGATTTGGAATGCACCTTTAGATAGGTTAGTATAATAACAATTTACCTACTAAAACAGAGCGCAGTAATCGAGTATAAATGGATACAAAAATTTGGCATGGCATGACTGACCAATCCCAAAAAACAATGGGCGTCGACTAGGAACCTACGTGCTGACAATAAGCTAGCTGCTATATAAACCTTTAATGCTTTGTTTAAAGTATTTATATGTGCTCATTTGAACAACAGTGTCAACTTGAGGATCTATCCTAAAGTACTAAAATTATAGTATAATAAATATAAAATGAATAATAACCTGCACAAAAACATTTCAGTTACCCTGTTTTGAATTGCCTTCCTTTCATTGTGTGTTAGTAGTAGTTAGTAGGTAGTAGTAATTATGCATGCTCACTAGTAGCGGGAAAATGACGCTCAGTACCTAATAAAGATCATGTGGCAGAATGGACCTGACTAAAAGTCTGTAGTCTGAGAAGATCCATGATAACATATAAAACTTATGGCTCAAAGAAATAATCTGTTATAATTTATTAAAAAACATATTTATACTATTATTATTACTTAGGCACCGAAGTACATATACGATACAAACGTGTTCGTAATTTATATTAGCTGCGATAACTGAGCAGATGCGAGGGTTCTATCGAATAGGAGCGACTTTGCAATAAGCCCACGAACGTTCTACCAACGAACAATGTGTCGACAATAAAGTTATGTTAATTGTATGCATTAGTCTACATGATCTGAGAATCGATTCCTAACTACCTACTCAATTGTGAGCTGACTTAAATTACAGAACAAATTATAATATACCGGCTTTATAAAATGTAAGTAAAAAGAAATTTGGAGGGGGTCCTTAAGTGCACTAAACTGGGACTAAATAAAGATTTCTGAGGCTAAAAATCGAGTAAGTAGCCGGGAAAGCTACACGAAAAATGGCAAATAAAGCTCTATAGTTTGTCATAATTTAATGAAAAGCTACTAAGTAAAGCTACTACCTACTTAATGAAAAAGTAGTATTCTTAATATTTATAAATGTAAATTAAAAATACATTAAAATACCTACTAATAAGTCAATTGCTTCCATGGCGTATAATATTATTGAATATGCTATAAAATAAAATTCAAAATCCCACGTCCATGCAGGTAGGAGTTAGCCAATTCCAATTCCTGTTCCCATGTTTGTACGATTCAATCAATATCTAACCTCTAAATTAAGTCGTGATAGGATATTGCCTTCAAAATTATAGCTATATAATTTAAAAGAAATACCTACAAATTAAATTATTCAATCATTATAATATGAATCGATTTTGTTCTGTACTTTTTGTAATTTTGATTCACTTCTTATCTGTTTCAAATTAATTTCGATATATAATTCTCTGCAAGACGCCGTACAAAAATATTGATCGGCATCAGCTGTAGTTTGATAATAGTCTAAATATTGCATGAATATTACTAAAAATCTACATAAAGTTGAATGCTGAATATGGGTAGACAAAAAGAAATTTGCAAAGTATTTTGTTACTACTCACCGTCTAAATATTAACACTAATATAAATAGTAGAAACACACTTAACAAATAATACACTGCTAGATAAAGCAAACACTATTATTATTTAAAATGATAATGTATTTTAATTAATTTAAAATCTAAAAGTTAACTATGATACGAAAATTCTAGAGCCGAGGAAGACGCACACCTAACACTGGCAAGCGCAGAAACCCGACTGACGCGACCTCAGACGACGTATACTAAAAATAAATTTAATAGAATGTTCCGTTCGTAAATGGTTTCATTCATAAAATACACAAGAAATAAAACCGGGATAGCATTATATTTATTTCTGTATGAAAAATACATTTGAAAACGATTGTATAGTATAAATGTGGAATAGCCATTAATTTACAACTTTAATTATAATTGAACAAATTATTGAAATTTAGATTTAGAGAATGCCAACAGAATTTAATTAAATTAGTAGCTGAAATTTGCATGATACTTATCAAAATGTATGTGTCACAGTTCCGTTTTCATGAAGTAATGATAATGAGAATAAAGTTTAATGAATTCGTTTACTAAATTCAAAAATTGTTTGGCGCCTTCTTGATAAATACATCCGTCATGAGAAGGTCTCCGATTGGTTAACTCAAGACGGGCCTCCCGATTAGTCTTGTTTTTTTTTACTAGCGTTTCGTTCATGTCATATTATTATTATTATGAACGTTTGCGAAAAAATTAAACTACAATTCAATTTATTACAAAGAATAATAAAATGTACA
Organism: Acentria ephemerella; assembly: GCA_943193645.1. Taxonomy (NCBI): domain Eukaryota; kingdom Metazoa; phylum Arthropoda; class Insecta; order Lepidoptera; family Crambidae; genus Acentria; species Acentria ephemerella. The sequence goes on from OW971891.1 coordinate 9,771,552, forward strand.
CGAATAATGATTATGTGCCTTATTTATTTTTGTTTATTTAAATTGGGTATCAAAGTATTGTCCATAGACAATTTTTTGTAAATGCTCTGAATTATTTTTAACTACCCACTTTTAGCTATTTTTCAAAGGTTACATTTAATTTTATAACTTTTTATTTCGGTTCAATAAGGCTTACGTGAAGTTGTTCTGGTAAAACCACAGAATAATAATAATTTAGTTTCCATCAATTATGTACATTATACAAGATTTATTATTTAATTTATATTGATAATTATATGTTCCTGACCTAAATATTGTTTTCAATAAAATCATCCTGGAACAATGGCTTCCAATAACTATCTAACAGTGAAAAGTCATTTGTCGGAATTTAAAAATAACTCTGATAAAGATACGTTAAGTGAGGTATGTAAGTTATATCATGTTTTTTTGACTATCTTCGTATAAATTTTATAAGTTAAATTCTTAACATTATCCGCCATTTTGCTAAAATTTTAAAACAGCATGAAGGTATAATATAACCAAATTTGAACTTTTGTTCCAAACCTTTTTTAGGCTTCAGAAAGTGGAACAAGTAATTCAGTGACGTCAGCCGAAGATCTGCAGAAGTTAGCCGTGATACTTGGTTTAAATAGCGCAGAGGATGTCTTCCAAGAGAGGTTCCGCGTGGACAGGCGACGACTGGAAGCTATGCTTGCAGGTATGTGATGGAAAATAATTGTCATAAGTATATTATTATAAGATTAAATATTCGGTATGCTTCAATGTTATTGTTCATATTTAAATAATTATTTGAAGATAAAATGACATACAGTATTAAGGTATAATGTGTATAACCTATTCTCTTAGTGCTCACATGCCTAGAATTACTTGCAAGCATTTAGTTTTTGTATTTGGCAAAGGAACTCAACATCTCTAGCAATAAAGAGACATTAAAAATATTTACATTGCTCTAGCCGTCATAAGTAGATTAACCTCACGTTCGTTGCTCGTTACATCCAAAAGATTGTAAAACTTATTTTCAGAAAATCTGGAAGAATCTCAGACGGCTCAAGCTTTTTTCCATCGAGTAAGCACATCACATAATTTTAATATAGATATTTGTGACTTACAAACCATTGATGTACAATTACAATATTACTTCAGGTAATGAATGAGACAAACACTTTAATTAATTGGCCTGCTCGCCTCAAGATAGGTGCACGCTCTAAAAAAGGTAAGTATGTGTACTATAATAATGTAGTTAAATCAATAAACCATTCTTTTATGTTTTTTTACATTCAAATTCGAAGATTTTATGGTACGCCATCTCAAAAAATCTGTGAATTTTTTACACAGTGCAAAACGTTCCTTGAGCGTGATTTGGCGCGTTTTAGGTACTGGCGCCAATGAGACTGCGCGCATCGGCGCCGTACTGGCGCTCTTTATAAAATTCGTATTTTAGTTCGCGCGTCCGTTAGGTGAATTATTCGGAACTTTTGCTATTTATTAAGTTTTATTGAATATTTAAATGAATTCAAGATGGTTTTTACGTCTAATAATGATGAATTAGTGTATGAAGTTATTAAGCAAATGAGTTGTGCCAAATTTAGTAGTCTTCAACCTTTTTGTGGTAAGTTTTTATAATGTGTGAAATCAAGTAGTTAGTGTTTCTATGAAGCTAGGATGTGAAATGAAGATTGTGTTGTGCTTATTTAGATCCCCATGTACGGGTTGCTGGTCGACCTGATGATGTAAAACTGGCACGTGAAAAGATCATGCAGTTACTGGACACTAGGGTAAGTATCTTATTACTTAGGTACAGATATTTGTCATAAATAATTTTAATTAAACCAACCATCTAGATTATGGTCGTGTGAATTTTTTTTAATTTGAATAATTAAATTAGAACAATAAATTGATCTAGGTACCTTGATTATTTGAAAGTAGTAATTTATTGTAGTAAATAATTATATTAATGTGATTTAGTACTTAATTTTTGTTTTAAATATTTTGTAAAATGTATGGTCGGTCACCTATCATAGTTAAACCATGGCGGCAGTCTCTTCATCTTTATGATTGCATAATAAAGTTGATATACCAAATGTTGCCAACTTTGAAGACAACTTCTTTATATATTGTTAACATTAACACACGCGCACACACCCTAAGACCTGAAAACTTCACTCAGTTGTCTCCCTATTGTCAACATTTTGTAGCCAATTAATTATCATATAATTAAAACACCATTAGATATTCTTGCAATACATTTTTTGATCACCAGTATATTATCCAAGGGGCCTGATGATAACGCACAGATTACTCTATCAAAATTTATTTCGGGCACCAGTCGCTAACCTATTTAGAATTCACCTAATGTCAACTAGATTTACATTACCTTTAAGTAAAGGGTAGGGTATGCACTTTTTTAAGTATCCAGAAATGTGAAGGGTTATTAAATACTTTTTGTGTTTGTTTTTGCAGAGTAACCGCGTGACGATGAAGATCGATGTCAGCTACACTGATCATTCTCATATCATAGGCAAGGTGAGAAGTTATAACTAATTTTTTTATAATTTTATTTACATACTAATATTTATTAGGAAAAATGTAGTCTGAATATAGGTTGTAGATACCTATATACCACCTTCGCTTTAGACGAAACCGAAAAAATATTACATTTGATGTCATATAAAAAGAAATCATTTCATTGAATTAAATGAAGCAATCATTTCCATGTTTTCATAAACCAATGTCTACATTTAGTATGCAGGTACAACAACACAAAATAAACTCAAGAAATAGTTAAAATTTCTATGTCAAACTCAACAATGAACCTTATTTGTTGTTATAATTATAACGCATATATGTAAAATTGCCACTAAAATCTAATAGGAGTATTAAAGTTTTGGATGGCATTACACGTACATACGTGTTATTGTAAAAAGCACAGTACGAATGCTTTTTAAGTCTTGAAAGTTTTTCAGACAACATTAAAAGTACATTATAATTTATCCTACAATTTTTATGTCAGGGAGGTCTAACAATAAAACGCGTGATGGAGGAGACAGGGTGTCACATCCATTTTCCGGACTCCAATCGCACGAGCACGATCGAGAAGAGCAATCAGGTGTCCATTGCAGGGGACATGGAACGCGTGGAGCGGGCCAGAGCACGAGTCAGGGTAAACGTTTCAACTGAATACAACTTTTGCGACGGTTTCGCCAAAATTTAAAATGCTAACAATCTTTAACTCTCGGCAATGCGCATTGACCAGAAATTTCATTTGTTATTAGTGTCTAAATGGAAAATGTCACCTTATAGTGCTATTCAGTACCCCTGTCTTGATGATTGAAAGTTTAAATAGATTTATTTATTATTATTGTAGAATATTTATATACATATTACTATTTATATTTCTCCGTTATATAGTATCCACTACACAAGTTCGTAATAATGCTTTCTTTGTGTTAGAAAATAGGTTATAGGTGAAAAAACTGTCTATTTATGTAAGATTTTGACTAAAAAAAGCTGTTTGGTACAGACCCTATCAAGTGGAAATCTACCAATGTTAACATAGTTATATAAATTCATTATTATATTCAATCATTAAATTAAATTGGAAAATTCAAAATAAATTTAACATTTTGAATATTTTATCATCATAATATTTATATGACTATGTTAACATGCACAACGTTCCAGCCTGATAGAATAGAATATGTTTATTACCAAAATGATTTAATACATTTCAGAAACTAAGTACCAACAGTTTACACAAACCGGGCATGCAACATTTAGAATTAAAATATTTTATACAAAGTACATTTTATCTATCTATCTATGTAAGTTATTATGTACCTAACACCTTGTATAATATCTTTGTGTGGTAATAATGATTGCATTTATTAGTATATGTAAGTAATGCATACATTACTGTTCACAGTTACATTTATGTATATTTGTTAAAGAGCTTGTATTATGGAACATAAATAACTGAAATATACCTGAGACCTCAGGCTAAGTACACAGGGGTGGGTACTGATAACTCGAACAGACACCTGGCAATTAAATATCGTTTAATATTTAGTTTTAAGTAGTTAAATTAATTGTTGCCAACCGATGTAAAAATTTAAGTAATTTTGAGGACATTTTTATCATGAAATTCACGTGAGCGTAACACAAAGTTCGACGAAAAACGAAGATAACTTTAAATATCAAGTTATTGTCGTGTTAGCATTTAATAGGATAGTACGTCATATACCTGACATTCGAGTGACTGTCGTTATATGAAGACATACGACGTCGACAATGACGGTTTTACCTAATTAAATCGTCATCAATATGTCCCGTAATTTTCATTAAATATAGATTACATAAACGACGACAAACTTTATCATATATTAGCGTAATTGTTAGTTTGACGCAAAAATAATGTGACTTTTTGGCCACATTGTTACATGAGTTCGTAGAACAATAAAAACCTAAATCCATGTTTAGGCCCTCACCCCCCTCGTATTCTGCTTCGAACTTCCAATCGTGGCGTCTTCCCAGCCGCTGCCCGACATCAACTCTCCCTACGTGCAGCAGGTGCAGGAACAATACAACGTTCAGGTATAGTAGACTCTTTATAAATAACACAATACGTAAATTTAAATAAAAATCAACTTTAAAGGAGGAACGGTAATACATCCTTGTGAACTTTATTAGGATGTAATAGAATTGGTTTGTGCGGCAATTAAAATTAAAAACAACACGTTTCTGAACAACTTCTCCGAAGAAAATATTGTAAAAATGTGAAAGAGGACAAGTCTTGATACCTTTCCTGATAATTAAGTATTTTAATTATTGTTTAGATCATTATTTTTAATGCGGCTGATACTTGTCAATAAATATTGTTTATTTTGGTATTGTATGAGTTTTTCTTATATATAAAAATTAAATAAGCTCTGTTGTAATATCCATAGGACAGTCTACTATGTAAGAACTAAAATAATATGTTGTGTAGTTAATAATGTTCCAATTATAAAGGAGCAGAGACCCTGATACAAGAATTACCTTACTTAAGAGGAACTCTAATCGTGCCTTTGCTATCGAAAATTTAAAGATGGAAATTAAAAAATAATAATTTTATTTCATAGGTTATGATGCGCAACCGGCCCAAGCTTCATGCCAACCTGCTGGTAGTGAAGGGCGTGCAATGGGAAGTGAAGGCTACAATGGAGGCAACCACCCTGCTGATGAACTACATGTGCGGCCCACTTGCTGTATGTATACTGATGTTTGTTTTTAATCTAATATGGATATTTCTTTGACTTTTTGATAAATGTAAGAAAAATATTGGGCATTTTCTTTTTTATTAGTTGCTTTGAAATTTTTTATAAGTAAGTAATTATTATCAAGATTCATTTGCCAGAAATATTGAAATATTGCGCTAGTTGAGCTATCTGCTACATAAGCAATAAATTTTATTTATAGTATTTTGTCTGTTTCTAAAATTATAATTTTGATTATTGAAGTTCCTTAGTAAGATGAATAGGAATCGATAGAGTATGCTTGCAGAGCTGCTATCAAGTTTCACTATAAAAGCCGTGTAAGTATCATTGGTCCATAGCCGAAAGTTGGTTTGGAGATTCTTAGGGTAGGCCTTAGAGAAGTCCACTAATAGACAAACGTTTCTCGGCTGATATGATGAAGATGATGAGCCAGAAGGCGAGTAGTTGTCCCCGGAGATAACATAATTTTCATAAATTTCACCGTTCTACCAATGCTGTCGTTGTACTTTTATTCGCAAAACATTAGAAGCCGCTTATTCTAAATCAATTTTTAATAATATCAAATAAACTTTTACATTTCCATAATATTGATTTACAATTTTATTGATTTACAAAATCATTTATTTTTTTATATAGTGCCTTTAATATATAGTAAAAATGTTAATTGTTAACTTTATTAGTAATTAGACTAAGGACAAGGTCTCAAGACATACGTAGATAAGTTTGTAGTTAATTAACTATTCTAAGATGATCTATGGTTGGAACTCTTCTTGAATTAATTTTAAATTTTATGGGTCGAAATAAAAGTATGTGCTGTTTTCAGAGTCAAACCCAAGTACAAATGTCTTTGGAGATCTCCCCAATGCACCACTCGGTGGTAGTGGGCCGCGGCGCCGAGCAGCTCAAGGTCATCATGAAGGGCACGCGCACGCAGATCATGTTCCCTGACGCAGACGACCCCAACATCCCCGCCATCCGCAAGAGTTGTGTCACCATCACGGGACACATCGCCGACGTGTACGCCGCACGACAACAGCTAGTGGTCAGTGACTTCACCATCAGGTCTTGCAGGTCACGATGCCTCTAACATACGCAAGAGCTGTGTCACTATGTCCTGCCTCATCGCCGAAGTTTACGACGCGTACTCGACTTCACACACAACCTAAGAATTTTTATTTGTGTACAGGTTTCCTCACGAAAATTTCTTCACAGTTAATGTGTCGAAAAAACGTACTTATGAATTCCAAACACATTGGTACATTTCGGGGTTCGAACTGCTGCCTCTCCATGGAAGACATAAGACGCACTAAGCCACCGACTCTTTTTATAACCGATAAAATATTACATGAAAAAAATGGCTTTCCGGTGGAAAAAAGGATACAAAATGATGATATTTCTTTGAAGTATCACGGCAAATACGATATAAATATTTGATTTGTATGTATTTGTCACAGGGGAGTCTACCTTTGGTGGTAATCTTCGACGTGGCGGACGAGGCATGCCGCGTGGAGGGCGAGGCGGCGGCGCGGCTCATGCACAAGCACAACGTGTTCATCAACGTGCGCCGCAAGCCCAAGCAGGGCATCGCCTCCGTCGTCATCAAAGGCATCGAGCGATGCGCCGGTAACACTTCCACCTCTTATGTTTATATCGAGGTCATTTTATTCTGTCTAAGTCAAAGTCACTGAAGTGAGTTATTTTCATTTTTATTACATAATTTATTGATAGCTCCATCCTATTCTTATTTTGACATCAAGTAGCAAGGGTGTAAAAGATTACGTCATTTTCACCTGAGCGTTCAACAAACGAGTACCTCACTGTCGTTCAATATACGCAGCATGATGACGACGTTCGACGTTGCTAATAAAGTCATGACTAACTTCGCCTACATGTCTTCGACCATACTTGAGAATTGACGGAGTTTTATGTAATCCACTAATACGACAGAGATTAGTTTAAAGAGCCCACCGCTGGTACTTTTAGGAACTTCTTGCCTCAATCATGTTGTCTAGTGGCTTCGTGCCATTTGCAGTGATGTGGTAGCCAAGAAATTAATATGACTAACGCCAAAATTGCTGATTGGTTCATGACTTTCACTACTCTTGGCTGAGGTGTAGCGCATAAGCTTCCTCATCTTAGAAAATATTCAGAAGGTAGAGAAAAGAAAGATAAAAAGAAGAGAATATGTATAAGTAGAGAATATGGTACATCCGGATAAATTGTGACAAAATATGAATATGGCGAAAGGGGATAGTGATTTGGAATGGTGCCTCCGTTATGAATCCGGTAGTCGCCACATGTTAAATATTCATCGATGTAGCAAATAATTTACTAGTGTACTGATTGTCCCAGGCGACATATACGAAGCCCGGCGAGAACTACTAGGTGGCAAGGAGCCGATGATCACGGCGGAGATCCCGGAGTCGTACAGCATCCCGTCGGTGACGAACACGATGCCCAACTTCGGAGTGTTCAACCCGTTCTCGCCCACGCACGCGGCTAATCTCACCAACATCACCAACTCACCCTGCTCCCCCTATAACGTGGATATGGCTGGATATGGAAACATGGTAATGTTAAATCGTAAACTAGTCTTAACTCCATAAATCATGGTAAAAGAGGGACTTAAAATTAATTTAGTTCACGCACAACGGAATCAAGGCCATTATATTATTCACTTTAAAACATCACGAACGAATATTAATTTTAATTAGCCTCAGACCACTACCTCATCATGAAATACCATCAAACGTGTAATTCTATTCCGTTTACTTTTTCAGAACCTAGGCAGCCCAATGTTCAACAACGGCGCTGGATTCGCTTCCCCGCTGTCCCCTGTGGCGCTGACGCCGCCAGTGTTCGGCTCCTGGATGATCCCATCGCCGCAGCCCAGGGCAAACCAGTTCCACTACCCCGCGGTGCCGGTTAACAATCCCTATAAGAACCAGTCAACGTGGAACTGTAAGTGGAATATTATGAAACTTTACATTTTGACGATCTCGAACACCTTTGAAAAGATTACGTTAATAACTCCAAGGTTAAGCCTTCCTATATGTGAAGACACAAGGAAACTCTTAAATTTCAGTCTCTGACAATCACAGATATGAATTCGCATAAAAACACTAAACAATTCACAGACAGTCGCGTAAATGCAGTCTGACAAAACTATTCACAGAATTGTGTAACCATTAAAAATGTGTATTAAAAATATTGTATCAACATCAACCGCTACAACCAAAATATGGGACAAACATTTGAAAAATTGGATCATAACACATCCAAACTGGCCCTATTGGTGAATATGTAACAGTAACAACGGGAAGCAACAACACGAGATGACTAATCAAGAATAACCCGTCAGGGACTAACCATGCCGATAGTTGTATTTTTAATATTAAATTATGATGCATTTGTAACTAGGAACTTCTTCTAGAACCAGGCGAAAGTCTGTAGAACAGTACGTCTTTCTTTAACATTATCAATAGTTGTATGGGGATGATTTTGAAGGTTTAATAAACTTATTCGCAGCTATGAACTCAGATGTAGGGATGCAACCAGCCGTGATGGTACAGCCGCCGTATCCGCAGATGCCAGAAAATAAGCCGGTAAGTCAACAGCAAAAGCCGGTATTATATAATATTTTACTTTACAAAATGTAAATGTTTATTTATTTTCTGTTGCAGACAACTTTGAGTCACTTGCTGAACTCTAGCTCGCAGGCGAGCAGTGGCTACCAGAGCAACTTCACCGGCAGCTCAGTATCTCTCGACACACAGAATATATCAGGTAAACAGCTATAGCCATTCTTTTCTAGGGAGGACTTCCCCACTTCATTGAGATATCCCAAACTCTCTTACTAGCTCTTTATAGTGAATGGATGTAGTAGGAGTTCAAGACGAGGTATTAAAGAGTGCTTATTGTGTTGTCGGCAGGCGGGGAAGGCAGCGGCGTGGCGTCCCCGGCCGTGTCCCCCATCAGCCGCGCGCACAGCCACAGCCCCGGCGGCCGCGCGCACGGTACCTTACACCACACCACACCACACGACTACCACCGCGCTCAACAAGCATACATCATCCACATAGGGCTCGAACGAATCACTCAACTATCACCCGCGAAACTGTAGTGTCACGCCAAACCATTCACTATTTTTGTTTTGCTCAAAATTTGTTATGTTACGTTAGTTAAATGTTAGAGTTGAGGGGTTCCAAGGCGTTGGTAGGAAAAAAGTTATTGGAATGCCTGGGATGGCATATAGTTGCTTTTTGTGTAACCATGCCGATAGTTGTAATTAGTTCGGTCAATCAAAAAGGAATTTAAAATATCTAGATTAAATACAGTTCCTCATTACTAAATTAAATACGAAACGTATGTTTTTAGGTTTGGGTTTGTAGTTTGATCTTTGAGCAGAATATGTTTATAACCTGTTATGTGTTTTTATATATAAAAATAAAACTTGCATAAACGCAGTCTCTGACTAGACTGTTTACATTTACAGACAACGTAACTGCAGTCTCTGATTTAACCATTTACAAAAGGTCTGAAGGGGTATTATTGGACTGGAATAAACAATTCGAAATCAATGTTAACAGAAATAGCGGAATTGGCGAACATAATATCTGACCTGCCCCTGTCGGATCGGCGCGCCGTCGGTTGTGAGAAGAAACAACTGGAGACACTCGGGAAACTGTCGCCGCTGACCGACTACAGGAGGATGAAGGCTGAGGCTAGTAAGGTAATCCTTTTCATTCCACTGACGTTATCCTTCATCAACAATACGTCGCCCTGATAGACTACACGGGTAAAACACAAGTCTTGGAGTATAACAGCAAAATGCCACATGAGTACAGAATCACCATGCCCACCGAATAATCATTATCAAAAATAGAGAATAGTTGCTTGAATTTTATTTTTCGTTAATAAATTAAAATACCTTTGATTTATTTATTGAGATATATTTCTTTATTAAATTATTAACCAATAATAGATTTATGACTTAGCTACGTCATTTACTTCAGTGCTGTATTGTGTTGAAGTCGTCACTTGTGTTGTCTTTAAAACTTTGTGCAGAAAGAAGAATTTGCTGCGAAACTCTACGCGCGAACACATAACGTGCTTCCACAAGCATGGCGCCAGTTTAAAATCGCGTGCACTACGCCAGACTCGACTCATGCGCACTATGCGTGCATTACGCGCTAGTCGATACACTAGGCACCTCTCGGTTGCATCTACTAAACATATAAACAATACGTTTTACTTTGTCCTGACCTCCCCACATGCTCGCGTATCATTCACTTCTTCTGGGTTCAACATACAATTTATTCGTGGCGAAATCGGTCTTCTGAACAAGGCCACAGCCTGATTATGGATGTGTGCAGGCGATGCGCGAGCCGGTGGGCGGCGGCTGCCGGGTGCCGACGCCGCGCTGGGCCGGCTGCTACTTCAGCCGCACCGAGCCCGCGCCGCTCGCGCTCGGGGACACCACCTCCGCCACCAACACGCCCACCACCACGGTAACAGCGGTCGCAGTAACATTTATTTTTTATAAAAGGGAAGGCAAAGGGAACTTAAGCCCATACCGTCGTGTCTTATAAAGTATTTTCTTTGTATAAATAAAAATTAACAGGTTCAGGGGTACCGGTGTAACGAATCCCTTTGCCCCGTGTAGTGTTTTACGATTAATGGTAGGCCCCGCCATTTTAACAAGAACTTAAGATAATTTTTATTCACTGGTTTATCTAAGAATCTGAGAATAAAACACATTAATAGACTACGGTTAACATGTCAAATGTCTAATTACCGTTCACAGCCAGAGAAGAAGTGGAACCGTCCAGAGCTGGTACGACCCAACATAGCAGAGCGTGCCTGCCGCTACCAACAACTGTACGATCTGCTCCGAGACGTCGGCTTGCACAAATATATTGGTGAGCCTTTTATTGTATCTCCGCACATGACCGTAAAATACGAAGGTGGTTTGATTGGGACGCTTGTACATTAGCGTTAAATATGAAGTCGGTTTTGTTCAGACACTTGAACGCCAATTAGAGAGAAGCAAATGAATGCACTCTCTTCTTAAGCGTTTACTCTAATTGATAAAGGCCTTAGTTGATATAAGACTTGCTTGGAAACTTGCAAAGTTTAATTAACGACATATGTTATAAAATGTTGCCATAAATAATAAAACTTGTGTATTCTTTGTAATGGCAAGTCACTTTGAAGCAAAATATCTTCCCCTTTAGTGTACTGTTGTTTTCAATAATAAATAAATATACCAAAACGCAGAGCTATTTAAGAAGCACGAGTTAGACATGTCTACATTCGCGTCCCTGAACGAGGCGGACCTTACGGAGATCGGTGTGACGGCCTTCGGTGCTCGCAGGAAGATGCTGCTAGTCATCGCAGGTATTACCTTTAAATTTTCAGTTGATGAATAAAAATATTACTATGGCAACAATATTGCAATTTTAATGTTTTCAAAATTAAGCGGCGATCAACTATATCTCGGGACGCTTCGGCAGTGCCTTACCTCAACGACCCGAAGTCGTTGAGGTAAGGTGCAGTACCTGCGTCGTTTTTAGTTTTAATTTGGGCATTACCAAGGATACTGCGGAATAGATACCTAGTTACTATAAGGCTGTTTCCTGAATAAATCAAATAACCTTGGCAATATAGTTGTTTCGTATGATCTCTAAAACGTAATTTAAAAAAAATTAAGAATTTGTCAAAGAATTCAAAATTTATTTTATGATTCAGGTAACCTACTGTATATAAAAAAAAACTGTACCGATGCTTACATTAACAAGGAGACATAAACACCGTTTGTCATTTCCAGAGCTGCAAAAACAGTCGAGCGGGTTCAAGGCCAACACCGAGTGCAAACTGCCTACCTCCCCGCCGTACAACACCGCCGCCATCACGCAGGACAAGTGGTAGACCTCCAGACAGACAGACAACACGGAAACTTACGAACTGTTACAATGTTGGTGAGATAATGGCCCACATTTTATCGTAACTTATAGAACTTGTCTGAGGTCCATCCCATACTTTTTATTCTTTGGCTAGAAAAAGACCCAGTTCAGAGTTTCTGAGTGAGTAGATTCAGTAGGTTTATGTGAATAAAGAATGCTTTCTTCTTAAGTGACTTAAATTCTGAGACAACTAAATTTATTGTGATGCTATCTCTTTCTCACATTAAATAAAAGAGATAGCACTACTTTAAAATTAGTGTTATATTTAGAAAAATGTCACAGAATATAAAACTTAAAATGGGGTCAATTATCCACCAACATTAATCACTTTGAATGTTATCAAGAGGGTTGTATATGGCAGGTTTGTCAGATAATTAGGAGACATTCCACTCAAAGCAAAGGCTTTGACAATGACTCCTCAACTGAGAGGAGTGCTATGCTTCACGATAAAACGGTGATTGCATTCCTCTTAAGTAGCTGGAGACGAAATAAGTAATAAATCGAAAAATCAATTTCCGAACATTAGGTTAAAGTGCTTCTGGTAAGCCTACGAATGTTCCATTATTTACTTAAAGTATTACGTCTCTATCCCTTAATAGTTTGATGCTATTTGAATCTCGGAGCAAAAAAAATTCACGCATTTTGGCAGTCACAAAATAATTTTAAATGTTTATACAGAAATAACTGCGCCATTTAAAACTAAAATATAACAGAGTTGTATCTTTTGTAATCGGGAACAACACAACAGGTATGTGATTACCTAATAAATTGACTGATCATGACCAATCATTTTGATAACGATTTTGGACATATTGCGGACAAGTGAAACCATTGCGGTTCGAATACAAAAACTACCTCGAGTTGAGTATATATCTCTATAAGTAAAGCTGCCAAAATGTATTGTTTTTCGTGTTAACTGTCTCGGTCAGTGTAGCTAGCTGTCTTTGGCGTAATAAGACTGAATCGGGAGATGAAAGACTGATTCGCATAACTGAAATATGATGATAGATAGTGGAGTACAAAACAAGTCAACGAAGCGTTCCTATAAAAGACTGATGATATTTAAGGAGCAGTCACAATTTGTCAGATCCTCGTCGAAAATCAAATTTGCTCTCCCAAACCTCGGGAGGCCGTGGCTCGGTCCTGCGACTGCGCAATTAATCGTTGAATTTTTGATATTTTATTGATTCTTTAGTACTTAAGTTGTTTTTTATATAAATTTTAATGATAGCTAAAAGCGATACGACGATTTGATCTCTATCATAGACAATTGTTGAAGTAAACGGGCAGCTCGCCCGGTTAGTTTGTAAGCTTTTATGGATTTTTAATCATAGTTTATAAGGAGAGCATGTTTTATTTTTTGATTTTTTAACACCGCACTTTTATTTAGTTTTTAACCGTACTATCCGGACTTCTATATTTGATTTATTATTATTACCTATATTTGGCTAACCGTTTTAACTTTTGATTATTTATCGAACTATGAAAACGTCAATCATTTTTACTATTAATTTATGTAGTTCGTCTCAAATATATCTTCCTTTTGATAACATATTTTAAGTAATATGATTAAAAAGGAGATCACAGTAGGCGATTGACTATATTCCAAAAAAAATCACAACATCAAATGGTACATTAGGACATTTTGACTTGATTTTAAATAGGACCAATTATATTGAAATGCAGCTGATCGCAATGCCGGAGTCCCGCTCCGGCAACAGCTGGAATATTTTAATCAGTTAACATTGAATATTTATCACTAATCATTGTTTTTGTCGCAATTATGAATTTACATTGTTCTTTAGTTTGTGTGCATTTTTTGATTTTAACCATATTAACATGCTAATTTATTGTGAATGTGTTTTGATTTAAATTCGTTTTGTATTGAATGTTTTGTGGTAAACTTTTGGTACATAACGTAAGTGATGGTTGTAGAAGTAAACATCCATTCGTTGTCATCCAAGTCTGAAAGCCACGGAGTTATGTATCAATTCTGTTACTATTTTAGATTGGATCTTTTTAAAATCAGAAATGTAATTGTTTTAATCATGAACTCGTGATTTTGATTAGTCTTTTTTATAGTATGATTATGATGTGTCAGACCCCAACTTTTTGTGATTATGAAATACCTAAGTACATAAATTTAAATAAAAAGTAATGAGTTAAGGTTTATGCATTTGCCGAAAGCTGGTTTTTATTTCATAAGGTTTTTTAAGTTGTTATGCACGATTGTTTTTAGTTTTGCTTGTCCAATTAAATTTCGTAAAAAAATATGTTGTTTCAATTGTTCAATTTTAATGAAGTACTAAGATGGTCCTTAAATGAAAATGGATGGTCTTTTTCCTACTGAGTTATTTTTGTAGGTAGAACTTTTTCGAAATATCGAAATGAAAAAAACTAAATATGATTTTTTTCACCCATCACAATTATATTTCGTTCTAAATTATATTTGTATGTTTATGTTCTTGATATTGAAATAATATCAAAACTTAAATTGTCGATTCTTTCATAAAATTGAACGTGTCACGCGACCTAAGTTTAACGAACCAAACAGTGAAGTAGTCACAATTGAATGACTGCATTCAAAATTTAGAACAAAAACAATCACAAGTCAACACAACACTAACAAACTAAATTTCAAGATTAAAAAAAAACAAAATTGAAGAGTGTTTGTTATTTGATGATAAGCAGTAGAGGAATCCTAATGTGAAGATAGCTAGTGAAGCATGAACATACTGCCCTAGCCACCTTCACCTTTCATTTTTTTTTAATTAAATTCACATTAGGATTCCTCTAGTGCTTATCATCAGGCGGGTAGGAGTCATTTGCTAAGCTTAATATTAAAAAAATCTGTGCTGTAAGGTGAACATCTGCATCCGCTTTATAAAAAGGAAATACAGAAACCGTTAATTAAATATAGGTAATTTATTCAAATTCTCAGTTAAAATCCCTTAATAATATTTACACATTTTTCTTAATACAATAAATACAGTCAACAGTTTTGTTTGTACACGTGTTTTTATAACGCGAGTGGGTTTGCCGTAACTGCGATAAAAAGTGAAATAGGAAGATATTTCTTTCAACTATATTTTAATTTTCGATAATCTCAATCGAATCGCATAAAAAAATAATTACCTTGTCTAGTTCTTTGATAGAGTGTATAGATAACACATTAATTAATCTTTGGCATTAATTTTTTTCTAATTTGTTTCTTAATTTTAGAATAATTATTTTTTCCTTAGCAAAAATAATTCGAAAGTTTTTGGAGTTGGGCTTCACTTTAAATTTTTTCTTGAAACAACAAGCACCAACTACAAAATATAATTTAAAATTAGGTAAGTACTTAAATTGATTTATTTTTGCCATTTGGATCTTTCTTTCATTATAATCTAACATTAAAAAGATAGATGACAGGAGACATTTAAACTATAATTTTTTAAAATATTTTACACCACATAACAACTGGATGTTTTTGTATAATCATCATTATTTTACCATTAGTGGTGATGAATGTTGATTTTACATTTGGAGACAAGATATGGTAATGCCTCCTAAGCTCTGTAATTATTTACAGTGGCTGGTAGTTTCCTATTATTTTACATTAAAACCCAGTGAACTTCTTCACTATGAATATAGTAATATTTTCACATATATTTTATTATTTTTAATTGCAAAATTAGCAATTTCTCATTCTTAAATATGACATTAAGTGTAAACCCATTGCTGGCCCAATAAAGATAATTTCAATATTGACATTGACTTGAGGAATTATGCTCCATTGAAAATGTTTCTTGCTACACATGCAAGGAAGTAGCTACCAAAATGTATTCATATAAGAACAAGATTAATTATATCATTGTAATTTATGACATGCATAGTGGGCACAATTTGTTACATTTTAGGAAAACTAATAGCATAAACTGTTTAATCTTTCTATCAGCATTTTTAGACATTTTCTACACCTAATAATTTTGCTATTGCTTGAAAGAAATGTACTTAGTAAAGATTATAATTTTAAAATAAATATCAAGTACCTAAATTTTCACTTATAGTCAACATACCTATTGAGGTGATTGCTTTTGTGTGCCCTAATGGGTTTAATGATTTAATGATAACATTATTAATAAGATATATTTCAACTTCAGATTTACTGACTTCAATGTTGCCATCTATTTGACACAGTTGGAATGTGGGAGAATATCTGAGGGAAGGATTACTGGTGGACAGTCTCATTTTCTAAGACTGAATGTGATATGGTTTGACTTCTATGCACTGGAAAGTCTATGCCATTCACCTAAATGCCTAAGTTCTTTAACAGGTACTGAAGCCCACTACTCATAATAGTTGATAGAAATACTAATCATTCATTATATCAGATATTCTAGCTTCACTAACCAGGTTCTGGATAGAAAGTTGTAGTCTTAATGCCTTCTGCAAATCCATTGATCTCAATTGAGATGCTATAAACTTACCATAGATATCAAACTCATCTTCTTTAGCAACACTGTCTGTTGTAGAATCTGTAGCAACATCTTGAATGGAAACTTTGTGCTTGAATTTTTTACTTTTTCTTTTTTTGTGTACTGGAGAAAAGTGTTTTTCTTTTTGTAGTCTATTACATTTTATATTTTTAGCTTGTATAAACTCACTATCCGCTGTAGATACTAATGGGTCAGGATTACTTTCTTCATCATTTACATTTGGTATTTCCTGGTCAACCCATGTTGGACAAGATGACTCTTCTTGGGGTATCTCATGTGACTGTAACCATTATAATTAAGATATTATAAAATGATCATATATCAAGGTCTAAATTTTTATTCTTAATCTAAATTGTCTAAAAAAAATTATACTTGTTGAATGGACACAGTTGGGTTGGCTGGTAAAGGAATGCCTACCTATGCCTATTATAAAATAATAAAATTTTAACAGGAATTTCGCAAAATATTGAAACTTACATTACTGTACAGAGTTTGCTGACGTTTATTTGGTATGTGTTTCAGGTACTTATCCATTTCATGAAACCAAACCAAGGATGGTTCATAAATATTATCAGGATTAGAGCGCTGAATAATTTTGTGAACTTGTTCAATATAAGTCGTTCTTAAATTTTTTATTTTAGTTTTGACTTCAGGTACAGTTAAAGTTTTTGAAGTGGAATCTCTGAATTCTGAAATAATATCCCAATAGGACTTCTCTCTCTGATTTCGCAATTTGTAGCCTGGGTGTGCTGGATTCCAAAGACACTCATTTTTCAAATATATTTTAACGAACTCCAAAGTCACTGCTTCACTCCACTTCATAATTGTTTATTACAATATGTATTTAAAAATAAATAAATAGACACATCAGTAGGTGTTTGAATTATTCAACCTTCGATTTTTGATTTTTTTTATTTTCCCAGAAGGCAAAGAAATCGTAGCCATACAGACAAATCACGGGAAATCTCAAAGATTTTATGCTATTTTTCATTATTTCTTTGATAATATATGAAAAATGAATTTATTGTTAGAATTTAGATCTCATCGCTCAAATAAACTTTCCTATAAACAACTGATAATCTTTCTAACTTTTGCTTTCCTTTTCCTATACAATACTGAGAGAAACGAGTTTCCTGTCTTATAAATAAATGCAAATGTTCCGTTAGCACAAACAAAACTAAACTAAATTTAAATTTAGGGATGTCAGATCACTATTTCTATTCTGTAACAGACTGATGATAGGACATAACTTAATTTTAATCTGACAGTTAATTCATGTTTCCATTCATTCATTTGTAGCAATATTTAACATTCAGTTCTTTTATTTATTAGTAACACATTCTCATTTGGGTATCTTTTTTTAAATCCACAACATAATAAATAGGTGTAATTTAATATAGTTAACACTAGTTAACACTATATTAAATTATACCAAGAAAATACAAAAAAAAACTCATTGTAATTATTAACATAACATTCTTTTTTCTTATCATTTTATTCTAATTACTAACATTGCATTTATTATTCAGATTTCGTAGGGCATTAACAAAATGGCGGGGCAAACCATTAGTCGCCCAAAACTCCTTGGGGCGAAGGGATATATTACACCGGTATCCCGCAGAAAAACATAGAAATAATTACATAAGATATGGCTGTATGAGTTTTAGTTTCCTTAGCCTTCCGTATAATAGGGAAAATTACACAAAAAACCAAAATAAATACTCAAGAGAACTAGTCAGAACCACTGACTTTAGACATACTCTCTAATCTGTGCCACTGAGCATATTCTTTGATATAAACACATAGTGATAAACACAGATTAGAGAGTATGTCTAAAGCTCCTCGTAGAGGAGTATTATATTCTTTGGTCTAAAGAGAGTGTGTCAGAACAAGTTGATACATAGGTATAATATATATACTGATACTGACTGGTACGCATCACTGAGCATATAAACACTACGCATAGTGTAAAGAATTGTTTCAATTTAAATAAACATATTCAAAATGAGGTGGAGTGAGAATGACACCTATAAATTTGTAAAGCTCTACCTTAGTCATGAAAATTTGTGGAACCCTAATGATCCTTATTATAAATCAAAACTTTCAAGACAACAAGGTTTAAAAGATATAATACAAGATTTCAAGACCGAAACTGGCATTTCAATGACTGAAATGGAATGTAAAATGAAACTTAAGAGTCTCCGGTCAACATACACTCAAGAGGTTACAAAAATTAAACAGCGCTCCACACCTGATAGAGTTTATTCACCAACAATGAAATGGTTCATAGAATGGCATAATCGGTTCAGAACATTAAATAGAAGATTAAATTATGCAAGTAATGAGGTGAGTTTAAACATATTATTTAACCATGATACTGAATGTGGTTTAAAGTTTGATATCATTTAAAGTTTTGTTGTCTTTATCTGCCTTTTATAAAAAAAATTATAAAGCCTCCTAATTAGCATCTCTATAATAATGGCAAATGGTTTTATCTGAAGTGCTTTCTTTAGTGCTATGTTCTATAGATAGTTACTCTACTGAATATTGATATAAAGATTATATGATATATTATTTATCATCAAGAATATACTTGGTAATAAAATTTATTAAAATGTTATTTTACTGTGTAAAGTTAATTAGATATTTTTCTTACAGGCACGTGAATTTGATGATGATTCATGTCAGAAAGTATGGATTGCTCAAGATGATCATAGTGACTATGATGAGGGTCAAGTTGACCCATTCATCCCTAAGGCTGATGATGATTATTTACTACTTTTGAAATCAGAACAAAATAAATCTATTGAAGAGACTGAGAGGCCTCCCTACAAAGTGAAAAAAAGAAAATTTAAATTTAATAGCAGTTCTAGTGTTGATAATTCTTATAGAAGTAGTTTAGAGGCAAATGACTATTTGCGAGAAGATGAGTTTGATATTTATGGTAAATACATAGCATCACAACTGAGAAAGTTGGATGTGCAAAAAGCTATAAAAGTCCAACTGGAAATACAAGGTATTGTTAGTGATGCCAGATTGTCTAGTCTAAGATCAAAGCATTGAAATTTCTATTATTCTATGCTGACAAAGTAAGTCACTCAATTTGATACTTTTAATGCGCTCAGTGCATGCGCATGAATGTGATTTGTAATGAGCCATAGTTGTTCCGTTTTTGACACATGTTGGTTGATAAAACAATTAGGCAAATTAAGATAGATGAGTTAGCTCCTTTATATTTCTTATGGGATCTCTGATGTACTTGCAGTTAAAAGTATCATATAGACATGAAACATACAAAGATATAAAGCATGAGAAAAAATTAGGAAGTTTCAGAATCATAAGTGAAAATAATCAATGAAATTAAATATTCTCTAAAATAATATTTATCATGA
Source organism: Acentria ephemerella (assembly GCA_943193645.1). Lineage (NCBI taxonomy): Eukaryota > Metazoa > Arthropoda > Insecta > Lepidoptera > Crambidae > Acentria > Acentria ephemerella. The sequence continues at coordinate 9,791,642 of OW971891.1, forward strand.
AATTATCACATTATGAATTACAAAAGAATATGTAATTATAATTGTATTTTTAATATTTCAAAGGAATTTTTATAAGTATTTATATGTTACGTAGTTGATGAAAGGATTGTGATTAATAAAATTAATGATTGCAAGTCTGATTTTTTATTGCTGTTACAGCATCTGTTTATAATACAAACAAACATATCGTTTACATTTCACTAGTGAAAATTCAGATCATTCTGCTTGTACCAAATGTTCCTACAGCATTGCTCTGTTACATCTGAAATAAAAAATATACATTGGTACAAGTCATGCCGACTGTTTGACATCATGAAAAAAATAGACAAATCACAAAAATCTTAAGCTAAATTAAGTACTTTTTATATTATAGTTTACAGTTCAATATATGAAATAGAATGGAAGTCTGACTTCGAGGGTAGTGTGCAGTCCAATGTTAATAACAACAAAACATGTAAAACTTAGATTACAAATATCAAGATAAAACTTACTCCTGGCGATGCTCTTTATTGTGTTTCAGATTGCTTAAACTCTTAACAAGTCAGATACAACTATTTTTATACACAACAAAATAAACATTTATTGTCAATCCAACATCACAAAAGTAGATTTTGGTTTTACAATTGAAGCCAAAGTTTTTCATTCATTTTATGTTTACATATTAAATAATTTGTTGCCAAGTAACAATTTTACACAACACAACTGCTATCGCCAGTGTAGAAAATCTCAACAAAAGACTAGATAAGACGACAATCTGTTGTCACAATACACTTTCACTTCAATCTGATACTGTGTGCGTCGTTTCATTTCTTTGTATTGTGAACTAACCTTACACTACATACAAATGTCTGACAGGACTTATCCAAGTACACACTTTCCAAATACACTGAGGCAAAGAAAATTTGCCAAACATGAGCTAAAACTTGGATGATTTTATAGGGTAATACTGGCTTGCTTGCTTGCATTGTTTTTATTGACACCACAAACGAAACAAATATTACACTTGGAAATTTCCAAGATAACCAATGACACCCTATTTCCATCATTGAAACTGTTACTCTTGGTTTATTTAAGTATAATTTAACCTCACAGAGGTCAAATTAAGTTGGTTTCTTTTCTTTTGAGCCTTAGGCAATTAATTAGAAGTTTGATCCAACACTTACAGCAGGTAGTTACATCTGACACATTATTATTCATTACATATGTCATAATATTTATCAATTTTCAATAGTTGCAGTATGTGGTATTATGCTCATTAATTCAAACAAACTAAGAGTAACCGATTCCAATCGTATTACCTCATTAACATTTAATACTATCGCGAACTTACTATTCAAGACTTAGTTACATCTCACACTCGTCCATTTCGACCTTTAAATAATGGTGTAAAATAAATATTGTACTTACTACACACGTAAATGCGAATTGAGTCCAACTGGAAGCCATAAATAAGTAAGTTAAAATTTCATATAAAATGAACTGCCTCCTAAATGAAATTAAGGCATCTAATACTGCACGAAATACTCGTAAGAATTATATTAAACAAGTCATGATAACATGCGAGAAATAACCAAAGATCAATAAAGTTGTACATTACACAGTGTGCACGGTAACAGATTGAAACATGAGACACGAGATATTACTTTATAAATGTTTGTCATTATTTTAGTTTACTGTATGTAACACAATTTATTTTTAACAACCTCAAAAAATATATCACTAAATAATCTATTTTAAATTACCTGGCAAGTTATTTTTGGTAAGTATAAAATGTTTCTTTGAATAAAACTTTGTTTTAAAATCAATGGAACTCAATAAATACTAAATAATTTAGTACAAAACAGAAAGTCAGTCAATGCCCCTGATTATTTTAAGCATGGACCGAAATAAAATTTAAGTTCTGAGATACCCTTTCATTACACTTCGATCAGAAAAAACAGACGAACATTAACTTCATTTGTTGTTTTCAATAGCCACATTAAAAAAGAAATTCAGGTTCAAAAAGGTTGTGTATGGATTGCCTAAGAATCAACTAGGCGTTTCTTGAAGTCTACCTATATACTATCTCTTTCTGATAGAAGTAGAACGAAAGAGAGACTAATTTAATTTTAGATTTAAAGAATGCTGTACGGCGGCCAATATCACAAATGTTTCAATATACCATATGCGAATTAAAAAGGCGCACATATGCAATTGCCCGTTATTGTTTAATATGACTTAGGGTGATTTTTCATGACGCCACTAAAAACGAGCGATATTGCATTATTACTGTCGACCGGGCATTACGAGTAACAGTTTATGATTTATATATTACATGCGTATACTTTAATATTTGACGTTATCAATTAAATAATTTGTAAGTTAAATAAATGGTTTGAACTATGAAAATATTATTATTTAGAACAGAATGGTGGGTTCAATCCATTTGAAGCCTGGTCGTCAATATCAATGCAATACCACTCGGTCCGAATCGCGTCCTGACAAAATAACCCTAATGTCGTAATTAATTCTAAAAACTGGGAGAGGAAACTACTCACAGGAGTAGTTGCAATTGGCGGTTTGATTGCTATTGTACATAGTGAGTTTGAATTACAATTAAGCATATTAATTAAATAGTTTACATCAATAAGACGCTGTAAATATCTGTTTAATCTCAAGTTCTACCGGCTCATTTTAGGTACATTGTTGGAACATAAGCTTCCTGCGGCGCCTTTTAAACAATAATTTAACTAAATGTCAATAATACTACATTATAAGGAAGAAGACTCGATTCAGATCTTACTTTGTACAATTTATCACATAAATTTAAAAGTACACTCCATACCAGTTTCCATGTTTATATTATTGAATAGTGGTAATAGTTTGTTGACTGCTGGTGTGTGATATAATGATATCAATTTTTTTTATCTCAGCAGATATAACAATGCTGTATGTGAAAATGCTTCAATGTTAGGAATAGGTACCACAAGTTTAATCGAAATATTTCATTTATGAAAAAATAAACGCTCTGTCCCGAAGTACGTACAGGGTTACAAAACTAACACGATGTGGTTCCAGTGTTCGCATCCACCGACCTTTGTATGGGCATGCGGCCCGCGAGCACCATACAAGCAATGTTTCTGTTGATCAGTTCACGTTTTAACACTCACAATTCACTATAGTTCCAACATATTAAATTCCAAGTTGCGTACTTTCTACGCTTATTTTGTCCACAATACTGTTCATTTATCTTCCTGTTTTGTGTTTTTTATATAATAGCACTCGCGAGTATTAGATTATGTAAATATAAGATATCAATACAACCGAATAAGTAAAACGAATGAGATCAGAATTAACGCCCATACAAATACCAGTGCGAAAGCTCGAAGGAGAGGACGGCGTCCAAAGTGGCCGTGTGACTGTTGCAATTTTATATAACTGATGATATTTAGGTTACATTTAATATGTTTACAAACGCGTGTGAATGCAATAAATAAGTTTATATTCATCGATAATCCTTCGAGCCACTTGACCGATTTCACTAAAACAGACGCTTCGCAGTCGTCCAGGGTTAGGCTAAGCGATTCTAATACGTTGGTGCTCGTATCCGTTACAGATCATGCAATCGTATGTATCGTTAGTATAGACACATAAACTGTAGACGTTTGTTTGATTTGCAACGAGACGAACACGGGTTAGTGTAGGATGTTAGTGTTAGTGTTAGGCGTCGGAGCAGAGTTGCTTGGGCGTGTAGACGCAGGCGTTGGGGTCGAGCGGCGAGCCGTCGGCCAGCCGCAGCTTGGACACGGCCAGCGCGCCGCCCACGGGCGCGAACTGCGGCGGCATCACCGCCAGCAGCTGGGCCTTCAGTTCTTCTAATTCCTTCTCTTGTCTCGATATTATACCTTGTAAATAAAAGATCTTTATAATGCTTTTGATACGATTTACCATTGCGTTAAAAGAAAAATTTGTATTCCCTAAAGAAACTGGATTATTTGCTAATTAAATAAGTATATTCACTCGTTAGTTTAAGTTACGACACACATAAGATTTCTTTTCAACATATACTGCTATCTAAAGCTATCTAAAGCCTATATACGTCTCGCTGCTGGGTACAGGCGTTCCTCAACATGAGGAGTTTGAGCCACCAAAACACTAAACCAATGAGGGTTGGTTAGTTTATGTAATCAAAATAAATTTATATTAAGCAATGAGTATTTTTCCGACAAATATAAATTCTTAAATATAATACTTGTAATATAAAAGTGATTATGTTAGCCTGTGAACTGTGTGGAAGCACTCTCTTAGGTAATGTCCTGTAGCCGGTACCCACTGAATCCAGTTGCAGCGTTAGCGCGATTCTAAATGGTTGAAACTCTTTATTAGACGACGGACGCAGAGCATGTACGTAAAGACTCACCGTCCTGTATGTGCATGTGCCGCTTGGCGTCGCCCAGCGCTGACAGCAGGTCCAGCTTGACGCGCGTCTCGGCCGACAGCGAGCGCTCCAAATGCGCCGCGCGCTCGTGCAGCGCCGCCCAAGCGCTGCGAGCGCTGCCCGGCCCCGCCCCCACCGCCGCTGACTCCTCCTGCCGCGCCTCCAGCGCACGCATCTGAAAACCCCGTATGTTTCAAGGCCCAAAGTATCAGAAGCAATGTTTAACTGTCTGTGACTTTAACATTGAACAGTGAGACACATAGAAAGAAGAATTGATTGAATCTTTAGTACTTTATAGAGATGTCTTGATATTAGTCTTTGTCTTTATATTATTTTTATTACTTATTGGATTTAAACATTCTTCTAATGACCAACAAGCATGAGCCTCACCTAAAATAAAATTTGGCGCTAAAAAGGGTCCGGCCCGACGTACCTGTTCCGCCTGGTGCTGCAGGTCTCGCTGCAGCTGCGCGGCGTGGTCCCGGGCCCGCTGCAGGTCCCGGCGCAGGCCCGCGCCCTCCGCGTCCTGCGCCGCTCGCCGGGACTGACACCAGTCGTTCTCGCACTCCCCACTGATCGATTACATCAAACATAGTGGTCAAATAAAATACTAAATTACAACTCATCTGTCGTGTAATTTAAAAATGGAACGATCGTTTACTCCGAAACATAGCAACCAAGGAGGTAATTAATTAAACTTTTTATGTCAATTTTGATCTGGCATGCAAATAGAAAGCTGCTTATGAAAAAAAAATGGCAGACTGACGCGTGAAAAGTTATCGTTGTTCGATGCTCGTCATTGATTATGAAAAGTAATCTATATTTGACAAAATTAGTTCAATTAAAGGCAACGAATGTGACAAACTACTTGGTTTATATTTCCTCGCATTATTTGAGAAAAGTAGTATACAAGCCTTGGCCACAACTAGGCATCGATAGACTTACGTATGCGTGCGTCGATACACATTTCGACGTTCATTCATCAGTGCTTCTTTTAATGGCCGCTGCACTAATGTATTATATCTTTAGAACACTGCATAATGTGTTAAAACCTTAAAATAATCTTTCTCCTTGATTTTGGTAGAGATCTCGAGAAAGTAGTGTTGCAACGAGCGATTGTGCGCGAGTGTGAGCGAGTGTGAGCGAGTACCTGTTGGTCCTGGCGTGCCGCTGCTGGTGCCGCAGCAGCTGTGTCTCGACGTGCGTGCGCGCGCGCCGCTCCTCGCCGAGACGTCGCTCCAGCGTCGCGGCCGCGCGCTCGCTGCCGCGCCACGCCGACACTCTGGGTGACCAATGGAACACTACTTTATGACGAATTCCACTCAAAGTCTCCGACAACGTATATAATCATGAAGATGTTTATGAGTATCAACTTTTCAGTTCCGTCAAATCTTTCATTTATAATTCTGTCGAATCCTTCGTTAATAATTCAAACTACAAAGACTAAAGAATTCATTTTATAGAACTGTAATAAAACATCCCATCACTCATAGTAAAAACACCTCGATACACCTGTAGCGGTTGACAACTGACCGAGAGTTTTTAAATTGTTATAAGCGATGCTCGGCCGCTCGCCCACGGTCCAGTGTACGTACTTGTGCTGCAGCGCTGCGTGCGCCTGCTTGAGCTGCAGATGGTCGGCGCGGCGCGCCCGCTCGGCGGCGGCGGCGGCGGCCAGCGCCCGGCGCGCCTCGGCCTCGGCCGCTCGCCCACGGTCCAGTGTACGTACTTGTGCTGCAGCGCTGCGTGCGCCTGCTTGAGCTGCAGATGGTCGGCGCGGCGCGCCCGCTCGGCGGCGGCGGCGGCGGCCAGCGCCCGGCGCGCCTCGGCCTCGGCCGCTCGCCCACGGTCCAGTGTACGTACTTGTGCTGCAGCGCTGCGTGCGCCTGCTTGAGCTGCAGATGGTCGGCGCGGCGCGCCCGCTCGGCGGCGGCGGCGGCGGCCAGCGCCCGGCGCGCCTCGGCCTCGGCCGCTCGCCCACGGTCCAGTGTACGTACTTGTGCTGCAGCGCTGCGTGCGCCTGCTTGAGCTGCAGATGGTCGGCGCGGCGCGCCCGCTCGGCGGCGGCGGCGGCGGCCAGCGCCCGGCGCGCCTCGGCCTCGGCCGCTCGCCCACGGTCCAGTGTACGTACTTGTGCTGCAGCGCTGCGTGCGCCTGCTTGAGCTGCAGATGGTCGGCGCGGCGCGCCCGCTCGGCGGCGGCGGCGGCGGCCAGCGCCCGGCGCGCCTCGGCCTCGGCCGCTCGCCCACGGTCCAGTGTACGTACTTGTGCTGCAGCGCTGCGTGCGCCTGCTTGAGCTGCAGATGGTCGGCGCGGCGCGCCCGCTCGGCGGCGGCGGCGGCGGCCAGCGCCCGGCGCGCCTCGGCCTCGGCCGCTCGCCCACGGTCCAGTGTACGTACTTGTGCTGCAGCGCTGCGTGCGCCTGCTTGAGCTGCAGATGGTCGGCGCGGCGCGCCCGCTCGGCGGCGGCGGCGGCGGCCAGCGCCCGGCGCGCCTCGGCCTCGGCCGCTCGCGCCGCGCCCAGCTCGCTGCGCAGCCGCCGCACCTCCTCGGAGCTCCATCTGCTCTCCCGCTCGCGGGCCTCTCTCGCTTCCTTCTCGCGCTATCACACCAACACATAACATGAATTATACATTAACTGCATCATCGACCGCCTCTCTCAATACTGTTTTCGTGCACTTTTCGAGTGCCCAGCAAAATGTGTGCAATACTTAAAAAACTGAACTACTCTATAGTTTCTAATGGTTTAGGAGTCAGGGCTATTTTTTTTTAAATTATTCTGGTAACATAAATATGAGTTATTATTTAAAAAATATTAAACAAATATATTTAAAAATACACAGCAAAGAGTCCACTCTGTATGAGTAAGTAGTAGAACCCATATGCGTTAAACGCTAGCGCAGCATTCGACTCAGAGATACTTCTTCCTTGCTGGCCCAAGATCAAGTGCCTTTTTAAAGAATCTCATGTCAAATGAAGAAAAATCGAGTCCCGAATCACTTTTTGTGTACATTGACACATGTTTATGGCTTTTAAGTATATCACTCGACACCATCTGGTAGTAAGCAGTAGGAGTCTGCTTGGGTTTATTTAGAGCAAAAATAAATTTTTAAAAATTAATTCTCGATTTGCTGCTTATTTTGGAACCAAAATACCCAGCGCCAGTTTAACAACACCATTGAAATCATTACAAAAGACTAATTTAATGAAAACTATGACAAATGATAGAGTACTCATTGGAGTGCTCTTCATTTTACATAATATTGATAAAATTGAATACCAACCTGTTCACGTTCTTTCTCTCTCTCTTTTTCTTTCTCACGTTCCTTTTCTCTTTCTCTTTCTTTTTCTTTTTCCTTCTCTTTCTCTTTATAACCATTACACTCTTTATTTTTTACACTTTCTTTTGTACTTTCTACTTCTTTAACTATTTGTTCTTTTGCTGAAAATTTATTTCGTGACTATTATTTAAAATTGTTAAAATCATTAACGAGGCACAGATGAAATTATATATAAAGAATTGCTTTGTATGTAACGATTATGTTTGTCAAAATAAAGGCTTCCTTTATTTATTAATTAATTAATACACAAGTAACAATATAAAATACATATTTAATTGTCACCATGGTTGTTTCCTGGATGGGTCAATTAATATTTGTTATAGAGCTACTTTGTAGTTCGCAAGGTTAGTTAAGCTGTTGGTCCCGATGGTTACGACAACCATTCTCACCCACCAATCCACGTTGGGCCAGCATGGCGGTAATATAGTTCTGTGCATCCCAGTGATACATATATAATGGACTGTCGATTGATTGATATTTAACTTACATTGTTCTGTACTCTTATGACTATCGCTGCTTTCCTTATCTTTATCTTTGTTCTTATTCCTTCTTTTCTCTTCTTTTAATGTATTAGCCTCTTTCTTTTCACATTTAGACGACTTTGCACTACCTAAAACACATGTTTAAATACATTAATCATATGAAAGGTTACATTTATAAAAGTCCAAAAAATAGTGTTAGCAAATAGAATAATAATACCTTTACTGTGGTCGTGTTTGTCATCGTCGTCGGCGTGTCCTGGCGGCGCGCCGTTGGTGTGCGCGTGCGCAGTGTTCGCGTGCGCGCCGCCATTCATCGTGGCCGAGTTGGCGCTCTTGTCGCGCGTCTGTTGCGCTAAGTGCTTTTCTAGCTTATCTAACTGGTGATATAAAATAAGATCAGTTATTAATATTTCTTCTATTTTTATATATGAATCTACGCCCTTACAAAGTAGCAAAAGATTATGGCGGGCTGTAGAGGAGATTAAGGTATGATCTTATATCAACGGCCGAAGGCAAAACTTCAACCGTTTTAGTTAGTTCTAAGAAAGTTACCTTAAAATGTAACTGTGCATGCTCCTGCGGACAGTGTCCATTCTGGTCGAGCTTGATGCAGCGGCGGCGCACGGAGCCATTCATATGCCTGGCGTCGCTCTCTCCGCTGCGCTCAGACTCTTTGCCTGACGCGGTTTGACTTTGCTGATGCTGATATAGTGTACACAAAATAAGAATTGTTGTAGAAAATAATGGAGTCATAAAATAAATCCAAAACATTTACATGTACAAGCAAATACATTGCGAACGTATTGCGAAGTACAATAAACTATTTAGTTGAATGAGCTTAGTTTATCGACCCTGTTGTGCGCGGACTGAAATTAAAAATAAGTTCATTTGTACTCTTTCATTTCACATATAGACTGTTTTTAACAGAAAGACTGCTGACATCATAAGACTTTTTCCTTATTTTAACACGAAAAATTGAAAAATGATGATGAAACTAAATCAAAAGCTCCTCCAGTGTCAAGTAAGTTGACGTTCCTAATAGTTATTCTATCTCTTTCATGAGTTTGAATGAAAGATAATGTTTAATTTAATTTTAGTTTAAGAGATGGCCAGCTAAATTGTATGGCCAAATAAAGTTAATTACCTGTTCGAGCGCGCTTTCGGGCAACGCATCGCGCATAAGCTGGAAGTAGAACTCATTCTCGGCGCGCACTTGCCGCTGCCGCCTCAGCCGCAGCCGCTGGCCGACGTAGGACTTGACGCCGACGCCCAGCGTGACGGCGGGGTAGCCCACGCAGTGCGCCGCCAGCGGCCGGCAGAGCCCCACCCCCGCGCCGGCGCCCACCCGCTCGCCCCTCACCGCGCCCTCCACCCACACCACCAGGCAGCACACAAACACGGTTGGCACACAGATGCCTTTGTCCGCGACTGCACAATAAAATTATCGCTTTTATATTTGATATTGTATTACTTATTTTTCTCAATTTATTTATAAGCTATAACATACATAGAAATTATTACATTAAAATTCTTTTTTTCATTACTATATTATTGGTTTCTCCTTTTATAGCTCATTTTAGAAAAGGCTTTCTTATTTCCAATTTCGGTTACCTTATATAATTTAAAAAATATATATAGCATATTATCTAATTCAATAGGTAACCAGAAAGTTCTGGAGAAGAACATTTGCACAAGGCATGCAGAACAACAGGACATCATTTAAATAAAATGTATTAAAATAAATGAATCCTTGTAAACTACTGTAACTTGGCATATGAAGATAAAGAAATAATATTAGTATTTATAATTTAATATATATATTAATATACTCACATGTATACCACACATATTGTACCCATACATATGTGCTGGCAGCAAAAAATATGTACTGCAGTGGTATGAAAAAGTAACATATCATGTCGGATGTGAGTGCTATACATATGAAAAATACTGAAAATGCCTGAAACAATCAAATGACAAAAATTTAGTTCTAAAATAGTCTGCAATAAAACAAATATACTATGTGTACTTCAATGAGGCTGAAATAGAGCATAAATGCCTCTTTAACCCTTTCAGGACGGGCTTTTTTAAAGTTTTATTTTATTCAGAAAATGTATTTTATTGATAGATATGACCTAAAAGTTGGTTAAAGTGTGAAATTTTTCGAAGCAAGTGGGATAATGGTACCGGGACAAAAATGTCCCGCCCGTCCTTAATGGGTTAATAAATTGATTAGAAAAATAATACCACATTGTTTCTTGTTTATTCACTGAATGCAAAATCTGGATCTAACTTTATTTCGAACCAAACCCAGATAATCAATAAAATTGGTTTTAAATTGTCTTTAAATCTGAATGTCATCTAGTAAAAGCTATTTGATGCATAAACTTAAAATTATTTGGAAAACTGTTAAAGAATAAAGGGCAAACTTCCTTATAGTACAATACAATACATCCAATGGGCCTTTCTATTGTTTAAAAAAATAAATAATAGTATTGTATCAGAGTATTATTCTTCGTCTTGCTTTTCAAATAATTAGGTAAGCTTATTCTTATGTAAGTGACATTGATGTCACTCTTGAAAATATTGTAATATACCTAAATCTATGATTGAAATCTACATACCACACTATAGCCACCCTCCAACAGTACACACCCCTGTACCTGTAAGGATACCCCTTACAGGTGATGTCTGTACTGTTGGAGGTTGGCTGCAGTATGGTATGTAGATTTCAATCATAGATTTTGTTGTAGCACAGAGTTTACCATTGCTATCTGACCACTAGGTAGCCAGATGGGCAGTATCCTTATTAATAGTCTGTATATACTTGGCCTGGGATTTTGGGTTCAAGTTAAACCCAGAGAGAAAGATGTTAAGATGGTGTTTGCTTTGGGCTATATATATATAAACTTTAATCCTTCATATTTCAGTTTATTAAAGAATTTAATTATACTTACCAGTCCCTGGTATTTGAATGAGTCATAAACTGATCTGAGCATCATCCAGAATGGCCAGAGGAATTCAAACCTGAATTCCAGCATGTAGTCAGCAAGCACAACAGTCGCCCAAAGCATCACAAATTTCAGGTACAGCATTGAGCTGGAAATATTTAATAGAATATATTTGTTTATTGTGAAAATGTTAATTTTTAAACCGCATTGCTCAACAAGTGCAATGTCATCTTTTTATTAAACTATGTATATTAATAATATATAGATTTTGTTATTCAGAGTACAGTATTTTAATTTTACATAATAAAGTACACTTAAATAGTGGCATATTTTATGGTTTACTAGAAGTACCTGCCTAACATTACATAATATTTCAATATAATTCATCACTATATTTAATTGTTGGTCACATAAACAAAATGTGGTATTGCATAAATGCATTTTTTAACTAATGTTTTAGTAAAAATACAAATTAAATGAATATTTGCGTGTTAAAAGAGGAAACAGTAAGTATAATCATAGGAATAGCCAATTTAGAAAATATATTTTGTCCTATAAAAGACTTCCTGGAATATATATATCAGCGTGAATCTTGCTTTTTATAGTGAATATGAAACATATCATGGAAGCAACAAATTCAGTGAACACCTGCCAGGGGGCTTGTGGACACAAACTCGTCAAGGAGGCGGAACGTACAAAAAAACACCATTATCGTGGGAAACAACATTAACACATGTGGGGATCATATCGCCCTAAGCTGTATGTAAGGAAAACACATGTGATACGAGTTTATTTTTCTTTTTTTTATGTGATAGTCAACGACCAAATTTAAAAAGATAAACCAGGTGGTATCACTACCCACATAAAAATTATCACAGCATGATATTTTAAATAGAATTGCCTATATTTTTATCAAGTTATATGATTCTTAATGAAACGAGATAATTGTTCTAACTCTAAATGCCTTCTACACTCACTTTCCATACATTCCTTCGGTGATTTTTGTGCGCTTTATGGGGCGCCGCATCTTGCCACTTTCGGCATTCCGTCTCTTCATATTTTGTCCTCCACGGTGTAAATCGCAATCACAGGCTCTCGATTCAAAACACTTATTTACAGAGAAACATTTAAACAACAAATGCCTCTCAAAATACTCAGTGCCTTTTGTTGTCAATCAGCCTATTGAAAATAAAACGAGGGAGACAGAAGAATATCAGTAAGCTTCTTGCTTTATTGCGATCACTTGCACTTGGGATCATTCTAATGTTGTCCTATAAAATAAATTCTTTTTTTTAATTTCCGTCTAAAAAGAAAAGCAAAGGAATGTAACCAATACTTTCATTATATATTATACTTTCATTATTGAATTATTGCACTGCAAAAAACACAACGACCAATCACGTAAACGTTTCTTGAAATTATTTTAAATACCATTCAACAATAATGCATCATCAACAATAGCATTTTAATGTCATAAATAGATAGATAGATTATGCTAAATCGTACAACATTCATTACAAATAGAGATAAAACAAGCATACTAACTTAATTATTAAGGTCATATAAATCATATCGCAGTCAGGTAAACTTGTTAGTATTTTGGTTTTAATAATGAAAATAAGCAAATTATGCCATGATTGGTTCCTAGCTGGGTCAGTCAGATTTGTAATCTCACTCTTCTGTGCTTCGGAATGGGCTTTAAGTTGATCCCGTTCGTTACTTCAACTACTTTTATTGACCAAGCCGCGTTGGTTCAGCTTAGTTGTGTTATGCCCCAAAATTTTCATGTGTTTCTTTCACGTAGACAGGCCCAGTTGAGATATATGCTGCATATATATGCTGTAGATGATGGTTCCAATTGGATTAATTAATTTAACTTTATAATTTCAATATAATCGCTAAATGAAAAATGTATGGGATTTGACATAATCTCTCGCTTAGCTAAACCAACGTTAATTAGTTTAGCTCAAATGATTTTATCAAATACCAAACATTTTTCATTTAGTGATTCGATGTCAATGCATCCTCATTTCGATAATTGACATCGACATCGACCTTCGGCTGGTATTATTCAATATGTCATTTTGAAAAACGAAAAGTTCTTTTTTTACGAATAATGTTATGAGTATCTCCCCAACCCCATTATTATCTACGTGTTATTTAATTTCACACGAAATTGCCACCAACCGATTGCCTTCGATGATCCAATGCAATTGAAAAATCTTCATCCATGAGGCAAAGGGAATATTGGGATAGATAACATTCATCTCAGTCATAATCAAGAAAAAAAAAACATAATATCGCTCTATACGATACATTTCAGATTAACTTAGAAAAATGATTTTTAAGTGAGTCACATTTGTGTGATTCTCATTTGAGTATAATTTCATAGTAGTCATTAACATAACATTCTATTTTCGTATCATTTTATCTTACACTAACATTGCATTCCATTTTCAAAAATGTTCTCGTAAGTCAGTAGCAAAATAACGGGGCCTGACATTAGTCGGTGAAAACTACTTGGAGTAAAGGGATACATTACACCGGTATTCTGGAGCTAGAAATAAAGAAATAATCACATAATATATGAGCTTTAGCTTTAGTCGAGTTATTTGCTGAACTAAGTTCCCTTTGCCTTCCCTATAATAGGTAGAATTAATCAAACGTCACTTTTGACATTTAATCATTGCTTTGCTTGATATGTAAATAAATAGTATAGAACGAATATACAGAAAGTTTAATGTTTTTGAAAAATAATATGTATTTTATTAGGAAAAATGTCAACTAACTCTATTATAAGCTCCGTCCGTCAATATTTGGTAACTCAACACATACTTGCTGACGATGAATGGCTTGTAGGGTATGTTTTCGCATTTTGTCAGTTTTATTATTATAATATGAATAAAATTAAACTTTTTTTTCTATTTTATAGCTGCGTCGAGTATTTAACTGAAGATTCTTGTAACTATAGCGAAAACGATATCAAAAAGTTGGCAAAAGAACAGTGGTTATTAAATGATTTAAAAGAGATTTGCCCTGGTTCATTACCACCAAATTTGAAAGATAAACAAAAAACCATCATTAATGGAAGATTTGTACTCCAGATTAATGCAGCTGTGGACATAGGTAACTTTTATGTAATAAAATTGGATAAACATATTTTCAGTATTAAAGTTATTTTATATTTTTGGTTTTATACACACTTTTAGGAACTCCTGCTTATCAACAATATTTAAAACTACAGAGGGTAAATATGGAAAATGTGGAAGCAACAATACAAGTTGAAGATAAAATATCAAGTCACAGGTAAATTTTGAAAATTATATTAACATTTCCATATTACCCACATTGAAGAAGTTAACTATTGAAACTTTAATGTTTATTATAATTCTAATATTGAATAAAATAAAGTAGTTGTTTCTTTTATTCCAGAATGATAAAATTATATCTAACTGATGGAGTCCAAGACATATCAGCAATAGAATACAAACCCATGAGGAACTTGAGCTGTGATATTACACCAGGATGTAAAGTGTTAATAAAAGGTAATTATTGTATATAATAAAATTTATTATCGTATACTATAACTACCCAATGCTAGTCATATGGATTTTACGTCGTTTCACCCTAATTTAGTTGGGTGGGTTACCACCACCCTAATTTAGGTTATGCATTGAGGAGTTGCCGTTACTGTTTCCTTCTCCAGCACCCCACCCTCTCCTAGGTTAGGAGAGGGTAGTGCAGGAGAAGGGGACATATATGAGCTGTTAATGAATAAGTCATATTTTGCATTATCCTGCAGTATAGGGTTTATTTGGTATATTTATGTGCTTTCTAATGGAGACCACTCAATTATTTAGTATTGTCAAGTTCTGAGATTTATAGTAGTATTTGATAGTCATACTGCTATTGATATTCTATTATCTATTGGCAATACTACTGTGAAATATAAATGAAACCTGATAGGTCTTCTGCATTGATTATTCTTGTGTATTACGATTTTATATTATAGAATCATTCTTGTTATTTCTAGGGCCCGTAGAATGTCGCCGCGGTATGCTCCTGTTAACAGAAAACACAATGGAGTTGTTGGGTGGTGAAGTGACAGAGTATGCTGTCTCCAATTCTCTTGCAGGATTGCTCTCTACCAAGCTAGGTCTGCCATTAGGTTAGTAATAATGTCATTCACCAGAACAAAATCTCCATAAGTTTCTATATGGTGGTTTAACTTTTTATTTTTAATATTTTATTACACAAAAAAGGACAAAGAGTTAAAAATGTTATTACTTTTACAGAATTGCACGAAAACACCACGATCACACAACCCAAGAACACAAACGTCCCAACACCTCACACGCAGATGCCATCAGCTCTCCCTGAGGTACTCGCTCAAGATCACCCCCGCCCTATAGCCAGGGTGACCAGCCTACAAGTAGCACATAGCATTGCGGACGACGACATAGATGTTGACGACATTGCTGCTATAGAAGCTCAATTCTGTACCGCACCTACCAAAAGACCGCTTAGCGAATCGCGCAATAAACCAGAAAAGAAAATGAAACCTGAACCCTCAAATAAAGCAGATGAGTACCCTGATGATAATGATTTCTTCTTTGATGAAGATGAGGATTATTTAAAAGAAGTGGAGGCTCAGTTTGAAACACAGGATAAAAAAGTATTGGAAACATATCCTAGACCAATACCAGCTGAACCATTTGTTTATATAAAACAGATAAATGATATGAGTGTTACAGCCAAAGGCGGGGGGGTATTCAAAGTTAAAGCGCAGATAATGAAGTTGTTATCGAAGTTGTCAGTGGGGAAAGACGGATGGAGTTTGAGATGCACGATTATTGACGGTACGGGTAGTATGGACGTTGACTTCACTAGTGACGTGCTCTCTAAATTGGTCGGGTTTACGCCGGAAGAGATGAATCAGATGAAGAGACTGATGGCTAGTAATCCAACTGTGAAAGAGAAAGCTGTTGTCGTAAGTATTTATTTTCACTATCGCACAAAAACATCAAAATATGTTTATATTTATATTATTTTAACAAGTGAATATGTTTCGAACTACACATTCCAGTGTAAATCTGGTTGGATTTTGTATTATTAAAACTGATGTGTACAGTATTATAATATTTCATTGGTTGCGCAGTAGTGACGCATACCTATGCAATATACCCTGTATATCTCATTTAATTTACAGGCATTACAAAACGCGAAGGAAACTTTGCAGGTGCTATACTGTATCATAGAGTTGACAATGTTGGAATCTCCCAAGATAACTTCTCTGTCGCCATTCGAGGATTCGCACGTTCAGTTGCTGAACAAACGGGCGCTGGCTTGCCACGGGTTATAGCAATAAAATTGTTACATAAAAGTATTTGCCTTTTATTGTTTAACAAATAAAAGCATTTAACAATTGATTCTAAATTTACCTAAGGAGTTTTTTTTTAAATAAATATAGCTTTCGAGTATGCGAAATTTAGACCACAAACTATTTCACGTTTTTCTTGAAGGACCCCTTGCTCTGCTATAGTCTTGGGAAAACCTTAACGTTAAGTCAACTCCTTAATGTAAGCGTTCGAGGAAGGTGAATTTTTAACTCGCTCAGTGCTTGACGATTTCGGTTCAAGTTCAAGAGTTGCCCAGAAGGTGCCTTTCACGCCTTTTTTGAAGGAGCCCATGTAATTTGAAGAGGGAATACGTGTGCCAGTAAGCAATTCCACGTTGTCGTTGGTGCAACAAAGAAACGAGTCACGAATTGTGCAATTGTTATCAGCATATAAATTTATAAATTACAATGGCCTATTGCAGCTTTAATAAATGTGTACTAATTTATTAATAAATTAATATTCGAAGCAATAAAACACCTAGACATTTTACAACTAAGTTTATTTTAAATACACCTGTTCATAACGCAATAATGTGAAGTTCAATGTACAAAATTTATTTCATATTAATAGAAATTTAATTAACACAAGCTAACTAACGGTAGACGAGAAATGCAAACTTGAAAACAACATAACTTCATGATAGTGAAGCTCAAAACTGGATACATTATATTTATAAAAATATAAAATAAAGGAAATACACAAAAACATTAAAATAGTTTGACATGATAATAGCTAAAACGAAATATCCTATATTTTTGTTCCACAGTAACATACCATTCAAATTAAATTACTGATACATAATTGGATGTTAAAATATATTGAATAAAATCCTGGGGATCTAACCATACATTATTCTGGTATAAAAGTACAATGGTGTCTTCATATAAACACGACCTTTATATAACAAGGCAGACAGCTTCATGACTACTATATGTGTCCGAATTTTATTAAAATAAATAAACACTTATGTACAACTTAATACATATTATCGTTGACATGAGACGGAAAATAAAAGTATAGCTTCTTAGATCACATTTTGCTTCTATATATGTATATTCATCTCGAAATAAATTATAACGCAGACCAGAGACAAAATTCGCCAAGACTATGAATTCGAAGAATTACGCTATTAAGAAGCCGTGTCTGTTCATATCATGCAGCAATTTCCATTCGCACGTTATCTCACATTTACAGTGGGCTTAACCCACTAATATTACAAAATAGACGGTAGTCGTAAAATAATTATTTGTAGTTTATTTTTACATAAGTAAAATTTACACGGACAGTTTGTTGCTGCAAATTATTAAAAGTCTGGTGTTAATGAATTTTATTTTTCTAGTGTATTAGGATGCCCGACCACGGTTGATAATCAGACCAAACTTGATCGGCGACTATTTATCATTGATTCGACGCATATGCCTGGTGCCGAGCATTTTCCTTACAAGCACACGCGCCAACTATTTGACGACACTTCGTTCCATTTCCCCTGACAATCTCCTCGAACGTAACGGGATTTGCCAGATTTTTTAGGAGGCGTGTACGAACACTGATTTGCTTGACGTGGACAGGCAACCTTAATTTTATAACAAAAGTAGTAATATCTTTAAAAAAATTTTACTAATTACAAAATTATTAGTTAACAATGAAATACCAAAAAGTAATAAATTTGCCCTAACAGAACAAATAAGACACCACAATATAATAAATAACTTAGCTAAATTTTTATTAAAGAAGCAATAATAAAAAACAGGATAACAAATTACTGATTAATATAGATTGCACCAAAAATACTGCACTGAGGATTAATTAAATAACTATTATTTATCCCGCCATTTTGCTTACTTATATTTATTAATTCTGACACTGCCAGATTGTTTTAACAACCGTAAAATATTCTCTGACAAATTAAATTCTGTAATTTTAAATCCAGATTATAATAAACTATATTAATATGAGAAACGAGGTGTATAATTTGTATGTGAAGGTCAAAAATTTTTGGTGAGCTGATGTAATGAGTCAAAGGCAAGTAGTAAAGCCTATTATTAACCAGTCAATTGGTTCAATCCGATTGCCCAACAGACATGTCCTAGTACTTTAAACTGGTTAGATATAATGAATTATTTTGCATTTCATATCTATAAATTTTATAGAATTATTTTATTAAATAACCACCAAGCTATATAACAGAAACAATCAGTTTGAACTATTCTGCTTACTACAAACTATGGGAGTGAATTCTTTATGAAGACAAGAAATCGGCTTTGTAATACAGACGGATGGATGGACAGAATAAGTAAATTATACTGATTTCAGTTTTAGGCATTTTTTTGATGACAGAACACAGAGGATACTTATTCATGTTAAAACTTAGATAATGTTGTATATTGGTATCTCAGCGTAATTAAGACATACTACTAATGCCTTATATGCGCAACTCCTGTTAATAGTAATTTAAAACAATTTCTAAAGTTACTTAATTAAGTGCTACACAGTAATGAGATCTTTGTCTTAAATATTTCGATTTTAATGACATTTTAATTTATTTTTGGCAGCACCTGTCATGATTTTGAAAAACTAATTTTTTTTCGCTATGCACAATTATTCAGAATTATTCACAATTATTACTCATTAAGCACCTCGACGAATGCAGTAGTTTTGAGACAATGCTAAGTTACAATATCAACGTCTATCTAAAGATGTTGACACTTCAATGGAAGACAGTACCACTGAAATAAGCGCCTTATTTGTAAATAAACAGATACCAGTTCAGATTACAAATAACCTTGAAGTGTCTGAACTGAGATGTAGTTTTAATCACAAACATGACATTTAATTTTACAAGCGCAAACCACTAAAATATTAAAGAACATTGAAAACATTTAAATACAGTGCTAAATACCATCTGTTACGTATAAAACCATTTACGCTTATCAAAACGAAATAGTGTTTACACTTGGACAATGATTTATGAAGCATTCTATTGTACTAAATGCACTTTTAGGAAAGTAATTAAGGACATGTTTTGTTAACTTTATCAAAATTTACTAATACACATTGATTGCACTAGAAAAGGTGAACATGTTGAGTTTAAAAGCTTAAACTTAAAACTTGACTTAATAATTTTAATTACAATCATTACACTTCTTCCGGATAAGTAGCTTAAGAGGCAAAAATCATAATAGCAGAGTTTGAATGCAGCTCATTGTTATTTTTAAAAAGACATGAAAGCTCCCGAGTCAATTTAACTGAATTAAATACAATATGTTACACTGTCAAGTTCAGGCCGCGGCTGGTTCACCGCGGTCACAAACGATACCGCCCATCGAACGTATAATTTATTAAAAGGAAAGCGGATGAACTCGCAAGCTATATACAGCACTCCGAGCGACTGACGTCACGCGAACCATTCCACGCACCCGACTAAGAATCTGTCTTCCGTTCGAATGCCACTACGCGATTAAGTTAGGCCAACGCGAACGTCACCGGACGATTTATAAAATTCGCTCGTAGAAGAGGAGGTAGGCCTGTGCCCGAAGCACCTTCTCCTCGGAGACTTCAGACACCATGCTGTCGGACACGTAGTACCAGACACCGGGTTCGGGGCCGGGCGCGGGCGTGGGGGCGGCGGCGGCGGCGGGGGCGGGGTCGGGGGCGGGCGTGGGGGGCCCCTCGCCCGACTCGTAGCCCGACAGGTCGGAGTCGTCGTCGCGCGCGGCCGCGGCGGGGGGCGCGGGCGCGGTGTTGGCCCCGCGCGGCAGGAACCAGTGCGGCTCCTGGCCGCGGCGAGCCTTCACGTACGCCACGTAGTGTCCGCCGTGCATGCCGCCCGAGTGCTCCACCACCCCGTACAGGGCGTACAGCAGCGACGACTGGCCGCGCGATACGTTCGGCAGCTTCTGCAGCTTGTCCATCGCGCAGAACGGCGCCAGGTCGAGCACCGTGCCGAAGTCCACGTGCTTCGTCATCTTGCGGAACATGCACCGCGGGCCCAGCTGGAACCGCTTCAGGTGCAGGATCAGCACGGCCGGCGGACTCGACACCAGGAACCGCTTTGTGGCGTTCGTGTAGACGGTCTTGCCGCCCTTGCCGTTGATGCGCTCGGTGCACGTCTCGCAGCCGACCTTGTTGTTGCCGGTGAGCAGCTCGAGCGCCGTGAACTGGCTGAGGCATGACTGCACGCTGCACTCGTCCTCGTCGCCCACGTAGCGGCCCGCCGGCGGGCTCTGGCGCGAGTACTGCGGGAAGTCTGCGCCGGTCAGCTTGGGCCGCGGGGCGAGTGGGGCGGGGGGCGCGGAGGGCGCGGACTCGGGGCCGGGCTCGCCGCCCGCCTGCAGCAGAGTGCGGGAGCCGCGCACGCTGATGCCCTTGAGCACGAGCTCGTTGGAGGGCGAGGCGCGAGGCGAGCTGGAGGGCGAGGCGCGAGGCGAGCTGGTGGGCGAGGCGTGGGCAGAGCTGGCGGGCGAGCAGCGGCCGGCCTCCTTGCCGTCGGCGGGCGAGCCCACGTCGTCAACGGTCTCCGTCGAGTTGTGCTTGGTCGCCTCGGGGCTGGCCACGCCCGAGTCCGGGTTGGACAAGTTCTCGAGCGAGGCCAGCGGCTTGTAGTCGAGCGGGATGGCGACAGCGGTAGCGGTGTTGCAGAAGTCTGTCTTGTCTTTATCGGTGTGCTCGGGCGTGTTGTCTGCCTTCTCCGTGTCGTGGTCGACGGGGCTGGTGCGGATGGAGTCGGAGCTGACGACCTTCTCGGAGTTGTATCCGGATTCCATGTGGTAGGCGGCGAAGTTGGCGGCGGTGTGGCAGACAGATGCCTGCGTGCCCACCGACATGTGGTCGGGGGCGCGCGAGGGCTCCTCCAAGTTATCCTCCACGTCCGCATCGGACTCCGACGATAACTTACCGTCCTCTTTGGACTGGCCGTTTGTCTCCAACATAGAATTTTCTTCCTTTGATGTAGAGTTTCCTGGAGAAAGAAATGGTTGAATTAATATAGTGAAGAATTATTTCACTATTTTTTAGCTATTGAGAGCGAATACAATGTACCCTATACTATTCACTTGACATTATATAAACATGAGTATATACCCCGCCACAAAAAAATGCTAGGTTTAAGCTAAACATGAACAAATCACATAACGTTGGGTCATGCACTATGGTACCACCTTTGTTTTTGCGAGCGGCTTTCCTCGCTGCGTTTCTCTCCATTCTCATTTGATGTTTCGAAGGTTTGTTCTCATCTTGAGTATTGTACATATTATCCTCTGAAAATACGTGGTCAAATCAATGTATGCCGCATATATGCTAAGGCATTCTCTACACAAAAAGCATTCAAGGATTCTGCATACATACATTTTATGGAAAAGCCTTAAAAATCTTAAACGGCAGAACATCATAGGAGATCAGCAAACCAAAAATTATTATTTATAAGTATTTAAAATAAAAGTTCAATATAAATCTCCTATAATGCTAGCTCTTCAATCTACAACACTGAGGACACATTTCTTCAGCACTGTTTTACACAAATATGATATCCCAAAAAATACAGTATAAAATCAAAATCACACACTTGCGAGGTGAATAATGTGGTTGGCAATTGTCAAAGTGGCTTGCATAGGTTTGTTCCAAATCATTGGTTGCTTACCAATGATAAGTAGCTTATTTCTATGAATTAATTTTAACTCTATAAAACCCAAGTGCTTTGTCATCAATGGTGAAAGCGGTTGCAGTAACAACCATGGCGAAAATTGGTTTTCGTTATCTAAACCAGAGCGTTGGAAACACTACGCCAACAAATATCAGGTCTCTTAAATATTCAAAATATATATTTTAAACTAAATGATATAAAGAAAAGAAACTTATTTTGTGTTTGATTTCTACCCTTATAAATATTTCGCTTTTCATTGCCTTTGATGATGTAGTTAATTTTGCTTTGCACTGAGTTACTTATCATGATCAATAATATTGAAGATGAACTACTTGATAACATAGAAAATGGCTCTATGATATCAAGTAGTTCATCTACAATATCATTGATCATGATAAGTACCAGACTTTTAACGTAGAAAATGGCTCTTTTTGGTTTCAAACAATCGCCATTTAGTAACAAAGGGACCGACCATAAGCGTTATCCACATTGCCAACCCTATTCTATTAGCAACTTATGACACTTTGACATTTAATTTCGGGACTCCAGTAGCCAGAAACATACATGCAATCACACACTAATGCAAATAGAATTCATTAAATTCCAAGTCTTTCCAGAGGATTTCAAAATAATTTTACTATTTTATTTATTTATAAATACACAATAAAAAGTTTTGTAAGATTTTAAAAAAGAAAAATAGCAACACTAACCATTGGGAGTTTTCCTTCGTACAACAGCAGGTGGTTGAGGGCGACATGTAGCGACGGGCAGAGATAGATCCAAAAAGTATTCAGCTCGATCAGATTGATGGTAGCACTCCTGGCATTCTAATGTTGATACAAGGAACCCTCGGAACACCTGTAGGTGGACCACATCTACATAAATAATATGAATCACCAGTATGTTTGTCTTGCAAAAGTTCCAAATGATGCGATTAACTTTTTTTGCATGTTATTATTGTCAGGACATGGTGAATAAAGGAAAATATTATTTCTTTCCTTTTTTTTATTAGGTACAACCTGATTCACTACCACCTATGAAACCTAGTTCACCACCTAGTATCATAATTATTTGTTAAATTCTCTAATGTAACTAATAGTTTTAATTTTTATTTAACAATAGATTTAAGGAGAAAACTAAAGCTCATTGGTTAACCTAAGATAATATAGAAATATTTTATACAAAGTTAAAAACACCTTATATGTTAATATATACCTGTTCTGGCCTCAGCATAGTGTCTGATGCTTGTTGACCATAGAATTTAACTTTCTGTTTCACTTCACCGTCAACCTTTGCTGGATCCACTTTCGAACTCATACCTAGGCTATTTAAGATGACGGATTGGTAGCGGCGTAGGTCCTCTGACCTGTTAACAGATATCGTAAAATAATTATTTGAGCAAGAAAAAATTACGGAATTGGTCCAAGAAAGATTCATCAGCTCTATTATTTAAGTTGATATTTTATTTTTAACCATAACATAGATTGTAAGATTAAGAATATGAGAAAAAAATCCATGGAAATAAATAATGTCACAATGATTGTGTCAATCTTGATGTGCGGCCATCTGTATGGCCAGTAATAGTATTATAATTTATTATGTAACTTAATTAAGTAATGTGATATCTTATCTGCTTACATGAGGTCATGTGTTGACCTTAGTATGCTAATAAAAATGAACTAGTATGTTTATATTATTTTATGCAGATGCATAACATTTATTTTTCTGTTTATATTGGCATATGATTCTCAAGATTTTGAAGCTATATTCCAAGCAAATTTCGATTTTAGTTTCCATTGACTATTGTGTAGAGGCAATATTTTCGAAGTATGAAGTTAGATATTTAAAAAATATTATCATCAACTACTTATATACAAAATGAAATAAATGAATATAATATTATCCCCACAGAGGGGCACGAGCTACCCTAAATTAGTGTGATTAAGCCTAAGTTAACCACAATGGCCAAGTGCAGGTTGGTCGACTTAATATCACAATACTGACCCTTCATTATGTTGATGTTGTTTACTAGACAATATGGGTATTGCAACAACAATGTATGTCAAACTGAAAGTTATTGCTATCATAGTTAAAATTGGGGTGCAGGTGTTTGACAAAAGTGGATTATGAGAAAAGGTATGTGTAGTGTAAGTGCAGATTTAATAACACAAATAGTTTGTTGTGTGGGTATGTTGAAAGAAAAAATAATTTGGTAATACCAAAATGTCAATGCTTGGTTTCAGAAAAAAGTTTTAATTATAGGACCTACATAGAGTCTAATGTGGGTATACCTCAAAGATATATTAGGGCTAATTTCATAAAGATCTGTATTAATAAAAGTATTATACCTGACGGCTTCCAGCATATGCCTAAGCAGTTCATGAGCATCATGCTGATCTCCTCCACTAAATTGTGGTAGTTTATTGACCAGACACATCAACAGTTTCCTTGGAGTATATACACCACCTTCACCTGTAAATATTATAATTGTCTATATTTAATATAATATAATAAGTAATATTAAAACTTTAATAAATAAAATTATATGCATTAATTAAAGCTGTTGCAGATTAGAGGAGTAATTCAATCAAATTAACTGTCTGTCCTGCTTTCTATCATTCATGTAGTACATGAAGACTTTGATGATTGCTTCATTTTGAATGAATGAAATGATTCAATTGAAATAAAATTTTGTTATGTAAATAATAAACTTAATTTTTTCAGCTGAGATATACATACTGGAACTTTGTCATAAGTAGAAAGTGATTACATCTGGATTGTACAGCATAACAAGTTAATATAAAAAGAAGTCTTAAAAAATTGTTACAATTTCAAATATGATGTTATATAGTAAAAACTATGACTAAAGTAAATATTAAAAAGAGAGAAATGAAATTAGTTGCTTGGTAGGTCATGTTACATATTCATATTAAAACAGACCTTATAATAAAAAAGACAAAGTTTATGGATTTTATGTCATAACAAAGATATTTTAAATGAGTTTAGAATGAACCGAAATATTAATTTGTCAATATGAAATACAAACTTATTTCTTTGGATTGTGTTAAATAACATAATTTTTACATATAAAAATTACAACCATGATATTTTGTGACTTCAAAAACTAAACAATAATGTAAATATAACAAAATATACTACAAACAATTTTAGGCCAGTACTCTACATGCCAAAATGAGGTCATTCCAAAAATAAAACATAAAAATAGTTACACCTCATTAAAGTTGGTATGTTATTAATGCCCCAGTTTAAGTTTACTGTAAAAGCATTATTTTTTCCACCACTTAATAACTAAATTTAATTACAATACTTTCAGCTGATTAGAAATCAATAGGTCCTAGTACTAGATTAGAACCACATACATATATTAAGTATGTACATATATAAATTACTGATAAGAATCATAATGCATACCTGAGTGTAGATCTGTCAATGTTTCAGCTAAGGTACGAGTTAGTGTCCCCCATTCAGAAAGTTGTCCTGTTATGGGTGGAAGGTCTACGTCTTTGAGCTCATCTCCTTCACCTTTTAGTTTAAGCTTACCACCTGGCAAAGTGAATTTCTCCCCTGGTGTTGACATCACTTGCAAAACTTGTAGTAAATAAGGTGTTTGAGCTAAACATTGCATTACTGAATTGAAAAAACATGTGTTTCCTAAATTTGATAACCCTCTTACTCGTGGGAGATTCAGTGCCATTGCTTTGTCTTTAACTTTATCAGTTTTCTTAACATAATTATCCACTGATACCAGTTCTGTTTTAGAATCAATTTCATATGGTAGTTCAATAGGAGGCATTGATTTAGGATTCCCACCAACCATAGACTGTTTTTTTAGGTATTCAATACACTCATGAAGTTTCTTAGAACTAGATGAAGTGACTTCATTGTTGCAGTTGTAGCAGTATATATCCCAAGAAGTGGTATTAGCAGTGAGAGCATGGCAATCTGAATGAGGGGTATTATAGTGATTTAGGGCATGTTTGTTACGTGCTCGGCCGCATAATTGTGACCCGCAACGTAGACACATCCAAAGACTTAGATCTTCTTCGTAATCTGTGTCAGAGATCTCATTTCTTGGTGTCTTCTTGCACTCTGAACATTCTTTATCAAAGCCTCCCGATTTTAACGATTTCTTCAAGCGCGTTAGATCAACAGCTTTAGCAACGTGAGGACATGCGGACTTGACATTTTCGTCGCAAGATTCAGTCGAGTCGTCCCCATTTTCGCTAGGGTCACTTTGTCTCTTTTTCTTAACCATTGTTGCGCTAGATCAGGAAACTGCCTGCAAATACGTAACGAGAGACGTGGTAATAATAACCACACGAACACAAAAAGAGAAAAATGACAAATGTGTCGATAGCCATTGCACGCGTGACAACGCACATTCACCATTAACTGTTTATAGAACGTTTGTAATAGTGCCAAAATGATATGATTAAATAGATAAACTACTTACAGTTACATGCGATCTGAAGAAACTAATTTAGACCTAAAAGAACAAAGGAAAATTCAATTTTCTGAAATTTTGTCAGAAAAGTAAACCACTGCCGTCAGACATTTTATAAGTGTTACCATTTATAAAAATGATTTCATATAGAAAATTAAAAATGGATACTAGTGTTGTGTATTATTCAATTGTCTTCGTAATTTAATCAATTGATAATAAGAATACATTTATATAAAAATGGCCTTTTAGACGCCATCTACCGAGAAGTAGCAAACTCAAAATTATGAAACGTCAACATCATCGTGATGGAACCTGTCTGTTAATCAAATTGTGAATTTTCAGTGATATCAGTTTAAGTTGTGTGTAAAATTGTGAATGTTTTTAATAATCCAAAACTTCCCATGCGTCGCACTCGTACAGTGATGTTTAATGATGTAGTTTTTCGAGAAGTGTTAAAAAAGTCTATGTTTCTTTGATGTGGTGTTGATGTTGTTCAATTTTAATCCAAAAATCTAGAAAAATGTCGCTCCCAGGGAACGGAATCTTCGTGGTCCAGGGTGAGATGGCGATGCTTGTCACAGCCATGCGTCGAAGTACTCGCTGGGGCTCACATTCATTCCCTAACGAAGAGTATGATGTTTTAATGAGAACTTTCCAAGATTTAAAGATAATCATAGGTCAAGTGGATGATTTGAGGCTTTTGGACCCGGCTACATACCTGAGTCCCTTCCTAGAAGTAATTAGAAGCAAGGAAACTACTGGTCCTGTAACTAACCTTGCATTATCAGCAATTCATAAGTTTTTATCATATGAACTGATAGGTAAGTTTCCAGCAACTGTACTATAAACAAATATCAATAAAATACTGAATTCTGACTATTCCTTGTAAAATAACTTATCAGAATTTGTCTTTAAACTACACAATCCTGATGCAATATATTACAAAGTTTTAGCTGTGATCAGAGTGAATCATTTAAAAATTATTATCATATTCAATTTTATTATTGGTTTATATGTAGAAACTAGGGCTTAACATACAATTTTATACTGTATTTAAAGGCCAAGAGCACCATACTATATTTAATACAAATAAAAAAAACATTAAAACAAAACATTCCCATAAACAAGTAGGTACAGCAATGTTGGCTATACTAGTTAATGGGAATATTGTGCAACTATCAAATTATACTTATTGATTTCAAAATTTAATGAAATAATAACAGCCAATGTTTCAATATCTCAATGTCATTGTCTCGACACTGTATAAAAATATTTTTAATGATTGTTAGCACTTGTCATTTGATTATATAATTATAATAATTTGAAATAAGTAAGTTTCAACCTCCTTATTTGGAAGTACTCAAATATCAGATACAATAGACTTACTACTGTGTAAAAACACTGGCATTCTTGAAGAGTAAAAATAGGTATTTATGGATACTTGTGTATGTTGCAATATGATTATAAGAATAACTTTGTTATCCTATAGCCACTAACACAACACAAGCTTATAATTTGCTTGAATTGTATATTATTTATTACTTTAATTTTAACGACATTAACAACTACTCTTTTAGTTCACATTTCAATTTGTAAAGTACATATTCATTGTACTTATCATATTGATAAATTGATTTATTTTGAAATTGTTAGGTGACTTACTATACTTCATATAGTTTTGATTTTATAAGCCAGCCTTTATTACATCATAATCTAGTTCATAAATATTTCATAACTCGGTATGAGTTACTTTGTGTTTAATAATTACCTATCTTTTATCATAAGATCCTACCCACACCAGTGTGCCAGCAATAGTAGAAGATATAGCTGATGCAGTTACACATGCCCGTTTTGTCGGTACTGACCATTCCTCTGATGGAGTAGTACTGATGAAGATATTACAGGTAAAATAGATAGATACTTTCAATATTTAACATTTATTTCAGATACTTTGCCAAAGTAATAAATTTACACAGATATGAAATCACTATTGGTTTTTATTTAACATTATGTACCTATTATTTTATATAAAGTATTCAATAAAACGATTGTTTTAAGAACTCAAATCTTATAACGATTGCTTTAAGATTAACTTTTTATTTTACAACATTTTGTTATTTATTCCAGGTCCTCCGTACATTGATGCTAAGTCCCGAAGGAGCAATGTTGACTGATGAGAGTGTTTGTGAAATTATGCTCAGCTGTTTTCGTATTTGTTTTGAAACAAGGCTTACTGGTATGTTGTTAATACTTATGTCTGTATATAAACTGGGTTAATTTCAAAATATGTTCAGGTATCGAAATATGAAAAATATAAATATAAAGTCTGCTATTTGTGCTTTTGTGCAATGAAAAATAAATAAAGTCAACATTTTATTATTACTATTATCTTTATATTTTGCTATTTTCATTAACTTAAAACTTTTCCTGAAATAACTCAATTGATATCACTAGGCGCTCCATCATTCAATAATAAAGGAATATAGGGAGCGAGCAAGCAAAGACGTTACGAAGTGTACATACACTGCAAATTCATTGTCGCTGTCGAGTGAGATATGTCTCAGAGCGGTTTTTGTGTAGAGCCGCCGGTCAATACGTTGTGACCCACGGTTAATTTGCGTGGTCTTCAATGTGTTGCAAATGTAACTTCCTCCTCAAAGAAAAAGACATATTATCTATGAAAGACATTGTATTGTTTACATTTTATACTAGCCGTATTAGAAATAATGCAAGTCCTAGAAAAGTAATCCAGTACAAAATCAGAATCATCTGTAGATAAGTAAATTAATTAAAAATAATAATTTGTAACTAATAAGTTTTCATCACACCCAGATGATTAAGAGAGGTTAGTGCTAGCATTATCGATATTCCTATATTATACTTACTAGGTGGTAGACTCGTATGCAGGGTTGACAGGATACCACGGCTTAACCTAATTTGGCAGTGAAGCAGTTCGCTGTGCTTCAGTGTGAGGGGAAAGGCACAGGATAGGGGAGGTAGTAACATCTCTTGTCTGCAGAATGTCGATGCACTTGAAGTATCAAGTGATTACTGTATAGACAGGCAGTTTTGTTCATTTAAATTGAATTTTCTCCAAAAATATAAAAATATCGCCATTATATTGACGTTCAACTTCTAGGCCTGCCCCATATATTGAAACAAAATCACAAATTAAAAATGTATCTATCTTCTTTGCTTTCCCTCAGTGATGACTCCAAATTTTTGAACTAGGGGTAGAATAATTATTTCTTATACACGTTATCAAGAATGCCTCAAAGTCCACATCTGCTAACGACTTAAGTTCTTTTTAATTGCTAAAAGTTATAATGTTTTCCTATTTACAGAATTACTCCGTCGCAACGCAGAACAATGTTTAAGAGACATGACTCAGCTAATTTTCATGAGGCTGCCTCAATTTCCACCCGAGGACGCCACTACTGCTACCTTCTCCACTGTCGGCCTCTCACTAAAGAAAAGAGACAAAGCAACCAAGAAGAAAAGTTTGACCACTGCAAATAGTAAGTAAAGATATCATATATAATAAAAATATACTAAACACATGCATTAAAGCCAACTTAATATGCAATTTAAAGATTGCTATCATGTGTGTTTCTTGATGAAATCTTGCAGAAGGGTCAATTGCCATTATTACAAGTTGAATTTAAGTTGTCTTTGATTTCACTGTGACAGTGATTAATATAAAGTGCCAGTTTAAGTCAATGTGGGGCGATGAAAAGGCACATGATTTTGTTATTCTAATACACATAATTAAGTAATTAATAATATCAGTTTTCCTAAATTAATTAGTACATTCTAAATGTTTGAAATGAGGTAGTTTTTCGAAGTGAACTAATTTTTTATTAATTTATTGAACATTGGGTAGTATAACATAAGTACCAAGAAAGCCTGTTTAATTTGTTAATATGACTACTCTGGCAATGTTAATATGTTAGTTGCTTCTTTCAATACTATATAAAACAAATTGTACCTCAAGTTCACAGTACAGCCACCTGCCACTAGATGGCGTTAGCTCACATCTGAATCGCGCTATCGTTGACTTTTCATGAAATGCCATTAGGTCGAAAAAATAATCTTAATGTATAAAAGGGTGTTTGCCTCTTCGATGGCACACGCGCCGGCAACGGTGCGTGGGGTATGGTTATCAAGACATACTCAACACATAATTTTTTGATCAGAGAGGCAGTTGGCTACCTATATGTACCGGCGCCTCCTCTGCAATAAAATTCAGAGTTTACTTACCCTCTACTACCATGTTATATCTAATATTGTGTGAACTCGAGATTCGAAACTACATCTCTAAACGTTATTCAAAGTTATAATAATAATTTATAACGCAACGTAACTGGATGTTCTTTTGTATCATCGATGAAGTTTGTCCATATCTGGATACTAATCATGTCGTGTCATGGATATCTGTCAAGTCCACTGAACAAAGGCCTCCCTTTGGTTATATTTTTGGTAAAAAACGAAACAACAATAAAATACTTTCCGCTTGTGTGATTAAATCTTATTTCCTTTATCAGGTTCTAGCTCTTTAGAAAGAAAATCTTCGATGGCCGAGCAATTGAGTACAGCTGTCGCAGACAATGACACAGAAACCGAAACTAAGAACGAATCCACGCTTAGACATAGGTGAGTTATAACTGAATATTACTTAAGACTTGTCACTTGTCTTTAGAGATGTCCCTACAAAATTGATTGTTATATAAGGAGTCTGGAAATTAATATCAGTTCGTTATGCTTACATTTATTTAGAGTGGGTGTCATTTTAATCAGCCGGTTAGTTCACCAAGACTGGAAATTATTATTTAAACCTAGGATTTCTTATATTTACCGCAAGGAAGAAACGTCAAAAGTAATGGCTATCTTTAAATCGCTCCACTCTGGTCTAATTAAAAACGTTATTGTATCGCTGTCCATTACTCGAAGTCTATGGAAACGGAATGAAATTTTTGTTGGCCAACACGTAAAACTAGTGATTAAAGTTAAACAGACAGTTTTTGTCATTTCTTCCGTTAGATTAATAGCAAATGATAATAACCTATTTAAGCGGTGAGTTCTGGCCTAAATCGTCATTTAGGTAACCAGATGATTAAAATGCTTATAACTATGGGACAAAGTAAGTCCCATTTGTCCTGATAATAGTGTGCACACTATAAAATTTAATTTAAGTGTATTTCGTCCGGTTCTGCCAATATAATAACAAAAAAGGAACCAGGTATGTTACGTGATGCTGTGCATATGTTGGTATGGCTGGATGTGACGTGGAAGGTGGATTCATTTTTTGATCTAAAAACATCGTAAAATGCAGGTTTGAGGAAGCAGCTCCCTAAATACAAATTTTTATTATCTAAATTTAGGTTTTTGACAAAAATTGGAAAAGGATAATTTGACGTTTTTAAAATAGAAATTTTAAAATTATTTTTGATTTTTATTGATGATTTGATTTTTTAAAATAGACATTTTAAAAATGTCAAATAAGGTTATCCGTTGTCTGTATTTTTCTAGGCGGATTATAGTGAAAGAGTATTGAGTTGAAATATATTTTACATCGTGCACAACAGAATCGAGGCTATAATTCCACAACATGGTGTCCTACTTCGGAGTGAAGTCAAAGTCAAAGTCAAAATATCTTTATTGAAATAGACTAATTTACTTAAGTTCTTTTAAATCGTCATAACAGGGAACATGTATGAGAAAAACAAACAAATGTAATTAAAGGCAATAGTGATAACTTTAAGTGGTGAAGGATCATTATTCAAAGTTCCGTAGAACGCTTTCCGAATTTAACAAACCTTTTTTTTTTCAATTTCTATAGCCACAGTCAAGATAAGAACTTAATAAACGAGGCGGAAATAACCATTGAGCCAGTAGAAACGCGAAGTCCAAAAAAACATGGTCGCCACTCGTCCATGGACCTGGCGGCCAACGGGAACACATCCATAACTCAGCTACTAGAAAAATGCGTCAGCAATAACGATCCTGATTCTGCTCCCGAGGATAGCAAAGAAGAGGTGGTTGCAAGTACTGTAAATGGTGAGTTTATTGCAATTATTTTCATATAAATTAGCAGATAAAAAGCTCTTAATAGCTTAGATACCATTAAACAATGTTAAAATATTTTATCACATATATATTCCCTTATTGAATATTAATCTAAGCCATCTGTTCGTAAATCTTGTCCTGCGAAGTGCAACACAAACAGACGAAAGTTACGGAGAGAACCTCTAAGGCGAATGTTTCATTGCGATGTACCTCGCCTCGGTTTGTGTTATGCATGTTATATACGAAGCAGCTTCGCACAATTAACGCTGTTGAATTTCACTTCACCAAAGAAGGTCAACAAACATTCAATTGGTACCAAGCATTTTATTCATGTACAGCCTTTATTCCGTTATGCTCGTAGCTCAGGTAATTTTAATTCTAATTTTAGATACAGAAGTCCTGGAGGCCGACGGTACATGCATTACCAAGATGGAGTCCCCGGAAGACCCGCCCACTGATAAAGAAAAAATGGAGGAGTATGTGAATCACCGCGGCATCAGGTTCACGCCACAAGATGAGGCGTTGGACCTGCAGCCGTATGGACTTGCATGCGTTCGCGAATTGTTTAGGTGAGTTTTGTTTAAATACACTTAAACTTGGGACAAACAAACACCACTAAATTTGGGAGTAAGCTTGTTTATTTACAAGACTTAAATGTTTCTAGAAGACTTGTTGTAGTTAATTGTGACAGGTCATATGAATTTTATATTATTTAATAATTTTTTAAGAGTTTTATCTTATTTAAACACAATAAAATAGCATACAACTAGTGTTCTAATACCGCTATATAAATAGCGTTCAAGTTCCATGAAATATATAATGGAACGCGTACCGCGTAATTACGAAGCGTGAACGAAATTTAGTAAAGGCAGTGTTGCCAACGCTGTGTCAGGGTTTGGAGATAAATCAGCAAAATATCTCATTATATTAGTATTTTCATAGATAAAGATTTAGTTCTAGATTTTGGTTTAGGAGTTAAATATATAATTAAGTGGCTAAATCAGCAGCAGGCTAGATCCGAAGTGGGCAACACTGAGCAAAATAGAGGTTCTCTTTTTTTTAATAAATACCTAAACGAACTCAATAGAAGTATTAAAAATATATATTTTATTTTTATTTTGGGCCACACTGCATCGTAATTTGTGCTTTATAGGTTCCTGATTTCCCTGTGCAACCCTCTGGATAGCCAGAACACGTCAGCCATGGTCCACCTGGGATTGTCCTTGGTGGGCACGGCGCTCGAGGTGTCCGCTGATCACCTAGCTAACTTCCCATCGTTGTTCTACCTCGTTAAGGACCCATTATGCAGAAATCTATTGAGTGTAAGTATAAGAAAGATATATTGATACATAGCTAAGTTAAAGATAATTTGTTCCCTTTTAAAATATTAGACCTTTTTACTCCCTTAAAGTTTAATTAAAATCAATTTCAATTTGATTGTGTGATTTTGTTTTTTTTTTACACCAGTTTACGTGACACTCTTTTCAGTGTGGTAAAATAATAAACCTTTTTTTGAAATTTCGGAATTATGCTGTAACATGAATGCGTTTCAAATTTGCAATCAAGGTAAAGGCGTCAACATTTTCGAGCCGATAATTAGCCCATCTAACTCGAATAATAAAATTATAATATAGTAATATATATAATGACATAATAGAAAATAAACCCTTAGGATTAGCTGTCTTGTTCCTTAAACAGCAATAAAATTTGGGTCTAAGAAAAATGTAATCAATTATCTAACCGAAATGTGTTATCTTAAGGGCTATTAGAAAATGGATAAAATTACTTATAAATTGCATTAAGTATAAGCAATATCCAAAAAAACAACCTGAATTAGTTTCGAAAAAAAAAACATATTTATTCAGCTCTAGTAGCCCATATCTCTGTGGATAATTTGAAAAATGATGTCCGCGTTGTCTCTACTAATACTAATAAGTATAATGAATGTACACGATATTTTTTTCCAGTTACTCAGCACAGAAAGGATATCAATATTCGCGCTAGACCTCCAAGTGTCGTTCTTGCTCTTCGAAGCATTAAGGTTCAATCTCAAGTTTCAAATGGAGGCGTTTTTCAAGAAGATTATAGAAATAATATCAGCAGACACGACCAAAGCAATTTACGAGTTGAAAGAAATACACCATTTGGCGTTAGAAAGCCTCGCACAAATGTTCCGAATACCTGGACTCTGCACAGAGTTGTATTTAAATTACGATTGCGATGTATACTGTATGAACGTTTTTGAGGAGTTGACCAAGTTGTTATCCAAAAACGTCGTGTCTTCAACCGCTTATAACATACACACGCTCTCGTTAGAAGCGTTAATGACAATCATAGATGCTATTGAAATGGGCACACAACCAGAGAAACAGTGTAAGACTGAGACGGAGACAGTGGATTTAGAGGAAGAGAAAGAATCCAAGTACGGTCGCGGCGGTCACGTGTCGCTGGAGCTGGGCGGTCTGGATGACGCGGCAGTTGTTACTGATCACGTGACACATGATATAAGTCATTATTACGTTAGCAACAGGATTGGTCGACATAAACCTTCCCTGACTCTACCCACGGAAGCGGAGTTGGATAATATACGAAATATGAAAAAGGTAAGTTACTTATACTTGCCTTAAATTGGCATAAGTCTAAAATTGGAGAATCAAAAATAATAACATTTTTCCAATAGCAAAATTTAATTTAAGTCGCTTTAGCGTAGTGGTTCTACCGCTCTGGTTTCGATCATGAAAATAAGCAACTCTCGCGATGGGGGTCCCTGGATGGGTCAGTCGAAATTAACTCTTGAGTGTCAGTTGCTGCCATAAGATCAGTCAGTTTGGTGATCAGTGAGGGAGGCTTCCCCGATTCCCCCTTTTTTATTTTGATTGTTTATATTAAACAAATATTCCTCCTCTCTTATCTTAGTGGGTGACTCAAGGCACAGAGCTGTTTAACCAGAAACCAGAGCGAGGCATTGAGTATCTGCAGGAGCACGGTGTCCTTAAGACCCCATTAGATCCCCACGAGGTCGCCATGTTCCTTAGGGAAAACCCGGACTTGGACAAGAAGATGATCGGTAAGTGATAGATAAGTCTTTTTAAAACATTTGTAATTCTGGGTATCAAACACAGGATCGAAGGTTGGTCGTCGGCTCATCGACCAATAGCGACTGCTGTAGTTATTATACAAAGCGACGCGCGCGCAAATTTAAAGTAGACTTTAAATGGATCAAGAACGCGCACGTTAAAATATGTCTATAGCTATATTGAAATAGACTAGACCCGTATTTGAATAAGGGATGGATTCGAATACCGGTAGGGGCAGATATTTATATGACGAGTACGAATATTTTTTGAGTCATGGATATTTATATACATATTGCTATCTATATATCTTCGTTATATAGTATCCATAACACAAGTTCTTAACGATGCTCAATTTGGGCTAGAATAGGTTGTATAATTATACAACATAAATGCACGTGTTCAATAAAGCTATGTATATGTTAAGGTTTTAAATTATTTATATCATAATAATTAATAATAATTTGAGTGTGGTTTCAAAAACGTGAATAAACCGAACGTGTTATTAAATCTACGATCGGAATACTGTAAGTAGACCCTGATATTGCACCATTCGGATATTTCACAACTAGTCAGCTTTCTCAGTTTGTTAGCGACATCATTGTCACGAAAAACGAAGCGAAGCGAAGCGATACTCACAGATGTCAAAGCGATTTCGTTAATAATGATCAATAATGGGGCGATTAACAATTAGAGATTATAAGTAATTTATTTACATGCAAAAAACGGTGGGAACTAAATATTATTTATTTAGAGAGACAACGAAGTTGTTACATGTGTTTGGAAATAAAAATGTTCTGGTTTGTCGCTTTTGATGGCCTACCATACCGCAAAAAAGACGTGTCAAGTAACAGACGTCTGGTTATAGGTGAATTCATCTGTAAGCGCTCGAGTCGCGGCGAAGAGGACTGCGGTCCGAGTGTGCTGGGTGCCTTCGCAGATAGCTTCGACTACGCAGGGCTCCGCATAGAGCAATCGTTGCGGCTGTACCTTGAGACCTTCCGGCTGCCGGGCGAGGCGCCTTTGATATTCCTCGTTATGGAGCGCTTTGCTGAGCGATGGCATGTATGTAACACTTCTATTTGATGCTATGAAGATGTATAAAATTTAAGCAGATATATTATGTTTTAAAAGATAAACGTATCTCATTTTGAAGTTGATGAAAACTTTAGTTCCATATTACCCCAACTACGGACTAAACTGTTGTACTTAGAACAATATTTATAATATGCAGCAGCTGGTGTGACATGGTAACAAAGCGTAAATATTTCTGAGGCCGGCGATATATTGTCACCACTGTTTCTGTTAATTTAGAGGAAAATTTTTGAAATATTCATCTGGGGATACA
Organism: Acentria ephemerella; assembly: GCA_943193645.1. NCBI lineage: Eukaryota > Metazoa > Arthropoda > Insecta > Lepidoptera > Crambidae > Acentria > Acentria ephemerella. The sequence goes on from OW971891.1 coordinate 9,828,823, forward strand.
AATTCCAGGAGTAGAAAATCAACAATTTATATTTAAAACGTGATAAGACTATGATTTCCACAGACAACGAACGGCGAACCGTTCGCGAACACGGACGCGGCGTTCCGACTAGCGTACGCGGTGATAATGCTCAACATGGACCAACACAACCACAACGCCAAGAAACTGAACGTGCCCATGACTGTGGAGGACTTTGTGCGGAACTTGCGAGGCTGCAACGGCTCCGGGGACTTCGACCAGGCGATGTTAGAGGCGGTCTATCATTCTATCAAGTAAGGGCTCCGTTTGAATATTTCTAACTACAATAGAATCATGAAAAGTCTATTGAATATTATTGAAGTATCAATGCGTAAATAAAGAACATGTGTTTTGATGAGGTTTAAATAAATTTATTTTAAAACCATTATTATGTACGCTTTTTCTGTAATAGAAGGCTGTCCAGGATGGGCCGAAGCTGGTTATTTAAAAATATCTATTTAATTTACATATTTTTAAAAAATTTAACTTTACGTTATCAAAATGATACAGAGCATAATGTCTATAAATACATTAACGATAAGATTAAATCAACAACCTTATCTTACTTAAAATTGTTGAAAATACAAATGAATTTGCAAATAAAAATCATATTCTTTGGATGTATATTGTTTACTCTTTTGCCTCAATAGAATCATTTGTGACAACATTTTCTATTTCTTGAATGAATTTGATATGAGAACCGGCTGTTGATGTTGCCAGAAAATATAATATTTTGTGACTTGCTGTTTCTTATTTAAAGTGATGATTATTTAAAAATTAATAAATATAAAATACACTGGTTCCTTAAGAAAATATAAAAATATTGAAACCAAATTAAAAAGTTTATTGATTTAAGCTTTAAGCATTATAGCTATCTATAATGCTTAAAGCTCATGCAGTTTTAAGACAATAAAGTGTAACAAGTTAATTACAGCAATGTATCGGTTTGTGATCCAGGAACGAAGAGATGGTGATGCCGGCGGAGCGCGTGGGCCCCGTGCGCGACGCGTACCTGTGGCGGGTGCTGCAGCGGCGCGGGGCCACGCCCGCCGCGCGCTACGTCACCGCGCCCGCCGCGCACGCGCACCACGCGCGACTGCTGGCCGCCGCCTGCCCGCCCGCGGTCAGTACCTACCACACTTACGACAGACACTGACTCTAAAGTCTTTTACCCATCTGTCGCGGTGGAATATTGTGAACTTGCAGAGCACAACATCCTACGATAAAAAATAAGAAGTCAAAAGTGAACTTGAATCAATCTGCAGGGAATGATATTGTGATAAGAGTGAATACTTAAATTTGGGTGTGCATAGGTGACAGCGTTATCAGCGGCGTTCGAACGCGCGACTCCTCCGACAGCGGAGGAGGCGGGCGTGGGGGCGGGTACGGTGGCGGGCGCGGGGGCGGGGACGGGTGTAAGCGCGGGCGCGGAGGCGGAGGGCGGGCGCGCTGTGTACGCGCTGCGCGGGCTGGAGCGGTGCGCGGCGCTGGTGGCGCGGCTGCCGGCCGACGCGCTCACGCTGGACACGCTGCTGCTGACGCTGTGCAAGTTCACCGGCCTGCTGGCGCCGCAGCCGCACCACAACTACATCAACATCGGTGAGCCCTCCACTTACACCGGATGATGCACATCATTTGCGTTACTGTGCAGGACTAGTCATAATCATAAACACGATCACACACACAACACACACACACACATGCACCAACCAAAATTGCGGGCAAAATTTAAATTATGTCTTCTGGTTTAGGAGTAACTTTCGGCCAATCCAGCAAGGCCCAGCTGGCTCTACGTCGCGCATGCGCCGTGGCGGCCAAGCACGGAGACTGCGTGCGAGACTCTTGGAGACATCTATTAGAAGCTGTCAAGACATTGTATATTGGGCGACTGCTTCCAAAAGTAAGACTGATGATTTCAAATTAGTGAATATGGCCATCCTATTCTTATTTGGATTGCATGGTAAATAACTATTGGTGGAAGTTGATGATAGTTCAATATTATTTGAACATAATGACCTAAAGTCATAAATATTATTCAAATTAATATATTTATTTTCTTATACATTGTAACTTCACAATGTATGTGCTTAGACCTCTTTAGTTACATTAAATATCATGTAAAAGATATCGGTTTAAAGTGTCAATCAGAATTAAAATGAAAAAATATAAGTTACAACATATTATTAATATGTCTTCATCTTAACACTAAAATGAAGTTTAGTTGCATGTCTATGATGTTAAAATACATTGGTCACTCCATGTCATTCTTATTTAATGACTCTCTAATTATTATTGTTTATGTATCTAATTCACAGCAAAATTGATAATAGTGTTATACTTTGTCCTTTTATAAATTGCAAGGTCTTACTTTTTTACTATGTATTCTAGTCTATGGTGGAAGCAGAAGACTACCTGGCGCCCAATGGAACAGTGTCCCTGATCCGGGAGGCTGCGAGAGGCTCTGAAGCCGGCTTGTTGTCCAGTCTCTATTCTTATATAGCGCTTGGAGAGACGGGTATGTCTAAACATTACAAAAGAAAAAGAAATTTTGTGAATTATTTTTTTAACAACATTTAAATAGCAATTATATATTTAATAAGTGGAAATTTACTTCAAAAATCTTTGATAAATTAAGTAGTACAATAGAATTAAGCCTTGTTCTAAATAGGCAAGTTTAATAAAGTAAAAAAAATAATCTATGGTAATATTATAAATAGGTAAAGTTTGTGAGGTTGTAGGGGATTATCTCTTGTACTACTGGTTGGAATTGAAAAAATATTTTTCTATAAAACATTTGTGACAGACACGTCACGTTTAGTACGGGTACATCTGAAAAGATCTCAATACTCCGAAATTCAAAATAAGTAAAAATGGACTCTATTGGCACTAATAGAGTGTCGTATACATTTTGGAACCGTATCGCGTACGTATAACCTAAGATAGTTCCTCCTGGTTTCCGCACGTGCTCTATAAGTTGTTTTTTTCAACTGTTTTATGAGAGGACTTACGTATTCCCATTAATATTGGTAACCAATGTTTGGTCAGGTATGCGAGCGCCGACCCCCCACGAGAAGAGCCAGATCGACATTGCGACGGATTGCGTCGCTAAGTGCAACCTTCCCGGGATACTTGTTACCGAAACTAAGTTCTTACAGCTGGAGAGTTTGCAGGTTAGTTCTGTACACAATTTAGGCGGATTACATACGGCATCGCACATCGCAACGAGTTGAGAAGCGGCATAAAAACCTGTATACGTCATCTCTAGGCACAGACCTTCCTATACGGTAGAAACATACGAGGAGTTTTCGGCATTTTGTAGTAAGAGATAAAATAGCAGTTGTACGGGGATGGCGTACCACTTGATAGGGGAGGAGATAAGAGATTAAATGATACGATGATTTAATAGGAGAAACGAAAATATTTATTATAATATAAATGTGCATTTATAAATAGGTTGAATATGTGCTGATATGATTAATTAAAGACTATACCTTCCGTACATATTCCCGGCGAAACCTGGGGTTAGTGGGGCTGACGAGATGCTGATATGATCAATAGGATGAAACAATTTTTTCTTAGATACTAAATGCTTGTGTTAGTAAATCTCATGAATGATAACAAAATGATTGGCATTATTTTTTATTTGATGCATTTAGTTTAACGGTATCCCCGTACAACATTAGTTCAATTTATTGTAGAATCTATCAACGATGTCTATTGTATTATATTTGTTGAAATTTCTATCTATTATCATCGGTCTGTCGGTTTAACAAGTTCGAATTGCGTGAAGTTAAAGTTTATCAGTGCATTACAATTAACAGGAATTGGTCCACGCCATGATAACAGTGGGCACACCTCCAGATACAGAAAGTTTACAGCTCAACCCTCAGCTCGAAGACATCACTATATTCTTCTTGGAACTGCTAGGGCAGACTCTTATACAGAATAGGTGAGTTATCTTAGTTTTAGTTACTCAATTTATTTTATTTTTATCACTTTTTAAAAATTATTCTTAGTCTTATTAGGATAGGTTTAGAATTTAATAGATAGAAAAAAAAAATATGTTTAAACAAAATTTAGATGCATTACTTGTGTTGCTTTTTTGTAGTTTGTACCTACGTGCGTGAGACTTTTTGTAGGAACGATGATATTTATTCGATAACTATAGTTATGACTTATGTTGCGATACTACTAATTAGCGTTTTTATCTTCTATTTTCTGCTAATCGACAATCAAATCTATTGGTATGTACAGATTTTGTAGGACATATATGTTTTTATATTGAACTTTATGTATCTTATGGTAAAACCCGACCTAAAGTTAAACTTGGCTTAATCCTGGTGTCGTATCTACTTTTCTTTGTTGAAATGAAGTGTAAAGTTAAAACATTTTGTAATAAGGCTAACTTGTCTAATGATGGGTGGGTTAATTCGCAATTTAAGTGTTAGCATATGAAATTAAAGTAAGATCTGGTTTTAAAATGTTGCTCTCTTAATTTTAGCATCAGTTTCAAATTGGGCGTAACTTAAATCTCGTGTCGTCAAGTGGGTGTTTGTCGCGAATAATGCTGATTTTCAACAACACATTCGTTGGTAGCTTATTGAAACGAATAATTAGTCGTTACGTCTAGTGCTGTGATGTTAACCGTTGTGGGCACGTGGTGGCAGGGACCGGGTGCTGTCGGTGTGGACGGAGGCGAGCGAGTACTACGGGCGCGTGGTGGTGTGGGCGGGGGGCGCGCGGGGTGCGGCGGGGGCGGGGCCGGGGGCGGGGGGCGCGGCGCTGCGGCGGGCGCTCACGGCGCTGCTGCGGACGGGCGCGCGCCTCATGCGCTGCCACCAGTGCGCCGGCGCAGTGCTGCGCCATCTGACGCTGCTGCTGCGGCTGCCCTACCGCCTGGTGCTGCAGCAGGCGGACGTGGTCAGCACCATTACTTTCTTAACCTTTCACTGCAAATCTTGAGCGCTGAACGATTTTAAGCACAATAAATAATTTGTATTCAATTATGAAAATAGCATTCCTCTAGAGATCTGAGTACATATTATTGATGTTTTTAAGGCATGAATGAAGAAACATTTTTTTAAATTCTTAACGCGGTAGCTCTTGGCTTCCATCTCAGCTGATGGTAAGTGAAGATAAGGCTGAAGATGGAAGCGAACTACACTCAGATTCCTCAACCACGGAGGAACTGTCTACCTTCTTCTGCCGGAACAGAGCAATGCTGTGTTTGATTTCCTCGTCTTGATGTATTGAGATGTTGATGATTTATGACCTTTTTCTTTTATTATCATCATCAATCTATAAAATACATATTTAATTACATACTACGCACTTTGATGATGGAAGGTAAAAGTTACTACACTTGGGGTTTTCTGGAAACCCCTTAAACTTTAACCTTTGTGCTATAGCGAGGGTTAAATATTGAATGTGAACACAGATATCAAGCGGACTCTACGAGGTGGTAAAGACGAGCGCCCAAAACGTGCACAGCGCAGAAGACTGGCGCATACTGTTTGCGCTGCTGTGTGCCGCCGGCGCCGGCGCATGGCCCGCCAACATGCCCGCCGAGTATACTTACAACACTGGTGGTAACTATTCCATATTTTTATGAGGCGGAATCCGTTTGCGCAACTGATCTGTTCAAATCGGTGCGGGAAATCCCCTTAAAACTCCTCGGTAACTCCTTAGCCTTTCTCCGGGTTGTCCTTGGTTCATATTATGAGCCTGAACCTAATATACTTATTCTTTTTGAATTCAAATTCTTGTGATTAAAAAATAAAACTTTTCCTAATCTGCATCTATCATCACGAAGCAAAGCGTCGTTTTTGGTATTAGCGACTTCATATTATTACAAAGTTGCACGAACAATGTCTATGTATGAACGATGTCATTATTTAGTTTTACAGACGAGTGAACTTATTTATCATTGATACTCTTTGGTTCCGATATTATGGGCTCGGCCTCAAAGTTCGTTAAGAATTCTAAGCATTATATCACTTTGCTGCATTAATTTCCATTCCTGAAAACATGAAGGGTAGTATATCTTCTGCGTCAAGCGTCTTATTAATCAAAAACTACAGTAAAAGTGAACAGTGCTAGTTCGATTTCGATTAAAAAAACAAATATATAACAGCATACAAGAAACAACATTAAAAAATAAACAAGAAAGAAAAATAGGAGGACAAAATGAAAAACCCTTATCACAACTTATTAAAAAGTTTTATAAGTACTAAATTTTATAAAATACCTCTGAAAGTTACGGGTATTAAAAATAAAGGCGCTGTATTTTAGATTTGTGTAAACTAAGTCGATTATTAGTTACTCTCTAATTGTTTTAGCTTCCAGTCGTTCAGAAGGCTCTGAAGATGAAAGCGAGAGGCGGCCGACCAGTGTGTCTTCAGAGAGCGAACTGTCGCAGTCTCCGCAGCAAGGTTGGATATTGGTGAGTGTAAACTGTAATAAACTGTAACAAATATACCAATGTAGAAATTTTAAATTCGAGCAAACACTGTTAATAAGCTACCGTATAGAAACGTATTTAATTTGAAATAAAGAAAGTTTACAAGAATTAGTATTCAAATTTTTTGTTTCTTTTATTATTTACATGCTTTTATACAAAAATAAAAATAATTTTATTTTCAATCAACTCTAGTATTATTTTGAATCATTTCGTAAGGAACACAAATTTGAATAGTATCTAGTAAGCAACTGCCAATTTTGTAATTACAATATAGGCATCGTTTGGCTTATTAATTAAATATAAAAATGGTCCTTCGAGCCGGATATTGTAAATGTGCTATCCCCGCCTCAGGTAAAGAACGAGCCGGGCTCTAACCCCGGCCCAGCCGCCGAGAGCGGGCTGGCGTGGTGGGACAGCGAGCAGGTGACGCTGCGGCCGCACCGAAGCTCGGCGCTGACCCGCTGCTGCGAGGCTCTAGCGCTCGTGGTGCGCGACGTGGCGCACGTCACGCCTTACAACGTGCGCGCCGCCGTGCGCGCCGTCAGGATCATCGCGCGCGCCACCTTACACGAGGGTCAGTATACGCTCGTGGTACGCTCTACACCGTAATGCTGCGCACCTTGTAGTGCTTGACGTGCAAACTTCAAATTTTGTCAGCAGTTTCAATTTCTTCGACAGCTCCTACAAAGGGCATAAGTTGCCGCGGAGTTTTAGTTATCAATACCCATTGGGAACGAGCGCTAGGCGACGGGCGAGTCTCACACTCGCCTGTAGTCTAGCTAGTGGCGAGTAGACCCTTAACGAGGATTTCTCGCCGTAAAAAAAACCTATGGTTAAGCATGAATAGTCAAAGAATGATTGCTATTTACATTTAATATGTTTGCAAATCACGACGCATTCATTACCTTGTACAAAATCAATTTCAATTTGTGATTTTTGGTTTTCTTTATTCAATCGTCAGTCATCCTTGCAAGAACCATGAGTCCTCATCGTTATCATTATATTTTACAGCTAAGAAATCGCGTGACAAACGCAAACGACCTAATTCAGCGCGACGACGAAACGACGACTCGAGCGACGAGGAGATCGACACCCTAGACCAGTACCACAAGATCAGTATACAGGTCAGTCTTATTTTGCAAATATTTAAATGTTCTATCTTCTTCTCTTTATATTTAAAAATGAATAGATGTCCGTTAGTCTCAGTTTAACTCGAAAACGGCTTGACGAAATGGAGTAAATGCTTCTTTTCCTTGTTTGCTACTGTTGGGGCCTGAACTATGGTGGGTGTTAAACAAGAAACTTCTTTAACGAAACTATTAATGTTCTATGTTTAATGTTAGTGAATTTTGATGTAAATAATAATTTTTCCCGCGTACGTTCGCTTATCGCTAAACGGTAGTAATTTGTATATTAGGTCGGGAAAAAGTCTTTTCGCATATACCATGTATAAACTAAAATATCATTGGCTGTACTATTTGTATCTGGCTGGTTTTCATGACATTAAAAAGGTGACATTACAGAAAAAGAATTAAATTTAAAAGAATTAAAATAATAAACTTATAAATTCTGTTTTCAAATTTCTTAATTGTTTGTATTTGTAATTTATGGTGTTCAATAAACCATATTTATTTAGCGTACCATACCTATATTTATTATATCTATCTATAGTTTGGACATCTGGACATCCACGCCCTTTTGGAAGATGTCCAATTCAGATCGACTTTTCAAATCGTAGCATCTTTACATTCTTTAAAATAAGAGTCACAAAATAAAAGAGATTTTATTGTTATAGTTATTAGACCTTATGCACACGCTGCACAGTCGAACAGCGCAGATATTCAAATGGTGGCGCGACGAGGCTGACCAAGGACAAGGTATGTTTATACATACATCCAACACAAAGACATAATGTTGTTGTATCGGCTGTCATAGCGCTGTATAGATAAATTGGTATCGAGTAACCGATAAATTATAAATCACCGTATAGTACTGCATTAAACGTAATGCGAAGTCATGTATGACGCTTACTAAGTTTATAATTAATATACATATGTACAAGATTCGATGTGATATAATCGGACAGCGGTCGCCGAGCGAACAACTAGTCGGCGGAAGATCTTTCCTTTTCACTAATGATAACCCAGCCGCATCTCAACATTTGTCGCTCTGGATGTTTCTTCTTAAGTAACTGTTAGGTATCGCGGGATGAGGCGTACACGTCAGTCAAACAAGCTAGTCGATTGCACACTGTTTTATTTCATATTACGCCAGGGCGTGGCCCGCTCCTGTGTCTACCCACATACATATATAACAGTAACAGTTCATCTTTTTGTAACATACTCAATTTATTTGAAGGTGCTGAAGAATATGACTTATGGGAGGTGGCTTGGATGCCGCTGTTACAAGGTATTGCAGAGTTTTGTACAGACAGGCGGAAACAGGTGAGTCCCTATACTTCTCTCGTTTCCTTTTTATATTCTTAACGATAGTGCATATAAGGCTGAAGGTAGAAGCGAACTACAACCGGATTCCTCAATAATAGAGGAACTGGCTACCTTACCTACATTAAGGTGTTATAAGAACTTAAAATTCATGAAAAGTTTAATTAATGAGTATATGCAAATAAACTAAATATATAATGAAAGAATTATTTATTCAATATCTTTTTTAATACGGCGCTGTAGTAGTGAAACTCGCGCGAATAACAATGTTCTTTTTTCAAAGTTCATACAGATACCTTGCATCGAACAGTGATAATGTGGCTGTTTGATGATACTCTTTGCGTGGTAGGGACTGAAAAAATGAAGTAGTGCTGTTATGAAATTCAGCACAACATTATATTATCCATTTGGATGATATTATGGTTCCTACGACATTGGTTGATTTAATGTTAGCAATGAGCCAACTGTTTCATAGTTTTTACAAAGGTTTTAAAGCATGGGTGTAGATAAAAGGTGTGTGTTCGACGTAACAGTACCTTACACTATTGTGATTTACGCGGCATACGTCACCTGCCGACTCGCTCGCACCGTTTCATGGTTATAAAGATACATTTTAAATATTAACATTAACAGTTACAATATATGATGCTACGATAATAGTTGTATGATTTAACAATTCCACCACCTCAATCCTGATGTTACTGCAAACAGTGTGAGTAATAATAAAATTGATGTTCGATGTCCAGGTGGCCAGCAGCGCCATCACGTACCTGCAGCGCGCGCTGCTGGTGCCGGGGCTGTCGCCGGCGGCGGGCGGCGGCGGCGGCGCCTGGGAGGCGTGCTTCCAGCGGGTCTTGTTCCCGCTGCTGGCCGCGCTGCCGAGGGCGCCCATCGCCGCGCGCGCCAACACCATCATGTGCAAGGTGGGTGGGGAGGACCACACCCTCTACCATGTCGAATCACTAAATACACGCATTAGTAGATAAATTATTGTGTTAATAATTTGTATTTTTAATGTTAAATAACATATTTTTTACAACAGACTAGACATATATTTATGTATCAAACATAGACGAAACGTCTTAGAGTCAGAGTTTTTATCTTGTTATAGATAAATATTACTCTGAATGCGTGTGTTTGGTCTTTTAAACATCATTAAGAACGCATAAGAAGTATAGATATTTATTATTATTAAATAGTAGGTTGTCCGAATATGTAAAGAAATAAATAGAAGTCGTCGGTCGTGGTGTGCGCAGGTGTTCCTGCAGCACGTGTGCGCTCTGGCTGGGCGCGCGCAGTTCGCGGCGCTGTGGCTGCGCGTGCTCGACGTGCAGGCCGCGCTCGTGGCCGCGCCGCCCGCGCCCGACGACGCGCTCACCGAGGCCGCGCTCGAGTCGCTCAAGAACATGCTGCTGGTGCTCGACTCCGTGCGCGTGAGTGCTTCCCCATCGTACATACGGCCTAGTCGGCAACTCTGTTTTTATTTATTTTACCTTTAAGTACTGACGTGGCTGTCTCACAAACGGCGAGATTAGAAATATGAGCCTTATTTCGAAGCTTTCAAGGACCCATTTACTAAACCACGTCACTATTAAAAGGTTAAAGAAAGCCAGCTATAAAAAATAGTTTTGGTAACTTATAAGTACCATATTAAACCATGGTTCCGCATTTGTTCAAATTTGTTCAATACATGGCGTTAAAGATTTTCTGGCATTCTCGTTTGCGTTGTGGTTTGGCAGCTCGATTTCGATAACAAAAACAAAGGACCCTTTGCCTTAAGTTGGTACCTGGATGGGTCAATCAAATTGGCTATCTCAAACCCCTCTGTGAATCGGAAGGCAAAGTAAGCTGTTGGTCCTGGTTGCTACGGCTTTCACCCAACAAGCCGCATTGGGCCTGTGTCGTGTTATGACCCAAACTCAGTACATAATGTGACATATATAGGCTGTAGACGATGAACGAGTAATCATCCAAATTTATTATTTTATAGACCAATATTTGTATGTCAATATTAATGCACTAATTTATAAGATCTTTATGACAATGGGTATTAAGCGTTTTTTCTCTGTCTTTATGTTTATTTAAAGGACTTTTATTCGATAGAATACGTAAGTCCTATGATAAGCTTATTCTAAAACAGACCTTATTACTTAAATTACTTGATCGAAGAATGTCACGGCAGACATACAAACTGATACATCATTTTGGCCCCTTCCAACACTGACTGAACCAAAATGCTTTGAAATATACCTACATCCAGTGCATTTAGGGTAAGAAGCTTGGTAAACCTATATTATAGATTGAAAAAAAAACAATCAGATTAAAAAGGTTGAAGAAGTAAATAGTTTTTATAATAAAACATCCTTATTGGTGCCTTTTAGAGCGAATAATCTGACGAGTGCGTAACAAAACTATTATTATATTCGATTGGAGGTCCAATATAGTTTTCTTGAAATAAAGATATCAGACTTTCATAGTTTACCCGTCCAAAGGTCATATCTTTACTCAATATATATTGTTTTAGATATTCAGTAACGGAGACAGCTACAATGAGCTGTGGTACCTCACCTGGGACAAGATCAACGAGTTCCTGCCCAATCTCAAAGATGAACTGTTCCCACAAGGTTTCAAGTAGTTTTTTTTTAATAATATTTAAAATGTATTCGGTCGACCGACCAATCAGGGACAGCCTTCAGAGAGTTGAAAATTTCACATGCGACAGATTGTGATTTTATAGTTTCACTTCGATATATTATAATCGACCATTGTAAGCAGTATGTTTTGAACAATTTATCGACAGTTTATAATCTCGCTAGATAGATTATAATCTAACAATATTTGCAATTTTACGGTGACAAAATAAATAATGGAATAGTGATGCCAAAATGCTTAATCTATAACACATATTTATTTTTTCTAAACATATTGACTGGGTATATAAAATTTTAATAAAAAATAAAATTTGGGGTTGGTCTTGCGTCTAACACGTGTTGTAGTCTTGACTGGCGCTACTTGAGACTAGCGCTGTAGCTTTCCACGTTGCAGCAGATTATGAGTGGCGACTATTTAATTTCTAATTTTCCACAGAAACTCATTGTTTATAACCAATAAATATGAAATTTTTTATTTCATTATAGTTTTTAACTTTTAGCGGGGTAGCTCTGAGAAATTCTCTTTTAGAAAAATTTAAAATTGTAATTGGTGTCTTCCAGCAAAAGAAGCAGCAGCTGTTCCGTCCAGCCCGCAGCCCTCGCCGGCACCAGCCCCTACACCTAGTAGTATGCCCAGTCTGGTGTCCCCTCCTCCGCTCCCTCACCTCGTCTCTCCCCCTCTAGGGCAGCCTACGCTCCTGGTCCAACCAGCAGTACCCTCGCCCGTTACTTTAGGCCAGACACCCCCACTGTTGGCCCCTACGCTAGTGGCACCCACTCCCATAGCGCCAGTGAGTGGCATGGTCCCCATAAGGAATCCTCTGTACGATCAGGCAGGGTTGACTTCGTCTGTGCTGTTGCAACCCTTGAATGAGGTAGGTAGTATCACTAACTTTGTTTTTTTAATAAACTGCTCCTCAAAAAATAGAATATAATATATCTTTATTGTATATTAACCAATTCAAAGAGAGAAACACAAAGGGAGTAGTTTAATTATTTGGTACAAAGGGTGACCTTATCGCTTAAAACGATCTCCTCTCTTCTTAAAATTTATTTAAACTTATTTTCGTGTTTGAGACTGAATAAATTCACAACGCTGTTTTTCATTTCCTTAAAATAGTTTTTAGTCTTTCCTTTTCTAAAGGCACTGCATATATAGTAATTATTTAAATATGAAAAAAAAAACCACTTCCAATAAGATATTTAGAAACGTGTGGTCAATTCGTTCTTAATGAATATGTTATAACGTAGTGATGCCTATTATGCCATGTTGAAGCCTTTAATTTTTTTAAATATTTCATTTGACAGTTCTAAATTTTGTCATTTCACTCAATAGTTTATTGCATTCCATAATTTACATTAAGATGGTAATTGAAATGAGACACAACGAAAGACCCCATGCGGGGCACAGCATAAATAAATAAATTAATGATATCTATTTTCCTTCCAGATGATATCAACACCGATAGGTATATCGATACAGTCACAAATACCCATTCTGTATCCGCAGACGACAACAGAATTGCTTCCCTCGCAGATTGCAGATCCGAGCAAAACTGAACATAGTTCTAACGTGATAGAGTTAACGTTACAAAATCAAACTGAGAAAGAAAATATTGTACCAGATAGGGACCTTCAACAAGGTGAGTTATACGCGGAATATTTGACAAACCCTTACCACGAGACCAAAGATTTGTCTAAGGAAGCTACTTTATATGATCCAGAGAGTTTAATAATCGACCGAACAGTACCTAATTCTGATTCGGAGGTAAAGAATCCTTTATTAGCGGTCATGGAGAAGCAGAAATCTTTGAGTGCGAATACGACTCCAATGCACACTGTAAATAAAGCTCAATTCGGCTCGACCGATAACGTTCGGGAGTCTACAATGTTTAATTTCACTAGTTACTTTAGCTCGGTGAATGAGAGAAGTTCGGAGGTGTTCGACGCTCTAATGTCCTCGCAGGAGGGATAGCCGCAAGAATGTGATGTAGGTACATGGCTCTAGACATTTTGAGTCTTTACCTATTCATTGGTCTTTATCTAGTTTTTGTTCTTTTAAACGCTCAATTGTAGCTTAATTTTGCTCCTTATTCACTAGGAGTACAGATAAATGAGTTCAATCAGTACAGATATTCTTGTTCAAAACAGTTAAATGATGTCTTAAGTGGCGGCTCGTTATATAGCAGTTGATTTCATAAGCACTCAATCCCTCGCACAATCTATACAAGTCAACTATACAGTTATTTGTATATTTGACTTAAATTTGTCTAAAATAAAAAGGATTTTGTACGATACCTTGTTTTTACAAAGTTGTGCATTTATATGAAAACATTATATATTTCTTCTTACTTTGTCGAGCTTCACGTTGAAAAAACTCGTAAAACGTTACTACGATTATTAATTAGTAACTGTAGCAGAATTTTAATACTATTCTCCGGTGACAATATCAGTATGTGCTGAGTTTTTGTTGGATACACATCCAACAATTATCAATTGAACTGTATATATTTAAAAAACACCAGCCCCAGTAAGAATAACTTGGCCGGACAAAGCCAATTTTACTACATAATTTTGGCAAATTACAACAGCTACTGGCTTTCATGATGACAAAAAATGTAATAATATATTATTGGGCTTGATTCTGATATAGACACTCTAAAACTTAATTTAAATACATTTCATCTCGTTCTATTGATAGAACAGTAAATATGATCAGTAAATCAGATCAGATGATAGCTGACTTATCACAAGAAAGGTTTTTCAATTTTCCACCTTAAAAACGTCCTCAAATGCAGGTATCGCGTACCTATAATTGTCTGTGGGACTTTTAATGTAGTTTTTTTGGACACAGCTCTTGACCACAAAAGTCTTGACTGAATGGACTTAGTTTCCTTTACCTTTCCACATTGGATAAACTGGAATAATAAAAAATTTGCCTATTTGACAGTTTTTATATCCTTCTTCTACAACATAATGAGAGCAGTATATGTTGAGATTAAATTTATTTTAGTGTGTCATCAGAATTAGGCTCATTTTGAATAGTTTTAATAACGAATTTTGATAATTATCAAACAGCTTTTATATTTCTATTTTCCAATCGTCCAGTGAAAGTAATGGCTGATTTGTCTAAAAGCAATGAATAGATATGTATTTCAATGTTTAATGCGTCATTTTAGGTATTCAAATAATTATAGTATTAAAAAGAATATTTGGAGATTTTAAGTTTTAATGTTATGACTTTATATCGGTGCCTATATTGAGCATGTAATTCTGATAAAAAAAAACATTTTTATATTTTTCCAGCTTAATAAGACCTTTATGTTGCGTCTTAGCATTGCGGTAACTACAATTTTGTTATGTATTCACTAATAACATTTCAGGAGTTTTTCTTTGTATATATTTCATATTTAGTCAAATCCACATTAGGTTTTGTATAGATACATTTTTAGTTAATTTAAAGGTTGTTAAACTGCACTAATAGTGAATATATTGTACCAAAAAGTCTAAATCCAGGTAGTCACGCTAATGGTGTCTTAATTGTGAATTGAAAATGAAATAAATTATATTTTGTGTGTATATGTATAAATATTTAAACTGCGATATATTAGTTGTTTCTTATGTAAATTTTTTTATTGGCTGGTGTCTATATTGAAATCTTTCACTAAATATAAAACAGATTTTTTACTGTTTTATATTATTTCGGTAAGAATGAAATGGTGACGAAAGCTTTAAATATAGTATGGTATTTGGGAAATGTATTTCAGAATCGACACCAATCTTTTATTGTTTTAAATATATTTAACTCTGCCTTCAATGTTGCGAAATAAAATTTGTACAACTTTCACATTCCAGGCATTTATAGAAAGCATAGGGTACTTGACAACATTATATTTATTTTATAATTTAATGGAATGTTAACGATAAAGAAATATTGTAGAAGCAAAAGTGCTCATTGCATGTGACGTCATATGCAAGGAAATGGCAACCAAAATTGATGATGTCTTTGTTATTTATACGTTCCAATGCGTTGTTGATATAATCACATTGGTTTCGTTTAATGTGGGTAAATTAATAGTATGATTGTTTTTATTAATCATTTAATTAAGTAATTTTTTGGAAAAAATGTTTTCCAAAGCTTATTTCATTCGGAATATCTCATATTCTTGAAATAAATGCGAAAATCCCTGTTTTTTACGTGTAGTCAGTATCCCTATTGTCTTGAGATCGCTATTTTTATTTATGAATAGTTTAGAAGTCCTTTGAAGTTAACGTTGTTATCATGTCTTTGTTCTGTTTGTAAATGTAAATTATCAGGGTCATAATATTTTGGACTGGTAACATTTGTACATTATGTAATTATAGTAGTACGCTTAGTTCGTGTATAGAAAGTTGCATCTATGGAAAACTATCAGTCTAACTTTATAAATATATTTAACGATTTATTAATAAAAATATGTTTAACAAAGTGGTGTTTTAAATTGAAAGTTTTATTCGCCATTTCTTGCTATTTTCTATATTTGTTGAAAGTAAATGCTCTATGGAGTTTTCGACTGCGTAAGTACTAAGAAGAAGGCAGTATATACAAGTGCAGGTGGTCCATCCAGCTGTCAATCAATTTGACACGGAAGATGTTATAATTCGCCTTTACCAAGTCTGACAGCTACCTAAAAAATCTAAAAAAACTGATGTTTGCTAAGTAAGTGACATATTTTAGTCGTAAGCAAAGCCATCTGTAGTGCTGCGATTCAATGATCTACCTACGGATAGTTTTGCTTTTAATACGTCAAAATTCAACACTTCGTAAGTAAAACCATCCGTTGGTAACTTGAATTGAAACCTGTCATTAAAAGTTCATAGGAACGTTTTTTATGAATCGTCTCCTTTCCTTCTGAATTTGTCTTTGGTTTCTTTAAAGCTGTCTTCGTTATTCGAAAGCCTTACATTGTAGTGCTATATATGAGATTAAGATTAATAATAAGATCATTAAGATAGATAATAGATTGATAATTGAGATTTATCTTCATAATCTAGCGTAGTAAACTAAAGAATAAATACCCAATGTATTTTTCATTATCTTTACCGATTGTGTTCCACAAATTTATTGTAGTGGAGACAGTAATGTGAATACACACTGCATCACACATCAGGGTTCATGCGTCGATGCGATCAAGAACATTGCTGAGTGTCAAAATTTGTTTGGGAGACCCTTTTACAATCCAACCCTTTCAGAACGGTCACCGCAATCTGCCCACCGAAGGGTTTTGCGCGCCTGTATCATATTCGTCTTTATTGAGATGGCCTCGAGGAACGTAGCATGCGTGTTAGAAGGCTGGATTTACTGACTATGCTGTTTCGGTTCGTATTAATTCGTATTTGAAGGTTTGCCATTAAGAGTGATTAGTTTTAACTTAAAAAATGTAAGCATAGTGATATATTCAGAGCAGTTGTCACGAGGAGTTCATATAAGATTTCCATATAGAGTTCGCAGACGAATTAACCCCATTTTGTAGTGTTTACCTGATGTGAATGAAGTGAGTCAGGGTCGTGCCTTATTTACTGTTGTATCGTATAGTCAAACTTCCTCTAAATGCGTACCAAATGGTTTATATTAATGATACCATATCAACCAGATATGTAATCCCTAACCATCAGAATATGCTCGATTGTCACTGTAGTGGTATTCAATATGCTTCGAAAAGTAATTTTCAACTATAGCGTCTGATTCACAAATTTCATTTAGGTATAATAAATAATGAATCCTGAAATGTTAATCTTCATGACATATAATGATCAAAGACAGAAATTGGTGAAACTTTTAAAGTTCGAGGTCAACTTTGATGTTGTTAATTCGGATGGTGGAGAAATTTAATATAGGTAATAAAACAGAGTCATAAAATTCAACGATTTGTAATATAAATGTACACTATTTACACTGCTATATACACTTCGAGAGCGCCTTCACAGAAGGCAAGAGTCAATCACTGGGAACTTAACACTAGCATAAATAGAGAGTAGAGGTCAGACACGCGACACGTGTAGCGGCCGCTTGTAGAGCGGTGGCGGCGCGCGCAGCAACGGCGGCGAGCAGCACGTCTTGCGCGGGGGACACGCCGCGCGCGACCACACGCGCCACGACTTGCGCGACCACGACCACGAGCCCGCGCACACGCCCGCGCCCGCCACCGCGCACACGCTCAGCGCGCCCGTCGCCCCCGCCGACGGCGCGCCCGACAGCCGCGCCCGCGCTTCCAGCACGCGCGCCGTCGTCGCCAGGGCGGCCAGTGCCAGGTACAGTAGGCCGGCCAGCGCAGCTCGCGCCGCCAGGCGGCCCACCCGGCGCGCTCCACGAGCGTCGAGGGCGCGGCGCACGCGCGCGATGCCGGGCGCCGCTCCTAGCGCCAGTGCCGTGCCCGCCAGCAGCAGCGCGCCGCGCGGTACGCCCACCAGCGCCGCGGCCGCGTCGTCCGCCACGCCGCATGTGCCCGACAGCTCGTCGGCCGCCACGCGCCGCAGCGCCAGCGCCGCCGCCGTCCACGCGCCCGCCCAGCCCCACGCCACCGCGTGCAGGTAGGCGGCCGCGCGCTCCAGCGCTTCCGTGGACCACTCGCTGGCCGCCGTCAGGTACCACGCGACGCACGCGTTGGCGAACCATGCGTCCGCCGCCAGCGTGAAGTAGTAGGTGAACGCGAAGAAGGCCACGCAGCCGGGCGCCGCGAGCCCGTCGACGGCCAGCGTGGCGCCGGCGCAGGCCACGGGCCGCGCGCCCAGCCAGCCGCGCGCCACGAAGGCCAGAGCCACGAGCGCGTGGCACGCAGCCACCCACACGGCCGGCCGCTCAGGGTAGCGGTAGCGCGACGGTTCCGCGCAGAAGGTCAGCAGTGCGAGCGCCGCGGCCGCCAGCGCCAGCCACGCGAGCGCGGTCATCCAGAGCTCGGCGGCGCGCTTGGCGGCGGCCGAGTGGCGCGCGGGCAGGCCGCAGGCGGGCCAGCACTGGCCGGCGGGCGCGCGCGCGTGGCCCGCGGGGCAGGCGCCGTCGTCGTGCTCGCGGAAGGGCCAGCGCGGCGGCGGCGGCTCGGGCCGGAGCTCGCTGGCGTTGGGCGGCCGCATACAGAGCCGCTTGTCGGCGCGGCGCGGGAAGGCGCCGCAGTCGAGCGCCGGCAGCGAGCGCAGCTGGTCGCGGCAGTCGTCGGCCACGGCCTCGCAGAGCTCGCGGCACGCGCTCACCGAGCCGGCCACTTGTTCAGAGCAGAGTGGCGCGAAAGCCGAGCACAGCAGGAACCGCGCGTGCGCCGAGCACCCGCTGGTTAGAATGCCAGCGAACATCACCATCTGGAACGAACATCGTTCTGATTAGTTTCTTAAACATAATAGGCAATAGTTTATTAAACATAGGCATAATCAAATCATGAAACGGATGAGCTTTCAAATATTTTTATAAATTAGATCGACATTCACTCCAATATCAAATTGACGGAGCCGCACATTGCAGTATTATTATTTCTTAGTTCGAAGGCCCACAAAGGACAGCTTTCCGGTGCGTTCTCTTCGGTCGATGGACAAAAACTCTCAAATGAGCGCTTAACTCTGAGACAATGGCAAGGTCGCCGGAGCGACTCGTTTTTGTACGCTGACGAATATAATGGGTGGATCGAAAATAAAGAGTTGAAGCGGGAGTTTTGTTACGAAACTGCTTCTGAATTCAATTTTAGTCAAAATGGGAATACTTATAATTCCCCTTACCTATCGCAGTGTTATCATACTTATGCAGTACACTCAAAAAAATTATTTTTCTTCACTTAAAATTAATTTAAAAAAATAATTACTAATTTAAATATCACAATTTTTACTATTCCTAAATACTACCGGTTGATAAATTCAACCCCTAACTTAACCGTTTATTTTAACTTCTTTGTACAAAAATCTAAATAGTTTTCAATGTAATAGAGTGAGTGGCATTTCAACAGGTAGCCACGAAATAAGCGAGCCAATTATGAGTCTCGCTGCGCGGGCGCACACGGCTACGTCAAGGCAGTTTTTTAGCGGACGCCGGCCGCACGTCGCCGGTAATTGTAGCTATGCCGCAAAAACGATTCACCGAACCGCCCTTGGATTACGCTCCTATAAATTGAAAATATAAAATATGTCCAATTAATGCACTGAATTTCAAGAATTCGCTCTGCAAGAAGTTTATTTATTAAGGTAATGGTAAAATTACACCTTTTTCGTGGTTTTATTACTGTACGATCAATAGAGATTCACTGGGCAATCCAATGAGATGACAGAGTTTGGTTGAGCTGCTATATACTCCTGGAAATCGCGAATGAATAAAAATTTTGTTTGACTTGTTCAGCTTGACAGTTTATAAGTAAAATTCTGAAACACTTAAATTGTAAAATTCTGAAATGATGACTTCTAGGGCATTTAGAGATTTCCATTTAATTTGAGACTGCTTGAAAAATAGGTGATAAATATAGATATTTTCATGAAACAAGACCATGATTTTTCGCCATAATTGCATGCAAAATGTCATTACCTATGACTATTTCTATGTCCATTGAAATTGGTTAGGAAGTAATTTTATTATAACTAATTGATCTTTATATATTACACTAATTTCGTATAAATACAATCCATTTATAAAATCCTAGCTATCGACAGGATCGCTCTTGACAGAAAACATGCATGCTATCAACACCATGCGATGCCCATCAGCGGCATTGCTTAATCTGAACAATGGATAACGATTTAATTGACAGGATTTGATAGTGTCCGTTTACATATTGTATCAGATATACCTATAGTTAGTTTGGAATTTTCAAGGTGCCAATTATCGATAGTTAAGCAACACACATACGAGCCAAACAAATACGTTGAACGCTATTAATTTCAAATATGAATAAATATTGCAGAAGTACAATGCGAAAAAATTTATGCGATAGTAGTGTTTGTAAACGTTAAATATTGGTAGGCCTTGCGAAATGGTGCCTACCTATATGTATGTGCCGGTGCGTGCGCAATATTTGTTATGATTTTATTTATATTTGTATAGTTTACGCGTTTAGATGCATAACTGGTTTAATAAAAGTTGCTACGTTTATGCGAAGTGGTGTTTTTAATGAACTTTGTATATACGAAATAATAAATTTCGCCAATCTTTGTAAGTTTCTCGACAATAACTTTTTTATTTAACATAAAACAAGGAGTTTCAAATATATCTGAAATGCCTACTCTTTCACGGGTACAGTTTTTGGGTTGAGAATCAAAAAAATTCGTATTATTTTCACAAAAAGTAATCAAAATTAACTATTAATTATTAGTTTAGAAATTAACTTAAATTAGTCTAGTTTTAAAATATTCGCAATACTTAATAATGTAGCCATCTTAAAACTCTTTCATCCGATTAAATAATGAGAACAATCATGTTCAAAGCTTCCTCATGGCGATCATCGTTATCGAGACATCAAACGGGGCGAAATTGCGGACTAATTCAATCAGGCGTAGATAAGTCTTCAAAGGAGTCGGCGCGCACGCCGGCCTCTAGCTTTGATCTCACTGTTGCATCTTTGATGTGAACTTCTGAACAAGACTATATTGATATGATAAATATGATTCATGTTAATGTATCTAACACTTATTTCCCTGATGTTTTTAAAGTGTAAAACAATCTGATTCGTTTAATAAATAGGCCGTAAAAATTACTTCAAACGATAACTGAAAAATCTCTGAGATTTCTTTTAAACTGATATAGATTACATTATGACACTATTGTTTATGGTCTGTCTTACTGTTAGATATGTTACAAAATATCTTAATAAGCATAACATTGAGAACATTTTGTATTTCGTATTACACAATAAAAATAAATAACTAATTCGATGAAAAACCCAAACATTGTGACCAAAAATTCTTTCCGGATTAACTAAACGGTTTTACCTGCGGCTATCCTATTACGAAACGGTAGATTACACTCAAGAGAAGACTATTTTTGTTGTTCTTTATTTTTATTTATAAAAGGCCTCGTTTTAAGGCCACAATGGGAGCCAAACAAGAGTGTATGCTTTCCAAAGAAGTAGGTATAGGTACTTACGTGATGACACAACTGAAATCGGTTCTGTTAAGGGTAAATACTTTTTATGGCTTTTAGGTATTATTATCGCAGGAAATTATATAAATAGAGTTGCGTCCAAGATACTTCTGTAAATATTTATTTAGATATACTTTGTATGTATTGATATTGAAATATATGTTAGAATCACTAAATGCACGTAAAAAGACAACATATTTAATTTAATTTATTTCAATTAAGCGGGTTTATTTGAATAGGTATTCGGTATGCAAATTTTTTTATCGTCCACTCAATTAGGGCCGACGTGCTAGATTTTTCCAGGTTTCTCCAATGTTAGTTGAGAATGACAAATTTTAATTCAATTTAAATCAATAAATGAACATATATTATAACGGACCAGTTCAGAAAAAAGTCATTTTTTAAAAATAAGTGTCTTTGTAGCTTTCCCTTAAGTAACATTTACCCATACGAGTGGTATCGGATGTTTTCAGATCATAAGCAAGCGCACCCATTGATAAAGTCGCACAGAAAAAGTCCGACATTCGATTATGAACCCTCTGTCTGAGACTTAGGATTTTTAATAATGTT
This sequence comes from Acentria ephemerella, assembly GCA_943193645.1. Taxonomy (NCBI): domain Eukaryota; kingdom Metazoa; phylum Arthropoda; class Insecta; order Lepidoptera; family Crambidae; genus Acentria; species Acentria ephemerella. The sequence continues at coordinate 9,851,053 of OW971891.1, forward strand.
TCGATATGAATAAGCCGTTTGACTAAGGCTTACCTAACAGTTTTGTTTACTTTAGCTAATCCATTGAGTTAGTTCTCGGAGTTCACGTATTATTTATTCGCTTGAATAAATACATGTCGGCTCCGCATTGAAGCTGATTGATGCTATGAAATCTTGAGGAAGTTTATAATAGTGTCCACAAATAAACATCACAATGCCGTCTCTTTAACAGAAGCTTCTTCATATCGCAAATGTTTGTAATCTACAACAAACTACAACAATCACTGATATGGAGAAAGATATAGTTTAATCAATGTGGTAGGAGTAAAGTGTGTTGTATCAGAGAGTCAAAATAAGGTTGAACCTTCAGATTCTGCGGAGTTTTAGGATAAATATAAATGATGACACTTGGATGCTTATCTACCTGTCCTTTTGACAACTGGACGAACCCGACACATGGTTTTTGTGTCCAGATAAAAATAAGTTTATAACAATTCCAGAAAAGTAATTTTAATAGTACTGATCCTTGCTTGGAGCGGAACCTTTAGTAGACAAAATGTGAAACATCAGGATCCCAATGTATAATATAATATCATTTTCATTTTAATTTTAACACAAGGAGAGCTTATTACAATTTACTTGTAATTTAAATTACTAACATTACCTTAAATAAATAACACAAATAGTTCAAACAATATATTGTCTTCTTTGAAGGCGAACCAACAACAAAGGACGAGGGCCGTGACAAAAAATTAATTACAACTGTGTCTGAAAATAGCTCGCCTGCGCCGGCGCAGCTTTGATGTCGATGTCACGGACGACTTGGGACACTTAACGTGCTGTAGGTGTCGTTTAATACGATTATGTCGTCCCATCAGAAGTTATCATAATTTGTAATTAAAAATGATAAATTTAGAAATATTACTATTATATTGATAATAATACATTCCTTGGAGTTGAAGCTTCTTATAAACGGTCAGAAAAGTAACGATAAATTATATAAATATTTCAAGTAGATCATATCATAATACCTATTTGTACTATTTAACTAAGATTTTCTATGACCATACACCTCAGGATTCCACCACGACACACCTTAACCTTAATCTAACTTTTTTTTGGAAATCTATCAGAAAATACGCATTGTATCCAAAAGATATTGTCTTGTAATATATCACTACTTACTATAAGATTAAAGTGGATTGTTCCATTCAATATTAAACTACTCCCCAAGAGCTTTTAGTAACCGTGAAGATCTTTTAATATACTTTTTTGATGTCTACCCTCATATCCTTTAAAGTAGTAATTAATTATCAAAGTTCTCTTTGAACGTGTCACAATGCCGCACGTCAGTGGCTTTTGACATCAGATGTCAGGATACTGCGAGGACAGAAAATAATAAAGTACTATGTAAGTTTTCAACCAAAGTGTTTACTTTTTTTAATAATAAATGCTCTGAATGCAAGTCTTTGATTTTTTTTTAAAATTTCCATCGGCGTATTTAATACACAAGAGTGCCAATTTTAAAAGGAAAAAAGTTTTTTTAACTTGGTACTCTTATGCGATAAAATGCGATCAGATTACAAGATTACTTGAATGAATAAACATATTATAAATATATTTATTCATAAATTAATTATGTGAGCGTATTAGTATACTTAAGTATTATAATTTCTAAGTTGATCATTTGATATCATCATTCATTATTAAGTAATATATATTTATTTTAACTCAAACTTTACCTGATTAGTTTTATTTTATGAAAACTAGAAGCATATTTTTTATTGAGTAGTATGTAAGACCATTTCGTATTTTTAGTAATTGTATTTCTTTTAACTTTTCTATTAACAGCATTTTCTTCCACATTCCTGGCGGCGAACGACCCATAACTCCTATTCAACTACCATATTCAGTGGAACATCAAAGCTGCGCGCTGTAAGGAGCGTAGAATTCACATCGAAGCGGTTGATTTATTTCGTACATACGGTACGTTGCCCGCGAGTGCTCTACAAATAGTTTCTCAGATATTTGTAATACGCCACTATAAAGTTTTTATCACAGAACACGTGAATATCAACTACTTTTCACAGCATATATCACGAAGCACAGTCATATATCACTGCCCAAAGAATTTGGAAATTATTTGAATCTACGGTGCTAAGCCGTGAACTCTAAAGGACACTACCGTAATAGATCAATTTCTCTGGTCGAAGTGGCCTAATAGGCCCAAAAGTAACAAGAATAATAAATAGACCCGACTAGACTTTGCTCGATATCAAACAGATTTTTAACAACAGTTATTTGAAAGCTTTTTCTTAGTTTGCCTGGCTAGCTACCACAAGTTAAGTTGTCCGCCATAACAATTTAATACGATTGTTGTGTTCGGTAGTCCGAAGGAATCTGGTTGTCGATTCGATCTTCAGCCTTACCATAACTTTATCATCAGGTATCATTAAATTAAGGCCAAGAACTACCGCGGTAGGAATTTGAAAATAAATCTTCAATTTGTGTTTTGTCATTGTTTAACAGTAAAACATTGTCGGGAGCAGGGGAAGAAATAACTAATTGTGACATTGTTCTTTGATGTTAGCTATAGTCTAAAGGATCTGCGGTTATCGATTACTATGGCTGGGCATATGCTTACCAGCAGCACTTGTAATTATTACGAAACTTGATTATTCAAGTTAAACTCCATCTGAGCTTTGAGGTGAGGATACCCGGCAGGTCAAACAGATGTCTACTCTAAAATTACCACAAAAATAGAGCGCGAAATAACCCCATTTTACTCTCTGAGTAGGCAACATTAAACCAAGTGGTTTTCACAGCTGGGCATCATCGGCGCTGGGTGATTTATTTGCCAGAAAAGCGAAGCAGCACCGCGTGATTGCCCCCTACCGCCCGTCACCCTGATTGGCAGTTTATGAAGAGCATGCGCACGCACCGAAGGATTTACGAGCCTGCTCGTTTTATGGCCGCAACAGAATCTGTTGTTAGGAAATCGTATTTAATTTTCATCTGAATTTAAGATACTTTATCCAATAGATGAATGTCCATTTAGTTACCTCGTCATGAAAGCTTACCTCAGATCAAATCCATTTACCGAAGTCGTAATCGAAGTACTTAGTAGTGGTAATGTGGTAACTGATCACTAAAATACAGATTCAAAATTAGTAGTTAATGAAAAAGTGACAATTACCCACGCTGACATGTATAAAATATTCCAATTACTGATTTTATTTATAAAAATGGCTGTACGGTTAAAATTATCTCTTGTTTCCTCTAAAGGAAGGTCTAACAAAATCGCGCATCTCAAAGCCAGTCTGACAGACTATAGCTAATTCATAATAATCGGTCTTTCGTGATCAATCGTGATCATAATACGGACGAAGCATCCTGCATTGCCAATAGCTCTTTTCACTTTTAACATAAAGTTGAGTTTCAATACATTGAAGTGTTAATATAAGTGCCTTATTGTGGATTCGTTTCGCGGCGCGGTATCCGAAAGAGATACAATTGGGTCTAGATTGCAGCAGTTAGGTTTAATGGTCGTTAATTCATATTAATGGCGTTGAAGCATCCTGCACGCCGTAGGAAGGGTGGTAATAATGTTTGTAGGTATAGGAAATACGGATTATATAACTACCACTGTGTTTTTTTAAATGTTTTTTAAACTTTAGTATCACATAATGTGGTGCGTGTGTGTGTGTGTATGTGTGTTAAAATAAATTTTAGAGACCAAAATTTGGCAGTTTTATTAGGGCTTTTACTCTCTCATAGCTCTGCCCTCAAGCGCTTGATGCCCTCCCTTTACCGGTTAATCTCATGTCCTATCACCGCTATGTAGGACAACGTTTCCACGCTAGTAATTATTTCTGTTTTCTCTTCACTTGATTGATAAGAAACATATTTGCTCGCTACGGAAATTGATGATCCGCAGTAAATGTTATTCAATTATACATGCAACGGTACTATTGATTGAATACTATCATTACTCGATGAGAATTTAGTTTAAGTAAAGATTTTTCTTTACCCATAAAACTAGAGACCACGTGGTAGTGGTCCTCATGTATTTATCGCATGTAGGAGGGCATGTGACGTTTATAAGATGTCGGTCGATGAAAGACTTTTTACAAACTCTTTGGCGTCGAGGTTCGAAATCTTGCCTACATGGCAAGATTTCGAACATTTTGTGTCGTATAATAAAATTTATTATCTCTAGCTCTTACATACATGCTTCCGTAGCCACGTTAAGCCGTTTTCCCGGTTAAAACGGCAACCGCTTTCACCCACCAAGTCGGATTACGTCAGAGTGGTGGTTAATGGTTTAAACTCCTTATTTCTCCCGTTTTGGAAGGTTTTTGCCCAGCAGTAGGGACGTATGTAGTCTGTTAATGATGACGGTGACATCATAAGTGCATTTTGGGATAACGATATTGCAGCTTTCGTTTCTCGCTGTTGTATTCTTTTATACTAATTTTATTACATTTTGCATTTAGTCAAAACCTATAAATAGATCAATTAAATTGATTAACGCACTTTTCTAATCTAGTTTATGTAACCTATGTAAATGTTAAATATTTAAATGTTAATGTGTTAAAAAAGGTTTTTTGTGTATTTCTCTTCTTTCATTGGCTGATGTCCAATAAATCTATTCTACTCTATTCTATTTTATTCTATAACACTCTATTTAAAAATTGTCTTTTTACTTAAAATCAAGAAGGTAAAAATAGTGACTTTATTTGAGTTTAAACAACTATGGTTTACTGAGAAATGTTTCGCAATACTTATTTTTAAATACGATTTACTGCATAACTACAGATAATCGCCACAGTGTAGGTGGTTCAGGGGAAATAAAATCGTTTGTTCTACCGAACAACATGCGATCAAACGCCCGATAGCTCTAATGGTTTCGCCGTTTTATAATTTCATACCGCTTTACAGCCATATTAGTCCCTTTTTTTATATATTTTGATAGATAATCTAAAACACGATTAAATGATAAAGAAAACAAAGCCATTCCGCAAACAGTAATGTCTATTTATACAGCCTACTCTGTTGCTACGATGGGCCTTATTTCTGTAGTAAACGTAGTTCATCCCGTTCTTAATATAAAAAAAAATAGTATAGCTGTCAAATTATTTCAAATTAAGAATCGTGTTTTATTTTCGACCTTATTGAATATGACAAAACGTTCTCTACGAGTACATAATAACAGATAGGAGAGTCTTTCTTATTTTACAAAGCTAATTCTAAAACATTTTTAAGTTATGGTCATATTTTGTTATCATTTTCTCATAAATATTGAAAGAATCTATTTCATAGTATAATTCATTTTCGGGCCCACTCCCACAATTTCCAGTATTTAGAGCTTGCGCAGTAGCATCAGAGATAAGTATAGAACAATATTAGAAGACGAATTAAGATACGTAACGTTACTACTTTATATACAGGCTGTATTTTTTTCTTTTTATCTTTATTTTCAAAAAAGCATTTATAAGTTAAATTAAGCAGAATTGTTCTTTTATAACTACACTATAACCGGTAGCGAATTTCATTTTGTGTTTGAAATCTCACTTTACAAGAATGTTGCCTTGAGCCCTTACATGTTTTATTCAATTATTCTTAGCCATATATTTAAATAAATGTACCGCCAACGTTAATACACAACAAGGTATATAATAGAAAAGTGCAGGTCGGTTTCAAATGACAATCAAATTAGTTTACATATTTAAAAAAAACCAAATGGAAATATTTTTTCTAATATTTAATAATTTCGATTTTCCAGTATTTGACCCTTAAAATAAAATAGATTCATGTATCTTGATTCACACACTTGATGTATAATTTTACTTTATTTAAACGAACGTAAAAACATGGCGCCGCGATGTCAGCTGATAAAAAATAATTAGAACATCTTCATGCAACCAGAAGCGGTGGTGAATTACGTTACGACTTGAAAGATAATGTACACAGTACACGTGTCTAAGAATATGATTTAACGCTGTAAAATAACAAACTGTGGAATTATTTTAACGTCTCAATGAGTTTGAAACAATCTTAGCGTGAAATCCGAAATAATCCGAATATAATAAATAAACTAAAGAAGTAAATAGTTAGTAAAACTTAATAAATAGCATTAATTTTTTGGGAAAATGTTCTGTATATCCATTGGGTAACACCTTTAATTAAGATTGCATTCAGATTCAATCTTAATCTTTGTATTTCTTTTGTGCATGTAAAAAAGTAAATCATGTTGGTATTAAAAAAATAAAATGAAAAAGTAACTCTATTTAACTTAACTAAATACCTAGTATGTTTAAAATTCTTTTTTTAAAAAAGAAGCAGAGTAAATGACTCGACACCTCCTGATAGTAAACAGCAGAACGAGTTAATATGCGAGGATAACTACTGCAGCATGAAGGTGGAATTATGTGTGCCAGTAACGAATACCACGCTCTGTCTGTTCCACAAAGAAAGGAGTCACGAAATCTCTTTGTGCGTAAAGTTGAAGCGGAAACAGTGAATGAGTGTCTCCGTCGACAAGCAGGCGCGCTCCTTAGTATGAAAGGAGAGGGATATGGTTAAAAAGCTCTTCAGAAGAATAGAATAGAACATATGGAAGAATTGATAACAGGCATTAAGCATTTTTCCTCCGCATCCAATTATACGCACAGCGCTATGCTCTAATCTGAGCATCGAGGAGGTACTGAGCGGAGCCATGTCAAATCCTAAAGGTGCCGGCAATATTCCAAGCAAGATCGGACATGGGTTTTATACAACCTACCATATCTCTTATACAACCTAGTTTACCTAAATAGTTAATTTTTATTGAAAGGTAAGTATGAAAGAGTTACACCGTATTCTAAATTAACAGCGATTATGTCTTAGAAATTACATATTTACATTTTTATTTTCATCTAGTTAAAATAATATTAAAAATAGTTTAACTTGTTTGTACATATAATATTTCGATAGACCTTTAAAATTGACATTTACTAACATCCTCAAACACTACGACTCAAAGTTAAGCTAATATTTATTTATTTGGCGACAACAGACATTCTGTAACGTCTGCGATATTTTGCGTGTTGTGGTCATTTCACGAAGGACATCTTGGTTTAATAATTTTACTAAGCAGTATTTTTTCTCACGAACTCTAATTAGGTGACCTTTGAATGAAATAATTAATGATGTACTCGCACAATATTAATGTAAATACAAGGTTTTTAATTTAACGTATTTGTGTTAGAATGACTTTCAAAAATATTCATTCATTTACTCAGTAGTTATGCCACCCTAACAGACCCATAACGTGGTAAAAATACTGAAAAGTACTTTGTGTTTCTTTCTTTTAAATAATAGGATTAAAAACTATAAGAAAATACATATAAATTATTATTTTCTCGAAAAAGTTTTTATATATTATTATTTTAAATTATTAATAGTAATTACATTTTTAAATACCAACTTAAATTTGATGTCAAAACCTAAATACGTTTTTGAAAAAAATACATTCTGCTCATAAGAGTGACAAGAGTGTAATTATAATGATCTACAATTGCCCCTATTTCGTTGTGTGCGGACTTAAATTGCGTTTAAATTCAGTACTGCTCTTTCATTACAATCCGACCATAAAAAGATGGATCACACATCAGAAAAATATCTATTACAATAAGTCACCGTCTAAGTGTAAATAATTTGATGTTCCTAAAAGTAATATTATCCTTTTATTATTGAATTGGAATGAAAGAGAGGCAACGAACTTAAATTTAAGAGAAAGCCAGCAGTATCGAAACGTTTAATATTTTTTTCTAATATATAACAGGTTTAAGAAAATAAGAACTTTAATGCCGCTGTCTTACGACACCTACATAAAAACCCCAGTCTCAAGGTCAAAACTAAATATTTGTCACCAGCAAATATTTACATTTCAGTATATTGTCTACAAATGAACGTTGTTTGATTTCTTCTGTACAAAGAAAAATAATTCGTAAGAGAATAAAAAGTTAACCGGAACCTCGCAGGCCGACGCAATCTATTTCATTGTGCCACGATTAACGTCTGCTCTTATCGCATCATCAATTACAGTTATAATGACTATCTAATGCCATGTCCATTATTTTTACTTCGACATCTGAAAACACCTGGAGCCGGTTCGCTTACCTTCTGATAGATTTCTAAACCATAACGGTGTAGTGGCAGCTCTTGGAGACACTATGATACATTTATGGTGTTTGAAAACTGTTTTACCGACATTTTGTCACAGGTGAAAATGAAGTTTTCACAATGTAGTCTTAAGTGCCATAGTATAACCATATCCTAAAACATTGGTTTGTTTTTAAAGTTTTTGTATTCTTTTAAAACAATTCAAGTTATCTGATAAATTTTTGAAAGTAACGAATAACAGAGAATATCAAATAAACTTTACTTGTCATTAAATATTAAACAAGCAGTTTATTTCCTTTGCAATATCTGAAGCTTGAGTTAAACTTTACAGAAAATTAAAAACAAAAGTGCATTCAATTTATACTCAAAGCATTGGACCGTACAAAAAGCTGCGCGAGCGCACGATGAAACGCATGCGCCGACCAAATGTAATTGACAAGAGAACGACTCTGCTCTGTCGTGCGACCGATAAATACTTTTTAATGGTTATTTATGAAGCCGACGGCCACCTTTAAAGGGATTCAGAATTAAATACCTAACAGGCATAAGCTGCACCTTTTTAAGCCTAGTAAATTGGAGATGTAAAGCTACCTATAGCAGATAATTGCACGGCTAATCGCTCATGCGTCAAATGCATAATTTTATTAGTGATTCTTGAAGAGCGGTCAACTTTTTGTCTCATTTATGATTGAAGAAAAATAAATGAAAAAGATGAATGTCTTTGGAAACTTTTCATTTTGAATACTTGTTTTATCTGCCTCAACGTGGGCTTTTAACAGTCGTTCATTTAATTCAGATAAGCTGTAGGTATTAGAATGTTCCAAAATAAAAATAATTTTGTAACTCAATTCCACAAACTGTTTTAAGTTAAATGTAAAGATAATTGGATTGTTAATTGGACTTTTTTTACGAAACGCTCAGCAAGTGATCAACGGACGAGAGCTTACACAGCTTCCAGTTCTCCTTATGCTTGTAAGATGCGGTATTTTACAACTTGCTTATTGTTTTAAGTACTGTATATTTATTATTGATAATTGGGGTGATAAAATACATTACAATACTTAAGATACGTATATACAACGTACGTATACATAACGTATTATACGCATATACAACGTAAGTATATTTGAAAAGCTACAAATGAATTAAAACAATCAATTTTCGAAACACATATTTCCAAAGTCTCTATCAACTCTCTTAGTAAACATAAGTAAGCTTTACAAAGCCTGAATTCTTAATTATATTCTTATGATATAAACATTGCACTACTATGCAAATAATGCAATGTCGATTATCGACGATACATACGATGATTAACTCTGTTCTGGAAGTTTTTCATTCAATTGAACTAAATTATGCTAAATAATAAAACGATGGAATAAGTTAATTAAAACATAATTTATTGAAGCGCTTTTTGAAATAAAACTCTTAACGAAGTTTCAATGGTCGTTCATTTTGCTTGTGTTGCTAGTTGCTTATGAAAGAAAAACCTAGTTGACATTAATATTAGTTAAAGTTGCAACACGATTTTATTAAAGATAGCGATTAAAGAATGCGTAATAAAAGTTTTTGAATTGATTAAGTAATCAATAAGTAATCAATAATAACAATAAAAATATAACTTTCCCTTACAATTAAAACAGTATTAATCAAATCATTTCTCAACTTCCGCTGAGGTTTTGATAACCGACTTATAAGGTAATAAACCATCTCGCCAGCCGGGATCGAACCCGAGCCGCTCTAATTGGGCAGCATTCCTCGGTCCTCCCACCGACCCGGCACGGATGACTCCGCCATATTTAGGAGCTTTGCCTATTGTACAGATAGCAAATTAAATGGATCTTAGTCGGTTTTAATAGAATCTGTTTTTCAACTAAAACTGTTACTTGATATCTTGACAATTATAAGTATGAAAGAAACCAAATAATATGTAGTATGGTGTGATTGTGAACTCTGAAAGTTAACTACATAGATGTATACATTAAGAATAATATTTATTAATGTGAATAACTATACCTTATGAATATTACAATTTCAAGTCAAAAAATAATAACTAGATATGCCTTTGCGATTATTAAGTCGTCAGATTGGTATTCATTTGCGAAGTAAATCTCAATAATTAACGCTCATAATTAATCCAAGACAACAAAAATGAAATGTACATCTCAATAGTCCATCGGCGTATCTCGATTGCGCAAGGTCAATGTACCCAGCGAACGCTATAAAATAAAACCGAGATATGCGCCTGCGCATCGTGCGGTAACGCGCCTTTGATCTCGCCGCCCGCCCTCCACTCTGCCCCCCATGGTACCTCTTAATAAAGGCTTTATTACCAACAATTTGTGATTGTTAACGTTGCAATTAAAGTATAGAGGAATTAGATTTTACAACTGCTGGCGCGTCGGTTAAAGGATACAAGTTTGCCTTGAACATAAATTACTTCAGTTACGGCCTTTCGACGATAGTTAATACGGTTATGAGTAAGCGCAGATAAGTACTTTATAGGTTTTTTAAAAATATAATTAAGTTGTTATCATTATCATCTGCAAAGTTGGCTTTTTTTTAAATTTTAAAATAAGTATTATTTTAAAATTAAAACTAACAATTTATTTAGTACATATTTAAATACTATAACTGGGACAATTAGTAAATGCCCGGTTGATACCCAGTAAAATTATGACTATTGCCTTTATATTTATATTTATTTATTTTCTTATACATATTCCCTGTTGTGACGATTTAAAAGAGCTTAGTAAATAAGTCTATTTAAATAAAGTTATTTTTGACTTTGACTTTGAGTTTTTTTTTCATTTTTCATGAACGGTCTACACAACGGTAAATTGCATATGTCAACATTAGCATGACACTTTGCGTTGTAGACGTCATAATTGAATATATATTGATTAGCTCAACCTTGCTATTACCAGTAAACTCAAATAAACAGTGCATCTAGTGTGATTTTCAACTGAACATTAAGTGTACTGTTTCGATCGTGTTTGTACGACAAACCGAAAACCAAAACAAACATTTAAGGTCTTGGAGTAGGTGACCTGCAGCAAGATTCATTAAATGTAAAAGCTATTTATTACTTAGAGAAACGTTTTAACACAATCGCCATTAGCTCGGAGGAGAGAGATAGCACTTGTCTAAGACAAGGACAAACATCTTGTAGGTGTTGCCAACAGTCGTCAGCTGTGAAGTAAACAACAGCAGTGCTTCTGTTGTGGAGAATTGGAGACTATTTTTTATATATGCGATAAACAGCTGAATATAACTACGATCGAAACGTCTCGATATGATGATTGAAACTCATAATAGGGGTACAGAACGTCATGCCTATGAGTTCCCCTCGTGGCTCGAGCGCCCTGGAGACTCTAAGAGACAGCGGGACACCTCCCCTGTAGGTGATGCCTGTTGATTATAACTCCTCCAGAGACGAATCGCCCAGAGACGGTAACGCTGTAAAGGCCATCTATGGCCAACAGCATTAGTCAGTCCAAAAAAAGCCTACGAATTCACAGTCTACCTTATACAAGTGTGGTTAACTAAACGTACAATAACAATATTGATACACAATTCTTTGTTTTACAATAATAATAATTTCATTGCATGAATACTCATACAGGTTTATTTATGACTAAACTATTCTTCAAATACCGTATCCATATTTTTTTTTGTTTAGATGTACATTTTTAAAAGAACTTTTGATGGTCATTATATATAATTAATTTGCAGAACTTTTCTGCGTATGGTCACAATGATAGATATATTACTTTTATGGGTAATGGATGAGTTTGTTGACCAGTTTGATAATAGAACTTTGGAACACACTAAGCTATTATTGATACGCATTACGCTCAGCTCACTTCAGATTCAAAGTAACTAAGTTATTAGTAGTTAAAGTGATATCAGCGAGAAATGAGTATGTCAAAAGGAGGGAAGCAAAAGATATATGTAATTATACAACATTGTGCAGAAAATATCAATACATAGAACACGCAAGCATATCCGTCCGTTAATACCCCTCAGTGGCCGACGCCTAAAACGTATAGTATAATTTTCAATGGTTGGAAATGAAATACGAGGATACACGCTTAGCTTAGGCCCGCGGCGCCTGCGCACCCAAAACGGCAAAAAAGAGAGGCCAACTTACAAATTGTCCCGCCTAATTACCTCAGGTAGGCGGTCGCACAAAAGAACACGTTTCCATCATAAAAAGTGTTAAGTTATTAAAAAAATAATGATGAATATGAATCCGTAGACACAAATATGTATTGGATTAAATAACTGAAGTTGTTATGCAATATGTTTTATGGACAGGCTTCGGGTTTGATTGCCTCGGGGAAACATTTTAGATAGTACTTTGTATTCAGCATATAAAGTGTGTAAATATAGCTTTAATTAGTAATATAATTAGAAACTAGATATTTAATTTAAATAACTGCAAACTTCAATTTGTAATTATTCAGTTACGGCTTAGGTCAGGAATTGGTATTAAATTTAAAAAAAAACTGTGTATAGTTTTACAGGTTATTACGCGATGAGATCATAAACAATTAAAGCAACAAAAACATCTTATTTCAAGAATATTTTTTAAATCCAATGTTCAATACTTTCTATTAGTTTACAGAAGCATAAAACTAGTATAGAACAGATACCGAAGACCTCACAAAATCCCCGTCGACATAATAGCTTTAAAATCTTCCTTTTCATCCTCAAAACACCGGTCCCTTTTGTTCCCATAATACCCTCGCATACCTGTCCTAATGATAGGGTGCTCGAAGAATGGAGCTCTCAATAACACCTCGGCAGTACCTTCGAGGCTAAAAAGTTGGATAATTTTAACACAATCAACAAAAGCACCGGCAGAATTAGGGAAATGGGTTATCGGATCCGCCGCTGGCCTGCGTAAGCGCAAAGCTTTATCTTGAATATTTTGAATGTTTATTGTTTCTTTGTTACTCTTTAATGTTTCTGAAATGTAATATCGGCTGGCAGATAGAAGTTGAGTCTTGGCTTAAAAACTCTTTAACATGTCTATTGTAACTTAGATTGGTTATTTTGTACAACAAAAATCCAGTTTTTAAGTCGTTAATTAAAGCTTGATATTGTTATATCAAGAAACAAAAGTGATAAAAACAATTTAAAAATATTAAATACATTCCCATCTGCTATAACATCTAACGACTCATTAGTTCAGTCAGATAAGATAACTTCTCAAGATATGATCTGATGAGAGTGCTTAGTTAATACGTCCTATGATTTATATCGGACCACTATCTTGGCGCTGTGCTCGATATGTTCCGGCGAATATTACAAATTATCGACGCAAAGGCCCGCCTTAATTGCCCAATCTAAAGGTGAACGGCCGATCGCTGGACGATGGAAGTCTACTTACTCTCAGTAACGACACGAAGTGTTCAAAGCCATCCCTGTCTTATGATAGTAATGAGATAGTGACAGGAATAACAAAAACGAGAAACATCGTGGTCAAATATGTTTGTGAATAAGGCAGATGAGTAAGTAATCGTGAATGGACCGGCCCACTAGAACGTTCGTAACAAGATCTCAACAACGATATGGACCGCACCGAGAGACTGGAAGATTTTGTGAAAACGTCAGAATTAAAGATAAGAAATAAGAAGCAAGATATTTTCAACCTAACTGTTTTGATTCTAGAGTTAAATTTAAAAGAACAGAGAAATTAACAGGCTACACGAAGATACAGTAAATTTGGAACGGGATGAGAGATTGTACCTACAAAAAACGTGACTTCAAATGTTTACTGTACAATCGGCAAACATTTAGTTCAAGCGTAACACGATATTCCTTTTAATTGTATACTTACATATAATATACCTATCAATTATAAAAATTGTTATCGGTCAGATAATCGATTTAGAATGAAAATAATTGTAATAAGAGATTAATATAATTGCTGCAATTGTCAAACGCCGAAACGCCGCAGGCGCACACGAGCGCGGTGGCTGCGCCCGCGCAGTCCTGTATAGAATAGGCAATAGAAAGGGCAACTTGGGTTATTCAATGCATTTTTTTACCGTAAATTACAAGGAAGATTATTAAATATAATTACTAGGTTTCTATGATTTAATGGAAAACCGGTTTGCAGCGAGAACCTGATCGATTTTTACAATATCAGGTAAGGAATATAAACCTGAAGATTTAGATACAGAAACGTTTTAAGTGATGCCGTCGATAAGGTCGCATTAACGATACACATCGGCACTTAAGGCAAAGATAGCAACGATTTGATAATGGATATAAATAAAAATAAATGATGTTCCTACGTTGTAAAGATACCGCTATCGTGTACCCGATATTAAATGTATGAAAGTGTCGGTAGTTTGTAGATTTAATACTCCACACTAAGTTAGACCTTCGAATTTGCTATTTACAACAACAGAATGTTAGGCAGGACAACAGGGAGTTTGGGTCATTACTAAACTGCTAGGAAATATTATTTGTTTTTCGTTAATGACAGATCGGGAAATATCAATCTCATTTATCAATCTAAGCTTAAATAATTTGCAAATATTTCTTGAACTTTGAATGCAAAATTTTACCAATTTATTTTATAATATAAAAAAACATTATTTAAAAAATAAAGGGGGGTTATTTACTCACCTATATTGTTTTGTTTGGATTTTTAAGTTGTTTTAATTGAAATACCTTTAAATTTCTTATAAATTATTATGATTCGATCATAATTATTTATATTTTAAATTATATTTTTATAATTATACGGTCATAATAATTAACTGAACACAGCTGTTCAGTAAATTAAAGATCTAGTTGAAGAAATTACTGTGATATTTTACAAGAATTTGTTATCGTATAAAGACGTTATAGTCGTAATTAACTATAGCTATATTCATTGTTAACGAAATTGAATATAAATATAAAAAATAATTGTCAATTACGTTCATCATCTGGAACACAAGATGTAATCCATCCGTCAAGCGTCAAAATCATCAAGAACCCATTCCTCGGCGGCTGTTTGCTACAATGTAGCAAATTGCAGGAAACCTCGCTTTTTGTTGAAGAATGCCGCAATATGGTTGGCTTTGATCCAACCCACCAATAGAGTTGGAGATCTATTTTGTTCGTAATCAATATTGGATATTATCGTTTCTCACATTAATGTTGAGTTTGTGTAAATAATCTGGCCGCTAGATGAGATGCCTGTCGAATATCGTTACTATTGATTTTTGCTGAAAAATATTTAAGGTTAACCTTAACACTCGATTTACTTTCGAAAGATATTTGAGTATTGGGCTTGATTCTGAAGTACAACACTCTAAAACTTATTTTAAAAACAAAAAGGATGAAAAAGACAGCTGATATAACACGTGGACATCAGAAAGGTTCAATTTTCGACCCTAAAAAGCGTCGTAAAATGCAGGTTTTTGGTAGGGTCTCCTGCATTCCTTCCAAATTTGTCTAAGGTTAATTTAAAATTGTATTAATTTAACTTCTAATTCTCGCTATTCTTTTCCTATTACAATGAAGGAGATGTTCTGAACCTAAATATATTTTTATAGTGTGCATTTAAAATTAGGCACATTGTCATTATTTAAACAGTTTTGTAATTTATGTAAACATGTTGCGTCCTTTTTTTTATTAAATACAATTTTCTGCTAGCGGATATTAGAAAGAATAGAGAAAGTGTAGAAAATCTATACGGTGAAAGTTTAGCAAAGCTTATCGGCACCCTCAAAATTACGAAACTCTTTCTACTTTTAACCAAATAACTCTTAGGCTACTCAATTTGGAGTTAACTAAATAATCGTGTTACAGCTTTGGTAAGACTTAACTAAAGTTACTCTGCAGTATTCGTGCTCGAAAACAAAGTTAGTAAAAAAAACTAAAATAACGATTTTTCAAAGTAAGTCCTACGAGTAAGTTGAAAGATATATATGATTTTATGATTATGATCAACATTTTTCTATTAGTATACAAAATGAAGCAAGTGGATCCAGTTTCGCGAGCTAGAGCGGCATTCGCTCCGGTTCCTTTGATGTGGTTGTGATAAGCCATGTCCGTATATTTGTTGAATGTTATCGCGAGTCATCCGCGCCCACGCGCTCGCATGTCACGTATACTTTAAGTCTTTTTGGTTATATTCAAACCTTTTAAGACGACTTATAAATG
This sequence comes from Acentria ephemerella, assembly GCA_943193645.1. Lineage (NCBI taxonomy): Eukaryota > Metazoa > Arthropoda > Insecta > Lepidoptera > Crambidae > Acentria > Acentria ephemerella. The sequence continues at coordinate 9,867,370 of OW971891.1, forward strand.
ACGATAAGGTTCCTTTTTTCTGTCGTTACTTTCCTGGATATATGTATTTTAGTTTAGAAGGCAGACTAACAATTAATTACCAACGTAGAATTTAGTGTCACCGATTGTTGTTTATCTTATTAAAGACAATATTTTGATATGAATGTGACAATAATCTATTTATATTTATTTACGATTCACAGAGTTTCTCACGGGAAACTAAACTAATTTTTAAGAGTTTGCATTCAACTTGGCTCTATGATAAATGAAGTTTGAAATCATGACAATACGCAACAGTAGTAGTCAACATCGTCCCCTTCGTTAACAGACGTATTACAATACCAATATCAGTTTCACAAACCGTAAAAATAGATATCAAGTTAATAAATCTCTTCCCGTTGGAGGGCGATCGACGAATGCAACCCCTCGGATTATATTCATTCATTACAAGCATTTGGGTAACCAATACTTTATTTATCTTTTTGTCCATTAATGAAATGTTAGATGTCAAAAGTAAGACCGATTATAATGATCTACTTGTTTAGTTAATGGAAATATAGAATCGGATAATATATATACTACTTTAATTTAACGATAAATCGTTAAATTAAAGTAATAAACACATTTGCTAATATTTTTATTGTTCAAAAAACCATGGTAATGATTAAACTAATAGTTTTAATGAAAGAAGTTGAGTAAATTAAAAAACTGAGACAGAGAGGGAGAGAGAGAAATAAGAAATGTGTAAGAGAAATTACACACAATGTTTATAGCACTTTCATTGTAAATAAGTAGATTAATATTTAAGCACAAAAGATCCCATTGGGTTGACGTGCTCCGAGAGTAATCCTGGCCCTACATTTTTTCATTAATTTTAAGATCTGAGTAAAATTTTATCTAGAGTAGAAAAATATAGGTTTTAAATGGAAATAAGACTTACAAGAGAACGATTTACAAATTTGGTGTACATATTATTGGAATATCAATGGCTTCAACTCTTTATTTTCTTCATATTTATTTTATACATATCGTCTTTTAAAAGATTTTGATAGGTTTTTGGGAAACATTCTTACCGCATCTTCAGCCTCCTTTTGATCCTTGTGCCCCACGAGGTTGGGCATAGCTGTCCAGTTGTATCCCAGGTCCTGGCACAACGGCAGCTTGATCCTCTCGCACTTGCCACCTTCATCCTCCTCCTGGTCAGCCGCGACCAACCACGCAGCCATCAACAGAACACAAATTATCCGGGCCATTGCAATATGTCACTGCTACTGAACACTATCAACGTATCTCATAATAAATTATTTCAGTCACTTAATCACTGTTTATAAACACTGTAAAATCGTAAACAAACTCGGTATTTTGCCGATAACACAACTGCTCTCTTCGGCTGCTCTGAGCGGACTAATATGAATTTCGAACGCGGCGCGGCGCCTCAAAGGCAAAGAGACGAAACCGGTCGGCCGGCCGGTGCATTCAGAACTTGCATATGTTCCGATAAAAGGTCTGAACGCATGAACAGGGCATTAAGAAGAAAAAATAAAAAAGAAAAGGGCCTAATTCGTGTACGGCTCACTGCAATCAGTGGGAGCAATTTTAGCTGTCCTACTCTTTGCAGTATGAGTGAAAGGGATGTAAAAGACAATGAACAACATATAAAATTAAGTGTATCTGCCCATGGGGATGGATTTTATTTTACAAAATTGCTGCAATAAAAGTGTTGGGTAATTGAGCGGTTCGAACTTTTTATTACAGTTTTAGTATTAAAATTAGTACGGAGTAGGACGATGATTACATAGGAGACGGCTTTAATGCCATTGTATAGATCCTATTTAATAAAGTGAGGCAACTTACTTTACACGTTGTATGTCTGCGACTTTTTAAATTTAAAATACATAAAATAATTTTAAATTGAATCATCTTGTGAAGATATTACTTCGCATCAAAATAGTTTCAAAATCTAGTTATTTTCCCTTTTAGTATTTAGTATCAGTACCTACTATTTTTTAGGGTAAATGACCAAACGTTTACTACAATTTCAGTACTCGACTATTACTTTAAGTATATAAGCTTACCTTTACAAATCTGCTTCAATGGGGAATTGAAAAATGGACCTCTTGACCTGATTAATGAGATCTAGATCTAGATCTGTTTTTCTAGTAAGTATACAAATGGATTAACATCTACAACGAAACACAATAAACAATAAAACTTTGAGATGGTGAGATAACCAAATGTAGAGTCAGTCTTCTTATTAAAATCTCACATGATACGCGTAGGAACCATATCAAATGAACCTTAATGGCCGAGAACATAACACACACTTCGCGAGTATCTTATTAATTAATTAAACTTCTTCTTCACTCAATACAGACGACTGCCATCAGAGACTCTTTATCTAGAATCAAAATCTTTATACATTTAGATATATAGATGTATCGAAATCTATAAGAGACTTATTAAAGATTTCGATTCTCTTTCGTCTTTGCAACTAATTGTATTCTTGTCACTCATAAATTATTTCTTTTGTCTTGCATTTTTAGTCATTTCATTAATCTTCTATATATGACTAGTATAAAATAAATTAAAACAGGTATTTTGTTAAAAAATATCTAAAAACAATATTTCCTCCCTAAATGCGCCATTGCTAAGACTACTAAGTTTCATCATCATCATCAGTCTATATTCATCCCACCAGGCCTTTCTACTTGGGAGATACACATGAGTAGTTTGAGCCATATCACCACCTCACTAACCCAATGCGGCTAAGTATGTTGACATAATCGGGACTAGTGGGTTAACGTGTACGACAAAGCTCGGAGGAGGACGCGAAAACAAATTTTAATTGACACATCTGAGCTCCAACTATGGCGAAAGTGATTTTGTTTAAATTGAAACTAAAGCATTCGCGCTAATTCACCAGCTAGCTTCTCCTTTAAGTTTAGTCGATTACAAATAATTTTATGTCGACTTCATAGACTCTACAAACTAAAATTAGCTTATTTTGTGGTTTTATAAATTTATTTTTAATTCTTTAGATTGCACCTAACTACAAGTTTCTTTATTTTCTTTTACTAATGTTTAAATATGATTTTAATAACATTTACAATAGACTAATATTTAGTTTCACAAGATCTGAAAGGAAAAATGTAACTTAACTAAACTAAACTTTACTAACTTAACCAAGTTGATACCGAAAAATTAAGATTCAGTCCTCAAAAGCTTCTTTAATATAAGTTTTGTCAAAATCAAAATTTATTACAGGTAATCCTCAGATTTAACATATAGCTTTTGAACAGGCTGCAGGAGTTTTGGTAGAAAACGTTGGTAGTTGGACCACGCAAAGGAAAAGACGCTACGATTGGAAAGACTTAAACACTACTGTATAAACTTATAAAGTGGAAAGCACACTCAAAAGTTTATTACATAAAAATTAATTACCCACTTTTAGGCGCATCAAATATACGCTTCAATACGCGAGAGAGATAGCTGCCAGGCTTTTCCGGCTCTTTTATCTTTCGGCTGGGCATCCCATTCCCAAGTAGAATACACAATTAGGTCCCTTCATTACATCACTCCAGCAACACCTTTGATAGAACAAACAAACATCTTATTATAAACCTTAAAAGTGAAGAGACACAGTCAAATATCGAATGGTACAGTGTGTCATTTTTTCTCCAATTTAGGTTGAACCGTAAATGTAAGAGATTGTGTTTGATACTGAAAGACCTGGCGGGTTCATATTACGATGGCGGATACGTATGAATAGATGCATTGTGTGAGAGAGACGGGACGAGCTCGTCAAAGGCGCCGCCTGCATGGAGCGCGTACGCAGCCGGACGCCAGCGGAATGCCTAATTAAGGACGCATGCGTGGACTGTGGGGTGTGGAGGGTGGTATCGATATGAGCGACCAGCGTCTTATCTTTCTACATAATTACACTAATAACAGGAACTTAATATTTTTATCTCTACAACAACAAAATATATTAACACATTATCGGTTAATCACAGTTGTAAGCGCTTAACATTTAATCCATATAATACTACTAATCAACGTAAAAAAAACTCAAATATTGGTGACATAGTCTGAGAAAAAAATAATTATATTCAGTACTCAGTTAAAAACCGAGTTGAAGTGAGTTCTTTCAGCGGGTCATATAATTTCAATAAAAAATATTTTGTATTATTCAGGAAAGATATATCGGACAGTCACGATCCGTCTATTCTTACCACTATAAGGTGGCATATATCACCCTGGGTCATATCCTCTTATTGATTTTTATTATAATACTTAAGAATTCCCATGTAAACTTAAGAAACGGGAGACTAAACGTTATTAAGATATTTTGAAGATGACAGGAAATTGCTAGGAGAGGTAATGTCACATCTAACAATGTCGACACGCTTAAGATTATTGCTAAGTCCACAAGCTAACATACGGGCTGGAATCGTAATTAAAACGTCAGATATGGAGGCGCGCGCGCAGGACGATCGATGCCACATGCAAATATCACACGATTGTTCCATGCCAGCTATCGCTGAATGTTAATTTCATGCCGGTCTTATGCATTAATAGTATTATCGGTTTCAGGTCACATTACCCAGCCGGCTCATATTTCTGGTCGGTACGCTTGTAGATCTTTATCGTAACTGTCATTATAATATCGGTGTGTCAACTTTGTCAGAATGTCAAGTTCAATGTAATGAACCATACGGCTTATTATGTACGATCTAGCGATACTCACTGAAAGTTTAATTTGCTGCCGTTTACGTTATTATTGCATTTTAAGATAATTAACACTCAGGCGTCAATATGATTAGTTCAGTGGGATAATCGGGTTGAAAGCAATATTTGTAGATTGTGAACAGGCTTTCAACGAGTAATACTTTTGAAATTACAATTTGTTTAGGTAAATCCAATCCATAGAATACATCTCTTTAAGAACTAAGCACCCATAGGCGCTCCATGACAGTGGCCATGGTAGAGGGGAGCCGATGGTTCTGCAGAACTATTCCGTTGGGTAATGGATGGGGGAGGGCAGGCCATTTTTCTGCATTGAACATTGAACGCTGATATGACGAGGATTAGATTGAGAATCGACTCCACCAAAACTAACGAAAAATTCGTTTACCATTTAATACGCGGCTCAAACAAAGGCTTCTCGTCTGTAACAATATTTTTTAAAAGAAAATACTTTACCAGAAACAGATAATTGGCCTATTTCCGTGTTATTTTCCTATAATTAGCGTGGTTGCTCATCGCTGCGCAGGAGTGCAACAATTACTGCGTGTCCCGCACGGCACAGGGTCTTAGCCTTAATTAAAAAATTCGTTATGGCACAGCAAAAACATTCGACATTCTGTGTATGTTAACCACAACGGTAAAGATGGTGAGAATATTGTAATTGTTTATTTGTAACTGCGACGAGTTCTTCACTGGAAACATCTAATTACCACCCCTGCCAGAAACTTTAGAGATGTAACCAAAAGTTTTTTTTAAATATTTTGTAATTTTTGTAGAGGTTGTCAATATTCCTAATGTGGTAAAACATACCGCACCTTATGCTAAATAATACATATATACCGAATTTACATATTACACTAATATAGTTAAAAAATCTGTATTGAAATTGTTTGCTTGCGTAAGGCAAGAAATATTAGGAGTACATAATTTTATATTTATAGTTCGCTGTTTTAGGTAGGTTTAGAATACAAATAATGATTCAAAGGTTTTAAAAAAATCAGTTAGCTAATAATCTCTAATTGTTTGTTCAAAAATGTAATCGTGATGGAACTTTTTTGTGTGAACATTAGTTTCTATTTAAGACTGTAGTCGAGTCATTAATCACTCCTAGCGCAATAATTGTTTTTTAAATTATCTTTCATTACTTCGTAGTAAACCTGACCTCTGATGTCTTGAAAAATTTATCATTGTTTGACCTTGCTTATTTTACGCTAATGGCCTGTGTCGCAAATTATTCTTGAGATTTTTTGAAAAAGTAAAAAAAGAAAAAGTTTAATTTTTTTTACGTTTAAATTTAATCTCATTTTGGTAATTTGAATCATAATCAATAATGTGGGACGAATCGAATGAATTAAAATGATATATTTTAAACTTTGTATGTTATACTTGGTTTTAATTGTAAATCAATATATAAGTATAATTGTTTATATTTTGTAGTAGTATCTGTATAAGTAGGCACGATGCCTGTTGCTCGTGCGAACAATAATACCAGGGATTAGGTAGAAGTGTCAAATGTGATATTTAAAAGACGGAAAATAAAATAAAATATAAAATTAAAAATAGTAGTCGTCAAAGAAGAAAAAAACAAAAAGCGATCGCCCATCTAAGCTTTCTTCTGTTTGCTTATTTATATAATCATGATTACTACTTTAGATAAATTATAATAAAGAAAAATCGGACATACTTATAGTTACTTCGTATATTATATAGTGTAAACTTGTTTGAATTGCTTTATATTCAAAAATCCATTAACTAGGTTTATCGAAACTTAAATAAAATAAATAAATATTTTTGAATAATTGCATTTGATTTACATTTATAAAACTAAGCCAAATATATTTGAGAACCCTAACAAGTGAATTAGTAAATTTATTGCATCTCAAGAACACACAAGAATATCGTGGCTACAACTGTTATATTTTTGGTATAAAGTCTAAATTCTAAGTTAGTAATCACTCGAAATTGTCATGGATGACGCTAAATTTGCAATGATTAGATCGTGTTTAACTTTTAATTAGTGATTTAAATAAATGTAGAGGTTACGTATGAGCCGTACATCATCATAAATGAGAATGCTCCTGAAAATATACTTTATCATCATAAATAGCATTCAAACATTCCACTGCTGACCAAACTAACTCAACCAGGGATAAACCAGTGCGAAAGTTGCATTGATTTCGTAATCGAAACGAGAGCGCTCGAAACACTTAGGTACATCAGTGAGTTCTTAAAAATCGCAACTTAAATTGCTATAATCCCAATACATTTATATGAAGTAAGTCAAATTTTTAATTGGAAATTATTTTTTAAAATTATTTGCTAGATCCACCCTTAAAACGACATCAACGCAATGGGGACACGATTCCGTCAGGACACCATTTTGGTGTATACTTATTACCTAGCCCCTGAATTAAGTACATGCACTCTTTTAACTCGCATTGATGGCTACTCTTATCTCATTTAGGGATGGAATAAGCGTTGATTAGTTATAGCTTAAAAATGCACATATATGGCACACTGTAAATGTACAAAAACTATGGTCAATGTAAAAACATTTCATTGGTTTAGGTAAGTTCGTTCTCTCTTAGTCTATTTAAATTGTAATTTGATATTTCTTTATGGTTCTATGTTTATTTTAGTCTCTTCTAGATGCTATTTACCTAGTTATTAATATATAAACACTATTCTCCAGTACGTAGCGTGCATGCTTCACTAGCTATCTTCATATATGGACTCCTCTACTGCTTATCATCAGGTGATGTCGAGTCATTTGCTGTGTTTATATTTAAAAAAAACGTATAGTAAGTCTGTCTTATGAATATTATTATTTATTAAAAAAAAGTAAAGAATTTACTTTATGCTATATTAGTTGAAATCATAGCATTTATTTGCATGAATACGCCGTGTCACAAGCGTGATATAAAACAATTCATGTCACATGTATTCGGTTTGAAGGTAGGCGTGCAAAATGTTTAAGTACAAACTAGATGTACATATATAGACACAAGTTTAAGTAATTCAATGAAGCAGGCATCACTCAAATGAAAGAGATCATACATTTTTATTTTCTAAGTATTAGTTAACACTAACATTTCGTTCTTTATCTTTAACTTTATCCTGCTTTGACACTGAACAAATAATTGCAACATAATCATTACAAGTGTTCCAGCAAAGCAAAAATGTTTTTTGTAAGAGCAAGTTTCCACGGCCTTTGTCCTCCCGCAGCGAGAGTGGGTGTTAATGTTGCCCCCCACGGAGCTAATGCGCCTACGACTGCATGGAGTAGTCGCGGACGAAACATTACTCTAATTAGCGTATCTTTAGTAATTAAAGACAACTTATTAGAAAAAATAAAATAAAGAACCGTAAAAAGAATGACAAATAAATCAGAAACAGATAGTGGATTTATTGAATGGTTTTTTTTAACCATGAACATAGAACATTATAGTAATACACATTAATTAGTGAATGAACTAAATGTAATTATATAGACTATAGAAATAAATAAGATAGATAAGATAAAAGAAGTAGATATATAGAGAGGAGATCGTAGGCGTAATGGTATGAAAAACTGGTTTCATTTTATGAACAAAGCAAGTTTGTATGATCAATGCAATGATCAGTATTTTTTAAATAATTAAACATCTCCATGTAGTCCCTGCTCCAGTATCCAAAAACTTGACTCCTGTTCCATTCTGTTTTAAATTTCTAATATGAGGCGCCTGCGCCTGCGCCGCCTTAAAATGTGTCGACGTGTTACATTGTTGTAACTCTTCACACCCAATATTTTAAACTTTTTCGTTAGGAGAAGCATAGACAACAACATTATTAAATATAACTTCCTATTATTATTATTATTTCTTGCTTAGTAAAAATGATAATGACTCGAGTTCTCCTTAGAACTTTCTACAACATTCGATTTTAACTTGACCAATGATTTGACTTTCAATTTATATATTAAGTAACTGAAGACAAAGATGTAATCTGTTGTATTGAAACAATCATTGACGCGATTCTAAAATGTGTGTTTAATTCAATAAAAGAAACTTTTTCTGCTTTTTACACCAATAATTAAATTTATTTTTACATCGACATATACAAGATAATATATAATTTGAAAACTGCCTTATCTGATTGCATTAAGAAACAGTTTTCTTATACACATTCTCTCAGATTTTATATTATTGTTATGTTGAGTGAGAACTATTTTGAAATACAATGGGTCTTTGTGAAGTCCAGTGTTGGCGTGAAATTCGTCAAGGTGGTAAAACGCTTAGAATGTGAAAGATTGTCGTGAAACATTGTGGTAGACTTCGGAACGGACTTAGTCGGGCTTAGAAACTCTTCAGAAATAGTACCTACGTAATCTTAAAAATTTACATAATAATTCTTGTTAACCCAAAATGTAATAAAGAAATACTTTCGGTTTGTTTTAACGTAATAATTCATAATAGAGATACGGTATGCATGATGTTATTAGAGTGATTAGTAATTGTAGAAAAGACATAGCGTTTTGGTATTTATTAATAAAATATAGTATAAATATTAATTAAATATGATATCAACCTAAACGTGCTTATTAAGATAAACCTCTTCATAATTTTCTTCTAAACTTTTTTAATACGAAAATCCTTAAAAACTAAAAAGAAGGTTTCAGCTTAACTCGTACCATATCTCTACAGATTAATTTAATCACTTTGACATATGTAATAAGAGTGATGTTTCAAAAGACATGTTATACTTTGGAAGCGGTCGTCTGTACATGCTCTATTGATATTAAGTCCGCCAATTGTATTTTTGATTCTCAAAATAGATTTAAATGAAAATAAATATATTCTTCGTTAACGTTTGTATCGTAGTCGTGGAATAAAACTGCTTGTTATTGTTTTGTAACGGATATCTCACTAGCCTTTTAGGGTCCATAAAGCGGGATGACTCGCACTTATTAGGTTTCAAAGAGATTAACTCTCTTCCGCTATAAAAATGGGAAGTGTGAATTAGACTCGCCGACAGAGGCCGCCATCTTTTTTATGACGGGACGTTTATTAGTCGGGACAGTTTTAGACGCATTAATTAAACTTGTTGATTTTGAAATAGTCAAAATTGTAAACAAATAGTGGTCGACTCAACTGAGAGAATACTTTTGATGTGTTCACTTTGATGAAGTGATTGATTCAACGACATATCATTAAACATTTCACATTTACTTATGTTATTAGAACAAATATAATAGCGTTAAGCTATACGAGACGGTTAATTACTAATAATACTATACTAATATGCTTCAAAATATTTAAACATTAATATAGGTAGTAGAATATATATGTGTATATATAATATTAAAAACGTAGCTGTCTCTATCGGGATGCAAGTGATGCGAGTAACACTCACTCCCTCATGGCGTCAGCGTATCCAACGTTAAGAGACAGCGGGACACCTCCTATGGAAGTGATTCATGTCGATAAGAAATCCTCCAGAGGCGAATCAACCCAAAGTTCTCACCTCCTTAAAATCCCGGTTACGCTGCAAAGGCCATCAACAACAAAGCCATTAGCTTTTATAAAAAAAAAACACACTGAACGTCAAGTGCATGATCTTTAAAATGTTATGCACTGAATAATCTCATAATCACAATAAAGATTTAAGTTATATATATAAAATAATATTTCAAAATGACAACAGACAATTAGGAGTGTATTAAAACAACACATGGTAGACAATAGCGCGGCACGAACAAAGGCAGGCGGTGCGTTTGATCTCGGCGGCATCCGTTAATTTTACACCGACCCGGTGCCCACACGCCGCTGGCGGGTGAACCGTTCGCCAGGTAAGTGTGAACTGTTTTATTGATGTTATTGTTAATTTTCATGCAATAAAATGGAATCATTAAAAAATATTTTAATTTCACAAAAGGCCGTAAAATTTTGGAAAGTAAAATCTTTTGGGATTGTACAATATTGACACTTATGTATATATTATTTACAAGTTATAAAAGCGAAATTATCTTAACATTATATTTCTTATGGATATGAATGTGTGATTGACGTAATTTGTGTGAGTTTCAATTTTATCGAGCCGTTTCGATCGTAGTTACGTTCAGATGATTATCCCATATATAAAAAATCATTTCTAATACTACACAACAGAGATATTATTGGTGTTTTCATACTATTTAACAGCTAATAACAAACACTATCAAGACTGTTCGATTCGATTGAAACTCACACTATCTTAATTAGAGTACACAAGAAGAATTGAGCTTCTTACAAAATAAAGATTTAAATTACTGTTTTTGTTATTGAAACGGATTGATCGATTTTTATAAAATGTTGTGTATATATAAATAATTGTTATACGTCAAGGTGAAAAGGGTGGTTCTGTTCAGATGTATATGGCAAAATAACATAAGCCGGGTCAAGAACTATATATATTTATTGTTTTCATAGACTGTTTTCTATAATTTTTACACACGCAACGTCTGTAAACTATATGCAACATTTACGCAGAGTTGTAAAACATTACAACTTTCAAACGCGACTGTAAAGCTAATTTAAAATGTTCCATTAACGGATCAAGGAACGAAGTAACCGACTTTACTCACTTTGTTCGTCAACTTGCGTTCAAGAACTGCGCATAGTTGCATTTATTATCATAGTTATGTATAATTATGGGACCATAGTTTTCATATTCTATCTTGCTGCTTATTGTGCGTTAATTTTAATTGCACTGTCGTATTGTGTGTGCACCTTTTAATTAGCATTTTAAGACACATTTTTGCGGTCTCAAAGTTTCAAGTCCTTATTTACATACATAGTATTTATAACCTATTTTAAAACCAAATGGCGGCTCCTATTTATTAGGCATAGCCCTTCATAAAAGGCAAAAATTATAATCGCCAATAGTAAATAAAAATGTGTCGCTCATTCTTCAGCTATTTCTTGATCTTTGGAAGATTTTAAGCTTACTTTAAAAAATCTATTGTTTTGTGTCTGGAAAAGCCACTAGTTCACATATTTAGTACAATATGGATAAGGAAGTGTACGTCATAATTATATTATACTTACACATCGACAGATATTGTAAACATGAACACACGATGTGGTTGGTGGTTGTGTATGAGTATATGTATATGTGTATGAGTGTGTGTCTGAGCGTGTGTGTGTGTGTACGTGTACATGCGTTTGTTGTGTGTCTACTTATAATGATATAGACCTTGAGTGTATATAAAATAATTATAAAAATGCATTGTATATCTATAAAAAAAGTTTGTAAATGATCCACGGATTTCAAGGAGTTGGAATTCATCTCACGAACGGTGGTAGTACACCCTTTAAGCATACATTATATACAAAACAGTAAATATTATTTACTTATATATCTTATATGATAATATACACTTTGTGTAAGTATTTTTTTCTCCCGCTCTTACATTCCTACTTCGTATACATGATTTATTTTATTTCCAGTAAAGTAAATTATGAAAAATCGAATCAGCCAAACGCGATATAATCGCGGACAAACATATATACAGGTGAAACTGAGAACCTTCTTTGGTTATAAAGCATTTTCTGGTTACACTTTACCAATGCAAATACAAAAGAAAATTAAATGTTAAAATTCGGTGCTTAGAAAGAAAACCAAGATATTATTTCAGATTATATTCCAAACAGACGACAAAGACAGAAAAAATAAAGAACTCAAAAGAGTACAATACAATTAAAATCTCTGTCCCACAGTTGCAACAAAGTAGGTAGCCAATAAATTTATCACCGATTTATTATCTGCTTTAAATACGATGCGTTATCTTAAAATGTCGCTCGAGCTTTGCTAACATCTTTTAATGAAGCCCCCTCGCCGCGCAAGAGTTGCCTCGTGCGTGACCAATTGCAGCTTTGCAAAAACCACACTTAATGATAGCTTAATTGTATGTAATTATAGAATACATCAAGTGACTTGACAATTTTAACTTTAAGTTCGTATCACCCACCGATCTGCTCTTTCACTACATTGAATATAAAAAGAGTACAATGACTTATAGTAACGTAATTTAGTTTGTACTTAGACGATTCATACTCTTTTGTCTTATTTTAATCATCATATGCGTAATAATAAGATAAACATGCATAGCAGTCGCCATTTTAGAAATGTCAAATTACGTCACCGGTCATTTGACTTTTTTGGATGGATTGTAATGAAAGAGTTAAACCCTTCAATTAAATTTAGTTCGTGCACAATGGCATCGAGACTTTTACAAATGTATTTGTTTAAAATGAGGTTTTGGTTATTACGGTAACTGCTTTCACCCACTAACTTGCATTGTTGCTTTTGTTTCGTTTCGTTCATGTATGTAGACTGTTGATGAGATGGTTAGTGATGGGAAGCTATCATCTCATATGGAATCATATTATTGCTTGGTTTAATATTATTTGCTGTGTTTTTTATACAAAAAAAATATCTCAGATGCAGTTCCATACATGGATTTAGCTATACGACCTTTTTGTACAGAACAACGTGCCGAGGTTAATTAACCAAAGTAACTGAAGTATTCAGTCAATGTGGTTGTTTCTACAACATTAATACGTGCTCAACGACGCTCGTGAGACGCGCTAGAACAAAGCCTGGCTCTGGCGGACGGCAATTAAGCTTGTGTGGGAGACGCTAATGGACTCAGATAAACGAATAATTAACGAATCAATTCGATTACGGCCGGTCGCTTTGAGCTTCGCGTGTAGACGAGGGGATATTGTCTTAAAATTAAAGAACCTATAAAGTAAAGAACTTTAATCGGAATTTAAAATTTCTCTATCCTAAAGCCTAGTCTAGTTAGTCTAGAAAAAAATGACTACTTACACTGACCGTGTTTACTATCACTACTTTAAAATATCAATATTGTTATTTCATTAAAATAAGATGAACCCGTAAGGGTTAATTCGGGATAAAGGTGTGAATTGTGTGTTTGTTTTGAGATAATTCGCTATTACTATGATCGCATGGACCGTGATAAACGACTGATAATTCATTAACAATCTAAATCCAATCTGATCTTTTAAGTCGACAAAATCTGCCGAAAACAGGAAGTCTGTCTTACTTGTTTTGTGAGTGGTAACTACCTACAAACGAATCACAAAAGGTTTTTTTTATCGAGTTGTGGTTCTACTGCAGTGAAGGAATTTAAGTGTAAAGCTCGCTTCTATCATCGGCTCTATTATAACTTACCATCAGGTGAGTTGGAGGTCAAGAGTTATTCCGTTACGAATAAAATAAAACTTTTTTTTAAATACTATTTGATGATATATTAATATATTTCTTACAGTGACGCCTATTGTCTAGCCCACAGTAATTATCATTACGAGGTTTTGTGTTATAGGTACTACATAACAGACCAAAATGTATAGTAATATGTAAATAAATATTACCAATTAGTGTCAACAGCATGTATGTACATACTTTACGTAGGAGTAGAAGAAGATATTGATATGTTTGTGTTTTTATAATAATTTATAAACATCATATATTTTCATCCTGTTACAGTTTAGTAATAAGACCGTTGAAACCTATAGCTTGTAAAACTTTGAAAGGGCCGCCGTAAATTGATATCTTTTCAACCTCATAAGCAAAGCAACTGAGTCATTTAAGTCATCTGGCAGATGCTATTAATTAAAAACAATAATCGTGAATCGCAATATTATCAAAAGATACTACTACATAAACTCTTGATCAGAACTAAGGCAAAAAGATACCATTTTAATTATTTACATTGAAGTTGCTCCGCCGCTGTCACAGAGAGTTTACGATATGTAATTACACCAATTAAGAACTAAATTAATTACATCTTCAACCGGCTTTTAAATATCACCCGACGTAGCGTCTGTCTATAAGTACCAACAATTAATACAAATTCAAAAACTTGCCAAGTCACTTCCTTAAAGGGAGAAATGTATAAATTTTCATTAACTAACCCTCCTAGAGAAGATGCCTTTCGTTTCGCTAATTACGTAAAATCCTATACTTTTTTATTTAACAGTATAATATAGACGACTATTATCACGTTCATAATCATAGTGATATTTTATTTACTAAAAACTATTATTTTACTTTTTTTATTAACATAAGTAGTATATTAATGATTGTAGTTGAAGATTACTAAATCAGCTAGAAATATAGATAAGATCAATAATTTTATTGAACTTAGATTCTTGTCAAGATTTATAAAAGTTAGCAATTACATGCTTTTTATTTTTGCTCAATTGTATTCCTCATTATAAATGTCATTCAGTCCCCTGGACTCTAGGTAACCTCGTACAAATGTTTTTATTACCTAAGAGCCATTAAACTTTATATCTGAGGTTCGAGTTATCTCAACGTATCAGCGTTTTGCCCATTTCCACCGACAAATGCAGTTTTAAGTCAGTTTTAATGTTCACCTTTTTAAATGTGATCATTAATTTGCGATTTGTGCTTTGAATGTAGTGTTACTAAACTGGTTTTGTATGCTTATTTTTTGTGGGCTTTGATACTCGTTTTGTATGAAGGCCTGGTTGATTTGATTACGCCTTTTAAGCTAAGCTGTTTAGATAAAGAAATGATATTTTGAATAATTAAATAGTACATATTTAATTATTCAAATTATACGATCTTATAATTTAGCAAACCTTAAGTATGGATTAATAAATAAAAAGTTTTGACTTGTCCCACGATAAACAAATTATACTTAGGTTTAGGTCTTAGTGTCAGACGATTCATACGCTTTTGAAAATCAATCGGCATGTGGCAAAATAAAGCAAATATGCTTAATAGTCGCCTATTTTGAAAACGTCAAATAACGTCATCAGTTTTCTTTTTTTAGTTAAAATGTAATGTTGTTGAAGAACAGAAGAAGAGTAGAACAGAAAAGCACTTAAGTTTAATTAACTGCGTGCACATTTGAGTCGAGGATTATTCATATAAAAGCTATCATCGTGTTAAATAAAATATTCGTCTCATAATCTATTAATCATCTCAATGAGTTAAGACACATCTAGACTAGATTAATATTTATTTGCATGTATTAGTTAGAAGTAGCGTTTTTCCTTTGATATTTAAATCTTGAATCAATTTTTTAATTAAAAAATTGCATCATTAAGAAAATTAAAAATTATTTCGATACCAAATTGACATAATCTATGTGTTAAAAAAACTACTTAAAATTAATCAATTAAAAGCATTTGAATTAATAACTGTTTTTATAAGATCTTAAAGGTTATTTTAAAAACTAATTATAATTGATTCTTAATAATATTGACGTTCATTTTGAAGTCTAGCAAGTGTCATTCGTTTTTCTCACTATCACGATGTGTAAATCTTACATACAAACATAATTATGGCAGATTGATACCCTCTATATCGTTGGAATCAAAACAAATTGAAATATCTGCAACAGAACTATTTGTATAGGGATATTGTATATTATAATTTTACAAAGTTCTAATATTAACAGCTTTGCATCCATTTTACGATTTGCTACATTTTGTCACATTAGCGGTATTTTCTATGCGGAAATGCACTATCCGCTACGAAAGTTGACGTGAAAGGAAACGTATTAAGTAAATATTTTTTAGTAGAAAACTAAAATTGAGCCCCAGAGGATGTGCTAGAGTAATAATGATGCACATGCGTTATGTTTATCAGCTTACTCGCCGCCAGAACAATAAAATATTATTTATCTTCTATAAGTTGCGGATGCTTCTTCCAGTGAAAAGTTATAAGTTGTCCTTTGAATATGTACCTCAGTGGAAAATCATCAGGGTTCGGCCAATTATATTTAACATTTTATTACAGAATTATTTGATCATTTTTAACCTATCGTCCAAAAATTATGTAACAAGTGCAAGTTACCACTGTTGTAGGTAATAAATAATCTCGGTTCTGGCTATCACTATGCAATATGGATTTGGCAGGTTAAACTATTCTTGAGTGGTCATCAGAACGACAGTAGCTTGACATAAAATTGGTTTCAAATTTTATTATTTTACGATATGTATCGTACCGTATGCAAGGTCACGGTCGTTGATGGTGCATTTAATAAGTGTTCGAACAAAACCCTCTCTTCGAGGTCACGTTCCGCGTTCCAACTACGGCCCCACGGGTATATTATCAAGGCGGCGCAGGCGGCGGGCATTAGCGCGCGGACCGCCTTCCCGGCGCCTCTCTTCGCGTCGCATCTATTATACCAACCTGGTGTTTAACTCATACCATCATATTTGTATGGTACTATTGTTCATCGTCAGCAACAAGAATAAAGTTTACCTTTAGTTTTTGATGCAACAGAAGGTGCATATTTGAAAACTTACTTTTTAAGTCGGCAGTTTTTTAAGTCATACACTAATTTATTTGAAACATTGCATTTTATTTTAGATTTTTACTTTATTTGAAACATATTTTAATATTTATAGAACGAGATGTAATGTATTTAAATTAAGTTTTAGTGTGTACTTTAGAATCAGGATCTGTGTAAAACTAAACGTATATAATGTATGTAATTAAAAAAAAGAAATAATAGATTTTTGGGCTTGTAGAGATATCTACAATCATCAGTAAATAAACTGGGAAGGTTTGATTCTGAGACCGTCCTTACTCTGTTCGAAATAATGACCAGGTTCTGTCGATCAACATATAAAAGCAAGAATTTTTAATTTCTCTATTAAACATGTAAAATTTCGTGATATGTACTGTTTCAATAATACGGAACACTTAATAAATATATAGACATCGTCGGTGCTGTAAAAGCGATAGTTTTATGTCGTACAAAAATACATGCGGTATTGTAACACACAGACGGGTTATAATGTATTTCTACACGCACCGTAGGGCCGAGTTCCGGTTAGGGCTGTGATCTCGGTAAAAAAAGATAATATGATATGACTTTCTCTCTTTTTAAAATAAATATAAGTGTAAATAATAATAATATAATACAGTAGCGTATAGTCACTTGTAAAATACTTAAGGATTACTTAATTTTGTAAAATTATCGTAAATATTTTGTAGTTTTACCAAGTTTAAGTACAAACTAAACTTGTATACATGAAAATTAGGTATAGGTTAACTGTACATACCTAGTCTTATAGTTTTAAAGATGTTACTTTTCATTTTGATTCTTAAGATAAGATTTTCTTTTTCTTTCAATTTTTATTTATCTCGGGATAAGATATATAAAAATGTTATTGTTACTAGAAGAGCAATTTAATCATCATTATCATCTTAGACAGCTCATATACGTACCACTGCTGGGCATAGATCTTTCAAGTTGTTTTACTTACTAATTTTTTTTAGACATTTTATTGTAATACGCAATGCTAATATTTAACTATGATGTATGTGAGATGTTATCCTTTATGTCTTTATTAATTACTCTAACTTAATTTTTTTGTTGAACATTAATTTGTATGAACATCTTTAGCTCAAACTAAGATGTGAGCCGCAGTTGTTAAAATAACTATCAACTTAATGCTTGACTCGAAATATTCAGTTTTATGGACCTCCTTTATTGCAAATTACTAAATAATTTAGGATCACATTGCGATGTAGTTTAGAACGAAATGTCGGCATCGTAAAAGTGTAATCGGATAGTAAAAACATAATTATCTTGTTGCTGCTGTAGCAATTACTCCGAGTTGCTATTAAGCCAGCAGCCATTTTGTTTTATGCGTTCTTAAGAAATAAATCAAAATAAAATGTGTGCAATTACACTTTATTGTTATGCGGAAACAAGTTTATCGTTATTAATGTTACCCAATAGAGATAGTTCAACACTTTCACTGCTGTATAACAACATAGTTAAATCTAGTTAGATAAGGTTACATATTCGCCTATAATATGATTCAAGAAGTCAATCTCCCAACTCATGTTTAAAAGAATTTTATTGTTTACTTGTCAATTAATACTTTCTGTATAATAATTTGTAAACAGATTATAGCTAAATAATTATTCATTGTATTGTTGTAAGTAAACTTTCACCAAATTCCTCACTAACTTATATTTAAGAATAATCGAGTCATTAAAATTACTTTTAAAAGAAATACCGAATTATTTACATATATAAATCTACGCTGTGATGTTTTTGACCCGGGAATCAAACAGCAGACCGCGAAGCCACGACGGAATCAATTCGACACGGCTGAACACACCGCGCCCAAAGAAAATTGCTTCGGAGTGAAGAAAAAAACTGTAAGTAATGGTGTTCCAAGAATAAAGACGTCCTACAAACGCAGACTGTTTGATTGTGTGGCGAATCACCATTACACCTTTTAGAAGATGGCCGATTGAACACCATGGGCTGACCAGGGATATTGTTATCGATGAATTTTCTACGTGGGCTTATTAAGTTCTCAAAATGTGTTATTCAAATTAAAATTAACCCTTAATGGCATTAAATTGCACATTCAAAATATGCAATGACAGATATATAAAAAGGAGTCTTATTTTTAAATAAATTCTCTTCCAGACAATGAAACACAAAAATAACTACATACTCATTCAAATAAAACACAAATACTCAAATTGTATAAATTTAAGGCTACAAAAATAATGACCCCGTTTCCGTTGTACACGGACTTAATTATATTTAAGCTCGGCATTACTCTTTAAATACAATAGAACCAAAAAACAGATCACCGGTGACGTCTTTTGACGTTACTAAAATGGCGGCTCTTAAATAATACACTTAACCTTACTTTAACGCGTATCATAAAACAAGCCAATTAAATAAGTCAAAAAGTCAATAATATGATGACTAACTTGACGTTTTTAATAGTTGTGTATATTCGTGCTTACTGGTAAACCTACCTGGGATCCCCGGGTAGCCTCCGGGAGGCATTTGGTGACGTCAAGGTACTGGCTGTCTTCCTAGAGGAATGAGGACGGCTAAAGTGAACCAGCCACACAAGTAAAAGAAATAATCGTGCTTTCTTTTTTATATTACATTCAAACGAAAGAGAAGCAAATAAAACAATTTTTTAAAATAAATGTCACCAGAATATCCACTTCCATGAAGCTTTGAGTGTGTACATCTCTCGGAATGTTTTTACATTAGCCAATACGGGATTAAAATGATAGAAAAAGTATTAATAAAGAAAAACAATTAAAGATAACATAGAAAACAATGACAATATAATTTAGACGACACAATTAATGTAGGAAGTCAGTTGTAAAATGACAATTAAGTCTAAGTACCTATATAATTTTAAGTGTAGGCGAGTATAATCAATATTACAAGAGCCACTTTCCTAATTTTCAATAGAAAATTCAGTATTTATACACTAATACTTGAGTTCCTACGAATTCTAACCACTAACTACACATCGTGGCCCCATAGGACATTTTGTTATCAAAATACCTATTTTATATTTTCTTCCATAAAGTTATTCATGTCTCAACCACATTAGAAGCCTTAATTAAAAACCTTTTTAAAGATATACCAATAAAAATTCACATAAACGCGCCGAAAGATAGCATCGGGAGATAATTTCACTTCATTTTGTTGTTGTAAAATATAATTAGTGCATTTTTATGCACATATTACGAAGCGCAAAATCAGTGTTCAACCAAAAACGTTATTTTAAATTAAAACAATCATTGGCATGTATGTTTGTAGTTAGTTATCTGGCAACCGCCCGCGGGTCGTCTGGGGTAATCGACTTTATTAAAATAATATCAAACAATATATATATACTATGGTGACCCCTACGACTCACTGCCTCTAAAGTTATTGTTACCGCGATGGGAACCTCTACAGTTACTGCTTAACCTAAGTTAGCGTACGTTACATCATAATATATAATACTTAGTATCGTTATAAGTTAATATTGACATGAAATAGCATGCTTAATTTGTAAAATTCATTTGAAAGCAGGAGTTTCGTGCACCGATTTGAACCTTAATCCAATCGATGTTTAATAAAAGCATTTATAAAACAACAAATAAAAGTATCTTTCTAATTAATATATTATTGGCGGCATAACCAGTAATGGATTAATATAATCGTGAGGTATCCATATAAGTAATCCATTTTGGGCCAGCGGGTGTAGGTTCCATTAAAATCGTTGTAGAACAAAACCACGACATCTCACGGGCGAGCTTTCAATGATCGCTAATGAATGTCCGACATTTTTTATTTTTAAAACCATGTGCCACGGAGTGAGTTGCGCTGGATCAGCCCACATTTTAATATTAATTGAACCAAATAACAATTTTCAATATGTAAAACTCTACACCAAAAATATGACGATTTAAATTGTCATCTATGTCCAAGTATGTTCAAGTTTTTCCAAATAAATAATACTGTCTGTGACTGTCATAAAATGGTATTCTCTTTTAAATATTAAAAGCCCTAACTATTAATTATGATTATTATTATTGAAATATTTAAGAAGTCAATGTTCAGTCCGATATTTTACGAGAATTAGTACCTATATTTAACTGACTAACAAACAGCTACACTCGTGGCCCCGTAAGTCATTTTGTTCATATAAAAAAAATACATAAAAAATCATATAATTAGAGATTAGAGAGATTAGATTTAGAGATTATTGGAGATTTTTTACTCAGTAATATTGAACAGTCGCTACATGGGGAGGTCGAGCCGACTAACGGGATGCTCAGAAGTTAAACCTAGACTTAGTATGCCATCAAATATTCAGTATCTACAGTCATTGACATGACGTTGTTGATGCATACAAGTAAATGTTTGGCATCACTATTTATAACTGGTTGGTTCAAGTTAGAAACATGAATAATGATTATAATGATTTTGATATAAAATTGGTCTAATCCAGTGATCGTAAGTTCAGTGTTAACAGTGATGTCGCGTTTTGTTATCGACAAAAAATCTCGTCTCTGTATCGATATCTACTTTTTAATCTGTCGGCTATGAATATAGTTTTTACGAATAGAAGTTTCGATATAAAGGCTAAATACTAATCGAGATGTTCTTTGCGGATGTTCGCGAGACTTTAAATTTTTATTGTATATATTTTTTTGTATCTTAATTAATTGACAAAAAGTGTTTTGGTGTTAGTTTTGTGGATCTACTCAGCTTTATTACTTTACACTATTTTTTGTTCCTAAGTCGATATATAATCTTATACATTGTGGAAAACATAATAAGAAACTAGATTGAAAATTAAAACGAAATATTCCTGTAAACTAGTAGATATATTCTATTCTAATAAGTGCCTGAATACACTTGGCTGTAGGATAGAACTTTGTATTAAGCTGTTATAACTTTAGCTGAATGCTTTTTCATGCAATTTACACCATGGTTAGTTACTGGATGGGCAATCAAATTTGTTTTCTCGAACTTCACCGTGGTTGTTATGACAACCGCTGTGCACGAAAGCACATAAAAACTTTTTAGATATTTTCTTTACTTTTTGCTTTTATATACATTTTGTCTTTTGTTTTTTATTGTCAACATTTTTCGGATTATTATAAATTTTTCATTGAACTATTCGTTGTTTCATTGAATAGTTCAATAGTATACCCAGCTGTGGGAAATATATAGATATGGTGATGTAGTAAAATATTAACAACTTTTTAATATGACGCTAATTGAACCTTTACTTTAAAAAAAATCTATAAAAAAATTATTCTATTTATTTAATAGATCAAAACTTATAAAAACTACCATTTTGAAGCTCCTTTGAGATTTTTTGTCAAAATTCTTCCTAATTGCCAGAAAATTGTCACGAAGCTGTGTCACGTTGTAATTTCGTTGTTTCGGGATATTAAAGATGGCTGCCCAGATTCCTGTGACGTCATTAGATATCTCGTAAATGTCATCTATGTACAAAAACAGCGGGAATTATCTATTTAAATGGAAGCTTCGTCGGAGCAGCCGCGCTTGACAAAAACTCGAACGGCCTCGGACCGACGAAATTACACCTCGGCAATCAAAGGAGAGCCTTTACAAAGGTCGAATATATAATGATTTGAACGATATTTGCCACAATACACTACATCCAACAACTGTCGCTACTAGACTGGACCATGAATGAAATCGATAACAGAAATCAGCTGATCCATACAATATTTTAAGTTATACATATTTAACTTAAATGTATAGAGCTGCTATTATATTTATTTATTTTTTCTTTATTTCATAATTGGTCCCAAAACAAATTAGGTCCATCTGCGAAAGATTATTGAAACCCATCAGAAGACGACTGGAATCCATTCCATTAGAGTTGATGGAGAAATGGGATTACAGTATCTGGTAACAATTAAATAATCTGGTATTGTGTAGCAGCCTCGCCTCTTTTTATATTAATAACTTGACATAGAACTTGTATGGTAATAAAATAGCTGAAGTGAAGATACACACTAACAATTTTATTATCATTCGTAATTTGAAACTGAGTTGTAGATATTCTTCAACGATTGTCAAAGTCGGAATCGTGTAGTGTAAACCGTCCTCATGGAAAAGGTAGAGGATACGGCTAATTATTTTTTTACAGCTGGAGACTTTTGGCTTGTTTTGATGACACATAATAACAACATAAGTGGCGGCCGCCATGGGTCATCTTATTATAGCGGTGCCACAAAATCTCAGTTTTTGTCGTCTAGTGTTAATGCCGCCTCTAATTTACCAACACGAACAATATTGGACAAGGAAATAAAAAAATATAACTAATCTTATATAAAGAAAGATAAGTATTTCTGCATCATTATATAGTAAGTATTTAGAGCATTTATTAACTCAAAATCTTCCTTCTTTCTTCTTCTTCTTCTCTTATATATAAAAATTAATAGCTGTTCGGTGGTCTCGCTAAAACTCTAGAACAACTTGTTGTTGACAAAAAACATTTATTGTATTTTGTTCACTTAAACACAAAATTTCGCGTGGTTTAAAAAAAAATCTAATGACAATAAAAATAAATAATCTTGAATTGGTAATTTATGAAAAACTATTTAACTGAAGTGTTGTTTATTGACACATACTTTTGATAGATCACCGGGGCAACTACATATTAGATTATACAATTGGGTTCATCACCGTTTTTGGACAAAACAAATGAATCAAGGAATGCTATAGAGCTCACAGAGGATGAAGAAATGGTACCTAACCAACGCCTATAAACATTTGTGAGGAAAGAAAATCAAAGCGCATAAAAATTAAGGAACGAAATGATATATTTGAGTTTTAACCTACACTTACAGGCCATTACATTGTTTTTAAGTACCTCATTTTGCATTACAGTACAATGTAGTTTATTAGACTTAACAATTCTTTGCCTTGCAAATTATGTTATTTGCCCTTGTTTTTATTTAGAATTATACAAATTATTTAGTCGAAGTATACATTACATAGTGTATTAATGTAACTTTGTAATGATATGTTTTCTATTGTGTCTGTCTGGTAAATTACTGTAGCTTTACCACACATACATAAAAATCTGGAAACATATAAAATATAGTATACATAATAAAAAAATATGGCATATAATGAATCAAAATGAGGCTGTGGAGCGTGCCAGAGAGAATCCATCCGCACAGGAAATCTGCCGGAGAAGGGGGCTACTTGCACTGCTCTAGCCATCGTAGAGGGGGTCGGCGATCGAATGGGGTTGCTTCATCTATGCCATTTTTCCGCATCGCTGAAGGCGTATTTTCAGTGTTTTCTCGGGATATCCCCTACCCGATGTAGGGGCATTGAGTGTCTGCTGTGTACGGTTCGTACGGATGGCTACAAAGTTTCTCGCGTGGCCGTCCTGTATACAATACGAATATGCAACAGAAAACCGTCATTTTGTCGCTAAACTTAAACAAACGGTGTTCTCCTCGTCAAAGCAGGAGTGTGTTGGGTGTTGACCACCCGACCAGACAGTGTCAAAATATAAACAGAAAGAAAGTTGGGTTAAACGAAAGCTAATTTGGTGAACTCTTGGCAAAGTAGTCAGTTCCTAGTTCGAGTTCTATCCCTTTTAAGATATGTTTGTGCGTTAACACAACTATTTTTCTCGGGTCAAAGTTAAGTTAAACAGTCTAGTAACTACACTTCTTCTAAGTTCTTTATAATGCTTTAATGCTAAAAACAGGTTGGTGTACGAAGAAAAGCAGATATTTTTTAAATAAAATATCAATTAATTCTTGTACAGTAGGAAGTGTGGAAATCGACCAATAAATTAAGAAATAAAAATAAAAATCATTTATTTTCACGCAATATAAACCCATAATACCTACTATTACAATCAAAACTTTACATTAATAAAACTGGTTGTATTATCTCGCTGAATGGCGAAGCTAATTCGAAATTTACTAGTTTTATGTCACCCATAGCTTCAATTAACCGTTTATATAACACGACTGTAAAGTAGTCAAAAAGCATTTTATTATAAAAGCTGCCTTTAACCAAATCTTTTATAATTAAAAGTTTAATTTGCCGCACAAATCAATGTTTATCAGCAATGCTTGCATTCAAATTAATGCTTAGACTTTCAGATTCAAATGTATTTTAAATACGGCGAGGCGAAGGCACTCAGAATCAGAATGCCAATGTCGAGATATTAAAAGGCAATATCTCTTACAGCAGCATTAATTCTCTACGGGAGCGGCCCCTAATGACTCGTAATTACGGGGCCGTAATGGACGCCATCATGGCGGCTGGCCACAAAGCTCGCTGCCTCCATTTTATTTTTTTGTTTTTTCGAGCCGATGATGTCTTGGAATGATGCGCGCTCCGATAGATGAGGAGATAACCTTTCAGAATATTTTCTAGTGAAATGCAAGATTATTACTTAACCTAGTTTATAAATCGTAACATCTCATTTTAAATTGCCGCTTTAACATTTTTAAAAATGTAAGTGTCAATTTCAGATGGCAACAGAGGTACTTAAAATACGCTATTAATACTGTAATCTTAGCTCAATTTTAGTTATATAAGCATTTCTCATCTAAACGCATATACATATCTCGATACACACTCACACACTAAACTTACATTAGGGTACTTACCTCTAGTGCGAATTTAAATCGAATTGAAAAGTCTCCATCATGTGCGTCAACAGCTGTCAAATTGTACGCAAACGATAGCAGCGCCTCTACTGTTAAGGAAGGGAATTGGAAAGGACGTTATTGGAAACGATTTTTTATATATGCGATTATCAGCTGAACATACCTATGATCGAATCGTCTTCATACGTTTGAAACTCACACTTGATAAACTGATTATGCGTAGCTTATGTTCACTTACAAAGACGAAATCGAATACCCGTTCAGTACCTCTAGTGAATGCCTGCCTGTGTGTGAGTTCATGCTTTAGGCATTTAGTCCGCCAACTGCGCTTTTGTATAATGAATAATAAATAATACATAAATAAATGATTACCCTTCTGACTTTAAATTACAAAACGATTATTATTAGTAACACTTCATTTACAAATAAATTACTGAATTTAAAGTGACATGAATTATAAAAGAAATTATAGCATGTGCGATTTTTGTTGCACCAAGTGCAAGTTATCCATAATGTAAGTTCTTTTTGCACTACATACATTGGTGTGAGAAGCATAATTAAGATCTCTTCTTATCATTTATCAGAAGAATCTTATAACTTATCAGAAATGCATAGATAGGAAGTACTAAAATAAGCAATCCGAAAATAGTAAATTGCCCATCAAACTGACTGACTGAACAGCGCATAGGGTAGTTAATGTACTATTTTTGGTAATTTAAATAATATTTTTCTTCTTTTTCCTAATATGTATAATTTATTAAGAAAAGGCAATGAAACCACTGATGTGTGTCCAATTGAAACAATCGCCTATGGCAAAAACTAATTAACCATCTTGAAATACTAGCAATACATAATGATTACTCATAATTTTGTACGAATTCAATGGAAATTTATTTTGAAATTATTAATAGTAATTTAAAAATCTCTCCTGTAAAGGGTACTTTACTTATATGTTTAAATTATGTAGACATGTCACTTCCACACATTCTATTTGATAAAACAAAAGACATGAAAAAATTAAACGACTGCTTACCAAAGTTTGTAGCATATCTTCGAACAGAAAATATGAATAATCAGGAATTTTATTAGAGATATCTATAATAAGATATCTATAATTACTTTTATACTGTAATTTTATTTTTACTTCGAAGTTCCATGACGTGAGACAGTGTTAACACATAGTGAAAAGGTTAAATATATAACAGACTTAATAAAAGGGCGGTTCTAGGATTGATTTAAATCATTTTAGTGTTTTTAGTTCTCTTTTAATAAATATTGATATTGAGCATGATATGATAGAAACTGGATATCGTTATACCAGTTAAAGGAGAAAGACAAAAATCTCTACCTTAAACATGACAAACTTTACTTTTATAAAATTCAGTCGAGTAGAACTGAGTTTGATTGGCTATGCGCCCGCGCATCTTTCTTGAAAAGGGTTGTCAAGGTATCTTCTGAATTTTGGTAATTTCACAAAAGGGGATAAATTTTTATTACCAAAAATAATAAAACATGAAATATTTGACCTAAATCTATAAATAACAGTGACAATTTAAAGCTGAAGTAGATAACATTTTTTCTCTGTCTTGGCTGGAAGAATTCTGGCAGAATTTGACTATTAAGATAGAACTTAAAGAAGAAGAAGCATTTTTGCTTGGTATCTAGGACCATTGAGCCCTATCTTCATTTGAATATGTCATTAGAGCATATAATGCTACAAAAAAGATACGATAAATGATATAAAAAAAAATATATGATATTTGTTACGAACTGGCTGAATAGGAGCTAAACACGCCTTTTTACTTTCTGTTTGTTTATGTGTGTAGGACAATAGTTTTTGATTTTGGACAGCTGGGCTGTAAGCTTTGACTGTCGATTTTAAGTTCTATATATATATCTCTAAGTTCTTGTTATTTATATATTTACCAAATAAACCCTTCTTCCCTGTTACCAGTTCCCTTTTAATCTACAGTCAATAACAATATTACTTGAGATAAAAATTACAAGATCTTATTCTTATTAAGACAATAAATGAATTAATCTTTAATATGAAGCAGACGTATTTGGTCGATACATGTTTAAAGTCCAGTCCAACATTCCGCATTAAATATTCGCAACAAAAATTCTAAGCAAAACAAATGAAACTTGTCGGAATAAGACACCTGTCCAATTTATTTGAAGCTATTTTCAATGAATTTAAATGAGAAACGATGTCATGTCTTTTTTTAAATCAAAAAGTTGATACAAACGTTCTTTAATTTAGATATTGCAGTCATTTTTTTTGTTTTAACACTCTGAATTTAAAGCACGTATTGCACTGTAGCTGCTGCTCATAATTAAATTCATAACATCTGAGCTGTCACCGCATCTAGAGGTCCCAGATTCGTATCCTGGTATATATGATGTTTGTATAATATTATTCATTTATAGTGCCTTTACATATTTCTTTCTCATCAATTATCATAACGCCAGCTCTACTGTAAGAAAATAACTATTATTATTAATTTCTTCGTAGGTACTCAAAATGGCATATTAGTGTCCGTTTTGTAGTTTGGTTGTAATTATGTTCGTATCGGTGTGTCCATCCGCCAGTGCGGCCAGCCGGAACAAAGCTTTTCTAGTAGTAAACATATGTCAGTATGTCAATTTGATAATTAAAATATCAATTCGAAACATTTTTACAATTAATTAACCGAACAATTATTATTACAAACGTTAATTGCATTGCTTAAAATATAGACACTGACATCAGAACTTTCTGATGGAGCAATTATAAGGTCTATTATATTTGACACACTCGTGGAGTCGCGTATTTATTCAACATTATCCTTGCAGACTTACAGATAGAAGTGTTTACAAACTTTAAATATATGCATTTCAAGCTGAATTTAATATATTTTAAAAAGTTAATTCAATAATAAATATCTGGTCAATGATAATACATTAGAAATTACGGTCGATAATAATAAAAATCGGTAGATCCCTTTTTATAGTCTAGAAATTGTTCTTATATACATTTGGTTTTTTTTTTGGAGTGAATAATACTGTTGGCCGCAGATGGCCTTTACAGCGTTACCGGGATTTTAAGGAGGCGAGAACCTTGGAGAGTCCTCAAGCCTTACATTTGGTGCTATTCAGACTTGTTTGAGACAGTTTGCTCACTGTGAACACAAAGATCTATTATAACTCAACATCAACAGTTTAAAGATTTGGGAACAATAATAGATGTCTATAAACTTAAAAAAAGACAAAACGACATACTGATAAACATGTCCACTAGTGCAATTTCATAATTAAAATGCTATAAATGTCAGCGAGATAAAGCGACAATTTATCGGTGTCGGCCACCTTTTGGTCGTAGGCTGCGCCTGCGCCGGACGCGCGTCCGACGGCGGTGCTTTGTTGCCAATTCAGGATTCAACGAGCGTTTTAATAACATGCCACATACATATATATACTTATTTAATATGAAGGAAGAAGTGCCAATTATGATCGTTAATAGACGTGACAATGGTAGTAATTAACTAATATGTTTTAAAGATGACACGTAAACGAAACAGTGCTTAGAAGACCAACGGTGCTTTCTTACACTAAAAACATCGCTCACTAGCTAGTTTTGTAATACACTGCACTCATCGAACAGGTGTGAAGACCCAATCTACAGTGGTATCTCTATACCAGGTACAGGCACATACTTGGGCCTTTCGCTCCTCCACGACACGAATCGCCTTAGCTGAGGTCATAGCCTTTAGAGGCACTTTTGCCACTTCTAGAGACTCCAGCGCCCTGAAGACCCAGAGACAAGGATACAACTTCCTTGCGGTGATCCTGATGATTAGAAATCCTCCAGAGGCGAACAGCCCCTGAAGCTTGAGGACTCCCCAAAGGTTCTCTTCGCCTTATAACCCAGTAACGCTATAAAAGTCACCAACAGCAGTAGCTTAAAGAAAGTTTAAATTTTTTTGACGCAATTATTTATCTTATGCAGCGTCATGCGTCTAAGCTGTTTAGCTATATTTTGGTTGCAACTGTTTAATTCCAAAAAATGTAAATGTATACAAATAAATAGGGCTTTTAATACTGAAGTCTTATTTTTAGCATAACCTATATAATGCACAATACTAAGAGTGTAACTGACTTAACCATTTTATTTGTATGGAACGACCGTAAGCGAACAAACAAGCTACAAAATAATCAAACATTTGGTTACTCACACAAACGGTGACTTGTGAACTGTTTATAAAATAGTTATTACCAAAATAGTTGCCGAGAAACACGCACAATGTGATCGTAGCGTGATTTGTAAAACATAATAATTGCTTTATTTTTCCTCAAGTTTAAATTATTACTTTATTTATACACCTAAGTCTGTTTTTACACGGTCTTTTTGTACACGGTTTTGATATAACACGGTTTTATTCCATTTAGCACGATTTGAAATTATATAATATTCAATTTTCAAACCGTGTTATATCAAAACCGTGTACAAAAAAAGACCGTGTAAAAACAGACTTAGGTGTATAGCACACCAGATTTAACCAACGTTGAAAAAATTTCGCACCGATAGACAAAACCATTTAGCAATATCCTCGTGACGCGTTGATGTCTTATTTATGGCCATTCGAAGGTGAATTTCTTTTCGAAATTTTCGTTGATACCTGAATTAAAATTTATCTTTTTAAAATGTATTGCATAGAAAAAGAGTACGAATGGTGGACTTAACTTCAAATTATATTTTTTCAGTCACCCAGGTGCTAAACAGATCGGTAATGAATTTAAAAGCGGTGCACAATATTAGATAATATATTTTTTAAATATTTTAGCAAGCTTTCATTAAATATGCAATGTTTGTAAGAATTTAAAATTAGAACATACGCTGGAAACGATTGATCATTTACAAGAATCGATAAAATTAGTTTTGAGAATAAAAACATAAAATTTGGGCGGTCACTCATTTTGATCTCTCATTTCCGGCATTTGCTACACAATAAGAATGTATCTGTCCCTTTTGCTCTTATAAGGTTTTCAATTTTGCCTCACTCACACTAACGCATCTCAGGTCGACCTCACAGGGGTTCTGGAGAAGTGATTATTCAGATTCCTCTGACGTGTTTCGCGGATGATGTAATGACAATTCTGAGACATAACACTTTTAAACTGTTCTGTTTTTTAACTTAGACATATAATTACTTTTTTTTAATGTAGGTACTAAAATTCATTAATATTGATCATTTGTATATGCTAGAAACAGCAAAAACATATCAGCACAAATTTTATAAATAATTTATGACTTATTTACTATCTTATCCATTATATTCTATTTATTATCTTATCTATTATTTATTTACTCTTTCTTCTACAAATATCTTTGCTATTTTAATCGATTATAGCGTATGTAACTTGAAATCACTTGAGTTTATTAAGAAAACCTAGAATTCTTAATAAAATAATGGTTTTGAAGACTGAATATTACAAATAATAGGTACGATGAATTCAACGATGTTTTGGAAAGCTCACCTCTGGAGTTCATTTCTGACAAGATAATTTATACCAAATAATAAAGAAGTGATATTATATTAATTTATTTTTAAAACTTTATATAGATATAATATATCACTTCTTTTACTATTTAGTATAACTTATATTTTAAGAAATAAAACCAGAGGTGAGCTTTTAAAACATTTAATTTCAAGAGATGAAAATGAAGATTGGTATTCATATCTTTATTATAAGATTATATTTTTAATCGTACGATAATTCAATTATTTTCGGTTTTTTCGAATGATCCAACTCTTGAAACCAGCTGTCATTTTTATCAGCTTTAATTTTTTATGATAAAACCTTTTTAATATTATGAAGTCGGTTTTTTTCTTGACTATTTTAAACATAAAAATTATTAATTATTAATTATTCCGCACAGAAATATCACTTGGGGAAATAAAACATAATATATTTTAGCAAAAGTCCTTTTTTCAACTTGTTTTACTCTGGTTTTGATAACGATCCAATAAAATTAAAGTGATTTATTTTCACACTTTTTACAGAATTTTTTAACACTTTGTCAAGTTAAATGGCTTATATTTAATGTCAGTTCACTCAATATGACAAAAATTAAGTCGAAACACAAAGAAAACTCGTTGATCGACAATGTTGCGCAGCAGAGCGTTGCACCGCCGGTTACCCGACAGTAATATAATTGATGCAGGTTACTCTGAATGGGAAATAAATTACAAACGTCTCCCGGTAATTTATTGTATTTATCGATATCGATAAAAAAAAATATATAATCCAATTTGGACAAATGTAACTTCTATATTTAGATTCTTATCATCTAAATATTTCTGAATCTTATTTATGTACCCTTTTTTATGAAATATTGTTTAATATATACTTTTATTTTGTGTAGAGGCAGTTCAGTTACATTTGGTGGGACTTTGTTATGTATATACATTCCGCATGATGGTGTGACCTGTTTTATGAAGTCTAAAGTTTGGAACAGCAAGTTTCATATTCCTAGTGTTAAAAGTATGAAAATCACTTCGTTTTGAAAAAGTATGCAAATATTTATAAACATACAAAATATTATTATATATTTAATTTAAAATATTAATTTCCTTAAATAAATCCCTCAGTGAATCACGTGACTTGAGTTAGATGCGCACACAACCTTTTTTGCCAGCAGCTGTACCCCACAATAACAAGCTGTTAAGAACTCCATGGTTTATGTAATAGACAATTTTTAATGTATTTAATTGTCATAGTTTTTTACTTGTTTTTTTTCCTTGATTATCATATAATATTTCTGCAATAAAACATAAGTCCATCAAGCTCGAATATTTTATTTAAATAACTAAAAGTCTAATACAGTATCTTCACTTTCACATTCTTTACACAAGCCATATGACATAACAGTGTGAAAGTAACTAAAAAAATAACTATTATTTTAGCAGTAGACGTGAATTTTACTAGGAATTTAATTCCTAAAAATATAGTTGAGTCTACAAAAGCAATATTGGTTTTCTTTGAAATTAACTCAATTAACTAATTTAAAGAATTACAATAAAACATTTGATTCGGTTTAAATTTATGAATTATTTATAGGTAAGTCTAGGTGATTCCTTCTTATTATTCTGAATGCGATTTATCCTCTCTCTGGACTGTTTTGTGCAGTAAAGCTTATAAATTAATAAATATCTTAAAGGGAGTGAATAATTACTTTTCTATGTTAAAATTTTAATAACACAAAATGTATTACGCATTACTTTTTCCTTAGTTTACTCATAGCAGTTGGTATATTCGAAGCAGTTGACCGTGAATGCTGTAATAATAAGGCTTAATTTTGATTTTTAGATGATAGTCTCCTCGCGTGAGTAATGTTCTTGATGCTACGAGCTTCTCTACGCTATGGTGACCGAATACCATCACGAGGATGGATGGCTGATTGCCAATCTGGTCGACGTTACCGTCAAAGGAGGAATTATGTTTATAGAGTATTACAGTGTTTTAATGAAAGATAAATAATAAGCGATATCGAACGTACACACAGCCCTACGACCGCTCGAGGCGTGGCGCGTACGCAGTGAACGTCGCAATTTTATCTGCAGCGCGTTCGCCGCTCCCTTATTAAATCCTTCCGCCCCGCCCTAATGCCCCCCATTACTGGTAATATAATAAAACTTACAATCCCTTCGTGCGTTGTCATCCGTCACATGGTGAATACCTATAAATAAACGCTATAGCCTGCGGCTACTGTAAGACACAAGTGCCTATTGTCTTTGGTTTGTTCAGTGTTGCTACAAAATAAAAAATTTAAGGCACACAGTAGGTAATTACATACAATTTAATTGCCTGACGTGTCGACCAGGTTACACTGACCGTGTTCATAGGCTGTTTACCTACTGTGCGCTTTAAGTTCTGTCTTTATTATTTTGTAATATGTGACGCTATAATTTAAAAGCAGGTATTAATGATACTTTAATAATTAACCTAGAATCTCACGCTAATATCTATTATTTAGCTGAAATTTTGCATCGAGATACCGTACAATACTGAACTAACAGATTGTCAACATAAGTCATAAAATATCATTATAATAACTCTGAAGCATTTATTATACAGCAAAAATTTAGTTTGTGATCAATCAGAAACCAAATAAATATATATATATATATATATATATATATAATAAATATATAAACTATGAACTGGCAAAAGTTTATAATTCCACCATCGTACTTTAATTTGTAGAAACAAATGAAATACATTTCAAAATGCTGCGGTAGAATAAACTATCCTATTTATTTAAACTACACAAAGGTTTTTAGAGAAACTTTATAGAAAGTAAATAGTTCCAGCTCAAATCGTAGGTAAGAAAAAGCGATCTAAATTTGTTTAATTACTTTGGAAACTACTAGAGCACTAGACCTAAATCAAATTAACAATCTAAATAAACTATACTTCGTTCAAGTCATAATAAATGACTATCATTCGAAACGCCCCTACTTTTACATTTCTTTTCAAATGACATTTTCAAAGAAGCTCTATTTGCTATAGATTGTGGACTTACCTGTGGGTTACAATTACAAGCTAAAGCTTTGATATACGAGTAGGGGTCGCGCAGTTTATGCGCGCGCATGAAGACATCGCCGAACGAGTTATGGCGTCTATTCTTACGACGCTTTTATGACTGCGGCGCATCTTTGTCAGCGGGGTGAGAGCTTAGTGGAAAAATAATTATTTAAAAACTTTATTCAGGGCGTGTCTTTTACCAGTAGTTACTGGTACCAGCAACGATTATTCCTCCACCAAACTTATGACGACGACATAATACCACTCAAAAATTCTGTTTTTGAAGTTACCATATCTAAGCAAGACTACTTCTGCCATTTGTTTTACCACCAGAATCAGATACTAGCCAAGACTTAATAAACTTCGACTCTTTTTGAACGAAAATTTTTTCGTTCCGAAGTTAGGCATATACATCATTTTGAATCGTGAGATGATATATCAATCAGGGCATCAGTGTCCGACTTGTAGGTAGTTAAGTCGACCACTTTGGTGACGTAATCGATGAATACATGGATTTTCTATCGTGTGTTCACTAAGCCTCAGTGTAAGGGATGAAAACTTATTCTGTCAAGCGGGGTCGGGTGAAATACAAAGTAACCAAATTCTAATCAGATGTACTCATTTAAAAGCAAAAAAGTTTCTCTTATACTGAGACAGTCTTTCGATAACTAGTAGTCATCTTTATTGAAGTGTTATTTTGTTTAAAGCCTTTGTTTAAAGAGTTTTATCATTAGGAAACTTATAATCTCCATTTTTTTTGTATTACAACGTAACATTGGGGCATTTCAATAGTAAAATAACAATGCATTTATTTAATTTTAAAAAAATAGATGACGGTTATATATCAATGACTTAATAACTTTAGCAACCAGGAGCAGTTTTCACCACATGGTGAACTCAATTAAAGAAAATAATTCGTTTACCAATAACCATTATTGATTTTAGACAACAGAAATTAAAACCAATTAAAAAAAGTTCGCTTATTACATATGTACTTATATTAAATATGTATACGCTTTTACTGAAAGTCTGTCAAAAGATAAAAGATATTTTGACAGCAAGCGATTTGGTAAACCGCTTCACTTATGTCCATACTCCACAGCGACCATCTCACGAAGATGAGATATTGCGATTCCGAACACGCGTGGCCCGCCCATTCGCGCCGGCACTATACCGTATATTTATTCATTATTCGCGAATATGATTCATGCTTGAAGCGAAGGTTCTGTATATCGCCGCTAGTAACGAAATAAATTAATGGGCTTCAAAAAAGTTATTTGCAAAACTGCGTATAGCTTGGGTACTATTGGATAGCTACCGTATAAGAAAATGGTTAAGTTACAATCAATTTTCTTAAATTAACGAATGTTTAAATAGTATTTTAAATAAGGAATATATTAATTGATCATTTCAATTAAGTTTATTTTTATTCCATCAAAAATAATCGATCCTGTGTCATTTTGTCCCGTAGGTAAAATTTCGTACGTATCAGGTAAACAACCTCTTTCACCCACAAGTGAAAGAGGTTGTTTAACAAAGGATACCAACAGCTTAACGTGCTTCCGAATCACAGCTCGACAAACTTATATTGTAATTATAATATTATATACTTATATCTTATTCGATATTGACATTTTATCTTTTATTGCCTTTGTTTAAAGAGTTTTATCATTAGGAAACTTATGATCTCCATTTTTTTTGTATTACAACGTAACATTGGGGCATTTCAATAGTAAAATAACAATGCACTTTTTTTTTAATAGGTGACGGTTATATATCAACAATCTAATAACTCTAGCAGCCAGGATATTGACATGTTATCTTTTATTCGTTCATGACAATTGATTATCTTCATTAATATTTTTGCATGTTAAACATTAATTTTGACGTTTTTTTTACTTAAATATGAAACTGACACACGGTAAGTGTATTTTCCTTTTAAATATTCAAATAAAATATTGAATATTGGACCCAATTATAACCAAAAACTTCAACATAAATATAAAAATATATAATTGATTTAAAATATATTTAATTAAATTAAATTAATATCTAAGAATAGATAAGCACCATATAAATTTAAAAGTATTTATGTTCCTAGACATATCTTGGATGTTTTGCTGTGACCAACAGGGTCCATGATAATCAATTGTTTAACCTTGAGACCTGTAACATTATGGTATGTAATAATTTGAAATTTGAACTTGAAAACAAAATTTGACTGACCCATCTAGAGATCAATCCAGCGTAAATTGCTTTGTTTTTGCCTTCGAAACCAAAGTAATCGAATCACTACGCCAACGAGCTCTATTATCTTAAGTATTAATATTATGACGGCTGATTTTTGAATTGAAAATTTGAAGCTTAGCACTTCTCAATATTTATACAATGAATATATTTCATACATGTCACATAAAGTATGCTTCGGGACGTGCTTAGCTTCAAACCTCAAGAACCATCTGATGACTGCGGTATCCTAAAATCCACTGTGAGAGCATGCATTAGTCAGTTTCTTGGAAACGCAAAGAATAGACAAAATGGCTAACGGAAAGTCTCCGCTGCTTTCGTTTAATGTATCTACTAGTAATTACTTTCAGGTGAGCTTCTCGTTGAAAACGTTACATTTGAAGATTTTCCTCTTGCTTTACTAAGAAACTATGTAGCAAATAGTAATCAATTTGTATATAGGTCTCCTTTCTGGATACTATTTCCCTATTATAATAGTTATGGGGAAAAAAGTTTCTTGGCATTTTATATGAAAATTCAAGACATCTTTTTTCAAAATTAATTTACATTTAATTACATATTAAAATTTACCTATCTAATTTCTTCATTCGATTTCCTCATTTTGACAGAAAGAAAAACAACATGGTGGGAAAGAAAATCTAATTTGATTTTTTTTTCAATGTCACCTGTTTTTAATACCATGAAAAGCAGCCAGATACAAATAGTACAGCCAAAGATATTTTATTAAAAGTTTATAAATATTATATGCAAAAAGACATTTTCCCCGACCTAATATATACCAAACCTTACTGCCACTAGTAACAAGGGAA
This sequence comes from Acentria ephemerella, assembly GCA_943193645.1. Taxonomy (NCBI): domain Eukaryota; kingdom Metazoa; phylum Arthropoda; class Insecta; order Lepidoptera; family Crambidae; genus Acentria; species Acentria ephemerella. The sequence continues at coordinate 9,904,704 of OW971891.1, forward strand.
TTCTGGTACTAGTACTTACGCCTGTTTTAGAACATGACGAAAAGCAAATAAAACGAATAAACCTTTTATTTCTTCCATCCTTTTTTTTAAAAAAAATAACTTAGTCGAATGAATTATAGATGACTAAAGTTTTGAATAAATATTCTTATTAATTAGCGTATCCATACTTAAAAAGACTAAAAATCATCGAACATATGGGAATATTTAGGTTTTGCTTAATAAAAACAAAGTGCCAGGGAAATAATTATAATTATAAACCCCTCTTAACTTCAATAAATAACTCATCAAACCGTGCAAATATGTTAGTTAATGTAAATTATATACAGTATATAAATATGTAATAAAAAACTAGCGATTTACAATAATATCACTTTTTAACAATCCAAATATGTTTAAGATTTCGTGATAACTAAAAAGTATCTTATGTATTCACAATAAAAACGAACGGACAAAATTAATTGTAGCTAATCATTTTATTTAATAATAGTCCGTGTTCATCTTCATTGATGGAAAAAAAAAGATACAAATTTTACGAATTCATTCATTATGAAACAAATATCGATTTATGACGATGATATCCAATAAAATTAGCTGCTGAGAACCGGTTTATACAACGCTCAATATCACAGCCATTTAGACATAAAATATAGATACAAAGTTAATTCAGCTGAAACGTTTTTCTATGTAAAACGATGTTTAATTTTGTTTTACATAACGGCGGCTAGTGTCCCACGTCTGTCACATAATAACGTGATGTTCATTCTGAATCAGTACTCTAAAATTACTACTTTCAAAGTACATCCATCCTTTTATATTTCACGATGAAAGAAACAGCACGGCTAATTAAGTAACATAAATTTAGAAAATTGTAATTTATGTGAAATTGTAATGGTGTTTGACCTTTTCTTTACAATTAAATAGTATGTTGATATTAAAGAAGTGTTGCAAAAACAACCGTATCTGTACTTAATATGTTCAGAGATATATCGATATGCTGTTAAATCTCTCAAAAACGACCCATTGAGAATGCTCCTTTCATATGTCACACAAAAGGATGGACAAAACATAGGTTATGTTCTAAAATTAATATTCATATTATGCACCATATTTTTTTTATAAAGCACATCAAATGACTCGATACCACCTGATGATAAGCAGTAGTCTAGTCCACATGTGAAGATAGCTAGTGAAGCATGTGACATACTGCCCTAGCCACCCTCACCTTGCCGGCCCAAAAAGTGCTTTTTCACGCCTCTTTTAAAGGAACCCAACGAACTATTTAACTTGATTTTTCAATCCTCTGATAACTTTTATCTAGAGAATAATTATTAAAAGTTTTTGGCTATAGTAAATCGGTCATGAAAATTATTATCTAGATTTATATTACCTGGCGATAGAAAAATACTTTCTTAATAACATAAAAACACAACAAACCAAATAATTATTAATATACTGTAGGGGACATTGATATACATCTAAGCAGTCTATTGATTCGTCTGTAAAATATCACTTTGTATTTGCATCTACCAAAAGACATATCAAATACATATTAAATACAGTATATAACCAACCTTACTAATGAATCATATACATAGCTAAAACAGAAGTCGAAATATTTCATTATAAATATACGGCTTTTAAAACTTTTTCCACAATATAACCGATAAGGAGTTGTTGTGGAATTCAGGCAACCACGGGTTGTTTAACAGTCCTTCATGAAGTATGGAAAATAATTTAAATAGGATTCAATTTACGTGTTATTTCAATATGTTCTTAACCAAAAAATAACAATATAATTAATTTAGGGAAAGAGAAATAAATGAAAATCAACGTAAACGCAAAGATGTATACATCTGTACAAAGTGTACAGATAAAGTTTTAACTCACTGTGACACCTCTGGAAGTAGTAATAAGAGTTATTTTAATGACAATGTTGATTCTACATCGACAATTTAAATTTGAGTACTGCACTACTAAAGAAAAAATTAAATTATTTGGAGTGTTTTTGGACAAGTGGCATTATGAGTTAACAATATCCCAAAGCCCCTTTTTTTCAATTTCTAATGAAAATCACATTAAACTTTGTATTTTATTTGAAATGTTTCTTTTGATATTCACTAGATGGCGCATTATGAAACTAATAGTTCAATAAATCCCGCTAGTTAGCTAATAACTTTTCATTATTATGTTTTATAGCTTTATGTCTTATATACTGTTTTTTCTCGGCCCTAAGTCACTTTACTACTTGCTCAGTCTTCATTAGATTTGTTTTATTGATAAATTTATATATATAATGTTATGTATAAAAGACGTAGGTTCAAACGTTATCGTTTTTTTTTTCATTTTAATTTGATGTTATAACCATTATTCCTTTACAGTTCAATTTTAAAACTTATTAACAAAACCAGAGTTAAGGTATAAGAAAAATAACCATAAATCTGAAAGGAATTAAGAGTACAAAACACACACTCTGAAACGGAAAGTTATTATACAAGTAACGATACTTTTCATCTTTGTCTTCATTGCAACCGAGATATGTTGCGTACTTAAATTGAGATATATTGAATCCTGAATCACGAGCTGGTTGTTATAGTTGTGACTTTTGTATATTATTATATACTTCACGATTACAATAAAATAACAAGAAATATGTATCTGAAAACATTTTGGGATATCATTAACTGTCTTAACAAGCGAAATATTTACATATACATAATATTTAATTTATGTTGGTAAAAATTAGGTTAAAAGACACTTTAGGATTTGAATTCAAGCCCCAATTGCTAGCCCAAAACTTTAATGGTCAACAATAACCGGCTAAAGGTTTCATAACACCAAAATTTTTCTTATTATTTCAAGTTTTGTATTTAATTATTTTCAAACTGCATTTAAAAAACCAGTTACATTATTGATTTTGAAATTTTGTATTATAGAAAGGAGGAAAACACATGCACCGGTAATTAATTTATAGACTCGTCTTTTTCTGTTACGTGTAAAACTTAGAATTACTTATCAACTCATGTGTTCCTTCGTTCCTATAACAAGAAAACCTTTAAACTAGACATGAAAAAATTCTAATGTTTCAGCTACAAAAAAACTTTGTAACATAGACAGATAAACATACAGACATGACAGCCTTTACCTGTTTTTTAAATATTTTATTTTACAGGTATAAAATACTAAAAATCTATAAAAATAAAATCGTTGCGTCTCATTTTACATATAATTAGAGGCTATTTGACTTAGTTAGGTTCTTAGACTATTTTCAAACATGAGGCCGCGTACAAAAATACCCAATTAAGAAACAATGGTAACAATCAATAGCACTTCATTAAAGAATACATCATGTATATATCTGTATAGTCTAGATAGCGCAGCCAATTTTTTTACGTGGCATTTGGCAGTAATGACCCAAGGCGTAAATAAGCCGTAACAAAGCGTAATTTCAAAATTTGATTCAAACAGATAAGAATTAGATTTTTTAAATCAAATGTCAAAATCTTGGAATATGATAAAAATAAGAAAGTTTGAGTTATTCTATCATCCACTTTACTTAAAATTGCAGGTCATCAAATAAGCGACCATTTTATAATTTATCAATAATAAAAATGACACGGGCTTTCAAAGTAAATCTTGAAGTATGATAATAATAACGAATTTACTTTAAACTTCGGGTAATTGAATAAGAAACCTCTTTATTATCGATAAACGAACGCTGTTCTATAGACCAAATTTTTTAAGTTACATATCATATTAAGAATTCGGAACGACTGATGCTTGCCAGTGTTGAGCGTATTCGCTCCAGCCTTGAAAAGTAGTTTCAACGAAATTAAACTTTATAACAAAGAAAAAAGTATGGTTTATGAAGGCACTAGTCCCTGTGATCTCTTCCACTGGGCGCCCTGCCTGCGGCTATGGTTGCCTCGCGAAGATTTGTGCTTCTCTTTCCGGTCGCGGTTCATTAGGACTTCTTTTTCTTGACCCTGGCCTTTAGGCTTACCAGCCACGTCCATGTTTCTAAATAAAGGGGATTGAGGTTTATTAGTATATTATACAATATTCAACAGAACTTAGTTTTTAAAAACTTGCAGCTAATTTAAGCTCAAAAAAATGCTAGGTCTAGCATTGCTATTTGTCGATCTCTCTCTCTCTCTCTCCTTATATTAACATAAAGAGTGCATGTATGTACTGTGTCTAATTCTAAAGTGTACTCTCGAAATTTAAGTGCATCTTGTTTTTAATATGATTGCAAAAAGCTCAGCTGTCTCATCAGGTAACAAATATACAAAGGAATATTCTAAATTGATGTTATTTGGCACATGAAATTTTTGCTATTTTTTCTTATACTCAAAGTGTAAATGGGATATACTGACTAAAATTAAAAGAGTGTATCATCACAATCAGGTATATTGCCCCAATTAATGAAGTTTTTGAGAGTTACAAGGTGTTATTACTCATGGGAGTACGTATTAGTTTAGAAACGTCAAATCACGGTATCGGTATCTGTCCATTTCTGGCAGTTGTTTTAGTTATTTATTCATTCAAAACCTATTCTATTTTTTTCGTTAACTTCTTGGTCTTACAGAGAAGGCAAGGCTAACGAATGTCATTTACAAGTTTAAAGAAGTTTATTCTTCCTTTATTGCTATGGTATACCAGTGTAATGTACCCCTTTGCTTCATGGACATTTGAAGACAAATGGTCGGCACCATTTTGTTGATGGCATAAAAGAGACATTGAAATGCAATGATGATATTGAATGATTAATAACGATGAATTGGTACAGTAAAGATAAAGAACTGTAATTGAAATTAGAACACTAAATAAAGTTAGGAGTCATCAAAATTGATGCTGAATAATGTATTTCTATTGCACGATGCAGCATTCTCACATCAAAAATAAACTTTGACACCCTACACCTATTCTAATATATATGTTACCTATTTTGAGGCGGCCTATTCCCACGGCCCCGGCGCTGCATGTTGGCCTGTCGGCGCTCGCGCAATTCTTCAGGGTTCACGCAGAAGTCCATTCTGTTCCTACTACTGCTTGGCTTCTCTTCTTCGGTCTTTTCTGGCTCCTCTTCTGACTCGTCCTGTGGTATTAAATGTTCCTTGTAAAAACGTTTGGTACACTATAAAACAAATTACACTTAAGCTATCAAAGTAACTGTGCTTTCTTAGTCTTTTTTTTATGATAATAAATGTTTTATATAATCTGACAACTTAAACTCTATATAGGTAGAGTAGGTATAAATGTAATTACTCTGATTACTTTTTCCTTTACATTGAAACAGCAAACTGCAATTTCATGTTGAATTCACTCTGATATTTATGATTATTGTTGGATTACCTCTTGGTCCTTATTCGTAGTCATAAGCGCCCGAGGAGTGACGAAGGGCCGCCGGGCGTCGTCGGCCGTGTCCGCGGCGGGCGTCGACACGCCGTCCGAGTCGTACGTGTCGTCGTACTCGTCCGAGTACATCGACTCTTCATCACACACCATACTGTCACAGATCGAACAACAATAACTAACTACGAGTATTCACTAAAACTTAAAATGATTTTTGAATTTATGCGGAAACTTTTAATAAGTGATCTAATTTCTCGAGGTGTCATTTTGCTAATATGACGTCATGTGCTAAAAATATGGTGAGGGAAAGTCAATTCGAACATGTTTCATAATAGATTTGGCAACAACGTCAATTTAACACGCCAACATCAATTTGAAATACTCTAAAAGTTAAATGCATGAGCATTTTATCGTGTTTTATATACCAAACGACATTTCAAGAAATTTAGTAAAATTTCATCAGCATGAATATTTTGCGCTATATTTCAGCAATTAAAATTCAGTATTTTAAACTAATACCTTTGGATTTGACTCACTTGTACTTGCTGTATATGTCCGCCATTTTGCGCACCGTAGTCTTATCATCCAACATGGCTCCCAGGTCCGAATACTTCGACTTCTTCTTCCCAATGTGGACTTTGGAGAGGTCAACGTCATCCCGCGTCATGATGTCGAACTGGTCTCCGTCGAACACGTTCAATCGCTGGATGCCTGTCTCTAGGAACTTCTTATCAATGGGATCTTCTGGGATTATTGGTAGCTTCTCGTCTATAGCTGGAAGTTAGACGCAGTTAGAATAGGAAAGCTAATAAATATATTTTTATTCTCATACCTATAATCTTACCCAAAGTTAGAGCTACGAATAATACAGGCTGTTCCATTAGGGTCTTTCTTAATATTATAATTGTATGAGTTATTTTTTTCTATTAATTATATTGATAGAACGTGATGTTTTACACTTAAATTATTACATTTCAAATAGGCAGAGAAAACAACTTCTTACCTTTTAAGGGTTCTGCTAAATTGTCTTCTAAAATACTATTAATAACCCTCGCCGCATTAAACCCATAATGTTTCAAGCATTTCAAAATAAAACCATCCCCTAAATGTGGCAAAATATCTTTCACTTCACTAATGAGGGATTCCTCTCTCACACTGTCCGGTATTTCGTTATCTTTGGACGATCCTGGCGTCTCTACGGTTATACTATCTGTGGTTTCACCATGGCCATTTGTTAGTGGTTCATTTGAGAGTAATCTCTCTGGTATAGAATCATCTTCGTTGGAATATATTGCTTGCAGAATAAAGTCAGTCTTTACGGGGTCTCTGTGTATAGGTTCAGGAAGTATTTTTTTAATAAACAGATTCATTAGATTATTACGGACTGCATATCTGCCAGTAGAGAAGAAAACTTCCCATTAGGCAGTCAGATAAGAAACGGCAAATAGATCTAGTAATAAAAGAGATTGTTCTCAATATTAAAATGACGTCAACGGTCTTTTGTTCTTCTATATTCGAATAGAAATGAATAGCAATAAACTTACTACGCAATCGGGCCACTGATAATAATATTTTTTTTTAAATAACTAATAATGTAATTAAATATTGACTTATCATTTGGCCTTCCCTGATAATTGCTTGTTTTAATCTGTCCTATTTCAAAATTAGAACCTCAAAGCAAAACTTTGATTTATACATTAATTTTTTAAATATTTTAATATACTAATTAATATTAATTTCAAGTGGACAGTAAATAATATTAATTGGTCATTTAAAAATATATTTATTTCGAGCCATGAAATGTCTACTAGTTTTGACTATAATCTGCACCTTGTCGACAGTGGATAGTCTCAGTTTCATTCAAACCCTATTTTAGTGTACTGCGACAAGCACAAGGGGACCTAAAAAAGGCCGCATTAACCAATTTTCGTTATATGCATAACGTGATTCAGATTTAAAACGACAAAATAACTACATGTACTGCACTATCCACCTTTTCATTTGGACTCCACTTCTGCTGACCATCAGGTGGAATGGATTCATTTACTTGATCTTTCTATATAAAAAAAAAATGGCCACCATTTCATATTCGGATACAATGTATGAGGATTCCTAAAATGGATCACAAAATAGTACACTTTCTATGCAAAATGATAAGTAAGCTTGTAGATGAAGAAGTTGTCAACAGTGATTAGTGCCCAGTGCGTTGTCAGAGATTAGGGCCCACTAGGTTCAATGATTCTTCCTAACTGATATGTAACCTATACAATATGCAAAAAATCAAGTATTAGAAATACTTCGAGTCATTTAAAGTGTTTTCCATATGTATAAAGAATATTTCTTTATCAAAAATAACCTCAAAATCTTTTTGTTTAAATAAATACGTTCTCAAAAGTGTCCGTCAATAAATTTCGCTGTCATGGTTTTAAGCATTAATTATTTTCTTAGACTAGAAAATAAATTTTCCTATTCTGTTGGTTGTGGACCGAACTCTCTAAGGGCGGAGAACAATCTCCTTTGGGTAGCTATGTATATTTTATTTTAATCTCTTTTAGACAATTTTATGTTCAAAGTTAAATCCTTATCTTAATATCTAAGCAGAGCCATTCGTCCAATTTTTATTGAAGGCAACGCATAATACAAGCGGCGTGACAGGCGTGGTAGGTTGTCATTAGGCATTATGCTGAGTGCAGGCCTTTTGCATTTTTTTAGATTTTTTTTAGTGTCAGCGCAGTAACATTTTAATCGTCCTGTCGACAAAACTCGAATTATTTCTTCGAATTCGAAAAATATTTTGATACCTTTTCAATTAACAATCATAAACCAGTTTTAATTACGAATAATCAAATATTTTAAATAAAACATTACTTTTATTTCTTGAGATATTCGGCATCGATAAATTTCATTCTGACATATGTCAGAATCATTAAGTAATCGTGATTTATTGTAATAAAGGATACATTTCAGGGTACGCTTGCCGCAGCATGTCGATGTCGTCATGCACGGGGTAGCAGCTGTTGTAGTCACGCATCAACAGCCTCTCCGAAAGTCCGTCCATCATCACGGCGAGGTATTCCTCTACGTGAGATGATAAATTGCCACTGATGCCAGGAAATCACAAGAGAATTAGTATTGTTACATGTTAGATAAAACTACCACTTTTTTCTATACAGTTTACTGATTGGTTATTTTTCGCTGCATTATGAACTCTATGTTGTAACTAATAAAATTTATTAGCAAAAAAGATTCATTAATACACTACGAGTACTTACTCCCCATTAAATATAGCGTTTTTATGCACTGCCAAGGCTTCTCTGAACACATCAATGAGCTCTGCGCGCGCGGCGTCGATGTGTCCTTCGACCTCTACAAAAGTCACACTGGTCCGGTCCCCAACCTCTTGTAGTTTTTCATATAACAGTGGAATACCGTACTCGTACAGCTGGACTATACTAGAAGCAAACTAGTTTTATTAGGCTGTTAACTCTTCCGTCCGTTGACTTCAATTTCAAACTAAATCAATATCTTCTCAAAATCTTGTAGCTAGGCTTCAAATATGAAATGAAATTCCTTTTTTTACGTGATGAGTAATTAGTAACTAGTAATTTTTCTACTTTATAAACGTTTATACCAATTTAGGGCTTTTCGGAATCAGCAACGCAATAAAACTAAGATAAAACATAATATACATTTTTCTTAATAAAATTTCTTGAAAAAATCTTATGCGGATTATTCTTTCATTTGTAGAGCGCAAGTTATCTTAAGAGAACTATGAAGTCAAATGTAACAAGTAATTACGGCGCATAAATAAACGCCTTTTTCCTTAGTGCGCATTGTATATTGGCGCGGGCGGGTTATGTCACTGGATTGTGACCATGAAAATTGCACCGTATGTACAGTAAGTAAAGTCCTTGTTGTATTGCCCCTGCGATTTCTTATGAATGGTTGAGCATCGCATTTTATTTATTATAATACAATAAAATCTTCTATTTATAGTATTCACTAGACCTTATTATTGAAATATGTTACCTTTTTCATTACAAACTTTGCTGTGAAAGCAAATTTTAAATGTCAAACTAAATTATTTCAGTAAAACTAATAGAAGCAAAGGAATTCCATTCCCATTGTACTGACTTTTGAATACAAACTCACCTTAAAATAAAATTTGTTTTTTTCAATATCTTGACACTATTCGGATACACTTCAACGAATATCCTTATCGTCATTGCAGTGTCTAACAAATGTATGACGAGATCTTTAAGCATTTGGAAGTTCATTTTCTCTGGGTTCTTGGTATTAGACGGCGGTCTGATGTCTGTAAATCCTTTGAATGTTTCTGGAAGGTTCGGCGGCTCACTACTGTCGTAATCTTTATTTACTTGTAATATTATGTATTTAATCGCCTGTAAGATATTAAACTGTTTATTTCAATAAATACAAATAAAACATATCCCTAATAGAGATCCAGGCTATTTATATTGCTTTTTATGAAACAGTTCAGTTATTATTTACTTAACTGGCCGTTTCGCCTCGCCTTGGATTTTCTTATATTGAAAATATAGTCTTTCAAGATTACTTTTATACAATAGCACCTATCCATTACCCCACACATAGTGTACACCATGATAATATAAAAAAAAGGTGAATTTAATTCAAACTTAGTATCTTTTGTTGGTTCACACTGATGTATAAGCACATTTAATTATATTATTATTTTTACACATATATATTAAATATTGCTCTCTTTCATAAAAGAGGTATTTTACCAAAACATGCGGGCTTTATATTATTATTATTATTATTTTCACACACACACACACACACACACACACACACACACACACACACACACACACACACACACACACACACACATATTTAACATAAGCGACAATCATGATAGTATAGGCTTGATCACTTTGCTTTTGCTTTTACTATAGACAGGAATAATTATATAAAATCTCACATGATTGCTTATTTTTACAACGAAGTAGAAGAACATTTCTTATCAAGAAGATTTAGATTTCTTATCCGAATACTGCCCGTTTGAGTCCTGTCACGGTCGCTAAAAACTTGTTCAAGTTATGACTTTTTCGAGATTAAATATACACTTGCTTTTAAAATGAAATTATATTATAGAGATGTTTACATGAATCGAAAAATATGCAAATATAAACACGTTGCCCGCACAGCGTAGTGAGGAACATTGGAGAGTAAAAGTAGTTGTGGTAACAGTTATTAAAAGAACTAATTTAGTTGTCAAACAAAACCTAGTTATGTAAGAACGAAAATGAAACACTGAAATATCTCCTGAAAGTAATTAATCTGATACTAAATTATTAATTCCTAAATTGCACGTTAAATTCACATAAAAAAAATCACTACAACACAGTACACAATATAATTAAGTAGCACCCAACCGACGCCAAAAATACACGTTTAAATCTCCACCTTCAATATTAAAAGTAAAAAACCACAGACCTAAAATTTAAATCGAAGAACATTACTCACCTCTTTCACAAACGCAACGGCAGCCGCTGCATCGGCTTCATATCGCGGCTGTACGCTGAATACGCTGTTGAGAAGACGGGCAACGTGTCGCTCGTTGTCTACTCCATACACGAGACAGATGTCCCATATTATAGGTATCGTAAACACGAAGTTGTTGTACAAGAATTCGGCCATGAACTCTTTGGTCATCCATTCTGTCTGTAAATATTGATGAGACCATCTCTAAAGAAATCATCTCCGACCAGCGATATCGTTGCAAAATTTATGAGCATACAAAAATCGAAGCGCATCGAAGAATAAATATTCCATTGCCTCGAGGAGTTTAGGAGAACAATTATTAGAAGCAATAATGTTGATGACATTCCTTGGAAATGAAATGATACACTATAAAATCAACCCTAAACTCGCCAAACTGATGCAAAATTATGTATTCTATATATTGCACAATACAGTAATCTGATAATAACATACTATATTTTTACATCACATTTTCATTTCACACAAGATATACTAATACCAAATCCCGCCAAAACTCCCAGGCACGGGACAAAAATATTGCCATTAATTATAATTTACTAAAATTTAAGAGTTTTCAGAATAACTTAGTTTAGGAACATTAAAGAAAAAAAACAATTTATTGTGGTAATAATAATCAGGAATTTTATGACTTTCCTTTGCTTTATTACTCAGATAAAAATATTCTACTTTTTTATTGATGCCCGAAGGTTATGACAACGATAATTATGGAAGGTATTTATTACTAAAGAGTTCATAAATTTTCTAGAGAAAATAATAAAATAATTCCTTAGAGAAAAAAAGAGAGAAATGTACCATGTATCTTTAATGTTAATTACCTTACTTTCTTTATTAGTGATTAGTCTGCTAAATACGACGAGTACAAGCCGCCTTATTTCAGAGTAAATCTTTTGCACATCTCTAGCATCGTGTGGTGGCATGTATGGCGGGTTGGCTTCTTGTAGAAACGATACGAGAACATCCATACATAAAGGATGGTACAATATTGTACTCCAAAACCTGCAATGAATCTTACTTTAGTCGGTATGTTTTTTTAATAAATTACAAACTATTACTTAAATGGCGTAGTTATGTATTTAGGCTAAGGTCACAGAGGAATCTTCAGTGTAGTAAAAATCAAAGTTATTCGTTAACGAAGAAGGTGGTGCATATCCACTACTACTTTGTGATAACATGATTGTCAAACTCAAAATATTATATTCAACTTGGGTTATTAACTCGGTATAATTTAAGCCATCAGCCAATCTATTCGTAAATCTACCAGGGAGCTTTTCCTAAGAAGAACAGGCAAGAAACTCAGCAAGAATGTAAAAATGATGAAATAATGAAAATTCCAATGAATTTTCATCAATATAAATCATATGATCACAATAATCAATTTTCAAATGAAATAGTTTCGCACAGCCTGCACAGACTTGCAGCATCTTGTAGGCCACCCTACTTTGCGTATTCCAATTTATGATCAATTTATTAGTTAAATAATAAGTGTGAGTACATTATCTGCACTAATTTATTGGACTAGTTAGTATCACCTACAACATACCATGACATGAACACCATGTAATTAAAGTAATCCCATAAAGTGGTGGAATACATAACCATTTTAATTTTTTTTTGAATCCTTATAATGGGGAAAACTATTTTATTAATTATATTATATTATATTTAATTAAATTATATTTAATTTTAAAATGAATTTAAAAAACCCTTAAGATTTCAATTTATCATAGTATCAATTTTATCATCAAAGTTATCTCTTGATATATGCAATTAAAAGACTTTTGTAACAAATGCTAATCTTTTAAAATTTATTTATCTTTATTGAATCAGAAAATAGTATATATAAAGAAACAGAAATCAGAATAGCCTTTGAAAATAATCAATATTTCATTAACTTACACAATCTATTTAAGATAGTAAGCAATTAAAACAAATAAAAGTTGACTGGGAAAATTTAAAAAAACTTTTTTATTTATTTCTTTAACCCTGACTTGGGGTTCTTCAGTTCTTCTGCTTCTTGTTCTTCTTCACATAATCTGACTGTCAAAGAGACAACCCATGTTGGCACTCAACTGTGAGAGCACCCTGAATTGCTGGATTGACTACACCAACTATTTTCAAGCCGGACAGTGTGGAAATACTCAGGGGAGTGATAAGAAGCAGTTGTATAAGTGTCTCAGATTGAGTATTGTGGATTCCATGACCATAGGTGCCTTTTCATTCTAGCCAGAGATATCTACAGTTATTTTATAAATTTCTTTTATCTTGTCTTTCGTTAGATGTCTACCTTACTGTAATTATTTTTATATGGGATTAAAGTGATAGTACAGTATGTATTTTTTTTATCTGGCCACTAGACAGGCATAATGGAAAAAGGAGAATGCTGCTCTTTATTTAAAGGCTAAAAAATTATTGAACAGCTTATTGATATGGAAGTTAAATAAATAGTTGCTTATTTATATAGTAAAAATAGTGAAAATGATATCAGCAATGCAAAAAAAGGGACTTTTTTATTTGAATTCTTATTGAACATGATTTTGGACCTGTACATATCCAATTTGTTATAAAAAAAACACTACTTAAATATGAATAAATAGATGTTTTTCTTATTAATAAAGAAATTAGTTTTATTATAAAATATCTTTGTTAATATATTAATTTAAGGCAAAATTTTTGTAGCCCTTTAGTGAGCTTTAAATTTTGTATTAAATTTTTTTCTGGCTTTTATGTCTGTGGGTCTTATCTTATCTTTTAGTTCTTTCCCAATATATTTCATTCTATTGCTCATAGGCATTTTACAAGTTCCTATCTTTACAGTTTTGTATGATAAACATATGTACATACCTAATGAACAAAAATAATGTGTATTCAAATTATTGATGCATCTACTCTTACTAAGATACAAGCCACCTGTGGTTTAATGAGCGGATGTACTGATTACTTGCCAGAAGTCAAAATAATGATCATGGCAATAGACGAAAATGTAAATTCATACTTACTTATGATGTTGCAAACTAAGAAGCCATTTGAGATCAGCCAAATATGCCTCTGCCTTAGTTTTCCATGCCTCCATGGCTCCAAGCACTGTACTGCCTATTGGTGGCCTTTCATACAATGTTAATTGTCTTTTTTGTACCCAGTGGGGATCCTGGAAATATCCAAAAAAAATAACTTAACAATATGGTCTATTGAATTGCATACTAACATTATTATTGATATAGTTAATGCATTCGCAGCACAATTTTCTATAAATTATATGGCCTTTGACATACTTCACAAACGAGCTTTATGTCAACGAACCTGAATGCAGAAGCCGTATTTGACTCTAAGAGGAGAAACATTAATTCCCGATGCATTTTCTATCACTCTATCACTTTCTATTCCATTCCTTACACTCACTAGAAATATATTATACCATCCAGCTCCTTCAATGCTCAGGAATTAGTCTGCTTAGCCAGACATTCAAATCAACTTAACAGAAATGACTAAACAAAATATAGTACTCTATTTGGTCTACCTGACTAAAAAATAGAATAGTCATGTTTTTGGTCATTTGACACTTTTCAGAATACATTTGTTTCATTAAAATGTTTCATTAAAATGTTTTCATGACACCCACTTTTCAGAACAGTCATATCCTAAATAATGAATTACAGAAGCAGCATCTCAAAGAAGTTTTTATTATCTAGTATAAAATACTCACTAAAGCTTTAATTTCTTGAATGACACCAGAATTTTTTATTGACAATGTAAGTTTTTCCAATGGAAAACTTTGCAGGTTCTAAAAAAAGTATTAAAGTTAAAATCAACTGTATAATAAATTTGAATAGATAGTAAATAGAAATATGAATACTTACTGAAAACTCACAATATGTATTCGTCATTTTTTATTTCACTAAACTTCTTGGAATAAATAGTTATTTGTTTGAAAATAGTGAAATAACTTTGTCGGCAATACTAAAATTACAAAATTAGGCAGAGGATCCAATCTTATAGTGATTATAAAACAAAATTCACAAATTATACAGTTTTTAGTATCACAGTATTATAGTACTCAATGCACAGAACACGTTTACTCTTTCTAATCTGTGTTTACTGGCTCTATGCCTTTACACAGTGTTCACTCCACAGACTAATAAAGGATACCACCAAAGAGAAAAGTGTATATTAAGTGCTTTTTAAAAAGTCTATTTAAAAAATAAAGCCATTTACGCTTGTTTATTATCATGCTCTTCGTAATCTTTGACAATATGATTAATTATGGTATTTTATGCTTATTTATTGATTGTATTTATTTTCATACATAGGGTCTTATACAAATGAATAATGCATAATGTATTTTGTTTTAAAACTGTAATATGTTAATGCCAGCTATTCCTAATTAATTACACATACTTCTAGGAGAATTATAGTACGTGGTCAGTTGGGCTGTATATTTTATTTCGTATATTGTGTTCTGGTGTAGTTTTTGTCATGAAATTGGTGTAGTTTTGTCATAAATCGTTAACAAAATGGCGGAACCTACCACTAGTCATCAAAAATACATGGGGCAATGGGATACATTTCACCGATGGCCCGGAGGTATAAATAAAGAAAAATTTACTTAAGACGTATGTGTTTTAGTTTCCTTTGCTTTCTCTTTAATAGGTAGAAATGAGGGTGGCTAGGGCAGTATGTCACATGCTTCACTAGCTATCTTCACATATTGACTCCTCTACTGCTTATCATCATATGGTGTCGAGTCATTTGCTGAGCTTTATATAAAAAAATATTTACAAAAAAATGGCACTTTTGGTGTTTGTTGTATCTGTTGGGAGATTTTTCATTATTTCATTTATATTCATTCATTTGTAGAGTAAGTTCATTTATTAAATATCATAGTATTATTTTATTCTCATTTGCGTATCATTTGATCATATTCATTAACATGACTTTTCATTTTCGTATTATTTCATAATAATCACTAAAATTGCATTCCATTTTCAAAATTTTTTCTCATAAGTCATTAACTAAATGACGAGGTCTACCATTAGTCACCGAAAACTCCTTGGGGCAAAGGAATAAGTTGCATCAGTATTCTGGAGTCATTAATAAAGAATAACTAAGACATGGCTGTATAGGCTTTAGTTTCCTTTGGTTTACAAAAATAAAAAATGACAACAGTTAACAAATGTCATTTTTGAATTGGATGCAATTTCAATATCATTGTGGGTATTGATAATATGAACTATAACCATAGTTTGCATAAATTTTAAGTGATTTATTATAGATATTTACAATGATTAAACGTGGCAGCGAAGCGAAGGTTAAGAAAATACTTGTAAGGAATATCGAACAGAAAGTAAAATGTCCTAAAAATGCAGTTGTTCACGACATGGGATGCACTTCTGCTAAATATTCCGGAGCCTCAGTAATAAATAAACAAAATGACCTCAACCAGCCTTCATTGTGTTCGAGTGAGGCTTTAGCTAATTACTTATCTGATGTAAAACTGTCTTTACCCTCAAAGGCAAATGAAGTCTCTAATGTTGATATGGGTCAACTTGGAGCCAAGGTAAGTTTCCACTTAGTATTTATTACTTTTTTGTACATAATTCTCTAACAGTCAACCAGAGTCTTTAATTACTCTTATTATTAATTTTAATACCTACCTACCTATTAAGATTACTTATATAACAACAGAATTAGGATTTTATATTAAGTACCTATCTGGTGTGTAATGATTTCTAGTCTTTTTTTCAGATGACAAAAAAGTTAAATTTCCATTTTAATGACAGAATGTATAAAAATCTAATAGAATTAAATGGAAATGTTGATGAAGTAAAAGTAAAAAAAAATAAAACATCTACAAACATTAGCATGAAAAGAGATTTAGAACCAAATATAGAAGACTTCTATCAAGACGAAAGTGAAGATGACATAGTGCCAGTGATACCTATACTTAAAACAAAATTTAGGCCCATTAAAAAAGTGGAAAATGGACATTTGCATGACTTAATTGCATCATTTGAAGACTTATGACCCTTACTTTTTATAACAATTGTGGCATTTTTATATAAACATTGTAAAATAAATATATATTATTATGTACACCAATTTTCTCATTATTTAGTGAAAATAGTAGTAAAAATAGTTTTGTACCAAAGAGTAAAGTTTTTTGTAACCTTATAAAAGCTTCCTATTTATTTATTTGCCTTACTAAATAAAATGATGTTACCAATATTTTATTTATAACTAAATGTTAATTTTTATATAAAATTCTAGTGTAGAATATTTTTGGGACACAAATAAACAGAAATGGAGACATGATATTAAGAAATATTCAATAACAATAATGAAGTATTTACTTATGAATATATGGCAACAATCAAATCATTGTAGGATATTTAATGACACATAAAATAGATAAAGAAATAACTAATAAAATCTTACTGTCTCTGAGTTCCCAGTCCATTCTCATCGGCGGCGCTAACGAACGCGCCGCGCCGACTCGCTCGCTCTGCTAGAAAGAGACATCTGTAGCTTCGTCTCTTCTTTCACCTGCTTTCGCCAATAATTTGTTTCATTCAGATTTCAGTCAATTTCCGACATCTGAGCGTTGTGGTTGTGGTTACAGTTTTTGTGAGAATAATTACAAATACACCCTTTAATATCTATTCCTTAAAATTTTTATTACTAAAAGAAAAATATTAAGAATAACGCAATGGCTGAAACGGAAATAATATCTAATAGTGCTAATGAGCAATTTTTTGAAGGTGTAGAAAAGTTAATTGAAATTTGGTTTACGCCGGCTAAAAACGCGGACTTAAGGAAAATTACTCGGTAAGTAAAACTTATTCTGAAATTTTATTTCAATCGGGTCAATTTCAATCTGTAGGTTACCGGCTTTTTCGTTAAAATTTGATATAACCTCGGCCCGAAGACATTACCATAAGCATAAATTATTATCCTGCTACTAGCTTGAATTGAATTTGTTAAATATTAAAACATGATATCAGAATATGAACTGTTCAGAATAGAATGTTCTGGATCAGCTGTTTTTTTAAACTCTTGGGATGTTGGTATTGGCGGCCTGCTGTGGTTGGTTGGTTTGACAACACCACCACGAACGAATAGCCCACGCGGTTTGCGCGTGATTCAAACTTAGATTATAACATAAAGTAGTTTCATGAGGTAGATTAAGTTATTTATTTTTTCCTTTGTTAGGAGGGTAGGTGCTTTGCAAATAAAAATTACATATGTACAAACAATACATATATGTATGAAATATGTGCTCAATAAAATTGATTGAAACAAATATTTCAAAGTGAATATTTTTATGAATATTTATTCAAGCCACTCAACCCAGTCTTATATATGGTATGGTATAGGTATAGGTATTTCATTTTGTTTGAGAACTATTGAGAAAGAACATGGTTACTTGCATGCAAAATGCAAATACTTGACAATTAATTCTGTTAAACTATATCACAATCTTTAAATATGACCTATTAATGTTAAATAATTAAAACTTTTGATCTTGTTACAGCCAACAATGGGAGAGTGTGCTCAAGATAGTTCGCTGCGAAATAATCTCTTTCACACAGAGTGAGCAAGTCGACGCTTATGTTCTAAGGTGAGTTTTATATAAGTATTTATATTCAAATATTTAAACATTTACTTTGGAATGAAGAAGTAATAATGAGATATTATGTATTGTGAGCTTTTATAAATAATTATATGTTATGGTTATGCATAAAAATCCAATTATGTGGTAAATATACCATTGATAGAATCATCAATGGTATATTTACCATTCATTTTTATGATCTCTTAAGAAGTGACTATTATTATAAAAAATAGTTTTTAATAGAATAAAACTAATTTGATTGTCAAAAACATCTAGAGTAAAAAAAAATTATACAGATAAAAAATTTACAGATCCTATTATAAAACAGTTTTTGTACGAGTTGAAAAATCGCAAAAAGTTAATGAAGTTCCTTTGTTATAATTTTAACTTGTCTCTCTAAATAAAAAGTTCCTCGCTCTGTGGCTTAATTCACTTTGAGTTAGGAGACTAAGCCCTGGAGCCTGAGGTTTTGTAAACTGACTGACTTTACTCCTATATTAATAAGTATTGATACTTTTTTTGTGATCTGCTCCTGATCTTTATGCTGCGAATTAAAAAAATCGAAGTTATTTAAGACAACCACAACACAACTAAGTAAGGTACAGTAGGAAAATATTCAGAAAAGATTAGGTGTGGTTAGGATATTTTTATTACTTTGGGACTGAAATCATTAAAAAAACTATCAATACTTCAATATGAAAATTGTGGTCAAAAATGTTTATTGTATTTTTATGCTATTGAGCTCTACTATATTTAGAGTAAGTTTTATTTGAACTATAGCTGAATTGGAATTTCAAATATCTTTCCAGCCTTGAAGTTGAAAATATTTTTAAAAATTCAACTTGTATGATGAGTTGTATACCTATAAAATGTTACCTTTGTTCAGTGCTTAAAAATATATCAAAGGGATTAATAATATGTGAGGCAAAACATTTTGGAATTGTCACCATAATTTTATAATAGAAAATGGAATGTTTAAAACATAAAAATGGTGAAGATATTAGGGTGTTTTCATTTTTACTATGCCCAGTTGTGGGACCTAAATAGTCTGCTAATGGTGATAAATAACTTTTAAACTATTTTTGATATAAATACTTATTGTTAAATTGTTTTTAAGCATCAAATGGGTATCATCGCTAATAGTTTTACATGTAAAGATTTACAATCCTGGCACATTTGAATTTAAAATCTGAAGTTCCCGGTAATATATCGCCGCTCAACAATTCTTACCTTAGAAATTGACACTGACTCCAAGAATTGCATTTTTTGTTGCTATTTTAGTATTATGAAATCGGTTTTTAGTTGTTTTTGTCCTGTGTAAGGAATAAGTCGGATAATTTAGGTCCGACGTAATTTTTCTATTCTCAAAATAACACTTCTTTGTTACTTAGGTTTTAAAACTATAACGCCTTCATCCTTTATCCAGTATCACCCGTTGACCACGACTCATACAACTGTCAAAACGTCTGCAAATCGGAGATATAGAGGTTATCAGCAGATCAGGTTATCGGCTTGTAGTAAACTAAGAATTAAGTATTACAGTTTTATATACCCGCTAAAATAACTCGTTACTAACTAAAAAATTACTCGTCTACGTGGAGTGGTAAATGTTGACCTATCTGATGATTTCACATGGCAAACAGTTATTGTACATTACAATACAAATATTCTTTATTGCACACATATTATTAAAATACAACAACACTACAAGGAAACTTATAAACAATCTCAGGTTGCTAATAAACAATCTCTCGCAGTCTAATCTTGGGTGAGAGTAATTAAACAAATAAAAAATAATTAAAGGTACAATACAATATAAAACGAATTATATAGTTAGGTAAGTGTAAGTATGAGAACTACTACTGATATTTTATGTTAGAATGAACTAATTAGGCTCCCCAGCCTGCCGGGGTGCGTTCATACACGTTAAAAATACTATTAACTTTGATATATGGATGGTATGGACTTGCATCTTTGTACATGTACAGAACGAGCGGGCACAGATAATTGTTTTGTTTATATAAGAATAGATAGATATATCCAAAACGCTTTGTTAGGTTTACTCATATTTCATTATTCGTATGCGATCCTTTTTTTGATTTAATAATAATAATACTTTATTTGCATTAAATAGGTTAACAGTAGTGTTTACAATATTTCGACAGTTATAATGGGAGCTTTGACCTATTTGACTTTATTATAGCCATATCATACTGGCAAAAATTCAGTTGATTAGAATGTCATTAACATTATGAACATTTTAATTAGGTAGGTACACACGAAAAATAAATTAAAAACATTTCAATTAATCAATATCAGTAAGTGTAGTTTATTTTAAAAGCAAAAACGACAACCTTATTTCTAAAAATGGTAAGGTAAATTTCTGCATCAAACACTATATGTCTTTATGATTAAAGAAATGGTCAAAAGATAAAACGTTTATCCAACACCCAATTCCTCAACGAACGACTTAAAATGATTAAGAGGCAGTTCTTTAAATCTACCGGGTATTTAATTGTAAATGGAACTGCATATTGCGTGGAAATTGTCATGGAATCTCCTAGTTGTAGGAACTATTTGTAGTTCAAGTCGATGATTTCTGCTTGTTTCTCTTATATATTATGGTTATGAAAATACTATAATAATCTTCGAAATATATATAATATATATGGTTGTTTGTTTGTGTACATGTTTACGAAAGGAAATTTATTTATTTTGGTTTACGCGGACTTGTGCACAAAATTACTCTTTCATGAATATCAGATAAGATTTTTATGACGCCTACGAAAGAAATAAAAAATTGAGAATACGAATACCTAAGTACATTTGACTAGATTATAGTAGGGGAGTAGAGTATTCTCCTGGGGTAGTCCCATTGACAGCGAGTCAGAATCTGATTATGGGTTCCCAGGGAAATATACAAATTTTAATGTCACATTTCATAATTTTATGTAAAGCTCTTTCTATATTTTCAACCAAAGATAAACAGGCTAGTCGACAATACCGATGGTCAACCAATAGTTGGAACCGGATTTTGTTCCGCATTTATCTTAAGTAAAATATTGCAATGTGTACTGTATTATTTTAAAACCGTCACTAATATCTTCTTGGTCAAAAATGAAAAATGTCAAAATGTCACCAAGAAAAGAAGTTGATCAACCTATGACGCTAATAATATCAGATAGTAAGATAAAGACAAACAACTAAAACAAATTGTGTAATTGGCAAATTCACAATTTATTAGGTTCATATCAGACAGCCAATAAACTGTGCAAAAGAAAAAATAAATGCGAAAAAAAATCTTTCGGATGTTATTTATGTTACTGCTGTTTAAAACAAGGGTATTTTATATATACAAGCAATGTATACATTCATAAAGTAGGTAAAATGCTTCATTGAATTTCGGTGTCCTAAACAAGATGCGATTTTCACACCTGACGAATCCTGTTGCGTATAACGAATCAGGTCGGCGATGCGTGATATATTGCTTACTCTCGTGGGATGACTCTGTTGAGTAACTCCTCGATGCACTGGACATATTGTAGCATAGCCTCTACAATTGTAATCGAGACATTGCGACGCTTACCGCTTTTTTATGGATGTACAATGTATTATAAAATGCTTTTCTGAATTGTCAACCGCTTCTTGCACTAAACCAATAGGAGCCCACGCTCATGTAGTATGTATTACTAAAATGGAGCAGAAATGGAGGAAATAGATAATGGGACTGTTAATTGTCCTGATCTAAATAACAATATTTTGCTAATAGTGTCGACTAGTGTTATCATTTATATATTAGTGGTCCTCCACTCAGTCATACCAACCACAGAGGAAAAATATTCCAAGTCAAAGCTAAAAATAATAATAAAAAAAGCTAGTTTACGATTACAATATAATTTATGTTCTTAAAATCATTACTACGCCATAGTGCAAAAACCTAACATGATTATTGTGTCTCCTTTAGTTTTAATAATCAACATGAAACTCGCCATCACAACCTTATCCAATGTTGATTTATAGTAATTTCAATTTTATGGTTGTTTTCTGGACTAGTTGTTTTCATTATATGCACAAACACACACATATTCGTATGCGTAACCTGGTATCGAGTACCTATATGCCATAGATTTTAAATTTAATCTTCACTGATGGTATTTTTCATAACTATTAGTGTATGGTAATAAATTTTTTAAATTTTGTTCTCGCGACATTTTTATGTGTTAAATATATGAAATAAGAATCTGTTATACGCTTAAGTTATGTTTATATAGCTCTATTTATTTTTTGCAAGTGCTGATGATTCACTTATTTCTAATGAAAACATACAAATGTAAAAAATGTATAAAATATGTTAAATAAGTAAAATTTTTAATTTTTGAAATCTTGACTAGGATCTATATGAAAATATGAATTGTAACGTGGATTAAAGGAATCAAAACATTGACTTAAATAAACAGTACATAATATGCTACAATAAATGTTAATGGTGAAACTTTGCACTGCTATAACGTTCTAACATCCGTAATCTATTTTAAAATTAAAACAAACTGCACCATGTTCAAATCCATTCGTGACATTTTCTTGTACCCAAACAGCTGTTTAAATAAAATTGTAAGTATAAATAGCTTCTAATTTTCAAATTATAACTGGCTATTTGTAGTTAAGTCTTCGCGTTGACAGAGAAGGGCAGTCAGCTGATTAATCATCTCTACGTAATCCATTTCAAGTCTTCTGGCTTCCATTTTTTTTGTCGTGATTACGTATACGCAAGCGAATCACGACGCGATCGCGTCTCGCGCCTGTGACGTCATTGTCCCGGCAGACGGCCAAGCTAAGCGGTGATGATAGTGAAAGCCAGCATCAGCCAACACGGGCGCTATATCTTCAATGCCAATGTCGTTTGTTCACCGTTGACGCCAGATTTTCGAAGAGCATACCAAAATATCTTCAGCTGTCTGTCTTAATTATATAATTTTAGACTTTTAAAATTGTAACCTATAAGATTGCCAAAGTAGGTAGAATATGAGAAAGAAATCTTCACCAAGCGCTGACACATGTTTTCGTTTTTTCTCCAACCGCTTTTAGTGTGTGTTAATCACACCTATTATGGCCTAGGTCCAAGTAAGCATCATTAAGAATTTGTGTTATAGATCTAGATTATGAAACACATATAATATTATTGACGTTTTAAATTATAACCTTATATATATAAATTAATTAATTTTCGTAGTCTCACTAAACCTCTGAAGTCTAATTGTGTTTTATTCGGTTGATGAGGTGGTTTAGAAATAAAAATAACTGGGATTATCCTAAAGAAAAGTTACAATTAAAAAAAATATACAACTGAAAATTGGTGAACATTAAAACTGTCATTTCTTCCATGGCGTTAGTGGTAGGTTGTCGGTGAAACAAAGTTCATCAGGTCAATAAGTATTATAATAACTATACATACATAAATATTCTATAACGATGTCCTAAAGCAAATATTCTCGTTTTTAACTCAAACATCTGCCTCGGCCGTGATTCGAACCCGGGAAAACTAGCCGAGTATCCGCCATTAAGAACATCGCCTCAATCTGTAATCTTAAATATAGGGTACAAAATTTATGTGAAATGCCACATTAGATGTTACTAGGGAAATAGTTAGTTGTATGCTAAACCACCCGCATGTGTCAATTTTCCAAAGTGAGCTATCATACGTATGTTTAGATGCATGGCAAACGCAAGTGTCACGTGTCTACGGTATTAATATGCGTTGGTGTATATTTAGATTCTACATGTCTATTAGATTAGACCCGTTTCCCTCTATGGTGAGGGATATGTAAGCATTCAATGGCTTACTTATGTAAAATAGTCGTGGGCTCTTCGTGGCTCGATGGATGTGCTTAGGTAAACTCTTTAATAAGTTATTTAATCTTTTAATTGAAATGAACCTTTTGAAAGATATGTTTAGCGCCGAGGGGGAAACTAATTAATGTTGTTCAATTAAATTTGTGTACAGTTTGTACTATGTCTAATGATGTGATTAGAATAACGGCCGTTGCTTCTAAAATAGGTTTTAAACTAGGAACTTTATTAGAGTATAAACAATTTACATTAGTTCTACATAATTATGCTAAAATAATTGTGCGTTATCTCCCAAAGTATTTTTGAGCACACAAATTCTGTCTAAAGTAGTATGACGTAATTGCACATTGATTTGATATTGTTTTTTAGATTCATAATAGATTACAAAGCGTTTGGGTATGTAAGATATAGTTTCGTTTCCAAAATATGATATATATATTCTTAATTAAATAAACTTAACGAAACTTTTATAAAATGTTGAAATAAAAATGTAAGCAATTCACATAAAAAGCGTAAACTAACTGTCTACTTACAATAGACGTATCAATTATTACTATGTAATTGCAATTACTAAAGTATTCACGAAGTGTCATGAAGATTTACGTCCCCTTCATCGTAGTCCAATTGAGAAGACGTGATTTTGTTTAATTTTAATGAGTGCGTTTGTCCTTCGTCTCTCATCATCAATATAATGACTGTACAAATGGTCTGCTGCATAAATTATTCCAATTCAGTATAACAAGTGTCAATCATTTGGAAATGATGGATTCATTGCAAACGAAGATGTACTTTGTACTTTATTTATTGATATAGCTGGCTCATGATTATGGGCTAATAAACTCTTCAAAGATTCTTTGATAGAATACTTTACCTGACTAGCCGTACATTACGGACTCAACTAAATTTTAATTGTCTTGAGGTTCACGGGAGTAGGCTTATCACGGTTCTTGTTGAGCCGCGTTATTAACAATCTGTTAGTTTGGAATATGGATATTTTCCCAATATCTTTGAAACATAAATTTAAATTTTAAAGTAAAAAATAAGCACTAATTACTATTTAGTTTTTAACGTAATCTTAGGTATTTGTAAAAAATACTACAGTTCATTGTCATCAATCAATTAAATTAATGCTTTCCAAATCTTTATCAGTTCTGTATCAGTTAACAGGACGTTGACTTACCAATCATTATCTACTTTCTCTTTATTAGTATCGTCAATACAAATCGAATAGTCAAATTGGAATTGTCAATATTATATGGAATATTCGCTTGAGCTTTGGAATATTTGTAGCAATTCATTGTTTTTCCAAACAAATTTGTAAGTGTATAAGTTTATCATATCACGGTTTCTACCGCAGATGCAGTAAATCCTTTGTTACAAGCGAAGTTACTAAACAGCTTGTTATATCACTTAGGTCAAATTTTTAATGAAGTATCTTATCAATTATCTACACAGCATAGCGGATTTATATCCATGGCAACTCCACCGTATAATATTACAAATACTTACATATTTAATTATAACAAGGGTAATAGAGTCCATATTCGTAGTTAGAGCAGTATGCAACATAGTCCTTTCCAACCTTTGTAACGTTTCGATACGATTGAAACATTAGGGGTACTAGCTGCGCGACAAAGAAACGAGTGAAGAAATCTCTTTGTGCATTAAGTTTAAGAGTTAGCGTTATTCCCAAAACTGCACGTGTTTCTCCAATTTCAAGCCTTAGCTTAAAAGTTGGACGCCAATGACTAGATGAAGTAATGTGAGTTTTCTCACCCTGTTAAAGGAAAGTGTTTTTTACTTCTATCCTTTTTATTTACGTTCTTAGAATATAATTCTATAAAATAGCACAATAACAGGTAAAAACATACCATTTATGCTAGAAAGGTCATACTTCGTACTAGCCATGTTTGTCATTTCAATTATTCGCGTGATGGGCACCACGCTAGAAATGAAAACTTAGGTAGTTATAAAAATTGAAACTAAATTTTGTTCTATTTGATAAGCTGTGTCAACATTAATATTTAATGATCCTGTGTGAAAGCGTCAATTAATTTTATCTATTAAACAATCAAATCATTAAATATAAAATTACAATTTGTATTTAGGGCAACGCATTGGGAATTGTTTAAAATTTGCTTCCTATAGATAAGTTTGTTATTATAATAACTTAATGAATATGTTATTTATATTTTCATATATAAAATGTGAGATAAAGCAGAGCTCGAATATAATTGACGTTACTAAAAATCAAAGTATTCCTATACTACCCACCACAAGATGAGAATAATTAAAAGCTTATAGATATCAGAAAATGGATAAAAATAGGAAACAATACCTCGTGAGCAAATATACGGGTCCAACAAACGATGTACACTTAAAGCCTTCAAACACTGTTCACCTTTATGTCCTCATCGAAATTCCGTTCCGAATGGGGGAAATGAAAAAGACTGTAGTACCAGTACCTAACTAACCTAGACACACCCTGCTAGTGGGCTTAAAAAAGTAAACATGTTATTACAGCTATTGCCAACAACGCAACGCTTCCAGAAATCTTCAACAAATTTTCGCTTTAGTAGTGTGACTGCTTTCATTTCAATATAGACGCGTGACGAAGGTGTCTGACCTACTATTAATAATATAGGACGTTAATAACTGCAAATATCTTATTTTATATTACTTTGCTTATAATTCAGTGAGATTTCTCAGTGACTATTGCGTCCTTCCCGCCAAGACGTACGTTGCTGTAATGTGTAATGGTGCAAATTGAAAGTTGATGAGCGATTTATGGTTCCAACTCAGGAGTTTTTTGCAAGATCGAATTAGGAATGAGGTGATTCGACAAATAATTACGTCGATATAGCCAATTAAATTTGTAAAGTGGCAGTTATCCGGCCATGTTATCCGCAAAGCTGATCCAACACAATCGGCAGTAGGCAGACGACTTTCTATAAAATCAACCTATTTTTGGATCAATACTATTGCCTCCAAAAGCTACGGTACTTTGCATCGTACTAAGCGTATAACAATAAGATGTCAGCAAAGTGAAACGTCATAGTCATGATACAAACTTATCATCAGTGACTGCGTATGGTTTGACAAAAACGTTACAAACAATGAAGCCTAATCTTACAAAATATATCTCTTAAATACAATGTTTTTAAAATTCATTATGCAAATATGGTAAATTTAATAGAATACTCGTTCGCCTTCCTTTGTGGAGTGCATCATAGATATATAGTATACTGATATAATCTATTCTCATTTTGACCGCATTGTAAACGCCACAGTTGATAAGTATATAAGCATATTTACAAAATATGACACTAGAACTTTCACACGCGTAGTGAGATATACGATATATTATTTATGAAGGAAAACATGAGTCATTAATTAGTTATGTCATGTTGAATTGCATTCGATCGTGCTGATTTATTAGTCTGTAAAATGTAGTCATTTTGTTAACGAAACGCGATAATAATACATTTACGTTGATATTGAATTTACTAAAATTTGAAAAAGATAATTTTTTTTAATGTATATATACCATGTTTCTTACACTAAAACTTCAAACCTCGAATCATGGAAATAATCTGTGCATTTAACCAAATTAGCATAACTTTAAGAACCAAAAACCGCATAGCAACTTGATGAGCGCATAATATGTAGGTACTACTAAGTATTATAGTCAGAAATTCTCCATTGCTATTTGTGGTACCATCATGTCCCATCGCCTCCCGTCTAAGGGGGCGGGCCTGTGGTGAGAGGATAAGGTCAAGGTAGTAGCATCCGCGCGTGCGCGATGCACTCCACTTGATTGATGTGCATCTACCTAATTGATACCTAAGTCTAAAATCAAACGAGAATGAACCCGATTTCGATATACCTTGCATTTCTTTCGCTTCTGAACTTTGTAACTAGGTGGTACCTGCACAGCCTTATATAACGTACACGCGATGGTTTCACTTTTATTTAAATGTAAATTGTAAGCAGTGCACTTACAAGAAATTCTAGAACTTTCCAACAAAGCTAAGGAAACATCAATTTTATTATTATTTCACTGGATCCCGCTTTAGGAGGTTTCATACTGCTGTAATTATTTTCTTCGCGGCCTACATATGATAAACAAGCGCAAATCCAAGCATGATATCACAATACGGTTCATTGGCCAAGTGACTAATGAAAACATCGTTATTATTATTTCTAATAAAAAAACCCCTCTCAGGTTGTGGTCAAGCGGATTTAGCTCGGCTCAAGGTCGATTTCATTGTAATTTCTTACATAACATGACTCACCAGCTTAATTATTCACCATTCGTCAACAGCAGAGACCTCTGCATCAGTGCATATTATAAACCGATTACTAAACTGCACAAACATATTTCAAAAATACATAAAAGCCTTCTAAAATAACGAGTAGATATTATGGTTGGTATATTTATGGTTTATTTATAGCGTCCACTTTTATGACGTAAGTAAGTTATAGGCACGCGCAAGATTTGGAAGATCGTACTTTTTTCTCACCCAGTTTACCTTGGATGACTCAAAGGTGAACCACGCTGATTTGTAAGGCCATGCGCCTTATAAAGGTACATAATATTGTATTTCTTGCCATACAGTTCTGCTCTGCAATGTAAGCAGCTGGTTTAATAATATCAATTATCTCTATGTATTATTAACACACTCCACGACATGGTAGACGTGTCGTACTATATTTTCCTTAGACGCACACGACACGGCTCCCGTGTTCACCTTAAAATGAAGGGTTTACTAACTTACAAAACATAGGTAGCGCTGTAGGAAATGTTCTTAAATAGATTATAATTTGATGTTTATGAATACACAGGGAGTCACAGTCGGCACTTCAATGTTGCGAAATAGTTGTTGTTTGTTGTTGTTGTTCGAAATGATTGTTTTATTGGAAAAAGTATTTAATTAAATTATTAAAAATATTGCGCTACATTGAAAATATGGGCATTGAATGTCATATTATATATTGTAAAGTTGGTGACCTTTTAGTGACAATAATGTATTAAATTTATTACATCTAGCTTATCAATTTGTGATTCTGGGTTGTTTATTTGAGGCTTGTACATTGGCTTTTATCTGGTATTATTTATTCTTGGAGTTCCAAGAGATACAAAGATTTTTCCAATTATAATTAAGTTAAAATTTTAAGTGCAATAGAAATATAATGACAGTATCAGAAATCATAGCTTCATTTAAATTCGAATGTGATCTATTTCTATTGGAATATTTAACGTCATCTTTATTATTAGTACCAATTTCATCTTATTTAGCTTATTCTATTCATAGCTCTTCTTTATCAAGTGGGTTAATTATTTAAAACAAACCTTTTGTATAATTACTGAGATTGCAATTGAAATGAGATTCTAGTTCATATTCTTGTCCACCATTTTTACGTTTATTCAAGATGCAATGTCATTATCTACTGTTATTTTAAATGTAAAAACTTTTGAAGTTTTTGCAGACATAAGGAAACAATCCCGATAGATTCTGCAAATGTTTCAGAGATAACCACTCTTCTTTAAGTTTGAAAGTGAAACTATTCCTAGCGTTGTTGCGCTCGCGAGTTGCCTAGTTCCAAGCACTTGGGTAGGTCTTGTTCAAGCGTCTAGAAAAGGCTCTCGTCCCGTATCGATCTGCACCTGCGCGCTCTGCAAGCAACAGGCTGTGACGCAGTCCACCAGACACATAAGCGCATGAAGTATACGTTGGGAGCATAATACCGTGTCATGTACGGCGCGGATCCTGAGCACGTCTGGAAGTGATGAGGGGATTCTGGCACTTAATGCCTGCCACTTCTGAGCGGTTATGGCAGTCGTCTTGATTTTTAAAGGCAAACATTTCCTTATTTCTGACAAAGAATGCTTTTTATAAAGCATCCATTGGTTTCTTGAAGTAATGGAAGTTTTGTCCCTAAATACTGGATGAAATTGGATGCGTGTCGTGTTGAAAAATATAATAGTAATCAAATTTAGTTTAATTCGGATTCTAAGTATAAACAATTTAATGCACTATAATATAAATCTTTTGTTGAAGCTACGAATTAAATCTTTCTAAAACTTGTATTTATTTTGAATTTAATATATTTCTTGTTAAGATACCACAGAAAAACTTCAATAAAATCTCATCGCTTTGGGTTTCACGTTTATAGTTTTAGGTTTCACGTTATATTAAAAAAATGTGAGATTAATTTGTTATTAAATGACGGATTAGCATTTTGGTTAATATCAAAGAGCCTTCTGGAACTTTGGTACACACGCCTGCAAATTAAGTTGAACACAAACGGAACCTTAATCCGTAGTAACAAGAGCTATTTTAAAACTGAAAGGCATGTTGCTCTTGATTGTCTTAACATAAATAAGATCTTTGGTTCCCGACATATGAGCTTTAATAGCGCATCGTAACTTAGACGCGCACTGCGTATTTCCTCCTCAGATATCTCATGATGTAACTGCATTGTAGTTAGTTGGCAATTGATCTATGTGATGTTATCAAACAGTCTTCTTTCAGGAACGAGACTTGTCTATTTCTAATATAACTCAAAATTTTACAATTGTATTAACACATACGATTTTGCAAAAAATTTAATCAAATATCGTTTCCAAACTCTATAAACATGATGCAGATGAAAATGTCATACCATTATTTTGTCTATGCTTAAAAGCAAGAACTTTTTTTGTAAATATATTACTTTTTAAAATTGTAAGCAACTTAAAGATTCAGTTGTTACTGCTACTATTTTCAACCAAACACCTTCATTGGTATTATGGCCCTGTCTTTAAGTGTTTATCTCGTTTTGGGACGCCTCTACCTATAAATGGGATGGGCCTCTACTTAGTTATACAGGCAACAGTATTTTGTTAATGAGAATTACAAATTGCGTTTTTTTGGTGCTGGGAGTTAGACTAGTATACATAATCCTATCTACAGTAGTGACCACCGCCCCAAATAACTTTTGTTTTTTACTCAACATATTTATTGCTAAATACTAAAGTTCTAAGGAAACACCTAAGCAGTCCGTCGCACGCTGGCTGGTACAAACAGTTGCGCAGGTTTTATCAACAGCAATGCGCGCTACGCAGTTTCTAATGCGACAATCTTCAGTCAAGATCGAAAATTAGAAGTTTTTTATAGACGTCAAAGTTTTCTGTAGTCAAAGTTAATCTCATACGTGTCAAATATGTACGTTAGTTGATGTTGAGTATCAATCAAACCATCAAAATGAAAAATAACTTTATTTACTACACGTAGTTTTTAGAATATGTGTGTCTCTTCTTTTAAGTTTGAAAAACCTGTATTAAAAAAGAAACTAAACTGAAGTATATAAATTAATTAGGTATAGCAACACAATTGTGGTTTTTGACCTATTTTTAACAGACTTCAAAGGAGTAGTATATTCTATATTCGACTGTAAATATAATGCATTTGTTCGTCGATTTCTCTGTCAAATTGTCGGTCGATTTCAATTTATGGCACCGAAGAGTATATTGGAAATATATCGTCAATAAATAGACTTAAAGAAATATCATAGTTCCTAATAGATTAAGTTATTTATGCTTACAATATACACAGTGTCAGACATACGTAAACGGACCTTGTTATATTGACATAAAGTTATATTTATACTTACGAGACGAGGGAGTTTAATAATATGAACTATATTGATATTGACTGGGTTTTCCTAATTTGGTTTTGCATAATGAATCTTTGGTTTACAATGAAAGTGTATGCATTCAAAGCAGTGGGACGTAAATAGGCTATTGTTGATGATGATTGATTCTTATAAAATAATTTTTTGAACTTGATACTAACCCACCGAACAAAAAATTGATAACCTGCCAAAAAATCCTTATTCTAGATTAAAACAACAATTTTATTTGTCAATTTATTTTCCCTTACAATAATATACTTACCAATACACGCTAATACATTAATTTTACAATTACAACAAGATATAATTCACTCCTGCCCGAGACCAATACGATTAAATCACAAGCACTAAAATAAACCTATAATTACATGTCGATTGTATTCTTGTTTATCAGAATTACATAACTATTGGTCATTAACTAGTATCGCCACATGTTGACGTTGTGTATTGTTTCTAGTGACGGCGATCGTATACCTATCGTTGTGAGCTGGAATTGACGCGTGTCTTAATGAGATGTTTTAGAATCTACACACGCCAAATTGAACTTTATGTTAAAAGCACAAGTAGATATTTGAAGTGATTTTATAAACCATTTTTAATTAATAGCTATCAACTTTATGTCTACTTCTTAAGGAAGATAATTCAAGACCAATTAATTTGTAGTCAATTGACACTCATTGCACTCGTGTTAGAATGTATTTGCTACGTAATGAAATAGCAATGGTTATTGTTATGTAAATATTATAGGTATATAAATAACAAAATTAACTAACGTAGTTTAAATAACGATAAGACATATATAATAGGTTTTTGTTCATGACACTATAGATAATATGAGAATATTTTTAACGTGTTAAATAAATGATTAGTCCAATTCAATATCTTGTAAGTTTCTGTATTTTTAAAGCACAGAAATATATAACATGAAGGTAAGGTTAATAAAGACATAAAAATGAATATTAAAAAAAATCTTTTAAATTAGCTTTTAAAAACCCACCAATTTTTTACATAACACCATTTATATGTTGCTAAGGCTTGATGCGGGATTAATATCATAGAAATTAGAGATTCTAGTCAAAGTTCCCTTTCAAACAACTATAGTCAGTCTGAAAGACTACAGGGCAACTCTTAACTGTAAGAAGATAAATGTTAAACTACGTAAGATGCGAAATAATTAACGTCACACTCTTGTATCCTTGCCAAAATACGTATTTTATGATACGTTATACAGTTACGTGTCAAGAGTATTTTATGATTAATTTAGTGTTCATTTTTATTAGAAATTCAGTGCTTCACTTTGCAACTGTGTAGTTAATACGCAACTAAATAATTGTGAGTGTACAATTATTTAGTTGCGCATCTTAGGAGTAAACAAGGTTATTTTTGTGATTCCCCCAGTGGACATAAAAAAGTATTACCTATAATAAATAACCTTTCTGATTCATTTATAATTGTAACTCTGTCTAAAGTCAATAATATTTCGCTTCTTTATTGAGACAACACCAACAACTTTGTTTAACGTCAATCAATGATCTTCTGATATACAAAAATGAATTGTGACTAAAATTAAAACACGGCTTGATTTAGTTGCATAATTTTTATTATGTGAAATTCAGGGGTGGTTTAAAAATCCTAAAGAAAAACTTAAAAATATACAAGTGATAATTGGTTATTTAGTATTGGAAATCGTCTAACATCATCTGACATGCTAAAAATTCTTCCATCGCTACTTCGGGTTTCTTTTAATATATGGCACTAGTGATACTTTGTTGGTGAAACAAAGTTGACCGGGTTAACTATTTGAATTATAAAAGCGATCAGTAAGTAGCTAGATATATTAACATTGGTAGAAAATGCCTAGAAAAAAAGATATGTTTAAAGGCGGTAAGCTAACCTACTTTTTACAATGTACTCAATCACCTTATAATTAACCTTTATATAGAACTTATAACAATTTGATGCCATGACGTGACTAAACTAACATTTTTGACAAATCAGACTAAATAGGCTACACTACTAGAATAGATATTAAGTGGATAGTGCTGGCACTGTCCTCTTGAATCTGGTTTGATGCAACCTCATAAATAGGTATTCGTTATAGCTTTAATGACAACAAACGTATTACCCCAAATTAAATACAAATGGTGCGAACAATCACAGAGATATCTTTAAACGATATTTAATGACTTTTTGGTTTTGGTGGTCACTGATGTTTATACCTATTTCTTTATGCATGTACATAATCGATCAGTAATTAATAAATTTGAGCCCAATATATAAGGCGCATAATATACTGCCGATAGTAAATATTATATTAATGTATGATAATCAAATAAACAATTTGACAGTAGTTTTCGTTAATCGTGTCACCTACATCACTTAATGGCGGCTAATTAATGCAAAGTTTATAAATACAATAAAGAACAATAATTTGTATACTTATAAATACATTTAGATCCAGAATAATATATATGTCGCTGAGGGAAATCTACGATATCAACTATGTTTTAGGATAAATCAGGCTCGGAGGACCAACATTTAACTGACTGATTTAACTGAAAATGACCAATGTTAGAGTTAGAAAAACTCCAGTTGTTTTGTCACGGATTGAATAATAGTTGTACTTGTGAAGTGGCAGCTAAGTTTTTATTTATTGTTACAGCGAGAGCAGCATGTTCGTGTCGCGCCGCCGATGGATCCTGAAGACTTGCGGTACCACAACCCCGCTGCGGTGCGTGCGCGCAGTTTTACAGCTAGCGCGTGAAGTGGCTGGCCACGAACGCGTGCATAACGTGTTCTATTCACGTCGCGAATTTGCGCGCCCGCACGTTCAGTTGAAGCCCCATGACAATTTTGATTCAGAGGTAAGTCATCCTTGGAACATTCATGATTGTAAATAAGGTCTTATGTAATGGAGCTGAAGAATTTTTGAATCATTAAGTTAAGTAAAACTCAGAGAAGACCTGATCGCACGATATGGTACCTATCGTGTTCTCTGTACTTGTAATTACAATTATTGATACTGTAAGAACTCTTATGTTGGGTTTCAATAATCTCTCTATAGTTAATTTTGCTTACAAAGCGTTAAATTTTAACATTTTTTTAAATAAAAAGATCTAGCAAATGACTCCGTCCCACCTGATAGTAAGCAGAAGCGGAGTCCAAATAAAAAGTTGGCTGGTGCAAGTGAAACAATGCACTGCAATAGTCATCTTGGTGTTGCTGACCTGCATGATGCTTATTCACGCCTTTTTTAAAGGACCCAGGATTGTAGGCAGGAGAGAAAACGTTTAATATGTCAAAATTCAACGACTACTAAGCAAAATTATCCGTAGATAATAATGGTCAATGGTTTGAGAACGAGTCCAAGAATTGATTATTAATCATATAGCATATGTTGATAGAAATTGACCCGTAACTAAAACTGTAAAGCTGCTTTCCCATAAGCTACTAACAGATTGTTTTGCTTACGAGACGTTAAATTTTGACATAATTCAAAATCTTGAATTCACTTAGTTCAAAATCTTGTACGAAAAACTATCCGTTGGTTTCTAATTGAAACGCAGCATTAATAGAAAACATGCAGAAGAGAAACATAATGTTCTTCTTGACCACCTTTAGATAAACAGTAAATATAAAAGTGAAATCTACAGTCGATTAGGAAGCAGCGCACGACACTATATATATATATATGCCAGTTAGTCACTCTGAAAAACTGTCCAACAAACTACAACTGGTGTCTATACGTAGATAACACTTCACCTTTGTGGAGATAACACACTCGTAAAACCCTCAGCAAATTTGTTAATTCTCAAAATTAGGTCAGAATTGTTCTGAACTTCTCGAATGTTGTAGATTTTCGAACTACTGATTATGGTTCTATGTAATCTTAGACCTATGAACCCAGAAGTGCCAGTTTGCATCACCTTCTACGACTGTTAACTTTATCAATGGTAGATTAACAGAGTAACAAACCCTTATCTCTGTGAGGGAACTTCGACACGTTTAGTTATCTGTTGTCACAAAGGTCTCAGGAATGATAATATTAACAAACGATACTCTCCTGACCTGCCGATACGAATGAACATAACGTATATCTTCTCATTCCGGACTTTTGTCACTTTCGTTTTGTATAAATAGACCTGCAGTTTTATCACCTTTACAAAGCGCATCATCTTATTCAAATCTTTTAA
Source organism: Acentria ephemerella (assembly GCA_943193645.1). Taxonomy (NCBI): domain Eukaryota; kingdom Metazoa; phylum Arthropoda; class Insecta; order Lepidoptera; family Crambidae; genus Acentria; species Acentria ephemerella. The sequence continues at coordinate 9,940,929 of OW971891.1, forward strand.
TTTAATTAGAGTTCTTTTGTATAGCGTATAAGATAACAAGGATAAAAAGTGATGAAATGATGTTAAAATAATCACAAACTTTTCTTGATCAGGGAGTGTATTATGAACGATTTCGCTTCAGTTTCTTCAATTTTATTAGTAAAACCTTTAATTTCGTAACTTTGAAAATAATAGAATTAAGCAACTAAAATTCCTTAATGATGTCCAGCCTCTATTAAACAAAATTTTATCACCATGGAAGATACCATTGATGGAATAAAACCATTTCTAAAATTCCATAATTGTAGCAGTCGTAATAGTTGTCGGTAATAGTTGCCTGTTGTTCATATTTTAATTGTCTGCTACCTCATGAGATATTTCTTCCCTAAAATAAGAATTCATAAACGTCTGCTGTCACGATCAATTATTTATTCCATGTAACCTATTTCTCTGCTATACCTAAACAACCAGTTTTAAAAGAGCAAATCTTGCTTCGATTGTTTTTATTTTGTAACTTGGACCACCGTCGATTATTATCGATTGTGCGGGAACGAGAGCTTTTATAATTATATTTTATAATTAATATAAACCAAACTACCCATCACAGCCCATATTTTACATTTATCATTTGTTGTATTCTCATGTAAGTGTCAGTTGTCTTGTCTTTATGATAAAAAAAATCTTTAAAACCGAAATAGCAGTTTAAATATTATTGTTTAGTAAAGTTTATCACTTGCAACTGCTGAGTGCTTTGAGGTTCAACAATTAGCATAAAACAATTGGTATAAGACATTGTCGTTAAGTCTCATGGGTGGTAAAAAACTTTACTGGCCCTTTGTACCCGAGGTCATGCCCCATTTTACGATGATAATTAGTGCCAACACAAAGGCTTTATTACATGAAAAATATATTATTTTTTAGAATTTATCGACCCAAATTAAATTAAAACTCTTTGAAGCTAGGAAAGTGCTGAAGTTTTTGGACAGTGCCCAGATCAAGGAGTTACTTTAACTTATTGGTGGACAGTCACAATAGATCTTTAAGGTCGTAGTAACAAAGCGATTCGAAAGGACTGAAAAACAGAGAAATAGTAGTTTAGCGATTCTGATTCCTTTGGGTTTTTGGATCAGAAAATAATACACGTAATTTATTCAACCACTCGTTGGCGATCATCAATGTCAATAAAGATGTTATTCATAAAAACAAACAGTTCACAGTGAATGCTAAGATAAATTACTTTCAATTGTCGTGTTCCCAGAAATTGGTTTTGTACTGCATGCAAATATGTGTTAAGCTATTTGATAAAACACAAAGTAAACAATAGTTCACAGCAAGCTAAATTTCTACCGTGCCGTAGATTGTGATACAATGGTTGTTTATAAATTGACAAATTTAATCTTAATTTATATTCGTCTAATAATAAACATCAAGTATCGTACCGTTGTTTGTTACTTTGACGTTTTCTGTTCAATATTGTTGGCGACATGTAAATAACCTTTGCAACGTTGTTGGGCTTTATGGCGAGGACCTTAGTCCTCAAGCCCTAGAGGTTCTGTCTTTGGCGCATTTCATATTGAAAAGTATCACTGACGATAATAAAACAGTAATTCAGAACAAAGCCTGTATTATTGTGATGACCGTCTGGTCGAGTGGTCATTACCCTTGTCAACTTAGCCAGAGGTGTTGGTATGTTTATTTAGTATATTTTTGATATTTATTTACATGTAACTATATTTGTCCGTTATCTGCTAACGTTAACCATGACACAAACTCTTAATGATGGTCAATTTGGGCTAGATAATATGCGTGTGTGAGAAATATTATTATTGTTATTATTAATTAGTATATAGGTTTATATGAAAGTTTCAAATAAATAAGCTGTATTTGATTTAAATGTATAACATAAATTAGTACAGACATTGTTTAATTAAATGTCTTAATACGGTCTCCGCACTTTACGGTGCTATGAGCGCAACTTGTTCATATTTGAGTATTGCGTAGCGTGGAATTGTTCTTGGAAAGACGATTGAGTATTGTTCCCAGAACTGCCAGTTGATACTTAACTCTCATCTTGTAAATATTATTGTAACCAATGTCGGGCGGAAACTCTGATGTCCAAGTTTTAAAAACTTGATGGTATTACTTGAAACTAGAGATGTTTAATAATACAGCAACCTTTAAGTTCACATCTTGGGAAAGAACTCATATTATTCATAGCCGAATCTTCGGAATGCGTTCTCATTGTAGACCTACAGATGTTCCACTTACAAAGTCCGTATTGATATCTATTGAAAACTAAATGTAAATGGCTATTTATTTATGACTGTTTGTTTGTCTGCAGGTAGAACTCTTGGACTCTTTCTTCGGCGAGGGGCGCGCCTACATCATGGGTCCGGAGAAAGACTGCTGGTACCTCTACACATTACTGCCGCTGGAAGGTAAGATTATTTTGAGAGATACATAAGATATGAATTGTTAATACCCTTCATAAATTAATCCTTCTTTGTATTCTGCTTAGTGAGATTTTAACTTCAAGAGTTTTTAATATCCAGCCTTGGAAATAGTCAAATTTTTGCAAAAAAGTTGGTAAACTAGCGTAGGTACGCGTATTGGTTTTAACGATAAGCACTACTCAAGTGTTACTTATTAAGAGAATCAAAAACGTTACTTAAACTGAAGAAGGACAAAGTTGTATTGACAAAGCTTTCGGAATGTTCGTTGGGTTCATTATTTTTGCCTTCGAGCAGGAACTACGAAGTTCTTATTAAAAGATCTGAATCAAACATAAAATTCGAAGATTATTCGATACAAAAAAATAATATGATGACAACAGGCACAGTGGACGCCCTGGAGAAAGAGCAACGAGAAGAGGTGTCTTGTGTGTCTTCGTCTGAACCGGATCAGACCATCGAGATCCTTATGTCGGACCTGGACCCAGCCGTCATGGACATCTTCACGCGTGCAGCCTCCGCTGATGCCAAACAGGCTACCAAGGTATGAACAGATCGTCAGTCACAGTAGCTTAATGGTTCCAGTCAAACATAAGATTAAAATTTTAATCTTACACCTGATTCTAAACTACACATTCTAAATCTTAATTTATGTGCAATGCATCTCGTTTTATCAGTATTTTAACAAAAAAAAACAGCTGCCATATCACTTGATGTTAACAAAGGTGTATCCAATTTTCGACCTTAAAAACGTCTATCTTGCTATCCTTATCCCATATCAAACCAAATAATAGAGAACGGGATGTGCTGAATTAAAATTTAATTTTAGTGTGCCCAAAGTTAAAAATTAAATTTGAGAATAAATCATGAAGCCCAGACATATAGTTCCACTATTAACCGAGTTGTCAAAATTGTAGCCAAAACTAATTTGTATAAGCTTCCTGAATCGTATATTTACACGGTGCATCTGGCACACATGGATAGAATTAATATGGTTTCTTGAATGATATTTGAAATAGAGTTATCTTAAATAGTAAGGCAAAGTAATGCTTATGTTTATAAACTAGGGTTGCCAACCGTACTAATATATATACTATTGTATTGTATTTCGGGTTTGTGTACTATATGCTGTTGAAGAAATATATAATATGCAAATATACTATATTTTGAACAAAAAACATATTTAAAATAATTTCATTCTTGCTTTCTGTTACCTCCACTTCGGCATTTAAAGACAGAATATTTTCGGTTATGTTTCTGAAGTGACAAGAAGAAAGAAACAGATGTAGTGTCATCAATTAAAAAAGGATTTTTTTAACTGAAACATCGATTGTAACAGAGGATATAACACTTTTACGTCAGATAAAAAAATGTAAAAAAATGCAAGAATTGTTAAGAAATATAGTTTTTAGATGAATAAAGAAGTTATAATTGTGTCTATGTATAATTTTTGAATTACCCTGAAACTACTAAATTTTTTTACAGTTTAAGTTAAATTGTACTAATTGCACTGTTGAAATGTTGGCAACCCTAATATATACCTAAACCGTCGTCATGAATCTATCTATTGATGAAAATACGCGGCGGGTGACTTTGTTTTATAGTATGTAGTAATATGCACATATAATTGAGTTATTAACCAATAATAGTATTTTTAATTATTACTATTAATGATGACGACTATGTTTTCTCAGGACAAGACAAGAAATATTTTGACATTGACTTACTTATTTCCTGTTACAGGCATCAGGCATTGACAAAATTATTCCCGGAATGGTCATAGACGATTTCCTGTTCGACCCGTGCGGCTACTCTATGAACGGAGTTGCGCGAGATGTAAGTATTCCATGTTTATTTTGTTACATTACTAACAACTTAACGTCATTTATAAATTTGGCGGAAAATTATTGACTTGATTTCTTTTATTACCGCTACCAAAGGGAGATAAGGATACACCATCAGTAAGTCATAATTTAATTATAACACCACAAGGCCTCGTTTGGTAATTGATTTTAAATTTGAACACTTTTCGTACACTTTGTTCCGAGTTACTTGTTTAAATTTTGAAAAGTTTATTAAATAAGTGTTTTATTGCACTTAAAACAGAAAAGGGGGAGAGAAATGTACTGCAGTATTTTTTTCAAGAATTTCTGTTATACCTATTTTCAATAAGTGACGAAAGAATCATGATAAATTGTTGCGTCATTCAGTTAATTATTGTATAACCGATTATTATGTAATAATAATAAATACTTGTGACAAATTAAATCGTTGATATACAAACAATCTATGATTATCCAAAGACCTTTGACTCTAAATACTGTGAATATAACATTATATTTTCCTTTAATTTTAACAATGACATTGATAATGAAGAATTAATTTTCATTTTATTATTATTATTAATATGTTAGGTATTTGATTTAATAATTTGATTCGTATAAAATTTTCCCTTATTGTCTTAAGTTTGTGGATGTAATATTTTGAGTAGTGAATGTTTTGTTTGTTTAATTGGTTTAGGCAAGACATTTGATTCTCATGTGGATTTTTTAATTTGATCTAAGTACGATAAATTTATTGTGTATTAATTTTTTAACTGCTTTGCCGACAGATAATAAATAATCGTGGTGACAGTTATCGTGATGGATTTGATTATTGCATTTTTATAATAATTAATTTTGTCTAATGATTTAATATAACAAAAATGTAGACGAAAAAGTCGAAAAATGTATTTTTTTTTGTTTTTTGTTATATTTTGTTGTTTTTAGTATAGTATTGCTTACCAAAATTTAGTTTTAGACAAACTAAAACGAAAACTTATTGCTGCATTGCAAGTGATATATGAAATTTTTTAAATACAAGTGTATATTCATCCAGGAGTTATTCGCATATGGCAAGTAGGTACCAAGTGATGACATGTTTGACTGCCGAGTACTCAAAAGCATCTTAGTACCATTTACATAACACTATGTTACTATTTACATAAATAAACCTTTTCACTTTCACTTTGGAATTGTTTTAAGTTTATTCAGCCTTGAGATTGCCCAAAGTTCACCTTTACCCTACAAAAGTTACCTAACTTTGGGCAGTCTGCTTCCTTTCTATTTTGCCAAGTTACATGTAGCAACATCATTGATTCGACCTTGACCTTCCAGGGGTGCTACATGACGATCCACATAACCCCGGAGCCCTCGTGCTCGTACGTGTCGTTCGAGTCCAACGTGCCCGTGTCCAGCTACGATGAGGTGATCAAGCGTGTTCTAGAAGCGTTCAGGCCCGCTAAGTTCGTGCTCACCGTATTTGCTACACCGGTTAGTCAATTTTTATAAGTTTCAATAACAATTTTTATTTACATTAATTGTTTAGCTCAAAATAAGCATAATTATAATATTATCTCCATCATAGAGCTACTGTTATGAGCCCATAACAGTAGCTCTATGATGTCAAGTTAATGGAGAAATCTAGATGATACTAATACATACAAATATCCATGACTCATGAACAAATAGTCGATCTCTGATTTGGAAATATGACCTCTTGATCAGTCGGAGTCGCAATTATCATTCTGCGCCATCTAGTGTCGAGTTTAAAAACGGTATTAAGTTGGTGGCGCCACTTTCCTTACAAATCATTGAAGTTTAATTTATAAGGTTTTGTAAATTCCTTAGACACACATAGATTCTTGCACGCATTGTTGCCAGGATAGTGTGGAGACAATAATATGATATAAAATTAGAACTTAATATTTCATAAAAATTTTAACAAAGTTAATCCACTAGTATATAGGAATCCTTTAATTTAATGTTTTTATTTAATGAGTCGTCATGGTCTCTACACTGCAAATACACTATCATTGTCTGCTGAAATTAAGGATTATTTATTAAGTTTAACACGTAATGAATGCAAGTTTTCGTGCTCAATTAGGTCTAGTAAATAGGTGTAAATGTAAGAAATACTATTGGGATGTAGCTGGATCTGCCAGATCATTAGCGAAAAGGGAAAATTTATCGCCGAGGGCCTTTATATATACTGATGTATCTTGCAAGCTTTGTAAGCATGATACAGACTTCGCATTAAGTATTTGATGTTTCAATGTCTCTGCTCAGTATTACTTTTACAAATCAATTGTCTATGCTGCGCTATGACGTAGCCGTTACAAATATTTTACTATTTTAAGATGTTATATAAGTATAAACGGTTGGTATTATCCGTCAGGATTCACCGGGCGCGGAGGTGCCCCGGCAGCTGAAGAAGTTCTCGTCGCTGGGCACGTTCGAGCAGAAGGACGCGCAGTACTGCCGCTTCTCGGGCTACGAGCTGCACTACGCGCTGTACTGCAAGTTCCCGAGCTGAGGCGCGGCCGCCGCCCCCGCCCCCGCGCCCGCCCCCCCCGCGCTGCGCCGCCTGGCGCGTCTACTGGCCTGCTGGCCCGCCTAGGCCGTAGCCGCCTGGCTCGTAGCTCGTAGCTCGTAGCGCAGCCCGCTCGTAGCTCGTAGCTCGTAGCGCAGCGCCGGGCACTAGGCTCCGGGCGCAGCGGGCCCACGCACGGGGCTCAAAGATTACAAATCAAATAAAGATTCTCTAAGTCTTAAGTTTTTGTTTTATTTCGGTGTTTTAGACATTTTTGTCTTTATCTGTAGTAAATTAATAAATCATTGCCAAAATAAGATTATGTGGTCATGCAGAACATAGTACTCGTATTAATTAAGTCGGTAATTCGTAAGCGTATACGCAATACATTCGTTCTTGTCACAGATTTTTTTTCTTATAATTTAAAGCTTTATTATCGCGTTTGCGTTCTATAGTCCAAACGTAACTACCGCGTTCACCGTATTAGAATACAATTATTGATGATTGAAAACGCGGCAATCAATTTTTTTAATTTAAAAATAATTCCGCATTAAAGCTTTCATTTTTTGTTTATATTTTTTAATTAATAGTAGGTAAGTCTTTGAGTATTCTATAACAATTAAACATATATCTTTGGTTTGTTTCTCGATACAAGGATGGACTGTGATAAATTTAATGAGAAAACATATCAAGTTAGCATACATACAAACTTTAAATGAAGGGTCAGGACTTCATAGAACTCATAGAAATAGTGTCTTGATAACCAAAAAATCGTTAAAGTCTAGCCTTCGTTATCTTCTAGATAATGAATGCCAGTTTATAGCAGTATACAATTAATGAAACTAACAATCTATGTAAATTACAAAACTACTCTTGTAACCAAATCGTATTGTCGACGTAATGCTACTCCGCCTTTTATGAGAAACGAGCAATTATACGGAATGGTGACTATATTAGGACATTAAGATACTAGTTTATAGAAATTGTTAGTAATTATTAAATTAATTGTTTAATTTAATTGTTTCAATACATATTTATGCACTAGTACAGCTTAGCATGTACGTGTTTCAATTTAATGTTGTATAGTGTCCACCATGTATATTGTGAATTGATATTCGGGCACAGATTTCACTCTTATTGAAAAAATAAATAGGGATGCTTAAATGAAAATTTGATAATGAACCACTTTTCGACATAAATTTTAAAAAAGGAACAACAAAAATGTTTTATGATTACGTCCAGTGTACACAGAAAACTACAAACGGATTTTTGTAATTCATAGTAGAACTTTATTTTTTTAAATAATGACATTCCTTGCTCATCCACTTTGAACTGCATCGTGTGTACGCTAGCTTGATGGAAAGAAAAAGCGCACTCAATTTTTAGATTATAACAAATTAACCCATAATAGTGGGCGCTATTATAGTGGCGCCATCTAGTAGGAGTGTGAAAAACTAAGTAATATTGTCCTCTGTACTTTAGGAAAATTATTAAAATATAAGGACTTTATAATGTTACTATATAATGGACTTTAAGTTTAGTATTTTAAAAGCGATATTACAAAATTATGTCATCCTGGTGCGTGAAAAACATTTACTTATTAAGTAAGTCATTTTTAGTATGTTAACTAAACGGTGTTTGTAATACATTATATCTAAATAATTAACAATAAAAATTTCAGTGTCATTCGGCGTCTGACTCCGCGCCAAGGCGGAGAACGCGGAGTAAGTGTCATAGAAGAATCAAAATTATTTGATTAAAACCTTCGTACTTTTTAAACAATGTAAGAGTTAAAACAAAGTTTAAATCCTAGTTGTTTAACCTGTACAAAAAGTTTGGTTTGTGTAAATTAAAATTAAAAAAATAAAATACTGTAATAAAGGTAATATAGTAGAGATAATAAGATAATATAATTATTTATATGATGATTTATTAATGAAAAAATAATCTATAGTTTTACGAGTGAAATATATATCTGACATTTAAAAAATATTAGATATTTATAGTCTTAGTCTTTTAAATGCTCACTATTATTTGACTGTGTTATCAGTTTATTATAATAAATTGGTCACCGATGTAGAAAATTCTTGACTTAGTATTTAGATGAAATAAATATTTTTCATGATTTTTCTTTGTAATTTTGGTAGTGTCGGTATTTAAAAAAAAATTAAATATAATTATTCATTTTTCTAGTAGTATAAAAAAATGTTGTATTAAAATTGGGCATTAAATGCTAGTTTTCATATGAATGTATAAGTAATAATGTAGTAAAGAATAAGTGCCCAATAGAAACAATGTTTCAAGAAGACGTTTTTATCGTTTTAATCTTATAACATATAAATTAGAGATAAATAGAATTTGTTACATCGCCATACTGTTACATGAAAACATTTTATGCAAAAAAATAAATAGTACTTTTTTAAAAATATATCAAAATAAAAAATATCTTATTCACTTTCATTCAAATTGAATTCATTTCATTAAATTTTTTTGGAATATTGATCTGAAATAAATTTTCTCTATTCTATCTGACAATATTTGTCGTACAAACTTTTTAGGGTAGTTTTATTAGGACTCTGTGAATTTAAATTTCGTTTCATTGGCAAGCCTCCTGTCGATTTTGGTCACTTGGAACACTCAAATATGCTTGTACTTTAATCCATTTTAATAAGAGTAATTTTTCAACTGATCAGTTATGGTCGATTTGCATCTGTACTTCAGCTCAACGAGGCATAACGATGAGACAGTTTTGTGTACTAGTTTCTGGCGAAGTATAGGCAAAATTATAGAGAAGTATATTTCCCTACTGTTAACATAGTCTAATTCTATCGATGTTATAGTTTTCTCTCAATTCAATAAAACAAAATATTTAAATAATAATAAAATATTTCATTTATTACAACATCTCCTAATATTAATATTCCATTGCACATCAGTAGCACCCTCCACCAAAAATATACTTTGTAAAAAATATAAAAACCATATCAGTCTTCAATTTATTTTGAGAGTTAATTCACAACTTTAAAATAGCCGAATCAATTCTGAATGGAATGTCAATGGTAGAAATAGGCAGAGTATTATAGTATTATGAAAAGTCTTCTCCTCATGAAAAGTTTTGGGCCATACGCCCGTGCGGGATGATAGTGGTTGCTGTGACAACCAGTACACACCTATTGCGCACGGATATTAACATATATTTAAATAAATATTGGATCTTTTTTAGATCAAAGATTTTATTTCTTTAAAAATCAAGAGAACTAGGGTCACCGAAGTAAAGAACGTGTGAGGCGTGGAAAGGTCTCGAGTGACGGCTGTGTTGGTTGGTTGGAGGACCGAAGATCTGGTAAAGGTCGCGGGATGCGCCAGCGCAGGACCGGTCGGGTAGGATCCATCATTGTGGGAATCCTATGTCTAGCAGTGGATGTCTCTCGGCTGATATTATGATGATGATAACTCATATAATTCAAATAGATACTCTGCCTATTTTCATTCATATACACCGACTTTTAATTCAACAGCTTATTTAATTTATGAGTAATAATGCGCTATATTGCGCAATTACAACAAATATATTTATAATAACAAAATATATTATTAACATTATAACAAGGAATGATATCTATATTATTTAGTTAACAGACAATACCATTTCACCTTAAACCTTATACCATAATAAATACAATATAACTACCATTTTAAAATATGTTTCTATAAAGTTCAATACTGTAGAATATATTATGTAGTGATCACTTTAAAGAGCTTTTAACTTTACTACTTACGTAATAAAAGTCAAAAGTCATGACTTAGTTAAACGGTAATTTTAATAAAATGCTTCCCAAATTCCAAATACTTCCCTACCCATATCCACATGTAACCTATTCTTTATATATAAGAATGACATTACAAATGAGTTATATCGTCTGTTGGTAAGCAGTAGGGAGACATACGCGAGGATAGCTAGTGCAGCTTACGTCACACTGCCCTAGCCACAACCACCTTGCCAGTCCAAAAAGTGCGTAATACGCCTTTTTGTAAAAGCCCATGTCACAGTGGGAATACATAATATTATTAAACATTACTATTAAACCATTAAAAAAATAAATCTTCAAAAATATCACAATTTTTAATTAATCAGATCATGTTCTAAATACAATAAAGAGTACCCTGACAGATAGAAAATAAATTTATATCTGTCAGGGTACTCTTTATTGTATTTATATGATTGTTCCCATTGGAAACGTGTTTGTGTTTAAATTTTACTTTTTTTCTTACTTCACATCATAATTAGCTGTCTATTCATCGGCAGTGTGACTTGTAAGTTCTACAAATTACGCAGAAAAGTAAAGTATTCTGAGTAATATGTAGAACTGAACTAGTTCCCATTTTGTTATTAACATTATACTGACTCATACAAGACGCCATGACAGTTTTGGGGTAAATTTAAAGAAGTTTAAAAAAATGAATAATCATTAAAATAGCACCCAACAGACGCCAAAAATAGCTCAACTTAAGCTCAATTTCGATATTTTATAATTTTGCGAGTTGGATTCTTAACTAACTGTTCACAGTGACAATTCGAATATGTTATTCATTTACGACCAGCAGTGACGATTGTTTTCATGGAAAAGACTATGTAATGACCTTGAAGGGCGCAACGTATCCCCCGAATAGTGTTTCGAGATGCTCAGCGACGGCGAGGCATAGGGCGTCTTGTCCAGGGGGAGCTACCACCTGAATGCCCAAAGGTAGACCTTCGCTGCTCAACCCTAGGGGTACCTGAAATAACATTCTCTATTAATTGTTAAATAGTACCCCAAAGAATTCTGAGCTGAGAAATCTATTTAAGTCGCGAAATGGCATAATGGAAATAGTATATACCCAGTTTGAGATGAGCGATACACGTTTATTTTTGTGTAAAGATGATTGAAAAAATCTGTCTATCGTCTTGTTATTAACTGATAAGTTTGAAAGAGCACGGCCTCTGCATCACATGATTTTTGTTTTCATAACTGATTTTGGTAAACGAAGCTTCACTGCCAACCCGGTAGCCAGTCAAACAGCACCCCGTATGAATTAAAGTCACCGTGGCAAATAAAACTTAACGTAACGAAGAAATAAGTTAACAGTAAAGAAATTCAGCTTTCCACGACGCTGCTTTGTTCGGAAATATTTGTGGGGTATTTGGTATGATAAAATATTAATACACTCAAAATTCTTCTCTTAATTAATTGATTAAAGATCTATTCGCCACCCTTTAAGGAGCTTTCGCCTCTGCAACTAATACTTTTGCCTTCACACTGAAACAGCCAATAAATATATCCGAAACATGCGGTGCAAATACAATAGGATTGCATCAACGATCTGCACTGCACTAAAAAAGGTCTAAACCATTAAATCCTACACACTTATAATTTAAAAACATGTTAAAGCTTCAATTTAAAATATTGATGTTACGATTTATAATCCCGGTTAAGTAATAAAAATATTCTGAAAGCGTATGTGCCAATATTAACCGTATTTATATTACGAAAAATAAAAATTTTGAAGGTTTAAAAAAAACTATTTTATTGGAAAATTTTTTGGCTAGTACGAAAACTCACTTCATGTCAATGATCTCGCGCAGTAATTTGATACGTACCTGCGCTGCTGGGAACTTGATAGCATTGAAGATTGCCCAGTAGGCGAAGTTGAACGGTCGCGCCAACAATGAGTAGTGGTACGGGGCCACAGCCGGCGCGCTCGGGAACAGGAGAACGCCGTCAGAGCCCAGCTTGCTCTGAAATAATTACTTTTTAAGTAGTCACTTTAAAAGGAAAGGCAAATAGATCTAACCCATAGAGCCATGAAATATACATTTCCTTCGTTGGAGAGGCTATAGCATACCGGTGTTAAATGTATCTCATGACCTCTATAGAGAACTTAACGACAAACGGTAATTGAAAATTTTGTAGATGACACGAAAGCATGAAATTTACTTATGAATCAAAACGTGACACAGAAAAAAACTGTAAGATAATGATACTGAGCTGTCTCTTTTAGACAATAAATAAATAGAAATAAAACCTGTAAGTCCTCAGACAGTTCCTTGATCAGTTGTTCAGCCCACGCGGCATCCACCGGCGGCAGAACTTGCTCGTCCAGAAGCTTCATAATGGCCGCCAACGTGAACTCTGATATACCGAACACCTGAGTAATAAAAATTTTTATACTCTTGAAAAATAAAACTTTTAAAAATAACGCAATAGGTACCACAATAATACGCTTACACTTTTTTTTTAGAATTATATTTATAAAAGGGAGGGCAAAGGGATATAACCCATTTAACCTCGATTTAAGTAATTGCATTGAAATGAAGGTACACATTTCAATGCATTTTGGGAGTTTGCCGCCAAATTTATGATAATAGTTTCCACGATACGACTGTGCTGAGTAGGATAATAATGATATAATTTTTAACGTCTAGTATGATAGTAAGATATATAACGTTCCTTTCAATGACAACTCTTTATATTGCTGGTGCTCAGAGATACATTATGTATCGCAAAATACCACCAATTCCACAACACAATCACTATCCCTAAAAAATGTTGTATCTTTTGTATTTGTCGAACATATACAAAAGATATCTGCAACAAAATTTTGTCGCAATAACAAAGGAGATTTGTCACAAACAGCCACCTGTAGGTACCAAATGAACAATAACGTTTACACACACAAACAGTATATCTATTTCATTTTTCTTTAACAGGCCGTGTTGCAAATTAACTATGGATACTAGATTACACCTTGTATCTTACACGATTCGTAAACACGAATATTTATGGATATCATTAACCTTTTTGACCAGTTCCACGATTCCATTGGCCTCGCCTTGGTTGTTGGCCAGTAATCGCGGGAAGCTGTCGGCTTCTTTGGTCATGGCGTGACGCCACAACGACGCCATGTGATTGAACCCACGGTGGTAGTATGGCCGGGGCGCTTTGTCCGTTGATGTTATGTTCTCGGTTAGCTTCTTTACCACTCTGTAAACCCATTATTAAGTTAGCTGAAAGATTGGATAGAAATATATCGTAAATCTACTTTTTTGTTCGTTAAATAAAGTCGAAAATTGAATACCTTTCTTTTAAGGATTAGTGATAGAGCGACGTAAAATGTGATTCCGTGCTGCCTGATGGTGCAACCCTAAATGTAATTAAATGTGACACATGTCTTACTTATAATCATATATTGCACACATAAATAAGCAACGTACAAGTGGAAAAAATATATACGGGTGAGCTTATCTATAAGAGAGATCTCTTCCAGCCAACCCTAGTCTTAGTTATACAATACATATTAGCACGTATAGTGATATGATGGAACACCTAGCACTCACTTAATTTAAGAGTAATGGCGTCTAATTTGTGCGCGCGCGTGTTTGTGTGTAAATATTTACAACATTTGATAAAACTAAAAAAACTTCACTATTTTCAGTGTTCTTAAAATTATTGGTGCACTTTTTTAGCTATGCAGCGGACATCGATACAAATATTACAAGTGAGAGCTTAATTACTTTGTGATCCGATCTTTGCACCCAAAAGGTGTTTTGTTATATATTATTATTAAATTTAATTACTTAGTCATAGTTTGCCTCAGTTCCAAGCTGATGGGACTCACGCGCAGGTCTTTCGCTGTCTCCGTGTAGAAGAACTTCACAGTCTGTGAAAATATTTGACATGGCTATTTTCAACTCAACAAATTGAAGTTTTTTAGTATAAAGGTAAATCCCCAGATCTAAGGGCTGTGTTGTGTTTTGATTAAGAGGTTTGATTTTACAGGTTAGGTATACGAAATATGTCAATATATAATGCCTTAAAAACTAAACTATCCGTAGAAACGATATTAACCCAGCACTAGAAATCGACCCAATTTTCTTGAGTCTTAAGTCGAAAACAACTTAGCAGGATAAATTAGATGAATAGCTATTACATGACCAACGTTACTTCTGAAAAGTTAAAGGCATAGCTAGGAAATAATCTACGTTACTTCTGAATAATTAAAAGCACATCTGATAAATTACCGACGTTACTTCTGGTAAATTGAATGCATAACTGAGAAATTACCGATGTTACTACTAACAAATTAAAGGTCACCATACCTTGATGTCAACAGGCTTGTCAAGGTCAAGCCCGGTGCAGACAAGCTTCGTTAGTGGAGCAAGGTCTTGCACGTGTTTGCTTATGAACCCGATCGACGCTATGGTTGGGTGCTCACCAGTACGTAGGGCTGAACCTGCGGAAATTATAATACCACGTATTCTTCTGTTTGGAAAGATACCAAAAAGGACGGCTGTCGTAACACGTGACATGTAGAAAAATAAACGTCTTAAAATATAGGTTTTAGAAAATTTTCATTGCACATCTTTAAATTGTAATGTCTTTCTAATCACCATATTTCTTGATAGTCCTTTGACTTTGACTGAAAGTAATAGTCAGTTGTACTTTCAAAAAGTTTATGAATAGTGGAAGTTATTAATTTTGTTACCTTTCATGCTGCTATGCCCAGCGGTGGGGTTGAGAGCGTACATTCCGCAATAGAACGCAGGCATTCGCGTCGAACCGCCGATATCGGAACCTACGTACAATTGTTAACAATATTTTTTTATTTATTCATAAAAATGGAAAGAAAATAATATGATAAACATTAAAACAAATACTATGGAACATATACATATAATAATTATTGAAGCATTAAAACAGTGTGCCAACGTTATTTAAAACCTCGTTAGTTTGTAATCTTCCTAGCGAGATTATAAACTCGAAATATTGAAATACTTGACACTCCGTAAGATAGGCCCTGATTGGTGGATATTAGCATGTATTTCAGTGATTTTAAATAATTTTCGTATAAGATCTAAAAGTTTCATAGTTGATCGGCACGCTAGTAAAATTTTACCTGTTACTTAATATCGAAAATAGTGAAGTTACAGTAATGTTAGAAGCAGAACATAACGACCAATTATGTCCAGTTTGCAATTGTAGGAATAAATTGTACAGATTCTGAATTCTGTCAGCTTCAGTCACAAGTTGATGATGTACACAATTTATTGGTAATAGATAAATAATAATATATAGGAGAATAATACGTAAGATTTTAAACGGTTTGTTGCTGGCCGCAATATTTTGACAGTTTAATATTAAATAAATTTAAATAATAATGTTCTCAATAAAACTCAATAAGAATAAATGATGGTGGGGATCAATGGGGAAATAGACCTATATCGCCGACAGTATTAGTGTAGACGTACACAGTGATATGGGCGTGGCCCCAGCGGCAGCGAGCGCCGCCTCGCCGCCGCTAGACCCGCCGGTGGTACGGCCCGTGTGGTAAGGGTTGTTGGTCCGTCCTATTAGCATGTTGCGAGTCTCCTGCCTGAGAAAGATCGAGGACAAATGGTAAAGATGGAGAAGTGAACCCAGTTGCGTAACTAAAAGGGGTTTTCCAGCAATTAATTTATGTATTTAGTCTCCTGCCTGAGAGATAGATCGAGGACAAATAGTAAGCGCTGAGAAGTGAGCCAGTAGCTTATCTAATAGGGGTTTGTCTACGAGTAATTAATGTTTTTAGTTTTTGGCCTACGAATACCTCTCAGGACAAATAGTGAGCTTTAAGAATGAACCTGTGGTTTATCTTAGATGATTTTGCCCACTGGTAATTTATTTTTTTATACGTACTTAAAAGTTCGAGATATTTGAAATCAAAATAACTTTACTTTTTTGTCGAAATAGTTGTTGCGAAATTTTGACGAAATAAATATCGTTACAATTACTATCAGCTTAATATATATAGAAACTTTTCTTAAGTCAACTATGCAAGCAAACATAATTAATTACAGAGATATCACAAATGTTTTCCATGCTATTCATTTGGTAGCCACTTCAAAGCAAAGTATTTTCAATGGAGTCTTGTTAGACTAGCATTGCATCACGATCTATCAGTATGAAAACAAAAAGGACAGCTAACATGCCACGTGACATTAAGAAAGGTGTATTAAACTTTCGATCTCCTACATGCCTTATTCTGGTTCCTTTAAAACTTTTTAAATGTAAG
Organism: Acentria ephemerella; assembly: GCA_943193645.1. Classification (NCBI taxonomy): domain Eukaryota; kingdom Metazoa; phylum Arthropoda; class Insecta; order Lepidoptera; family Crambidae; genus Acentria; species Acentria ephemerella. The sequence continues at coordinate 9,957,797 of OW971891.1, forward strand.
TTATTTGGCAGTTCTTGTTCTTGCCATCTTTTTCCTATGCCATAATTAGAGAGTGGGATAAACTAAATTTTAATTTCATTGAAGAGTTTGCCATCAAAATAAGTCCCATTGCCAATTATTTTTTGGTGACCTTTTACCTTTTTTTTGAGGTAATTAACCTCGAGTCATTGATGCGATCGTATTATTAATTATTTGATATCTTTTAAGATTTAGATTATGAGGTCTTTTATTTTTCTTTTATCTTTTATTCCAAATAAGTTACATAGTAAAACAAAATAGTATGGTTTATGGTGCAAAAAAAAGGCTCGTGAGCTAAATGTCTGGCTTAAGGAATAGTATTCTACCATTAAACTTACCATTTATTAATTTCTGGTACATTAGTAACAGCTACAGGTATGGCACCGGCTTCTTTCACTAGACGCACGCACTCAGCGTCGTAGTGCACGCGCATGTGTGCCCTCGACCTTATACCCAATGGATGGAGCATGCCTGATACAGCATGACTCTCTTTAGCTGTGAATGGCACGCCTGTGGAAAGGTCTCATGTCAAGCAACTATTTTGGAGATTCTTTTTCCATTAAGTTGCATCAACTAAATGTTTTCGCAGTTATGCTCAGTGAAGTGATAGCCAGATCACAATGCAATACATCAATCCTTAACTCTACAGTATAGCAGTGTATTTGAAAGTAATTTGTAATTCGTAAACAATCACAACAATCACAATCGTAAACATTTTGCGCCGCTTCTTCTCTGCAGCTACTAATTCGTCGAAGCGGTAGTAGAGTTGATTGGGAATATGCATACTAGTGTTATTTTTAATTTTAAAATAAGTATTATTTTAAAATTAAAACTAACAATTTATTTAGTACATATTTAAATACTATAACTGGGACAATTAGTAAATGCCCGGTTGATACCCATAAAATTATGACTATTGCCTTTATAATTATATTTATTTGTTTTCTCATTCATATTCCCTGTTGTGACAATTTAAAAGAGCTTAGTAAATAAGTCTAAATAAAGTTATTTTTGACTTTGACTTTGACTTTGATCAGGACCAAAGATATAATAAAATTGAGATTTCAAATTTTCATTGATTCATAAGTTCATTTCATTTTTTTTATAAACACATTAAAAAATTATCCTCATGTGAAGCCTCCAATTATGCAATACAGATTTATAAATACTCTTTACACTCATTCATTCGCTGTGAATTAATAATAGAGTGAACCATTCATTGAGGGGATACTTCCAAGAGGCTACCATCACGGTCATCGGCAGTGCACTAAAGTCTCTTCAAAAAGGTTACAAATTTTAAAATGACAGGAGCCCCGGTTCGATTTGAAATTTTAACAAGTTTCATTTTTCTTGCCTGATAATTATTATTTCTTATTTATGAAAAAGAAGAACCTCTGGGTGTTATTCTGCTTTACCTAGGAATGGCTTCTTTATAAAGTAGTCCTCGGATAGGCCCCCTTCAATAAGTTTGTCCACCTCTCTAGCATCTTGTATTGCAGCTTCATACCTATGATCTACAACAGCGTTCAGAATGGGGTTTACCTAAAAATAACAATAAAATGTGTTTAAAATGCTATAACTAATATGTATTTCGAACTGTAATAACCAGCATTATGAATTTATAAGTTTTGGATATAGTGAATTCTGTAATGGGCAAATTATATATTATAATTATAATTATAAGTGTTAAAGTGAAACCAAGAAATTTGTTGGTTGTGTAATAGGCATAAAATTTTACAAAGTGGTGACATAGTTAAGGTAATAATATATATTATTGTCATTGTGGAAGAAAATCGATTTTTGATGGACTAAAATACTAAACAATTTTTTTATTATAAATTAATGATTTTTTAAAAATTAATATATAATACATGAATTCAACAAAAACATGCCTTTTTATGTTCTTACAAATGTCAAAGTTATCCTGATTATATTATTAGTTCCGAAGACTAATTAGTTTGAAAATCATCAAATACTTTTTCCGTTTTAAAAAATGTGTGAGAAGCTGATAATGAAAAACAATCTGACTTACCAACTTTATTCTTTCAATGCAGGCTGTAACCAATGCTTCTGACGTTAGTTCTTTCCTTCTTATTTTATCTGCTAGGACAACAGCACTCTCCGCAAGCATAAAATGCCTCTTTTCCAAGTCAGGTACAGCCTGTCTCTTTCCCTCAAATATAAATCCGAAGACAACATCAATCAGCATGTCCAGGCATGTTCGTAACACAAGGAAGGCATATTTTAAAATGTTAGTTGCCATCCCACAAAGTATTTTAGATGTCTTATTATTCTGTAATAAGTAATTATTGTTGAATAATAATATCATTTATTTTCTTATTCATAAATAATTTTAGAGATCATTAACAAATGATACATTTAAGACACATCAGTTCATGGCCCAGTGGTTGAAGTGCTGAACTTCTGCTATTGGTTTTTTATAATAATAATAATAAACTTTATGGCACACAAAGAATATACAGAAGGAAATAAATATATACAATATTGCTTAAGCAATAAACCTATTTGTATTGTATATATTTATACAATACAAATAGGTTTATAAAGCAATAAACCTATACCTATACCTATTGTTTGTAAAAACAATCTCTTCTAGGCAACTATAAAATAGTTATTAAAAAAAAAGAATCAAAACTAGGGTGCACTATTATTACAAAATGAAGTAGTTTATACATACTACTCCATAAACAAAACAAGGAAACAGAACACTCTTATGGTGGCAGGAAGGAAATTAAATAACTTGACACTTGGGTTTCAAAGGATTGCAACTTGCAAGTACTACTGATTATCTCAGGGAGAGCATTATACAATCGGACAACATAAACAGAAATGGAATAGGAGTGGGAATCAGTAGTCTGAGATGGCATGTCTGGAGGATGATAAAAGTTAGAGAGTAATGTATGGCTCTCAGTCTAGGAAGGGGAAGAAAAAAATGGATGAGGATGGAGAAGTAGGTAACAACAAAACAATACAGGAGAAAGAGAGAATGTATAAGTCCCTGTGCCAACAACTAGGGAATTAATTTGTTTAAGAGCAATAGGAAGGAACATTTTCATTTTTGCTCAAATTTTCACCAAATAAATATAAATTTAATTCATGAATTCTGCAGATGCTCCAACTGGATTATGAGTTTTTAAACTGTAACCATTACCACACTACCCTCATTTGTAAAATTATAAACCCTACTTTCATTTACAAAAAAGGTGACTTTGTAGACTTGTTCTCTATTTAGTTTGTGCTTTATTCAAATTCAAACATTAAAAGATGAGCAGAAACACCACAATGTAATCAGTTAAGTATACATTTATTAGACTCAACACATTTTCTATTGTTTTTACAACCAGTAGGCTGGGAGGATAACAGTAAGATAGTTGATAGTTGAATTATTAAATTTTATTTTTATAGACTGCACATTCACAATGACGTTCACATACTCAGTATAAAGTATTATTTGAATTAATATCAAATTATAAAATTAGTAGTTTAATTTTTTAGAAAAATCTTACCTCAGACCTGGGGTTAGATGTACACATTCTGACACTAAGCTAAAAACATTAAAACAAATTATATGACTTTTCGTAAAAGGAAATAAATTATGTAAATTGTAAATGAACAATAATTTCAAAGGTTACTTCTATGATTAAAGAAACCGGTTACCAAAGTCTTAATTTTTATCAAAGCAAATCTTCATTCTAAAATGATAAAAAAGGGACTTACCTATGGAAGATGAACGAAAAAAATAAACTGTAAAGCGCAAATAATAGCTGTGAAACTTTATTTAAATTTCTACCTCAAACAAAATAATCATATTTAAGATATTCAGTCAATAGTAATCTGTGGTCAGTCAGTGACAATGACTGTCAATGTTTCTGCTCTGATGTAAAGGCAAATGAATTAAGCCTATACTGCATTATAAAGTATGTATGGGATATGCATTACATACGCTCTCGTTTAACAAACGAGCGTGAATGAGCAACATTATGCATTTGTCATTTTTATTCAACGCGAAATTTTAAAATCTTACACTGAAAAAAACTGCCAGGTCTTTAATTAACTTACTTAATACTAAATCAATGGTCTGACTCCAGATTTGAATCTCGGTAGGAGCAGATTTTTTAATGATCTGTAAATGTGAACGTCGTTTCTTTGAAGGTTGTTTTGTTTTTGTATTTATTTGTTTATTTATTACAATCTTTCTGATATTTTCATACATATTGCCGTCTATATATAGATATTGTTCGAATTAATTTGGTCCCAAATGAAAAATATATAAAAAAGTAGATAGTAATGTGCATTTGAATTTAATATTGTAAAAAAATATTACATTATAAAACACCATATATGACTTACTGGGCTTAATTCCTTTTACATTGTCGTTTGCTTTCATTGTATATATTTAAATTTATAAAGTATACATGATTCGTCCTTGAATGACATTGGTATTATTTATTATTTGGCATTTCGGTAGGTAATCTGTGCTTCTAGTTAGAGTTTTGGTACAATTGACCTTCCGAACTTAGATAATTTCAAGATAATTATTGTAAAATTGATCTTTAAGAGATCACTCGTGGCTAAACATTTTAATTAATAACTCTTTCATTTAGGGAAAATGCCCAGCATTATAACAGTGAACACGACCCCATATGACGGTCAAAAGCCGGGTACAAGTGGTTTGCGTAAAAAAGTTAAAGTTTTTCTTCAGGAAAACTATACGGAAAACTTTGTTCAAAGTATATTGGATGCTAATAAAGAAGCAATCGTGAACTCAACTCTTGTCGTTGGTGGTGATGGTAGATATCTGGTGAAAGAAGTTGTTGATAAAATAATTAAAATATCAGCTGCTAATGGGGTGAGTAACAGTATAGAAATAGATAAGCAAGTCGTGCAACTTCACAAGAAGTTACATTTTATAAAAGTTTCATTTTTTTATGGTTTCAGGTTGCTAAACTTCTTGTTGGTCAAAATGGAATACTTTCTACACCAGCAGTTTCCCACATTATCAGAAAATATAAAGCTCTGGGTGAGTACTTCAGATTGGCATCATTTAAATTTACAACTGCATTATTGAAAAAAAAATGAAATGAATTAAGTAAATTGTTTAAAAAACAAATGATAGAAATATTATGGCTGAATTTTTAAATTTCATTTTGTATGTAATCTGTTACATACCCTAAGACAGGTATAACAGATATTTTATTGTTTGCGACATGCCAGGATCTGGTGAAATTTGGAGCAAAAAAAACAAATTTTAAATAATAAAATTACAAATTGAATTCTATTTACTATTTTGCGTGAAACCTAATTTGTTCATTTAGTAACAGAAAGAAAATAAAAGCTTATGATTATATGGTCAATGCATGTAGAATATTTCTTTTAGCATATTGTACACTTTATTAGTGTAAAAAATTTTTTTTTTCAGGTGGTATAGTCCTAACTGCTTCACACAATCCTGGTGGTTTAAACAATGACTTTGGCATCAAGTTCAACTGCAGTAATGGTGGACCTGCACCTGATGGCACAACAAATGAGATTTACCAACTGACAATGGCCATCAAACAGTATAAGATCTCATCAGAAATCAACTGCCAGATTGATCAGATTGGGGTGCAGAATTTTGATGTAAGTTTTAACAAGAATCATGAACTGTCTATTTTCACTGCCAAGTGCTGTCCTCTCTGGAAAGAAGAAAGAATGAAACACTAAATGGCCATTTAGTCATGTGGTCAGTATCCTTGTCTACTTAGCCAGAGGGGCCTGGGTTCCAATCCCGGTAGAATATTAGTAATATTTACATACATAATTATCAGTATATAATTATTATTTCTCCATTATCTATTAACTCTAACACAAGCTTAATTTGAGCTATGTAATAGAAATGGCTGTGAAATCTTATAAATACTATATATTTTTCTTTATTGGAGAACAACCTTATAAGTTGTTTTAGATATATGGTTATAATTAGTTATATATGTCTTTAATAAGAATTGCGTTTTAAAATTAAGAATAACAAAACATATCCAAGGTTGAACATAAAAATAGATAAAATAAAATAAAGTTGTTGCAATGTGCATCTACCACCTATATATGTCCTACTGCTGGGTTAAGGTTACATGGGCAAACACATGATGACTTTGGGCCACAATACCATAATACTGGCCCAATGGACATTGTGGGTGAAAGTGGTTACCGTTTCAACCGGAACCAACAGCTTAGTAAGGCTATGGCAACATTCCTTCCAAAGGACAGATGAGTTCAAAATTTATTTATTTAATAATTTTTATTGCTATCATGTTGTTTATATAGGTATTTATACTAATTAATAGTATCAAACATGAACTCTATATGGGTGCTGCAATATATTTAGGTAACAAATTTATATCTTGTCATAATTCAAGCATGAGTAAACAGACTGAGACCTATTTTTACTTAACTGACCAAACATTTATACATTTTTATTTTATAAATATAAGATTGTATCTTTTTTATAGGTTGAAGGCCGTCCGTTTACAGTGGAAATTATAGACTCTGTCAAGGACTATTTGAGCTACATGAAGGAGATCTTTGACTTCCCTAAAATTAAGACTCTCATTCAAGGCTCTGAGCAGAGAAAACCTTTTAATGTGTTAATAGATTCTATGAATGGAGGTAAGTTGATAAAATGTAAAGGTTTTACACAAGTGGAGAATTATACTAGGTGATTGATTAAATAATGTTTGAAAATTAATTCCATTAGGAATAATGAATATAAAAAGCGTTGGTAGCTTAGTGCGTAAGGTCATTGTCTTCCATGAGGGAGTAGCGGTTTGAACCCTGTTACGTATCAATGTGGTTTCAAATTTTGAAAGTTTTCATTCACAGTATTTGTTGAATAAAGAACGTTTATTCGATGAATACACACACCTGTGAAGTAATTCTTAGGTTGTTTACCACCACCACTAAGCCAACCTGCTTGTCTAAGACCTAACCGCCATAATGTAGGGTAGGCTTGAGATCTTTGGTGGGGATGTATGTATATGAGTTGTATAAAATATATTATTCATAAATTAATAAATTATATATTGTCTCTTATTTAATTAAAAATAAGTTAATACATATATTTTTATGTTTATAAATCTAATTTCACTTTTAATTAGTTGCCCTTACAGATTCAAAGCTTTTCAACTTTACTTAACCAACATATTACCTTACATTTTATTAATATAACAGTGACCGGCCCATACGTAAAAAGTATATTTGTGGACGAGCTTGGGGCTTCAGAGAAAAACATTCGCCGCGTGGTTCCCTTGGAAGACTTTGGAGGGGCACATCCTGACCCCAACTTGACATATGCTGCCGACCTAGTAGAAGCTGTCAAGAATGGAGATTATGAATTTGGTGCCGCTTTTGATGGTGACGGTAAGTCATATTTAAAATCAAAAACTTGAACACAATAATTGTTTTTTTTTGTCTCAGTGATTCTTAACTATAAGATAATTATAAGTTAATCATTTATTCAAACTTAATTGTTATAGTTAATAATTTAATATTAATTATTCAGGAAATAACTTTCAGGTATTGAATTAATGCTATCAAGATATTTATTATCAAGTTCACACACTCACTCACATTTGTTTACCAAAAATAGAGATCAGTGACACTTTGATGATATTCCAGGTGACCGCAACATGATAATTGGTCGCAACGCGTTCTTCGTAACCCCCTCGGACTCGCTAGCCGTGTTGGCCAACAACCTGCAGTACATACCGTACTTCCAGCGTTCCGGCGTCCGCGGGTACGCGCGCAGTATGCCCACCGCGGCCGCGGTCGATAGGGTCGCCGCTAGTCGCGGGAAGGAGATCTTTGAGGTACCTACTGGTAAGTAGCGAATTACATGACTGAAACAACAATTACTTGGATAGCTTACGTTTAATTTGTTTAATAGTCAATCAAAATTTTAATTTAATTTATACTTTAAAGTAATTAAATTCATTTAAAATACCAATGTAATTTTTAAATATTATTTTGAACCAATTATATTAATATTTAATATAGCTCTCGAACAGAGTAGCACCGCGGTGCATAAAAACTACAGCCACGTTACGTTATGTTACCAATGTTCCTATAATCGTGTTATCTTTCAACGAACAACAAATACAGCGACAAAAAATTTGTCATCATGCCTGTTGAGAATAAAACTCTCAGCTTCAGCGTCAGCTTCGGGAGCGTATAAAACTGATAGAAAAACAAAATTTATAATTCAAAAACAAAGATAAAATATAAATACAGAATATTACAAAAACTAGTTAGTCCGCAACAATGCCTATTAGCTGTTATGCGTGTCTGTAAGAGCTCGTACGGGATCCGTCATTAACTGCACTTGAGATGTTTTTTTAAGTAAATGTCCTAATAAATAAATTTGAGAAAAATACTGCTGTGACATTTTATAATTTAACATTCTAGTTAATGATGATGCTGATTGCATTAATTGCCATCAGTTAAATTGGCATGTCGTATATATATGTCTGAAAAGGAAAGGCTACACAACATACTTGTGAACTAATTCAACCTATTTATGGCAAATAAACAATGATTTATACGAAAAAAAAGAAAATTGATATAGAATCTTACACGGAAATCTTGTGTAATATCGGGAATTCCCGTTAATCTTTTTTGGTTCGTAACATAGTTGATAAATTTTTTTAGGGTATTTACGTTCGGTTCGCGATCTCCTGACGTCATCCTTGACTTTAAATTGCACTTAATATTATTTCTTCAGGCTGGAAATATTTCGGCAACTTGATGGATGCTGGTCGCCTTTCCCTCTGCGGTGAAGAGAGCTTCGGCACTGGTTCAGATCACGTGCGGGAGAAGGATGGGCTGTGGGCTGCCTTAGCCTGGCTCTCAGTACTGGCTGCCACGGGCCAGTCTGTCGAAGAAATACTGAAGGCACACTGGGTCCAATTCGGGAGAAACTACTTTACTAGGTATGTCAGTTATTATTAGTTCTTAGCTTAATCCTTTGCGTAAAATACAGACAACATATATATTTTTTCACTAAAGTGGTACTTGTTACGCTAGCTAGTATGGGGAGCCTGTGGACAGTATTTTCGGTCTTGCACAGTGCCACTTCAGGCCCGCAATTCTTAAACCAGTGTTGGCGGTCGTAGTTCTCATGCGTATCTCATCTTTTTTGATTCGATTACACAGAGAAACTCCGAGCATAGTCCTTTCTATGACCTTTAAATGTGTGTGTGTGTGTGTGTGGGGGGGGGGGGGGGTTATTTAAAGGTCATAGAAAGGAATGACCTTTTAATGTTCTTTTAAATGACCTTAAGCTAAAGTTTTTCTAAAATAACACAATAAATAGACAATTCAAGACGCTCAATCTTTCATAAGAAAAAGGCATAATGGGAGCGAGCCACCAAGGTCCTTACGATGCATTAATTAATGAAATTTAATTGACTTGGTTAACTTGTTTTTTGTTTTTAATTTGCTCTTTACACTTTATAGTTCGCTATATTTATCTAATATCTCACACATCTTAGTTATATAACATTTAATATTGAATTGTTTTTTTTCCTATCTATAATTTAAATAATAAAAAGCCCTCGGGCTGTAGCAGAATATCAGTGCTTTGTTCACTGATGTGAACAAAATTAGTGACTGAGTTGCGACCCTTTTGCACTTCTGCAGCGCACACAAAGGTCTTTGATACCTTTATTATAAAATGATTGTCTTTTAACCCATGTACTGTCTGGATGGATTGTGTGTGATGTAGAAATGAAAATAAAGACTTTATCTATCTAGTATAAGAGTGTACTTTCTATGAATAAGACTGAATTATCGTCACATACAATTTCTCTCAATTGGATAAATCAAACTCAGAGTCAAAATATTTAATTCAACTTTGGTACACATCTATACACTTATTGTAGGTCAATCTAAGCCACCTGTTCGTAAATCTTCCGGGGGTCTTGTCCTGAGAAGAAATACAAGGAACTCGGCAAGAATTTGTCCCTTCCTATACACGTTATTGAGAATTGCCTGAAATATTCAGCAATCATTCAACAGTCAATAATACATAATTGTATAACTATAAATAATCCTGCATAATTTAGTATATTATAATATCAAACATGCCTGCTGGTCATTTGAAAATATATTTAATTACTTTCTAGGTACGACTACGAAGAATGTGCAAGCGATTCCTGCAACGAGATGATGCAAGTTCTGGAGAAGAAGATGACTGAACCTGGTTTCGTGGGGTCCGCGCACAAAGCCGGCGACAAGACCTACGTAGTGAAGTTGGCTGATAACTTCAGCTACATGGACCCCATTGACCGGAGCGTCTCTATGAAGCAGGTAACGTTATACAGAGATAAAAAGCACAAAAAATATACAGTACACGGGTTTTTATAATGAAGAAATATGCGCATAAAGTTTTCATTTTGATGTTCTTCAAAAGACAACTAACAAACAACTAACTTTGACATCTTTCAAAAGCGAGCTTGACCTTTTTAAATATATGTGATTGTTACGATCTTTGGAGAAATAGGCTTGCTGATGGAAAGTCGATTTTATAGAAAAATAACATCCATATTTAACTAACAACTTTAAGATTCTGAATTACACACCATATGCCTTCAGAAATAGATACAAAGTAATTTCAAAAGATAATATTAAAATAAATATAAGTAAGAGTGTGGAATCTAGCCAGGTGGTCTAAGAAAAAGCCGTACCAACGAACCAAGCAGAAAATTTCTGCTCTAACTGGTGAATTCAATCCAGTACTTCCAGGTCTGAGGTGGTTTCAATCTTTAGATTATTGAATCAATCATTTTAGGCTAGAGACTAGAGGCGGTTGAATTATACTGATAAAAAATTTTTTGTCAAAAAATTTGAAAAAAAATACATATTAAATGTCAAATTAGATGATGATTTGGACCATAAAAAGATGTTTCTTTTGTAGGGTCTCCGTATAATTTTCGAAGACGGTTCCCGCATTGTGATGCGCCTGAGTGGCACCGGAAGCTCGGGTGCTACCGTCAGGTGATAATTTGATTTACTTTTTAAACATTAAAATAAAATATTCAGATAAATTCAGAAATATATTCAGATTTGAAAAATACCTATAATCAAAAAAACCTAAAAAATACCTATTCTCCCAAGTGCTGGGTAGCTTAGTGATTACAGTAGTGGTGTGGATATGAAGGATTGCGGATTCTAATCCTATGCAAAATTAGGTGAGAGTAATCAAATAAATAAAAACAGATTGTGTGCAAGAATACGGAGAGATAGGAAGGTACATACAATAAAATATGAATAATGTAAATATTTTTTTCCAGGTTGTATATAGACTCTTACGAAGCGACCAATGTGTTAGGCGACGCGCAGGTAATGCTTAAGCCTCTTATAGACGTAGCACTGGAAATATCGCAGCTGCAGAAATACACCGGCCGTGATGCCCCTACCGTAATTACGTAAACTTGTTTGATGTTTCAAAAATATTCGTACACGATCGAACTAGTATGAACTGATGCTGGTATTCAAATAACTATGTACATATGTTTCAATAAACTAACAGACTAGTTCACATGTGAAATATGTCAATATGCAACCGTGATAGTCTGGTCATCGAAACATCACACTGACCATAGACTAGGATATTGGAAAATTAGTTATATATTGCTAGTCTATGGTTAGTATCATGTTTCTTTGGCCAGTCTATATTATTGAAACCCACATGAGTGAAATAGAGCTATAAAGAAGCAGCGAAGCCATAAGCCTAGATACTGAGGTCTTAAATTCATATTCTTACCCAGAGTCTAAAAGTGTAATAGGCTGTAAAATAATCCAATATGGCGAACTTTAAACTGTTTTAGTCAGTCGATTTTTCGTTTTTTGTCATGTAGTAAACCAATCCACTTTTAGAAGTACCTTTGCTTCTGTGCTTCATATAGCTTCACGTCGCTGGTGCGCTGGACTGTTCGATCATGTATGATGTTAAAAGGCGACTCCATAAATACAATCGGTTATCTAACGGTGCTACCTCCCGAGAAATCTTCAGCTATGTATAGAAATATCAAGCAAGGCTCAATATTGCGTATTCCGCTCCAATTGAATATAGCACAGCGGTTATCTGAAGAAACTACAATTTAAGAACTGGTAATTTAAGTAAGTCAAATGAAATTAGTATCTAAGAATAGATTAGCACCGTGTAAATTCAAAAGAATCTATCCTCTGCCATGTTCATAATGAAAAATTGTTTAACTCTAAGACCTATATGTAACATTATCATACACAATAAATAATTTGAAATTAAACGACAAACTTCTAAAGTAATTTTAGTTTGTAAATTCGTTAATTAATAAAGTGTTAAAAATTTGCTTAGCCAGTTACTAATTGGGTATCTATGCAATGTTTTTGAATAATTTCTATGCTTCTAGCTCGATCAAGTAAGGAGAAATACGTCATATACTTCCAAAAATGTACCTTTTTTTATAAATGGAAATATCGTACACAATCGTATAAATTATGTTTTTATTTTAGACAAACATTTGTCAAATATACAAATATACAAAGAACTGTATACTTAAATTAATCGTATAGAATTTGTGCGGGGTTGATAGAACTCCTTTTAAACCAATTCGTATTTAATAAGGCGCTTCTTAAGGTTGTTCTCCCCTGAAATTGGCGCCGTTGTAAGTGTCAAAAGGGCCACTTACACATTACTATCTAATATGAATGTTTAAAGGCATATGTAATAATAATTATACATAAATATCAAACTCATAAATAATATGAACTTCGAGTTTTATGTAAATATTTTTCACTGACAAATAATATTACAATTTAGTGAGCATTTTTGGCGGGAGAACCATCAAGAAAAAATAAATTAAGAAATATTTGTAATGGCCAATATGATGGCCCACGGACGAAAATTAAATTTAAGTTCGTGCTACTCTTTAATTAATAACTGAAAATGTCGGAGCAACATTATAGAAACGTCAAATGAACACATCATTTGACGTTTCTAAAATGGCGACTTAAAAATATTTTAAAATGGATTTTATAACTGGAAACTGCTTATTTATGTATCAGTTTTATATTGTAATCTCAAGTGAAATATTAATTATTTGTTTCCCAAAGAATGAATAAATAAAATTTGCCAAAGTTAAAATGCGCATCTTAAAACATGCCGCTTGAAATAAGGCCAAAGCGTGTGAATATTTAAATGTCAATTAACTTGACGTTCCTAAAAAACATTCTATCCCTTTTACATTAAATTGGATGGAAAGAGACGAAAATATTTAAATATAGTTTAAGAATGCCATGCCAGCAGAATCGCCATCATAATTTTACAATAAAGATAATCATGCAATTAATTGTCTCACTAATTGTAAATATAGGATTGAGTGCTTTGTCTCACGTGGAAAGACGCATATAACTCAAGTACACAGTTTGTACGCACCGACGCACGCGCATTATGACAAATCATTGGAAAAAAGAGACAAAACTTAAAATGATTAATATATATTTTTTATTGAAACAGAATGTATTTAACTATGTTAATTGGGTTAAAAATATTAAAAAATTCGTACGAGGTACTTTCTTTTAAATAGGGATGACAGGGTTGGCAGATTGTAATAATTATTTATTATCATAACAAAATACAGATAAAAGACTATGAACAAAAGACATAAAACAATTTCAAAATAATTTAATTGATTAAAAAACCAATGTCGTTGGAAAACCAATAAAATATAGCTGTTGAACAGAGATTCTCCGCGATGCATACAAAATATCACCAGCGTTACGTCATACTGCATTACCCATTTCTTAGGAGCATATTTGGTGAGACAAAAAATATTATTTAATACATAATTAAATTCTATAACTGGGACAATTTGTAAATACCCGTTTTATAACCACTTAGAGTTATCACTATTACCTTTAATTACATTTTCTGATACATATTCACTGTTATGACGATTTAAAAGAACTTAGTAAATCAGTCTATTTAAATAAAGACATTTTGACTTTGACTTTGACTTTGACTTCAAGCTACTCAAATCGATATACTGTATGCTATCGAAACAATTATGTTTCCAATATTTCTATTATCACGCTGTCTTAATAACACGCCTGACAAAAAAAAATGTAATCAGGCCTATTGGCAAGAATTAAATTTGTATTTATTAAAAAATAAATATGATTACTTTTTAGACATTTTTTTTTCTCAGTAAGACAGATATTCAGTTTTATTTCATGATTCTGGCTCATCCTCAGAATTTAAATAATCACCTAAATTGTTTATTGTAATCATTGTTATTGTTATGTTATTGTTTTTAAAGATTTATTTTATAGAAATACTTATAAAACTGTAGAAAAAATTAGATATTTTATTTTCAAATTTTAAGTACAGACGTCAGAATATCAAGTGTCTCAGTTGCACTACGTAAACAGCATCCATCAAGAACGGAATAAGATACCGTGTAGTGTACCGTGAACAACATATAATTTGCAACATGTAACATCAGAGTAGCAATATAAGTTTTATCGATTATATTAGTAATAAGTAACGCGTGCTAAGAAACAATGTACTTTTAGTAATTGTTTAAAATTTACACTATTATTGCTTTCTAAATAGTTATACGGAGGACCTGATTCTGAATTAAGTTCAGTGCTGATTAACACTTTAGTACTATGTCATACTAATTAAAAAGTATACAATAACAGTTATGAACTGAAAAGGAGAACGCAAAAGTTGTTGCGCCACTGCACTAAAGTGGTAATGTTCCGTCGACCTCTCGTTCTTGTAAAATAAATGTAAAAGGGATAGTTGATAAAATTGTTACAAATATTGACCGTCGTAAATTTAGATTTTAGGAAGCACATCCTAAGCAAGCCCTATACACCTAAGTCTGTTTTTACACGGTAGATTGGTTCCAGAAGAAGCCGTGTAAAAAAAGACATTGATCTTATACAAAAATGGGTGATTTGTTCCTAATCTCTAAAACCTATTAAAATTGGAGAAAAACAAGAATTTTTAAGAACAAGAATTCATGTTTATTTTATTAAATCAAATATATAATGCTTATTTTCACAAGCATAGTAATTAATGATAAAAAAGATATGCACTCTAATCTTAAAAGTAATATAAATTAAATGTATGGCAAGTTCAGGAACTAAAAAACTATGTTGTGAACGAAAAGAATAGGTTATTCAATTTTTAAGGTAAAAAATAAAATAAAATAGAATAAGTGATAATCATAAATACAACATAAATTTAATTGCTGTCGTCATCAGTTACATATTCAATTTTCAAACCGTGTTATATCAAAATCGTGTACAAAAAGACCGTGTAAAAACAGACTTAGGTGTAATTATTTATTTACAAAAGCACAATTGCCTAAGGCATTCTCTATCAGTTAACCAGTAAATAGCATATAATAATAAATAACAAAAAACTGCTAATAATAATCTGTACTTCAATAGGTCCCTTCAGAGATGGTTGGCCTGTCTTGTGTCGTATGTAGAATTTTGAGAACACTTCGATGTGTAAAATCCGTAATGTTAAAAGGATTTTCTTCTATATTTTATTGTTATGTTAAAAGCTTTGTTTGTTACATTTTTTTTATTAAATATACAAATGGTTTAAATACTCTCTTTAGTTTTATTACCGTTCCTTTCCTGTGCAAATGTGCCGCAAATAATAACCACGCAGACGAGTATAGTCGGCTAAGAAAAAGAGGGTCACCGTAAAACGTAGCACGCAAACGAAGTAACCTGTTTTGAAGTTTGTAACATTTTTTAAAGTTATTTATGTGAAAAACTGAAATGGCGTTCTTTCGCTATCTTATTTACTTATCGGAGTAAGCCTTCAGGTGAGTGTTGTTGCAGCAAGAAAATACAAACTAAGATCAACGAAGAATTAGTGTGTAATGTGCCGTAAATGTGACCCTAATTAGAATTTTGTGCGCGCTGTAGTTATAAACTAACGTTATATAAAATTTCTGCATTTAATGATTTAGAGATATTTAGTTTCCTGCTGGAGTAACATTATGAAGAACCTTAGAAACCTATGATATAATATATATGCACACGTAAAATAAAAGCATATTTGAGCCGTACTATATATTTCCTAAATTTAAGTAAGTACCTATTTATGTATATATTTATTACTTGTATGTAATAACTTTTATCATGTCTGTATTCGTTATACGTCTCCAACTCCTCTTAAGTACTTTTTCTTTAATCCTGTCCATCCTAAGGTTACCTGGAAGAGATCGCTTTTAGCGATAAGGTCGACTTTTGTACAAAATTAGTTAAAAGTTTTTTTGTGTATTTCTTCTTCTTGAATTGGCTGATCTACAATAAAGATATATTCTATTCTATTCAAAAATCTAGCTATTAATTAGCAAAAAAATATTTGAATATTTTCTTGAAATATAGGGTAGTTTTCCATAGTTAGTTTCGGGGATGTTATATACCATAGTTAGGTTCTTCAGATTTGGAGGACCGCGCTTCAATTTCCAATGGGGGCAGAAATTTTCTGCTGGGTTTGTTTGGTGGTAGGGTTTTTATAAATCGGCCTGATTATCTACAACCAATGTACATAAGTCTGCCGCCATAACAATAATGATAGCGCATTTGTTGTGTTAAATGACTTGGCATTAGGTGTTATAAAGGAGTTAAAAAACAGATCTTAATAATGTTTATTTTACGTTGTTCTTGAAATATTTAGTTTGATTTATCACCTCTATATTCCTATATTCATAATAATTACAGATCCTAGCTACCTTTAGCTGTGTCTGATGTCAAATATTTCCGTATGCGATGGACGTTTTTAGATTTTGGTTTGTATAAAATAAGCAGATGTAGTGTCAGTAAGTATGTACAAGTCATTTCTCTTGTTTTAGCGTCGATGGAGCTGGTATAAAACGAAAAAAACGTTTAAAATAATGATAATTGTATCGCACATATAACAGATGATCGTAGTAATTACTTGCTGTAATTTAATCATTATTTTGTAGTTGTCAGACAACTGAAATATTTTTTTATTATTATGTATTCCCTTATTAAAGGATCATCATTATCAACGTGATAACGATGACGACATGACGACGTGACGTTTATAACGTGACTTTTAGTATTTAGTGCAACTTCATATCTTTTGCATTTTGTGTTGATTGCGTGTCTTTAGCGCTACAATTAAGAAGCGAGACTGTATACCATTGCATAAATAAGTATATTTACTCGTTTCTCGTACCACCTTCCATGTTTGTGGTCTGTTGGGTCCAAAGGTCAGCGTAAAGTGTTTTCGTCCGTTCATGCGTTGCGAAAATTTGCAAGAAACCAGTTTAATGTGTCATTGAACAAGATGTTATGTTTGTTACGAAATCAAAGCTATGTAGAGTAAGTTCAGTTTGTGACGGTGCACAGAACAGATAGCGCGCGCGCATAGTTTTTACACTGATTGAGCCGGCATTTTTATTTCTTTGGTGAATTACTTATAACGAATAGGGAATTATAGTGACTTGCTAACTGAAGAAGGTTTTAAAGTGAATGGTGATTAATTATGTTTGTAAAGGCTTCTATTAAAACTCGAGGGCGTACGAGCCTCTTACGCTGTCGTATTTTCGGGAGTTATAAGCGAACTTATCGGTCGGTGTTTCAAAATAATAGCAAATAATACCTTGTAAAACAGCAATGGATATAGGTCGTGCTTTTAGCCATTTTGGCCTTAAATTGATGAGCGTTATCTGCTTCTAGTCTTCATTATTATTACGTATTATCTTCATCGTATTCTCTTTTACATAAAAATTAATATCTGTTCGTTAGTCTCACTTTAACTCACAAACGTCTTGACCGACTTAAATAAATTCTTTTTATTTTGTTCCCGTTAATAGTAAAGTGGTTTAAGACCATAAATTAGAGGGAACATTCTAAAGAACAGCTTGAAAATCATCCGAATGACGTTCAGTTATTCAAAACTGTCTTTGCTTCTACTAGTACAGATAACTTTCAATAGAGGGCGTTAGTGGCAGGTTGTAGGTGATACAACATTCACCAGTTCAAATAGTAATTAAATAAGTTCATGACCTATTTTATTATACAATAACATTATTGATGAACCTACTTTAAGATTTGGACATAGTCAAATTTTGAGAGCACGATTGGACTTATAAACGATAATGATTTGGAGCTTAATGACACTATAATATGTAGTTTTATGTTACTGCAGTGATTAAGTACGCCAGACCTTAACGAGAAAGTATTGTGCCGGAAGCAGAAGGAACTCCAATACTAAGTAAGCCGTCAAGCGGCGCTTTCTCTGGGCTTTTATATGCGTGATCAGAGCTTAAGGAGCAAAGATTTGTCACTCTGTCCTTTGTAGTATTTACAAGTTCCTAGGTATACTAATAATAATTTATCTATAAGTAGTAATTGGTATCGCTATTTTACGACAGCAGTCTAGTCGAGTAGTAAGTTTGGACCCCAAGTGTAAATTTCTATCGAATTGAACTATCTCGACTAGCTAATAGTTTTTAGTCAGAATACTAGAAAACTTGTGGCTTTGCTATTAGAAAAAAATAGTGGTTTATCCAGGGGTGAACTGGTCACAAGCGGCAAACTATAGATTAGAATATAATTGGGTATGTATATATTCTGTCGAAACCGTATCGCTACTTTACACGACACAAATTACACTGGAAGCTTTAGCAAAACTTAAGCAGACCACTTTCTTGGTCGACCTATGAAACTGACAAAATACGAAAATTCGTTAGCGTGTTTCTTTTGTCGGAGTCACTCAAATGTTAGATCAATCTGTCAACAGGAAAGATGTAAAATATTAATAACTAGGTACTAAAAACCCGAATATAAGAACAGGCCAAGTTAAAATAATAAAAATAAAACCTGTTCTGTAGGTATAGATTCGTCATTCATTTTATACTATGGGTGTTCTTACTTATGCATCGTAATAATTAATCTGTAGTGGTTTATATTAAAAAAAGAACACATATTTTTAATGCACTGACACAGGACACATATTTTTTCTGCACTTATTTATTCAAATTTGCAATATTTAGTTTTTTCTCTGCAGCTACTAATTTATCGAAGCGGTAGTTGGGTTAATTGGGAATATGCATACTAGTGTTATTTATTTAGTACATATTTAAATTCTATAACTGAGACAATTTGTAAATGCCCGGTTGATACCCACTTAAAGTTATCACTATTGCCTTTAATTACATTTATTTGTTTTTCTCATACATATTCCCTGTTGTGACGATTTAAAAGAACTTAGTAAAAGGGGTTTATTTAAATAAAGTTATTTTGACTTTGACTTTGACTTTGACTTTGACTTTGAAATGACATGTAATCACGTGAAACTTTTCCATATTATACAATAATTACGATTATGACCTATTATAGCAGAAAATATCCAGCCTTATAAATAATTTATGAACTATATTGTTGTTTTCGTAGAGCAATTGTATATTAAGTAGGTAGGTATGTCTACTCATATAATGATGTCATGTATGTAAGCGATATTCAGTCTTTTACATCATAAATAGCTTTTGCCCGTGACTTTTTAACTGTAAATTATGTCAAATGACATAATTTACAGTTCCCACTGAACAGTTTGATGTAACCAACGATGAGACGAGTATGATTTTGTTTTTTGTGTAAAAAAGATTTTGTAGTGTACCGAAATTAATTTTTATTCCATAGAGTTTACTCCGGAGGTATTACCATTGTCACCAAGTAAGGATCAAGATTATGATTTTATTTAATTTGAACTTATGAAACCGTCGCTTAGAATTAGGAATAATTTTGTTAAGCGGAATCTTTACCCGTTTTTATCGAAACCATTGATATTTGTAATACATGTTATATTAGTCACTTAAGTCAGACTTTCCAACCAGCATACCATCCCTAAATGGTGTTATCAATATCTTACGATATCTGTATCAGTTATAAAGATTTATGAATTAATAGCAAATAGTTCTAAGGGCAACGATCCAAATACCCCGGATCCTACATCCCACCGTTCTGCATCCCTTTGTTTTCCTCTGTTCGTGTGATCTTTCTTCCACTCAAACAGACCCTCACTTCTCCAGGTGAACACGCCTGCCCCAGATTACAAAATAACAGATTTTAACATGTTAGCTAAAATAACCTTAACAAATTCTTACTAAAGTCGCCACAGCCAGACTACTTAAAAACCTTTGAACAAAGGAAATAATCTAAAGAAATTTCACAATACTTGCCTAATAAAATATTCGACGTATATCGATATATATTTCCACGCAGAAAATAGCGTTAAGAATAAAATATTCTACATCGTTTAAGCAACTCAATCAAGAGAATTACGATAAGAAAAGATGCGCAGTTTCTTTTTGGCTATTGTGAACTTTTTTCGGTTGATATTTGAGACTGTAAGCCAGTTCTTGTTCTCATTGTACTGGGACTGCAAGAGGAAGCCAATTCCAGATCTGGAGAGGAAACATGCTTTCCTCGCAGAGAGTGCTGTAGTATTAGCAGAGAAAATCAAGAGAAAGCAGCTGAAATCTGAAGAACTGGTGCAGGCTGTCATAGAGAGAATTGAACAGGTGAGGAAATAGACAAAGATTAAAGTTTTTAAGTTAAAACAAATAAGTAGTGACAAATACCTATTTATCAATTTATCCTACATTTATGATGCATCTAAAATAAAACTGACTTTAAAAATGTCAATAACCTAGTTCAATTAAATTTTCACCAGGTGAATCCCCTTATCAATGCAGTTGTTGACAACAGATTTGACGAAGCCCTAGCCGAAGCGAGAGAGGTGGACAAACTAATTGAAAATTCCAGCACTGACTACATTCATAGCAAACCATTCTTAGGTTAGAAGATATAATTAATAAAACACCTAAATACTTTGATTCTATCCATGTTTTTGAATCACCCAAAGGGAGATGGAGAGTGGAAATGTGGACTAATGGCCGTTGGGGGGGAAAGGTCTTTGACTAGTGGCTGCGTACCGGGGGAAACGACGTTGGTAGGCCGCCTATAAGGTGGACCAACGATCTGATAAAGGTCGTGGGAAGCCGTTGGATGCTTGCAGCGCAGGTCTGATCGTTTTGAATTTCCTCGAGGAGACCTATTTCCAGCAGTGGGCGCCACTCGCCTGCTATTATGATGCTTTAAAATAAATATAGAAATTGAAATAAGATATGAAACTTTCATTGTATATGTATATTGTAGTGGTTCATGTTGCTTTAATGATCTTTGTAGGTGTCCCGTTTACTACGAAAGAAAGTCAATGCGTCGCAGGATTGTCGTTGACATGGGGCCTCTGGTCGAGGCGGAATATAAAAGCAGAGGTAGATTGCGAGGCTGTGACCAGATTGAGGGCAGCTGGAGCTATACCCATCGCAGTTACAAATTTACCAGAGCTACTTATATGGTATGGGCTGAAAAATAATATATCATTGTTGTTTTATTCTGATTACAATAAGACGACAAGTCAGTAGTATGAAAAAAAGGCGGCGATTCTCAGTATGTAGTTTCTGAGTTTCAGTATGTTCTCTACTCAAGCACTTGTATACTTCGCTTAGCAATGTGACTCAGAGTTATTGATAAAGTTACGAGGACAGATGTTATTTTAATACTGAACCTTTTAAATTTAGGTCTGAAGCTCAGAATCCCGTATACGGCAATACAAACAATCCACATCACACTGGAAGAACTGCTGGTGGCTCCAGCGGTGCTGAGGCTGCCCTGATGGCTAGTTACTCCACAGTTATTGGGCTCAGTAAGATCGTCTATTATTTAATTTTTAACTTTGATTTTGTAAGCTCATCTATTATGGTATGATGTTCTAGGTATTTTGATTCTATTACCGATAGAATAGAATATATCTTTATTGTACATTAACCAATTAAAAAGAGAAATACAGAGATAGCTCGCTACAATATCTTTAGACTTCGCAGTTTGGTCTAAAGGACGTAATTCAAATATTGCAGACTGGGTCATTATTCAACATCTAAAAATGCCAATCAAACGTCTGAATAATAAATGTTGGTTTGCAGGTTCAGACTGTGCTGGCTCGACGAGAATTCCCTCTTTCTACTGCGGCATGTTCGGCTACCATCCAACTGCAGACTGTGTTAATTTGAAAGGTAAGTTATATTATATCCAGCGAGTGTTCTACCTTACCACAATCATTTGTATTTTCTTTAGAAATGCAGGTGACTTTGTTTTTTCTGTGTTATTCAGGTCTATTCGCAAGGAATGGCGAAGAAGAAACCTCGATGTTCTGTTTCGGCTTCATAACAAAGCATATGGAAGATCAAGTACCGCTCATGAAAGTAATAGCTGGAGAAAAGGCTTACAAACTAGACCTAGACCGGAAAGTTGATATGAGGGTAAGTATCAAAATGTTTTTCTTTGGTTTCATGTCTTGGTGAACTTTTATTATTCGATATTTTAAATTGCAGATATCTTCGTATGTATTCTAGTCTGCCTATTACGAAACTTCAATGATAAAAGCTTACTTTTAACAGACTATATATTACGTGTTAGTAAAGAAGTTCAGGTTATTGCACGACCAAGGAATTAATTTAAAGCTGATATATTGCTGCTGGGTTTCAAAAATCAATCTACGGATGGTTTTGATTACGAGACGTGCATATTTGTCATGTATAATATGAAAATATAATGCCTCGAACGCAAATCCCATTTGTAATAAGCTATTGTAAGTAAAAGTGCTGTAAAGGTTATCTCAATTCCATTAAGCTGCATCGGCCTGCCGGCTGGTAAGACACGAGTAAACACTTTTGTATGGCATAGAACTGGGTGCTAGGCAGATTGAAAGAAAACTGGAAAAATCAGAAATTGGGCAGTTAATACAGGATTAAAACTTCATTTAAAAAGGATCATAAAAGGCCGATATTTATTAATATAAAAAACTTAACCGCCGCTGTTGACACCATCTACCTTGAAACCTAAAGACCGGGTTTCAATACCGAGTGGCAGCCGAAATTTTCTGCTTGTTTATTGTGGCTTTTTCTACCTGGATAGGTACCTCCTTCTCACTTAGGTTTGTCGCTATAACAAAAATGTAAAAAGCTTTGCTGTGTTCCAGCAGTTGGAGGAAAGTTGCCATTTCGTCTATGGTTGACCAATCAGGGTGCACGCATACGTCTTCGACCCTATCGAACTTACGTTACTTACTTAGTGATTAAGAGATACCCGATAAAGATAAAAATATATATTTTAATACTGTTCCAGAATATCAAAGTCTATTATACGAAATCAATCAAAGACTTCTGTGTTAGTCCAGTTAGGTCTGACTTAAAGGACGCAATGCAACGGTAAGACTTGACCCAAAGGTTTAATCTCAAGCTGATTAAGTATGACTTTAGTTTTTTTGCTTACTTCTTACAAAATTTTTTTTCCCTTTCTCAGGGTAATCTTGAAGTTTGAAACAATACTCCCAGCAGAGAATAAGCCAGAGCCTTACTATCATAAATGCTTCAGTCATATAACTAATGTGTGGAAGTACTGGTTCAGCAAGGAACCCGAGGATTACTTCACATTGTACACCAATGGTAAAGGGAAACCCAACATGTTTTGCGAAATTGTGAAAAAGGTAATTAAGAAACAATATTTGTAATATTCGTCGAATAGTTCGTAGTAGTAGAGTAAAAATAAAAAATAAGAGTGAAACAATCCCCATATCACTGTATCACGTTACCTATACTTTTATTAATACCAGTGCCAAATTTCCAGGTCCCTTTCTGCCGTTCTACTGTATTTATATAACAAACATCAGTCTAAACTAACGAATTCAAAATGGTAGTAAGATTAGTAGACCAGTGAATTTTCATTTTCAGTTCTTCTGCTTGAGCAAACACTGTTTCTTTTTGATTATGCGACTGGCCGATGTTGCGTATCTTCCGGCCGTAAATAGCGAATGGGCGGAGGAACTCACCACGGATTTGAAGAACGATCTATTTGTAAGTGTATTTAGTTATTAAAATCAAATAGCATCTGAATGTGTTCTTAAACTCATTCATCACTTTCGTAAAGAATGTAGAATCAAAACCGAATGAAGAATATCTTTTTATTTTTTAAAATTGTAATGCCTTATACAATTTGTGCATATGACTGGTAAATGTGCCACTGTCTCTTGTATTGCACTCTATATGCTTATGCTTTTACGAGTATATTATATTAATAATATCTATTAATACTTTTCTTGTTTGTAACAGACCTTAGCAATCTTACTAGCTTTTCCATCGACTCAATGTAAAACTAGGAGTAAGAAATGGATTAAGAATGCTTCGTAGTAATGACTCTTCTTTCAACACACAAAAAGATTAAAATAGCTTCGGATTTCATTAGTTTTCGATGATTTAGGTATTTTCGAGTTAACTGTAAATAGTTAATGAATAAGAATTCTATTTAACGATTTTTTTCTGGTTTGCAGACAAAGCTAGGGGATAATGGAGTGCTGCTTCTACCCAGCGGCCCTATCCCAAGTCCATACAACAAATTTACGTATTTAGCCATTTACAATCACGGGTACTTCACCATCGCCAATGTTCTTAAATGCCCAGCTGTGCAGGTTAGTTACAATTTTTTTGGTATCTAAACATAACCCAAAGGTATTATTCATTTGTAAAACGAACTAACACAAGCTGGCGTATTTGAAACAACATAGGCCAATTGCAATGAGAAAATCGCTTACTCAACAATTCTATAGGTACGTTTCATTTTCAACCTTGGTAAGTACGATCATTATTTCCGCATTAAAGGAAGACATTAAAGTGCTTAAACAACTCCAACGCCTTTGTCCAACTTTTTCGAACTTTATGCGATTAGAATCTCCCTATATCCAAGGAGCCAAAATAAACGGGTTTTAACGCGGTCATTTTGAAGTCTCTTTTTGGAGTCCTTGTACTTAAAACAACCTTGCTGTAGACGGTGCGAAGCGGTAACTCCAGAGAAAAGACACTGCAAACTATATTTCTTAAAAAAGGCTGGTGGAACTTAAACAGAAGATGAGCGTGCGGCGTGCACGGGATCGCATTTAGACTAACTGTGCGTAAATTTATTAGCAATCTATCTGATGAGCGGCTCCCTCCCACGCCCCTCGCCCCTAGCGTGATTAGATATAATACCTAAATTTAAAAAAATCTTTACACAAAAAATCTTCGGTACAGTTAATTTAGTTTTATTTATTGATTTTAAATTAAGATGCGTCGTTTATACTTGTCATATTTTAAGGTGCCTCTGGGTGTGAACAGCAAGGGCCTGCCTATGGGTATCCAGATACTTGCGGCGCCTCACAAAGATGCCCTCTGTCTAGAAGTAGCAAGATACATCGAGAGGGAGTTTGGCGGCGCTGTAATGGCTTGTAAAATCAAATAATGTTCATTTGATTCGGGTAACATTGAATAGTTTTTGTTTGGTATATAAAACATATTTTAGGTATTTTATTGAATAAATGGTATTATTATAAATACATTTACACGACAGTTTGTCATTTATAGATGATATGTCAAAGTGAAATTCAAAATATCTTTATTTAAATAGATTCATTTACTAAGTTCTTTTAAATCGTCATAACAGGGAATATGTATGAGAAAAAATAAACATATGCAATTAAAGGAAATAGTGATAACTTTAGGTGGGTATTAACCGGGTATTACAAATTGTTCTAGTTATAGAATTTAAAGATGTATTAAATAAATTGTTAGATTTAATTTTAAAATTAATATTATGGATTAAATAACCCGCTAAATTGTTCTAAAGATAAATAATAAATGAAAATTGAAATATGTAGTCTTAAATCAATAAAATTATCTTGAGAGTTTTATATTAAAACAACAATGAAATTGGTGTTACGATTAAAACCAAGATCTATTAGGGTATACTTAGCTCGCTCGGGTAGACACCCTTAGGTTTGTCGCTCCCTCATGGCTCGAGCGCCCTGGAGAATCTGAGAGACAGCGGGACACCTCCCCCGGAGGTGATGCATGTCGATTAGAACTCCTCCAGAGGCGAATCGCCCCTTCGCTTGAGGACTCTCCAAGGTTCTCGCCTCCTTAAAACCCCGGTAAAGCTGTAAAGGCCATCTGCGGCCAACAGTATTAGTCAGTCCAAAAAAAAATCGCTCGGGTAGACTTGCGTTCACCAATACCCAAAACAAACGTTAAAAGTTAACCGTCAATTGTTTTTCATATTGTCAATACGATAAATGTCATAATCTAAAGGTTAAATAATTGTCGCCCTTTTAATTTTTTGTAAACTACGGCCTTATTCTGACACTATGACTCGTCCCGAGTATCGCAAGCTATTCTCAAACAACACATTTCAAATGAATATTGTAAATCAGACGCTGGCGCCAATTCTGCTTTACACGGACTTAATTTAATTTAAGTATTCGCATCTCTTTCATTTCAATTCAATAATAATGGATAGAATAACTTTAAGGAATGTTAAGTTAGTTTACACTTAGATGTTTTATAATGCGCATTAAAATACTACAAAAATGCTTAAGAGGCCCCATTTTACTAACGTCAAATGACGCTAGCGGTCATCCGTCTTTTTTTTTGTTTGTATTGTACTAGAAAAGTAGTACTGAATTTAAATTTAATTTTGTTCGTGCACTGCGGAATCGGGGTCACTGTTCCTTAAATATTGGAATACAAAAAGTTTTGTTAATTATTTTCATTACTTACCTAATGTGACTATCCAGTAAGGTATTTGACAACGGTTTTTTTCATAATTAAATACCTAATATGACAATAATAAAGAAACATTGCGGAGGTGATATATGCAATTTATATTTTCAGAAATATAGCTATATGTTTTAGAGTTAATTTTCTATGGACTGTTTTTGACTTATAACAATTGTGAGTCGCCCAAAAATGCGACGTAGAAAATTATCAGAATTTTAATAATGAATAAATATTACCTATATAAAAAAATTACAAAAACTACGGGAACGAACTTTCTTCTGAAATATTTGAAGTAAGAGAAATACTCAGGCTTCCTAAGAAACCATTAGGTACCTTGGCACGAAACTATTGGTCAACAATTTCTGGAAAAACTTTAATTAGCAATGCTGTTTCAAGTTTTGTACTTTAAGATGCCTATAATAGCAGGGCAATGGGCTTTTCCTTTGCCCTACTCATGGATAAATTGAAAATAAATAAAAATTTATGGAATATCAGGGTTTTGGGTGAAATAATAAGGAAATAATGCTTAAGAAATTGTAATTATTCGAGTTAATGCTAGTGATAATGTGTCTACAGAATTATGCTTAAATACTAAGATAGTAAAACGTGTATAAGTTACACGAAATTCAGAGACTAACCAATAACTTACAATGTTTAATGAAGTTGGACTTGTCAATAAAATTTGGTCAATTATTCTAAATTTAATTTAGAATGGTGACTAGAATTACCATCATTTAGTTTCCCATCTTTAAAATCAATGTTATTCTCAAACAAAGTTTGTACATTTAATCTTTGAAAGATATCATATTAACATTATTTTGATACCTCCTTACACTATGTAGTAAATATTATTTTTAATTAGATCACTTAGTTATATAATAACAATATTTTCCTTTTATCATCTAACATCATCATCATCGTCCATCTAACATCATCTATATTGTCATGGTCTAATAACAGTACCTACATATTTTTATGACTAGATCTTTTGAATGCAAGCAAAGTATGATATGTATGATATGAGTAATAGACTCATTTGAGTCTACAACTTTCTAAAGGGAAGTAAGAAATAATAGGACATAAAAAAATCCCTTTCACAGTATACAGTGGCTAAGTGCCTAAGTTTTTAATGTTGGGCAAAGACAACATAGATTTCTGCGCAACCGCAAAAGACGATCTTTTGAATTGTTGACAGGCGCAGGCGCAACGTTTCAGTCAGGTTTTTTAAGCATAGATTTTCCTAGCTATCTTTAATCCTATGACGAATAGTCAGTAATCAGTCCTAGGAATGGCGGAGAAACTTGATATCTCTAAAAAACTGTCTATTCTGTCTGTCTATCCTTTTCTCATTTAATTGAAAAGAAAGGACTAACCTAAAATAGGTACCTCCTTTTTTCATAGCACCAATAACGAATATAAGTTTATTTGGTATAATGTTCAGTGAAGATAGATGCCATTAGGATACCGTTTACACGTATCATATATTGCATTGTTTAACTCTAAAAATTATCATAATAAATTAATCTCATTATCTTTGTAACCTTTCAATTGCTGATAATATACTTTGTAACCCTAGCAGTTTAGGTCAAATGAAAACTAACTGAACAAAATTGCCTTTCGAAAGTGCTTTCAATTGTTTTGACTATAATATCTACATGAGCCTGCATCGGATACTTATCAGCAATACTCATATCATTTCAATTAATACGGTTACTTAATCAGTAGCACCATATAAATTGGGTTTAGATTACCTGACACCTCGATACTAAAGATCATTAAAGTGATAGTGCTAAACAATAACATAACACCAGTACTTCTATCCTTATATAAAGAACTGCATCATTAGATTGACAGCGCCAAACATGATGATCAGAAAGTAGAAAATGGTTTTCCACCACGTTAGCTTCCCGCGGAGCTGTAGAGATTTGATCTGCAGGAGAGATGGCAGCGCGAAGACGTGCACAAGGCCACTCACTGCTCCAGTATACCTACAGAAACAATAATCACAAATGTACATACGACAGTACGTAAGATGTAAAAGTTACATTATCTATTAGATGAACGCAGTAAGAGCGTGTATCCACATTATTGTTAAATACTACAAAACGTATTCCACTAAAAGATACTTAAAATGGACCACGGGTTTCCTCTTCGCGTCTGGAGACAACCTTCATTTTTGTTCTTCAAGTTGCAAAAGTCGTGCACTTACGCACTAGGTTCCTAATCGGCACATACACGGTATACATATGTTTGCTCCTAGGCGTAGTCTCAACTCTGGCTTCAATTCCGAAAACCAAGCCATTTCCCTGGATGTGTCAATCTCTATTTGTTATCTCAACTTCTTCCGTGCTGCGGAAGGTATATTAAGCTGTTGGGTTCCAGTTGTTTCGAGAAATGCTGTCAGCCACCAGGTCGCATTTGGCCACCTTGGTGGTCCTATGCCCCGAACTCTTCATATGCATATCCCATGTAACCTGTGGCTAGCATTGTAACATATATAGGCTATTGATAATGATGATTGATAAAGAATAATCCTTGACCAACTTACCTTATTATCGTGCCTATACTAGGGCAAAAGCAGGCAAATAGTATGCACATGGTGATTATGGTCACGTTGATGACTAGGGTCAGCCTTCGGGTCTCTCTCAGAGGGAGCAGTAGAATGGCCTCGGAGCGAAGCATAAATGCGACCAAGGGATAAACCGTTATTACCTAAGAAAGGTAAAAACAATTATTTTAACCAATTTTACAATATATTTTGTACCTTAATACATAGTAGAAATACTAATATAAATCCACTAATCTAGTTAACAAAAAAGTTGTTATATTAATAAATGCTATAGAAAAGAAACTAAGTTATGATTAGTGCTAAAAAAGTTTCTTTTAAAAAATATTCAAGAAGTATTCTCTCTATGATGCGTTTCGCACTATCTCTCCTTACCATAAACATTGTCTATTCTATACTACCTATCTATTCGCTTTTTGAGCACTGTAAGGTTCTGTAAGCTTAGCTTTAAGATAATCTTACAGAACCTTACAGTATATTAATATTATATTACAAAAATATTTTAAAATATATTAATAGAAATATCCGGTGTGGTTTTTGCGACCTTTTTATTAAATTCATTTCTTATGTTAATGTTTATATTTAAAATACACAATAATTTTATATATAAGTAAACAAAATAGTTTGTTTTATGATTCCACTTACTTGAAATAACAATAATATCCTTGCTACAGCTGTCATTACGTCGTGCATTTCAAAGTTGTTGAGGATGTTCTGAAATAAAATAAGTAAATATTTAAATGTTAATACCGTTTTTTTTTGTTTTTCTTTAACGGATTACTCCCGGAGCACGTCGACCCAATGGGATCTTTTATGCTTCCCCAATCCTACTGACCGCTGTCCTGGAATACCTCCAAGATGTACTTACTAAGTACACCCGGAAACAGCATCTTTATATCTTCAGGACTAGGATTGCCCAGTCCAAAGAGACCCATTCTTTTCCTAATAAGAGCATTAACGGGGTGTAACTTACAGACCTTCATCTAACCTTCATGGCATCGAGCTACAACTGGATTCCTTAGAGAAATTGCTATCTTTCTTTCTGTTAAAATTATTCTTATGCTGATAGCCTAAGATGCACTGGCGATTGAAACCCAGATCTATAGATTTGAGGTTCGCTCCTAATCATTTTGGAAATTTTAAGTTCTGCAATGGCACCGTACACTCCGAAACATCTCACTAAAAAATCAAGAACTAGCATATTGCAACGCGACATGTGTCAACTTTAGAAATAAATTATGAACTTTTAAATCTAATCAGATAAAGAATCTTCGTCCCAATGGCCAACACTTTCATTCGACAAAGGTGTCTAAATGTAACACTTATTTTAATGCAAATTATAGTTAATCTAAACGTAACTTAATTCAAATAGAAACTTACCTCTCCAGACAAAAAATTAAAAAATATTATTGAAGTTAGTACAATACTTAAATCAATAAAGGTTAACTTACATCCTCAATACAATATTTTGCCAAAGGGAAGCATATGTAGAATCCAGCTCCTACCAAGGTATATGTTAATGTGACTAATATAAACGCAATAGTCAAGTCTCGACCCTGTAACAAAAATATTATTTTTTAAAGACGACGAGCTGTCTTGCGCTCTGTGATGTCATTATCTCGGGATCAAATGATATGTGTATTTAAGTCCGACAGTCTTCTGTTATGTATAACTATGGACAACATTCGATTTTTGAATTATGAAAACTCTTTCATTGTCACTTTTTATGGCGATTCGTTAAACGACATTCAATTCCATGATTAGACAGTTTTGAATAAGTAAGCAGGAAACCTCCTTAAAAGGGTATGAAAATTGATTAAGGATTAGTCTCCTCTCCTCTTATGGATCTGGGAATGCTATACACCGAAAAACTTACATTTTTATCCTGCCTTGCATTATTGCTCATAATAGTGATGATGATGTTGTGTATGTAGAAGGAAAGTGCTAACATGCCGCTGAGCACGGCCGCGTTCTTGATCGCAAGCGGTTCGGGCAGTGGCACGTGCACGCCCCACGTCCACCCCTTTACTACTACGAAGATCAGCAGGTATACAACTGATAATGTACCTGATAAGAAAATTGGAGACTTCAGAAACTTGCTACATCTATTCTAAGGCGTCTCCCAAAAATTATATGCCACCAAGAATTTTTTTTTTTCATGGGGTTTTACAGATATTCAATTGTCTGTGGATTAGTAAGTAGGTAGGACTTCTGCCTCAAATGAATTCTATTAGAAGATATTTAAGGTATTGACAGTTTTAGAATATGCAATAAACTTAATTTAACTTTGAATAAGAATAATAACGATATTTTATTCAATTTAAATAAGTTAAATAAAAAGAAGAAATTATTTAAATAGCTCCTAAACACTGTGTTTTGGAGAAGGAATCACGATACGATTACAGAAAGTAACATTTATAAAACATTACTCACTTACCCAAAGAATTAAATTTAGTGAAAAAGGAAACATTCTTGAAATTTAAGAGCGGGAAGACAATAATGGCGACGTACACAGGCACGGTTGAGTGGAGACCCCAGTAGGGAGAAGAGTAGGAGTCCACCGGGATGATCAGAGAGCCGTTGAGGCCGTCCATTTTGGGACACAGGAGTGTCGAGTTGTTATCTGTCGCATTTGGTGTGTTTAAATCTGAGGAAAGAGAAAACAAATATGTCATTACATAGATTAAAGTGAATGGTGGTAAGTGTACACACCTGCGGAATATCAACACACCTATAAATAGTGGCCATTCGTCAGAATTTGTAGGTGTATATAGGTGGATAGTTTTTTCTTACATCAGGTAAACCAATTACTTGTTTTAAATTCTTTGTTTTATACATTTTCTTAATGATCTTAAATAGTATTAAATAGTTATGTATAAAAGAAATATCTACCATTTCAAAATAATGCATACTACAGCTTGGAATATGATTGACTTGATTGATTTATAATAACTCAAAATAACCCAAACGAGATCACTCGCATAATTCCAAATTAATGAAACTTACCCATAAAGTAATTGACAGTGAAATACAAGAAGTTGGTTATGAGGATCCAGTATACGACGTTTGCGCCGAGGAGGACTAGGAGGCTGAAGGAATGGGCCACTAATTCTGCCCAGCGGCCTAGCAGTGTACGACAGAGGGCTGGGACTTCACATGATGCACTGCCTGGTAAACAATAATATGTCAGTGATTTGCCTCGAGGTAATTATAGTCAAGGTAAGAAATATAATAATGTTATAGGATGCACATTACCGTCGTTAAAAGGTAAATTGCGTATCAACTGCTTCTTTAATATAACGTCGCTGTGATATCTTGCTTTGTAACTCGGCTATGGATAGGCAATACTTGATGTGTCTTATCAAAATTTATGGCGAGCCCTTAGTGTAGCAAATATCGGCAAGGTACACGATCCTTCGGAATATGTGCCCTCTGATTTTGCTCTTCCCGCCACCTTTCTATAGCTGAATTGTCAGCTATAGCCCGACTACATCTTTACTTTTCGTGCAGGAAGCAGTGGTCTTCTAGGTTTTAATTCCCCAGCAATATCTGTATATTGCTTGAAAGGGTGGAATACCCTAGGGTATTAACTCTAAGAGAAGGATTTCAATGCTATTAATTTTGGAGCACCACGAAGGAATGTGGACGTGCATGTGCAATTTGTACTATGTTGTCAGCTAATTAACTAAACATCTCATCCTTGAGCAAACGCCTTAACTATTAGTAGAGCGTGAATAGTTATTGAAGAACTGTAATAAGGATGCATTGCACTAATTTACAAATGGGTACTGTTGCGAACCTTCTTACATTTTTGTGTAATTCCTCTTTTGGCTTTTAAAGTGACATCAAAATTATTGTAGTTTTGTCATATTTCTGTTGTTGTTGTTTTCCTTACGGTTTAATGTTACCATTGAATGTACATTGGTACCTGAAAAAGATAGAAATAAAAACACTGTTTTTGATCCAGAGTTTACGGAAAGCTGTCTTCGCGTTCGCGGTTTGGAAGCTACTGTCTGTCGTGCCTTTAACTACCCGTTTTAACATTTATATAATTCATAGTCAGCTTTCCGTAATTGATTTAATTATAAAAAATGATATGATATATATGCTAACAATCATGCTTTTGTATATAGTTTTTTACTTAAGTTTATTTATTCTATGTATATAAAGTATTTAATAATAAGTATTTTAATGTATTAAAAATCTAATAATAAATATGTGAATGTGTGTGTGCGTCGCCTACAATATTGCGCCCTTAGTGCTATCAGCACTGTTATCCCGTGGGTTAAGTAAGGCGACGCGCGTTACCGGGCGGCGTAGTGTGCCAGTGCGCGTACGCACATCAACAACGCGGACGCGCCCGTCACTACCTGCGTGGGTCGCAGTTACTACTCCATGCCGCCAGCAGTTACGTTCCAAGTTGGGCTCAACTAAAATCACGTAATCACCAACCTGTAATGACCTGGTTTCCTGCGTCCATTTTTGGCGAGGTATAAGTGTTGGTAGGTACTCCTTCGTCCAGCGGGCCCAGAAGGTATCCGCTAAACGTTGCGCTACACGCCACCGTTTCCTAAGGGACAGATCGCTATCGTCGTACTTACCAAAGGTCGGACTATTAGATGAAGATCCAATCAAAAAATGATTGGGCGTAAGAGCCTCAGGATAATTAGGGTCAGTAGACACGTGCGTTATAGGGCGATTGTTAATTATCGCTTCCACTTCGGCCAATAATGTTGCTAATGTATCAGGATGTGGGGCACGTTCTTTTAAAATTACTTTTAATGATGATTTCACCGTTCGAATCATCCGCTCCCACGAGCCACCCATTTCTGGAGCTCCTGGTGGGATAAATCGCCAGTCAATGCCACGAACAGTTCCATCTTCGCGTAACAAATCTGTATTAAGTTCTGCTAAACTCCGTTTCAATTCATTATCGGCGCCTCTTAGATTTGTACCGTTATCTGAATAGATAACGGTAGGAAGCCCGCGGCGTGCACCCATTCTACGGAGTGCCATGATGGTGGAGTCAGTGCTGAGATCTTCAGTAAGTTCAATATGGATGGCACGTACAGTCAGACATGTAAATAACATTCCATATCGTTTCTGTCTCCTGCGACCCACAGTAACCTCCAGTGGTCCAAAAAAATCAATACCGGTAAAGCTGAACGGACGACGGTAGTGTTCCAGTCTGGCCAATGGTAAATCAGCCATACGTTGTGGTTTGGGTGTAGCTCTTCTATAACGACAGAATAAACAATTCGCAGATACTGAGCGAACAGAAGGTCTAAGTCGTAACACCCAGTATCGCTGTCTCAACTCATTAACAACGAGTTCATTGGCACCATGAAGAGCGCGCCTATGATAATATTCTATCAACAGTCGTGTGATCCTGTGCTGACCATCCAGTATAGCTGGTCTTCGTACCGACTGTTCAACACCCACTACTTTGTCGATACGACCACCGACTCGTAAAATACCTGACTCATCACGGTAAGGTGACAACTGGAGTAAACGACTATTCGATGGTAGTGGTTTACCTTGCTGTAAATATTTAAGTTCGCAATCAAAGGTAATCTGTTGACATTTCTTTATAATAAGGTCCTCTGCTTCCTTCATTAAAGTGCTATCAAGTTGAACACTTATGCGCCTACATTTTCTAATGAAGAGTAAAACTCTAGCAGTGGCGCGCACAAGAATTAACCATCTCGAGGTGTTATTTTCGTTAGGTAAAGATAAGTCTGAGCTGCTCATTACGACTAGTACCGACCTCTCTTCACAGATTACGTCTTCCGAACGTTCGGTAAACTTAGTGTTCTTCGGCCATTTATATTCAGGATGGCGTAAAAAATATGGACCCTGAAACCAAACGTCAGAGTATACTAGTGGAGGAGCATCTTCTCGAGTTGCCACATCCGCAACATTCATTCCAGACGGCACATGTCGCCAATCGCAAGCCTTAGTTAATTCATCAATCTCACCAAGGCGATGGGCGACGTACGGCTTATAGTTTCGCGGGTCACTGCGAATCCACTGCAAAACTGTACTGGAGTCAGTCCAGTAATAGCGTTTCACATTTTTATTTTTATGTTCACGGTAAATAGTTTCAGCGAGGCGAGCGCCTAATAACGCTCCTTGCAGCTCAAGCCTTGGAATAGAAATAGGACGTAAGGGGCTCACTCTGCTTTTACTAGCAGCAAAACAAACCAACACGCGCCCATCCAACAAAATAAATCTCCAATAAATGACCGCAGCGTATGCCTTCATTGACGCGTCGCAAAAAACGTGCAGTTGTCTTACTACTATATCCGAGTTACTAATATTATTGGATATGCCTTGTTGCTGCACTCCCGCATAACACTGTGTCCAGTCGCCTGTATTAAGATAACAGCGCGGGATACGCAAAGAACATAACATCTGTAAATCTTTCAACCAACTAACCCACTCTGAATGTTCAGTACAATGGATACGGCAATTCCAATCTACTCCGCTACGATGTACAGACTGAAAGATTATTTTACCCTTTATAATAAAAGGGGAAAGAAAACCATGTAAATCAAACACAGACATAATAACGCTTAGCATTTGGGACTTAGTAGGGGGTTGCGTACCATTTAAAACAACACAAGGAATACGATCAAGAGTAATTTTAAATCCAAATGAATCATCGTTAGGATACCACATTAGGCCTAGCGTGCGCTCAGCAGTGTTCGTAGCTCCATGGTTAAACTCCGTGGCAGTCTGCGCGAGCGCGTCGGAGGGGATGGTTCGCAATATATTCCTACTGTTACTCGCCCATCGCGTTATTTCGAAACCACCTTTACTGTGAATATCAGTAATATCGCGGACCAACTGAATGGCTTTAATTTCGTTGTCACAAGAATGAATACAGTCATCCATATAATGATTGTTGATGATGACATCAACAGCCTCAGGAAATAAGTCTTGGTATTTTAAAGCATTTTTGTTTTTTATATATTGGGCGATAAATGGAGAGCAAGTGGCGCCAAAAATCAAACTTTGCATAATGCAAATTTTTAATGAATCGTTTGGATTACTTTGCCACAAAAATCGCAAAACATGTTGATCTTCAGCTCGTATTTTAATTTTCAAAAACATATCTTTAATGTCCCCAACTATTGCAAATTTATTTTGACGAAACCTCAACAAAATACCTAATATAGAATTATAAAGGTCGGGACCCGTTAGTAAATAATCGTTCAGACAGACGCCATTAACTTTTCCTGCACCATCAAAAACCAGTCTGAATTTACCGGGTTTTTTGGGATTTTGTATACCAAAGTGTGGTAAATACCAAACGTGCCTAGCTGACAGTTCATTTTCCTTAAGTTCCCGAGCGTAGCCAAGGTCGAATAGTTTCTGAATCTCTTTACGATACCTAACTGCGTAGGTGTCGTCTGCCTGAAATTTTTTTATTATACTTTTCAATCGTGACAATGCATAATTATAACTGTCGGGCATAGAAAAATCATCCTTATTGAACGGCAATCCGACTTCCCAATGACTACCATAATAACGAGAGCTCTCGTCTAAAATACGAACAGCTCTGAGATGTGCCGTATTCTCACGGCGCACGGTCGATATTCCAATGGCATCTAACTCAAATGACTGTTTAATTAAATCGGTTAGTTCATTCATTTCGCTTACCTGTTGTTGCTCGGAGTGACTGAGATGGAATGTGTGCCCATTGAGAGAAGTGTGACTACGACCAACGCAGCCGTGAATAGACCATCCTAATCGGCATCTTGTTGCGTAAGGTTCATTTTCGTTCCCGTGCAAAATTTCTAAAGGTGCTAAAAGAAAATAATTGTCTTCCCCGATCAGTAAGCGAGGCACCACACACTCTTTACATACAAATTGTTTAATATGCGAAAAACGTTCGCAAGTAATATTATTTACAATTGACAAATTTTGTTTTGGTAACTGTAGTTTATTAACTTGACGAAAAGTAGCATTGTACATTTTATTGTTATCATGAACACCTGATATCTCCGTGCACACTTTGGGAGCATCAGACTGAAATACTTCTAAACCGAATGCATCAATAAACTTTATAGAACTAGGTTGAAAACATTTTAAGCCTAATTCATTCACTAAAGTCTTTTCTATCATAGATATCGCGGCACCATCGTCTAATAAAGCATACGTACTCACTGTACCGAGGGGTCCACTTATATTCACTTTTACCACTTTGAGCATGACGTGCGGAGTGGGCGCGGTATCCCCGCGCCATAGACCGCGCGGCGCCTGCGCAGCGCCTGAGAC
The DNA here is from genome assembly GCA_943193645.1 of Acentria ephemerella. NCBI lineage: Eukaryota > Metazoa > Arthropoda > Insecta > Lepidoptera > Crambidae > Acentria > Acentria ephemerella. The sequence goes on from OW971891.1 coordinate 9,995,408, forward strand.
ATGGGCTACGGTGGCGCGCTGAGACCCGGAATCGGACAGCGCGGCGCCCGCGTCGGCTGCGTGCGGCAAGTTGGCACAGCGCGGCATGGCCTGCGTGCTGTGGCTGGCCGCGACGTCATCCAGTGGTTGCTGGTGCTGAATGTTCGATGTGACATGGGACGTAGTACTCGTTACCGGTCTCTTGTAGTGTAATAAGTGATGGTGTGCGAGTCCGCAATTGTCAATATTACACAGAGGCGCTGGGCATTCGTTTCGATCGTGTTTATTCAATAGACAACAGTAACATAAGTTGTTTTCCTTAACAAACCTCCAGCGATCTTTTCTCATAGCTCGTTTGAATACACGGCAATTCGTTAACGTGTGTGAAGATTTTTTGCAGAAATTACACACACTTACGCAACTGTCACTTGAGGGCGTTATAGTGAGTACCGGACGATTGTAAGTATTATTGTAGCGGGAATCAGCTGTCGGCTTCCGAGTGTATACAACAGGATCAGATCTTTTTGGTTCTCTTGGCTGTGTCATACCAACTACTGATATCATTTTGGCCTCGCGCTTAAGAAATGATGCTATTAATTCCAACTTAGTCACATTTTCACATAATTTCTCAAATGCATAATCGGTCCATTTGCCAATAAGAGTACTTGGCAGCTTAGACGTGATAGCAGATAACAATTCTGGACTACATAAATAATCATTCTGATTAATTGCGCGTAAAGTGGCTACACAGTTGCTTATTTTCACGGAGAAAGTAAATATATCTTGCTGATAGTTATTAGGTAACGGTGTCAACTTCCTTACCTGATTTAATAAATGATGTATAATAATGTCTGATCGACCAAACCGTAATTCTAGTGCCTCAAGTATATGGGTTGGCGACGTGTTGCCAATCAGCAGGTCAGTCACTGCTTCTTTGGCATCTCCTCTCAAAGCACGACGTAACCGCCACAGATTTTCAGATTCACTAAATTGGCACATTTGTGATGTTTCATTATAGGCACTTTTAAAGTGTAACCATTCGATACAATCACCATTGAAGATAGGTAGTTCACGAGGGGTAGATAGACGTGTTAGGAGATGTTCTTCTTGTTGTTTAGAAGACGTGACCATAATATCTTTGAGGGTGTGTGCTAACTGGAGCAGGCCGTCGACAGGCTGGGTGGAGGGCGATGCATGACTCGGTTTCATAAGATTAGTAGCCTGCGCTGCCTCCGTAGCCGTCGCTGCAGCCTCGAGATGTAGCTCGGGAGGCTGTATGGTGCTGCGGTTCAGCCATTCCTCAACTTGGGAACGCACTTTGGTGTCGCTGTTCTTGCTATATTGTGAGCGACTCGACTTATCGTCGTCGTCTTCATCTATCAAAGCTAAATTGACTTCTAGCTGTTTATCAATTAACTGCATTTGTATCTTAGCTTTAGCTTGAGCGGCTTCCAGTTCAAGCTGTTTGCGGCGAGCTTGAGATGACGTCGACTTTTTTGATGAAGCCGTTGTTTCATTTTTAATTGAATGTTGCTTACGCGACACTTTCGATTGTTCTGGATAAATTTTGAGCGATAAATTATCACTAGGCACAGGCACTTCTAGTTCACTATTTTTTGTGAGCACATGTTCGGAAGCGCACTCTAACCTCTCAGTTAACTTTAACCGATCTTTAAAGGTGTATTTATCGCACGGTGGTGTTCGCTTCATATTAAATAATTATTTACTGGTTATTATAGATTTGGCTCGATGGATCAATTGAAAAAGATAGAAATAAAAACACTGTTTTTGATCCAGAGTTTACGGAAAGCTGTCTTCGCGTTCGCGGTTTGGAAGCTACTGTCTGTCGTGCCTTTAACTACCCGTTTTAACATTTATATAATTCATAGTCAGCTTTCCGTAATTGATTTAATTATAAAAAATGATATGATATATATGCTAACAATCATGCTTTTGTATATAGTTTTTTACTTAAGTTTATTTATTCTATGTATATAAAGTATTTAATAATAAGTATTTTAATGTATTAAAAATCTAATAATAAATATGTGAATGTGTGTGTGCGTCGCCTACAGTACCATTGAATGTTGTTACCGTGGTGAGAGTTGACCCTTAACAGGACGTAGGCTGTGTACAGACAGAGGGCAGCCATGACAGCCACTAGCACTAACGCAGCGGAGAGACCGGCCTGCTCGACGCCCCACGCCATCGTTAACAGAGAAGATCCCATTATGGTATTCCAAACTGAAAAACTGGAAAACGTCCAATATTTTAAGAAATTTAGCTCTCAACGTGGCAGCCTAAACTCGCCCCACACCGTCGTCAATAGATATCCTATTACATAGTATTTCAAACTGTAAACTTCAAATTTTTTTTATTAAAGTTAACGAAAGTATATCAAATCATCAAATTTATTTAGTGATTATATTATCAATACTACCTAGTCATACATCCAAAACTAAGAATAGGATTTTTTCCTACAAAATGGACTCGTTCAAGAGAGGCTTGAATTGTTTGAATTATTTTATTAATTGAATTATTTGTCGAAAATAATGCTTGGTATAAAAATATTGCTTATAATTCTTTTCATAAACACAGCAGTAGTTACCAGTCAACTATTATAATTTCTAGTAATATCCGGCTCGAAGGACCACTGAAAACTACGCTGTTATACTTACATAGTTACTAAAGAGCTTTGCTTCTTAGTTTCTTCCTCTACCAATGATGATTTTTCGTAAATTTTATACGAGTCCAACATTTTGTTCGCTGAAATATCTGCAGGGTTCTGTAATTTAAATAATAAAACATAAATAAACATAAATTCATACCACAACATAACATAATGAACATAAATTTCAAGTCATGAAGTTTTCAAAATGTAGCTCTATGATAAAATATTTAATCAAAAATGTTGACAAGAAAATTTTACTAACAAATGAATCTGCATCAAAGAATGCGTCTCGTAATAATGTGCATATTAAGTCTAGTGTGGGTAACCGTCTAACCAAATTGTGATTTCAAATCTTTCCAAATCTTGAATTAAATGCATAATCATTAATTATAATTTTAAATACAGTAGGTAGCGTTTTAAATAATTTTTTGCCGATTCTTTTACAAGCTTTTTAAATGAAAGAATGGTACTTATTAAAATACGTAGTTGAATTTTTTAATACAGACTAATTTATTAGTGGATTGATACTCGTGTTTTATTATAACGTAACAATGTGGATTGCCCGCCTGTGATTTTACCTTCATCTTACAAAATATCGCAACTAAAATAACAACTTTTTAGTTATGTGTTCCTGCCGTGATGAAGTTGCCAGAACTCATTGAAATGACGTTATGTTTGGAGCGGGCTGACTCGTGTCGTTTGTTGCCAACTTAACGCTTCATAGGGTTGCATGAGTAGTGTACGAGCTATATTAGCTCTTCTATCGTTGGGTAATGCTCGCATGACAAAGCTATGTGAGGGAGAGGAGGATATTTTAATAGTTTGGAATGGAAAATGTCATGTGAGCGTCCAATTGAGAAGTGAACTTCACTTGCCGTAAGGAAAATTGTCGGCAGTGTATGTCTTCTATGACCCAGTCTACCATAAGGGTTCAAGATACAATCAACTAAAGGTTACTTTGATATTTGATTTCGCGAATCTAGTGTATGAATAATTACGATATCTAGTATTAAGGTTGTCAAGGCTTATCGTTAAGTTTTGTGTCGCCAAAACATTTAGCGTCTAATGGACAATTAAGATAATTAGGTACTTTTTAGGTATAGTATTTACGTTCTTACATAATGTATACTATGTTAATCAATAACTGCGTAAGTTACTTAAGTTCTCGAGTCAATATGTTAATGAGTTTAGGTTAAAAGTTAAATTTCCTTTATTTTCTATAAAAAGCTCGCCAAGTGATACACGGTTTGATGGTAGACATATGAGGAACCCATTTGGAGTCTAGTAAGGAATATACTCCAATTGCGGCCTCTTTTGAAGTCTATATTAATGGAGGGAATTCCATTCTCTAGCTGTGTGCCAAAAAAGCGAGACACTAAACCTCTTTGCACATATTGTTGAGGCGGAGCTGTTTCCACCTGGATTAGTGACTCCCTAAAGGGACTCGTGCGCTTCACAGTAAGGAGGAAAGGTGAAGGATAAGCTCAAAAAGCTTTTCGTTATGATTTGGTTTAACTATAGATAGATGGCGTTGTTATATTGTTTTAGTTTCCTTATAGAGAGATCCTTATAGAGTAGGGCGATCTGAACGACGTGAGCAACGTGTTTAACCCTAATATTTTTGATGGGTATAGGTAGTCTTACTCTGCGGAGTTAAGTTGAATTAGTAGGTGGTTATAGTGTTGGGTAGGACTCGACTTGAAAAATAGTTTGTAAGAGTAACCTCGTTTTTGAGCTGAGCCAGTACAATATCCCACTTCAAATGAGGTGAGACGTACCTACTGAAGTTCGGCAATACGTTTGTACTAGACAAATATGATATTTGATGTGACGAATAATGCGACTAAAATAAGTGTTCTGTTTCGATCTGACTGTCCTTCTCATACTATAGGTTACTGAGGCAGAGTGAGTGACCGATAGTCGTGACAATAAATGTGAAGTAG